>CM057344.1:155947580-157195184 GCA_030015575.1 Agapanthus africanus | reverse complement strand
TCTCGCGTTATGAGATATCGGCCAGGTATATGTGATATAGCCGGGTCATCGGATCAAGTGTTGATTTGATGAACTGATACAGATTATATTAGTCGGATATTTGTGAAATAGCCGGATTATCGGATCAATTGTTGATTCGATAATTTAATGTATAATTATATATTTGATATATTAAATTACATTAACTAATATAAGCTCACTAAAAGATTCTTTTTCTCACTCGGGTAATACATTAATATATATGCGATATATGTTAATTGTATTATTTTATTTTGTTACAATAAATATTGTATATATGATATATAATATTGTAACATGTTAGAGTTATTAATGCAACATGTTTAGTGGAGATTAAACATGGTTAGGGTTTGATTTGGGTTAATCTCTTCTTGAAGTTTGTAGAAGCTTTGCTTTTGTTTTTAACTAAAGATATTTTCTAAAGATATTTGTTATGATATTTGTTAACCCAACCCAACCCATGACCATGGTTAAATCTCTACATGGGTTAAGTTATCATACTTAACCCATGGTTGCATTTCTAACCTCATGACACTTTCATTATTCATCACAAAAGAAATGATTCTTCTTCTTCCTTTCTTTTTTCATGGAAAAGCTTACTAGCTTTTTCATTAGTGATGATTTTGAGTGAGATTAAGAAAACAAATGAGAGCTAAAATCCTACTTCATCATCCTAATCAATCCTAACCATTTAGATTAGGGTGTTCACTTTATTTATAAGTGAGAGCATGTGTTAATGAAACTTCAAGGTAGATCATCTTTGTTATCGAAGATCGGAAGCAAGTTTGCATTATTCTCTTCGTGGAGCCTCTCTAGAGTCCGGGTATATGATGATTGCAGCGAAGGGACCTCAACACGGAGCTTATGAAGTGAAGGACCGGACTACAAAGGTTGTAATTCCAAACTCTTAGATGTTAAAGTGTTTAACATGCTTTGTTTTGCCTAATCTCTAGTTTAAAGATCTTGGTTAGGGTTGTTCGGCAGGTCTAAATTTTAAATCGGGCATGGTTGATGCCTAATAGACCCTTGTTAGAGTGCCTAGTAATCCTGCAGTGGTATCAGAGCCAAGCTAGAGGTTTAGGCAAAGTCTAAACGAAGTTTAAAGTCCGATCGAACTCCGAATACCCGTAAAACCCTAGTTTCTGGAAATTTTTCAAAAAGTTAACATTTTTCATATTAAAAATGCTCAGAAATTCAGTAGGTGATTTGATGGATTACTGTGTAAAACGACCCCAAAATACCTTTATTGCGCCGCGGAACTGCGGCCGTACCCTTGCTTGCGCGGCTGTTCCGCGGCGCTACAGTGGAATTAGGGTTGCATTTTTGTACAGTAATGTCCGTATGTATTTCCTGATGCTTCTGGGAATTTTTAATTTTACTCAAGTGTTGAGTTTTCTGGGTTGTATTGGGAGCTCGTTGATTCGATCGGAAAGTATAACATCGTTTAATTTTTCCGGGTAATCTTTAGAACGTGTTAAAAAGTTCGACCGGATATCAATAACTCACTTTTTCCCCTGCCGGAAAATTTCCAAGTGTTGGATTTTTCCGTAGTTTAAGAACGTTCTAAGTCGTGCAAGTAACGCGGTGGACCCTCTAGAAGACAACAAACCTTAACTCGATTATGTGACCATCTAAACCGCCTCTAAACCTTAAGGTTTGTGGCAGTACGGCGTTGCCACATGTGAGGCGTTGGCTTGACCCTTCTACGGCTGTACCATTAGTACTGTGGCATGTGATGGATGTTTTTAAACTAATTTCAAGTGTTGAGAACTATTTGGGAAATCTTGAGTGTTTGTTTATTCGATCGGAAATTTTAACATAGTCTATTTATCTGGAATGTGATACAATATTTGGAATCCACAAGTAGTTATGAGATAACTAATTTGAATGTTATAAATCTAGCAGTTCAGTCTAAGATGATCGGTTGCCACGGAATTTTGATGTGATCAAAAGTCCGTCGCAATTACGTAGCGTACGCGATACTCGCCGGGTAAACTTAACAGACAGCCACGCCCCATAGCCCTGACCAGGTGACTGTAGGAGAACCCCGTCGCCAAAGGCATCCGTTCGGGTGCTCGCGGCAGCAGTGTTCCGCCTTAGTGCACTTCGTCGACGGCATCCAGGGGTGCGGCCGTCTACTAAAGTTTGCGACGAGCATTCGATCAGGATGTCGGGAATCTTGTTGAATTGCCCGACTTGATATTGAAAAGAGTTTTCGATAATGAGACTAAAATGCGGGGTTTATAATTGTTAGGCATGCGATGTCTAAGGAATTCATTTGGTTAGTCATGCGATGTCTAAGGAGGTTGCGGATTCCAACTGTTGTAGTTTTACACTTTCTTTTCTGTGACCGTAAGCGTAGTATGTGGTGTATCGCCGGCTTCATTGCTATACATCAACGACAATCGGGATACGCATACTTGCTTACGTTGATGATATGAGATGTTATGTGTTGCTGTGATATGTTATATTGGATCGTCACGTTTTGAATAGCCGGAGGTTTTATGTGAGATGAGGGTTTTTCTTTTTCATTCATGTAAAATTTATTTGTATGTAATATTCTTTTATTGGGGCACTTCTGGGCTGAGGATGATGTCACCATTGTATATTATTTACTTTTCCGCATTAGGTAGACCCAAGGCGGGGAACACAAATAACCGGGTTCTAGGGTCCAGTGGGAGACCATCTCGAGGAGTCGAGACCGGGTCTCCTAACTCTAGAACTGGCAAGGTCACTTGCCGCTCTCGTAGGGGTCTAGGGATGTGGGTTTGGCTATTCATCGCGACCGTAGAATCCGTGTTTTATACAGGCTCGTATTAAAACACGGACCTCCTAGTATATTGAATATTTAATATATGTTCTTCTGCTGCAATGTTCGGTGATGAGATCATATTACTACCTGAGACGAATGTTTATATTATATATATGAGATATATATTATATATTGTTGATTTCATTTCATATCTGATACTTGTGAAGCATAATAAAATGGGACTTCATTAATGAGATTAATGAAATAAAAGAAACCTAAAGATATTGTAGAAACTTGTTTAAAACTGGTAGCTCTAGTTATTGCTTTGCATAGCGGTGTTCCTTGTAGAACATC
Source organism: Agapanthus africanus (assembly GCA_030015575.1). Taxonomy (NCBI): domain Eukaryota; kingdom Viridiplantae; phylum Streptophyta; class Magnoliopsida; order Asparagales; family Amaryllidaceae; genus Agapanthus; species Agapanthus africanus. The sequence continues at coordinate 157,192,060 of CM057344.1, read as the reverse complement.
CAGCACCTTATTCGATAAGGAAAGAGCCGAGATCCCTTCACCGGGAGTGACCTCTTTAGCAATAACTGGCAGATACTACAAACTCGGTTTTTCTTTTGATTGCTTCTATAGTTCTTGCTTTGCATAGTAGTATTTGTGAAATATCCTGCACCTTATTCGATGAGGAAAGAGCCGACGATCCCTTCACCGGGAGTGACCTCTTTAGCAAAACTAGAAAAAGCCTCAATAATACTCCATTTAAAATCAATCGATTCTACAACGATATCAAGTTCATTACGCAATGGGTTTTCTTAAAAACCTGTCGTAGCCCTCCGTCATTTCAGATAAGTACTTCATAGTATTCGTACTACGTTTGTTGGCTTTCGTCAAGGCGTTGTGTGCGGTAGCTATTTATGCTTATCCGCTTATGCATATTGTTGGAGATAGTGCCCTCAGAGTCAATTATTGGATCACAGGCACGTGATTGCAATGATTGAGGGAGGACCTGTCCCGGTAGGACAGTCTTACTCGAGATGATATTATGCTATCTGGTTTATCTTTATCATCGTGTACTGGTTTAGGTGACCTTACAGGTCACTATTGCACGTTGATAGAGCCCCTAGGATTCTTGCTTGACTACCAGCAGTATGAGGGCGATCATATACGTGGGAGCTGGGGTCTATAAGCACATCCTTAAAAGGTCCCTAGTCGTGGGAGTTTCGAGACAGGGCATCGATTCTCCAGAATAGACTAGTGTATACAGTCGAGACCCCGACGAGGGGCGGTGGCCGGTCTCACAAGCCACTGGTGTCAGTTGGTTCACCTAAGATGTATACAGGTGCTCATTGGGTTATGAGTACACCGGACAGGACTCGCCGGGAATATGCTAGTTGGTCTTATACCTGACGTCAGATAGCAGTTCCCTGATGACATGTGTACAGGTTAGTTCATCGACCTGAGGATCGTCATTTGTCTCATGTGATTTCCCACTGTACTTTGATTACTACCCTACCATGCTCAAAGGAGACGTGCAAACAGGTTTTAGTTGGGTACAGTCCCGAGCCACATGGAGGCAGTGAGCGGATCTTCGGGGGTTCGTCTCTCCCGGTATTGGGGGTGAGGTTGCGCTGTGTCTAGGAGAGCCAGAACATGAAAAGTCCTTGGCCAAGGCAGGAGATTTACTGGTAGGTATTCCAGTAGTATCTCAGGGTGTTCTGGCCTGATCTCTGACACGACTTGTACCGCTTTTGGCGGTCTGACTTTTACCAACCCCCTAGGCCCGCCATGCGATGCTCATAGACGAACGAACCGGACTGTACGGATATTGTCACTGACAGGCTCAGTAGGGTGTCAGGATGAGTTCGCTCATCGACGTCCCTTTTGGTCAATAGCTGGTGGCCCGTCACGTATTGGCTTATACCTCTGACGTGCTAGTGGTTAAATCCACAACCAAGGTGTTGACGAGCCTTTAGAGTCCCTCACATTCTGTTGCTCAAGTTTTCGGGCGAAACGCTGTAGAGGCCGTATGGAGATATGGCAGGGTTCGATCAGATACGTGCGGTATTGCACGGATCAGGATCGGACAGTTAATACTAGCCGGCTTTGGTTTAAGCCGGATCCTAGTATAGTACAGTGTAGATTTTGTCTCAATGCATTTGTATTCGGTCGGAATACAGATGCGGGTGTGTATGCACAGTAGCGGGGTTTTTCCTGTAATTTATTACGGGACCAGTTTTCTGGAGTTGCCAGTTTGCTTTCCGTTTCGGCCATATTTCTTTGCATCTCTCATTGGCCGAAGATTGGTGGAGGAGGGCTTATTTGCATTTGTGCAAATAAGCATTAGTGGAGGGTGTTCTTTGCATTTTGTTGCATCATGATGGGTGCACCATCCTTTGACTTGATTTATCCATCATGGCTTGACTTTTGTGTGACATGGTTTTGATGATGGTTGTTTTGGAGTGTGGATTTGTTGGTGATCATTTTCTTTTCATGATCACATTTGATTCCCTCTTGCATTATTGGCTCATACACTCCCTCATTCATTCTCTCATATACCAAGCTTGGCCGGCCACATGAGATGGGGGCTGTCCAAATTTCATGTGTGGGGTTTTTTGTGCTTTTGCTTTGTTAAAAATCCCACAAGATCAATCTCCAAAAGCTTATATCATTTCCCCCAACACAAAGGCAACATCCACTACTCCAAAAGGAGACATGGTTCTACACACATTCTACAGCAAACCTTGGGCCCGTCGACTCGCCAGCTTCGTGCCCGAGTTGCCTCGGCATAGAAGTGGAAGCCCGTAAAAGAAGCCGGCGAAGTGGTGCCCTTCCGGCGACGAGGTGGACACCGGAGATTCCGCGGGAGATCGGGACGACGACGAGAAGACCGGAGGACACAGATCACTCGGTATATCTCTCTTCCCATCTTGTAGTTAGCTAGGACTAGTTTAATGGCACGATCCGGGTTTATAGTACGCGGTGGTGCCGGTTTGAAAAAGTTAAAGTAAATCACCGCTTCCGCATTCCGGCGTCGGATTGACGGCCGGGGCGCCGCCGTGCACTTACAGTGGTATCAGAGCCTCGCCATTAAGCTAGTCTAGCTTGGTCTAAGGTGTTTACACTTCCGATCGAACAAATATTCCAAAATCCGCGTTTTCTCATGCATCAGTTCTCTGTTAAAATTTTTTGTGCTCCAAAAATTTTTCAGTGTGTTGCAGAAGTATGTGCATGGACTTTTAAGCCTACTGTAAAAATTCGACAACATGATTCAACAAGAAGACCGCGGAACCGCGGCCAAAACCCCCTTATGGCCGCGGTTCCGCGGCCGTTCTGTGTTATCATTGTGCCAATTTTTTCCAGTGGGCTTTTGGGCTGAAAATAGGGGTTTTGGAATATTAATTTTTGGGCCCAGATTTCATCAAGTGCTACAGTAGTGCTTGGGGGCCCACTTGGTAAAATTTAATCGATCGGATATTTTAAACACATTAGTTCACAGTATTTACATTATATCTGCGACCGTGAATGTCACTTGATCGGTAAATCCTGTCTAACTGCTATAGCCCGGTTAGACGGATTTGCGAACGTGACCTTCACGTTGATTTTCTGTGTATTGCTGTGATGTTGCGGATTGGTCATGGGGGATAGCCTGGTTGCAATGCTAGTACAGTTTTTGTTGTATTATGTACATTTGATATTGCGGGGCGAGCGTCCGACATGTGGACTGCCGTCACTGCCTGTTTGTATATTATTCTTTTGGGGAACGACCAGGTTGCGGTCGATGTACCCGTTGTATGTATATTTTACTTTCTGTACTAGGATTACCCCGCGTAGGGATGCACGGATAGCCGGGTTCTAGAGGGAAACAAGCCCGCATCTCATGGCATTGAGACGGAGGGGGCTTTACTCTAGAATTGGCGGGCTATTCGCCGCACTCGTAGGGGGTACAGGTTGACCCAGGAGGGGTGCCCAAGTTACCGGATTCCGTGAAGTGCTGGGTGGTCCATTCACGTTGCTGAAGGGGGCTGCCTCGCTTCAGGTTTTGGCGGGTGACTTGCCGCGCCCGTAGGGGTCTAGGATTTTCATTGCACAGACTATTCACACGACCAGGGGAACGTCGGGTTTCAGCGGCTCAGTGAAACCCGGGGATCCCAGATATCTGTATTGTTCAGTGATGCTGTACATTTCTGTGATGTTGCATTTTATCACGCCTTGAGCGAAAATTATATATTATATATATATACTAGTAGATGTTGTATATGTTTTGCATCCGCGTTAGTCCAGTCCCCGCTCTGTCGTTAGTTAGCTAACCTAACGGGTAATAACGGGACCCAGTGGCGAATGCGGATGGCATATACGTACATCAGTATATTTTCGTTCTTTGTGGTGTGATCAATTGATGGGACTGCATTGATTCGGATCAACGCAAGTAAAACAAACCTAATCTGATGTTGTTGGAACACTTTTCAAAAAGCTGTTATTGCAAGGACGTTCACTTTTGTTTTGCATCGTGGTATTCAGTTGGAATATCCTGCTCCTCAGTCGACGAGGCAAGGGCCGAGATCCTTTCACCGGGAGTGACCCCTTGGACAGAAGTTTGCGTCAGGGCAATAACTTCACTATAGCCGATTACTTTTGCTTTGCACCATGGTATTCAGTTGGAATATCCTGCACCTCATTCTACGGGGAAAAAGCCGAGATCCCTTCACCGGGAGTGACCTCTTTAGCAAAGGTTTTCGTTACCATATTTTTCTAAAAAGCTATCCGTTCCTTCAACGATATCAAATTCATTACGTTAAAGGTTTTCGCCAGAAACCATTCGTAGCCCTCCGTCGTTTCATATGGATAGTCAATAGTATTCAAGCTGTGTTTGTTGGCCAAAGTCAAGGCACAGTGTTTGGTAGCTGTTGGTTATTCATATGCAGCATAGATAGATGCGTTGGTTTGGAACAGTCGTACTGCCTTGTTGGCCAAAGTCAAGGGTAGGTACGGGTGGATTCAAATTAACCTGGAGAATGACGGGTAGAACTTGACATGTGACTTATGATTTGTTGGCCAAAGTCAAGGACATAAGAGCATGGGGCAAAAATCACATCGGGAGTTTCTAAAGAAACTGAAACTTGTCAGATATGCGCATACCTTCTGGAGTGTGATGACGTGAGCGGATTCTGTCACGTTATCATGCGATGATAGTTGGATCCCGATTCCCACTGATGAGTTGGTTTACTCCTCGGGTGATCCCGACTAATTCTTCTTTTGGGTTTGGAGAAGAATTTGAGGTTACAGTGGGAGGTTTCCAGATTAGATAAATTGGTAACCATTCTGATCTAGGTTAGAGTGCACGCTGAGTGTTTATTTTCTCTCTCTTTGGCAGCGACCATTGACCCGGCCCTAGACTATGACTCAGAGACCAAGTTGACCGAACCTTTTTAACACTGGCTTTTGGATTGTCAGAGTTGCAAACTTCATTGCCACTCCTACTTTTACCCTTTTCTCCAGGACACCCCGTATTACTACGAACGTCCACTTCTATTGGACAAAGCCATCGTATGGTTATATACGAACTCGAAGGGATTTATTCGAGGATGGTTTTCGGTTCTGGAGAAAACGGATAGGATTATTCAGTTGTCTTTTCCTTTTACCTTCTCTCAAGTTGTAAGTACTCCTTGGTTTAGGAGATAGTACACCTATTACGCAAATTGGATAGTCTTCTTCCAAACCATAGGCAGGTGCCGACCGGTAGGGATTGAAGAAAACCAATTAGCCTAACGATGGTGTATAGAAGGTATTATGTAAAGACAAAGAAAGGGATTAGAAGGAGAGCAAAGTAAATTGCGACAGATATTCACGACCAAACCAAGTATTTCATTACCACTCCCACTTCACCTTTGTATTTCTCCAGGACACTCCGTATCACTACGAAGATCCACAGTTTATTGGATATTCCATCGTATGGTTAAATACGAACTCGAAAGGAACTTGTTCCAGTTCGGGGATGGATTCTGGTTCAGGAGAAATAGGAATAAGGTTTATTCAGGTGTCTTTTATCTTCACCTTCTCTCGCATTGCGAGTGTTCCTAGGATTGGGACAGTACACCCATTATGCTTATTGGATAGTCTTCTTCCAAAGCATAGGCTGGTGCCGAACGGTAGGGAAGGAAGAAAACCATTTGGCCTAAAGGGGTGTACAGAAGGTAATGACTAAAGACATATAAAGGGATTTAGAGAGATGGCAAAGAGATATACGGTTATAGTTGTGAATCTGGATAATGGAAGAGGAATTACTAAGAATACCCAAATACCCCATCGAAACATTTTCAATGTTTCAGTTTCACTGTGTACTGTTAAAGGAAAACTGATTTCCCGATTAGATACTTACTCCAGGGTATGTATTTACCAGGTTTGATTCTCACATCAGTATGGTTTTACAGATGATGAGTGGGAGTGAGTTATTGGGAAATAGGTGATTATCCTCATTATATCGGAATTCGTTGTAATTGGTGATATTTGAGGAAGTCACCTGGGTTGTTTGCCGGACGGCAAATATTTGGTTTTGAATATCCGCTGTTATGCACCAATTTCAAATTGATATATCTGTACGTCTATTTTTTATAGAGTGAGATGTACCTTTTTGAAATTATGTCGATGACATTTACCTATATCAGTTGATGGTTAGGTAAGGAGTATTAAACAGCGGTGTAATTCTTCTTAACCATAAGTACAGTTTTCAACCTACGACACACAGTGAATGAGTTATCAGACTCAAGGGACTTATACAGAGTATTGTATGTTGTCCAGGGTCCATCAGGACAGAGGGGTTGGTCCTCGTACTATATTCGGTTTACTTATGACTTCTCTAGTTTTTAGACAGGTGTTTCGTGGAAACACAGGGTCCGAATTTTGAGAAGTTATAGGTATATGAATAGAGTAGAGAACCAGGTGTAGCAAGTATCGGGATTCTTCAAAGTGATCGAAGATGTAGATACTTGTGTATGGTATTCAGTTAATAGTAATGATAAAGAGAACTTGCTTCTTTTTCAGATTACTCATAATTGGAAGCATTCCTAAGTTGAGTAACGCTGATCGGCCTCCTTCCATTTAGTAGACATGCACTGGAGACAGCTGCATGATTTGAATCTGATTCAATTAAATCTATGCCTCTGTTTCTATATTGGATATAGAACAGTTCATATCTTAACGATGTTAAGATACGGGGAGTTGTCCGGCCTATGCTTAAATCCAGACTCTGGATAACTCAAGGCACGTTTCTGTAATGGCTGTTTGTGGGTTGACCCAGGCTATGACGAGGGTTGACTTTCTACCATCTGGAAGATCAATAGTGATATTGTTCTAGACTCGCCACAGTTTTATTAAAAATGGATTTTTTCTGAAAACAGTAGTGGGAGTATGGTAGAACTGGAAATAATTCCAGAACCGCAAACGATTACTGAAGATTTGATAAGGAACCTTAAGATTCAATATGGTTTGACATTCCATTGGCCACTCCGCAGATAAGATGGGTAACTTCAGGCACCCGAGAGGTACTCCGGTAGCCTCAAGGACGGTGACAGGGAAGTTCTTGTTTACCCAGACTTGCCATTGCTGTTGTTCCAGACTGTGAGACCCGGCAAGAGGATGAGTATAGCGTCATTCTAAACTGGTTTTAGAAGTGTACGTGTATATGACTCTGCCAGAGGGTTGTCGTAGTCAGTGGGAGCAGCAGAAGCATTGGTGGACAGGTAGCTTAGGTCTATTTATAGACTAAAGCAGATATAGCGGAGATAGATCATCAATTTCTGATGTGACAGTCATAGGTTTGACTTCATCAGAATAGGGGATGGATCAGTTGAGAAGGTAATAGGGTGTGATGTCATGGTATTTGGATGACATACACAGAGTAGGAAGTGACATTCCTATACTACGATCGGTTATACTTTGGTCGTCACACAGTGGTTTCTCCACATGGGACTTGGATATTATATCAGACATACTGGTTACTAGATCTATGGTTTTAGATCTAGATTTGGGTGGTTTCCCAATTAAGGGTACTTAGATAGCATTCTAAGAGTATTTAGAATGGACGACTCCTGGCATGGTAGTGTACCTGCAGGTGATGGAGTCACCCTCTCTAAAAGGTGTCTTACAGACTAAAGGGGAGAGGGATGTGCATGATTGGCAGATCACTTGCTTAGGCAATTGAGTCAATCATGAGATGTCAAGTACCACACCAGATGTTGTTCTTGCAGTAGATGCAATAAGTTGACATTGATCCAATCCTGGAGAAACAGTCGGAAGCAGTTTTAGAACATAAGTGGATGTTCTAGGGATATGATAACGACAGCCTCATTCGGGAGACAGTTATCATTCCAGGCTTCCAAGGTGACTTGGACGACAGGGAGGTTGTCAGAGTTATAGTTTTCCTTCTGATGAGGGGCAGTATTTTGGACAGGTGGTCCAAGGCAATACTGAGGGAGGCATGGCGCAGGATACTGATTAAGTTCAGTTGACGATACAGTCTAAGAAGTTTGGATTTGGAGTTCATTTATGAGCTAGGTCCCATCAGACATCCAGACACATTCTAAGACAGGTATTGCTCATTTCGGGAGATGGCTTTCTCCGCGAACTTGAGATATAGAGAGACATAGAAAGAAACATCAAAGCGGATCCACTCACTGAGGCTATTCCTCGAACGCAATAGTTTCGCAAACAGAATTTGTGAGACTGACAAGTAGAGGAGTTGGGTGTTCGGTATCACACGGGCTGTGAGTATGCGACATCGCAATAATTAGCCTTGAGTGCAAGTGGGAGATTGTTGGAGATAGTGCCCTCAGCGTCAATTATTGGATCACAGACACGTGGTTGCAATGATTGAGGGAGGACCTATCCCGGTAGGACAGTCTTAATCAAGATGATAGTATGCTATCTGGTTTATCTTTATCATCATGTACTGCTTTAGGTGACCTGATAGGTCGCTATTACACGATTGATAGAGCCCCTAGGATTCTTGCTTGACTGCCAGCAGTATGAGGGCGATCATATAAGTGAGAGCTGGTAGTCTATAAGCATATCCTTAAAAGGTCCCTAGTCGTGGGAGTTTCGAGACAGGGCATCGATACTCCAGAGTAGACTAGTGTATACATTCGAGACCCCGACGAGGGGTGGTGGCCGGTCTCACAAGCCACTGGTGTCAGTTGGTTCACCTAAGATGTATACAGGTGCTCATTGGGTTATGAGTACACCGGACAGGACTCGCCGGGAACATGCTAGTTGGTCTTATACCTGACGTCAGATAGAAGTTCCCTGATGACATGTGTACAGGTTAGTTCATCGACCTTGGGATCGTCATTTGTCTCGTGTGAGTTCCCACTGTACTTTGATTACTATCCTACCACGCTCAAAGGAGACGTGCAAACAGGTTTTAGTTGGGTACAGTCCCGAGCCACATGGAGGCAGTGAGCGGATCTTCGGGGGTTCGTCTCTCCCGGTATTGGGGGTGAGGTCGCGCTGTGTCTAGGAGAGCCAGAACATGAAAAGTCCTTGGCCAAGGCAGGAGATTTACTGGTAGGTATTCCAGTAGTATCTCAGGGTGTTCTGGCCTGATCTCTGACACGACTTGTACCGCTTTTGGCGGTCTGACTTTTACCAACCCCCTAGGCTCGCCATGCGATGCTCATAGACGAACGAACCGGACTGTACGGATATTGTCACTGACAGGCTCAGTAGGGTGTCAGGATGAGTTCGCTCATCGACGTACCTTTTGGTCAATAGCTGGTGGCCCGTCACGTATTGGCTTATACCTCTGACGTGCTAGTGGTTAAATCCACAACCAAGGTGTTGACGAGTCTTTAGAGTCCCCCACATTCTGTTGCTCAAGTTTTCGGGCGAAACGCTGTAGAGGCCGTATGGAGATATGGCAGGGTTCGATCAGATACGTGCGGTATTGCACGGATCAGGATCGGATAGTTAATACTAGCCGGCTTTGGTTTAAACCGGATCCTAGTATAGTACAGTGTAGATTTTATCTCAATGCATTTGTATTCGGTCGGAATACAGATGCGGGTGTGTTTGCACAGTAGCGGGGTTTTTCCTGTAATTTATTACGGGACCAGTTTTCTGGAGTTGCCAGTTTGCTTTCCGTTTCGGCCATATTTCTTTGCATCTCTCATTGGCCGAAGATTGGTGGAGGAGGGCTTATTTGCATTTGTGCAAATAAGCATTAGTGGAGGGTGTTCTTTGCATTTTGTTGCATCATGATGGGTGCACCATCCTTTGACTTGATTTATCCATCATGGCTTGACTGTTGTGTGACATGGTTTTGATGATGGTTGTTTTGGAGTGTGGATTTGTTGGTGATCATTTTCTTTTCATGATCACATTTGATTCTTTCTTGCATTATTGGCTCATACGCTCCCTCATTCTCTCTCATATACCAAGCTTGGCCGGCCACATGAGATGGGGGCTGTCCAAATTTCATGTGTAGGGTTTTTTGTGCTTTTGCTTTGGTAAAAATCCCACAAGATCAATCTCCAAAAGCTTATATCATTTCCTCCACCACAAAGGCAACATCCACTACCCCAAAATGAGACATGGTTCTACACACATTCTACAGCAAACCTTGGGCACGTCGACTCGCCAGCTTCGTGCCCGAGTTGCCTCGGCATAGAGGTGGGAGCCCGTAAAAGAAGCCGGCGACGTGGTGCCCTTCCGGCGACGAGGTGGACACCGGAGATTCCACGGGAGATCGGGACGACGACGAGAAGACCGGAGGACACGGATCACTCGGTATATCTCTCTTCCCATCTTTTAGTTAGCTAGGACTAGTTTAATGGCACGATCCGGGTTTATAGTGCGCGGTGGTGCCGGTTTGAAAAAGTTAAAGTAAATCACCGCTTCCGCATTCCGGCGTCGGATTGACGGCCGGGGCACCGTCGTGCACTTACACGTCTCTCTCGGTATTGGGGGTGAGGTCGCGCTGTGTCTAGGAGAGCCAGTACATGAAAGTCCTTGGCCAAGGCAGGAGATTTACTGGTAGGTATTCCAGTAGTATCTCAGGGTGTTCTGGGCTACACTCCGACACGACTTGTACCGCTTTTGGGGGTCTGACTTTTACCAACCCCCTAGGCCCGCCATGCGATGCTCATAGACGAACGGACCGGACTGTACGGATATTGTCACTGACAGGCTCAGTAGGGTGTCGGCATGAGTTTGCTCACAGACGTCCCTTTTGGTCAATACCTGGTTGCCCGTTACGTATAGGCTAATACCTCTGACGTGCTAGTGGTTAAATCCATAACCAATGTATTGACGAGTCTTTAGAGTCCCCCACAGACCAGTTTCTCAAGTTTCGGGCGAAACGCTGTAGAGGCCGTATGGAGATATGGCAGGGTTCGATCAGATACGTGCGGTATTGCACGGATCATGATCGGACGGGAAATCCTAGCGGGCTTTGGTTTAAGCCGGATCCTAGTATAGTACAGTGTGGATTTTGTCTCATTGCATTTGTATTTCGGTCGGAATACAAATGCGGATATGTATATACAGTAGCGGGGTTTTCCTGTAATTTATTACGGGATCAGTTTTTTGGAGTTGCCAGTTTGTTTTCCGTTTCGTCCATATTTTTTTGTATCTTTCATTGGCTGAAGTTTGGTGGAGGAGGGCTTATTTGCATTTGTGCAAATAAGCATTTTGGAGGGTTATCTTTGCATACTTTTGTATCATGATGGTGCACCATCCCTTGACTTTCCATAGCTCATGATAGCTTGACCTTTGTTGTTATGATTAGTTTGTGGAGTGTTGGATTTGGTTGGTGATGATTTCTTTTCATGATCACCTTTCTCTCTCTCTTGTTATTGATCCAACCCCTTGGAATTTCCCCCCCCACCCTCCCATTCTTGTCATGGCTGGCCATTCCCTCATGGGGGCTGTCCCAATTTGTTGTGGTGGGATTTCATCTCTTTTGGCTTTTAAAAAATCCCATAGCTCCACAAAAATTCCACACTTCATTTCCTCCACCAAAATGGCAACCTCCTACAACCCCAAATGAGACATAGCACTACACTACATTCTACAGCAACCCTTGGGCACGTCTACTCGCCAACTTTGTGCCCGAGTTGCCTCGGTCCAGAGGTGAGAGCCCGTAAAAGAAGTCGGCGATGTGGTGCCCTTCCGGCGACGTGATGGAGACCGGAGATTCCGCGGGAAGATCGGGACGACGACGAGAAGACCGAAAGACACGGATCACTCGGTATATCTCTCTAACCCTTCTCTTGTTAGCTAGGACTAGATTAATGGCACGATCTGAGATTATAGTGCGCGGTGGTGCCGGTTTCAAAAAGTTAAAGTAAAGCATCGCTTCCGCATTCCGGCGTCGGATTGACGGCCGGGACGCCGCTGTGCACTTACTGGGGTATCAGAGCCTCGCTATTAACCTAGTCTAGCTTTGTCTAATGTGTTTACATTTCCGATCAAACAAAATTCCAAAACCGCAATTTCGAATAGCATCAGTTTCTGTCGAAATTTTTTTAGCTCGAAATTTTTTTCAGTATGTTGCAGAATGATGTGCAGGGAATTCTAAGCATTCTGTGAAATTTTGGTTGCATGATCCCACCATTCCACCACGGAACCGCGGCCAAACCCATGCTTGGGCCACGGTTCCGCCGCAATCTAGACTGTTCATGGCACCAAAATTTTACAGAGAGCTCCTGAGTGTAAAATAGGGTTTTTGGAATGTTATTTTTTGGGCCCAGATTTCTTTAAGTGCTACAGTAATGCTTGGGGCCCACTTGGATAAATTTGATCGATCGAAAATTTTAAACACATTAGTTCACAGTATTTACATTATATCTGCGACCATGAATGTCACTTGATCGGTAAATCCTGTCTAACTGCTATAGCCCGGTTAGACGGATTGCGAACGTGACATTCACGTTGATGTTCTGTGATTGTGCTGTGATGTTGCGGATTGGTCGCGGGGGATAGCCTGGATGCAATGCTAGTACAGTTTTTGTTGTATTATGTACATTTGATATTGCGGGGCGAGCGTCCGACATGTGGACTGCCGTCACTTCCTGTTTGTATATTATTCTTTTGGGGCACGACCAGGTTGCGGTCAATGTACCCGTTGTATGTATATTTTACTTTCTGTACTAGGATTGCCCCGCGGAGGGGTGCACGGATAGCCGGATTCTAGAAGGCAACAAGCCCGCATCTCATGGCATTGAGACGGAGGGGGCTTCAGTCTAGAATTGGCGGGCTATTCGCCGCACTCGTAGGGGGTACAGGTTGACCCAGGAGGGATGCCCAAGTTACCGGATTCCGTGAAGTGCTGGGTGGTCCATTCACGTTGCTGAAGGGGGCTGCCTCGCTTCAGGTTTTGGCAGGTAACTTGCCGCGCCCGTAGGGGTCTAGGATTTCATTGCACAGGCTATCCACACGACCAGGAGAACGTCGGGTTTCAGTAGCGGCTCAGTGAAACCCGGGGATCCCAGATATCTGTATTGTTCTGTGATGCTTATTACATTTTTGTGATGTTGCATTTTATCACGCCTTGAGCGAAATATTATATATTGATATATATACTAGTAGATGTTGTATATGTTTTGCATCCGCGCTAGTCCAGTCCCCGCTCTGTCGTTAGTTAACTAACCTAACGGGTAATGAAGGGACCCAGTTGCGAATGCGGATGGCATATACGTACGTCATTATTTTCGTTCTTTGTGGTGTGATCAATTGATGGGACTGCGTTGATTCGGATCAATCCAAGTTAAAAACAAACCTAATCTGATGTTGTTGGAACATTTTTCAAAAAGCTGTTATTTGCAAGGACGTTCACTTTTGTTTTGCACAGTGGTATTCAGTTGTAATATCCTGCTCCTCAGTCGACGAGGCAAGGGCCGAGATCCCTTCACCGAGAGTGAGCCCTTGGACAAAAGTTTGCATCAGGGCAATAACTTCACTATAGCCGATTACTTTTGCTTTGCCTCGTGGTATTCAGTTGGAATATCCTGCACCTCATTCTACGGGGAAAGAGCCGAGATCCCTTCACCGGGAGTGACCTCTTTAGCAAAAGTTTTCGTCATTATATTTTTATAAAAGCTATCCAGTTCCTTCAACGATATCAAGTTCATTACGTTAAAGGTTTTCGCCAGAAACCATTCCTAGCCCTCCGTCGTTTCAGGAAGGTAGCACTTAGTATTCATGCTATGTATGTTGGCCTTCGTCAAGGCATAGTGTATGGTAGCTATTTGTTACTTTTCTGTAGCATAGATAGATGCGTTGGTTTGGGACAGTCGTACTACTATTTTGGCCTTCGTCAAGGGTATGTACGGGTGGGTTTAAATTAACCTGGACAATGACGGGTAGAACTTGACATGTGACTTATGATATGTTGGCCTTCGTCAAGGTCATAAGAGCATGGGGCAAAAATCACATCGGGAGTTTCAAAAGAAACTGAATCTTGCCAGATATGCGCATACCTTCTGGAGTGTGATGACGTGAGCGGATTCCGTCACATTATCATGCGATGATAGTTGGATCCCGATTCCCACTGATGAGTTGGTTTACTCCTCGGGTGATCCCGACTAATTCTTCTTTCAGGTTTGGAGGAGAATTTGACGGTACAGTGGGGGGTTTCCAGATTAAATAAATTGGTAACCATTCTGATCTAGGTTAGAGTGCACGCTGAGTGTTTCTTTTCTCTCTCTCTTTGGCAGCGACCATTGACCCGACCTTAGACTATGACTCAGAGACCAAGTTGACCGAACCTTCTTATAAGACTGGCTTTTGGATTGTCAGAGTTGCACACCTCATTGCCACTCCTACTTTTACCCTTTTCTCCAGGACACCCCGTATTACTACGAACGTCCACTTCCATTGGACAAAACCATCGTATGGTTATATACGAACTCGAAGGAATTTATTCGAGGATGGTTTCCAGTTCTGAAGAAAATGAATAGGACTATTCAGTTGTCTTTTCCTTTTAGCTTCTCTCAGGTTGCGAGTACTCCTTGGTTTAGGAGATAGTACACCTATTACGTAAATTGGATAGTCTTCTTCCAAACCATAGGCAGGTGCCGAACGGTAGGGAATGAAGAAAACCAATTAGCCTAAACGGTGTACAGAAGGTATTATGTAAAGACAAAGAAAGGGATTAGAAGGAGGGCAAAGTAAATTGCGACTGATATTCACGACCAAACCAGGTATTTCATTACCACTCCCACTTCACCTTTTTATTTCTCCAGGACACTCCGTATCACTACGAAGATCCACAGTTTATTGGATACTCCATCGTATGGTTATATACGAACTCGAAAGGAACTTGTTCCAGTTCGGGGATGGATTCTGGTTCAGGAGAAATAGGAATAAGGTTTATACAGTTGTCTTTTATCTTCGCCTTCTCTCGCATTGCGAGTGCTCCTAGGATTAGGACAAGACACCCATTATACTAATTGGATAGTCTTCTTCCAAACCATAGGCTGGTGCCGAAAGGTAGGGAAGGGAGAAAACCATTTGGCCTAAAGAGGTGTGCAGAAGGTAATGACTAAAGACATATAAAGGGATTTGGAGAGGTGGCGAAGAATTACACGGTTATAGTCGTGAATCTGGATAATGGAAGAGGCATTACTAGGAATACCAGGATACCACATCGAAACATTTTAATGTTTCAGTTTCACTGTGTACCGTTAAAAGAAAACTGATTTCCCAATTAGACACTTGCTCCAGGGTATATATTTACCAGTTTTGATTCTCACATCTGTATGGTTTTACAGATGATGAGTGGGAGTAAATTATTGGGAATTAGGTGATCGTCCTCATTATATCGGAATTCGTTGTAATTGGTGATATTTGAAGAAATCGCCTGGGCTGTTTGCCGGACGGCAAATATTTGGTTTTGAATATCCTTTCTAATGCACCAATTTCAAATTGATACATCTGTACGTCTATTTTTATAGAGTGAGATATACCTTTTTGAAATTATGTCGATGACATTTACCTATATCAGTTGATGGTTAGGTAAGGAGCATTAAACAGCGGTGTAATTCTTCTTAACCATAAGTAAAGTTTTCAACCTACGACACACAGGGAGTGAGTTATTAGACTCAAGGGACTTGTACAGAGTATTGTATATTGTCCAGTGTCCATTAGGATAGAGGGGATGGTCCTCGTACTATATTCAGTTTACTTATGACTTCTCTAGTTTTTAGACAAGTGTTTCGTGGAAACACAGGGTCCGAATTTTGAGAAGTTATAAGTATTTGAATAAAGTAGAGAACCAGGTGTTGCAAGTATCGGGATTCTTCAAAGTGATCGAAGATGTAGATACTTATGTGTGGTATTCAGTTGAAAGTAATGATTTAGGGAACTTGCTTCTCTTTCAGGTTACTCATAATTCGAAGTGCTCCTAAGTTGAGTAATGCTGATCGGCCTCTTTCCATTTAGTTGACATGCACTGGAGACAGCTGCATGATTTGAATTTGGTTCAATTAAATCAGTGTCTCTGCTTCTATATTGGATATAGAACAGTTCATATCTTAACGATGTTAAGGTACGGGGAGTTGTCCGGCCTATGCTTAAAACCAGACTCTGGATAATTCAAGGCACGTTTCTGTAATGGCTGTTTGTGGGTTGACCCAGACTATGATGAGGGTTGACTTTCTACCATCTGGAAGATCAATAGTGATATTGTTCTAGACTCGCTACAGTTTTAATAAAAAATAATGGATTTTTTCAGAAAACAGAAGTGGGAGTATGGTAGAACTGTAAGTGATTCCAGAACCACAAACGATTACTGAAGATTTTTATAGGAACCTAAAGATTCAATCTGGTTTGACATTCCATTGGCCACTCCGCAGATATGGTAGGTAACTTCAGGCACCCGAGAGATACTCCGGTAGCCTCAAGGACGGTGACAGGGAGGTTCTTGTTTACCCAGACTTACCATTGCTGTTGTTCCAGGCTACGAGAACCGGTAGGAGGATGAGTATAGCATCGTTCTAAACTAGCTTTAGAAGTGTACGCCCATATGACTCTGCTAAAGGGTTGTCGTAGTCAGTGGGAGCAGCGGAAGCATTGGTGGACAAGTGGCTTATGTCTATTTATGGACTAAAGCAGATATAGCGGAGATAGATCATCTATTTCTGACGTGACAGTCATAGGTTTGACTTCATCAGAATAGGGGATGGATCTGTTAAGCAGGTAGTAGGGTGTGATGTCCGGGTATTTGGATGACATACACAGAGTAGGAAATGATATTCCTATACTACGATCGGTTATACTTTGGTTGTCACACAGTGGTTTCTCCACATGGGACTTGGATATTATATCAGACATTCTAGTTACTGGATCTATAGTATTAGATCTAGATTTGGGTAGTTTCCCAATTAAGGGTACTTAGACAGCATTCTAAGAATATTTAGAATGGATGACTCCTGGCACAGTAGTGTACCTGCAGGAGATCGGGACGACGACGAGAAGACCGGAGGACACGGATCACTCGGTATATCTCTCTTCCCATCTTTTAGTTAGCTAGGACTAGTTTAATGGCACGATCTGGGTTTATAGTGCGTGGTGGTGCCGGTTTGAAAAAGTTAAAGTAAATCACCGCTTCGGCATTCCGGCGTCGGATTGACGGCCGGGGCGCTGCCGTGCACTTATACGTTTCTCCCGGTATTGGGGGTGAGGTCGCGCTGTGTCTAGGAGAGCCAGTACATGAAAGTCCTTGGCCAAGGTAGGAGATTTACTGGTAGGTATTCCAGTAGTATCTCAGGGTGTTCTGGGCTACACTCCGACACGACTTGTACCGCTTTTGGGGGTCTGACTTTTACCAACCCCCAAGGCCCGCCATGCGATGCTCATAGACGAACGGACCGGACTGTACGGATATTGTCACTGACAGGCTCAATAGGGTGTCGGCATGAGTTCGCTCACAGACGTCCCTTTTGGTCAATACCTGGTTGCCCGTTACGTATAGGCTAATACCTCTGACGTGCTAGTGGTTAAATCCATAACTAATGTATTGACGAGTCTTTAGAGTCCCCCACAGACCAGTTTCTCAAGTTTCGGGCGAAACGCTGTAGAGGCCGTATGGAGATATGGCAGGGTTCGATCAGATACGTGCGGTATTGCACGGATCATGATCGGACGGGAAATACTAGCGGGCTTTGGTTTAAGCCGGATCCTAGTATAGTACAGTGTGGATTTTGTCTCATTGCATTTGTATTTCGGTCGGAATACAAATGCGGGTATGTATATACAGTAGCGGGGTTTTCCTGTAATTTATTACGGGATCAGTTTTTTGGAGTTGCCAGTTTGTTTTCCGTTTCGGCCATATTTTTTTTGTATCTTTCATTGGCTGAAGTTTGGTGGAGGAGGGCTTATTTGCATTTGTGCAAATAAGCATTTTGGAGGGTTGTCTTTGCATACTTTTGTATCATGATGGTGCACCATCCCTTGATTTTCCATGGCTCATGATGGCTTGACCTTTGTTGTTATGATTAGTTTGTGGAGTGTTGGATTTGGTTGGTGATGATTTCTTTTCATGATCACCTTTCTCTCTCTCTTGTTATTGATCCAACCCCTTGGAATTTCCCCCCCTCCCATTCTTGTCATGGCCGGCCATTCCCTTATGGAGGCTGTCCCAATTTGTTGTGGTTGGATTTCATCTCTTTTGGCTTGTAAAAAATCCCATAGCTCCACAAAAATTCCACACTTCATTTCCTCCACCAAAATGGCAACCTCCTACAACCCCAAATGAGACATAGCACTACACTACATTCTACAGCAACCCTTGGGCACGTCGACTCGCCAACTTTGTGCCCGAGTTGCCTCGGTCTAGAGGTGGGAGCCCGTAAAGGAAGCCGGCGATGTGGTGCCCTTCCGGCGACGTGATGGAGACCGGAGATTCCGCGGAGAGATCGAGACGACGACGAGAAGACTGAAAGACACGGATCGCTCGGTATATCTCTCTAACCCTTCTCTTGTTAACTAGGACTAGATTAATGGCACGATCCGGGATTATAGTGCGCGGTGGTGCCGGTTTCAAAAAGTTAAAATAAAGCATCGCTTCCGCATTCCGGCGTCGGATTGACGGCCGGGGCGCCGCCGTGCACTTACACATATGATGCAGATTGAGTTAAGGTAGTCGTGCGACTTTGTTGGCTTTCGTCAACGGCCGTGTGGGTGGGTTTAATTCAATCGGGAAATGACGGGTTGGACTTGACTAGTAGCCTATGGTTTGTTGGCTTTCGTCAAGGTCATAGGATGCTAGGGGTAAAATATTATTGGGAATTTCAAGTGTTGAAATTTGCAATGAGATTGCATACCTTCTATGAGATAGTTGGATCCCGATACCCGTTGCGAGTAAGAGTTACTCCTGGGAGTGTTTTACACATTACAATTAGCCGATCAAGTAGGTGTCTAGAAAGGTGTCAATGGGGTTACGCCCCTGAGAAAACAAGGTTTACTTTAATTAGGTTCGTGCGAAAGCACGGGGAACCTCCCTCAAAGTACCGGCACTGGCCTGGCTGAAAGATTGGCCAACTTGTAGCGTGTAATTAATCCCGACTAGTCTTTCCTTTTAGGGTTTGAAGGAAGATTTGACTAAAACAGTGGGAGACATCCTGATTAGATAAATTGATAACCAATCTAATCTTGTAAAAGCGCACGCTGAGTGTTTTCTTCTCTCTCTCTCCAGGTAGCGACCATATCACGCCTTAATCAAGATAATAATACGGTGTATTGACCGAACCCGCTTGTTATACTGAGCTGGGGAACGTTGGTCCCGCTCCAACTTATAATTGTTATAAGATAGGGCAGGAAATTGGGGATTACCAGAATTCCCGTGCTGCCCAAACGAAGAAAGTGCATGTTGATGCATCATCTTCGGGTATGTACATTACCGAGAACTGTTTCTCAGTATCCTTTACGTCCTGGGTATTTGATACCGGATCAGGATCCCACATATGTAATTTGTTATATGGGCTACTGTTAGGTCCACGTTACCCACCCCGGTACTTTCGGGGAGGCGGAATAGGCAAAAATCAAATTTTTCCTCACTGGGTAACATAGACCATTCATGAAGGATCTTTGCTAAACAAAAACTAACAAATAAACTACAAGTTTTAGCTACTATGTAGAATAGTTATACCTAGGTCTTGAACTCCTTCTCTTCTTTTTGTGGTTCTCCTCCTTGCTTGCTCCTTGTAGTAGCTTGAACGGCTCCTCCTCGTCGTCTCCTCTTTGCCATAGATGGATCCACCCGAGGGCCTCGAACTTGAGCTCCTATCTCAACGTAGAAATAACTAAGGTGCTTGGTTTGCTAAACTTAGAACCTTAGAATGAGTAGAGAAGAGTTATGGTGGTTTTGTCTCAAAGGTTCATGATTTCCAACTCATGGAACACTTGAACTTTGAGAGAGGAAGAGGGAGAGCTTTCTTCCTAAGAGAGAGAAAGAATATGATAGAATGAGCTCTCATCTTGCAACCATGCTCACAAAAGTGAGAATAATGATGATAATAATAAAAATTAAGAATTGTGATGGCTAGTTTCAATGACCATTATCATTTTATGCATTTAATGCATTTTGCAAAGAAGAAGAAGTATCATTGAAATGAAATGATGATGGTCAACAAGTCCACAATGGTCAACCGGTCAGCAAAGTCAACAAGTCAACAAAAGTCAAATGTTCAACTCAACTAGGCACAATAATCCTTAATTAATATTATTAATCATTTTCCTATTCTCATTAGAGTTTAGAAAAAGTCAACGGTCAACAAGTCAACCAAAACCAAAAGGTCAACAACCCTAATGAGAATGCTCTGCCTCTGCCTCTGTCAACTGTGCATACGCACCCGCATCCGTGTTCCAAGGAACACGAATACACTGAGACAAAACGAATCCCAAAACAAATACTATGATCTAGCTTAAACCAAAGTCCGCTAGTAATAACTGTCCGGGCACCAAACGTGCACAAGTGCGCGGATGTGAACGAACCCCGTCGCAAAACCATGCAACCTCTACTCTGTTTTGCCCAAAGGCGAGTAACCCTCTGTATGGGACTCTAAAGGCTCGATACTACGCTGGCAGTGGGTTTAACCACAGGCCGCAAGCGGTACTAGCTGTACGTAACGGTCCCCAGGTAGATGCCGATAAGAAGACTGATGAGGTGAACCCATCCGAACTCCTACTGAGCCTGAATGTGACAATCTCCGTACAGTCCGGTCTGTTCGTCTGAGAGTATCGCATGTCGGGCCTAGGGGCGGTAAATGTCAGTCCCTTAATAGCGGTACAAGTCATGTCAGAGTGTAGCCCAAAACACCCTGAGAATCTACTGGTAACACTACCAGCAAATCTTGCTTGCCCTGGCCAGGGACGACCATGTGTAATGGCTCTCCTAGACACAGCGCGATATCAACTCCCAATACCGGGAGAGACGAATCCTGTCTAACCGTCACTGCCTCTAAGTGCTTCGAGACTGCACCCAACTACTACATGTTTGCATGACTCAGTAGAGCCATGGTAGGGTAGTAATCTAAGAACAGTGGGAACACACTCGAGGCGAAGTGACAGTGTCAAGTCAGCGGATTAAGCTGTACTCATGTCACCTGGGATCTATTAACTGACGATAGGTATAATACCAACCAACAGTTCCTGACGAGTCCTGTCCAGTGTACTCGTAACCTAACTAGCACCTGCATACTATCTCCAGTACGACGTATTGATGGCTGTGGGACATGTAGGGTTCCTAGGCACCCTAATGAGGTCTCACAAGGCATCAACCATGCCAATTTCAAATTTAAACGGTGCCGAGAAACCCTAGAACGGATCGTTGGCTAGATTTCTAGGCGAAAAAGAAACTAGTTAACAACTTAACTAAAGTTTAAACGGAAATACAACCTTTGTAGATCCGGTGCTCCACCTCCATAGCTCCGCAACGAAGTCCCCTCGCTGCCCAAGACAAATCCCGGGCTCTAGCGTCGGCTTCATCGGAGAAGAAGCGGGCTAGGTCATCGACGACGTGCCGAAGATGATCTACGTTGAGGCATCGCTAGATCAAGCTCCAACTTCATCAAGTCAAGAAAACTTATGAAGGAAACACACTCTACTACTTGGCAAGAGATAGAGGATGAAGAAATAGGAAGTGGGTTCACTTTAGAATTGGATTTCTCACTCTTTTTCAAGAGTTGCCATTGATGGAGGAAGGTTTTTCTTCATGAAGATGAAGAAGAAGAAGAGGTTGAATATGATAAGTTCTTATTTAAAAAGAAAAGAAATTCCAAACTTATCATCATACAACCATGGTCAAGTGTAGAGAATAAACTAGGGTTAAATCAAATGGTTAGGGTTAAGCATGAGATAAGAATGGTGGACTAAGTCAAAGCTTCATGAATCTTCAACTACAAACAAAGAAAGCCACCATTCTTCTCATTTCTTTTTCCAAAAAGAAAATAAATAAATAAATGAATAAATAGATATGAAAAACAAAACTCTAACCATTTAAATAACCATGGTTTAATCTTTACACAAACTCAAGTAAACATGTATCATCAAACATGATACAATCAAGTGCACAAAAGTATATCACATATACAACATGTGAACTTCAAGTGAGAAAATCCATTTAAAGTGAACCAATACTAGTTAATGCAAAGTAATATATCAAATATATAATTATACATTAAATCATTAAATCAACACTTGATTTAACGATCCGGTCATATCGCATATAACCGACTAGTATCCAATGTATCGGCTTATCGAATCAATCCTCGATTCGATAACTAGGTTATATCGCATACAACCATTGGACACATTCATCGCGAGAATGGAATATGGTATCACATACACGCATTATTCTCGGTCCCGCACATATCTCATATGCGCTCCTATTTCGTTTCGCTTGAGCCAGGAAACCTCTGTGTAGGACTCTAAAGACTCGTCAATATGCCGGCAGCGGATGATGATCATATCAAACACCCACAAGCCGCAAGTGGTCTGCTAAACGTAACGGCCACCCGGGTATTGAGCGATCTGAAGATCGACGAGCAAGCCCGTTCACACTCCAGTGAATCCAACCAGTAACACTACCGTACAGTCCGGTCTGATCGTCTGATATGTCGCATATCTTGCCTAGGGGTGGTAAACGTCAGACCCCAATAGCTCGATAAGTCATGTCGATATGAGGTCTATAACTATTCGAGATACTACTGGTAACACTTACCAGTAAATCTCAGCAACCCTGACCAGGGATTTCCTGTTATAGCCAATCGAACACAGCGCAACATCAACCCCCTATACCGGGAGAGACGAATCCCCTCCTATCGCTCATTGCCTCCATGTGAATCGGGACTGTACCCAAAAACCACCGTTTTGCACGCCCTCTTGGACATGGTAAGATGGAAATCAAAGCACAATGGGAACCACACAAGACTCTATGACGATCTCGGGTCAACAGACTACTCTGTACCAGTGTCACCAGAGAACTGCCATCTGACGTGAGATATAATACCATCTGGGAGTTCTCGGCGGGTCCGTCCAGTGTACCCAGTCTCCACTGAGCACCCATATATCATCTCTGATGTCAAACACCAATGGATATGGGATCATCCATCGCCCATCTGTATGGGTCGAGAAGGTACACGCTAGTCTACTCTGGTATATCGATGCCCCGTCTCGATACACCCTCGACTAGGGACTTTGAAGGATGTACTTATGGACTACCATGTCCCCACTAGTATGATCCGCATCATAGTCCAGGTAGTCAAGTACACATCCTAAGGGCTTTACCAACATGTAACAGAGAGACAATCAGTGTACACGTTAAGGTAAAGTTCAACCAGATAGCATACTATCATGTCGAGCAAGAAAGTCCTCTCTATATATGTCCAAGCATCCACTACAATATACATCCTATGTATAGTAATGGCCTCTAGGGTATACATATAACTAACAATCTCCCACTTGCACTAGGTCCATCTGATAGCAGTGGTTGAAGTATCTCATACTCAACCATCCCATAAAAATCTCTCTCTGGGAACAGGCCTTTGTGAGTGGATCCGCTGTGTTGTCCTCTGAGTCTACTCTCCTAACCTCGATCCCTTGGTGATCAAGCATCTCCATGATCAGGTGACACTGCCTTAGAATATGTCTGGATCACTGATGGGACCGGCGTTCCTCGGCATAAGCCACAACTCCATTGTCTCACAATGGTAGGAACGTAGTTCATCTCATGAACCAATATACACCCGAACAGCCTCTTCGGTAGCATCTTAAGTAGCGATGTATCCTGCCTTTATCGTCTAGTATGCCACGGTATCTAGCTTGGAACTTTTCCAACATACCGTCCCTCCACTGAGGGTAAAGACAATGCCTGTGACTGGCATTCAGTCGTCTTTATCACTCTGGAACCATTCCAGTGATTCTCCCCAGGGTCCATTGATACCTTCTCACTACAACTAGTGAGAATCCTAACATCCATTTAGATTTATCTCATAGATCCAAATACCAGGATTTAGGAGATATCACTTTGATCCTACATGGAGAATCATTGTGGTAAGCGGAGATTGACCGAGCGTAGCATAGGAAACTCCTTCCCTATCAAGAGTATGTCATCCACGTACTCTACGAGGATCGTCACCATACTCCCTACTACCTTTTTGTATATACAAGGTTCATCTACCATTTTGATGATGTCAACTTCTTTGACTTATCCATCAAAACAGATGTTCCAACTCCGTGATGCCTGCTTTATCCTATAAAGCATCTTGCACACGTTTCCGCTGCTCCCACTGTCTACGAGGCCCTCTGGCTGTGTACTTATAGACGTTCTCTTCCAAAATATCATTTAGAAAAGCAGTCATGACACCCAACCACCAGATATCGCAGTCATGGTATGTATCCGTGACAAGTAGGATCTGGATGGACTTAAGCATAGTTACTTGAAAAGGTTTCATCATTATCCTCACCTGGTCAATGATGCAAACTTTTAACAAGTCTAGCTTTGAAAGTCTCAACTTTTCCATGTACACCAAGTAATCTTCTCAAGATATACTTGCTCCTGATGGGGATTTAACCCTTCAGATATAGCAACCAAAGTCCATACTTTGTTGGTGTATAAGGATTCCATCTCAGATCGATAAGCATCCAGCCATTCTTACAGAGTCTTACTCCTGATGGCCAGCTCGAAGCTAGTTGGGTCATCATCTCATGATGCAATCCTCGCTCCCACTATCACAGAGCAACTGAAGTATCTCTCAGGTGGGTGAGGAACCCTACTAGATCGGCGGAGAGGCTGAGGTTCGTTGGAATCTACTGAATCCTTTGGTTCTTTCAAATCATCAGCTGCAGTTTGTATAGCTAGAACATTTCCAGTTCTACATAACAGATCTTGCCTCGAGCTTGTCCGGATTTTGCTTTTAGACATAGGCCGGGCAACCCCAAATCTTAACTAACTTAAGATATGGGCTCTTCCCTTTCCATATCATATATGAAGCGGTAGGCAACTGATTTGATTTGAACCCTATTCAATAGGTATGCAGCTTCTCAAGTGCATAACTCCCAAAAGGAAATATGAAACTCAGTAGTACTCATCATAGAGCACACCATATCATATAGGGTGCTATTGCTCCGCTCCGATATACCATCGTGCTATGGTGTATACAGAGGAGTAATGCTGAGAGAGAATCTCATTCTCCTTTAGAATAATCCAGGATTTCCGTGCTCAAGTATTCTCCTCCTCGATCTCATCAAAGGACATAATACTTATACCCGTATTGGTTCTCTACTTCTAGCTTATATTCTGTGAATATCTCAAAAGGTTCGGACTTGTGTTTCAACAGGAACATATGTCTGAATCTAAGGAGATCATCAGAGAATGTAATGAAGTACAAAGAACCGGTCTTGGCATGTGTAGACAGGGGACCTACATACATCATCATGTATCTTCCAAGTGTTCACTAACTCTTTCTCTGTTTCCAGTAAACAGAGCTATGGTCATCTTATCTCTGTGACATGACTGGCAAGTTTCATAAGATGTAAATTCAAACTGATTTAAATATGCATCTATATATAACTTCAGCTAGTCGGGTCGCATTGATATGACCTAGTCTACAATGTCTCAAGAAGGATTCGTTCATTTCTGAACTCTTCCTCTTATGTGTGTTCCGTATACTAGGAACTGTAGTTTGATTTAGAACATCAACGCTTTTAGATAACGTGCCTGAACCGATCAATTTTTGATATAGGAAATGTTCAAAACATTATCCAACAATACAAAATTTTATCGTTTCTTTACTAATAAAGAGACAGATATGATTTTGTATATCAGGTTCGGTATCTAATAACATTCGTTCAGAATCAATGTATTGGTAATACAGGGTGACAGTGACCAACAGACTTGGCTGCAACATTTGCCCCGTTTTCTGCCTCATGAAACTTATCACCCGTTCTCAGTTCTCTACCTTTCTGCAGCCCTATGTAACAGATTACATATCTGGGATCCTGATCTGGTATCACATACCCAGGACGTAAAGGATACTGAGAAACAGTTCTCTGTAATGAACACACCCGGAGATGATGCATCATCATGCACTCTCCTCGTTTGGGCGGCACGGGAATTCTAGTAATCCCCAATTTCCTGCTCTGTCTTATAACAATTATAAGTTGGAGCGGGACCAACGTTCCCCAGCTCAGTATAACAAGCGGGTTCGATCAATAATCCGTATTATTATCTTGATTAAGGCGTGATATGGTCGCTACCTAGAGAGAGAGAGAAGAAAACACTAAGCGTGCGCTCTTGCAAGAATAGATTGGTTATTATTTTATCTAATCAGAATGGCTTCCACTGCTTTTTATCAAATCTTCCTTCAAACCCTAAAAGGAAAGACTATCCGGGATTAATTACATACTACAAGTTCACCAATCTTTCAGCCAGGCCAGTGTCGGTACTTTGAGGGAGGTCCCCCGTGCTTTCGCACGAACCTAATTAATGTAAACCTCGTTTTCCCAGAGGCGTAACCCCGTTGACACCTTTCTAGACACCTACTTGATCGGCTAATTGTAATGTATAAAACTCTCCCAGGAGTAACACTTACTCGCAGCGGGTATCGGGATCCAACTATCTCATAGAAGGTATGCAATCTCATTGCAAATTTCAACACTTGAAATTCCCGATAATATTTTGCCCCTAGCGTCCTATGACCTTGACGCAGGCCAACAAACCATAGTCCGCTAGTCAAGTTCAACCCGTCATTTCCTGATTGAATTAAACCCACCCGCACGACCCTTGACGCAGGCCAACAAAGTCGCACGACTACCCTAATCCAATCACATCATATGCTTATGCAGATAAGCACCAGTTAGCTACCGCACACTACGCCTTGACGCAGGCCAACAAACGTAGCACGAATACTAACTACTACTTATCTGAAATGACGGAGGGCTACGACAGGTTTTTCTGAAAACCTATTGCGTAATGAACTTGATATCGTTGTAGAATCAAATGATTTTAAAAATGGAGTGTTTTTGAAGCTTTTCTAGTTTTGCTAAAGGAGTCACTCCCGGTGAAGGGATCGTCGGTCCTTTCCTCGTCGAATGAGGTGCGGGATATATCATATATATCACTGTGCAAAGCAAAAACTCTTAAAAGCAATCAAAAGACAAACCGAGTGTGTAGCATCTGCCAGTTATTGCTAAAGGAGTCACTCCGGGTGAAGGGATCTCGGTCCTTTCCTTATCGAATAAGGTGCAGGATATATCATATACACCGCTGTGCAAAGCAAGAACTGTAGCTACCTGTTTTATTTTGAAATTCAATTCTACAACATCTTAGGTTTCTTTTATTTCATTAATCACATTAATGAAGTCCCATCATTTAAGTACCTAAACATCACAGATAAATACGACGTACACTTATGCCATCCGCATTCGCCTCGATGTCCCCTCGTGCACCGTTAGGTTAGGTAACTAACGGCAGAGCGGGGCAGGGCTAGCGCGGGTGTAAAACATAAGTAACGTCTATATAATATATCATATATACTATATACAGTATCCATCAGAGAACATCACATGATCACATCACAGATATCGCAGCAGAAGAAACATATGAAATATTGGATATACTAGGACGTCCGTGTTTTCAATACGAGCCAGTAAAAAACACGGATTCCACGGTCGCGATGAATAACCAAACCCACACCCCTAGACCCCTACGAGAGCGGCAAGCAACCCTACCAATTCTAGAGTTAGGAGACCCGGACTCGACTCCTCGAGTTGGTCTCCCACTGGACTCCAGAACCCGGTTACTTGTGCCCTCCTCCTTGGGTCTATCCTAGTGCGGAAAAGTAAATGATATACAAAGGGTGACAACTTCCGCAACCTGGAAGTGCCCCAATAAAAGAATATTACATACAAGTTTTTACATGAATGAAAATGAAAAACACTCATCTCACATAAAAACCCCCGGCTATTCAAACACGACGATCCAATATAACATATCCAGCAACACATAACATCACATGTCATCAACGTAAGTAAATATGTCCATCCCAATTGTCGTTGACATATAGCAACGAAACCGGCGATATCACATATTACACTTACGGTCACAGAAAAGAAAGTGTAAAACTACAACAGTTGGAATCCGCAACCACCTCAGACATCACATGCCTGACCAAATGAATTCTTTAGACATCGCATGCCTAACAATTATAAACCCCGCATTTTAGTCTCATTATCGAAAACTCTTTTCAATATCAAGTCGGGCAATTCAACAAGATTCCTGACATGCTGATCGAATACTCGTCGCAAACTTCAGTAGGCAGCCGCACCCCCGATGCCTCCGACGAAGTGCACCAAGGCGGAACACCGCTGCCGCGAGCACCGGAACGGATGCTTTCGGCGACGGGGTTCTCCTACAGTCACTTGGCCGGGGCTATGGAGTGAGGCTGTCTATTAAGTTTATCCGGTGAGTATCCGCGTACGCTACGTGATTGCGACGGACTTTTGATCACATCAAAATTCCATAGCAACCGATCAAGTGAGACTAAAGTGCTATGTTTATAACATTCATTCAGTTATCTCATAACTTATTGTGAATTCCAATTATTGTATCACATTCCGGATAAGATAGAAAATGTTAAACTTTTCGATAGAACAATCGAACACCCAAGTTTTCCCGATCAACTGAATGAAATAAGTTCAAAGAAATTCACTTCATGCCTCAGTACCAACGGTCCAGCCGTAGAAGGGTCAAGCCAACGCCTCACATGTGGCACGCCGTACTGCCCCAAACCCTAAGGTTCAAAGGGCAGTTCAAGACGGTCACATAATCGAGTTAAGGTTTGTTGTCTTCTAGAGGGACCATCGCGTTACCTGCACTACTCAGAACGTCCTTAAACCACGGAAAAATCCAACACTTGGAAATTTTCCGGCAGGGGAAAAAATGGGTATTTATGTCCGGTCGAAATTTTTAACATATTCTAAAATATCAGAAAAACACATAGACAAAATTAGACAATCCGATCGAATGTATGAACTCCTAATACAACCCAAAAAACTCAACTCTTGATTTCAGATAAAAAAAAATCCCAGGAAAACCAGCACTGCAAAATAGGAATTACTGTGCAAATTTGAATGCCTAATAAGACAAAACGTCCGCGGAACCGCCGCATTAGCATGCTAATGCCGCGGTTCCGCCGCACTTTTGAGGGATCATTAGTTACTTTTTGCACCGTAATTCTTAGAATTTCCTGCTGATTTTTCTTCATATTTTTAATTCTCAAAAATCCACGAAAACAGAAAATGTCCAGAGAGCACTTTCAAGTCGGGGTTTCGGGTCGATCGGACTTCTAACTCCGTCTACGCATCACCTAAGGCTCTAGCTAGGCTCTGATACCACTGTAGGGTTCCTAGGCACCCTAATGAGGTCTCACAGGGCATCAACCATGCCAATTTCAAATTTAAACGGTGCCGAGAAACCCTAGAACGGATCGTTGGCTAGATTTCTAGGCGAAAAAGAAACTAGTTAACAACTTAACTAAAGTTTAAACGGAAATACAACCTTTGTAGATCCGGTGCTCCACCTCCATAGCTCCGCAACGAAGTCCCCTCGCTGTCCAAGACAAATCCCGGGCTCTAGCGTCGGCTTCATCGGAGAAGAAGCGGGCTAGGTCATCGACGACGTGCCGAAGATGATCTACGTTGAGGCATCGCTAGATCAAGCTCCAACTTCACCAAGTCAAGAAAACTTGTGAAGGAAACACACTCTACTACTTGGCAAGAGATAGAGGATGAAGAAATAGGAAGTGGGTTCACTTTAGAATTGGATTTCTCACTCCTTTTCAAGAGTTGTCATTGATGGAGGAAGGTTTTTCTTCATGAAGATGAAGAAGAAGAAGAGGTTGAATATGATAAGTTCTTATTTAAAAAGAAAAGAAATTCCAAACTTATCATCATACAACCATGGTCAAGTGTAGAGAATAAACTAGGGTTAAATCAAATGGTTAGGGTTAAGCATGAGATAAGAATGGTGGACTAAGTCAAAGCTTCATGAATCTTCAACTACAAACAAAGAAAGCCACCATTCTTCTCATTTCTTTTTCCAAAAAGAAAATAAATAAATAAATGAATAAATAGATATGAAAAACAAAACCCTAACCATTTAAATAACCATGGTTTAATCTTTACACAAACTCAAGTAAACATGTATCATCAAACATGATACAATCAAGTGCACAAAAGTATATCACATATACAACATGTGAACTTCAAGTGAGAAAATCCATTTAAAGTGAACCAATACTAGTTAATGCAAAGTAATATATCAAATATATAATTATACATTAAATCATTAAATCAACACTTGATTTAACGATCCGGTCATATCGCATATAACCGACTAGTATCAATGTATCGGCTTATCGAATCAATCCTCGATTCGATAACTAGGTTATATCGCATACAACCATTGGACACATTCATCGCAAGAATGGAATACGGTATCACATACACGCATTATTCTCGGTCCCGCACATATCTCATATGCGCTCCTATTTCGTTTCGCTTGAGCCAGGAAACCTCTGTGTAGGACTCTAAAGACTCGTCAATACGCCGGCAGCGGATGATGATCATATCAAACACCCACAAGCCGCAAGCGGTCTGCTAAACGTAACGGCCACCCGGGTATTGAGCGATCTGAAGATCGACGAGCAAGCCCGCTCACACTCCAGTGAATCCAACCAGTAACACTACCGTACAGTCCGGTCTGATCGTCTGATATGTCGCATATCTTGCCTAGGGGTGGTAAACGTCAGACCCCAATAGCTCGATAAGTCGTGTCGATATGAGGTCTATAACTATTCGAGATACTACTGGTAACACTTACCAGTAAATCTCAGTAACCCTGGCCAGGGATTTCCTGTTATAGCCAATCGAACACAGCGCAACATCAACCCCCTATACCGGGAGAGACGAATCCCCTCCTATCGCTCATTGCCTCCATGTGACTCGGGACTGTACCCAAAAACCACCGTTTTGCACGCCCTCTTGGACGTGGTAAGATGGAAATCAAAGAACAGTGGGAACCACACAAGACTCTATGACGATCTCGGGTCAACAGACTACTCTGTACCAGTGTCACCAGAGAACTGCCATCTGACGTGAGGTATAATACCATCTGGGAGTTCTCGGCGAGTCCGTCCAGTGTACCCAGTCTCCACTGAGCACCCGTATATCATCTCTGATGTCAAACACCAATGGATATGGGATCATCCATCGCCCATCTTTATGGGTCGAGAAGGTACACGCTAGTCTACTCTGGTATATCGATGCCCCGTCTCGATACACCCTCGACTAGGGACTTTGAAGGATGTACTTATGGACTACCATGTCCCCACTAGTATGATCCGCATCATAGTCCAGGTAGTCAAGTACACATCCTAAGGGCTTTACCAACATGTAACAGAGAGACAATCAGTGTACACGTTAAGGTAAAGTTCAACCAGATAGCATACTATCATGTCGAGCAAGATAGTCCTCCCTATATATGTCCAAGCATCCACTACAATATACATCCTATGTATAGTAATGGCCTCTAGGGCATACATATAACTAACAGGACAGACTATCTCCCCTGCTGGGATGAGAAGTGTATGCACCAGTCTACTCTGGAGTATCGATGCCCTGTCTCAATAATCCGATGACTAGGGACCAAAATAAGGATGTGCTTATAGACTACCCAGCCCCCACTAGTGTGATCGCCATCACAACGCCGGTAGTCAAGCAAAGATCCTAAGGGCTCCATCAACATGTTTTTAGCGATATGTTAAAAGAAACATATACACATATTAAGATAGAAACAAACTTAGTAGCATACTACTATATCGAGCAAGACTGTCGTAAACCCATATATATATCCCAAGCTTCCAAAATGTATTACACAAACTAGTACTATACAATAATGGCCTCTAGGGCATATATATTCAACAATCTCCCACTTGCACTAAAGGCCAGTAATTGGTGTACCGCATACCCAACGTCTGCACTAAGGCCAGCTGCTGGCATACCGCATACCCAATAGCTCAAAAAGTTGCTCGAACAGTGTTTGAGGGAGGGCCTTTGTGAATGGATCCGCCGTGTTGTCTTTTGTGTCCACTCTCTGTACCTCGATCTCCTGGCGATCAATGATCTCCCTGATCAGGTGATACCGCCTTAAGATGTGTCTGGATTTCTGATGGGACCTTGGTTCCTTCGCTAAAGCTATCGCAATACAAAGGTATTGGGTCAACAATGGACGGAACCACCTGAAGTTCACTAATGAACTTCTTCATCCAGACCGCCTCTTTTACGGCATCGCTTGCAGCAATGTATTCAGCCTCCATCGTCGAGTCTGCGACGGTATCCTGTTTAGAACTCCTCCAACATACCGCCCCTCCATTGAGGGTAAACACAAAACCCGAGACAGACTTGCTGTCATCTTTGTCACTCTGGAAGCTTGAATCGGTAAAGGACTCGACCCTGAGGTCTCCATTACCATAAACCAGGAACATCTCCTTAGTCCTTCTCAGGTACTTGAGAATATTCTTCACTGCCGTCCAGTGGTCCTCACCTGGGTCTAACTGATACCGGCTTACCACGCTCAGCGCGTAAGCTACATCTGGTCTTGTACATAGCATCGCATACATTATAGATCCTACCGCCGAAGCGTAGGGTATAGTGCTCATGCGAACCCTCTCCTCGTCAGTCTTATGAGTCATCTTCTTGGAGAGGATGATTCCGTGCAATGCGGGTACATTACCGCGCTTGGACTCTTCCATACTAAATCTCTTTAGTACGGTCTCTATGTACTTAGACTGCGAAAGTCCCAGTAGTCTCTTGGATCTATCTCTGTAGATCTTGATCCCCAGAATTTACAAGGCATCACCCAGGTCCTTCATGGAGAACCATTGTGACAAGAATAGCTTGACCGATTGTAGCATAGGAATGTCATTTCCTATCAAAAGAATGTCGTCCACGTACAAGACTAGGAACATGACAGTTCGTCCTACAATCTTCTTATAGACACAAGGTTCATCTTCGTTCTTGATGAAATCAAATTCCTTGATTGCCTCATCAAAACAGATGTTCCAGCTCCGCGATGCCTGCTTTAATCCATAAATGGATTTAAGCAACTTGCACACCTACCCGTTGCTCCCACTGTCTACGAAACCTTCTGGCTGATCCATGTAAACGCACTCTTCCAAACAGCCATTTAGAAAAGCCGTTTTAACATCCATCTGCTAGATTTCATAGTCATGGAAGGCAGCAATGGCAAGTAGGATCCGAATGGATTTGAGCATAGCCACTGGAGAAAAAGTTTCGTCATAGTCCACACCAGGTCTTTGACAAAAACCTTTTGCAACGAGTCTAGCCTTATAGGTTTCCACCTGCCCATCTACACCAAGTTTCCTTTTGTAGATCCATTTGCATCCAATGGGTTTTACCCCAGGTGGAGCAATATCCAAGGTCCATGCTAGTGTATATGCCCTAGGGGCCATTATTATATCATACTAGCTTGTATATTACTTAATGGAAGCTTGGGATATTCAAAGTTATACTTGCTAAATATGGTAGTATGCTACTTAGTTTTATCTATCTTAATATGTGAGTATACGTATTGATAGAGCTCTTAGGATCTTGCTTGACTACCAGCGTTGTGATTGCAGTCACACTAGTGGGGGCTGGGTAGTCTACAAGCACATCCTTTTCCAGGTCCCTAGTCGTAGGATTATCGAGACAGGGCATCGATACTCCGGAATAGACTAGTGTGTACTCTTCTCATCCCAGTTGGGGAGATGGTCTGTCCCACAGCCATCAGTACGTCATACTGGAGATAGTATACAGGTGCTCGTTGGGTTACGGGTACACCGGACAGGACTCGCAGGGAACTGTTGGTTGGTATTATACCCGTCGTCAGTTAATAGTTCCCAGGTGACATGAGTACAGCATAGTCCGCAGACTTGACACTGCTACTTCGCCTCGAGTGTGTCCCACTGTTCTTAGATTGCTACCCTACCACGGCTCAAAGGAGTCATGCAAATAGGTAGTAGTTGGGTGCAGTCCCGAGCACTTGGAGGCAGTGGCGGTTAGACAGGATTCGTCTCTCCCGGTATTGGGAGTTGATATCGCACTGTGTCAGAGAGCCATTACGCAAAGTCCCTATCCAGGGCAACCGAGATTTACTGGTAGGTTCCAGTAGTTTCTCAAGATGTGATGGGCTATGCTCCGACACGACTTATACCGCTATTAGGGGACTGACGCTTGCCGCTTCCTAGGCCCGATATGCGATAGTCTTAGACGAACAGACCGGACTGTACGGAGATTGTCACATCAGGCTCAGTAGGAGTTCGGATGGGTTTCCTCATCGGCCTTCTTATCGACATCTACCTGGGGACCGTTACGTACAGCTAGTGCCGCTTGCGGTCTGTGGTTAAACCCACTTCCAGCAAAGTAGTCGAGTCTTTAGAGTCCCACACAGAGAGTTTCCCTGCTCCAGGCGAAACGATATAGAGGTCGTATGGTTTTACGACAAGGGTTCGGACGCATACGTGTGTTTACGCACGTACGACATTCGGACAGTTTTTACTAGCCGGCTTTGGTTTAAGCCAGATTCTAGTATCGGGTTATTGGATTTATATAGTCTAAAGTTTTTCCGTGTTTTCACGGATAGGAGGGGCGTTCTCGTAATTTCGCGAGAAGCTTCTAGAAGAATGGTGACTTGAGGGCTTAGGTGGCATTTGCATTTATTGTTTTAATGACTCATTTGTATGATTCATTCATGGAGTTAATACTTCATTAATCGATCTAATGACTCATGAGATGAATCACTCATATGAATAAATGAAGCATGGTTGTTAAATCATTTAATTTATTTATTTGATAAAAGATAATGCTTCATATATATTCAAATGAGTTCATTATTTCTTCTCAATCTCTTGCTCACCTTCTCTCTCCTCAAGCTCTCTCTCTCTCTTCAAACCCTAATCCTGCCCTCTCATGTGTTGAGATCAAGGATTAGATAGACTAATTAATCCATAACCTCACTCTATATCACCTAGGTGCCTTTGATTAGTAACTAAAGAAACCTAGTTACCTCAAGATTAGAGGTCAAGCTTGGAATAGAAGCTCTCGGGTGGATCGTCTATTACATAGAGGAGGCCGAGGAGGAGGTGGATAATGAAAAGAAGAAGGACTAGGTTCACTAGATATAATCTCTTTTCATTGTAGTTAAGAACTCCTATGTATTTGTTAGTTATAGTTTAGCAAAGATTCTTCGGTTAGTCGATGTTAACTCAAAGAACAAGATTGTTTTTCATATTTCCGCCTCCCCGCAACTCGTGGGGTGTTGTACATCGACTTACAGTGGTATCAGAGCCTCGCTAAACAATAATTAACTCATTAGCAAAGTCGTAAGAATTTCAAACGCAAAACGAACCGGAAAAAATATCAAAATCACTAAGTTTCTGTCGATTTTAAAACAGGCCCTAAAAATTTTTCAGGGACCTCTAAAAATACAAGCAGGGAAATACAAGAACTCTGGAAAAAATTGGGTGCATGAATCTACCAAACCGCCGCGGATCAGCGGCCGAGTTGAAGCCGTTTCACCCCAAATTTTCCTAGAACTCTTCTGTGATGTTTTTTGTCTTTTCTGGAATGTTTATTTTCTGCTTAAGTCTCAGGTGCACAGAGAAGTTTTGGAGTAGAATCTGATGTGTTTGCTCGATCGAAATTATACGATGTTTGGCTAATAAGATTATATCTGTGATTGCATAATGTGTTCGTAAACCTCCCCTAACTGCTAGTATGTCGGTTGGCAGGGGGTTGCACATTTCTGTGATGATTTTAACTGTTTATGGTCGTGAACTGTATTGGATTGTTGTGATGATTAGCCGGAGTTTGAGATGGGTTGTTATATTCATTCATTCGATGTAATTGTAATATGTTGTAATATTATTTTGCGGGGCACATCCAGATTGCGGTTGTAGCCACCGTTGTATTATTTCATTTTACTGTTTTTGCTCCTAGAATAGATCCAAGGTGGGGTGCACAAACTACCGGGTACTTTGAAGTGTTTAGTGGCCTACTCACGTTGTTGAGGGAGACCGCTTCACTTCGGGTACTTGGCGGGTAATTTGCCGTACCCGTAGGGGTCTAGGGTGGGGTAATGGCTATTCATCACAACTGTGTAATCCGTCTTTCGTTGCAGGCTCAAAAGAAACGCGGATTGCTTGCATATCCAATAATGTTCATCTGTGATCTGGAATGCCTATTATTGCGTCTGACGAATGTACAATATCTATATATGATATCTATTTAGACATCACTTATGTTTTACACCCGCGCTAGCCCAGCCCCCGCTCTGTCGTTAGTTAAGTAACCTAACAGGTGATGACGGGAGCCAGTGGCGAATGCGAATGGCATAAGAGGACGTTGTATTTTCGTTGTTTTCTGCAATGATAGGTTAATGATGGGACGCATTATTATTAATGCAAAGAAAATAAACCAAAGTTGAATCGTTGGAACAGTTTAAAATAAACCACTCGGTTATTTTTAAAACAGAAGATATTTTTAATTACGGAGCTTTAACCACTCCTTTTAAAAGCTATCAGGTTCCTTCGGTCATATCAAGTTCACTACGTTCACGGTTTCTCCAAAACCATTCGTAGCCCTCCGTCATTTCATTTGGGTATTCAGTAGTATTCAAGCTATGTATTTTGACCAACGCCAAGGCATAGTGTTTGGTAGCTGCTGGGTATTCATTTGTTGTATAGATAGATGAGTTAGTTTGGGACAGTCGTATTATCATTTTGGCCAACGTCAAGGATATGTACGGATGGGTTCAAATTAACAAGATAATGATGGGTAGAACTTGACATGTGACTTATGACATTTTGACCAACGCCAAGGTCATAAGAGCATGGGGCAAAAATATATCGGGAATTTCTAAAGAAACTGAAATTTGCAAAGAGATGCATACCATTTGGAGTTTGATGAATATTGGTAGGATTCCTTCAACATTATCATATGATGATATTTGGATCCCGATCCTACTGTGAGTATATGCTACTCATCAGGAGATTCGTCACGTAACGATCAATGCTATAAACCAAGTAGGTGCCGTGAAAGGTGTCAGCGGGGCTACGCCCCCAGAGAAAAGAGGTTATTTAATTAAGGAACTTCGCAAAAGCGTTGGAAAACCTCCCTCGAAGTATCGACACTGGCCTGGCTGAACGGTTAAACAAGAATTGTATGGTGAGAATAGTCCTGGCTAGTTCTTCCTTTTTGGTTTGAGGAGGGATTCGAAAAACAGTGGGAGCCATCCAGTTTAGATAAATTAAAAACCACTCTAAACTTGCAAGAGCATCATGCTAAAGTGTTCTCTCTCTCTCTCTTCTAATTGCAGCGACCCTGAAAATGACTGGACTTAAGTTACTATTAGAAAAAAATATACTGACAGGGCCAAACTATAAAGATTGGCTGCGGAATGTCAAAATGGCTTTGACCTATGACAGATTGGGGTATGTCCTCACCACTAAGGCACCTGCAGTCCCAGGTCCCAAATACAGTAATGCGGATAAGGAAATCCGCAAAACCTGGGAGTTAGATTGCGCGAAGGCCAAGTGAATCGTGCTTGCCTCAATGAATAATGAGCATCAGAGGAGGCACGAGGATATGGATCTAGATGCCATATTTCTCCATACAAAGGAACTTTATGGAGAGCAATCTCGTATAGCAAGATACGAGACCTCAAAGAACTTGTTTCGAGCAAGGTTGGCCGTCGGATCATCGGTAGGAAAACATGTCCTAAAGATGATAGGCTTTATTGAAGAGCTCGCAGACCTTGGGACGACTTTTGATAATGAGCTCTATACATACTTGATTCTCCAGTCCCTTCCTTCCATCTACGCCCAGTTTATTCTGAATTTCAACATTTAAAGAAAAGAAGTTGAACTTCCAGAACTCCTTAACATATTGAGGAGTGCAGAAGGCACCTTGCAGAAGGCAAGGGAAACACCCGCTATGTTTGTTAGCGGTACTTCTTCTTCCAGGTCCAAGGCTAGGGCCAAAGGAAAGAAGAAGAAGGACGCCACCAAACCTAGAGGAGGTGTTAGTAAGGTGGGAGCGAAGGGAAAGAAAAAGATTGCGGTGCCAGTAGTGGCCAAGGATGAGTGCTTCCATTGTCATAGGAAAGGGCACTGGAAGAAAGATTGTAAGGCGTGGAACGCCAAGAACTAGGAACCGAAGCAGGCTGTAGCTTCGACTTCAGGTGTGTTTGTAATTGAAAATTGTCTGTCAATCAACTCTACTTCCTGGGTATTGGATACCGGATCAGGATCTCATATATGCAATTCATTGCAGGCACTGAGAAACCGTAGAGTGCTGAAGGATGGTGATATGACCCTAGAGGTTGCTAACGGAGCTAGCGTGGGAGCTATGTCCGTCGGGGATTATCACCTGGGATTGACAAGTGGACACATTTTGGTTTTACATAACTGTTTTTGTTTACCTAGCTTAACGTGTAATATCATATCAGTTTCCTTGTTATCAAATAAAGGTTATGATTTCACGTTTGTAAGTTATGTTGTTAACATCCACCTTAATAATAGTTTGATTGGATCCGGTACAATGAATAACGGTATATATGTCTTAAACCAACTACAGATTTTCAATGTCCAGAACACACTAAAACGAAAGTCTCCAGATTTAAATAAGGCTTTCTTGTGGCATTATAGACTAGGTCACATCAATGAGACAAGGTTAACTAAGTTACATAGAGAAGGATATTTGGACTCGTTCGAATATCAAACTTATGCCACTTGTGAATCATGACTTAAAGGAAAGATGACAAAGACTCCATTCACTGGACATGGAGTAAGAGCGAATGAGCTCTTAGGACTCATACACAGCGATGTATGTGGTCCAATGTCTACACATGCAAGAAGTGGTTTTTCCTATTTCATTACTTTTACGGATGATTACTCTAGGTACGGATTCATTTATCTGATGAAACATAAATCCGAGGCTTTTGAGAAATTCCAAGAGTATAAGAATGAAGTAGAAAACCAAACCGGCAAAAGTATCAAGACACTAAGATCTGATCGAGGTGGTGAATACTTAAGTGCCGAGTTCCTAGGTTACCTAAAAGAGAAAGGAATTCTCTCTCAGCTTACTCCTCCATACACCCCCACAGTATAACGGTGTATTGGAGAGACGGAATCGAACCATATTGGATATGGTACGTTCCATGATGAGTAATGCTGAGTTACCACGATCTTTCTGGGGTTATGTGCTAGAATCAGCGGCATATCTTTTGAACATGGTTCCTACCAAGACTGTGCCTACTATGCCATATTAGATGTGGAGTGGGAAGAAACCCTATCTTCAGTATCTGAAGATATGGGGATGTCCAACTTTTGTTAAAAAGTGGTATGCGGACAAGCTCGAGGCACAATCGGTACAGTGTAAGTTTGTGGGATATCCAAAGAACTCCAAGGGGTATCTATTCTATTACACAGAGGAACAAAAGGTTTTTGTTTCTCGTAATGCCCATTTTCTAGAATATCAGTTTTTAGAAAAGGAAATAAGTGGGAGCGAAATAGAACTGGAAGAAATTCCAGAACCACAAACTACTACTGAAAGTTTGGTAGAACCAGTAGTTCAAGAAGAACAGGACATTCCCGCACCCCTCCGTAGGAGTAGTAGGCCGTTTCATCCGCCTGAGAGATACTACGGTTTTCTCATAGATGGGGATGGAGAGGATTGCATCATTGATGATGATGAACCTACTAGCTACCAGCAGGCCATCCAGAGCGGCGACTCGGTACGATGGCTGGATGCAATGCGGACCGAAATGGAGTGCATGTACACCAACAAAGTATGGACTTTGGACTTTGCTCCAGATGGGG
This sequence comes from Agapanthus africanus, assembly GCA_030015575.1. NCBI lineage: Eukaryota > Viridiplantae > Streptophyta > Magnoliopsida > Asparagales > Amaryllidaceae > Agapanthus > Agapanthus africanus. The sequence goes on along the minus strand of CM057344.1, from coordinate 157,152,152 downwards.
TAAAACCCATAGGATGCAAATGGATCTTCAAGAAAATAATTGGTGTAGATGGATAGGTGGAAACCTATAAGGCTAGACTTGTTGCAAAGGGTTTTCGTCAAAAACCTGGTTTGGACTATGACGAAACTTTTTCTCCAGTGGCTATGCTCAAATCCATTCAGGTCCTTCTTGCTATTGCTGCCTTCCATGATTATGAAATCTGGAAGATGGACGTAAAAATGGCTTTTCTGAATGGTAATTTAGAAGAGTGCGTCTATATGGATCAGTCAGAAGGTTTCAATCAGAGTGGGAGCAGTGGGAAAGTATGCAAGTTGCTTAAGTCCGTTTATGGACTAAAGCAGGCATCGCGGAGTTGGAACATCTGTTTTGATGAAACGGTTAAAGAATATGACTTTATCAAAAATCCAGATGAACCATGTATATATAGTAAAGTTGTAGCGCGAACTGTTGTATTCATCGTCTTGTATGTGGATGACATTCTATTGATAGGAAATAACATTCCTATGCTACAATCTGTCAAAGGATTCTTGTCACACAGGTTCTCCATGAAAGACCTGGGTGATGCCTCTTACATTCTGGGGATCCGGATCTATCGTGATAGATCCTAGAGGATGTTGGGACTTTCGCAATCCAGGTATATCAACACTATACTGAAAAGATTCAGTATGGAAGATTCTAAGCGTGGTAATCTACCGGCTTATCACGGAATAACCCTCTCCAAAGAGATGTCTCCCAAGACTGATTTGGAAAGGGAACGCATGTCTATTATACCCTACGCTTCTGCGGTAGGCTCTATAATGTATGCGATGTTGTGCACCAGACCAGATGTAGCTTACGCACTGAGCGTGGTAAGCCGGTATCAGTCAGACCCAGGGGAGAAGCACTGGATAGCAGTAAAGAACATTCTCAAGTACCCAAGAAGGACTAAGGAGATGTTCTTGGTTTACGGCGGAAAAGACCTCAAGATGGAGGCCTTTGTTGATTCCAGCTTCCAGAGTGATAAGGACGATTCCAAGTCCATGTCAGGTTATGTCTTTACCCTCAATGGAGGGGCGGTGTGCTGGAAGAGTTCCAAGCAGGACACCATTGCTGACTCGACGATGGAAGCGGAGTATATTGCTGCTTGCGATGCTGCAAAAGAAGCGGTCTGGATGAAGAAGTTCCTAACAGAACTTCAGGTGGTTCCTACCATTGTTGATCCAATACCTCTGTATTGCGACAACAACGGAGCTATAGCTTTAGCGAAGGAACCAAGGTCCCATCAGAAGTCCAGACACATCTTAAGGCGGTATCACCTGATCAGGGAGATCATAGATCGCCGGGAGATCGAGATCCGGAGAGTTGCTACTGAAGAGAACATTGCTGATCCATTCACAAAGGCCCTACCTCAGATTCAGTTCGAGAGGCTACTCGAGATCATTGTTCTTCGATATGCCAGTACATGGCCCTAGTGCAAGTGGGAGATTGTTAGTGTATATGCCCTAGGGGCCATTATTGTATCATACTAGCTTGTATATTACTTAATGGAAGATTGGGATATTCACAGTTATATAACAGTCTTGCTAAACATGGTAGTATGCTACTTGGTTTTATCTATCTTAATATGTGAGTATACGTATTGATAGAGCTCTTAGGATCTTGCTTGACTACCAGCGTTGTGATGTCAGTCACACTAGTGGGGGCTGGGTAGTCTACAAGCATATCCTTTTCCAGGTCCCTAGTCGTAGGATTATCGAGACAGGGCATCGATACTCCGGAGTAGACTAGTGTGTACGCTTCTCATCCCAGTTGGGGAGATGGTCTGTCCCACATCCATCAGTACATCGTACTGGATATAGTATACAGGTGCTCGTTGGGTTACGGGTACATCGGACAGGACTCGCATGGAACTGTTGGTTGGTATTATACCCGTCGTCAGTTAACAGTTCCCAGGTGACATGAGTACAGCATAGTCCGCAGACTTGACACTGCTACTTCGCCTCGAGTGTGTCCCACTGTTCTTAGATTGCTACCCTACCACGGCTCAAAGGAGTCGTGCAAACAGGTAGCAGTTCGGTGCAGTCCCGAGCACTTGAAGGCAGTGGCGGTTAGACAGGATTCGTCTATCCCGGTATTGGGAGTTGATATCGCGCTGTGTCAGAGAGCCATTACGCAAAGTCCCTGGCCATGGCAACCGAGATTTACTGGTAGGTTCCAGTAGTTTCTCTAGGTGTGATGGGCTACGCTCCGACATGACTTATACCGCTATTAGTGGACTGACGCTTGCCGCCCCCTAGGCCCGATATGCGATAGTCTTAGACGAACAGACCGGACTGTACGGAGATTGTCACATCAAGCTCAGTAGGAGTTCGGATGGGTTTCCTCATCGGCCTTCTTATCGACATCTACCTGGGGAGCGTTATGTACAGCTAGTGCCGGTTGCGGTTTGTGGTTAAACCCACTGCCAGCGTAGTAGTCAAGTCTTTAGAGTCCCACACAGAGAGTTTCCCTGCTCCAGGCGAAACGATATAGAGGTCGTATGGTTTTACGACAAGGGTTCGGACGCATACGTGTGTTTACGCACGTACGACATTCGGACAGTTTTTACTAGGCGGCTTTGGTTTAAGCCAGATTCTAGTATCGGGTTATTGGATTTATACGGTCTAAAGTTTTTCCATGTTTACACGGATAGGAGGGGCGTTCTCGTAATTTCGCGAGAAGCTTCTAGAAGGATGGTGACTTGGGGGTTTAGGTGGCATTTGCATTTATTGTTTAATGACTCATTTGTGTGATTTATCCATGGAGTTAATGCTTCATTAATTGATCTAATGACTCATGAGATGAATCACTCATATGAATAAATGAAGCATGGTTGTTAAATCATTTAATTTATTTTTTTGATAAAAGATAATGCTTCATATATATTCAAATCAGTTCATTATTTCTTCTCATTCTCTTGCTCACCTTCTCTCTCCTCGAGCTCTCTCTCTTCAAACCCTAATCCTCCCCTCTCATGTGTTGAGATCAAGGATTAGATAGACTAATTAATCCATAACCTCACTCTATATCACCTAGGTACCTTTGATTAGCAATTAAAGAAACCTAGTTACCTCAATCACTTTATTGGTGTACATGGACTCCATTTCGGATTGCATTGCTTCCAGCCACTTATCAGAGTCCCTACTGGTAATGGCCTGCCTTAAACTGGTAGGGTCATCTTCTTCCAAGATGCAATCCTCTCGATCCCCATCTATGATAAAACCGTAGTATCTCTCGGGCGGACGAGAAATCCTACCAGATCTGCGGAGTGGCTGAGGTTCGTCTGGGGTTTTTGAATCCTGAAGTTCTGTCAAATCTTCAGTTTCAGTTTATGGTCGCTGAATTTCTTCCAATTCTACCGTGCTCCCACTAATTTCTTTTGTAAGAAACTCTGTTTCTAAGAAAACGGCATGCTGAGCAACAAACACCTTCTGTTCCTCGGTGTGGTAGAACAGATATCCATAACCATTCTTTGGATATCCCATAAATTTACATAAAACTGACCGTGCCTCCAGCTTATCTGGTTTATGCTTTTTAACATAAGCCGGACAACCTCATATCTTAAATCTTTTAAGATATGGCCTTTTTCCATTCCATATCTCGAATGGAGTCTTAGGCACTGATTTAAACGGAACATCATTCAATAGATATGCTGCTGTTAAAAGCGCATGTCCCCAAAATGAAAGAGGCAACTCGGCACTACTCATCAGGGAGTGAACCATATCCAATTGGGTACGATTCCTCCGTTCCGATACACCGTTGTGCTGTGGTGTATAAGGAGGAGTAAGCTGAGAGAGAATACCATTCTCTTTTAAGCAATCTAGGAATTCCGTGCTTAAGTACTCCCCTCCCCTATCCGATCGGAGGATCTTGATACTTTTGCCGGTCTGGTTCTCTACTTCGTTTCTGAATTCCTTGAATTTCTCAAAAGTTTCAGATTTGTGTTTCATCAGATACACATATCCAAACCTAGAGAGATCATCAGTGAATGTGATGAAGTACGAGAACCCACCCCTTGCATGTATAGACATCGGACCACATACATCACTGTGTATTAGTCCCAAGAGCTCTGTTGTTGTTTCTCCAAGTCCGGTGAATGGAGATTTGGTCATCTTTCCTTTGAGACAAGACTGACAAGTTTCGTAAGATGAAAACTCGAACGTATTCAAGAGTCCATCTTTATGCAACTTACTTAGTCTTTTCTCTCCGATATGACCAAGTCTACAATGCCATAAGTAGGATTCATTCGTATCTAAATTTTTCCTCTTGCGTGTGTTTTGTATATTAAGAACAGTATTCTGATTAAGAACGTAGATACCATTACACAGTGTATCTTCTGCAACCAGTATCTTATGAAGGTAGATGTTCATGATATTTCTATCAAGAACAAAGTTATATCCATCTTTATTGAGTAAAGAAACTGATATGATGTTGCAAACCATGGAAGGTACATAGTAGCATTCGTTCAAAATCATAGTATTGCCATTTAGCAACACTAGGTGATATTCACCGACGGCTGCAGCATTGACTTGTGCTCTGTTCGCTACCCTGAGCGACATATCACTAGGTATAACTTTCCTACTTTTTCTCAGTCCCTGCAATAAATTACAGATATGAGATCTTGATCCGGTATCAAGTACCCAGGAGGTAGGGCTGACCGTAAAGCAGTTCTCAATTACAAGAACACCTGAAGTAGATGCAAAACTATGCTTCTTCTTAAACTGGGTATCCTTGGAATCCATACAATCCTCTTTTCCTTGCTCATACTTATGACTGTTGTCACAAGTTAGAACCGAACCGACGTTCCCCAGCCCCGAATAAGAATTCGGATCGGTCAAGCGATACATTTTATTATCTTGATTAGGGCGTGAAATGGTTGCTACCTGGAGAGAGAGAAAAGAAACACCCAGCGTGCGCTCTTGCAAGATTAGATTGGTTTATTAATTTATCTAATCAGGATGGCTCCCACTGTTTCCTCAAATTCTTCTTCAAACCCTAAAAGAAGAACTAGTCAGGATTAATCGCACGTCACAATACTTGCTTAACCTTTCAGCCAGGCTGGTGTTGGTACTTCGAGGGAGGTTTTCCAACGCTTTCGCGAAGTTCCTTAATTAAATAACCTCTTTTCCCTGGAGGCGTAGCCCCGCTAACACCGTTCTAGACACCTACTTGGTTTATAGCATTGATTGTTAAGTGAAATATTCTCCCGAGAGTAATCCAACTCATCAGTAGGATCGGAATCCAACTATCATTGTGCGATGACCTAGATGGAATCCACTCTAGTCACTACACTCCAGAAGGTATGCTAAATCTGCAAGTTTCAGTTTCTTTAGAAACTCCCGATGTGGATTTTTTTGCCCCTAACAGTTTATGACCTTGACTAGGTCAACAAACCATAAACCATCAGTCAAGTTCTACCCGTTATTATCTTGATTGCATTAAACCCACCCGTACATGCCCTTGACTAGATCAACAAGGCCGCACGACTTCCTAACCAATCACAATTGCAATGCACAGAAAAATATCACTTAGCTATCGTTCACTACGCCTTGACTAGGTCAACAAACGCAGTATGAATACTAAATAATACCAATCCGAAATGACGGAGGGCTACGGCTGGGTTTTTGGCGAAAAAACCCGTTAACGTAATGAACTTGATATCGTTGAAGGAACATGATTGCCTTTTTAAAAATATAGTGGTGAATACTTTTGCTAAAGAGGTCCCTCCCTGTGAAGGGATCTGGGCTCTTTCCTCGTCGAATGAGGTGCAGGATATTCCAAACTGAATACCTCGATGCAAAGCAAGAATAATCGACTATAATGAAGTTATTACCCTGACGCAAACTTTTTGTCCAAGGGGTTACTCCGGATGAAGGGATCTCGGCCCTTGCCTCGTCGAATGAGGTGCTGGGCATTCATAACCGAATACCTCTATGCAAAACAAAAGAGAACGTCTTTGCAATAACAGCTTTTTGAAAATTGTTCCAACAACGTCTTTTAGGTTTGTTTTTTCTTTGCATTAATATAATATGTCCCATCAATTAATCCTACCATTGCAGAAAACAACGAAAATATGACGTACGCTTATGCCATCCGCATTCGCCACGGGGCCCCGTCATTACCCGTTAGGTTACTTAAATAACGACAGAGTGGGGACTGGACTAGCGCGGATGCAAAAAATAAGCAACGCCTACTAGATATCATATATAGATATATACATTCATCAGATGCAATGATAGCCATTCCAGATCACAGATGAACACATTGGATATGCTAGGAATCCGTGTTTCGTTCGAGCCTGCAACGAAAGACGGATTGCACGGTCGCGATGAATAGCCAAACCCTACCCTAGACCCCTACGAGTGCGGCAAACTACCCGCCCAATACCCGAAGTTAAGCAGCCTCCCTCAACACCGTGAGTAGGCCACTCAGCACTTCAACGTACCTGGTAGTTTGTGCACCCCACCTTGGGTCTATCCTAGGAGCAAAAACAGTAAAAGAAATAATATACAATGGCGGCTACAACCTCATCCCGGATGTGAGGCCATAAAAATAATATTACATCAATTTACATTTTACATCAAATGAAAGATAAAGAAACCCTCATCTCACAAAACCCCGGCTATTCATCCGCGACAATCCAACAAGTTCATATACACAATCCAACAACATTACAGATCACAGATATGCACAACCCCCACTAATCGACGTATAGCGATTAGCCGACGTTCAGTGCATATAGCATTACAGATATAACCAAATAGCTAAGTTTATAGAACATCGATCAAAATACCAATTTGTAACTAACCCAAACATAACACTGTTCTCTAGAAAATCTGGGCAGAAATAAAACATCTTAAAAATCCCAAAATACCATAAAAAGAAAACTGCAAGAAATCGGAGTCGCGGCCGAGTCAACTCGGCCGCGGATCCGCGGCGAAATGCATGGTTTCGCCGTGCTTCCGCGGCGAGTTGGCCGAGTCGTGGGCTCAAATTTCTTGGCTTTTCCTAGAAAACCCTGCTTGTATTTTCCATGTCATACAAAATATTTTTAGGCCTGTTTTGAAAATCGACAGAAAATACAATTTTTCGATGTGTTTTCGGGATTTTTTCCGGAATGAAGTTCTAAACACTTTGCTAACAGTTAGTTGTTGCTTTGCTAGGCTCTGATACCACTGTTAGGTCCACGTTACCCACCCCGGTACTTTCGGAGAGGCGGAATAGGCAAAAATCAAATTTTTCCTCACTAGGTAACATGGACCATTCATGAAGGATCTTTGCTAAACAAAAACTAACAAATAAACTACAAGTTTTAGCTACTATGTAGAATGGTTATACCTAGGTCTTGAACTCGTTCTCTTCTTTTTGTGGTTCTCCTCTTTGCTTGCTCCTTGTAGTGGCTTGAACGGCTCCTCCTCGTCGTCTCCTCTTTGCCGTAGATGGATCCACCAGAGGGCCTCGAACTTGAGCTCCTATCTCAACCTAGAGATAACTAAGGTGCTTGGTTTGCTAAACCTAGAACCTTAGAATGAGTAGAGAAGAGTTATGGTAGTTTTGTCTCAAAGGTTCATGATTTCCAACTCATGGAACACTTGAACTTTGAGAGAGGAAGAGGGAGAGCTTTCTTTCTAAGAGAGAGAAAGAATATGATAGAATGAGCTCTCATCTTGCAACCATGCTCACAAAAGTGAGAATAATGATGATAATAATAATAATTAAGAATTGTGATGGTTAGTTTCAATGACCATTATCATTTCATGCATTTAATGCATTTTGCAAAGAACAAGAAGCATCATTGAAATGAAATGATGATGGTCAATAAGTCTACAATGGTCAACCGGTCAACAAAGTCAACAAAAGTCAAATGTTCAACTCAACCATGGCATAATAATCCTTAATTAATATTATTAATCATATTTCTTATTCTCATTAGGGTTTAGAAAAAGTCAACGGTCAACAAGTCAACCAAAGCCAAAAGGTCAACAACCCTAATGAGAATCCTCTGCCTCTACCTCTGTCAACTGTGCATACACACCTGCATCCGTGTTCCAAGGAACACGAATACACTGAGATAAAACCAATCCCAAAACAAATACTATGATCTGGCTTAAACCAAAGCCCGCTAGTAATAACTGTCCAGACACCAAACGTGCACAAGTGCGCGGATGTGAACGAACCCCATCGCAAAACCATGCAACCTCTACTCTGTTTTGCCTAAAGGCGAGTAACCCTCTGTGTGGGACTCTAAAGGCTCGACACTACGCTGGCAGTGGGTTTAACCACAGGCCGCAAGCGGTAGTAGCTGTACGTAACGGTCCCCAGGTAGATGCCGATAAGAAGACTGATGAGGTGAACCCATCCGAACTCTTACTGAGCCTGAATGTGACAATCTCCGTACAGTCCGGTCTGTTCGTCTGAGAGTATCGCATGTCGGGCCTAGGGGCGGTAAACGTCAGTCCCCTAATAGCGGTACAAGTCGTGTCGGAGTGTAGCCCAAAACACCCTGAGAATCTACTGGTAACACTACCAGCAAATCTCGCTTGCCCTAGCCAGGGACGACTATGTGTAATGGCTCTCCTAGACACAGCGCGACATCAACTCCCAATACCGGGAGAGACGAATCCTGTCTAACCGTCACTGCCTCCAAGTGCTTCGAGACTGCACCCAACTACTACCTGTTTGCACGACTCTGTAGAGCCGTGGTAGGGTAGTAATCTAAGAATAGTGGGAACACACTCGAGGCGAAGTGACAGTGTCAAGTCAGCGGACTAAGCTGTACTCATGTCACCTGGGAACTGTTAACTGACGATAGGTATAATACCAACCAACAGTTCCCGACGAGTCATGTCCAGTGTACTCGTAACCTAACGAGCACCTGCATACTATCTCCAGTACGACGTACTGATGGCAGTGGAACAGACCATCTCCCCTGCTGGGATGAGAAGCGTATGCACCAGTCTACTCTGGAGTATCGATGCCCTGTCTCGATAATCCTACGACTAGGGACCAAAATAAGGATGTGCTTATAGACTACCCAGCCCCCACTAGTGTGATCGCCATCACAACGCCGGTAGTCAAGTAAAGATCCTAAGGGCTCCATCAACACATTTATAGTGATATGTTAAAAGAAACATATACACATATTAAGATAGAAACAAACCAAGTAGCATACTACTATATCGAGCAAGACTGTCGTAAACCCGTATATATATCCCAAGCCTCCAAAATGTATTATACAAACTAGTACTATACAATAATGGCCTCTAGGGCATACATATTCAACAGCTACAAATAGATAGACAACTGAGAACGGGTGATAAATTTCATGAGATAGAAACGATGCAAGTGTTGCAGCCAAGTATGTTGGTAGTTATCACCCTGTATTAACAAATACATTGATACTGAACGAATGTTATTAGATTCCGAACCTGATATACAACATCATATCAGTCTCTGTATTAGTAAAGAATGATATAATTTTGTATTGTTGGATAATGTTTTGAACATTTCCTATATCAAGAGTTGATCGATTCAGGCACGTTATCTAAAGCATAGACGTTCTAAATCAAACTACAGTCCTTAGTATGCAGAACACACACAAGAGAAAGAGTTCAGAAATGAACGAATCCTTCTTGTGACATTGTAGACTAGGTCATATCAATGCGACCCGACTAGCTAAGTTACATTTGGATGCATATTTAAATTAGTTTGAATTTACATCTTGTGAAACTTGCCGGTCATGTCACAAAGATAAGATGACCATAGCTCTATTTATTGGAAACAGAGAAAGAGTTAGTAAACTCTTGGGATTGATACATGATGATGTATGAAGGTCCCCTGTCTACAAATGCCAAGACCGGTTCTTTGTACTTCATTACATTCTCTGATGATCTCTCAAGATTCAGACATATGTTCCTGTTGAAACACAAGTCCGAAGCTTTTGAGATATTCACAGAATATAAGTTAGAAGTAGAGAACCAAAATACGGGTATAAGTATTATGTCCTTTGATGAGATCAAGGAGGAGAATACTTGAGCACGGAATTCCTGGACCATTCTAAAGGAGAATGAGATTCTCTTTCAGCATTACTCCTCCGTATACACCACAGCACGTCGGTGTATCGGGGCGGAGAAATAGCACCCTATGTGATATGGTGTGCTCTATGATGAGTACTACTGAGTTACTATTTCCTTTTGGGAGTTATGCACTTGAGAAGCTGCATACCTATTGAATAGGGTTCAAATCAAATCAGTTGCCTACCACTTCATATGTGATATGGAATGGGAAGAGCCCATATCTTAAGTAAGTTAAGATTTGGGTTGTCCGGCCTATGTCTAAAAGCATAATCTGGACAAGCTCGAGGCAAAGTCAGATCTGTGGAAGTTTGTTGGATATCCCAAGCATACGCAAGGGAATATCTTCTACCTAACCGAGGAACAAAAGATGTTTTGTTTCTCAACATGCCACCTTTGTGAAAGGAAATTTCTTGTGAAGAAATTAGTGGTCATGAGGTAGAACTGGAAACAGTTCCAGCTATACAAACTATAGCTGATGATTTGGTAGAACCAAAGGATTCAATAGTTTCTAACGAAGCTCAGCCTCTCAGCCGATCTAGTAGAGTTCCTCACCCACCTGAGAGATACTTCGGTTTCTCTATAACAGTGGGAGCGAGGATTTCATCATGAGATGATGACCCAACTAGTTTCGAGCAGGCCATCAGGAGTGGGACTTTGTAAGATTGGCTGGATGCTTAGCGATCTGAGATGGAATCCTTATACACCAACAAAGTATGGACTTCGGTTGCTTCATCTGAAGGGTTAAATCCCCATCAGGAGCAAGTTTATCTTGAGAAGATTACTTGGTGTACATTGAAAATTTGATACTTTCAAAGCTATGCATAAGTCCATCCAGATCCTACTTGCCACTGCTACATACCATGACTAGGATATCTGGTGGTTGGGTGTCATGACGGCTTTTCTAAACGATGTTTTGGAAGAGAGCGTCTATAAGTACACAGCCAGAGGGCTTCGTAGATAGTGGGAGCAGCGGAAACGTGTGCAAGATATTTTACGTGATAAAGCAGGCATCGCGGAGTTGGAACGTCTGTTTTGATGTAATAGTCAAAGAGTTTGACTTCATCAAAATAGTAGATGAACCTTGTATATACAAAAAGGTAGTAGGGAGTATGGTGGTGATTCTCGTAGAGTACGTGGATGACATACTCTTGATAGGGAAGGAGTTTCCTATGCTACGCTCGGTCAATCTCCGTTCATCACAAGAATTCTCCATATAGGATCAAAGCGATACCTCCTAAATACTGGGTTTTGGATCTATGAGATAGATCTAATTGGATATTAGGATTCTCACTAGTTGTAGTGAGATGGTATCAATCGATCCTGGGGAGAATAACTAGAATGGTTCCAGGGTGGTAAGGTCGACTGTATGTCAGTCGCAGGCATTGTCTTTACCCTCAGTGGAGGGACGGTGTGTTGGAAGAGTTCCAAGCTAGATACCGTGACATAGTAGACGATTAAAGGCAAGATACATCGTTACCAAAGATGCTACCAAAAAGGCAGTCTGGATAGATATAAGTTCATGAGATGAACTTCGTTCCTACCATTGTGTGTCAATGGAGTTGTGGTTTTTGGCAAGGAATCCCCCGTCCCATCAGAAATCCAGATATAAATCTTAGGCAGTATCACCTGATCAAGGAGATGGTTGATCTCCAGGGAGATCGAGGTTAAGTGAGTAGACACAGAGGACATCAGCGCGGATCCACTCACAAAGGCCTTTTTCCAGTAGAGACTTTTATGGGATGGTTGAGTATGAGATTCTTCAACCGCAACTAATTGTTGGGTATGCGATACCACAACAGATGGCCCTAGTGCAAGTGGGAGATTGTTAGTTATATGTATGCCCTAGAGGCCATTACTATACATACGATGTATCTTATAGTAGATGCTTGGACATATATAGGGAGGACTTTCTTGCTCGACATGATAGTATGCTATCTGGTTGTACTTTATCTTAACATGTACTCTGATTGTCTCTATGTTACATGTTGATAAAGCCCTTAGGATATGTACTCGACTACTGGGACTATGATGAGATCATACTAGTGGGGCCACGGTAGTCGACGAATACATCCTATAACTGTTCCTAGTCGAGGGTGTATCGAGACAGGGCATCGATACACCAGAGTAGACTAGCGTATACGCATCTTGACCCATATGATGGGTGATGGATGATCCCATATCCATCGGTGTTTGACATCAAGGATGGTGTACAGGAGCTCAGTGGAGACTGGGTACACTGGACGGACTCGCCAAGAACTCTCAGATGGTATTATACCTCACGTCAGATGGCAGTTCTCTGGTGATACTGGTACAGGTTAGTCTGTAGATCCGAGATCGTCATAGAGTCTTGTGTGATTCCCACTGTGATTTGATTTCCATCATACCACGTCCAAGAGGGCGTGCAAAAAGATGGCTTTTGGGTACAGTCCCGAATCATATGGAGGCAATGAGCGATAGGAGGGGATTCGTCTCTCCCGGTATAGGGAGTTGATGTTGTGCTGTGTTCGATTGGCTATAACTGGAAATCCCTGGCCAGGGTTGCTGAGATTTACTGGTAAGTGTTATCAGTAGTTTCTCGAACTGTTATAGACCTCATATCGACATGACTTATCAAGCTACTGGGGTCTGACGTTTACCACCCCTAGGTGAGATATGCGACATATCAGACGAAGAGACCGGACTGTACGGGAGTGTTACTGATTGGATTCGCAGGAGAATGTACAAGCTTACTTATTGATCTTCTGATCGCTCAATACTTGGGTGGATGTTACGTTTAGCTGACCGCTTGCAGCTTGTGGGTGTTTGATATGATCATCACCTACTGCAGGCGTATTGACGATTCTTTTGGGTCCTACACAGTGGTTTCTTGACTCAGGCAAAACGGAGTAGGAGCATATATATGATATGTGCGGGACCGAGAACAATACATGTATGTGATACCGTATTAGATTCTCGCGATATGAGATATCGGCCGGGTATATGTGATATAGCCGGGTCATCGGATCAAGTGTTGATTCGATGAACTGATACAGATTATATTAGTCGGTTATTTATGAAATAGCCGGATTATCGGATCAAGTGTTGATTCGATAATTTAATGTATAATTATATTTTTGATATATTAAATTATATTAACTAATATAAGCTCACTAAAAGATTCTTTTTCTCACTCGGGTAATACATTGATATATATGCGATATATGTTAATTGTATTATATTATTTTGTTACAATAAATATTGTATATGTGATATATAATATTGTAACATGTTAGGGTTATTAATGCAACATGTTTAGTGGAGATTGAACATGGTTAGGGTTTGATTTGGGTTAATCTCTTCTTGAAGCTTGTAGAAGGTTTGCTTTTGTTTTTAACTAAAGATATTTTCTAAAGATATTTGTTGTGATATTTGTTAACCCAACCTAACCCATGACCATGGTTAAGTCTCTACTTGGGTTAAGTTATCATACTTAACCCATGGTTTCATTTCTAACCTCATGACACTTTCATTATTCATCACAAAAGAAATGGTTCTTCTTCTTCCTTCTTCTTTCATGGAAAAGCTTACTAGCTTTTTCATTAGTGATGATTTTGAGTGAGATTAAGAAAACAAATGAGAGCTAAAATCCTACTTCATCATCCTAATCTATCCTAACCATTTAGATTAGGGTGTTCACTTTATTTATAAGTGAGAGCATGTGTTAATGAAACTTCAAGGTAGATCATCTTAGTTATCGAAGATCGGAAGCAAGTTTGCATCATTCTCTTCGTGGAGCCTCTCTAGAGTCCAGGTACATAATGATCGCAGTGAAGGGACCTCAACACGGAGCTTATGAAGTGAAGGACCGGATTACAAAGGTTGTAATCCCGAACTCTTAGATGTTAAAGTGTTTAACATGCTTTGTTTCGCCTAATCTCTAGTTTAAAGATCTTGGTTAGGGTTGTTCGGCACGTCTAAATTTTAAATCGGGCATGGTTGTTGCCTAATAGACCCTTGTGAGAGTGCCTAGTAACCCTGCACATAGAAACCCCGACATCGGGATATTGTGAGAATTACGAGGGTATTTGGGAATCTGCTATAACCCGTGTGACCTGAAAAATATTCAGCGAAGCCAGAGAGTCATGCAAGCAACCTAGAAGCTAACCCTAAAACCCGAGACCATATGCTCATGTTTAGGCTGCTATTTTAATCATTTGGGCCGCAATTTGCGGCCTTGGTACTCCCAAATTGATTCATACTTGGTCCATGGCTTCATTTTTGTCAAATTAGACCTACCCCATATGCAGAATTGCTTAATTTCACCTGGAACAAAATCTGGGAGTTTGCTACTTGGGTTTTGTGGCTATTTATGTTTTGGATGTTAGTATTTGTGTTTTGACTCGACGGTGTGACGTTTGCACGTCAATCTCGAGGGTTGTTTGGCCATTCTTACATGTGTAGACCATAGGTTTTAACCTATGTGTGATACGCGTGCCGTTTTGGTTTTCGTGCACGATTTCGGTTTACGATACTATATGTGATATGTAGGTACCCCCACGTGGACTTCGAGACGACGAGGATGAGCATGGCGTCATAGACTTCAGCAAGCGAGGATTAAGGTGAGTAGATTTATATCTACGGGGGAAGTCGGGTGGATGGCGTATAGCACCCCCGCAATGTCGTAAGAAATGGTATGGTGTGATATATATTTACATAGATGTCTTATTGAGAGATATGATCACTTAGCAAGGAAAGCATTAGGAGATTATGGGTTAGTGTTAGCGAGAACAGAAGAAAGGAATTAGTTGGTTTCCTAGTCGTGAACCCTAAAGTAAGGTTGTATACATACATATGCACACAAGGGATATGGTTTTGGGTGTATACGTCATATGTATGTATGTGTATATGTGTGTGTGTATATATATATATGTGTGTGTGTGTGTGTGTGTGTGTGTGTGTGTGTGTGGATGTGTTGGTGCTTATATATATATATATATATATATATATATATATATATATATATATACGCGTATACACGGATGTTGAGGATAGTATATGATATTTGGAGGCGAGTCGATATGATCGGGTATGATGCCATGAGTTGTGATATGTGTTTGGGTCATGATATGAGACACGGCCGGATATTATAGTGGATCGTTGGGTGATGTGATTTTATTCACACGAGGACATATGATGAGTACCCCTGTCACGATATGTGATGATAAAAATATCAGATGAGTAATGAGATAAATATGATATTTGGCCCATACCCAGATTTGGAATGCCGTACGATAGATTTACCGTACAAGATATGATTATGATGTTAGATCCGCACTCTTGACTCGAGAATGTCATATATATATATTGTATCGTACGTGATACTATTGAGGCGAGATCACCGACTACTAGATATATATATAGATCGACTCAGACTTAGGTGGGTTTCCTTACCCTTTTAACTGGGCTCGAGTCATACTTGTTTTCAAAAGTGGAGAATTGTGAGCATTTTAAATACCAAACTGTATGACTCGTATTTTGGGTAGGTATATTTTTCGGTGTTGCTGTTACTACATCACTTTCTGTATATTCATGATGCTTCATCGCATTGCATGCTTGTACATATATTATCTGTAATTATCATGAAACCCTGTTGTCAGGACACCAGCACCATTACCGATGATGCGTATGTTCTACGTACACCTGCTTGCCGGCTCACACACATCATCATCGGTAATTGCCATGTCACGTACACTTTAGAAATACTATTGACATAGCTTGCTAGTTGATAGTTGCTATATGTTATAGCTTTCATATGCTAGTTTAATTATTGCATGATATTAGATGCATCCATATATTCATTGGTTATGCAGTATTATGGAGATTTATGCCGGTTTTCATTATTATTGACATGGTGACTTGATGATTTCGGATTATTCTTGATATTTGCTGGATTTGGAAACCGCATGTGAAAGTTTTGTAAACTGATGAATTATTTTAAAGAGAAAAATGTGGTTTTCCTTGATATGTTAAGTATTGTCCACCATGATGTTTTCTCGGTTCTGAGATATTTTCGAGACCCGATTCGAGGAGTTGGATGGACCGTCTCGGGTAAATGGTGGGCCCGGTATGGTATCCCGGGGCAAGAAGCTCGAGTTGTAGACGATGAGCCCGGCAGGGGCAGACTGCCTACCGTTGATTTTACCTGGCGCGGTGGATATCCGGAGGATACCGTTCGTGGTCATGTGATTGATGATATGGGCCGATCCAGACTGACGGAGCCCGAGGTATTGAGACTTGAGACACTGAGATATTAAGATTTGATGATACAGGCCAATCCGGATAGCCGGAGCCTGAGGTATTGTGATACTGAGATTTTTGTTTTGTGTCGATACTAAACACTGTTTTATCTGTCGATTTCATTGGTGATACGCGATTTATATACATACAGAAATCTCATTAAATAAAGAAAACAGTTGTCTCATTCACGATGTATTCTGTTTCATTTGTAATGCATTCATACATCATATATCTAATATGTTGCTATCTGAGGTACGGACACAAGCATGTAGTATTAAACTTATACATAGATGGACCAGGATATTTATTTGAGGATATTACTTGTTATGACCTAGGATAGCGCCATGCATGCGATTTCTACTCGTAGATGTTTTCTACTCACGAGTTGGCAACTCACCCCCGTTGTGCCACAGTTTCTTGCAGGTTTTGCTGTACAGGTTTCGTTGCGGTTTTGCTGGCACACTGTTCCTTCTGGGTGATTGCTTTGGTAGGTGGGTTCTTTTGCATTAGGACCACCATTATATATTTGTTATTTCAGTTGTATCTAGTAAAACTCCATCAACAAGACTTGTATATTGTTAGAGATATATAACCAGTGTATATTCTTTCGACCTTAGAGTCGCGCGCTGTATTATTATGGTTTTCCTATGGTTTTCTTGATGATGTTGGATTTTTATCCTAAGTTTGATCCTCGCCTTTCGGCGTTGTATATTATACTGCATTATGTGGTTTTGTCCGCCGGTTGGCAATGAGCTAGCTCCCGCTTGGGGATGCCTTTATTCATTATATATACTTTATCAGGTTTGTACCCATTTGGGGTCGGTTTTTACAAAGGAAACTCTGCCTAAATTTTCAGAAAAGACTTGAGATTTTAAAAATGCATACTTCGGCTAATGTTGTCAAATTTCTTGCTTTAAAATTGGTTTTTCCTTCACTCTTATGCTTTACTTGGTTTGGATTTCTGTGTTTTGGCTTACTTAGATTGCGTACGCCTCGAGACGTTTCGTAGTTTATGTGCCGGTCATATTCCATACTTTTCGGGTCGTGACAAAGTTGGTATCAGAGCGTTAGGTTTTACCTTCTGAGTGTAGGATGACCCTTGGTTGATGGAGTAGGTGACTCAAGTAGAGTGACGTACCATGTGTATGTTCCGCGGCATACTTACGATACGATACTCCGCTTAAGAAGCCTTAGGATGTACATTTCCTTGCACAGTATTATATTCATTCCTATGATCTAGCTTCATCAGTACCAGTTTATGGTTTTGTTACCACGGTTGTACGGGCACAGAGAGCTACGGCTAAAGTTGCGGTCAGCACGAGCTCTTCATGGACGAGGACTGACCATAGCGTGATTCCAGGGACATACAATTGCATAGTGGCATCATTTTTATTGTGTTTTCGTGCCATGAGCGTTTGATGGACCGCCTTTACGAGATTTATTGGACCTGTAGATCAGCACCAGCGGATTGGGCTACCGCCAGAGGCCAGCCAGATTGTGATGACCGTCAAAGCACAGATTATTTTGATGATTGAGGCACTGTTCAGCGTGCGGACGAAAGATTCAGTTGTTGCTGCGACTGACGAGATATCGCCCTAGATATTTGAGACTAATGTCGTACGAGTTATACTTCAAGATATGATAGAAGATCGCTAGTCACCAAAGATGAAAGACTAGGACATGTGATTCATTACCTACCCCGATGTGAGGTCATCAGATTGATTGATTCTAGCTAGAGACGACTTCACGCTAATACGTTGAGAGTCGATACAGACGATCGAATGTCAGGAAACCATTTTCCAAGTTTAAAGTATTCAGAAAACAATGCAAGTAATTCTACGGACCCTCTAGAAGAATAAAACCCTAACTCGACATAATGACCATGGAACGCCGGTGAACCTTAGGCTTTGCAGCAGTTCAGCGATGCCATTAGTGTGGCTTGGGTTTGCCTTTCTACAGTTGGTCCATAGGTGTTGTGGCATATATTCGATACTATTAAACTGTACCCAAGATGTCGAGCTTTTGGGGATTATGGAGCCTTGACGAATCGATCGAAAAGTTCGACATCATTCGAATATCATATGATGGGATATATTGCTTGGGAGACTTCAGATACGAGTATATCCGTTGGAGCGCAGTCCATGCATCCACGAGGAGATGAGTCCGAATCAGTCGACATTGGAGGAAAGTGGAGTAAGAGGTTCGTACGAGATCGTGATGAGAGGACGTTCCACTCCGCTGACATCAGAGATATGAGAATTGTCTATGGGTATATCTTCCAGGAAGAGTCGTGATAAGTATGCAGCCGTTCCAGAACAAGAAATAGATATAGTAAAGATGATGACTTTCGGGCAGTTCGGCAGAAACGAGATTGGGGAGAGACCTTGACAGGACCTTTTTGGAATATTATATGAGAAGGCTTGGACCCGGGAGTGGTCATTTTACGCACACTCAACAGGCCAGAGTTCGGCATCGTCGACGAGACATGTTATGAGTGCCACGACAGTTGGCCAGAGATTCTTAGAAGATGTGCTTGAGAGGGACTGTTCTGCCACACATGATTTCGGTATTTTGGGCAATCTATTCGCATGATTGAGTTTTGATGACTGAGTTTCATGATATTTATTTTCGTGCACCATGGCTGCACCAACTGGGTATTTATGATTTGTGCGTATTTATTGCACTTGATATCGGTTTGTACCTTGGCTGCACATATTTATGATTTCGTGGATTTCCTACAGTTGATTTGATTTTTGTGCATATGGTATGCACTCATTTGGTTTTTGCACTCGGCATAGCTTACATATGCTTGCAGTGCATTGATACGTGTTTTGTGCACGCAGTTGCACGCGTTCATGATTTTATACATCTTGGCACACTCGGTGTTGCTTTTTATACGCATTTGAGTTATTGATGCATCTCCATGCACTTGTTGCATCCGATTTAGTATTTCATGCACTGGATGCACTGTATTTGATATTTCGTGCACTGGATGCACTGGATTCATATTTCGAGCATTTATTGCACCAGCTAGGTATTTTGTGCATTGGTTGCATCGGACATATACCTCATACCTCGGTTGCACCCGATATATGTATTGATCATTTGTGTTACCAGATTTGTGTTTTGTGTGCGTCTGCACTTGATATTCATTTTCATGCATGTTACTACACTAGATACTTTTCACGGACTGACGCGCTTGGACTGGATTTTGCGCATGTTCGGCGCTTGATATTGGATTTCTTGATTTCGTGCGTGTTGGATGCACATGATTTAGATTTTATTCGTGCATGATGGATACACCTGATTTGGATTTTCGCGCATGTTGAGCGCATGATATGAGATACGATTTTGGTGCATACCAGATGCACTAAATCGGGCTTCTTTGTGCATATCAGATGCACCTGATATTGTTGTCGTGCACACTCATTGTACTGGACAGATGCTTTCGTGCACACCCGTTGCACTTAGATATTGATTCTGTGCACATGTATGGCACATTCATGGATTTTGATTTCCGTGCGCACCAGACGCACATAGCATTCATATGCACATTTCGGGATTGATTCTTATGGAGCAGTACGTTTTATGATATTTACTATTTGTTTTCGTACTGAGCAGGACTAGTCAGAGGACAGTACCTGGATATGTTTTGCATGCATTGATAGCTATCGAAGGGATTTCCAAAAAGGGAGCTATAGTCTCAGTATTTACCTACGTGTCTGAGATGACATGAAACATTTTATAAAAGAAACCCTTCTAAATTATTTCAGAACGGCGGGACGTACATATTAAACAAAAGATAAGTATATATATAGTTATTTTCTTACAATAGACGTCCGCCACTGTGCTACGATATGCGCATCGCACAGCAACATGAAAGGTTTGGCATGCATTTCCTTCTGATGTTTACATGTCTAGTTTTGATGTTTACATGTATGGTTTTGATGTATATCATGATTGGTTTCATTTTGGGCTTTGACATTGATATCTTCGCCATGACTCTGATGATTGAGGGATGCTTGACGGAATTTTGATTAGGAGTTATCTGCTCATTATTCATGTGCGTGCATTGCGCTATGATGCGTTTTATGTATTGATGATTTCGTTGCCCCGACGACTTGGACTTTTTACTGAAATGTTTTAGTATTTGAGGGGTTTAAATTTAAATTCGGGGGCCGAATTTCTTTAAGGGGGAAAGATTGTAACATTTCAGAAAATATAAAATATTATTTTTGGAATTTAATATTAAAATAATATTTTTCCCGAAAACTGCCGATTTGCGAAATTGGGGTTTTCGAAAAAGGGTATAAATATATACCAATAATTGTGAAATAATTAGGAATTAAAATGATTTATTCATTTAAAAATATATTTAAAGAATTTGGCATTTTAAAAATTTATTATATGCAGTTTGGATAAAAACCCGATTAGTGCACTGCTAATCGTGATTAAGCCAAATCCGTATTTATAAAGTTTTCCATGGCCAGTGTACCATGTCATGAATTGTTTTGATTACATGTTATTTTTTATGTTGTTTTGGGGTATTATGTGAGTTGGTTTGTTTTAAATAAAAAGGAAAAGAAAATGAGAAGGGTAGAAGGGTACTATTTGAGAGAGAGGGGTGAGAATAAGAAAGAGGAGAGAGAGGGGCTGCCTCATTTTACCTCCCCCATCATTTTCTTCTTTTTCTTCTTCCTCCCTTCCCTCCACCTTCACCCCAATGATATCATCTCAAAATATTGATCCAAACCCTAAACCCTTTTCACTAAAATTGATCCTTTCTACACATTGGACCAAGAAAAGTGGGATTTGGATAACATTGGCAAACTAGGGTTTTTCTTGAGTTGTCCAAATGAGATAATTTCTCCACAATTAGTCTTGTATTTCATTTACTTTAGTATCCTCGCATGTTTAGAAGCGATATTGTGATCTTTAGTGAGGTTAGAAAATTCCTAGTTAGGGTTTGAGGGAGTTGTGAGTTGTGATAGTGAAATTAAGGTTAGTAAAGGCCTTGCAACCCCTGTAGTGACTATTTACTGGACTAAACCTGAGATTAAAACCCCAGAACACGAACTTAGAAACCCCGGCATCGGGATATTGTGAGAATTATGATGGTATTTGGGAATCTGCTATAACCCGGGTGACCTGAAAAATATTTAGCGAAGCCAGAGAGTCATGCAGGCAACCTAGAAGCTAACCCCAAAACCTGAGACTATATGCTCATGTTTAGGCCACCATTTTAAACATTTGGGCTGCAATTTGCGACCTTGGTACTCCCAAATTGATTGGTGCTTAGTCCATGGCTTCATTTTAGTCAAATTAGACCTACCCCATATGCATAATTACTTAATTTCACCTGGAACAAAATCTGGGAGTGTTTTCTTGTGTTGCTGCTTGGGTTTTGCGGCTATTTATATTTTGGATTTTAGTATTTGTGTTTTGACTCAATAGTGTGACGTTTGCATGTCAATCTCGAGGGTTGTTTGGCCATTCTTGCATGAATTTCTTATAATAAGAAAGAATTTCTCTTTCTTTCATTCCATTTTTCCCTCTCTATCTTCTTCCTTAAGTGAGAAAGAAGAGAGCTGGGCTCCTCCTGGACTTCTTCCTATTCCATAACCAGTTGTAGATTCATACCAACCGGATCCATGCCCAGCAGCTCACCCGGTGTACCTTCCTCCAGCCGCCTCCCCTTGCACGGTTCCAGCAACGAAATTGCGTACACGTGCAATTTTGGTTTTCATGTACGATTTCGGTTTACTATTCTATATGTGATATGTAAGTACCCCCATGTGGACTTTGAGACGACGAGGATGAGTGTGGCGTCAAAGAATTCAGCAAGCGAGGATTAAGGTGAGTAAATTTATATCTACGGGAGAAGTCGGGTGGATAGCGTATAGCACCCCAGCAATGTCGTAAGAAATAGTATGATGTAATATATATTTACTTAGATGTGTTATTGAGAGATATGAACACTTAGCAAGGTAAGTATTAGGAGATTATAGGTTAGCGTTAGCGAGAACAAAAGAAAGGATTTAGTTGGTTTGTTAGTCGTGAACCCTAAAGTAAGGTTGTACACATACATATACACACACGGGATATGGTTTTGGGTGTATACGTCATATGTATGTATGTATATGTATATATATATATATATGTATATGTGGATGTGTTGGTGCTTGTGTGTGTGTGTGTGTATACACGGATGTTGAGGATAGTATATAATATTTGGAGGCGATTCGATATGATCGGGCATGATGCCGTGAGTTGTGATATGTGTTTGGGTCATGATATGAGACGCGGCCAGATATTATAGTGGATCGTGGGTGATGTGATTTTAGTCACACGAGGAAATATGTATGATGATATTGGTATTAGTATTGTACTAGACTTAGATCAGTACCCCTGTCACGATATGTGATGATAAGGATATCAAATGAGTAATGAGATAAAAATGATATTTGGCCCGTACCCAGATTTGGGATGTCGTACGATAGATTTACCGTACAAGATATGATTATGATGTTAGATCCGCACTCTTGACTCGAGGATGTCATATATATATATATATATATATATATATATATATATATATATATATATATATATATATATATATATATATTGTATCGTACGTGATACTATTGAGGCGAGATCACCGACTACTAGATATATATATAGATCGACTCAGACTTAGGTGGGTTTTCTTATGCTTTTGACTGGGCTCGAGTCATACTTGTTTTCAAAAGTGGAGAATTGTGAGCATTTTAAATACCAAACTGTATGACTCGTATATTGGGTAGGTATATTTTTTCAGTGTTGCTGCTACTACATCACTTTCACTTTCTGTATATTCATGATACTTCATCGCATTGCATGCATGTACATATGTTATCTGTAATTATCACGAAACCCTGCTGTCAGGACACCAGCACCATAACCGATGATGCGTATGTTCCACGTACACCTGCTTGCCGGCTCACAAACATCATCATCGGTAATTGCCATGTCACGTACACTTTAGAAAATACTATTCATTGACATAGCTTTCTAGTTGATAGTTGCTATATGTTATAGCTTTTATATGCTATTTAATTATTGCATGATATCAGATGCATCCATATATTCATTGGTTATGCAGTATTATGGATATTTATACCGGTTTTCATTGTTATTGACATGGTGACTTGATGATTTCGAATTATTCTTGATATTTGCTGGATTTGGAAACCGCATGTGAATGTTTTGTAAATTGATGAATTATTTTAAAGAGAATAATGCGGTTTTCCTTGATATGTTGAGTATAGTCCACCATGATGTTTTCTCGGTTCTGAGATATTTTCGAGACCCGATTCGAGGAGTTGGATGAACCATCTTGGGTACATGGTGGTCCCGGTATGGTACCCCGTGGCAAGAAGCTCGAGTTATAGATGATGAGCCCGGCAGGGGCAGACTGCCTACCGGTGATTTTACCTGGCGCGGCGGATATCCGGAGGATACCGTTCGTGGTCGTGTGATTGATGATATGGGCAGATCCGAACTGACGGAGCCCGAGGTATTGAGATATTGAGACTTGAGACACTGAGATATTGAGATTTGATGATACAAGCCAATCCGGATAGCCGGAGTCTGAGATATTGAGATACTGAGATTTTTATTTTGTGTCGATGCTAAACACTGTTTTATCTGTCGATTTCATTGATGATACGCGATTTATATACATACAGAAATCTCATAAATAAAGAAAACAGTTGTCTCATTCACGATGTATTCTGTTTCATTTGTAATGCATTCATACATCATATATCTGATAAGTTGTTATCTGAGCTACGGACATGAGCATGTAGTATTACACTTATACATAGATGGACCAGGATATTTATTTGAGGATATTATTTGTTATGACCTAGAATAGCGTCATGCATGCAAAATCTACTCGTAGATGTTTTCTACTCGCGAGTTGGCAACTCACCCCTGTTGAGCCACAGTTTCATGTAGGTTTTGCCGTACAGGTTTCGTTGCGGTTTTGCTGGCACACTGTTCCTTCCGGGTGATTGCTTTGGTAGGTGGGTTCTTTTGCATCAGGACCACCATTGTATATTTGTTATTTCAGTTGTATCTAATAAAACTCCATCAACCAAACTTGTATATTGTTAGAGATAGATGACCAGTGTATAATTTTTCGACTTTAGAGTCGCGCGCTGTATTATTATGGTTTTCCTCTGGTTTTCTTGATGATGTTGGATTTTTATCCTTAGTTTGATCCTCGCCTTTCGGCGTTGTATATTATACTGCATTGTGTGGTTTTGTCCGCCGGTTGACGAAGAGCTAGCTCCCGCTTGGGGATGCCTTTATTCATTATATATGCTTTATCAGGTTTGTACCCGTTTGGGGTCGGTTTTTACAAAGGAAACTCTGCCAAAATTTTCAGAAAAGACTAGAGATTTTAAAAATACATAATTCGGCTAATGTTGTCAAATTTCTTGCTTTAAAATTGGTTTTTCCTTCACTCTACTGCTTTACTTGGTTTGGATTTCTGGGTTTTGGCTTACTTGGATTACGTACGCCTCGAGACGTTTCGTAGTTTAAGTGCCGGTCATGTTCCGTACTTTTCGGGTCGTGACATTCTCCTTCACCCGTGGTTTTTCCCGTAAGGGTTTTGCACATAGATCTTGTGTCTTTTGGTTTGTGATCTATTTCTATTGCCTATGTTTATTGTTTTTCTTCATTTTATCATTTGTTTATTGCTTTGTGGTCATCTTTGACGTAACACATATGACCTAAAATAATTGGAAGACAAAATTCATATTTATAAATATCAAAACTTATGGGTTTGTGCATTGAGTGAGTTGATTTATTGAAGCGGGTTCAGATGGGACAGATTTATGGGATTTATAATTATATTTTTCCCTTTCATATAGGACCCCAAAAACTATTAGTTAAACTATATTGGCCATTCTAATTAATAACTCTCCTCATTCATATTGTTAGATAAAACCGTTAAGGTTTGTAAATTAACATTTCCCCCCTCCAAAACTCGTCTATTTCTTCTCTCCAACATCAACATCCTTTCTTTACATAAAGCCCGTCAAAGATTACACTATGTTTCAAATTTCTTCTTTCAATCATGCATTACCTCACAACAAATTTGAAAAGCCCCGACAAATCCCTTGGGTGTTATAGTTAAATAACCAACAAAAAGCCTTCACATAATCATAACAATCCATATTGCCTCGACTATGAGGAGACCCAAAGTGGTTTCGATCTTATAAGCCTTTATCTTTATGTATATAGTTTGTTGAACCCAATGATAAAATTTTAGATAAACCTAGAATTTTTTGGAGTAGCGAGCTGATGATTGAGATGGGGTTAAGAAAGATGGCGGGTCTTATGATGGAGAAGAAGAGAAAGACAAAAATGAGAGTATAGTTGTCACTTTCTTGCCATGCTTTAATATTAAAGTTTAGTTGGAGTATCAGGCTTTTTATGAGAGTACATGTGATGATGCTCAATATTGGGGACCCCTAAGATCAGGACACGTAGCGGATAGCACGTCCCAGAACTCAGAAGAAAGGGCCCACAGAGGCCGACCAAGCCACCCCTATACCCGACCTTCCGGCACAAGCCAGCCCTCCTCGGGGCTCCCTGTAGATTGGCCTCCTCGGCCCTCCAGCTCGTCCTGAGCTGCCACAAGACCAAGTATCCTCGGCCTTCTCGCTCGTCCATGAGCCCTCCGACCGAGGCCGTCTTCCTCGGTCCTCCGCCCAGCTCCACCGCTCACAGGCGTAACCGCCGCTCCGAGAATCTCACCATGCACGGATTCTCTGCCCGCAACGTCCCACGTTCCATGCCTCCACGATCCCCATTAATAGGCGATCCACTCTCTACACGGGCGTGATGTCGGGAGCGTAACTTCCGGCGAGATTCTCGCGCCTGCTACTGCGTGCCGCCACCACTATATAAACCCCCATCACAGAAGGGTCAAGTAAGCCATCTTTGACTCCATTTAGCCATTACGCTGCTCGGATCTAGTACTAACTTGATCGTCGGAGGGTCCTCGGTGGCGTCAAACCATCCCGGGACTTCTTTGCAGGTACTTGGCGTCCAACTCCTCCAATCACCAAATTTCTTCAAAACCCATTGAGACCCACACACAACAGAGGATCCCCTCCAGAATCCGCCGGGAGATCGACGGAAGACAACATCTGAAGGAGATCTGAAAAAGACCTCCATCAGTTGGCGCCGTCTATGGGAATCGCAAACTCCACAAAAACAAAGTTGGCATTTCGATCTTCGTCCACATGGCAAGCGACCATCCTGAAGATTCGGGTATCAGCCGCCGCCTCCCCCTCACCGGAGGCACGGATGAACCCCCTCCGGCGACCATCATCCACGCCCTCGCCAGCCGAATAGATCGGCTACAGTCCCTCGTGGAGGCGCTCGTACGCACCCAAACGGCCGGTCCTGGGCTCCAGATCGCCGCCCCTCCGCCTCCAGAGTGCTCTGCCCCTATCGGCGTGGCCGACCACCAGCGGGCTGCGACTCCCGACAACGGATCCCACGGACTGATACTCCCTGAGGCCCGCTGGACGCCTCGTGGCTCCACCCCCAGGCCCGCCGTTGGAGCACCATGCATCGAACCTTTTAACGACCCTTGCTCCCATGAGGAGATGTCGGTCACCTCGCCTGCCTACAGGCATGACCGACACCCACTCCCCCGACGGGGTCGCACAGAAGGGGCTCGCTACGACGGCTCAAGAGCCACCGCGCCCGGGGATCTGAGGAACCTCATCGAGAAGAACCGGATCCATGCATAGACGTAGGTTTCCCACAGCAGAGGCCAGGGATCACGGGGCGCCGAGTCCTCGGGGTACCACGGCCGACTAGACGCCCTCGAAAAGAAGATCGAGGGCATGCGTCAGGAAGGGCACCTCTTGGCCGACGGGGCCGAGTATGTCGCCGACTCTCTCACCAAACCGTTCACCGAGGAACTGCTCGCTGTCCATATCTCCTCGCGCAACAAACCCCCGAAGGTCTCTCTGTTTGACGGGAAAACCGACCTCAATGACCATCTGGATGCTTTCACCACAGGAATGATCTTCCAGGACCATTCCGATGCCGCCCAGTGCAGGGCCTTCCCTGTTCGGCACGTCTAAATTTTAAATCGGGCATGGTTGATGCCTTATAGACCCTTTTGAGAGTGCCTAATAACCCTACAGTGGTATCAGAGCCAAGCTAGAGCTTTAGGCGAAGTCTAGACGAAGTTTAAAATCCGATCGAACCCCGAAACCCCATTTTACACCCCACTCTGGAAATTTTTAAAAATGTTGATTTTTTCTGTATTAAAAATACTCAGAAAATTAAGCAGGAAATTATAAGGATTACTGTGAAAAACGAGCCCATAATCCCTTTAAAGCGTCGTGGAACCGCAGCAATACCCTTCCTTGCGCGGCGGTTCCGCGGCCAAAAAGGAGAATTAGGGTTTACTTTTTGCACAGTAACATCCGTAGGCATTTTCTACTTGCTTCTGGGAATTTTTAATGTTACTCAAGTATTGAGTTTTCTGAGGATCTTTTGTATTCGTTGATTCGATCGGAAAGTTTAACTTCGTTTAGTTTTTTCGGGTAATTTAGAACGTGTTAAAAAGTTCGAACGGATATCAATAACTCATTTTTTCCCCTGTCGGAAAATTTCCAAGTGTTGGATTTTTCCTGAGTTAAAGAACGTTCAAAGTCGTGCAAGTAACGCGGTGGACCCTCTAGAAGAACACAAAGCTTAACTCGATTATGTGACCGTCTGAACCGCCTCTAAACCTTAGGATTTGGGGCAGTACGGCGTTGCCACATGTGAGGCATTGGTTTGACCCTCTACGGCTGGACCATTGGTACTGTGGCATGTGATGGATACTTTTTGAACTCCGCTCAAGTGTTGAGCTATTTGGGAAATCTTGGGTGTTTGTTTATTCGATCGGAAAGTTTAACATTGTCTATTTATCTGGAATGTGATACAATATTTGGAATCCACAAGTAGTTATGAGATAACTAATTTGAATGTTATAAATCTGGCAGTTTAGTCTCATTTGATCGGATGCCACGGGATTTTGATGTGATCAAAAGTCTGTCGCAATCACGTAGTGTACGCGGATACTCGCCGGGTAAACTTAATAGATAGTCACGTCCCATAGCCCCGACCAAGTGAATGTAGGAGAACCCCGTCGCCAAAAGCATCCATTCGGGTGCTCGCGGCAGCGGTGTTCCGCCTTAGTGCACTTCTTCGACGGCATCTGGGGGTGCGGCCGTCTACTAAAGTTTGCGAGGAACATTCGATCAGGATGTCGGGAATCTTGTTGAATTACCCAACTTGATATTGAAAAGAGTTTTCGATATTGAGACTAAAATACGGGGTTTATAATTGTTAGGCATGCGATGTCTAAGGAATTCATTTGATTAGGCATGAGATGTCTAAGGAGGTTGCGGATTCCAACTGTTGTAGTTTTACATTTTTTTTTCTGCGATCGTAAGTGTAATATGTGGTGTATCGCCGGTTTCGTTGCTATACATCAACGACAATTGGGATACGCATATTTACTTACGTTGATGATATGTGATATTATGTGTTGCTGTGATATGCTATATTGGATCGTCGTGTTTTGAATAGCCGGGGGTTTTATGTGAGATGAGAGTTTTTTATTTTCATTCATGAAAAATTCATTGTATGTAATATTCTTTTATTGGGGCACTTCCGGAATGAGATTGATGTCACCATTGTATATTATTTACTTTTCCGCATTAGGTAGACCCAAAGAGGGGAGCACAAGTAACCGGGTTCTAGGGTCCAGAGGGAGACCATCTCGATGAGTCGAGACCGGGTCTCCTAACCCTAAAATTGGCAGTGTTGCTTGCCGCTCTCGTAGGGGTCTAGGGATGTGGGTTTGGCTATTCATCGCGACTGTGGAATCTGCATTTTATACAGGCTCGCATAAAACACGGAAATCCTAGTATATCCAATATTTCATATGTTATTTTCTGCTGCAATGTTCTGTGATGAGATCATATTACTGCTTGAGACGAATGTTTATATTATATATATGAGATATATGTTATATTGCTGATTTCGTTTCAAATGTGATACTTGTGAAGCATAATAAAATGGGACTTCATTAATGAGATTAATGAAATAAAGAAACCTAAAGATGTTGTAGAAACTTGTCTTAAAAACTGGTAGCTCTAGTTCTTGCTTTGCATAGCGGTGTTCCTTGTAGAACATCCAGCACCTTATTCGATAAGAAAAGAGCCGAGATCCCTTCACCGGGAGTGACCTCTTTAGCGAAACTAGCAGATGCTACACACTCGGTTTGTTTTTTGATTGCTTCTATAGCTTTTGCTTTGCATAGTGATATTTGTGAAATATTCTGCACCTTATTCGATGAGGAAAGAGTTGAGATCCCTTCACTGGGAGTGACCTCTTTAGCGAAACTAGAAAAGCCTCAAAAACACTCCTTTTAAAATCACTCGATTCTACAACGACATCAAGTTCATTACGCAAAAGGTTTTCTTAAAAAGTTGTTGTAGCCCTCCGTCATTTCAGATAAGTACTTCATAGTATTCGTACTGCGTTTGTTGACCTTGTCAAGGCGTAGTGTGCGGTAGCTATTTATGCTTATCTGCAAAAGCATATGATGCGATTGAGTTAGGGTAGTCGTGTGACTTTGTTGACCTTATCAAGAGTCATGCGGGTGGGTTTAATTCAATCGGGAAATGACGGGTTGAACTTGATTTGCGGTCTATGGTTTGTTGACCTTGTCAAGGTCATAGATCGCTCGGGGCAAAATATTATTGGGAATTTCAAGTGTTGAAATTTGCAATGAGATTGCATACCTACTATGAGATAGTTGGATCCCGATACCCGCTGCGAGTAAGAGTTACTCCTGGGAGAGTTTTACACATTGCCATTAGCCGATCAAGTAGGTTTCTAGAAAGGTGTCAACGGGGTTATGCCTCTAGGAAAACGAGGTTTACTTTAATTAGGTCCGTGCGAAAGCACGGGGAACCTCCCTCAAAATACCGGCACTGGCCTGGCTGAAAGATTGGCAAACTTGTAGAGTGTAATTAATCCCGGTTAGTCTTTCCTTTTAGCGTTTAAAGGAAGATTTGACCAAAACAGTGGGAGACATCCTGATTAGATATATTAATAACCAATCTAATCTTGCAAGAGCATACGCTAAGTGTTTTCTTCTATCTCTCTCCTGATAACGACCATGTCACGCCATAATCAAGATAATAATACGGATTTATTGACTGAACCCGCTTGTTATACTGCGCTAAGGAACGTTGGTCCTGCTCCAACTTATAATTGTTATAAGACAGAGCAGGAAATAGGGGATTACCAGAATTCCCGTGCCACCCAAACGAAGAAAGTGCATGCTGATGCATCTTCTTCGGGTGTGTTCATTACCGAGAACTGTTTCACAGTATCCTTTACGTCCTGGGTATAAGATACCGGATCAGGATCCCGCAAATGTAATTTGTTACATGGGCTACTGTCACGCCCCGCTTCCCAAAATACGGAATACGAGGGGTTGACATCCTACGGTCAAGGAAATATCCTACCGTAGTCACACTTCGGCTTCTAGCTTTACGTGGTAATCAGTAAATAATGCGCAGGCAATGAGAAATGCAGTAACTGAAACAAAACAGTATAAAGAACTGACCTGATGGAAACAAAAGGGTATAACTCTGGATAGCAAATCAAGATGTCCGTGATGTACGTCTAGTCCTGGTCCAGGCTAAATCATCTCCTCTCACTGAGCATGCATACTCAGGTCATCAGAGCGACACAATAGCAATATAATATATAAATCCAAGTGACAACTCTAACAGTGATAATAAATATATATAACAGTAAATCAATGACGGTATAGGTATGAACATGCAGTAGTCAATGCAGTGGAACAGTAAAAGCAGTAAAATAATATGCCAAGTATGTCAACACAGTAAGTATGTATCTCGATGCTATCATCCCTATCGGTCTCTAAGTCTCAATATACAGGTCACTAAGCCTATCGTCAGTCCAAGTGTGAGAGTCAACCACTCGCAAGTGTCCTCCACCCAAGGGTAGGACCCAAGGAAAAGGGACCACGGGCCCAACATGTAACTCACGGTAATAATCATGTACCCTGTAAATCTCCATATATCTCCATATATATAAGCCGGCATAGGACTCCCGAGATTATGTTGAACTTACACTCAAACTACCCCACACCCCGTGGTCTACATCAAACGCTAACCATAACCTTAAATACCAATCGGTCTGTGACAAGTCTGCGCGAGGACTGGAGGCATGACCTCCATCAAGCACATCCCGACTAATACCTAAGATAAATGGCAGTGTCTGGTGCCTTCTCTGTGACACCCATGAAAGAGCTTCCATAAGTGTCCCATACCACTTATAGTCACACGTACACGCGTTCCACAGACGTCGACAATGCAATAGAATAATAAGGTTCACTGATTGTGTACAAGTACGTGTCACTTTCACTTATTCACTTATGCACGAACACTTACGTACTTGCCACAATCATCACTAATACCTAACACTGGGTAATGCACATTATCACTAGGTTATCAATGCAGTGACATATGTATGATATGATGAGTAAACAGTATGTAAAGCATGATTAAGATGTCATAAATCAGTATTTTACCACTTGCATAATTTATCATAAATCGTACGTGTACAGTTTAGTGAAACGATGAACGGGGAATTAATAGTATGTTTAATTATCTATCCAACGAATTTAGTTTCACGTCAATCGGGTTTCAGAATCACTAATTATGGCCATTTCATTTTAAGCGTTCACGGCTGAAAATCCGGTTTCAGAATCAGAAGTCCGTTTCGCAACGCATTTTAATCCCAGTTGGGATCAGAATTTAGCGACGCTACAGTTGAATGGAATCTAGGGTTTTCAGTAATGTTTTCAATGCAACAGACGGATTCTCAATCGCGTCATGTCAATTCTGATTCTGTTGGGACTGTTATGCGTCCCCATCTTTTAAATTATAGATTAAATAACAAACGATGACGAAACAGAATGAAACCACTTGTGTTATCTAGCTGACGGATTCATCTTTAATAAACAGCAGAGTTCCACAGCCTACGAGTTAAGGAAACAGGGTGGTACCCATTACGGGACAGTAAACAACAACTAGAGTCGCTCTGGACTGCAGTCCAGAGTCGCACTCCGATCTAAATATTGTCACAATTTAAGTACAAAAACCATGAGAACCATGTATAGGGTTATAGTTCATCAAGTCAGCTTCGATTTAAGCCCTCGAACGCATCATTCCAGTATGTATATAATTTATGGTGATTTTAACGGTTTTCAGGTACAAGAAATTTCCGGTTTTACAGGTATACTTGGGGATAGTCGTTTTAGTCGTTAATAGTCGTATATTCCAGCGAAATTTGTACAAGGTATTCATCACTACACGGGCCAATATAAAAAATCCAGTTCCGTCAAATTAGGGGAGTATTTTCATTGGGAACACACATCGAACAGGTATAGCACATAATCGATCTGAAATTGTAAATTTGTGATCTATGTAATTTAAGTTTGTAACTTGAATATATAGCATGTAGCAAGTAAATTACTTGCCTGGAAACGTTTCGGGGATGCACGGCGACGGTAACGTCATGAAAGCGCGACGAACGGCGACGGCAGCGTCTCGGAATGAGCTCGGGGGATGGTTGCAGTGGAGGTGAATGAAACTCGGTTGGGTCCAGTGCTGGGGATAGTGCTCGGGTCGACGAGGCGGCTCGGGGCAGTGGGGGCTCATCGGCGGTGGTTGAAACGACGGTGAGGAGGGAGGTCGGCTCGGGTGCAGGCGAAGTGATGGGTGCGTCGTGGGCTGGGGACGAGGGTGAAGGCAGCGAGGTGGGGGCGAGCGACGTGAGTCAGGTGAGTTGGAGGCGTGCGACGTGAGGCGACGGCGGCGAGCGCGACGCGCTGGCGTGGGCGCGGGTTCGAGGGAGAAGCGGGAAAATGGAAGAGAGAGAGAGAGACATGTGTGTGTGTGAGGGAGAGAGAAGAGAGAGAGAAGGAGAGAAAAGGAGAGAACGAGAGAGGAGAGAGAGAGTCGAGAGAGAGGGGGAGAGAGAGAGTGTAACGTGCGCAGTTAAAGAAATTTAGGAGGAGAGAGAGAAGAATTTTGAAAGGAGAGAGAAAGAATCGTGAGAATTTAATAAAAGGAAAGGAAAAAGAGAGAATATGGAAATATAAAATTAATACGGAAAATAATGGAGGGATTAAATGAGTGTTAATGGAAATTTATGAGAAAATTTTAAGAGGTGTTAATGGAAATTATTTTAGAATTAAAGGTGATTTAAGAGGGAATAATATAAGGAGATTTGAAATGAAGGAAGGAAAAGGAGGAGCTTGGGCCGGGCTTTTGACGGGCTGCTGGGCTGGGCTAAGGGAAAAGAATTCAAATGGGGAAAAGAAAGAAGCGGGCCGGGTTGGTTTAAATCCTATTTTAATTTACATGGGCTAGGGAAAATATAGGTTATGGACTGAGTAAAATATGGTATGGGGTTTAGTAGAAATAAAATTAAATAAATTAAATAAAATTCAATAATAACAAAAATACAGATATTGGTATAAAAAGGGGCTGGGTATTACAGCTACAGATAGGTAGAGAACTGAGAACGGGTGATAAGTTTCAAGAGTTGAAAATGATGCAAGTGTTGCAGCCAAGTCTGTTGGCAGTTATCACCCTGTATTACCAGAATACATTGATTCTAAATGAATGTTATTAGATACCGAACCTGATATACAACATTATATCAGTCTCTTTATTAGCAAAGAAGGATATAATTTTGTATTCTTGGATAATGTTTTGAACATTTCCTATATCAAGAGTTGATCGGTTCAGGCACGTTATCTAAAAGTATAGACGTTCTAAATCAAACCACAGTTCTTAACGTACAGAGCACACACAAGAGGAAGAGTTCAGAAATGAACGAATCCTTCTTGAGGCATTGTAGACTAGGTCATATCAATGCGACCCGACTAGCTAAAGTTACATAAAGATGCATTTTAAATTAGTTTGGATTTACATCTTGTAAAACTTGCCAGTCATGTCACAAAGATAAGATACCCATAACTCTGTTTATTGAAAACAGAGAAAGAGTTACTGAACTCTTGGGATTGATACATGCTGATGTATGAAAGTCCCCTGTCTACATATGCCATGACCAGTTCTTTATACTTCATTACATTCACTGATGATCTCTCAAGATTCAGACATATATTCCTGTTGAAACACAAGTCCGAAACTTTGATGTGATCAAGGAGGAGAATACTTGAGCATGGAATTCCTGGACTATTCTAAAGGAGAATGAGATTCTCTCTAAGCATTACTCCTCCGCATGCACCACAGTACGTCGGTGTATCGGGGCGGAGCAATCGCACCCT
Organism: Agapanthus africanus; assembly: GCA_030015575.1. Classification (NCBI taxonomy): domain Eukaryota; kingdom Viridiplantae; phylum Streptophyta; class Magnoliopsida; order Asparagales; family Amaryllidaceae; genus Agapanthus; species Agapanthus africanus. The sequence continues at coordinate 157,117,307 of CM057344.1, read as the reverse complement.
ATGTGATAAGGTGTGCTCTATGATGAGTACTACTGAGTTGCCTATTTTTTTTTGGGGTTATGCACTTGAGAAGTAGCATACCTATTGTATAGGATTCCAATCAAATCAGATGCCTACCACTCCATATGTGATATAGTATGGGAAGAGCCCATCTTTTAAGGAAGTTAAGATTTAGGGTTGTCCGGCCTATGTCAAAAGTAAAATCCGGACAAGCTCGAGGCAAGGTCAGTTCTGTGGAAATTTGTTGGATATCCCAAACATTCGCAAGGGAATATCTTCTACCACACCGAGAAACAAAAGATGTTTTATTTCTCGGAATACTACTTTTTGAGAAAATGGGAATTTCTTGTAAAGAAATTAGTGGTTATGAGGTAGAACTGGAAGGAGTTCCAGCTATACAAACTGCAGCTGATGATTTGGTAAACCCGGAGGATTCAATAGTTTCCAACAAACCTCAGCCTCTCCGCTGATCTGGAAGGGTTTCTCATCCACCTGAGAGATACTTTGGTTTCTCTAAGACAGTGAGAGCGAGGATTGCATCATGAGATGATGACCCAACTAGTTTCGAGCAGGCCATCAGGAGTGGGGACTCTGTGAGAATGGCTGGATGCTTAGCGATCTGAGATGGAATCTTTATACAACAACAAAGTATGGACTTTGGTTGCTTTATCTGAAGGGTTAAATCCCTATCAGGAGCAAGTATATCTTGAGAAGATTACTTGGTGTACATGGAAAAGTTGAGACTTTCAAAGCTATACTTAGTCCATCCAGATCCTACTTGCCACTGCTACGTACCATGACTACGATATCTGGCGGTTGGGTGTCATGACAGCTTTTCTAAATGATGATTTGGAAGAAGCGTCTATAAGTACACAGCCAGAGGGCTTCGTAGACAATGGGAGCAGCGGAAACGTGTGCAAGATGTTTTATATGATAAATCAGGCATCGCGGAGTTGGAACATCTGTTTTGATGTGCTAGTCAAAGAGTTTGACTTCATCAAAATGGTAGATGAACCAATTATATACAAAAAGGTAGTAGGGAGTATGGTGGTGATCCTCGTATAGTACGTGGATGACATACTCTTGATAGGGAAGAAGTTTCCTATGCTACGCTCGGTCAATCTCCTCTTATCACAAAGATTCTCTATAGGATCAAGGTGATACCTCCTAAATCCTAAGTTATGGATCTATGAGATAGATCTAATTGGATGTTAGGATTCTCACTAGTTGTAGTGAGATGGTATCAATCGATCCTAGGGTGAATCACTGGAAAGGTTCCAGGGTGATAAGGACGACTGAATGTCAGTCGCAGGCATTGTCTTTATCCTTAGTGGAGGGACGGTATGTTGGAAGAGTTCCAAGCTAGATACCGTGACATACTAGACGATTAAAGGCAAGATACATCGTTACCAAGGATACTACCAAAGAGGCAGTCTGGATATATATATATATATATAAGTTCATAAGATGAACTTCGTTCCTGCCATTGTGTGACAATGGAGTTGTGGTTTATGCCAAGGAACCCACGTCCCATCAGAGATCCAGACATATTCTTAGGCAGTATCACCTGATCATGGAGATGGTTGATCTTCAGGGAGATCAAGATTAGGAGAGTAGACACAGAGGACAACAGCGCGGATCCACTCACAAAGGCCTAATTCTCAATAGAGACTTTTATGGGATGGTTGAGTATGAGATACTTCAACCACAGCTGATTGTTGGGTATACGATACCACAACAGATGGCCCTAGTGCAAGTGGGAGATTGTTAGTTATATGTATTCTCTAGAGGTCATTACTGTACATACGTTGTATATTATAGTGGATGCTTGGACATATATAGGGAGGACTTTCTTGCTCGACATGATAGTAAGCTATCTGGTTACCCTTTATCTTAACATGTACTCTGATTGTCTTTATGTTACATGTTGATAAGGTCCTTAGGATGAGTATTTGACTACCAGGACTATGATGCAGATCATACTAGTGGGGACAGTGTAGTCGCCAAGTACATCCTTCAAATGTTCCTAGTCGTGGGAGTACCGAGACAGGGCATCGATACTCCAGAGTAGACTAGCGTATGCGCTTCTTGACCCATATGATAGGGGATGGATGATCCCATATCCATTGGTGTTTGACATCAGAGAAGGTATACGGGTGCTCAGTGGAGACTGGGTACACTGGACGGACTCGCCGAGAACTCCCAGATGGTATTATACCTCACGTCAGATGGCAGTTCTCTGGTGACACTGGTACAGGTTAGTCTGTAGACCCGAGATCGTCATAGAGTCTTGTGTGATTCCCACTGTGCTTTGATTTCCATCATACCACGTCCAAGAAGGCGTGCAAAACGGTGGATTTTGGGTACAGTCCCGAATCACATGGAGGCAATGAGCGAGTGGAGGGGTTTCGTCTCTCCCGATATAGGGAGTTGATGTTGCACTGTATTCGATTGGCTATAACTAGAAATCCCTGGCCAGGGTTGCTGAGATTTATTGGTAAGTGTTATCAGTAGTTTCTCGAACTGTTATGGAGCTCATATCGACATGACTTATCAAGCTACTGTGGTCTGACGTTTACCACCCCTAGGCGAGATATGCGACATATCAGACGAAGAGACCGGACTGTACGGGAGTGTTACTGGTTGGATTCATAGGAGAATGTATAGGCTTGTTGATCTTCTGATTGCTCAATACCTGGGTGGCTATTACGTTTAGCTGACCGCTTGCAGCTTGTGGGTGTTTGATATGATCATCACCTACTGCCGGCGTATTGACGATTCTTTAGAGTCCTACACAGAGGTTTCCTGGCTCAGGCAAAACGGAGTAGGAGCACATATATGATATGTGCGGGACCGAAAACAATACGTGTATCTGATACCGTATTAGATTCTCGCGATATGAGATATCGGCCGGGTATATGTGATATAGCCGGGTCATCGGATCAAGTGTTGATTCGACGAACTGATACAGATTATATTAGTCGGTTATTTATGAAATAGCCAGATTATCGGATAAGTGTTGATTCGATAATTTAATGTATAATTATATATTTGATATATTAAATTACATTAACTAGTATAAGCTCACTTAAAGATTATTTTTCTCACTCGGGTAATACATTGATATATATGTGATATATGTTAATGGTATTATTTTATTTTGTTACAATAAATATTGTATATGTGATATATAATATTGTAACATGTTATGGTTATAAATGCAACATGGTTTGTGGAGTTTAAATATGGTTAGGGTTTGGATTAGGGTTAAGCTTTCATGAAGCTTTCAAGAAGCTTCTTGAAGTTTTGACTCTGACCTTGATATTTTGTGATATTTTGCATAGATATTTCTTAAACCCAACCCAACCCTTTAACCATAGTTAAATCTCTACATGGGTTAAGTCTTCATACTTAACCCATGGTTGCATTTCTAACCTCACACTTGATTCATTATTCATCACAAATGGTTTTTCTTCTTCTTCTTCCTCTTTGATAAAATGCTTTCTAGCTTTTTCAAAAGTGATGAAAATGAGTGAGATAAAGAAAATAAATGAGAGTTAAATTCCTACTTCATCATCCTCATCTATTCTAGCCACTTATATTAGGGTGTTTGCTTTGCTAATACTTGATTAGTGAAGCAAAAGCTTGGGCTTGAGTTTCTTCAAGGTAGATCATCTTTGTTATCGAAGATCAGAAGCAAGTTTGCATCTTTCTCTTCATGGAGCCCCTCTTGAGTCCGGGTACTCGATGATCGCAGCGAAGGGAGCTCAACACGGAGCTTTAGAAGTGAAGGAACAGACTACAAAGGTTGTAATCCCAAACTCTTAAAAGTAAAGTTATTTACTTGCATGTTTGTTTCGCCTAATCTCTAGTCTAAGATCTTGGTTAGGGTTGTTCGGCACGTCTAAATTTTAAATCGGGCATAGTTGATGCCTTATAGACCTTTGTGAGAGTGCCTAGTAACCCAACATTCCCTGTCACCCTCATCCGTTCTAGTCGGGACTGGTTCCGAGGACTCGAGCCTCGCTCAATCTCGACCTTCGAGGAGCTGGCTACTCAGATCCTCGGCCACTTCATTGGGAACTGTCGGCAGAAGCGCGCTGTCGACTACCTCTTCACAATTAAGAGTGGAGATAAGGAGACGTTCAAGGCTTACATCACTCACTTTTACAACGCCCTCCTTGAGGTTCCTGAGCACTGGGACGAGACCGTCATCACGGAGCTCAGATCTGGTCTAAGGCACAAGGAGTGGCTGCGCTCCTTTGTGTTGGCACAGCCTAAGACCATGGCCGAGGTCAAGGCATGGACCGAGCGCAAGATTCAGCTAGAATCCGAGGTGAATGCGAACCTCCCCCGGGCAGAACGAACCGACCAGAAGAAAAGGGCTCGGGAGGAGAGGCCGGTGCGTCAGCAGCCCTATCACCAGAAGTTCCAGGAGTACACCCCACTTAACGTCTCCCTCGCAGTGTTACTAGAGGAGGCCCAGGGCGAAGGGTTCTTCAAGTTCCCTCCCATCCCGCGTCAGGCCTCAAAGCCCGGGGCCCTTACTTCGCCTTCCACCGGACGCTGGGCCACGCCACCGAGAATTGCAAGCAACTCCGGGACTATATTGAGGAGCTCATCCGATCGGGGCACCTCGCCTCCTACTTAAGGGATAAGCGATAGGACGACCGTGAGCAGGAGCAGCGTCCTCCTCCCGCCGAGCTGACCATCGGCCAGATCATGCTTGCTTCCGCGGAGGACCAGTCCGGCGCCCGGGGTGCCCCGTACCCGGCGCCAGGCACGGAGACCAGCAAGCCTCCAAGAAGCTCAGGCCACGCTGATAGGGTCATCTATTAACCCGTACTTTTCTTCTGGGGCAATGTAAACTCTCCCTAAGGCTATTGTTAATTTAAAAAAGATCAACAAAACATTGCAAGGAAAGTAGAAAAGTTCTTATTTATTCAAGAAAAAAAGGGTATTATAGGCTCCTCAGCCGTACATATAAAAAGAGAAAATTATTATTACAACAGAGGGGGAAGGGGGTGCAGAGAGCAATGCCCGTGATACTCGGTAAAAATCTCCACCAGCCGAGGCCTCGCGAGATCCAACCTCTCCCCTCGGTTCCCCCCGCGCGCGTTAATCCCAAGCCTCAACTCGTAGCACTCGCGGACGAGCACCTCCGAGCGAGCCAGCCGATTCGCGGAGATCAGGCCGAAGCGCCTCAGAGATCGAAGCTTTCCCACGACCTCGCCATAGAGCTGCTCGGACAGGGGGTTGTAAAGCCCCGGCAACGCTCTCCAAATGTAGTACATCAGCAACTACAGCAGAGAGGAACGTCGGGGGAGCAGCCGGCCGAAGTGGTCCTCGATGCCCCCACACACCAACTGCACCGTGTCCTCGGTGCAGTTCTGATCGTATAGGTACACATCTTCGAAGTGGATGATGTCAGGGATGGTGAACGGGAAGTCTTGCATTCTCGGTCTTCTGTTTGTGAAGGAAGGAAGAACCAGTACTCATTCAACCCTATATAGCCCACTGCGTCCCAGCGAAGCTCAACAGTCGCCCGCTTTCGCCCAAAATGTAAGTATACGGTAGCGCCCCGGCCTTCTATCCGAGGCCAAAAAGTGGAAACGAAATCTTTTTCAAAACTTGAAACCGGCGCTATCGCAGACTTTAATCCCAAATCGAACCATTAACCTATAACTAGCTAACTAGAGAAGGGTTAGAAAAGCTATACCGATCGATCCGTGTCCTTCGGTCTTTGGCTACCAACCCAAGCTCTTCGCGGCATCTCCGATCTCCGGTCTCCTCGTCGGAAAGGGCACCACATCTTCGAATCCTTTTACGGGCTCCCGCTTTGTCCGAAGCAACTCGGACACAATGTTTGCTAGCCGACGTGTCCAAGGTGATGTAGAGAATGTGTATGATCACTTTGTCTCGAGCATCCATTGATTCTTAACGCATGAGAGTGTATGGATGGAGGATTTAGTGGATGCCATTAGTGAGGAGATAGTGAGCTCAAGAAAGAAGAGGAAGAAGAAGAAGTTTCCTTTCCTTTTTCTTTTGTGTTGAGATGATAATGAGAGTGAGAGTAAGAAAGAAATACAAGAGCTAACCATCCCCTTATGGCTGCCCTATCTCTCTCTACTTATCATTTCAACACATCAAATAATCAATAATGTGACATATGCACAAGTAAAGAGACCATGACTCATCACTTGTGCATGTGTCACAATTAATGCTCCTAATCATGATTTTGAGCTCATTATTTCCATATGCAAACATTAATCCAAATGTTTGCAACAATAAAAAGAGAATGGCATCAACTAAAGTAAACTCATGACGGATCACAAGACTACCCCTCACCTGTATATACATACCTGCATCCGCATTCCGACTGAATGCGAATGCTATGAGACTAAAGTAATCCAACAAATCTAATACTAGGATCCGGCTTAAACCAAAGCCCACTAGTATGATCCGCCCAATCATGATCCATGCACTACTGCACGTATATGATTGAACCCTGCCATATATCATACGGCCTCTACAACATTTCGCCCGAAACTCGAGAAGCTGTCTATGGGGGACTCTAAAGACTCGTCAATACACTGGCTGTGGATTTAACCACCAGCACGTCAGTGGTACTAGCCGTACGTAATGGGCTACCAGGTATTGACCAAAAGGGAGGTCGATGAGCGAACTCATCCTGACACCCTACTGAGCATGTCAGTGACAATATCCGTACAGTCCGGTCCGTTCGTCTATGAGCATCATATGTCGGGTCTAGGGGGTTGGTAAAAGTCAGACCCCCAAAAGCGGTACAAGTCGTGTCAGAGCGTAGCCCAGAACACCGTAAGATACTACTGGAATAATTACCAGTAAATCTCCTGCCTTGGCCAAGGACTTCGTGTAATGGCTCTCCTAGATACAGCGCGATCTCACCCCCAATACTGGGAGAGTCGAAACCCCTGCCGATCCGCTCACTGCCTCCATGTGGCTCGGGACTGTACCCAACTAAAACCTGTTTGCACGACTCCTTTGAGCCATGGTAGGGTAGTAATCAAAGCACAGTGGGAACTCACACGAGGCAAATAACGATCTCAGGTCGATGAACTAACCTGTACACATGTCACCAGGGAACTGCTATCTGACGTCAGGTATAATACCAACTAGCATATTCCCGGCGAGTCATGTCCGGTGTACTCATAACCCAATGAGCACTTGTATATATCTTAGGTGAACCAACTGACACCAATGGCTTGTGAGACCGGCCACCGCCCATCGTCGGGGTCTCGACTGTATACACTAGTCTACTAATGGAGTATCGATGCCCAGTCTCGAAACTCCCACGACTAGGGACCTTTTAAGGATGTACTTATAGACCCCAGCTTCCACGTATATGATCGCCATCATACTGCTGGTAGTCAAGCAAGAATCCTAAGGGCTCTATCAATGTGTAATAGTGACCTGTAAGGTCACCTAAAGCAGTACACGATGATAAAGATAAACCAGATAGCATACTATCATCTTGAGTAAGACTGTCCTACCGGTATAGGTCCTCCCTCAATCATTGCAATCACGTGTCTGTGATCCAATAATTGACTCTGAGGGCACTATATCCAACAATCTCCCACTTGCATTCAAGGCTAATTATTGCGATGTCGCATACTCACAGCCCGTGTGATACCGAACACCCAACTCCTCTACTAATCAGTCTCACAAAGCACATTTGTGAAACTATTGCGTTCGAGGAATAGCCTCAGTGAGTGGATCCGCCCTGATGTTTCTTTCTATGTCTCTCTTTATCTCAAGTTCGCGGAGAAACCCATCTCCCGAAATGAGCAATACCTGTCTTAGAATATGTTTGGATATCTGATGGGACCTAGTTCATAAATGAACTCCAAATCCAAACTTCTTAAACTGTATCGTCAACTGAATTTAATCAGTATCCTGCGCCATGCCTCCCTCAGTATCCGCTTGGACCTCTTGTCCAAACAACTGCCCCTCGTCAGAGGAAAAACTATAACTCTGACATTCACTCTGTCATCCAGGTCACCTAGGAAGCCTGGAATGAAAACCGTCTCGTAAAAGAGGCTGTTGTTATTATTTCCCTAGAACATCCACTTATGTTCTAAAACCGCTTCCGAACGTTTCTCCAGGATAGGATTAATATCACAACTTATTGCATCTAGTGCAAAAACAACATCTGGTGTGGTACTTGACATCTCATGATTGACTCAATTGCCTAAGCAAGTGATGTGCCAATCATGCGCATCCCTCTCCCCTTTAGTCTGTAAGACATCTTTAGAAAGGGTGACTCCATCACCTGCAAGTACACTACCGTGCCAGGAGTCGTCCATTCTAAAACACCTTTAGAATGCTGTCTAAGTACCCAGATTGGAAACTACCCAAATCTAGATCTAAAACCATAGATCTAGTAACCAGAATGTCTGATATTATATCTATATCCTATGTGGAGAAACCACTGTGTAACAACCAAAGTATAACCGATCGTAGTATAGGAATTTCACTTCCTACTTTGTGTATGTCATCCATGTACCAGGACATCACACCCTACTGCCTTCTTAACAGATCCATCCCTTATTCTGATGAAGTCAAACCTATGACTGTCACATCAGAAATAGATGATCTATCTCCGCTATATCTGCTTTAGTCCATAAATAGACATAAGCTACTTGCCCACTATGCTTCCGCTGCTCCCACTGACTACGACAACCCTCTAGCAGAGTCATATACACGTACACTTCTAAAGCTAGTTTAGAACAACGCTATACTCATCCTCCTGCCGCGTCTCATAGTCTGGAACAACAGCAATGGCAAGTCTGGGTAAACAAGAACCTCCCTGTCACCTTCCTTGAGCATACCGAAGTACCTCTCGAGTGTCTGAGGTTACCCACCACATCTGCGGAGTGGCCAATAGAATGTCAAAGCAGATTGAATCTTTAGGTCCTATTAAATTTTCAGTAATCGTTTGCGGTTCTGGAATCACTTCCAGTTTTACCATACTCCCACTACTGTTTTCTGAAAAAATCCATTTTACTAAAACTGTGGTGAGTCGAGAACAATATCACTATTGATCTTCCAGATGGTAGAAAGTCAACCCTCGTCATAGCCCGGTTCAACCCACAAACAACCATTACAGAAATGTGCCTTGAGTTATCCAGAGTATGATTTTAAGCATAAGTCGGAAAACTCCCCGTACCTTAACAATGTTAAGATATGAACTATTCTATACACAATATAGAAATAGAGGCACTGATTTAATTGGAACCAGATTCAAATCATGCAGCTGTCTCCAGTGCATGTCAACTAAATGGAGAGAGACCGATCAGCATTACTCAACTTAGGAATACATCCAAATGTGAGTAACCTGAAAGAGAAGCAAGTTTCTCAAAAATTATTACTATCAACTGAATACCATACACAAGTATCTACATTTTCGATCACCTTGAAGAATCCTAATACTTGCAATACCTGGTTCTCTACTTTATTCATATACCTATAACTTCTCAAAACTTGGATCTTGTATTTCTATGAAACACATGTCTAAGAACTAGGGAAGTCATAAGTAAACAGAATATAGTACGAGTACCAACCCCTCTGTCCTAATGGACACTGGACAATATACAATACTCTGTATAAGTCCCCTGAGTCTAATAACTCATTCCTTGTGTGTCGTAGGTTGAAAACTGTACTTATGGTTAAGAAGAATTACACCGCTGTTTAATACTCCTTACCTAACCATCCACTGATATAGGTAAATGTCATAGACATAATTTCAAAATTTTATATCTCACTTTATAAAAATAAACGTACAGATATATCAATTTGAAATTGGTGCATTACAACTGATATTCAAAACCAAATATTTGCCGTCCGGCAAACAACCCAAGTGATTTTCTCAAATATCACCAATTACAACGAATCCCGATATAATGAGGATGATCACCCAATTCCCAACAACTTACTCCCACTCATCATCTGTAAAACCATACAAATGTGAGAATCAAACCTGGTAAATACATACCCTGGAGCAAGGACTAATAAGGAAATCAGTTTTGTTTTAACAGTACACAATGAAACTGAAACGTGTAATGTTTCGAAGGGGTATCCAGGTATTCTTAGTAATGCCTCTTCCATTATCAGATTCACAACTGTAACCGTATATTTCTTTGCCATCTCTCCAAATCCCTTTATATGTCTTTAGTCATTACCTTCTGTACACCACCTTTAGGCCAAATGGTTTTCTTCCTTTCCTACCGTTCGGCACCAGCCTATGGTTTGGAAGAAAACTATCTAATAAGCATAATGGGTGTACTGTCCTAATCCTATGAGCACTCGCAACCCGAGAGAAGGTAAAGATAAAAGACAACAGAATAAAACCTTATTTCTATTTCTCCTGAATCAGAATCCATCCCCGAACTGGAACAAGTTCCTTCGAGTTCGTATATAACCATACGATGGAGTATCCAAATAACTGTGGATCTTCATAGTGATACGGAGTGTCCTGGAGAAATACAAAGGTGAAGTAAGAGTGGCAATGAAATACTTGGTTTGGTCGTGAATGATAGCAGTCGCAATTTACTTTGCCCTCTTACTAATCCCTTTATTTGTCTTTACTTAATACCTTCTGTACACCTTTTAGGCTAAATGGTTTTCTTCATTCCCTACCGTTCGGCACCTACCTATGGTTTGGATGAAGACTATCCAATTAGCGTAACAGGTGTACCGTCCTAATCCAAGGAGCACTCGCAACCTGAGAGAAGGTAAAAGGAAAGGACAACTAAATAGTCCTATTCATTTTCTCCAGAACCGGAAACCATCCTCAAATCTGGAACAAGTTCCTTCGAGTGGATGTTCGTAGTAAACGGGGTGTTCTGGAGAAAAGGATAAAAGTAGGAGTGGCAATGAGGTATGCAACTCAGACAAGCCAAAAGCCAATATTTTAAGAAGGTTCGGTTAACTTGGTCACTGAGTCATAGTCAAGGGTCGGGCCATGGTCGCTGCCAAAGAGAGAGAGAAAAGAAACACTCTGCGTGCACTCTAACCCAGATCAGAATGGTTATCAATTTATCTAATCAGGAAACCTCCCACTGTATCGTTAAATTCTCCTCCAAACCTGAAAGAAGAATTAGTCGGGATCACCCGAGGAGTAAACCAACTCATCAGTGGGTATCGGGATCCAACTATCATCGCATGATAACGTGATGGAATTCACTCACGTTATCACACTCCAGAAGGTATGCGCATATCTGGCAAGTTTCAGTTTCTTTAGAAACTCCCGATGTGATTTTTACCCCATGCTGTTATGACCTTGACGAAGGCCAACAAATCATAAGTCACATGTCAAGTTCTACCCGTCATTGTCCAGGTTAATTTGAACCCACCCTTACAAGCCCTTGATGAAGGCCAACAAGGCTATAAGACTGTCCCAAACCAACGCATCTATCTATGCAGCAGAAAAGTAACAAATAGCTACCATACACTATGCCATGACGAAGGCCAACAAACATAGCATGAATACTAAGTGCTACCCGTCTGAAATGACGGAGGGCTACGAATGGTTTTTGGCGAAAAACCTTTAATGTAATAAACTTGATATCGTTGAAGGAACCAGATAGCTTTTTATAAAAATATAGTAGCGAAAACCTTTGCTAAAGAGGTCACTCCCGGTGAAGGGATCTCGGCTCTTTCCCCGTAGAATGAGGTGCATGATATTCCAACTGAATACCACGATGCAAAGCAAAAAGGCAATCGGCTATAGTAAAGTTATTATCCTGACGCAAACTTCTGTCCAAGGGGTCACTCCCGGTGAAGGGATCTCGGCCTTTGCCTCATCGACTGAGGTGCTGGATATTCATAACCGAATACCACTGTGCAAAACAAAAGAGAACGTCCTTGCAATAACAGCTTTTTGAAAAATGTTCCAACAACATCAAACAGGTTTGTTTAGCTTGCATTGATCCAAATCAATGCGGTCCCATCAATTAATCACACCACAAAAGAACGAAAATATGATATACGTATATGCCATCCGCATTAGCCACTGGGTCCCGTCATCACCCGTTAGATTACTTAACTAACGACAGAGCGAGGACTGGACTAGCGCGGGTGTAAAACATATACAACATCTACTAGTATATATATATCAATATATAATAATCGCTCCAGGCATGATAAATGCAACATCACAGAAATGTAATAAGCATCACAGAACAATACAGATAATCTGGGATCCCCGGGTTTCATAGAGCCGCTACTGAAACCCGACGTTCCCCTGGTCGTGTGGATAGCCTGTGCAATGAAATCCTAGACCCCTACGGGTGAGGCAAGTTACCCGCCAAAACCTGAAGCGAGGCAGCCCCCTACAACAAAGTGAATGGACCGCCCAGCACTTCACGGAATCCGGTAACTTGTGCACCCCTCCTTGGGTCAACCTATACCCCCTACGAGTGCGGCGAATAGCCCGCCAATTCTATAGTAAAGCCCCCTCCATCTCAAAGCCATGAGATGCGGGCTCGTTGCCCTCTAGAACCCGGCTATCCGTGCACCCTACCGCGGGGTAATCCTAGTACAGAAAGTAAAATATATACAATGGGTACATCGACCTCAGCCCGGTCGTGCCCCAAAAGAATAATATACAAACAGGCAGTGACGGCAGTTCTCATATCGGACGCTCGCCCCGCAATATCAAATGTACAAATATAACAAAACTGTACTATCATTGCACCAAGCTATCCACCACGATAAATCCGCAACATCACAGCACAACACAGAACATCAACGTGAATGTCATGTTCGCAAATCCGTCTAAAAGAACTATAGTAATTAGACAAGATTTACCACTCGAATGACATTCACGGTCACAGATATAAAGTAAGTACTATGAACTAACATGTTTAAAATTTTCGATCGACAAAATTTTCCGAAGTGGGCCCCAAGCACAAATCCAGGACTCAAAATAATCTGGGCCAAAACTAAAAATACCAGAAACCCCAATTCCAAGTCAGAGACCACTGTAGAAAATTTGGTGCAGTGAAGCAACAGTACTGCGGCGGAACCGCGGCCAAAATGTGGGTACAGCCGCGGTTCCGCGGTGCTACAGTGGAGTTACACTTCCAAATTTCTACAGTGGTCTTAGAAATGCCTGCCTGATTTTCTGACGTACTCAAAAAAAGTTTTAGACCACAAAAAAAATTCGACAGAAACTACAAAATTGGAATCGCGGTTTTGGAAATTTCGTTCGATAGATATTTTAAACACGTTAGAGTAAGCTAGTAAAGGTTAATGGCGTGGCTCTGATACCATGTATGTATACGGTAGCGCCCCGGCCTTCTGTCCGAGGCCAAAATGCGGAAACGAAATCTTTTTCAAAACTTGAAACCGGCGCTATCACAGACTTTAATCCCGGATCGAACCATTAATCTATAACTAGCTAATTAGAGAAGAGTTAGAAAAGCTATACCGATCGATCCGTGTCCTTCGGTCTCTGGCTACCAACCCAAGCTCTTCGCGGCATCTCCGGTCTCCGGTCTCCTCGTCGGAAAGGGCACCACATCTTCGAATCCTTTTACGGGCTCCCGCTTCGTCCGAAGCAACTCGGACATGAAGTTTGCTAGCCGACGTGTCCAAGGTGATGTAGAGAATGTGTGTGATCACTTTGTCTCAAGCATCCATTGATTCTCAACGCATGAGAGTGTATGGATGGAGGATTTAGTGGATGCCATTGGTGAGGAGATAGTGAGCTCAAGAAAGAAGAGGAAGAAGAAGAAGTTTCCTTTTCTTTTTCTTTTGTGTTGAGATGATAATGAGAGTGAGAGTAAAAAAGAAATACAAGAGCTTACCATCCCCTTATGGCTGCCCTTTCTCTCTCTACTTATCATTTCAACACATCAAATAATCAATAATGTGACATATGCACAAGTAAAGAGACCATGATTCATCACTTGTGCATGTGTCACAATTAATGCTCCTAATCATGATTTTGATCTCATTATTTCCATATGCAAATTTTAATCCAAATGTTTGCAACAATAAAAAGAGAATGGTATCTACTAAAGTAAACTCGTGACGGATCACAAGACTACCCCTCACCTGTATATACATACCTGCATCCGCATTCTGACCGAATGCGAATGCTATGAGACTAAAGTAATCCAACAAATCTAATACTAGGATCCGGCTTAAACCAAAGCCCACTAGTATGATCCGTCCGATCATAATCCATGCACTACTGCACGTATATGATCGAACCCTGCCATATATCATACGGCCTCTACAATGTTTCGCCTGAAACATGAGAAACTGTCTGTGGGGGAATCTAAAAATTCGTCAATACACTGGCTGTGGATTTAACCACCAGCATGTCAGTGGTACTAGCCATACGTAACGGGCTACCAGGTATTGACCAAAAGGGAGGTCGATGAGCGAACTCATCCTGACACCCTACTGAGCCTGTCAGTGACAATATCCATACAGTCCGGTCCGTTCGTCTATGAGCATCGCATGTCGGGCCTAGGGGGTTGGTAAAAGTCCGCCCCCCAAAAGCGATACAAGTCGCGTCGGAGTGTAGCCCAGAACACCCTGAGATACTACTGGAATACCTACCAGTAAATCTGCTGCCATGGCCAAGGACTTCATGTAATGGCTCGCCTGGACACAGCACGATCTCACCCCCAATACCGGGAGAGACGAAACCCCTGCCGATCCGCTCACTGCCTCCATGTGGCTCGGGACTGTACCCAACTAAAACCTGTTTGCACGACTCCTTTGAGCCGTGGTAGGGTAGTAATCAAAGCACAGTGGGAACTCACACGAGACAAATGACGATTTCAGGTCGATGAACTAACCTGTACACATGTCACCAGGGAACTGCTATCTGACGTCAGGTATAATACCAACTAGTATGTTCCCGGCGAGTCCTGTCCGGTGTACTCATAACCCAATGAGCACCTGTATACATCTTAGGTGAACCAACTAACACCAATGGCTTATGAGACCGGCCACCGCCTCTCTTCGGGGTCTCGACTGTATACACTAGTCTACTAATGGAGTATCGATGCCCAGTCTCGAAACTCCCACGACTAGGGACCTTTTAAGGATATGCTTATAGACCCCAGCTCCCACGTATATGATCGCCGTCATACTGCTGGTAGTCAAGCAAGAATCCTAAGGGCTATATCAATGTGTAATAGCGACCTGTAAGGTCACCTAAAGCAGTACACGATGATAAAGATAAACAAGATAGCATACTATCATCTTGAGTAAGACTGTCCTACCGGTATAGGTCCTCCCTCAATCATTGCAATCACGTGCCTGTGATCCAATAATTGACTCTGAGGGCACTATATCCAACACAAGAGGTTACTGAAATGTGGCAATCGTCAAGCATTCTCTGGCGGAATCGAAGCGAGGTGACCCTGGCGCTTCACCTCCCCCGGCATTCAACTCACATGCTGACCGTTCCTGTTCCCCAAATGTATGGTCGAGCGAAGCCTCTTGAAGATCCGACCCAGAAGCTGCCCTGCTCGTTCACCCCTGGCGGGTAACTTCCCTGCCGCAACGCTAGGGACCAAAGCCCTCACCAAGAGGCAACCTAGCAGCTGCCCTGCTCGGTCATCCCTGGCGGGTAGCTCCCCTACCGCAATGCCGGGGATCAGAAAGTCCTCCCAGAGGCAGTCGGGCCCAACCATCGCTCGACTATCCCTGGCGGGTAGCTTCCCTACCGCAACGCCAGGGATTAGAAAGTCCTCCCAGAGGCAGTCGAGCACAACCATCACTCGGCTATCCCTGGCGGGTAGCTTCCCCACCTCAACGCCAAGGATCAGAAAGCCCTCCCAGAGGCGGTCGAGCCCGAGGGTCCCTCGCTCGGCTATCCTTTAGGACAAAAGCCCTCGCCAAGAGGCACCGGGCAGTGACCCTACCTGGCTAAGGGTCCTTGGTAGGCTTCTACAGCCCCTCCAACGCCAAGGACTAAAGTCCTCCCAGAGGCAGTCGAGTCCTTTCTCGGCTATCCCCGACTGGTAGAATCTTACCACAACCGACAGGGATCAAAGTTCTCGCCAAGAGGCACAGGGCAGTAACCCTGTTCGGTCCCCGTCCTAAAGGATCAAAGCCCTCGTAAGAGGCAACCGAGCAGCTACCCTACTCGGTCATCTTCGGCCGGTAGCTCCTTACCCACGACGCCAGGGATCGAAGCCCTCGCAAGAGGCACCCGAGCGGCTACTCCCCTCGGTCGTCCCAGGCTGGTAGTTGCCTACCCACGATCCCAGAGATCAAAAACCTCTCGCAAGAGGCATCCGAGGGGATAGCCCGCTCGGTCATCCCCGGCTGGTAGTTGCCTACCCACGACGCCAGAGATCGAAGCCTCCATCCATCCTCGGCCTAAATAAGGCTGACAGCCCTCCGCCCACCACACGCAGACAGTCCGAGCCGCCAACTAAGGGCATCAGGTCCATCTAAGTCTCGAGCGATCTCCCCTCGACTTCAGGGCCATAGAGACGCCTTCTCCTCAGCAGGAGATGCCTTCTCCTCAGCAGCGCTTGGATCAACTCGACGGACGATCGCTTGGCAGGTAGCCGACTTGATATGGAGGCCCAACAGCGCAAGAAGAAAAATTTTATAAGCATTCTTCATGAACGAAAGACCAAAGCGCAAATCAATGAAACCAAAGAAAGAAAAAGTTTTATTACTAAAAGGCGGTCTTTACAGAGGGAATTTTTGGCTCCCCAGCCTAACAAAATGCCCGGAGGCTTACAAAGTTCCAGACACAGCAAAATAAAAAGGAAGAGGAAGACGAGGGCTTTAGGCATCGGGGCC
This sequence comes from Agapanthus africanus, assembly GCA_030015575.1. Lineage (NCBI taxonomy): Eukaryota > Viridiplantae > Streptophyta > Magnoliopsida > Asparagales > Amaryllidaceae > Agapanthus > Agapanthus africanus. The sequence goes on along the minus strand of CM057344.1, from coordinate 157,100,483 downwards.
AGGAGCGACGTCAAGGCCCTCGACATCCACCACGAGGCGAGCTGGGTCCTCGGCGACTTCCTCGTCATTAATCTCTTGCCCTTTCCTGCTGGTGTCCGCGATGAGGTACTAGGCCCGGAGCTCTTCATCGGCGAACCCCGGCACCCGGGCCTTAACAGTGTCGAGGGCCTCGTGCTAGATGAGGGTCGTGGCGACGGTCAGGTCATCGTAGTAGTCTTTCGACTTCTTGTAGCCCTCCACCGCCTTCACCACCGAGAGGTCGGCCAACTTGGCCGCCCTCAGGTCGGCCGACTTCGCTGACTCAGTCGCCGCCCCCACCTCCTTCCGGAGGGTTTTCACTATCTTCTTCAGGTTGCCGGCCAGCACCTGAGCGTCCTCAAGCTTGGCCTCAGCAACCACGGTGGCCTCGCGGTGCCGGACGGCCTCCCGCTTCCCGGCCTCCACCTCGCCCTCCAAGGCGACAACCCTCGCCTTCATCGCCTGCAGCTCCCGCTTGGAACTCTCTTCCAGCGAGGCGAGCTGGCCCGCAGCTTTCATCGTCGGGGCTACCACCTCGGCCTCCATGCGTAAGGCGAGGGCGAAGTGCTGAAGGACCTGAAAAGCAGAAGAGAGATCAGGAAGATAAGAGAGGTATCGAACCTCGAAAACAATAATAATGAAAGAAAAGCGCTTACCTGCACGGACTCCTGGGCGATGGACGCCAGCTGAGCCCTGATGGTCCCCCCGGGGACTCTACCCCCGGCCGACGCTTCTATCTCATGCAGCAGGCTATCCACGACGGATAGCCCCGAAGGCACGGTGAACTGGAGACTGCCTTCCTCTACCGTGATCGGCGAAGACGGTCCCCGGTCAGATCTCCTCTTCAGCGGCCTTGAGGGAGAGCTGGTCTCCTCCTCCGTGGCCGGGTCCTCCAGAATACGAGCCCGCCTCCGACCCGACGCTTTGCTGGGCCCCGAAGCGAGATTAGCCTCTGAACGCTCATGAAGCGCTACCACCGGGGGAGAAGGAGTCGGGGCGGGCTGTGAATGGGAAGGGCCGGCGCCCCCAACCTTCGCGACCGGCCTCGGCTGGCGCATGGACTTTCTGAGCGAGTCCATATCCATGGGTCCTGCACAAAACCGAGTGTAAAGGAGTCAGCGACACAGGCGATATACGAGCCAAAAAAGCAAACCTAAACTTACCGACGAACTCAACGGGGCTAAGTCCGGCCCAACTTAGAACCTTCTCAGACAACAGCACGTCGTAGCGGGGGATGGGCTCCCACGACACCACTCTCACCGCGGCGGGGTCACTGGACTGGTTCCCCGGCAAGTGCTTATCCCTCGACCACTCTGTAGACACGGGCCAGTCCTCACCCTCGGGAAGGGAAACGAAGAAGAATTTCTTCTTCCAGTTATGAATGGAAGAAGGCAGGGCCACAACCCCCGTCCTGGCGGCGCCCCCTAGTCGCTTTCTGAAAGAGAGATAAACCCACCTCGGGTCTCCCGCTCGACCACCGGGGTGATTTTTGAAGACGAGGGAGGAATCAAGGAGGGAAAGGCTGAAGGGGATCGCCTGTAACTTCAGGCGGATCAGGAACCCAAGGAGAATCCTCCACGAGTTCGGCACCAACTGACCGGGAGCTAACCCGAAGAAGTTCAACACTCCTACGACCTCAGGAGAGAAGGGCAGGCGCATTCCACCCCAGAATGCTTCTAAATACAGGTCGATCTCCCTGCCCCGTACTCGGTCTGCCCTCTCTCCCTCCTTGGCCATACGGAGCATATAGCGTGAGAGGATGTAGAAACGAGCCCGAGCGTTGGCAAGCTCGTCCTCATGCCTTATCCAACACGAGGCACCAAGGGCAGCATCTACCGCCTCCTCCCTGGAGGCTGCCCCCGCCGCACGAACCAGAGAAGAGGGCCCGACCCCTGCCCCCGGGAGGACTCAGACTCACCTAAAGGGTTCCTAGAACCTACCTCAACGATATCTACTGACTCGAAAAGAGAAGACATCTAACCTTGGGAAGAATGATCCTCAGGAAATGAAAGTGGAAGGAAGGAGATGAGCGCCGAGCAACCGAGGCCTAGAACGAGAAATATGAAGGAGTAGGGTCCCTGGAACGGGCCCCACCCCTATTTACCGTCACAAGCGGCCTCATCCAACGGTGCCCTTCACCTCCCGCCAAGACGCCTCCTCGCGTCCAACGGCTCCGATTGCTCCACTTGTCGTCCCCGCACTGGACCGCGCCCTTTGAGACATCGCGGGTCTGCACACGTCGCATCAGCCAATCGACGCTTGACACGTGGGCCATCACTTCAAAGTGACACGAACCGGCGCACCCTCCTTAAATGTGGAGATCCCCCCCCCGATTCGCTAGCAGAAAAGACAGCTGACGGCCCGGGGACGTGTCCCAACAAAACCTTAGGAGGGAGCTCACCCCGGGAGGCCCGGCAGTCCACTCCTGACCCGACCCTCTAACCGGTCGGGACAGGAGTGGGGGGCTAATGATGATGCTCAATATTGGGGACCCCTAAGATCAGGACACATGGCGGATAGCACGTCCCAGAACTTAGAAGAAAGGGTCCATAGAGGCCGACCAGGCCACCCCTGTACCCGACCTGCCGGCACAAGCCAACCCTCCTTGGGGCTCCCTGCAGATTGGCCTCCTCGGCCCCCCAGCTCGCCCTGAGCTGCCGCAAGACCAAGTATCCTCGGCCTTCTCGCTCGTCCACGAGCCCCCCGACCGAGGCCGTCTTCCTCGGTCCTCCGCCCAGCTCCACCGCTCACAGGCGTGACCGCCGCTCCGCGAATCTCGCCATGCGCAGATTCTCCGCCCGCAACGTCCCACGTTCTACGCCTCCACGATCCTCATTAATGGGCGATCCGCTCTCTACGCGGGTGTGACGTCGGGAGCGTAACTGACGGCAAGATTCTCGTGTCTGCTGCTGCGTGCCGCCACCACTATATAAACCCCCATCACAGAAAGGTCAAGCAAGCCATCTTTGACTCCACTTAGCCATTACGCTGCTCGGATCTAGTACTAACTTCATTGACGGAGGGTCCTCGGTGGCGTCAAACCACCCCGGGACTTCTTTGCAGGTACTTGGCGTCCAACTTCTCCAATCACCAAATTTCTTCAAAACCCATTGAGACCCACACACAATAGAGGATCCCCTCCAGAATCTGCCGGGAGATCGACAGAAGACAATATCTGAAGGAAATCTGAAAAAGACCTCCATCAACATGAGATTTCGATATAGTGAGTTTTCATCCAAAAAGACTTAAGCCAATTGGTGAGGTATACATCTATATCTTATACCAACGTCTCTTTGGTTTTGCTATGTGGGGCTATTACTCGCCCTCACGTGCAACCATTATTTTGGATTTTGTTCAAAAAGCTTATGCCAATTGGGTTACCCATCTTTAGCTCTCTTTGGTTTTTCCATGTATGGTTCTGCAACCACGGCTTCAGATTTCGGATATTTTGAATGGTTGATTTGACGGCCTTGAGAACGAATCGGGCTTTGATACCATTATTAAAGTCTGAGTGGTTGGAGTGTCGGGTTTTCTGATGAGAGTACATGAGCTTTCAATATAATGAGGTTCAATCCAAAAAGACTTAAGCCAATTGGTGCGGGTATCTATCTATATCTTATACCAATGTAACGTTCTTCGGTTTTCCCGTGAGGTACAATTATTCCAGCAATTATCCTTAACCAAGTTATTAACCCAAGTAAATTGAATAGAGTGACCTTTTCAGATGACAGAAAAGTATAAAGGGTTTTTTTTTAAAAATCTAAAGTTTTAGTGGTAGTTAATATGCATCTGTTTTAAAGTGACGAGATTAAAGATCCTGGGGGATAAACATCAAATAAATTAACTGATCACACCAACCCGATAATAATAATTAATTAATGCAAATGGTCCTGATTAAACTGAATCAATCCTACTACTATGCATGCATGGCCATTAACGTAGCTCTCACCGACAGCTTTAATGCTTCAAAAAAATGATGAATTAATGTAATTCTAAAATTTATCTCACACCTTATTTTATAGCAATCCACATCATATGATTTGATTTGGCTAACCCCTTAAATATAAGAGTCATTAAAGTCCCTTCATGGCTTTGCTTGATGAAGGGGGCAAGAGAGAACTTTTTTCAATAGCACATGTATGATATTGATGGATACATGCAACTAACATAGTTTTAAGCATTCCAGAGGAAAATAAAAGTTCAAAAATTAAGAAAATTTACCGTGACATGAATGTTTACAATAACTTTTCTCAGAATAACAGCTAAAGCGAAATATCGTATTGATACCGATATTGATACGAATAAAGACGGGTTTTGTGCAGCTTAAGTACAATAACATATGATTGACCCGTTTTCATATCATAACTCACAGATTGAGGTTTGTTGGATTTCATTTGTGCATAACTCTTCTATTTATTCTTCTATGTGGCGTCTGGTCACAAAATGCTTACTCTTATCATTCAGAATAAAAAATGTAACTCATGACATCAATTGAGGACCTCTGTTTTCTAATAAAAGGATTGTGGAATGAAAAGAAACCTTCACATTTATTCTTTAAATGGAGCAGTACGCATGATAAATCTATTTAAATGTTTTAATTAACTAATTTAAATTCAAATTTCAACCGCCCCCAACCCTCTTCATCGAAGCCATCTCTTTCAATCCCCAGATGTGTACGTCAGACTTTATCCTGAAATCCCAATATTTAAAATCATATATTAAATCCCGACGATATCTACTTTTGCATACGTGCGTCACACACGTCAAAAAAACCTTTTAATATATTCTGCCTAATTATTTTTAACTAAACTAGAATTGTACTTTGCACAATATATATCCAAGCAATTTTCCAAAGGAAACATCGAATTATTAGGAATCGCATCCGATGCTCTCTCTCAATTCTATTAATACCTCATATAAATAATCTAAGATTATTACCTAAACATTGAATCAATCGAGGCTCACATCCTATTTTCGATTTTAAAAACCATGAAATTAGGTTTTAATTTTTATATCACCTAAAGGAGTCAAGAAGTCATGATATAATTTCTACTAAACTACGAATTTTGCAAACTTATATAATAATTAAACGAAAATTGCATGTTTAAATTCTTCATACATAGGAACATTGGGATTGGAAGTGGGTGTTGACAATTTGAGCATTATGTTTCCTCCGACCTAACTAACAATAGAAGTAGGGTTGATGGTTTAACTCAAACTAGATTACCCTGTCTGAAGATGGGTAGGTAGGCCTGGCAAATGTGGCGAGTCAAGGCCGACTCGCCTCACCTCGTCTCACAGTGGGGCGAATTATATTCGCCTCGTTGTCAACATAGACGAGTCGACAAGTCGACTCGCCGAGTTTGGCCGAGTAAGACGATGCAATCTGGTTCCCCAAAATCTCGTTGTTGCCTCGCTCTAATTCGTCTCGCCTAAGTCGTCTCTCGTCTTGTCTCGCCTCTCCGACTCGTAAGTTGACTCGCCTAAACAAGTTTAAACAGTCGACTCGTCTCGTGAGTCGTCTCAACTCGCTTCGCCTCACCTCGAGATTCCAATCCAACAGTCGGCAATGGTGGGATTCCAAACGAATCGTCTCACCTCGCTTCCAAACCAACATCCAACGGTCAAAATTCGTCTCACCTCGAAATCCATATCCAACGGTCGGATTCGTTAGATTTTGCGACGATGCATCTCGCCTCTCCTTGTAACGGATGAAAATTTTGAAATCCCTATAAATAGAACCTCACACCTAGTTCATCTCACACTAAATCTATTTCTCTCTCAATTTAAAAAAAAAACCTTTTCTCAAATTTCTACTCTTAACTTTCATGTTTTCAAGAATTGAAGCTCCGACTTCGAGTTCTCGGCGCTCCGACCGATTTATTCTGCTCTACTGCTCTTCTCCTCAATTGCTCCAGTACAGCGTTTTAGCTATTCTTGCTTTTATTTTATTAGCTATCTTCTTGTGCTTAAATTGAAATTAGTAATATTTAGTATTTAATTTTTTTAATTAGTTAAAAAAAAATTATATGGAGGGTTCATCTCATACACATCACACCTAACTTTCTAATCCTGATTTAGAAATGCATGTAGAAGATGAAGCCACATAGATATCTTGAGAATCTAGAAAACGTGTACTTAGTAGTAATGTTTGAGAACACTTTACCACTGAACATAGAGAAGGAGTTAGATATGCAATATGCAAATATTGTACCGTTCCGTATAAACATAAGAAAAGTAACGGCACCAGTACTTTACATAAACATGTAAAAAAATACTTAGAAAGCATGGCCGGTTCCATCTCCACCCAATCATAACTAAATTTCTCCGGTGAAGGTCTTTTTTAATATAATCACGATCTAAATGTTGAAGAAATGGTAAGATTTTTTATGGAAGATGAACATGTTCTCAGATTCGAAGAAATCCAAGCTTTTAAGCGGTACATTCAAAGGGCATTACAGCCGGGATAAAAAAGGTTCCGAGAAATACGCGTAAAAGTAGTCGTTTTGGGCTCTACAGCAAAACTAAATGACTATTAATTGCTACTATTGCTTATTTAGATAGTGGTATTTCTTTAACTTTTGATATTTGGACTGATAGAAGGGATCTTCCATGGATTTGTGTTACTGCACATTGGATAGATTTTGATTGATATTTACAAAAAAGAATTATTGCTTGTAGAAAGTTTCAATTCCCGCATAATGCACATCATATAACTACTGAAATTAAATCTATTTTAAAAGAATATCAATGTTTAAATAAGATTTTCCTATTTCTTTTGACAATGCTAGTAACAACAATTCTGTTGTTGCCGAACTTATAAGACTATGCAAACCAATTTGCAATGGTCATTTTTTTCATATTCGATGTGTCTGTCATATACTTAATCTTGATGTATAGGATGCATACTCAGTATGTTCTTTAAATATTCAAACAAATAAAGATCCATGTATGTTTATTAAAAGTTCTTCCAAAAGAAAATCAGAATATAAAGCTAGATGTCTGGCTGCATTAATAAGGCCATCTTTTAGAAAAGATATGGCCATTAGATGGAATAGTATATATGACATGTTTCGTACTGCATTGCAAACTAGCAGAATTATTAGTAACATATGGAATGAGCAAATGCCTATAGAAAACAACTTAACAAATGATCATTAGGTGGCTGCAGACATTTTTAATGATTTTCTTATAACTTTTAAAATAACAACCGAACATTTTTCTGCTATTTATACCCCTACATCTTATATTATTGTCTCTGAATTTATATAATATATCTCAATGTTTTTCTAATCATTGTACTAATGAGATAGTTCATCCTATAATACTTTCTATATTAATTAAGATTTCTAAATATTACTCTGAAATTCCAATTGTATATAGTTTTTGTCCGATAATGGACCTTAGAATTAAATTAAAAGGTTTGAAGGCTCTTTTAAAGGGGTTTCATGGATGCATGGGGCATACATTAGATATTGATCCTTATATTAATACCGTTAAACATAATTTAAATGAAGTGTTTGATTTATATGTTGCACGATTTTCTACTGATAGAAGTATTAGAATACCGGTCGCAACTAGTTAATGTGCTTCAACTCCAGTCTTTGCACATATTCAGCAGTTGAAAAGCACATGAGGCTCTGTGACCTCATCATCATCAGCTTTAAATGAATTAACAATAAATTTACATATTGATTTAGACGTAGATTATACTATAGATGAGATAGATATTTTAGTATGGTGGAAAAGCCATGGATTTGTATCTGGTGCTTTCTATAAAGGCTCGTGACTCTCTAACCATATCAGTGTCCACAGTAGCGTCGAAAAGTGCTTTTAGTACAGGTGTCAGGATATTAAGCGAAAAAGATGCAGTTTGGTATACGGCATTATGGAATGCATGGTTTGCTCACAAGATTGGGAAGTAGCAGCTGTTAGTGTCACGACCTAAAACGACACATGACCGGTACTTAGATTACACGAAACTGATTAAGCAATAACGTAATCTAAATAAGCCTAAACCAGGATCAAAACTAATAAGTTGAAAGAAAAATATAAAGATGAAGTTTTAAGAAATGATTTATAAAATGAAGCAAAACTTGTTTTGTATAGAGTTAACGTTTGAAAACGGACAACACTTCTCTTTTGTAAATTTTGAATAAAATCTCTATACAACAGCAGTATAATAAACACATCCCCATGTTTACCGCCGAAAACAGAGACGAAACCGCGTTGGTCGTCTTGCTTGAATTTAGGGGAAGATGTTATTGGGTTTTATCCATCCTTCCCTCCGAAGATATCAAGTTGATTTATGGCACCATGCATCGGAGGTTTAGACGGATGTGACTGTCGTAGCAGATTTCGTCAGATTCCCCCTCGTTTGCGAAGGGTTTTTGATTGTGGGGATGCTTTTCCCTGCAGGCGCAGGCCCCTGCACTTAATTATGTTACCGCGTAGCGATGACCACTTTCTGCTTCTCCAGATGTTCATTTCGTGTCGTGTGTGTTTGTTTTATTTTTAGTTGCCCATGGATTGTATACGGAGACTAATTTATGTTGTCGCCCATAGGGCGGGGATTAGTCCAAATCCGTATTTTCTTTGATTTGGGTTTGATTTGATTTAAGGATCGTTAACCTCATTTGAGATTAAGATCAACTTAAGTGTCTGTTAAGAATACGTTAGTCTATGTTTAGACTAAGATTTACTCAATGGGATTTTGGGATCATTTAGATCCAACGAAAGAGTATTTGGGCTCTATCATCTTAGTTTAGGGACATTGCGGTCCATTGGGTTTAAGGACATCATAGTCCATATGAGTTTAAAGACATCATAGTCTGGTTTAAACACATCATAGTCTGTAAGGTTTAAAGACATCATAGTCTATAGGGTTTTGGTTTAACCATTTGGGGATGCGCCAAAAGTTATTGGTTATTGGGACCCTCCATCTCTCTGAAGATGTTGAAGAATTACAACGACGTGTATCAGAGGTATGAAGAGATGTACCCTTGAACAAATGTTGGTTGGAAGATCTGTAGTCAGGTTTGGAACTAAGACCAATTAAAGAGATTGTGAGCACATGGGCTCGGTTAATCTGAATTGGGGTACTTGTGGCCAACTTGGGCTCAGTCCACTCACTTTTGAATAAAATATTGAACATTTGTTTGGGTTCGGTCCCTTTTTATTCAACAATATTGAGCATTGATTTGGGTTCTGACACCCCTCTTTCTTTTATTTTTTATTGAGTGTTGGACACTCTTTATGGCCTGGGGCTTCATTTACAGAGTGCTTGTATTTTATCAGCGCCCACGTGAGGAGCACGTGGAGCGCTTGGCGCTGAGCGCCGGGCTTGGAGCGCTAAAGCGCTTCTTATAAAACAACGCCCACATGAGGAGCACATGGAGCACTTAGCGCTGAGCGCCAGACTTGGAGCGCTAAAGCGCTTCTTATAAAATAGCGCCCACGTGAGGAGCACGTGGAGCGCTTGGCGCTGAGCGCCAGATTTGGAGCGCTAAAGCGCTTCTTATAAAATAGCGCCCATGTGAGGAGCACGTGGAGCGCTTGGCGCTGAACACCAGACTTGGAGCGCTAAAGCGCTTCTTTTAAGATAGCGCCCATATGAGGAGCACGTGGAGCGCTTGACGCTGAGCGCCAGACTTGGAGTGCTAAAGCGCTTCTTTGGCAGTTCTGATCAGTTTCGTGCTCTGAGAATTAAATTTTCGTTTATAAGAGACTTTGTCTCATGGATTTAAGAACTAAGTTCTTCTTGATGAGGAGATGCTATGATCTCTTTTGTTTTTCTTTATGAGAGACTTTGTTTTATGGATCTAAGAACTAAGTTCTTCTTTTACGAAGAGAGACTTTGTTTCATGGATCTAAGAACTGAATTCTTCTTGATGAGGAGATGCTATGATCTCTTTTGTTTTTCTTTATGAGAGATTTTGTCTCATGGATCTAAGAACTAAGTTCTTCTTTTACGAAGAGAGACTTTGTCTCATGGATCTAAGAACTAAGTTCTTCTTTTTATGAAGAGATGCTATGATCTCTTTTGTTTTGTTTTTTTACCTTGAAGAGAGGTAGCTCTCGCTTTGAACTCTGAAGTTTTTTGGGGAGTTCTTCTTTGTTTCTTCTTTTAATTTGAAACTTATGGGGAGGTTTCTCTCTACAAGACTTGAAGTCTTGGGTCCTTTATATAGGGAAGGCTAATTTGTTGAATCAGTTAAGGAAATCTCTTATTGAGAGATCTCTGATTGATTTGGGAATGTTTCCTACCATTGGATCTTTGATCTAAGGGCTTCTGTTTTACAGAAGATATCTTTCTTGTTTTTAGCAAGAATGGGAAAATATTTTCCCATACAGAACTTATTCTGTATCTTGATGATTTTTAATCACCATTGACTTTTTGATCCAACGGTGCTCTGATTTACAGAGCACAATCTTTCTTGTTTGGAAAGATTTAAGGAGTATTTCCTCAACAGAATTTAATTCTGTAATTTGATGATTTTATCATCTTTGTTGGATCTTTGATCTAAGGGTGGAAAACATTTAGTTCTAGCGCTGGCGCTCTCGTGCTTTGCACGTGAGGCGCTGCCTCAGAGTCTTTGACTCTTGGCGCTGGTGCTTTTGGCGCCGGCGCTCTCATGCTTTCCATGTGAGGCGCTGCCTCAGTGTCTTTGACTCTTAGCGCTGGCGCTCTTGGCACGAGCGCTCTCGTGGTTTGCACGTGAGGCGCTGCCTCAGTTAAAATTTCAAATTTTAAAATTTTGATTAGAGCTTTGCTTTATGATTGAGGGAAACAAATGCCCCCCCACCGTTGCGCTCACGTGCCTTACACGTGAGGCAGCGGTGGCAACCTTTCCACCGTTAGATCAACTTTGAAGTTAGATCGACTTCCAGCGCCTATAAATAGGGCCTTTGGCCCTTGAGATGACTGTTTTTCATCTCCTTGCTTTCTTGTTCTTGAGAATTTAATTCTCCTTCAGAGCTAAGTTCTCTGCCTTAAGAAACTCTTCTAGTGTCAGAACCTTGCCAAAAATTTTGGTAAGGATCAAATATTTGAATGAATCATTTCATACTCTAGGGTTTTACCCATTAACAGAGCCTTGCTCTTCTTAGATCATAGATCTTAAAGTGGATTTTAGGGTTTCTTAACCCGTTAAATAAAAACGGGGCTTTGCTCTTCTTAAATCATAGATCCAAAAATCTTCTTTTAGGGTTTCTTAACCCATTAATGAAGAACTTTTAGAGTTCGTTTTGCAGATCTTAGAGATCTCAGAGTTTTTAACTCAGTAAAAGCTTTGCCCTCTATGGCCTCGATACCCGTACAGCCGCCGATGGCTTTAGATATTCTGGGGCGGCGCATATGTCAAGGCGAGTCACGCCTTTGGGGACAGCCATACATGATAGGCTTGACTCCTCGCCATCCAGCCGCGTACTTGCAGTGGGCTCGATATATCTTGTTGGCCAAGAAATCACTGTTGCTGAAGCTCGGGTGGTACCCCACAGTTTACGCTTCTTTTTTCCAGTATTCTACGCCCCCTGTATGGTGGGTCAAAACTTTCTTGGAACAATAGAATATTCCGACTCACACCTTCCTTCTATCAGATCAGGAAGTTTCAATCTCTTTGGAGGAGTTCATAGAGATCTCCGGCTTACCCGTCAGGAGAGAACATTACGATGAGCTACTTCCTCCTGACGAGTATGTCTTTGCCACCAAATCAGTGGTGATGGGCCTTACCTCGGAGAATGCCATTCAACATCAATCCCCAAGTCTGATCAAGGTGTTGAAAATTTACGAAAGTCTGTTCCTCGAATCCGGAGGGCACGGGGTTAGCTTCGCGGATTTCATCGCTCATTTTCTTCGTCCAGAAGACTTATCAAAACAAGCTGCGAAATTCTCTAAGCTTGGCGACCCATTTGGTTTTGGCTTGGACAGCCAGCCAACAGCGGAGGCAGATCAAAGGAATTTCTTCCTCCCGGATACTCCGGTCGTCCCCTTTTCAGAGCTCGCAGTTTCAGACATCGATGAAGAGGCGTTCTTTTTGGGGTTCCTTGGCCTGTGGTTAAGCTGGTTTGTGCTTCCAATGCACCCTCGCCAAATGAGGCCTTCCGTCTTCTATCCGGCTCACAGAATGGTTGTTGGGATGCTAGTGGCCGTCGGGGTCGTTGGGCTGGCTCACTTGTATCATGGCCTCAGCTTAGCGGCAGATACCAATCAGCCCGGGGTGCAGCCCGTAAATTTCCCACTGCACTATTTTTCACTTCGTGGATCGAGCTGCATGTGCTCGGTGCTTTTGGAGTCCACAAGTGGCCTCATTTCTACGACAGTTGTAACTTCCCTCGGGTTATGTTGCTAGTCGATGCTTCTGCTTTAGAACCGACTCAGCGAGAGGCTCAGGGTCTGGTTCTTTGCCCGCGTATGGTCGGTGATAGCATTACCTTTGTCGAAAGGTCTTAACCATCGGCAATGAATCCACAAAAACCGTGCAGCCGCTGCGCGACACCTTCAAAGACAGGGCTTCTACCTTGAAGGCTCGGGAGATTCTTCATTTATATTCAATCAGGCCGGGCTTTTTGGTGTTCAGGAAGAAAAACTCAGCGCTGTTCATGAGGTACAACCCGCACCGTTTTGCTCAACAATTGAGTTACAATCAGGGTGTCCCGCTAGAGGCCTTCTTAGCTGAGCCGGTTGCTACGGAAGAAGGTATTCGCAGCGCACTGTACCATTTCATGCGGCTAAACACCGGGTCCAACTTCTTTATCAGAGAGCCAAGCTGCATTCCAAAAGCCTCGAACGCATATGTGGCGTGGTACTAGCAGGCGACGGGCGCTGTTATTGGGGAAGAAAAGTGGTTACTGCTTGATCGCAAGGGTGCTGTCCCAGCTGGTAACCCAGCCGTTCCCTTGAAGCGATGGACCACCATTCGTCCTTCATTAAGAGAAGCTGCTATAGTTGTGGTCCCGCGCGCTTTTCCTGAGATGCATCTACCCCGTGTTTCTGTAGAGACGGCAGCTGCAGCGTCGTCGGATTCTAGAGTGGGTACAAAATCGGGACTCGTCGCCCAAAATTGCCCGCCAAGAGCAAGCTCCTGTCGTCGGCTGTTGGCTCTCACTCACAAAAGAAGAAGAAGTCATGATTTCCTGCCGACGTTGTATTCGGCCAGGAGACCCATGCTCCCTACAGCGAAGGCTTATGTGAGTACGACACTAATGAGGGTTTGTTCGACATGCCTGCGACCAACACCGATCTCCACGATGCCCTTCTGGCCTCTGAGCAACTGGCTCGCGAAGAAGCGGCACTACTCACGATCGCGGAGTCGAGTATACTTCAGTTGTATTTTCTCCCTTTTTATTCCTTCCTTATTATTATGCTTTACTAATGCCCTTTTCTGCAACTGGTATTTCTGCCGAAGAGGCTCTCGCGGTTTCTATCAAGACTTTCGAAAAGGAAGAAAGGCTCTGCGCTTCTTTGGGTCTTGGTATAATTCAGCTCAGTATGCCTTCATTCCCTTTCTCTTTATCTGTGGTCTGACCTGTTGGGTTTGCCTAGCACCTCACAAGGGTTTGTATTGCATCGAACATGCTACAATTTAAATTTTAGGGTGCTAAGAAAACTAACCTAGGATCAAAACTAGAAATTTAGGGTAACAAAATAGTATCTCATACTAAAACAAGAGTCTAACACTAAGTGAAAGTAAATACAACCTTTGTACACCTCCTTGCTAAACTCCTTGGTTCAACTCGATGTTTGGACGGGTCCGCTTGAGTCCTTCGTTGTCCACGACGATCCACCACGGAGTATCTTGGCTCAAACTCCTTGCTTTACTAATACAAGTAGAAGTGATACAAAACAACCTAAACTAGTGGGCTAAACTAGTGTAGATTGGTGATGTGGGTTTGGATCTCACTTAAAAATCTTTTCTTTTTATCTCCTTCACTCACTTATGAAGAGGTAGTAAGGTTTGAGGAAGAAGAAGAAGGAAGAGGCTAAGCAAGCTCAAGATAAATCTTATGCCAATAATAAAATGAATAATCAATATATGCGAGAGGGCCACACTCACTCATAACCAAGGTTAGAAAATATCTAGATATTTTGTTAGTTGGTTAAAGAATTAGTGTAGAGATTAAATCATAGTTAAGTGTAGAGATTAAACCATGGTTTAAGTATAGTAATTAAACCATGGTTCAAGTCAAAGTCAACAATGGAAGTGTGTAGAAACAAAGCAACCATGATATAATCCTAATTAATTCTTTAATCAATAATCAAAATAAATAAATATCCAAACCTAGTGAGTCTTGCATAGCCAATTCCAATGTATCATCACCATGACACATGTATGCATGCATGTGTGCATTCATATCAACATATGTACATACACACATTCATGCATACAATAAATAAAGAAAAGGTTATAAGTGAAAAGACTAATGGTCATTAATATTAAATCAACAATTGATTTAATATACCGGTCATATCACATACGACCCGACCAAAAGATAACACCAGATTATAACGCGGTATCACATACACGCATTTAATCAGGCATCCGCGCATATCACCATATGCACCCCACATCGTTTCGCCTGAGCTAGGTAACCCTTTTGTGGGACTCTAAGACCCGTCAATACGCCGGCAGTAAGCGATGATCATATCAAACACCCACAAGCCGCAAGCGGTCATCTAAATGTAACGTCCACCCGGGTATTGAGCGAGCAGAAGAAAAACAAGCGAACCTGTCAAAACTCCTGTCGAGCCAACCGGTAACACTTACTGTACAGTCCGGTCTCTTCGTCAGATATGTTGCATATCTAGTTTAGGGATGGCATCGTCGACCCCAATAACTCAATAAGTCATATCGATGTATGGCCTATAATCAAACCGAGAAACTACTGATAACACTTATCAGTAAATCTCAACAGCCCTGGCCAGGGACTTATTAATATAGCCAATCGAGCACAGCGCAAAATCAACCCCCAATACCGGGAGAGGCGAAACCCCTCCTATCGCATATTGCCTCCACATGTTTCGGGACTGTACCCAAAAGCCACCAGTTTACATGACTCAGCAGAGCGGTAGTAGGGTGGAAATCAAAGCAAAGTGGGAGAACACATGAGACTCTATGACGATCTCGGGTCTACAAACTAACCTGTACCAGTGTTACCTGAGAACTGCTATCCTACGATAAATATAATATCGTATATGAGTTCTCGGCGAGTCCGTCCAGTGTACCCTGTCTCCACTGAGCATCCGCATACGATCTTGATGTCAAACGTCAATGGATATAGGAAATCCATCGCCCATCATATGGGTCCAGTATCATATACACTAGTCTACTCTGGAATATCGATGCCCCGTCTCGATACACCCACGACTAGGGACATTTCAGGATATGCTTATAAACTACACATCTCCTACTAGTATGATCTGCATCATAATCACAGTAGTCAAGCAAATATCCTCAGGGCTTTATCAACATGCACAAATGAATAAAAGCATGATCAAGTGAACATATCAGATAAAGAGTTACTAGATAGCATACTATCATGTCGAGCAAGAAAGTCTCCTGAATATATATATATATATATACATGTAAAAAATACATCCACTATCATATAATGGCCACTAAGGCATACATATATCCAACAATCTCCCTCTTGCACTAAGACCAGTTATTGGCGTATCTCATACACAACATCTCAAAAAGTCGCTCATGCTGCGGCTGAGGGAAGGCCTTGGTGAGCGGATCCGCAGTGTTATTCTTTGTATCTAATCTCTGAATCTCGATCTCACGGCGATCAACTACCTCCCAGACCAAATGATATCGCATCAGGATGTGTCTGGACCGCTGATGGGACCTGGGCTCCTTGGCTAATGCCATAACCCCAATATTATCACAATACAATAGTATTGGATCAATAATGGTTGGAACTACTCCTATCTTCGAGACGAACTTCCTCATCCAGTCTGCTTCCTTTGCGGCATCATTTGCAGCAATGTACTCAGCTTCCATCGTAGAGTCTGCAACGGTATCTTGTTTAGTACTCTTCCAACTTACCGCCTTTCCATTGAGGGTAAATACAAACCCAGAGATAGATTTTCTATCGTCCTTATCACTCTGGAAGCTCGAATTGATAAAGGCCTCCATTTGGAGATCTGCGTTATCTTACACCAAATACAATTCTTTAGTCCATCGCAAGTACTTAAGAATGTTCTTCACAGCTATCCAGTGATTCTCCCCTGGGTTGGACTGATACCTACTTACTACACCTAGTGCGTAAGCTACATCAGGGCGTGTACATAACATTGCATACATTATAGATTCTACGGCTGAAGTATAGGGTATAATGCTCATGCGGGCTCTCTCTTCATCAGTCTTTGGGCAAAAGTCCCTGGAGAGAGTGACTCTATGGCAAGCGGGTAAGGCACCCCTCTTGGAGTCTTCCATACTAAACCTCTTTAGGATGGTGTTGATGTACCTGGTTTGGGACAATCCCAATAACCTTTTGGATCTATCCCTATAGATTCGAATGCCCAATATGTACGTGGCATCACCCAGGTCCTTCATGGAGAACCTTTGTGATAAGAATGATTTGACCGACTGCAGCATAAGAATGCCATTTCCTATCAGAATAATGTCATCCACGTACAATACGAGGAATGTGACAGCTCTCCCTACAGCCTTCTTATAAACACAAGGTTCATCTGGATTTTTGATGAAATTAAACTCTTTGATAATATCATCAAAACAGATGTTCCAACTCCGTGATGCCTGCTTTAATCCATAAATGGATTAAAGCAATCTACATGCTTTCCCGCTGCTCCCACTGTCAACGAAGCCCTCTGGCTGATCCATATAAACGCATTCTTCTAAATTACCATTTTGAAATGCAGTTTTAACGTCCATCTGCCAGATTTCATAGTCGAAGTGAGCAGCAATAGCAAGTAGGATCTGAATGGATTTAAGCATGGATACGGGAGAAAAAGTTTCGTCATAGTCCAGACCCGGTCTTTGACGAAATCTTTTCACCACAAGTCTTGCCTTATAGGTCTCCACCTGCCCATCTACATAAATCTTTCTTTTAAAGATCCATTTGCACCCCACAGGCTTTACCCCAGGGGTTACAATGTCCAAAGACCATACTTTGTTGGTGTATATAGACCCCATTTCAGATCTCATGGCATCCAGCCACTTCACAGAGTCTCTATTCATGATAGCCTGCTGAAAACTGGTAAGATCATCATCCTCCATGATGCAATCTTCTCTATCACCGTCAATGAGGAAACCGTAGTACCTCTTCGGTGGGCGAGAAGTCCTACCAGATCTACGGAGTGGTTGAGGTTCATTTGTCTCTGTTGCAACAGCCGGTTCAACTAAGTCGTCATTTGTAATTTGTGTTTCTAGAACTTCTTCTAGGTCTACCACACTACCATCTGTATCATTTGTAAAAAAATTTTTTTCTAAAACTGTGGCATACTGAGAAACAAACACCTTTTGTTCCTCCTTGTGGTAGAATAGACATCTATAGGAATTCTTTGGATACTCCACAAAATTACACATTACTGACCGTGGCTCGAGCTTGTCCGGATTTTTCTTTTTGGCATAGGCCGGACAATCCTAAATCTTAACTCGTTTAAGAGATAGTCTCTTCCCATGCCATATTTCATATGGTGTGGTAGACACGTTTTTGGTTGGAACCCTGTTCAATAGAAAAGCTGCAGTCTCCAATGCATGCCCCTAAAATGAGACAGGTAACTCGGCATCACTCATCATAGAACGAACCATATCTAATAGGGTCCGATTCCGTCATTCTGACACACCGTTGTGCTGTGGTGTGTAAGGAGGAGTGAGCTGAGAGAGAATCCCATTCTCTTTTAGAAACTCTGCAAACTCTTTACTGAGATACTCCCCACCTCGATCTGATCGAAGCATTTTGATACTCAATCCATTTTTTTTTCTACTTCAAGTTTGTACTCAGTGAATTTCTCGAAAGCTTCAGACTTATGCTTTAGTAAAAACACATGACCGCACCTTGAGAAATCATCAGTAAAAGTTATGAAGTAAGAAAAACTGCCTCTAGCCTGTGTAGACATTGGCCCCCAT
This sequence comes from Agapanthus africanus, assembly GCA_030015575.1. NCBI lineage: Eukaryota > Viridiplantae > Streptophyta > Magnoliopsida > Asparagales > Amaryllidaceae > Agapanthus > Agapanthus africanus. The sequence continues at coordinate 157,082,370 of CM057344.1, read as the reverse complement.
ATATCACTACGTATGAGGGCTAAGAGCTAAGTAGCTCTTTCTCCGTGTCCTGTAAACGGTGATTTGTTCATTTTACCCTTGATACAAGACTAGCAAGTCGTATAAGGTTTATATTCAAAAGGGTTTAAATATCCATCTTTATATAGCTTGTTTAGTCTTGTTTCGTTAATATAACCAAGTCTACAGTGCCAAAGAAAAGCTTCATTTATTTCTAAAAGTTTTCTTTTATTAGTGTGTTGTATGCTGAAAATCGTGTGTTGATTTAGGAAGTATATCCCGTTATTAAGTGTACCATACCCAACCAACATTTGATTCAGGTTAATGTTCATAACATTATTCTGCAATACAAAATTATATCCTTCATTGTTTAACAAAGAAACAGATATTATATTACAAAGCATACTAGGTACATAATAACATGGGTACAAAACCAATATACACCCTGACGGCAACCCCAGGTGATACTCTCCCACTGAAACCGCATGTACATTGGAACCATTTCCAACCCGAAGAGTATGGTCACCTTTCTTCAAAACTTTGATATTTCTCAGCCCCTACATAGAATTGCAAATGTGAGAACCTAAACCGGTATCTAATACCCAGGAAGCAGAGTTTATAGAAAAACAGTTTTCTGTCACAAACACACCTGAAGCGGAAGCATCACCATGCTTCTTCCTTTTAAGATCCAAGTACTCAGTGCAGTTGCGCTTTCAGTGTCCCGATTTGTGGCAGTGATAACATTCCCCTTTCCCCGATTCCCCAGCCGTGGACGTGTCTTTCCCCTTAACCTTTTTAACTCCACCTCTAGGTTTGGCGGGTTTCTTCTTCATCTTTCCCTTGGCCTTGGCCTTCAGGTGAGAGGAGGAAGATGGCCCAGCAATCAAAGCGGGAGTCTTTACTGATTTCAGCATGCTCTCTGCACTCCTTAAGATATTTAGGAGTTCAGGTAGTGACTTCTCCATGTTGTGCATATTGAAGTTTACTACAAATATGAGCAAAGGTAGGGGAAGAGACTGTAGAATAATATCAATATATTGTTTGTTCTCTATTGTCCACCTGAGGTCCTCAAGCTCTTCTATAAGAGCTATCATCTTCAGAACATGGTCATCTACTGGTGTGCCAGGGGCCATCCGTGTCTGAAACAGCTTTCTAGATGCTTCGTATCGAAGGACACGAGATTGCTCCCCATACAAATATTTTGCATGGAGAAAAATGGATTGAACGTCCCTCTGCTCGTGCTGCTTTTGATGTGTGTTATCCATCAATGCAAGCGCGAGGCATTTGGCCATGGCACAGTCAGCGTCCCATGACTTGCGGATTTCCTTGTCCGCAACTGAAGATTTAGGACCTGGGATGGGCGGGACTGGAGCCATGAGGACATATGATATCTTATCATAAGTCAAGGCAATGTTAATGTTCCTCAGCTAGTCTTTATAATTGGTCCCATTCAGTTTATTTTTACCTAGTAGAAGCTTGAGTCCTGTCATTGGTATTTTCCATTAAGAGAGAGAAAAGAATACATTCAGCGAAAGCTCTTACAAAGATCAGATTGGTTATTATCTTATCTAATCGATGTCTCCCACTGCTTTTATCAAATTTCCCTTCAAACCTTAAAAGGAAAACTAGCCAAGATTAATTACATTCTACAACTTCGCTAATCGTTCAGCCATGCCAGTGTCGGTACTTGAGAGAGGTTCCCCGTGCTTTCGCACGGACCTAATTAAAGTAAACCTCATTTTCCCAGAGGCGTAGCCTCGTTAACACCTTTCTAGACACCTAATGAGTTAGCTAATTGTAAAGTGCAAAACTTTCCTGGGAGCAACTCTTGCTTACAGTGGGATCAGGATCCAACCATAATATGGAAGGTATGCAATCTCATTGCATTTTCAACTCTTGAAACTCCCGATATAGTTTTTATCCCTAGTACTCATGACCTTAACTATGGTCAACAAATCACAAGCACTAGTCAAGCTCAACCCGTCATTTCTTGATTAATTAGACCCAGTTATATGACCCTTAACTATGGTCAACAAAGTCATATAATTGTCCCAATTAATCACATCATATGCTGTGTAGGAAGACATCACTTAGCTACCGTACACTACGCCTTAACTATAGTCAACGAACGTAGCACGAATACTAAGTACTCTACTTTCTAAAATGACGGAGGGTTGCGGATGGTTTTCAAGAAAACCTTTAACGCTTTGAACTTGATATCGTTGTAGAATCAAACGGTTTTCAAAAAGAATGGCTTAAGCTCCGCAATTTTGAAATGTAGCTTTTTCACAAAAAACAGAGTAGTTTTTAAATTCGATTCTACAATATATTTTTAGGTTTATTTTTCCTTACATTAATCATATTAATGTAGTCCCATCATTTAAGTCCTTAAGCCAAACACAGAAAAGAAACGAAAATACAACGTACGCTTATGCCATCCGCATTCGCCATAATGTTCCGTTATGCACCGTTAGGTTACTTAACTAATGGCATACCGGGACGGGACTAGCGCGGGTGCAAAACATAAGCAAGCCTACTATATATCTCATATATAATATTGCATTCGTCTCAGATATATCAAGCAATCACATCACAGAATATAAACAGCAGAAGCACATATATGAAAATATAGGATATACTAGGAATTCCGTATTTTATATTTAGCCAACGATAGAAAATACGGGTTTCACGGTCGTGATGAATAGCCAATCCCACATCCTAGACCCCTACGAGAGCGACAAGCAACCCTACCAATTCTAGAGTTAGGAGACCCGGTCTCGACTCCTCGAGATGGCCTCCTACTGGACTCTAGAACCCGGTCACTTGTGCTCCCCACCTTGGGTCTATCCTAATGCGGAAATGTAAAAAATATACATCGAAGGAAACATCATCCTCAACCCGGATGTGCCCCAATAAAAGAATATTACATACAGATGAATTTTACATGAATGAAAAGAAAACTCTCATCTCACATAAAACCCCCGGCCATTCATCACGATGATCCTATACATCATTTCACAGCAACATATAACAACTCATGTCAATATATGCATATAAACTAGGCGATGTTAAACCATTTGATCGATCGATCAATGACCCAAAAATCCACAGAGAAGCTCAACACCTGAGCAGAATTAAAATTACCCAGAAGCATGCCACAGTACCCATGGACCAACCGTAGAAGGGCCGACCCAAGGCTCATAAACGGCGCTGTGGAACCGCCACCAAAACCAGGTTTCTGCCGCGGTTCCATGGTCGTTTAGTCGAGTTAGGGTATCGTTTTTCTAGTGGGTCCATAGAATTACCTGTATGATTTTCTGAATATTTTAATGTGAAAAATTCCAACATTTTGAAAAATTTCCAGAGAAGGTTTTTTTTCGGGTAATCGATATTCGTTCGAAGTGTTTTAACGTCGTTTAGGTTACTCTAATGTTCTAGCTTGGTGCTGATACCACTGTTTGGTTTTCCTAGCACCTCACAAGGGTTTGTATTACATCAAACATGCTACAATTTAATTTTTAGGGTGCTAAGCAAACTAACCTAGGATCAAAACTAGAAATTTAGGGTAACAAAATAGTATCTCGTACTAAAACAAGAGTCTAACACTAAGTGAAAGTAAATACAACCTTTGTAGACCATCTTGCTAGACTCCTTAGTTCAACTCGGTGTTTGGACGGGTCCGCTTGAGTCCTTCGTTGTCCATGATGATCCACCGCGGAGTATCTTGATTCAAGCTCCTTGCTTCACTAGTACAAGTAGAAGTGATGCAAAACAACCTAAACTGGTGGGCTAAACCAGTGTAGATTGGTGATGTAGGTTTGGATCTCACTTAAAAATCTTTTCTTTTTATCTCCTTCACTCACTTATGAAGAGGTAGTAAGGTTTGAGGGAGAAGAAGAAGGAAGAGGCTAAGCAAACTCAAGATAAATCTTATGCCAATAATAAAATGAATAATCAATATATGAGAGAGGGTCACACTCACTCATAACCAAGGTTGGAAAATATCTAGATATTTTATTAGTTGGTTAAAGAATAAGTGTAGAGATTAAATCATGGTTAAGTGTAGAGATTAAACCATAGTTTAAGTATAGTAATTAAACCATGGTTCAAGTCAAAGTCAACAATGGAAGTGTGTAGAAACAATGCAACCATGATATACGCCTAATTAATTCTTTAATCAATAATCAAAATAAATAAATATCCAAACCTAGTGAGTCTTGCATAGCCAATTCCAAGGTATCATCACCATAACACATGTATGCATGCATGTGTGCATTCATATCAATATATGTACATACATACATTCATGCATACAATAAATAAAGAAAAGGTAATAAGTAAAAAGACTAATGTTCATTAATATTAAATCAACAATTGATTTAATATACCGGTCGTATCACATACAACCTGACCAAAAGATAACGCCAGATTATAACGCGGTATCACATACACGCATTTAATCAGGCATCTGCGCATATCACCATATGCACCCTACATCGTTTCGCCTGAGCTAGGTAACCCCTTTGTGGGACTCTAAGACCCGTCAATACGCCGGCAGTAAGCGATGATCATATCAAACACCCATAAGCCGCAAGCAGTCAGCTAAATGTAATGGCCATCCGGGTATTAAGCGAGTAGAAGAAAAACAAGCGAACCTGTCAAGACTCCTGTCGAGCCAACCGGTAACACTTACCGTACAGTCCGGTCTCTTTGGCAGATATGCTGCATATCTAGTCTAGGGATGGCATCGTCGACTCCAATAACTCAATAATTCATGCCGATGTATGGCCTATAATCAAACCGAGAAAATACTGATAACACTTATCAGTAAATCTAAATAGCCCTAGCCAGGGACTTACTGATATAGCCAATCGAGCACAGCGCAACATCAACCCCCAATACCGGGAGAGACGAAACCCCTTCTATCGCTCATTGCCTCCACATGTCTCGGGACTGTACCCAAAAGCCACCTGTTTGCACGACTCAGCAGAGCCGTAGTAGGGTGGAAATCAAAGCACAGTAGGAGAACACATGAGACTCTATGACGATCTCGGGTCTACAGACTAACCTGTACCAGTGTCACCTGAGAACTGCTATCTGACAATAGATATAATACCATATAGGAGTTCACGGCGAGTCCGTCCAGTGTAACCAATCTCCATTGAGCATCCGCATACGATCTTGATGCCAAACATCAATGGATATGGGAACATCCATCGTCCATCATATGGGTCTAGTATCATATACGCTAGTCTACTCTGGAATATCGATGTCCCGTCTCAATACACCCACGACTAGGGACATTTCAGGATATGCTTATAAACTACACATGTCCTACTAGTATGATCTGCATCATAATCTCAGTAGTCAAGCAAATATCCTCAGGGCTTTATCAACATGCACATGAATAAAAGCATGATCAAGTGAACACGTCAGATAAAGAGTAACCAGATAGCATACTATCATGTCGAGCATGAAAGTCTCCTGAATATATATATATACATGTAAAAAATACATTCACTATCATATAATGGCCACTAGGGCATACATATATCCAACAATCTCCCATTTGCACTAAGGCCACTTATTGGCATATCTCATACCCGTCATCTCAAAAATTCGCTCATGCTGCGACTGAGGGAAGGCCTTGGTGAGTGGATCCACAGTGTTATTCTTTGTATCTACTCGCTGAATCTCGATCTCGCGGCGATCAACTTCTCTCGGATCAAATGATATCGCACTAGGATGTTTCTGGACCGCTGATGGGACCTGGGCCCCTTGGCTAATGCCATAGCCCCATTATTATCACAATACAATGGTATTGGATCAATAATAGTTGGAACTACTCCTAACTCCGAGACAAACTTTCTCCTCCAGACTGCTTCCTTTGCGGCATCATATGCAGCAATGTACTCAGCTTCCATCGTAGAGTCTGCAACGGTATCCTGCTTGGAACTCCTCCAACTCACCGCCCCTCCATTGAGGGTAAATACTAACCCAGAGATAGATTTGCTGTCGTCCTTATCACTCTGGAAGCACGAATTGGTAAAGGCCTCCATTTGGAGATCTCCGTTACTAGTGGACAAAGAACAATTCTTTAGTCCTTCGCAAGTACTTAAGAATATTCTTCACAGCTATCCAGTGATTCTCTCCTTGGTTGGACTAATACCTTCTTACTACACCTAGTGCATAAGCTAAATCAGGGCGTGTACATAACATCGCATACATTATACATCCTACGGCTGAAGCATAGGGTATAATGCTCATGCGGGCTCTCTCTTCATCAGTCTTTGGCAAAATTCCTTGGAGAGAGTGACTCCATGGCAAGCGAGTAAGGCACCCCGCTTGGAGTCTTCCATACTTAGCCTCTTTAGGATGGTGTTGATGTACCTGGTTTGGGACAATCCCAATAACCTTTTGGATTTATCCCTATACATTCGAATGCCCAATATGTACGTAGCATCACCCAGGTCCTTCATGGAGAATCTTTATGATAAGAATAATTTGATTGACTGCAGCATAGGAATGTCATTTCCTATTAGAATAATGTTATCCACGTACAATACGAGGAATGTGACAGCTCTCCCTATAGCCTTCTTATAAACACAAGGTTCATCTGGATTTTTAATGAAATCAAACTCTTTGATAACATCATCAAAACAGATGTTCCAACTCCTTGATGCCTGCTTTAATCCATAAATGTATTTAAGCAATTTACATGCTTTCCCGCTGCTCCCATTGTCAACGAAGCCTCTGGCTGATCCATATAAATGCATTCTTCTAAATCACCATTTAGAAATGCAGTTTTAACGTCCATCAGCCAGATTTCATAGTCATAGTGAGCAGCAATAGCAAGTAGGATCCGAATGGATTTAAGCATGGTTACGGGAGAAAAAGTTTCGTCATAGTCCAGACCCGGTCTTTGACGAAATCCTTCGCCACAAGTCTTGCCTTATAGGTCTCCACCTGCCCATCTACACCAATCTTTCTTTTAAAGATCTATTTGCACCCCACGGGTTTTACCCCAGGGGGTACAATGTCCAAAATCCATACTTTGTTGGTGTACATAGACTCCATTTCAGATCTCATGGCATCCAGCCACTTCACAGAGTCTCCACTGATGATAGCTTACTGAAAATTGGTAGGATCATCATCCACCATGATGCAATATTCTCTATCACCATCAATGAGAAAACCGTAGTACCTCTTCGGTGGGCGAGAAGTCCTACCAGATCTACGGAGTGGTTGAGGTTCATTTGTCTCTGTTGCAACAGCCAGTTCAACCAAGTCGTCATTTATAATTTGTGTTTCTAGAACTTCTTCTAGGTCTACCACACTGCCATCTGTATCATTTGTAAAAAATTCTTTTTCTAAAAATGTGGCATACTGAGAAACAAACATCTTTTGTTCCTCCTTGTGATAGAATAGATATCCATAGGAATTCTTTGGACACCCCACAAAATTACACATGATTGACCGTGTCTCGAGCTTGTCCGGATTTTGCTTTTTGACATAGGCCGAACAACCTCAAATCTTAACTCGTTTAAGAGATGGTCCCTTCCTATGCCATATCTCATATGGCGTGGTAGATACGATTTTGGTTGAAACCATGTTCAATAGAAACGCTGATGTCTCCAATGCATGCCCCCAAAATGAGACAGGTAACTCAGCATCACTCATAATGGAACGAACCATATTTAATAGGGTCCGATTCCGTCGTTTTGACACACCGTTGTGCTGTGGTGTGTAAGGAGGAGAGAGCTAAGAGAGAATCCCATTCTCTTTTAGAAAGTCTGCAAACTCTGTACTGAGATACTCCCCACTTCGATCTGATCGAAGCATTCTGATACTTTATCTTATTGCAGGGACTACCTTGACTCCGGTTACCCCGAGTGCGGTGTCGATCTCAGGTGGTGATGCGGCGACGCTTTCAGAGCCAGCTATTATGGCCCCAGCTCCTCCAACTTTACCGCATGAGGCTTCGCTAAAGCAGCCGATGACAGACGCTGTAACGGCTCCAGAGGCAGAGCTTGGTTTGGACGATGACGTCCCTTTGACGGAGGTCTTGAGAAAATCGCTTCTCACTGCTAAGACCGAAAAGAAGCGTAGGAAGCGTGCGGAGAGGGAACGCGATACTGCTTTGGCTGTAGGTGCAGGCTCAAGAACCACTTTATTTGTCGCTATTTCTTCATAGGGTGCTCCAGCTGCTCTGTCTACAGCCCATAGACAGTTTGCGCGCGCGGCTCGGGAAGCAACCGCGAGTCTTTTGCAAGGTAACGTAATGCCCGGTCTTTTTTATTAGAACTCGATCTGCAAATTCTTATGCATCATATCCCACAGAGCCAAGTCTTGGCGATGAGATGGCAGGCGAGACAATGGAGACCACAGAGCCCAAAGTGGCTACTCTCTTTCGGGAGTCTGGGACGGCCCAAACCATCGCTCTTTCCCCTTGTGGCTCCCCGGTACCGGCGGGCATCGCAAGCGTCACGACGGCCCTTGTTGAATCAGGGGACGAAGCCATGGGCGCAGAGACTACTCCTCTGCGGGAGAGCGAAGAAGCCGCAACGCCAGGTGATGCTTCCGTCGCGGTTTGGTTGATAATCCATCAGGTAAGTCTTGAATCATTGTTCTCTTTTTATTTTACAATCTCGTTCAGCTTCCTCTGACGATGTTTTATTTACAAGAGCAGCGAACGTTGAGATTGTGCCATCAGAAGCACCTCTGGTCGCCGCCATGAAGGTTGTTGTTCCCTCGCCTTCTCCTATGTCCTCCGAAATATTGAAGGTATTGATTCGCGATTTATTTATTTGAACTATGAACACCGTCTTCCTTGTATTAACCATATACTGTCACAACTTTGCAGGTGTTCTTTTTGACCATCTGTATCAGGTGCTGAACCCGCATTTCTCCTTCAAGTCGGAAGTCGCTCCGCCCGTTGGTATTGGTTAGTATATCCTTCAGCTATTGTTTCTTTCTTTCTTTTATGAATGGCCGTACTGTCGCTAAGTCTTCTTTATATTGATCGCAGCATCGCAGATCGGAGGAGGAGACGAGGGGATAGCCGCACCTCCGGTACTCCCAATTTTGCCATCCACCACAGCCGGTATAGTAGACTCCATAGCTCGTGTATTTCTCTTTTACCTCCCGAGTCAACATTTGACCATGATTTGTCTTGCAGCAATCGCACCGAATCCAGCTCCTTTCGAGTCTCGAATCCCAATGCCGGCAGGGCCCTTTGCTAAACGCCCATCTTCCAGGGGTGCTGCGAATAGCCTGCGAATGTTGAGCGAGTTCGTCGAGGATCTTGATGTCGAGGCCCTCGTATTTGCTGCAGACTTTGCTGCTGAGGTTAATCCTATGCTGGCGACGCTCGTGAACTTCCATGACGAAGGCATCGTCGAGTCTTGGGTTAATTATTGCAGAAAGATCGAGGCTTGGCTGCAAGAGATTGAGCCCAAGCGTCCTGCTCCGGAAGTATTGGCTTTGAACACCCAGCAAGCTGCATGGGTTGAGCAGAGTGTTCCTTTCCTTCGCCATTTTGAACAAGAAGCGACCCTGAGGCGAAAGGAACGTGAGGCGACTTCCACCTAGTCTATCCAATTGCGTGTCCAGGTCAAAGCGAACGCTGCATAGCTGAAAGCTATTTTTTATGGTCTCCAACGATGTATTTCCGATGGGCTGGTGCTGAGAAAGAAGCTTGACTTCACTAAGCGGGTTACGCAGAGTCATGAAGCCGCTTAGCAGGAGATCGAAGAGACGGTTTCATCCTGTTTACAGCAACGGGCTCGAATTGAAGCGGAGTTGGCCGCGGCGGCTGATCATGAAAAGGAGTTGAGAGAAGTGCACAAGAGGCTTGCTGATTTGTTAAAAACGCCTCTTTCTCAGTAGCCATCTTTGTATTAGCCGAAAATTTGTAATCCATGAATAACATGCTTTCATTCATTTTTTTATTCTTTTATATGATGTATCTTATACTCAATTGAATTCATGAATAAAAGACGCATTTTTTTATCTTGTACTATTGCTTTCTTTTCTTTGCTGTGTCATTGGCATGTTACTTTAGCAAATGTGGCCTGTAGATAGTAGTCCATCTTAACCTCCTTGTAAGGTAGCGATGGCTTAGGAAACAGGTTCAGGTCTGCTGTCTAAGACTTTTCAACTTTATGAGCCGTGAGGGTATCATAAAGACTTTTCTCCCTACGAGTCGAGAGGATCTCGTAGGTGTAATTTCTTCTTAGGAATCATGAAGATTCCTAAGTGCGTGTTTTCTCTTGAGAGTCGTAAGGATCTCAAAAGAGAATTTTTCTCTTTTACAAGATGAGAGGACTCGTAAATGGTTATTTCCTTTCTTGTCGAGATTCAACTTTGGAGGGTGTGACCCGTTAATAGTATACAATGGCCCGTCTTAGACCGATTTGTAGGGTCCCAATGCTTAGAAAACAAGTCCTTATGCCCATCGCCTAAGGCTTTCCCCTACGAGTCGAGATGAATCGAGGAATTATTGGTTGACTTGCTCCGCTTTCAGAGGTGTCAGGGTAGATGTACTTCGCTTTCTGTGGTGTCAAGGTAGACGTACTCCGCTTTCTGCGGTGTCAAGATTGACTTGCTCCGCTTTCTGCAGTGTCAGGGTTGACGTGCTCCATTTTCTGCGGTGTCAGGTTTGACGTACTTCGCTTTCTGCGGTGTCGGGGTCGACGTGCTCCGCTTTCTGCGGTGTCGGGGTCGACGTGCTCCGCTTTCTGCGGTGTCTGGTTTGACGTGCTCCGCTTTCTGCGGTGTCCGGTTTGACATGCTCCACTTTCTGCGGTGTCGGGTTGACGTACTCCGCTTTCTGCGGTGTCAGGGTTGACGTGCTCCGCTTTCGGTGTCAGGGTTGACGGCTCCACTTTCTGCGGTGTCAGGGATGACGTCCTCCGCTTTCTGCGGTGTCAGAGTTGACGTCCTCCTCTTTCTTTAGTGTCAGGGTTGACGTCCTCCGCTTTCTGCGGTGTCAGGGCTGACGTGCTCCGCTTTCTGCGGTGTCAGGGCTGACGTGCTCTGTTTTCTGCGTTGTCGGTTTGACGTGTTCCTCTTTCTGCGGTGTCGGGTTGATGTGCTCCGCTTTCTGCGGTGTCAGGGTTGACATGCTCCGCTTTCTATGGTGTCGGGGTTGACGTCCTCCTCTTTTTGCGGTGTCAGGATTGACGCACTCCGCTTTCTACGGTGTCAGGTTTGACGTGCTCTGCTTTCTGCGGTGCCAGGTTTGACGTGCTCCGCTTTCTATGGTGTCGGGGTTGACGTGCTCCGCTTTCTGCGGTGTCGGGGTTTATGTACTCCGTTTTCTGCGGTGTTGGGGTTGACGTACTCCGCTTTCTGTGGTGTCAGGTTTGACCTACTCCGCTTTCTGTGGTGTCAGGTTTGACGTACTCCACTTTCTGCGGTGTCAGGATTGACATGCTCCGCTTTCTGCGGTGTCGGGGTTGACGTACTCCTCTTTCTGCGGTGTCAGGTTTGACTCGAGGTTGTCTGTGAATCGTAGAGTCTTGGAACTGGGGATTTGCCGTGGCTCCGATGGGTGATGTCGCGTCCGTATCCTGCTGGAACGAGGATGAACACCGTTGTTGATCTTCAGGGATGCAGATGTTGCCATTGAGATTTTATTCTCTCTTTGACAGAATCTGTCGGGAAATGTGGTTCCCTTTTCGTTTATGCCCATGGATTGTATATAGGGGTCAGTATGGACTCGCAAGTAGGGCAAAATTTTCATTCTTTCATCATTTTTTAATTTCTTTTCGCGACACTTTATCATTTCAGCTTTTTATATCGCGAAAGTCACGATTGCCCAATCATTTCGGCTATTTTTCGCGGTGTCCAATCATTTCGGCTATTTTTTGTATGCATATCTTTTACTTTCTGATTTTGTTGCAAGTTTTCCTATCATTTCGGATATTTCATATGCATTTATAGCTCGCTGACTTTTTGCTGCGAGTATGGAACTTGGAATCTGATGCCAATCTTAGCATCAGCATTGCTGCGACTGGAATATTGCAAGGAGCGAATTATCATTTGCCGTGACAGGACTTGGAATTTGATACCGATTTAGGCATCAACATCGCTACCACTGGGATATTTCCAGAAGCGAATCATCATTTGCCTCTGTCGATTCGAACAAAGGTGGCTTAGAAAACAGGGTTAGGATCCTGTCGACTAAGGCTTGTGACTTTATGAGCCGTAAGGGTCTCATAAATGTGTTTCTCCCTACGAGTCGTGAGGATCTCATAGGTGCAATTTTTCCTTAGGAATCGTGAGGATTCTTAAGTACATGTTCTCTTATAAGTTGTAAGGATCTCATAAGAGTATTTTCTCCTTATAAGTCGAAAGGACTTACAAGTGTTTGTTCACCAAAATAGGGGGGTTTCACGCCATTGATGGAACTTGGTGGGGGAGACGTTTATTTATGCCCGTGGATTGTATACAAGGGTCAACATTGAACTACTTATAGGGCAGTCAGGGGATTGCGATGGCTTAAGAACATGTTGAGATCCCTGTAACTTAAGGCTTGTGAATCCTATGGCCATGAGGGTCTCATAAGAGGATTCTCCTTACGAGTCGTCAGGAACTCGTAAGTGTAATTTCTCCTTAGGAATCATGAGGATCCCTAAGAGTGTTGCTCCTTTGTGAGTTGTAAGGATCTCACGCAGGTATTTTGTCCTTACAACGTCAAGAGGACCTTGCAAGTGTTTTTTAACGAGATTGCGCCCTTTCGGGTTTTCACAAACTCGCCGGTAGCCCTGCTGTTTTTACTTATAGAGCCCTTTCAGGTTTTCATCCGTGCCCATTTCACTTATAGACGTACCATTTTTAATATATTTTTAATATATTTTTATACCTTTTTTTTTACCTTTTTTTGCCGCATTAGCCTAAGGATGCCGCGGTTCATAGTAGTTTAACGACGTTTCGGTCTGTAGCTAGTTTCAGGACATTGTGGTCCATCGTTAGTTTAAGGACATTTCGGTCCATAGTTAGTTTAAAGACATTACGGTCTATGGTGTAGCTTCGAGGCGAAGTTTCGCCGGATACTACTTATAGAGTGTGGGCTTAGCAAGATAGCGAGCGGACATAGGCATCGTCATCTATCGTTGACCTGGGCCGTGACTCGTCATGCGTAGTATCTTTTCAGGAACCGGCCGTTTATTGGCCGGAAGGGTCTTTCGCCATGCATATCCATGAGTAGATAGGCCCCACCTTGGTAGACCTTGTCGATGATGTACGGGCCCTCGTAGTTCGGCTTGAATTTCCCCCGTTTGGCACGATTAGGGATCATAGGTCTCTTGACCACTAGCACGAGTTCGCTTTGGTGAAATGTTCTCGGCCTAATCAGTCTTTCATATGAGCGTGTCATCCTTGCTTTGTAAGCTTCTAGGTTTTGCTGCACCATAAGGCGGGTTTCATCGAGGGTGCCGAGCTCCTCAAGCTGAAGATGAGCATTCTCTTCGTCTGTTAGCTCGTAATGAACCGCCACCCGTAGAGAGGGTAACTCTATCTCCAAGGGGAGTACCGCTTCCGTGCCGAGTATCAATGCAAATGGCATTGTACTCGTAGCCGTTTTAAATGTAGTCCGATACGCCCAGAGAGCTTCATGCAGTCTCTCATGCTAGTCCTTTTTATTTTTGGACACTGTCTTCTTTATGATCTTCGTCAAGGTTTTGTTGAAAGCCTCAGGTAGACCGTTTGCTCGGGGATTATAGACCGAAGAGTATCTCTAGTCTATATTATGCTGCTGTGCGAAGCGGCTGATTTTGTGACTTCTGTAGGCCGGCCCGTTATCGGAGATAATCTGTCGCGGAGTGCCGAACCGATAGATGACATGTTTCTTGAAGAAATAGAGGACGTTCTCCGTCTTAACTTCTCTTAGCGGTATGGCTTCTGCCCACTTAGAGAAGTAATCAGTTGTCGCCAATATGAACCGATGTCCTTTGGACGATGCTGGTTTGATGGGCCCAATTATGTCGGTTCCATACATTTTGAATGGTCAACTAGCCACTGTTGGGTGTAGCTTGCTTGGATGCTGGTGGATGAAGTCTCCATGAATTTGGCACGAGTGGCACTGCTTCGCATATTCGAGGCAGTCCTGAATCACCGTGGGCCAATAATAGCCCATCTTTTTGATCTTCAGCTTCATCTTCGGCCCGGCTTGATGAGAACCGCAGAGTCCGTCGTGAGTTTCTTGGATGATTTTCCTTGCTTGTTTTGGTCCCATGCATCTTAGCCATAAAGAGTCGAACGATCTCTTATACAGAGTATCATTGACGAAGGCGAAAGGCAGAGCTCGTTTTATGAGCTGATGTCTTGAGGATGCATCTTCAGGTGTTCGACGAGATTTGAAGTAGTCTATAAAGACTTCTCTCCAATCCTTAGCCTTTTCTTAGTCTTTTATTTGTAAGGCCGTTTGCTTGGTCGCTTCCTTTTCTTCAGACGACTCTGGAGATATTTCTGTTGGTGCAAGAACCCGACGGCTTTGCACAACGATCCTTACGTCATCGAGGTTTTCGTCAGCCAGTTCTTTAGGGAGCTTGGCTAATGCGTCCGCCTTGCTATTCTCTGCTCGCGGTATGCTTTCCAGGGCGTAAAAAGGGATTTGAGTCAGCAATTGTTGCACTCTCTCGCCGTACTTCACCAACTCTGGTTTGCACGTTTGGTAGTCGCCGTTTACTTGACTAACGACCAACTGAGAGTCTCCGTATATGAGGAGGTTTTCGATTCCCATGTCGACAGCGATCTCAAGACCAGCTATCAAAGCTTCATACTCTGCTTCATTATTTGTCCTTGGTTCTGTTAAGGTAAAGGCAAAGCGCATTATCCCACCTTGTGGAGTTACGAAGATGAGGCCTACCCCAGATTTGATTATGGAGGAGCTGTGCATTCGCTTCTTCATGGAAGATTCCCCATCGAAATAGAGTTCCCATCGGGTATCACTCTATTTTCTCTGCCCGTCGATCATGTCAAACGCGTGCTCGTCTAGCAATTCGCAATTTAGTGGTGAATCGGCAGGTATTGGATGCTCAGCGAGGAAGTCGGCGATGGCCCGGCCTTTCACTGCCTTGAGAGGTCGGTATATTATCGAGAATTCCATTAAGAGTAGGGCCCATTTAGCGAGCCGTCTCGTTAGTATGGCTCTTGACATCAAATATTTGAGAGGATCCACCTTTGATATGAGATGGACCTCATGTGCCAAAGCATAATACCGAAACTTCGTTACCGCGAAGATTCACGCTAGGCAGTGTTTTTCGATATGAGAGTAGTTGTTTTCTACCTCCAGGAGAACTCGACTCAAATAGTGGAGGGCTCTCTCTTTCCCTTGATCATTCTCCTGTGCCCATAGCGTGCCTAACGAACCTTCGAGGGCTGTTGTGTACAGGATGAGGGGTTTTCCCTTGACCGGGTCGGTCAGTACCGGCGGATTCTGCAGGTATTGCTTGATTTCATCCACTGCGCTTTGGCATTTGCGATCCCAAACGAACGGGGTTCCCTTCTTCATTAGGTGACAGTAGGGCGGCATTTGCCGGAGAAGTTAGCTATGAACCTTCGGATATATGCGAGCTTTCCTTGGAGAGACCACAGTTGCTTTAAAGTTCTTGGTGAAGGCATTTCCATAATCGTCTTGTTCTTCAACGGGTCTATTTCGATGCCCCGTGTCGTACGATGAATCCTAGGAATTTGTCCGAGGAAACTCCAAACGCACATTTGAGAGGGTTCATCTTCAGGTTGTATTTCTGAAGGCGCTAAAACACTATCTTCAGATGCTCCCAATGCTCCTCGTGCGATTTGCTTTTCACCACGAGATCATCGATATAACATTCGACAATCTCGTGTATGAGGTCATCAAAGATCTTTGTCATGGCCCTCTGATAAGTAGTACCGGCGTTCTTCAGACCGAAAGGCATCACCTTGTAGCAGAATATGCCTAGAGGAGTCCGGAAAGCGGTATGCTTCTGGTCATCGGGATGCATTTTTATTTGATTGTACCCTGTGATCCGTCCATGAAGAAGAAGACTTCGTGAGTGGACGTGTTGTCTATCATCAGCCCGGTAACAGGAACGGGAAAATCATCCTCCGGGCAAGCTTTGTTGAGGTCCCGAAAGTCCAAGCAGATGCGCACCGTCCTATTTTTCTTCATCATCGGGACAATGTTGGCGATCCAGTCAGGGTATTGAACTTCTTGGATGAAGCCGGAGTAGATTGGCTTCTTGACTTTGGCGTTGATACTCATCTCAAGCTCGAGCCGCATCCTTCTTGGTTCTTATTTGACCGGCTTGACGTCCGGAGATATCACCAATTCATGCACAGCTATTTCTGGATCTAGTCACGGCATCTCGGAATAGTTCCACGCGAAGCAGTCCTTATACTGCATGAGCACATCGTTTGGCGTAGCTACCTGTTCTTTAGACAACAGCTCATTAACGAATGTTGGCCGCGGGTCGTTTGCCGTCCCTAAGTCGATTTTCCTCAGATTGTCTGCAGTAGTATGTATTTCATCCTCCAACTCTTTTGGCGCCGGTGAAAATTCTGAGATCAACTCATCTTCATCCTCATTTTTGAAGCACCAGGAGAGGTCGTCCATATTCTCGGGCACTTCTTTTCTGACAGTATTATCACGTGACAGGTACGAGATCATTTCTAAGACCGATGTTGATCTGGTTCTACTCTCGCCATATACGTTGCTTTTGGCACATGCCTTTGTGGTGGGGATACCCTCCAACTGTTGGATAGAGCGAACCTGCCGAGTTGATATTGGTCTTCGACCCAGTTTTTGAAAGTGAAGCAGTCTTCAAGAGGATGACCTATTGCTCGGTGATAGGAGCAATAATCCGACTGACAAACCTCGTTTGCTTGTTCGGGATGCTTGGACTCTAGGAGCAACATCATTTGATGCTGCACGACAAGGTCGAAGATTCTCCTTTTCTTGTCTCGAGGGAACGAATATGCTCGACCCATCTTTTTCAAAAGAGACGGATTCCGGCTGACCCTTTCTTGATCACGTGGCCTTTTGGATCTGTTTTGCCACTGTCGAACGTTTTTTCCGTTCTTTAACTTGTTTTTACCTCCGCGTCGGGCCCTTTTCTTGTCTTGGGAATACATGGCGGGCTGACGGTGAAGGTCATCGTCATTCTCCGTGGCCTGCTGAAGGAGGCGTTGCGTCTTAGCTTTGTCGTAAATGGCCATTTCACGGCTGTGGTCATTCCGAGCTTTTTGACTTGCTTTCTTCACTAGGTTGTCCATCTATTCTTCAAACGACGGACTCAGCATTCTTATGACGGGACCTCATTCTGGTTCAGCGTTAGCGTCTTTTAAAAGGGCATCCTCTTCTTCATGAAGGTCCTTTACGACATGGCAGCCATGGAACTGCTCCCGTTTCTTAGACTGGACATATCCAAGCCCAATCGTTTCCATTTTTCCGTTGGGCAATTTTCGATGAGTTCTGGGGACATTCTAAATCCTGTTGTAGAATTGAGCTTGTCGAGGATTCTGTTTGAAAGGTACGCCTTGGCACTTTAATAACCTTTTCAATCCCTCTGTGTAGTATCTGGACAGACGGATTGGTTGGAGCCTGTCGAGCGCAAAATCGGCACCATGCCAGACTTCTCTTTTGACTTTTGTCTCCGTGGATCGATAGAATAGGATCTCTTTTTCACCTTTTCGCCTGGAAGGGACGTAGAATGTCTGCAGGTCTTGCACGCTATATGTTTCAAGCACATCAAGTTCTCTGTGGTGCTGTCGCGGAACCATGGCGATTTGCAAATTTTGATCATCTCAAGCGAGGGCCTATGCTAACGGACGAATCGAGAACACTGCATTGACTTCGTCTTCAGAGTCACTGCCAAAAACTAGAAGAGGACTAGATGGTCCCGTCCTGTTGCATTCGGGCGGTCCCGAATAGACTATCTCTTCCTCCTCCTCGGTATCACTCCTGAAGACCGGAATAGTGGTGATAGATTTTTGCTTATTCTACGGTTTATGGCATCTTTCCATATCGTGAAAGTCTGGTAGGAAATACTTTGCATCTTCGTACTTTCGGACTTCATTCACGGAGAATGGGTTCAGCTCCCCGGTCATGGTATACTCGAGACCATCTTTGAAGTATTTCATACACTGATGTTGTGTAGAAGGAATGATGTTGAACTCGTGTAACCAAGGCTTGCCGAGCAAAGTGTTGTAGCAAGTCTTGGCGTCAATGACATGAAATCTGATAACAGTGACTGTAACGTTTTGAAAATCGTTTCGGTGAAATTTCGGAAAAATCGGTAAAATAAGGGAGTTTTCTGTAAAAAGTCAAAATACAAATATTTTTATTATAAAATAAATATATATATTCTAGCTATGTAACTGCTAGTATTTGGTGTTTATTGAGCCATTGGTAAAATTTCAAATTTTCTGAAAATTTTTCCAAAATTAATTATTTTAATATTATTTTAAGCCGTCACTAATAAATTTAATTAGGGAAAATTACAAATTGGAATGAGTTGAAACAAATTTTGTGCATCATAACACATTAAATAAAATTTTAATAGGTTGTTTTTGAAATGAAATGAAGTTGTTAAATGGTTATAGAAAATATTGAAGAAAAAGGGCTTATTTGGTGAAATTAGTGTAAATGGTTTTGGGGTATAATATTTATCTTTTTTTTCCCACACCCACACTCACACTCCACATTTCCCCCCCCCCTCCTTGGCTGAATTTTCAGCAGCCCCATTCCCCGCATGTCCCCACTTCTTTTGATAAAAGGAAATGAATAGAATAAAGAGAGAAGGAATAGATAAATGGATATGGGCTTTGACTTTTATGTGGACCAAATACTTTCTTCACCTCACTCTCTCTCCTCTCCCCCTCAAGATCTGGCTGAGCCTCCCCTCCCTTCATCCCAACAGCAGCCCCCCTTTCTCATCTCATTTCTCTCCAAAAATCCCAAGAAAAATGAAGTAAAACCTCATAAATTTCCAAATATAAACCTTACCCATTTTTCCTTAGCTATTCTTGTATGGATCTTGGTGAAGGGAAGCATGTTTGGGAGGTTAGATTCTTGTTAGATCATAAGATAATTGTGGGGTAAATTCTTAACCTTATGGCTAAATTGTTGTTTAATTATGATAATCTATTGTATTCAGGTGTTAAATTGGTTGAATTGCTAGTTATAAATTTTAAAGTTAGGGTTTGGAAATTCTAGAATTGGGTTTTTAAAATCAAGTTAGGATTTTATTAAAATGTTTATGTTTGCATAGTGTAGTTAACATGCTAAGTCGTGCAAAGTGTAATCTAAGTGCTAAAATTGCTAATTTTTACATCTAAATTATTCTAATTAAGCTAATTGCAAACTAGTCTTTTTAGATCTATTATAATTAGTGAGTTTAAAATTTAGTTTGGGTTTGGGTGACTTAATTAAGTTATTTAGTGAGCATTTTGGCCACAAAAAATTGTTGAAATGTTTTTATTGGTTAAAACTTCAAGTTTTGAACACAAAGGGTATTTGTGCTAACTAGATTTTGGTTTAAGGGAATTTAGCAAGATTAAAAATATAGTAAATGATCATGTGGCCTATTTAAGCTAATTAGTGAATATTGTAACCACTAGCTTTGCTAAAACATTAAGATTTGTATTAAAAACGGTAAACTCCGCTTGCTAGGTTTTCGAAAAAATAGCTTTTAGGGCGAGTTTGGGGTTTTTGTGAATTTTAACCTATTTTATATTATAATTAGTGCTTGTGAATGTGCAAATGAGTGTGTTTGGGTTTTTCTCGATGGTTTGGCATTTGTACGCCGACGTCGAGGGTTTTTGGGTTAATTTGTGAAAGCAACCATAAGTTTTGACCTATGTGGGATTCGTGTGTCGTTTTAGTCATGAGTCGGATTTTAATGCGATACGGTGCGTTATGATATATAGGTGTAACGTTTTGAAAATCGTTTCGGTGAAATTTCGAAAAAAATCGGTAAAATAAGGGGGTTTTCGGTAAAAAGTCAAAATACAAATATTTTTATTATAAAATTAAATATACATATTTTTTCTATGAAATTGCTAGTATTTGGTGTTTATTGAGCCACTGGTGAAATTTCAAATTTTCTGAAAAATTTTCCGAAATTAATTATTTTAATATTATTTTAAGCCGTCACTAATACATTTAATTGGGGAAAATTACAAATTGGAATGAGTTGAAACAAATTTTGTGCATCATAAAACTTTAAATAAAATTTTATCATGTGGTTTTTGAAATGAAATCGTTTGCCAAAACGGTTTAGAAAATATTGAAGAAAAAGGCTTTTTTTGGTGAAATTTAGTGTTAACGGGAGTTGGGGTAATACATTTATCTTTTTTCCTAACCCACACACCCACACCTCACCCTCTCTCCCTCTCCCCATATGGCCGGCCCCACCATGATAGCCCTCCCCCTCTCCCTCTCTCCAATCACTTCTTTTGTCAAAAGAAAAGAAAAGAAAAGAGTAGAAAATGATAGAATTAGAGGGGACTTTGACTAGAGTGGACTTTCCCCACCTCACTCTCTCTCCTCCCTCACCCAATCCCCACCAATTCTGGCCGAAACCTGAACCCACGACAGCCCCCAAATTCTTCATCTCATTTTCCATCAAAATCCCCAAAATTTCTATCAAAAATCCACCCTTTTTCTCAAAAATTTAAAGCTAATTCTAAATCCAAGCTTTACCCATTATTCTTTAGCTATTCAAGCATGGATCTTGGAGCATGAAATCATTGTTGGAGGCTAAGATTTTTGCAAGTTTGATCTCAAGCTTGTGAGGTATAATCATAACCTTATGCTTAATTTGTTGTTAAATTACTTCAATATAGCTATTGGGTGTTAGATTAGGGTTTTAAATTTCAAGTTTGAAATTTAAAGAAAGGGTTTTGAATACTATGTTAGGGTTTAGGTCAATTGATCATGATCTAATTGTGTGCTTATTATCTAGTGGGCATGCTAAAACAAAGCTAATTACTAGGTTACTAATTGTTTTGTTTAAAATTGTTCAAATTATGCTAATTTGATAACTAGGTTTTTGGAAATTTATTAAATGGTTTAGATTAAAATATGATTAAGGTTACATGACATTATTAACATTATAAATTTTGGTTTAATACTATAGTATATGCAAAACTAAGCTTAATTGATGAATTGTGAATTTTACTTTAAAAAGTGTTAAAATTGATATGTTTGCAAACTAGAATTTTGGAGTTAATGAAATTTAATGAGATTAAATTATAGGTATGGTTTATATGACTTTGTTATGATATTTAGTGGATATTATGGCCGCTAGATTCGTTTATATATCGAGTTTTGTACTAAAACGGTTAATTTTTGCTTGCTTGATTTTCGGAAAAATGGTTTTTAAAGTGAGTTTGAGGTTTTTGTGAATTGCAACCTAATTCATATTATAATTAGTGTTTGGGTTTTTCTCGATGGTTTGACGTTTGTAGATCGACATCGAGGGTTGCTTTAGCTATTCTTGCATGCGTAGCCGATAGGTTTTGACCTCTGCGTGATACGCATGCCGAATTGGTTTTCATATACCCTATCGATTTCGGATTTGGTTTTTATGCAATACGATACGTTGTGATATGTAGGTACCCCCATGTGGACTTCGAGACGACAAGCAAGCGCGTGGCGACGTCGGCACCGGCGAGCAAGGACCAGATGAGTAGATTTATATCTACGGGGAGAAGTCGGGTGGATGGCGTATAGCACCCCCGCAGTCCGTAGTGTAGCTCATATATATATGTTTATATAGGTGTTTTATGATACGAGAATGTTTATTCATGTTATGTTTATGTGTTCATGGGTTACCTTTGGGTTAGTTGCGAAAACCTAGAGTAGTTGTTATACCCACATACGCACACACAGACTTGCATACTTTACTTTCTTGTGCGCAGATTGGGATGTGTATATATATATATATATATATATATGCGTGGGTATGGGACTATGCATATGTACATTCATATACGCATGCATGGATAATGAGGATAGTACTTGGGATTTAAGATGAGTCGATAAGATTTGATTTGAGGCCGTGAGATCGATGATATAGCAGGGTTCGTATTTGAGATACGACATGACGTTGTAGCGGGTCCTTGACGTAGTGTTTCACACACGTCCATGCATACTTAGGCGGTATCAGTATTGTATTAGACGTAGATCAGTACCCCGATCATGATATTTGATAAAGAGGATACCAGGTGAATAGTATGATGAATGTGATATTGACCCGTACCCAGATTTGGGATGCCGTACGACGGATTTACGTACGAGCTATATTGATGATTGATCCGCACTCTTGACTTGGGATTCCTGATTATAGATATGGTATCGGATATGATATTATTGAGGCGGGATCACCGACTATACATATACAGGTATGTATATGTATCGACTCAGATGATAGGCGGTTTCCTTACTTGTAGTTCAGCTTGTTAGTCCAGCCGTATAGTTTAGTGTAGTTGTTAGATTAGATTAGACTCCTACCTATTTCAAAACTAGCAGATCGTGGGTATTTTAAAAGTCAGGTCAAGGGATCTACGGATATTTCAAAAAACGTATCCTTTCTTAAAAACCACCGTAGCCCCGATTTTCAAAACCCCGCGATTCGTGTTATTTCAAATGGCACCATTGTTTAATATTTAGCTCCCGCTCATTTTGGTTGCTCGCTCCGCATCGCATACTTACATTGTTGTTTCATATTGCATTGTTGATATTATGCTGTTAGGACACCAGCACCATTACCGATGATGCGTATGTACCACATACATTTACTTACCGGCTCACACACATCTTCATCGGTAATTGCCATGTCACGTACACCTTAGAAAATATTATTGCTTAACTTAGATTGATAGCTAGTAGTTTGACATAATATTAGTGTACATACCTTATATGCCAGCTTAGATATTGTAGTTATTACTTATCGCTTCATGCATACTGTTATTCATTGTTATGCCGTATTCATGGATTCTCATGCTTATATTCATGGTTTTACATGCTATTGATGATTCGGATTTCCATGATATTTTCTGGATTTGGAGGAAAACCGCAAAACATATATAAACTGCTTTCTCTCTTTTTAAATAAAAATGCGGTTTTCCCATGATGTATGAGTCGTCCACCATGAGTTTGCTGATAGATTTCGAGACCCAATTCGAGGAGATGGATGAACCGTTTCGGGTACATGGTGGGCCCGGTAAGGTACCCCGGGTCAAGAAGGTCGTGTTGCTGACGTTGAGCCTGGCAGGGGAGCACTACCTACCGGTGATATTACCCGACGCGTCGGATATCCGGAGGATACCGTCGTGGTCTTGAGATGGATGGTAGGGGCCGGTCTGGACTGACGGCGCCCTAGATATTGTGATTGAGACATTGAGATTTCGAGATATTGAGGTACAAAGACTGTGATACAGAGATATCGAGATATTGGGATTACGTTTTGTGTCGTTGCTAGGCACTGTTTTATGCTGATTTCATTTATGATATCTCATTTTAAAAATACAAAGGAAATCTCACTAAATTATGAAAACAGTTTCTTCATTTACATGTATTCTGTTTTCATGCATTCATACCTCATTCATATGATATATTGCTACCTAAGGCACTGACACGGGCACATGAGATTACACTCGGGTTAGATATTACCCTAGCCATTGTTATAGGCTGCATGTTATACATATATTTGAGGATATATTATGATCATTGACCTAGGTTGCGTTATTTATGCGATTTCTATTCGTAGATATTTTTCTATTCACGAGCTGGCAACTCACCCCCGTTGTGCCCCAGTTTCTTGCAGGTTTGCCGTACAGGGTTCTTTACGGCTTTGCGGGCATAGTTTCGTTCGGGTGATTTGCTAGTAGGTGGGTTTATTTGTATCGTATCCATCATTACATCTTGTATATTATTATTCAGTTGTATCTAGAAGTTCCATCAACCAAACATGTATTTATTTTTGAGATAGAGACCAGTGATGTTATTCTTTCGACCTTAGAGTCGCGCGTTGTATTTCTGTGGATTTCTTGTTGTTTTGCGTTTCCTTTTGAGTTTTGATCCTCGCCCTTGGCGTTGTATATTATATTACTTGTGTGGTTGTGACCGTCGATTGACGAAGAGCTAGCTCCCGCTTGGGGATGCCTTTTTATTGATTTCGTATACTATTCATGTTGTATCCCGTTTAGGGGCCAGTATTTACAAAGGAGACTCTTCCGAAATTTTCGGGAAATATTTCATGTTTTTTAAAAAAACCGCATAATTCGGCTTATGCTATTAAAACTACTTGTTTTAAATTGGTTTTCCTTCACTCTACTACCTTTCTTGGTTTGGATTTCTGGGTTTTCGGCTTACTTAGATTACGTACGCCTCGAGACGTTCATAGTTTAAGTGCCGGTCATATTCCGTACTTTCGGGACGTGACAAAATTGGTATCAGAGCGTTAGGTTTTACCTTCGGAGCGTAGGATGACCCTTGGTTGATGGAATAGGTGACTAAAGTAGAGTGACGTACCGTAGGTATGTTCCGCGGCATATTTACGATACGCTACTCCACTTAAGAAGCCTTAGGATGTACATTTCTTTGCTCAGTATTATATTCATTCCGATCTAGCCTCATCAGTACCAGTTATGGTTTTGCTGCCACGATTACGGGAAGGGAGAGCTACAGCTAGAGTTGCGGTCAGCACGAGCTCGTCACGAACGAGGACTGACCAGGGCGAAATTCCGGCGACACACGATTGCGGAGATGTGTCTTTTTACTGTGTTTCCGCGCCACGAGCGTTTGACGGATCGCCTTTATGAGGTTACTCGGATGTGCTGATCGACACTAGAGGATTGAGCCAATGATAGAGGCCAGCCAGATTTTGATGACCGTTGGTGTATTACTTACTCATTATGATTGAGGCACTGTTCAGCGTGCAGACGAGTGAGCCAGTTGTTGCTGCGAGCGACGAGATATCGCCCCATATGTTGGAGCTATTGCAGTACATGTTGTACTAAGAGATGATAGAAGGTCGCTAGCCACCCGAGGATGAATGACTAGGACATGTGGTTTGTTCGCCTACCCGATGAGAGGTCATCAGATAGATTGATTCCAGCTAGAGATGACTTCACGCGGAGACGTTGAGAGTCGACAGAGACGATCGAATGTCAGAAACCTATTATTCCAAGTTTAAAGTATTCGGAAGGGCATGCAGGCAATTCTATGGACCCTCTAGAAGAATGAAACCCTAACTCGACTTAATGACCGTGTGAAAGCCTTTGAACCTTCGGGTTTGCGGCAGTTCTACGGCGCCATTAGTGAGGCTTGGGTTTGCCCTTCTACGGCTGGACCACCGATGCTGTGGTATGTACTCGATACTATTAAACTGTGCCCAAGATGTTGAGCTCTTGGGGGATTATGAGGTTTTGACGACTCGATCGGATGGCTCGACTTAATTCGGATGCTAGGTGATGAGATGCATTTCTTGGGAGACTCCCGATACGAGAATAGCCGTTGGAGCTCAGTCCATGCAGCCGCGACGAGACGCGTCCAAAGCAGACGACATTAGAGAAAAGTGAAGTAAGTGGTTCGTACCAGATCAGGATAAGACGACGTTCCACTCCGCCGACATCAGAGATGCGATACGCATGACGAGGCATTGTGCTTGGATATACCTTCCAGAGGAGTGGCGATGAGAATGCAGTCGTTCCAGAGCAAGAAGCAGATATAGTAAAGGACGATGACTTCCGGACAGTTGGCAGAGACGAGACATGGAAGAGACCGTGAGCAGGATTCCTTCCAGGACACTGCTGCAATGATACTTGCACCAAGGATCAGATGTGTCACGTACATTCAGAGAGCCATAGGCCGACGCCAGTGATGTGCTGTCTTACGAGTGGTCATGATGATTGACCGAGAGATGACCAGAGAAGTGCCAGAACGGAATCATCCCGTTAGCACACCTGACAGGGCCGATGAGCCAATGGACCGAGAGATTGGTAATTCCTTGACCCAGGAGTGGTCATTGTTACGCACACCAGCAGGCCAGAGTTCATGATCATCGACGAGATGTCCCACTAGTGACCGCGACAGTTGGCCGAGATTCTTAGAGGATGCGCTTGGGCGGTACTATTCCGCCATTATTGACTTTGATATTTTGGGTGATTTATTCGCATGATTTGGTTTTGATGATTGAATTTCATGATATCGTTTCCATGGACCATGGTTGCACCTACTGAGTATTTACGATTTTTGCACAGTTGTTGCACTTGAGATAGTTTTCGTGCCTTGGTTTCTCATGTTTGTGACTATATGGATTTCATACAGTTGAGTTGATTTTGTGCGTATGTACGCACACGATTTGGTTTTGCACTCGGTATAGTTCATATATGCTTGCAGTGCAGTGTTATGTATGTTGTGCATTTAGATGCACTGGACTTCGATTTGGATTGTGATGTTCGATATTTGTTTTGTGCACCCTGTGCACCTGATTGGATTTTGCGCATGTTCGGCGCTTGATATTGGATTTCATGATTTCGTGCATAGTGAATGCGGTTTTAATTTTCGTGCATGTTGAGCGCATGTTTTGAGATGCGATTTCGGTGCACACCAGATGCACTAAATCGAGATTCTTCGTGCATGTCAGATGCACCTAATTTTGCTGTCAGGCACCCACGTTGCCCATGACAGATGTTTCGTTCACACCCGATGCACTTAGATGTTGTTTCTGTGCGCATGTATGGCACATATATGGATTTTGATTTCCGTGCACACCAGACGCACGTAGTATTCATATGCGTATTTTGGGATTGATTTCTTATACAGAAGTATGTTTTATGATATTTGCTATGTGTTTTCATACTGAGCAGGACTAGTCAGAGGACAGTACCTGAATATATTTTGCATTCATTGATAGTTATTGAAGGGATTTCCAAAAAGCGAGCTATAGTCTCAGTATTTACCTACGTGTCTGATATGACACGAAATGTTTAAAATAAGGAAACCCTTCTAAATTGTTTCCCAAAACGACAGAACATACGTTTCAAACAAAGGTATATATGTACCTAGTTATTTTCTTATGATAGACGTCCGCCACTGTGTAGTGTTATGCGCATTGCACAGCGACTTAAAAGATTTGGCATGCATTTCCTCCTGATATTTACGTGTATAGTTTCGAGTTATATCATATTGGTTTTGTATTGGATTTGACATTTGTGTCTTTACCATGACTCCGATGATTGCGGGATGCTTGACGGAGTTTTGATTTTGAGTTATCTGCTCATTACTCATGCGCATGCATTGCGCTATGATGCGATTTATGTACTTATGATTTCGGAGCCCCGACGACTTGATGGTTTTGCTTAAATGTTTTAGTATTTGGGGGGAGTTTTAATTTAAATTCGGGGCCGAATTTCTTTAAGGGGGGAAGATTGTAACGTTTTGAAAATCGTTTCGGTGAAATTTCGAAAAAAATCGGTAAAATAAGGGGGTTTTCGGTAAAAAATCAAAATACAAATATCTTTATTATAAAATTAAATATACATATTTTAGCTATGAAATTGCTAGTATTTGGTGTTTATTGAGCCACTGGTGAAATTTCAAATTTTCTGAAATTTTTTCCAAAATTAATTATTTTAATATTATTTTAAGCCGTCACTAATACATTTAATTGGGGAAAATTACAAATTGGAATGAGTTGAAACAAATTTTTTGCATCATAAAACTTTAAATAAAATTTTATCATGTGGTTTTTGAAATGAAATCGTTTGCCAAAACGATTTAGAAAATATTGAAGAAAAAGGCTTTTTTTCGGTGAAATTTAGTGTTAACGGGAGTTGGGGTAATACATTTATCTTTTTCCCTAACCCACACACCCACACCTTACCCTCTCTCCCTCTCCCATGTGGCCGACCCCACCATGACAGCCCTCCCCCTCTACCTCTCTCCAATCACTTCTTTTGTCAAAAGAAAAAAAAAGAAAAGAGTAGAAAATGATAGAATTAGAGCGGACTTTGACTAGAGTGGACTTTCCCCACCTCACTCTCTCTCCTCCCTCACCCAATCCCCACCAATTCTGGCCGAAACCTGAACCCACGACAGCCCCCAAATTCTTCATCTCATTTTCCATCAAAATCCCCAAAATTTCTATAAAAAATGCACCCTTTTTCTCAAAAATTCAAAGCTAATTCTAAATCCAAGCTTTACCCATTATTCTTTAGCTATTCAAGCATGGATCTTGGAGCATGAAATCATTGTTGGAGGCTAAGATTTTTGCAAGTTTGATCTCAAGCTTGTGAGGTATAATCATAACCTTATACTTCAATCTAGCTATTAGGTGTTAGATTAGGGTTTTAAATTTCAAGTTTGAAATTTAAAGAAAGGGTTTTGAATACTAAGTTAGGGTTTAGGTCAATTGATCATGATCTAATTGTGTGGTTATTATCTAGTAGGCATGCTAAAACTGTAAGTGCACGGCGGCGCCCCGGCCGTCAATCCGACGGCCAAATGCGGAAACGGTGATAAACTTTAATTTTGCGGACTTTGCAAACCGGCACCACCGCGCACTAAACTCCGGATCGGGCCATTAAACTAGGTCTAGCTAAAAACAAGACGGGTTAGAGATATACCGAATGATCCGAGTCCTCCGGTCTTCTCGTCGTCATCCCGATCTCTCGTGGAAACTCCGGTCGTCGCCTCCTTGCCGGAAGGGCACCACATCGCCTGCATCTTTTACGGGCTCCTGCCTCAATACCGAGGCAACTCGGGCGCGAAGTTGGCTAACCGACGTGCCCAAGATTTGCTGTAGAACAGTGTAGAGTGTATGTCTCATTGGGGTTTGTTGCCTTTGGATGGAGGAATGAAGATTGAGCTTTGGAGGGAAATGAAGCTATCAATTTTTGCAAGGAAATGAGATGAACAAATGATACACCAAAAATGAACCTCTCATTTTTCCTCCTCTCTCAAAATGGCCGGCCTTCTCCCATGAGAAAATGGTGGTGGGAATGAAAACTAATACCAAGGGAGGTAAGTGTAGGAAAAAGGTTGAGGTGACCATATCAAAAAGCATCATGATAACAAACATACATCAACACCATAACCAATCACAATCTCATTAAATGCAAGTGATGGTGCAAGATATCATAATCAATACATTTGCAATAAAACCCTCCACAAAGTGTTATTTGCACAATTGCAAATAACCCCCTCCATCGGAAAAGTCCGGCCGGGAAAGAACAAAGGAAAACCGGCCGGAACGGAATGCAAACTAGCAACTCCAGAAGACTGGTCCCGTAATAAATTACAGGAAAACCCCGATACTGTGCATACACACCCGCATCTGTATTCCGTCCGGATACAAATGCAAAGAGACAAAACTACACTATCAAATACTAAGATCCGGCTTAAGCCAAAGCCGGCTAGTAAAAACCGTCCGATCATGATCCGTGCAATACCGCACGTATCTGATCGAACCCTGCCACATCTCCATACGGCCTCTACAGCGTTTCGCCCGAAAGCTGAGTAACTGTGTGTGTGGTGAACTCTAAAGACTCGTCAATACTTTGGCTGTGGATTTAACCACTAGCACGTCAGAGGTATAAGCCAATACGTGACGGGCCACCAGCTATCGACCAAAAGGGACGTCGATGAGCGAACTCATCCTGACACCCTACTGAGCCTGTCAGTGACAATATCCGTACAGTCCGATCCGTTCGTCTATGAGCATCGCATGTCGGGCCTAGGGGGTGGGTAAAAGTCAGACCCCCAAAAGCGGTACAAGTCGTGTCGGAGTGTAGCCCAGAACACCCTGAGATACTACTGGAATACCTACCAGTAAATCTCCTGCCTTGGCCAAGGACTTCGTGTAATGGCTCTCCTAGACACAGCGCGACCTCACCCCCAATACCGGGAGAGACGAACCCCCGAAGATCCGCTCACTGCCTCCATGTGGCTCGGGACTGTACCCAACTAAAACCTGTTTGCACGACTCCTTTGAGCCGTGGTAGGGTAGTAATCAAAGCACAGTGGGAACTCACACGAGACAAATGACGATCCCCAGGTCGATGAACTAACCTGTACACATGTCACCTGGGAACTGCTATCTGACGTCAGGTATAAGACCAACTAGCATGTTCCCGGCGAGTCCTGTCCGGTGTACTCATAACCCAATGAGCACCTGCATACATCTTAGGTGAACCAACTGACACTAGTGGCTTGTGAGACCGGCCACCGCCCCTCGTCGGGGTCTCGACTGTATACACTAGTCTACTCTGGAGAATCGATGCCCTGTCTCGAAACTCCCACGACTAGGGACCTTTTAAGGATGTGCTTATAGACTACCAGCTCCCACGTATATGATCGCCCTCATACTGCTGGCAGTCAAGCAAGAATCCTAGGGGCTCTATCAACGTGTAATAGCGACCTGTCAGGTCACCTTAAGCAGTACACGATGATAAAGGTAAACCAGATAGCATACTATCATCTCGAGTAAGACTGTCGTCCCGGGATAGGTCCTCCCTCAATCATTGCAATCACGTGCCTGTGATCCAATAATTGACTCTGAGGGCACTATCTCCAACAATCTCCCACTTGCACTCAAGGCTAATTATTGCGATGTCGCATACTCACAGCCCGTGTGATACCGAACACCCAACTCCTCTACTGGTCAGTCTCACAAAGCTCGTTTGTGAAACTATCGCGTTCAAGGAATAGCCTCAGTGAGTGGATCCGCCTTGAAGTTTCTTTCCATGTCTCTCTATATCTCAAGTTCGCGGAGAAAGCCATCTCCCGAAATGAGTAATACCTGTCTTAGAGTGTCTGGATGTCTGATGGGACCGAGCTCATAAATGAACTCCAAATCCAAACTTCTTAGACTGTATCGTCAACTGAACTTAATCAGTATCCTGCGCCAAGCCTCCCTCAGTATCTGCCTGGATCACCTGTCCAAAATACTGTCCCTCGTCAGAGGGAAAACTATAACTCTGACAACCTCCTTGTCGTCCATGTCACCTTGGAAGCCTGGAATGATAACTGTCTCCCAAATGAGGCTGTCGTTATCATATCCCTAGAACATCCACTTACGTTCTAAAACTGCTTCCGACTGTTTCTCCAGGATTGGATCAATATCAACTTATTGCACCTACTGCAAGAACAACATCTGGTGTGGTACTTGACATCTCATGATTGACTCAATTGCCTAAGCAAGTGATCTGCCAATCATGCGCATCCCTCTCTACTTTAGTCTATAAGACACCTTTAGAGAGGGTGACTCCAATATCTGCAGGTACACTCCCATGCCAGGAGTCGTCCATTCTAAATACTCTTAGAATGCTGTCAAAGTACCCTGATTGGGAAACCACCCAAATCTAGATCTAAAACCATAGATCTAGTAACCAGTATGTCTGATATAATGTCCAAGTCCCATGTGGAGAAAACACTGTGTGACGACCAAAGTATAACCGATCGTAGTATAGGAATATCACTTCCTACTACCTTCTCAACAGATCCATCCCCTATTCTGATGACGTCAAACCTATGACTGTCACATCAGAAACAGATGATCTAACTCCGCTATATCTGCTTTAGTCTATAAGTAGACATAAGCCTGATGTCCACCAATGCTTCCGCTGCTCCCACTGACTACGACAACCCTCTGGCAGAGTCATATAGACGTGCACTTCTAAAGCTAGTTTAGAACGACGCTATATTCATCTTCCTGCCGGGTCTCGCAGCCTGGAACAACAGCAATGGCAAATGTGGATAAACAAGAACTTCCCTGTCACCGTTCTTGAGGCTACCGGAGTACCTCTCGGGTGCCTGAAGTTACCCACCTTATCTGCGGAGTGGCCAATGGAATGTCAAATCAGATTGAATCTTTAGGTTCCTTATCAAATCTTCAGTAATCGTTTGCGGTTCTGGAATCGCTTCCAGTTCTACCATACTCCCACTACTGTTTTCTGAAAAATAACCATTTCCTTTTAAAATTGTGGCGAGTCTAGAACAATATTTCTATTGATCTGCCAGATGGTAGAAAGTCAACCCTCGTCATAGCCTGGGTCAACCCACAAACAGCCATTACAGAAACGTGCCTTGAGTTATCCAGAGTCTGGTTTTAATCATAAGCCGGACAACTCCCCGTACCTTAACAATGTTAAGATATGAACTGTACTATATCCAATATAGAACCAGAGGCACTGATTTAATTCAACCAGATTCAAATCATGCAGCTGTTTCCAGTGCATGTCAACTAAATGGAGAGAGGCCGATCAGGGTTACTCAACTTAGGAATGCTTCCAATTATGAGTAACCTGAAAGAGAAGCAATTTCTCTTTATCATTACTATCAATTGAATACCATACACAAGTATCTACATCTTCGATCACCTTGAAGAATACCGATACTTGCTATACCTGGTTCTCTACTCTATTCAAATACCTATAACTCCTCAAAACTTAGACCCTGTGTTTCAACGAAATACATGTCTAAGAACTAGAGAAGTTAAAAGTAAACAGAATATAGTATGAGGACCAACCCCTCTGTCCTAATGGACACTGGACAACATACAATACTCTGTATAAGTCCGCTGAGTCTAACAACTCTTTCACTGTGTGTCGTAGGTTGAAAACTGTACTTATGGTTAAGAAGAATTACACCGCTGTTTAATGCTCCTTACCTAACCATCCACTGATATAGGTAAATGTCATTGACATAATATCAAAAGGTATATCTCACTCTATGAAAATAGACGTACAGATATATCAATTTGAAATTGGTGCACAACAGCGGATATTCAAAACCAAATATTTGCCGACCGGCAAACAGCCCAGGTGATCTCCTCAAATATCACCGATTACAACGAATCCCGATATAATGAGGATGATTACCCTATTCCCAATAACTTACTCCAACTCACCATCTGTAAAACCATACAGATGTGAGAATCAAACCTGGTAAATACATACCCTGGAGCAAGTGTCCAATCGGGAAATCAGTTTTTCTTTTAACAGTACACAGTTGAACTGAAACATTGAAATGTTTCGATGGGGTATCCTGGTATTCCTAGTAATGCCTCTACCATTATCCAGATTCACAACTATAACCGCATAATTCTTTGCCACCTCTCCAAATCCCTTTATATGTCTTTAGTCGTTACCTTCTGCACACCTCTTAGGCCAAATGGTTTTCTTCCTTCCCTACCGTTCGGCACCAGCCTATAGTTTGGAGGAAGACTATCCAATAAGCATAATGGGTGTACTGTCCTAATCCTAGGAGCACTCGCAATGCGAGAGAAGGTGAAGATAAAAGACAACCGAATAAACCTTATTCCTATTTCTCCTGGACCAGAATCCATCCCCGAACCGGAACAAGTTCCTTTCGAGTTCGTATATAACCATACGATGGAGTATCCAATAAACTGTGGATTTTCGTAGTGATACGGAGTGTCCTAGAGAAATACAAAGGTGATTTAGGATTGGCGAAGAAATACTTGGTTTGGTCGTGAATAGCAGTCGCAATTTACTTTGCCCTCTTACTAATCCCTTGCTTTGTCTTAATCTTAATACCTTCTGCACACCATCGTTATGCTAATTGGTTTTCTTCATTCCCCACTGTTCGGCACCAGCCTAAGGTTTGGAAAAAGACTATCCAATTTGCATAATAGGTGTACTATCTCCTAAACCAAGGAGTACTCGTAACTTGAGAGAAGGCAAAAAGGAAAAGACAACTGAATAATCCTATCCGTTTTCTCCAGAACCGGAAACCATCCTCGAATTCCTTCGAGTTCGTATCTAACCATACGATGGTTTTGTCCAATGGAAGTGGACGTTCGTAGTAATACGGGATGTCCTGGAGAAAAGGGTAAAAGTAGGAGTGGCAATGAGGTCTGCAACTCTGACAATCCAAAAGCCAGTGTTAAGAAGGTTCGGTCAACTTAGTCACTGAGTCATAGTCTTAGGGTCGGGTCAATGGTCGCTGCCAGAGAGAGAGAAAAGAAACACTCAGCGTGCACTCTAACCTAGATCAGAAAGGTTACCAATTTATCTAATCTGGAAACCTCCCACTGTACCTCAAATTCTCCTCCAAACCTGAAAGAAGAATTAGTCGGGGTCACCCGAGGAGTAAACCAACTCATCAGTGGGAATCGGGATCCAACTCTCATCGAATGATAATGTGACGTAATCCGCTCACGTCATCACACTCCAGAAGGTATGCGCATATCTGGCAAGTTTCAGTTCATTTGAAACTCCCGATGTGATTTCTGCCCCATGCTCTTATGACCTTGACGAAGGTCAACAAATCATAAGTCACATGTCAAGTTCCACCCGTCATTGTCCAGGTTAATTTGAACCCACCCATACAAGCCCTTGACGAAGGTCAACAAGGCTATACGACTGTCCCAAACCAACGCATCTATCTATGCAGCAGAAAAGCAACAAGCAGCTACCATGCACTTTGCCTTGACGAAGGTCAACAAACATAGCATGAATACTACGTGCTACCTGTCTGAAACGACGGAGGGCTACGAATGGTTTCTGGCGAAAACCTTTAACGTAATGAACTTGATATCGTTGAAGGAACGGATAGCTTTTTAGAAAATATAGTGACGAAAACCTTTACTAAAGAGGTCACTCCCGGTGAAGGGATCTCGGCTCTTTCCCCGTAGAATGGGGTGCTGGATATTCATAACCGAATATCACTGTGCACAGCAAAAGTAATCGGCTATAGTGAAGTTAATGCCCTGACGCAAACTTCTGTCCAAGGGGTCACTCCCGGTGAAGGGATCTCGGCCCTTGCCTCGTCGACTGAGGAGCAGGATATTCCAAATGAATACCACGATGCAAAACAAAAGTGAACGTCCTTGCAATAACAGCTTTTTGAAAAGTGTTCCAACAACATCAGAATAGGTTTGTTTTAACTTGCATTGATCCGAATCAATGCAGTCCCATCAATTGATCACACCACAAAGAACGAAAATATACTGACGTACGTATATGCCATCCGCATTCGCCACTGGGTCCCGTCATCACCCGTTAGGTTAGCTAACTAACGGCAGAGCGGGGACTGGACTAGCGCGGATGAAAAACATATACAACATCTACTAATATATATACCAATATATAGTATTTCGCTCAAGGCGTGATAAAATGCAACATCACAGAAATGTACAGCATCACAGAACAATACAGATATCTGGGATCCCCGGGTTTCACAGAGCCACTACTGAAACCCGACGTTCCCCTGGTCGTGTGGATAGCCTGTGCAATGAAATCCTAGACCCCTACGGGCGCGGCAAGTCACCCG
This sequence comes from Agapanthus africanus, assembly GCA_030015575.1. Classification (NCBI taxonomy): domain Eukaryota; kingdom Viridiplantae; phylum Streptophyta; class Magnoliopsida; order Asparagales; family Amaryllidaceae; genus Agapanthus; species Agapanthus africanus. The sequence continues at coordinate 157,047,083 of CM057344.1, read as the reverse complement.
CCAAAACCTGAAGCGAGGCAGCCCCCTTCAGCGCCGTGAATGGACCACCCAGCACTTCACGGAATCCGGTAACTTGGGCACCCCTCCGGGGTCAACCTGTACCCCCTACAAGTGCGGCGAATAGCCCACCAATTCCAGACTGAAGCCCCTCCGTCTCAATGCCCTGAGATGCGGGCCCGTTGCCCTCTAGAACCCGGCTATCCGCGCACCCCTCCGCGGGGTAACCCTAGTACAGAAAGTAAAATATACATACAACAGGTACATCGAACGCAACCAGGTCGTGCCCCAAAAGAATAATACAATCAGGCTGTGACGGCAATCAACATGTCGGACGCTCGCCCCGCAAAATCAAATGTACATAATACAACAACACTGTACTAGCATTGCATCCAGGCTATCCCCACGACCGATTCACAAAATCACAGCAAATACATAGAAAATCAACGCGAAAGTCACGTTCGCAAATCCGTCTAACCGGGCTATAGCAGTTAGACTGGATTTACCGATCGAGTGACATTCACGGTCGCAGATATAATGTAAATACTGTGAAAAATGTGTTTAAAATATCCGATCAATCAAATTTTAACAAGTGGGCCCCAAGTACTACTGTAGCACATCCAGAAATTCTGGGCCCAAAATTAATGTTCCAAAATACATATTTTCTCCCCTGAAGCCCACTGGAAAAAGTTGACCCATTGACCTCTCCAGATTGCGGCGGAACCGCGGCCCAAAGTGGGGTTTAGCCGCGGTTCCGCGCTCTGGCTAAGAGATCACTGTGTCGAATTTTCCCATTACTCTTAGAACTTCCAGTACATGTATTTTCTACAACCTGAAAAATTTTTAGAGACCAAAAAATTTCAACAGAAAACTGTCGTGAAGAAAATACGGGTTTTGGGACATTTGATCGATCGGAACTGAAAAACACATTACACAAAGCTAGACGAAGTTAATGGCGAGGCTCTGATACCACTGTAAGTGCACGGCGGCGCCCCGGCCGTCAATCCGACGGCCAAATGCGGAAACGGTGATAAACTTTAATTTTGCGGACTTTGCAAACCGGCACCACCGCGCACTAAACTCCGGATCGGGCCATTAAACTAGGTCTAGCTAAAAACAAGATGGGTTAGAGATATACTGAATGATCCGAGTCCTCCGGTCTTCTCGTCGTCGTCCCGATCTCTCGCGGAAACTCCGGTCGTCGCCTCCTTGCCGGAAGGGCACCACATCGCCTGCATCTTTTACGGGCTCCCGCCTCAATACCGAGGCAACTCGGGCGCGAAGTTGGCTAACCGACGCGCCCAAGATTTGCTGTAGAACAGTGTAGAGTGTATGTCTCATTGGGGTTTGTTGCCTTTGGATGGAGGAATGAAGATTGAGTTTTGGAGGGAAATGAAGCTATCAATTTTTGCAAGGAAATGAGATGAACAAATGATACACCAAAAATGAACCTCTCATTTTTCCTCCTCTCTCAAAATGGCCGGCCTTCTCCCATGAGAAAATGGTGGTGGGAATGAAAACTAATACCAAGGGAGGTAAGTGTAGGAAAAAGGTTGAGGTGACCATATCAAAAAGCATCATGATAACAAACATACATCAACACCATAACCAATCACAATCTCATTAAATGCAAGTGATGGTGCAAGATATCATAATCAATACATTTGCAATAAAACCCTCCACAAAGTGTTATTTGCACAATTGCAAATAACCCCCTCCATCGGAAAAGTCCGGCCGGGAAAGAACAAAGGAAAACCGGCCGGAACGGAATGCAAACTGGCAACTCCAGAAGACTGGTCCCGTAATAAATTACAGGAAAACCCCGATACCGTGCATACACACCCGCATCTGTATTCCGTCCGGATACAAATGCAAAGAGACAAAACTACACTATCAAATACTAAGATCCGGCTTAAGCCAAAGCCGGCTAGTAAAAACCGTCCGATCATGATCCGTGCAATACCGCACGTATCTGATCGAACCCTGCCACATTTCCATACGGCCTCTACAGTGTTTCGCCCGAAAGCTGAGTAACTGTGTGTGTGGTGAACTCTAAAGACTCGTCAATACTTTGGCTGTGGATTTAACCACTAGCACGTCAGAGGTATAAGCCAATACGTGACGGGCAACCAGCTATCGACCAAAAGGGACGTCGATGAGCGAACTCATCCTGACACCCTACTGAGCCTGTCAGTGACAATATCCGTACAGTCCGGTCCGTTCGTCTATGAGCATCGCATGTCAGGCCTAGGGGGTGGGTAAAAGTCAGACCCCCAAAAGCGGTATAAGTCGTGTCGGAGTGTAGCCCAGAACACCCTGAGATACTACTGGAATACCTACCAGTAAATCTCCTGCCTTGGCCAAGGACTTCGTGTAATGGCTCTCCTAGACACAGCGCGACCTCACCCCCAATACCGGGAGAGACGAACCCCCGAAGATCCGCTCACTGCCTCCATGTGGCTCGGGACTGTACCCAACTAAAACCTGTTTGCACGACTCCTTTGAGCCGTGGTAGGGTAGTAATCAAAGCACAGTGGGAACTCACACGAGACAAATGACGATCCCCAGGTCGATGAACTAACCTGTACACATGTCACCTGGGAACTGCTATCTGACGTCAGGTATAAGACCAACTAGCATGTTCCCGGCGAGTCCTGTCCGGTGTACTCATAACCCAATGAGCACCTGCATACATCTTAGGTGAACCAACTGACACCAGTGGCTTGTGAGACCGGCCACCGCCCCTCGTCGGGGTCTCGACTGTATACACTAGTCTACTCTGGAGAATCGATGCCCTGTCTCGAAACTCCCACGACTAGGGACCATTTAAGGATGTGCTTATAGACTACCAGCTCCCACGTATATGATCGCCCTCATACTGCTGGCAGTCAAGCAAGAATCCTAGGGGCTCTATCAACGTGTAATAGCGATCTGTCAGGTCACCTTAAGCAGTACACGATGATAAAGGTAAACCAGATAGCATACTATCATCTCGAGTAAGACTGTCGTCCCGGGATAGGTCCTCCCTCAATCATTGCAATCACGTGCCTGTGATCCAATAATTGACTCTGAGGGCACTATCTCGAACAAAAACAAAGCTAATTACTAGGTTACTAATTGTTTTGTTTAAAATTGTTCAAATTATGCTAATTTGCTAACTAGGTTTTTGGAAATTTATTAAATGGTTTAAATAAAAATATGATTAAGGTTTCATGACATTATTAACATTATAAATTTTGGTTTAATACTATAGTATATGCAAAACTAAGCTTAATTGATGAATTGCGAATTTTACTTTAAAAAGTTTTAAAATTGATATGTTTGCAAACTAGAATTTTGGAGTTAATGAAATTTAATGAGATTAAATTATAGGAATGGTTTATATGACTTTGTTATGATATTTAGTGGATATTGTGGCCGCTAGATTCGTTTATATATCGAGTTTTGTACTAAAACGGTTAATTTTTTTTTGCTTGATTTTCGGAAAAATGGCTTTTAAAGTGAGTTTGAGGTTTTTGTGAATTGCAACCTAATTCATATTATAATTAGTGTTTGGGTTTTTCTCGATGGTTTGACGTTTGTAGATCGACATCGAGGGTTGCTTTAGCTATTCTTGCAAGCGTAGCCGATAGGTTTTGACCTCTGCGTGATACGCGTGCCGAATTGGTTTTCATATACCGTATCGATTTCGGATTTGGTTTTTATGCAATACGATACGTTGTGATATGTAGGTACCCCCATGTGGACTTCGAGACGACAAGCAAGCGCGTGGCGACGTCGGCACCGGCGAGCAAGGACCAGGTGAGTAGATTTATATCTACGGGGAGAAGTCGGGTGGATGGCGTATAGCACCCCCGCAGTCCGTAGTGTAGCTCATATATATATGTTTATATAGGTGTTTTATGATACGAGAATGTTTATTCATGTTATGTTTATGTGTTCATGGGTTACCTTTGGGTTAGTTGCGAAAACCTAGAGTAGTTGTTATACCCACATACGCACACACAGACTTACATACTTTACTTTCTTGTGCGCAGATTGGGATGTGTATATATATATATATATATATATATGCGTGGGTATGGGACTATGCATATGTACTCGGGATTTAAGATGAGTCGATGAGATTAGATTTGAGGCCGTGAGATCGGTGATATAGCAGGGTTCATATTTGAGATACGACATGACGTTGTAGCGGGTCCTTGACGTAGTGTTTCACACACGTCCATGCATACTTAGGAGGTATCAGTATTGTACTAGACGTAGATCAGTACCCCGATCATGATATTTGATAAAGAGGATACCAGGTGAATAGTATGATGAATGTGATATTGACCCGTACCCAGATTTGGGATGCCGTACGACGGATTTACGTACGAGCTATATTGATGATTGATCCGCACTCTTGACTTGGGATGCCTGATTATAGATATGGTATCGGATATGATATTATTGAGGCGGGATCACCGACTATACATATACAGGTATGTATATGTATCGACTCAGATGATAGGCGGTTTCCTTACCTGTAGTTCAGCTTGTTAGTCCAGCCGTATAGTTTAGTGTAGTTGTTAGATTAGATTAGATTCCTACCTATTTCAAAACCAGCAGATCGTGGGTATTTTAAAAGTCAGGTCAAGGGATCTACGGATATTTCAAAAAACGTATCCTTTCATAAAAACCACCGTAGCCCTGATTTTCAAAACCCTGCGATTCGTGTTATTTCAAATGGCACCATTGTTTAATATTTAGCTCCCGCTCATTTTGGTTGCTCGCTCCGTATCGCATACTTACATTGTTATTTCATATTGCATTGTTGAAATTATGCTGTTAGGACACTAGCACCATTACCGATGATGCGTATGTACCACATACACTTACTTGCCGGCTCACACACATCTTCATCGGTAATTGCCATGTCACGTACACCTTAGAAAATATTATTGCTTAACTTAGATTGATAGCTAGTAGTTTGACATAATATTAGTGTACATACCTTATATGCCAGCTTAGATATTATAGTTATTACTTGTCGCTTCATGCATACTGTTATTCATTGTTATGCCGTATTCATGGATTCTCATGCTTATATTCATGGTTTTACATGCTATTGATGATTCGGATTTCCATGATATTTTCTGGATTTGGAGGAAAACCACAAAACATATATAAACTGCTTTCTCTCTTTTAAAATAAAAATGCGGTTTTCCCATGATGTATGAGTCGTCCACCATGAGTTTGCTGATGGATTTCGAGACCCGATTCGAGGAGATGGTTGAACCGTTTCGGGTACATGGTGGGCCCGGTAAGGTACCCCGGGGCAAGAAGGTCGTATTGCTGACGTTGAGCCTAGCAGGGGAGCACTACCTACCGGTGATATTACCCGACGTGTCGGATATCCGGAGGATACCGTCGTGGTCTTGAGATGGATGGTAGGGGCCGGTCTGGACTGACGGCGCCCTAGATATTGTTATTGAGACATTGAGATTTCGAGATATTGAGGTACAGAGACTGTGATACAGAGATATCGAGATATTGGGATTACTTTTTATGCCGATGCTAGGCACTGTTTTATACTGATTTCATTTATGATATCTCATTTTAAAAATACAAAGGAAATCTCACTAAATTATGAAAACAGTTTCTTCATTTACATGTATTCTGTTTTCATGCATTCTTACCTCATTCATATGATATATTGCTACCTGAGGCACTAACACGGGCACATGAGATTACATTCGGGTTAGATATTACCCTAGCCATTGTTATAGGCTGCATGTTATACATATATTTGAGGATATATTATGATCATTGACCTAGGTTGCGTTATTTATGCGATTTCTATTCGTAGATATTTTTCTATTCATGAGTTGGCAACTCACCCCCGTTGTGCCCCAGTTTCTTGCAGGTTTGCCGTACAGGGTTCTTTACGGCTTTGCAGGCATAGTTTCGTTCGGGTGATTTGCTAGTAGGTGGGTTTATTTGTATCGTACCCATCATTACATCTTGTATATTATTATTCAGTTGTATCTAGAAGTTCCATCAACCAAACATGTATTTATTTTTGAGATAGAGACCAGTGATGTTATTCTTTCGGCCTTAGAGTCGCGTATTGTATTTCTGTGGATTTCTTGTTGTTTTGCGTTTCCTTTTGAGTTTTGATCCTCGCCCTTGGCGTTGTATATTATATTACTTGTGTGGTTGTGACCGTCGATTGACGAAGAGCTAGCTCCCGCCCCCGCTTGGGGATGCCTTTTTATTGATTTCGTATATTATTCATGTTGTATCCCGTTTGGGGGCCAGTATTTACAAAGGAGACTCTGCCGAAATTTTCGGGAAATATTTGATGTTTTTTAAAAAAAACCGCATAATTCGGCTTATGCTATTAAAACTACTTGTTTTGAATTGGTTTTCCTTCACTCTACTACCTTTCTTGGTTTGGATTTCTGGGTTTTCGGCTTACTTAGATTACGTACGCCTCGAGACGTTCGTAGTTTAAGTGCCGGTCATATTCCGTACTTTCGGGACGTGACAGTAGGTACCCCATGTGGAATTCGAGACGACAAGCAAGCGCGTGGCGACATCGGCACCAGCGAGCGAGGACCAGGTGTGTAGATTTATATCTACGTGGAGAAGTCGGGTGGATGGCGTATAGCACCCCCGCAGTTCATGGTGATGTATACGAATACGTATACACACATATATTGAGTATATATATTGTTCGAGAGTATTGATGACATAGATGGATTTTAGGTGTGATCGGATTAGTTTAGTGTTGCGAGACCCTAGAGTAGAGGTTGCACCACATTTACACACACACCCATACTTGCATACATTCTTCTTTCATATGTGCATATATGGGGTTATATTGTTATGTGTACACATGGGTATGGGACAATATGTTCACATACTGGATTTGAGGATAGTATTTGGGATTTGAGATGAGTCGATAAGATTTGATTGAGACCGCGAGAACGGTGATATGGCAGGATTCATACTTGAGATACGTCCTGATGTTATAGCGGATCTTAGGACGACGATACATGCGAATAGTGTTATACATTGAATGGTTAATATGTGATCGTGATATAAGATAAGATATGTTAAGATATTCATAATAGGTTGCATTAGGCGATGTATACCTCTTTATGACGATATATGATGATGATATCGGTTTGTATGAGGCTGTAGATCAACAGTCAGATCATGATTAAATTGATGATATTAGTATTGTACTAGACGTAGATCAGTACCCCGGATTATGATCTTTGATAAAGAGGATACCAAATGATTAATTTGATGAATGTGATACTGACCTGTACCCAGATTTGTGGATGCCGTACGACGGATTTACGTACGAGCTATATATTGATGTTTGATCCGCACTCTTGACTTGGGAATGTCTGATTATAGATATGGTATCGGATGTGATATTATTAAGGCGGGATCACCGACTAACATATACATGTAGGTATGTGTATCGACTCAGAGGTTAGGCGGTTTCCTTACCTTCAGTAGCCAGTTAGCTTAGCCCTTTAGTTTAGTGTAGTTGTTAGACTAGATTTATATTAAATATAGATGTGTTATCTTTGCGTCTAGTATTTAGCTCCCGCTCATTATTGCTGTTGCTCCGCATCGCATACTTATTGTGATTCATATTCCATTATTGATATCATGCTGTTAGGAGACCAGCACTATTACCGATGATGTGTATGTACCACGTACACTTACTTGCCGGCTCACACACATCTTCATCGGTAATTGCCATGTCACGTACACTTAGAGAATATTATTGCTTGACTTAGCTTGTTAGATAGTAGTTTTGACATGATATTAGTGTACTTGCCTTATATGCCAGTTTAGACATTGTAGTTATTACTTGTCACTTCATGCATACCATTATTCATTGTTATGCCGCATTCATGGATTCTCATGCATATATTCACTATTTTACGTGTTATTGAGGTTTTGGATTCGGATTTCCATGAGATTTTCTGGATTTGGGGGAATACTGCAAAACTTATACAAACTTCTTCTCTCTCTTTTTAAATGAAAAGCGCGGTTTTCCCATGATGTATGAGTCGTCCACCATGAGTTTGCTGATGGATTTCGAGACCTGATTTGAGGAGACGGATGAACCGTTTGGGGTACATGGTGATGACGATGTGAGCCTGGCAGAGGAGCACTACCTACCGTGATTTTACCCGACGCGTCGGATATCTGGAGGATACCGTCGTGGTCTTGAGATTGATGGTAGGGGCCGGTCTGGATTGACGGCGCCCTAGATAGTGAGATTGAGACATTGAGATTTTGAGATATTGAGATACAGAGATTGCGACACAGAGATATCGAGATATTTGGATACTTGTTTTGTGTCGATGCTAGACACTGTTTATGCCGATTTCATTTATGATACCTCGTTTTTAAAAAAATACAGAAATCTCACTAAATTATGAAAGCAGTTTTCTTCAGTACATGCATTCTGTTTCATGCATTCATACATCATCCATATGATGTATTTCTACCTGAGGCACTGACACGGGCACATGCACATGGTATTACACTTGGGTTAGACATGTACCCTAGCTATTGTTATAGGTTGCTGGTTATATATTTAAGGATATATTATGATCATATGACCTAGGATTGCGTTGTTCATGCAGTTTCTGTTCGTAGATATTTTTCTACTCACGAGTTGGCAACTCACCCCCGTTGTGCCACAGTTTTTTGCAGGTTTTGCCGTACAGGTTTCTTTACGGCTTTGCTGGCACTACTTCTTTTCGGGTGACTTTCTAATAGGTGGGTTTATTTGTATCGTACCCATCATTATACCTTGTATATATTATTCAGTTGTATCTAGTAAATTCCATCAACCAAACATGTATTTATTTCTGAGATAGAGACCAGTGATGTTTATTCTTTCGACCTTAGAGTCGCGCGTTGTATTTCTATGGATTTCTTGCTGTTTTGAGTTTCCTTTTGAGTTTTGATCCTCGCCCTTGGCGTTGTATATTATATTTCTTGTGTGGTTGTGACTGTCGATTGACGAAGAGCTAGCTCCCGCTTGGGGATGCCTTTTTTTTGATTTCGTATACTATTCATGTTGTATCCCATTTGGGGGCCAGTATTTACAAAGGAGACTCTGCCGAAATTTTCAGAAAATACTTGATGTTTTTAAAACGCATAATTCGGCTTATGCTATTAAAACTACTTGTTTTAAGTTGGTTTTTCCTTCACTCTACTACTTTTCTTGGTTTGGATTTCTGGGTTTTCGGCTTACTTAGATTACGTACGCCTCGAGACGTTTCGTAGTTTAAGTGCCGGTCATGTTCCGTACTTTCGGGGCATGACAGTAACGAGCATCCCAAAGCGTAACGTCAGTATCACAGACCCGAGCGTCCATGATGACTAGGAGTCAAACCCGGAGATAGTGATTTTATCCCGAGCGAGGTGTTGAACGCTCTTGCAGATTTCTTTTAGCACCCTCACATTCAGGAGATTGACAGAGGACCCGTTGTCAACTAAGATCTTCTTTATCTTGATGTCATGGCAGTATCCGGTGACATACAGGAGACGCTTGTGCTCGCACGTTCCGAGGAGGAAATCTTAGTCGCTGAAAGTGATGTCAGCTGTGTGTACTTCTTCCAGCTCGTCCTTCATCTTTTCTTCGGCAAGGAAAGCTTGAAACTGCTTGGGCTCCTGTAATGCCTTAATCAGAGAATCTCGTGCTTCTTTAGACAGGAGAAGGGCATCCAAGATACTCAATTGTGAAGGTATCTTCCTCATATGTGCCAGGACATTGTAATCCTTCTTGTTTTTCTTATGCGGGTCCTTGGCTGCTAGCTCTTCGACGACTCGATCATCGAGGGCGATATCCTTAGAGACTTTTTCCTTCCCCTTATCTTTTTTGTTCGATCCCTTATTTGTAGGTCTGAGATTCTTTTCGGGCAACGTACGGTTGGGCTGCTGAATATTCCCACAGTCCTTCGTCCCTTCCTCATTTCCTGAGGTCGATTCTTTGAAGAGAGGGCCGAGGGCTGCTTCTTCATCGGAATCGCTTCCAAAGGTGAGAACTTGCGATCTCATGGTATCAACGATGTGACATTTGCCGGCAGTTCCTTTGTGCTCATCCGTCGTATTTCTCTGCTCCCGATGAGTTTTGCGCTTCATCCGCTTGAAATGTTATCGATGAGCAAAGTATCCTTGCCACCACTTTTTAAAGGCCATGCACTCTTCGGTAGGGTGTGCAATCCTTTGATGGTAAAAGCAGTAGTTAGGATGCACATACGCTTCGTCAAGGAGTATACCGCCAGGAGTATTTCCTTTGGGAGATGGCAGCTTCATTCCCATTGACAGGGCTTTAGCGAACCGTTTCCTCATTTTAAGCCTGCTTTTGTCTGCCGCGGGTGTGCTTCGATCTGGTTGGAGTGTTTCAACCTTTTCATCCAGTCGCCGACATTTGGTTTTTTTTAATATGGCCATTTCCCGGTCTCAATCAGCCTTGCTCTTCTGACGGGCTTTGTTCAGTAGCATGTCAATCATCCCGTCTGACGGTTCTAAGGATTTCGGTACCGATCCTGCCCCCGGTGCCTTTATATTATCTTCTAATTCCGAGTGAGCTTCTTCGTCATTTATTGGTGAATGAGAGATCATGTGACAACTTGCCACATAATCCTCAGGTTCTTCTGACGAGTCTTCTCCCTCATAATTGTCGTCATCTCTGTCCTCAAGGATGTGGTTGAGAAACTCTTGGAGTGTGACCGGGGTTCACGCCTTCTGGTTATATTCCTCCAGCGCGTCAATATACTTTTGCAGCTCCGTGCGCTTGTCATCAGGCTGCGTGGGCTTCTTGTTCTTCTTCTTTTTCTTCGAAGACTTTGACGACTGGGCCTGGGTGTTTTGCCTTTCGCTACCAACTCCCGATGTTGGGCGTGGTTTCAGCATCCCTTCAATAATCTCTCTCTAGCGGGCTTTTCATCTGATCGCCGGACGCGTTTGAAGATCTTTCAGCATTCTTTTAGTTTTTGCTGAAAGAACAACTTCCCATGGAGCTTCCTATATAAATGAGCATGATGCCCCCGGCGTGTCCATCTTCTTCAGAGCATGTGGTTATGGGGGGTTTACCCTCCAGTTTTTAGATAGCGCGAATTTGCCTTGCTGGTACCGGTCCTCAATCCAGCTTTTGAAGACGAACCAATCTTCGATCGGATGGCCCAACATTCGGTGGTAGGGGCAGTAGTTGGGATTGTTGACGTCACCGAGCTGCAGTGGGCGCTTTGGATCCGACAGGGTGATAAGCCTGTTGCGCACTGCTAGTTCGAACAGTCTTCTCATTTTATCCTGGGAAACGAGTAAGGTCTTCTTAACTTATCGTCGAGGAATCACGATTTGTTGCCTTGGCGAGCAGCCAGCTTCAGCTCACTCAGCTGTTGCTGAGTGTTGGCGACGAAGAACGCTTTCCCTTTTCCCTTTTCATTTTGAAAATCCGCTTTTGAAGAGGACGACCTATGGCCCATCTGATCCATCTGGGCCAGCTTATCAATCAAGGCCTGAAAGGTGGTCGGCTTGAAGAACATCATAAAATGAGATATGGTTGCCTGAGAATCGAAAGTTCCCACAAACATGCCCATGGCAGGAGCTTCCTCTATGCGCTGTTCACACTCCGACCATAGGTTCCGCCACCGAATGGCATATTGAACCCAGGTTTCTCCTAGCTTCACTCTGGCATTGATCAATGCCGTGATCGGGGTACGTTCATTGGCACTTGCAAACCTTTGTGTAAACAGTAGCTCCATTTTGGCAAATGTTTTGACAGAGTCATTCGGGAGCTCGGAGTACCATTCGAATGCTGTCTCCGACAAGCTGCCAACAAACTGGCAAAGAAGCAGTTTATCATCACCCCCAGTATTACCGCACAAGGCTCTAAATTGAGCAATGTGCTGGTGTGGATTACCCGTCCCTTATATACGTGGAATATAGGGATCGTATATCCCGGCGGGTACTTTATTTGATCGTACCAACCCAGATACGGTCGTCCAGTTTTAACGATTTGGCCAACTGCTTCGCTCGCCTGATGAGCTTGTATCTGTTGAGCTATATAGTCGTCAAGGGCAGCTTTTGAGATCGTCTCCTCTTTGGCTGCTGAAAAAGAAGGAAGAGGGTTTGATGTCTCCCCTTTGTTTTCTTCAAGGATAATCGGAGGGTCTTCAGCTGGGGGATCTGGTTGTATCATCATCCCGACCATATCTTGAAACAGAAGCACCATTTGCTTTATATTAGGCGCTTGTTCCACGACCTCTTTGCCTTTCTTCTCGAGCATTCTTCAGAGGAATTCGGCATCGGCTTCCTACTTCTAGCGCTGCTCCGACGATTTATCCGAGCTTTCTTTTGGCCCAGTGAGCGCGGCCATCTTTGTCAGCATCTCCTGGAGCTTTTGCTGTTGTTGCTCCTAGGCCTTAGTCACTAATCGCGTAAGTGGTCGATGACCCGTAGAGATACAGCTATCCTCTTTTCCGGATGCCATGTAAATGGTGTGTACCACCATGCCCCAGACTTGGGGCGTTTGGATTCAGTGCCCTTGAGCTTTATCGTAGACAAGAGGATCTTCTCCAGCCTTCTCCTTTTATGGGCGGTTGAAGTTGAGGGGGCTGTAGCAGCCGATGCTTTCCGCGGTACGACGGCGGTGAGATGGTCCTCCTCTTGATGAACCTTCATTTTCTTCTGTCGGAGGGGAGTAGTCTTTGTCAGTTACAGAGTCTTGGACTCTTTGCCAGACCCTGTGGATTTTGGAGGACAGCCGCTAAGGAGGCTGTTCCGGTTTCTCCTTAATAACATTTTCAGCGGGTGGAGGAGAATTTTTCAACACGGCAGTCGGACTGTTCTTGCGCACCCTCCTGAGCGGCTCAAAGCTGTTCCCAGTTGGAACAGCAGCGTCAATTTCCACCATCGGAACTGGTGGAGTCAGTCCAGAAGGAGAGCTGCCCCAATTTTCCTCACTCGGTGCCAGTGGCAACGTCGTGCGTGTCTTGCAGATGGTATTGCCTCAGTTATGGGGGTAGCTTCATCATGCCCCTATTCTGGTGAAGGGTTGTCGTTGGTGCCAGCCTATCGAAGACCGACATCCATTGAGAGGGAACAGTCAATCTTGCAAAGGCTGACTTTTTGGCATGGGAAGCATTTTTAATGACCTCGCCTGCAGCAGGAGTTGGAACGGCCAGTCTTGCGAAGACCGATCTCTTAGCAGAAGAAGCCCCTTTGACGATTTCGTCCATTGGAGTTGGAATGGCTATAAGCTTTGGGATAACTCCTTCAGGTATTGTAGGCTTCTTTATGGGCCCACTGGAGCTCAGGCTCAGTCTGTCGAAGTCTGATGCAGTAGACATGGAATTGGATGACCCATTAAGAGGGGCCGTGGTAGTTGTAAGCCGATCGAAGATCAACTTCTTCGGAGCTTCCTTTGATGGCATTGGGACGCTGAAGCTTGCCGGTGGGATCATGGTCCCAAAGAACAGTCCAGTGGTGGCCTGAGTCACCTGTCCCATTGGCATGGCGAAGATGGAGGCCGCTTGGGGCCCATAAGTCACTCCTCCAGCGAGGACGGAGTGAGAGTTGCTCTTGCAGTTAGTGCAGCTGGAGGCCGTTGCTCTTCTTTTCTCTGCACGAGAGCAAGACACCAAATCTTAGTATCTCGAATCGACAGGCAACCATAGAAAACCGTAATTTTTTTCGCGAAACACGACATACAAAGTGTGGAGTGGAAAGAGGAAAAGGTCCCACCGAAGTGCCAGAATCTGTTTACCACCGAAAACAGAGACGAAACCGCATAGGTCGTCTTGCCTGAATTTGTGGGTAGATGCTATTTGGGTTTTATCCATCCACCTCTCCAAAGATGCTAAGTTGATTTATGGAACCATGCATCGGTGGTTTAGACGGATGCAACCGTTGTAATAGACTTTGTCAGATTCCCCCTCGTTTGCGAGGGGTTTTTGATTGTGGGGACGCTCTTCCCTGCAGGTGCAGGACCTTGCAGTTAATTACGTTACCGCGTAGTGATAACCACTTTCTCCTTCTCCAGATGTTCACTTCGTGTCATGTGTGTTTGTTTTATTTTTAGTTGCCCGTGGATTGTATACGGAGACTAATTTATGTTGTCGCCCGTAGGGCGGGGATTAATCCAAATCCGTATTTTCTTAGATTTGGGTTTGGTTTGATTTAAGGATCGTTAATCTCATTTGAGATTAAGATCAATTTAAGTGTCTGTTAAAGATACGTTAGCATAATTTTAGACTAAGATCTACTCAACGGGATTTTGGGATCATTTAGATCCAACGAAAGAGTATTTGGGCTCTATCGTCTTAGTTTAGGGACGTTGCAATCCATTGGGTTTAAGGACATCATAGTCCATGTGAGTTTAAAGACATCATAGTTTGTAGGGTTTAAAGACATCATAGTCTGGTTTAAAGACATCATAGTCTGTAAGGGTTAAAGACATCATAGTCTGGTTTAAAGACATTATAGTCTATAGGGTTTTGGTTTAACTGTTTGGGGATGCGCCAAAAGTTATTGGTTATTGGGACCCTCCATCTCTCTGAAGACGTTGAAGAATTACAACGACATGTATTAGAGGTATGAAGAGAAGTACCTTTGAACCAATGTTGGTTGGGAGATCTGTAGTCGGGTTTGGGACTAAGACCAATTAAAGAGATTGTGAGCATATGGGCTCGGTTAATCTGAATTGGGGGACTTGTGACCAACTTGGGCTCAGTCCACTCACTTTTGAATAAAATGTTGAACATTTGTTTGGGCTCAGTCCCTTTTTATTCAACAATGCTGAGTATTGATTTGGGTTCTGACATCCCTCTTTCTTTTGTTTTTTTATTGAGTGTTGGACACTCTTTATGGCGCTGGGGTTTTATTTAGAGAGCGCTTTGTATTTTCTTAGCGCCCACGTGAGGAGCACGTAGAGCGCCAGGCTTGGAGCACTAAAGCGCTTCTTATAAAATAACGCCCACGTGAGGAGCACGTGGAGCGCTTGGCGCTGCGTGCCAGACTTGGAGCGCTAAAACGCTTCTTATAAAATAGCGCCCACGTGAGGAGCACGTAGAGCAATTGGCGCTGAGCGCCAAACGTAGAGCGCTAAAGCGCTTCTTATAAAATAGCGCTCACGTGAGGAGCACGTGGAGCGCTTAGCGCTGAATGCCAGACTTGGAGCGCTAAAGCGCTTCTTTTAAGATAGCGCCCACGTGAGGAGCACGTGGAGTGCTTGGCACTGAGCGCCAGACTTGGAGCGCTAAAACGCTTCTTTGGCAGTTCTGATCAGTTTCGCGCTCTGAGAATTAAATTCTCGTTTATAAGAGACTTTGTCTCATGGATCTAAGAACTAAGTTCTTCTTGATGAGGAGATGCTATGATCTCTTTTGTTTTTCTTTATGAGAGACTTTGTCTCATGGATCTAAGAACTAAGTTCTTCTTTTATGAAGAGAGACTTTGTCTCATGGATCTAAGAACTGAATTCTTCTTGATGAGGAGATGCTATGATCTCTTTTGTTTTTCTTTATGAGAGACTTTGTCTCATGGATCTAAGAACTAAGTCCTTCTTTTACGAAGAGAGACTTTGTCCCATGGATCTAAGAACTAAGTTCTTCTTTTTATGAAGAGATGCTACGATCTCTTTTGTTTTTTTTACCTTGAAGAGAGGTAGCTCTCACTTTGAACTCTGAAATTTTTGGAGGAGTTCTTCTCTGTTTCTTCTTTTAATTTGAAACTTATGGGGAGGTTTCCCTTTACAAGACTTGAAGTCTTGGGTCCTTTATATAGGGGAGGCTAATTTGTTGAATCAGTTAAGGAAATCTCTCATTCAGAGATCTCTGATTGATTTGAGGATATTTCCCACCATTGGATCTTTGATCCAAGGGCTTCTGTTTTACAGAAGACATCTTTCTTGTTTTTAGCAAGATTGGGAAAATATTTTCCCATACAGAACTTATTCTATATCTTGATGATTTTTAATCACCATTGGATCTTTGATCCAACGGTGCTCTAATTTATATAGCACAATCATTCTTATTTGTAAAGATTTGAGGAGTATTTCCTCAACAGAATTTAATTCTGTAATTTGATGATTTTATCATCTTTGTTGGATCTTTGATCCAAGGGTAGAGAACATTTAGTTCTAGCACTGTCGCTCTCGTGCTTTGCACGTGAGTCGCTGCCTCAGAGTCTTTGACTCTTGGCGCTGGCGCTTTTGGCACGAGCGCTCTCGTTCTTTGCACGTAAGGTGCTGCCTCAGAGTCTTTGACTCTTAGCGTTGGCACTCTTGGTGTGAGCGCTCTCGTGCTTTGCATGTGAGGCGCTGCCTCAGAGTCTTTGACTCTTAACGCTGGTGCTCTTGGCGCTAGCACTCTCGTGCTTTGCACGTGAGGCGCTGGCTCAGTTCAAATTTCAAATTTTGAAATTTTGAATAGAGTTTTGCTCTCTGATTGGGGGAAACACCCCATACAGGAGCTAACTCAATGCCCACACAGCAGAGACACAATCCACCCAAAATATATGACACTTAAAGGCGAAGAACAGTAAGCGGAAAGCAATAAAGACTATATATAAATATAGTGAAGCCGACCTCACACGAGTCCGACTACAACAACAATACAACGTCTAAGGTCTTGGGCAAATACACATAAATAATCCAATTATATTTTAAAGTAGATCGAAACATTGTTTAGAAATAAAGAAGTTGCGATGTTTTAAAAAAAATAGATATCCCTTTGAAATTCAAGCAGCACATCCTTTACATTATTTCTTTAAAACATGAAGCGAATCCTTATTTAAAAATGAGTACAACCTTTGTATTTTCATAATCTCCCAATCAGAATAAATTGTAAGACTCGGCGAGTCAATAATAAAAGTCTACATTCGGCTCACCATCACCAGCTCATCCAGTACGGAATCTCATCACGTATGATGACAACAAAATATTCCACTGAACCAAAATCATAAATACATTTAAGCCGGAAATAATTTAATGCGTCCAATAACAGTCAGTACGGATATCTAGTCTTTGTACGCAAACACACAGTTTAAAAAGTACGGACCGCTAGTTTATGTGCACACACAGCAATTAGTATGGACATCTAGTCTACGTACGCAAACATACAGTTCAAATAGTACGGACCTTTAGTTGCGTACACGCACATAACATTGATTATACTATAACATGTAAAGTATGTCAAGTTCTACACGTGACATAGCAATTATCAGTAATGTGTACGTGTTAGCATGCAAGTTTGTAATTGTGCCACATGGCAATTACTAGTAAACGTGTAAGTATTCTAACGAACATATTCACGATAAGCATACTAAAGCGAAACTCATGAAATTTACTAATTAACGAACAAGTTTCAATAAATATGGCATGAATCATAAGCATATCAATTGCATGAAGTATAAGTTTAAATGTGTTAACATGGGTGCTATACGCCATCCACCCGATTTCACACTCGTAGATATAGAAATCTACTCACCAACTGTGGCATTAGCTTTTAAAATCTCACGACTGCTGCGCTTCTCCTCGTCGATTCGGGATCTACCGCACTCGATCCTATGACCAATAACAATCGTAAACATGCAAGAAAACCCCATCAATATCGATATAAACCCAAGCAAACTAAACATGGTGCAAAACTCAAGTTAATTAGGTAAAAAAAATAGAGCATCAGACATCTGAAGATCGAAGGCTCAGATGTCTGAAGAAGACTTCTCGTCAAGACAGAGAAGCGGAAGACGTCTGAAGCTCAAAGCTCACACGTCTGAAGAAAATATTTCACTGAGACAGAGGCACAACAAATGTATGAAGCTCAAGGGCTCAGACATCTGTAAAACAATCATGAAACAAAACAGAGGGTTCGCAGATGCCTGAAGCTCAAGGGCTCAGATGTCTGACTCTGTAAAACTGCTGAGCTTGAATTCCAAATTTCCAAAACTTTTGAAAAAAAAGCTTTGTTGGATATATGTGCCCTCAAGGAAATTATTGTAATTACAAGATGGCAATTTCTAATTGAAGGAGGACCTATACTAAGAACAGTCTTGCTCGAGATGATAGTATGCTATCTGGTTTGTCTTTATTTTTCAAGTGTATATGTTTTACTCGTTATCACGTATCGCTAATACATGAGATAAAGCTATAGGATCTTTCCTTGACTACTAGTATTATGATGGAGATCATACTAGTGGGCATAGGATAGTCCATAAGCACATCCTTAAATGTCTCTAGTCGTAGGAGTATCGAGGCTGGGTATCGGTACTCCAGTTTAAACTAGTGTATACATTTCTTGATCCCGACCAGGACGATAGTTGATCGCATAGACATTGGTGTTTTACATCAAAGATAGTATACATATGCTTATTAGGTTATGAGTTGCACTAGATAGACTCACCGAGAACTCCTAGATGGTATTATACTAATTGTCAGATAGCAGTTCTCTAGTGACATGAGTACAGGGTAGTCTCTAGACCTAAGATCGCCATAGTGACTTGTGTGTTTTCCTAATGTAATTTGATTACTACCCTACCACGAATTTAAAGAGTCGTACAAACAGGTTTTAGTTGGGTTGAGTTCCGGAAAACATGGAGGCAGTGAGCGGTCAAGGGGATTCGCCTTTCTCGGTATAAGAAGTCTATTTACCGCAGGAAACCGGACTGAGGCGCGGGGAGCGCGTCCAGCCTGAATACGTAGGCAGATGCTATATGGAACATATCTGTCCACCTCTCCGAAAACACCAAGTTGATTTATGGTACCATATATCGGAGGTTTGGGCGGATGAGACCGTTGTAGCAGACTTATCAGATTCTCCCTCATATGTGAAGGGTTTTTGATTGTGGGTGTTCACGCCGAAAGACCGGACCAATACGTTGGGACGTCTAGCCTGAATTTGGGGACATATACTGTTTGGACATATCCATCCACCTATTTGAAGATACCAAGTTGATTTATGACACCGTATATCGGAGGTTTGGATAGATGCGGCCCTTGTAGCAGATTTCATCAGATTCCCCCTCATTTGTGAGGGGATTTTGATTGTGGGGACGCTCTTCCCTGCAGGCGCAAGCCCCTACAGTTAATTACGTTATCACGTTGCGATAAGCACTTTCTTCTGCTCCAGCTGTTCACTTCGTGTCGTGTGTTGTTTTGTTTGTTTTGGTTGCCGGTGGATTGTATACGGAGACTAGTTTATGTCGTCGCCCGTAGGGTGCGGATTGATCCAAATCCGTATATTTATGAATTTGGGTTTTGAACTTAGGTTATATTTTCGTTTAGTTCAAAAATATTTTGTTTGGTTTAAGGACCGCTAATCTGTTGGAGATAGTGCCCTCAGAGTCAATTATTGGATCACAGGCACGTGATTGCAATGATTGAGGGAGGACCTATCCCGGTAGGACAGTCTTACTCGAGATGATAGTTTGCTATCTGGTTTACCTTTATCATCGTGTACTGCTTTAAGTGACCTGACAGGCCGCTATTGCACGTTGATAGAGCCCCTAGGATTCTTGCTTGACTGCCAGCAGTATGAGGGCGATCATATAAGTGAGAGCTGGAGTCTATAAGCACATCCTTAAAAGGTCCCTAGTCGTAGGAGTTTCGAGACAGGGCATCGATTCTCCAGAGTAGACTAGTGTATACAGTCGAGACCCCGACGAGGGGCGGTGGCCGGTCTCGCAAGCCACTAGTGTCAGTTGGTTCACCTAAGATGTATACAGGTGCTCATTAGGTTATGAGTACACCGGACAGGACTCGCCGGGAACATGCTAGTTGGTCTTATACCTGACGTCAGATAGCAGTTCCCAGGTGACATGTGTACAGGTTAGTTCATCGACCTTGGGATCGTCATTTGTCTCGTGTGAGTTCCCACTGTACTTTGATTACTACCTTACCACGGCTCAAAGGAGTCGTGCAAACAGGTTTTAGTTGGGTACAGTCCCGAGCCACATGGAGGCAGTGAGCGGATCTTCGGGGGTTCGTCTCTCCCGGTATTGGGGGTGAGGTCGCGCTGTGTCTAGGAGAGCCATTACACGAAATCCTTGGCCAAGGCAGGAGATTTACTGGTAGGTATTCCAGTAGTATCTCAGGGTGTTCTGGGCTACACTCCGACACGACTTGTACCGCTTTTGGGGGTCTGACTTTTACCCACCCCCTAGGCCCGACATGCGATGCTCATAGACGAACGGACCGGACTGTACGGATATTGTCACTGACAGGCTCAGTAGGGTGTCAGGATGAGTTCGCTCATCGACGTCCCTTTTAGTCAATAGCTGGTGGCCCGTTACGTATTGGCTTATACCTCTGACGTGCTAGTGGTTAAATCTAAAACCATAGTATTGACGAGTCTTTAGAGTCTACCACACCTTCAGTTACTCAGCTTTCGGGCGAAACGCTGTAGAGGCCGTATGGAGATATGGCAGGGTCCGATCAGATACGTGCGGTATTGCACGGATCAGGATCGGACAGTTTGTACTAGTGGCCGTATGGATATATGGCAGGGTTTGATCAGATACGTGCGGTATTGTACGGATCAGGATCGGACGAATCTTACTAGCCGGCTTTGGTTTAAGCCGGATCCTAGTATAATACAGTGTAGTTTTGTCTCATTGCATTTGTATCCGGACGGAATACAGATGCGGGTGCGTATGCACAGTATCGGGGTTTTCCTGTAATTTATTACGGGACCAGTTTTCTGGAGTTGCCAGTTTGCATTCCGTTCCGGCCGGTTTTCGTTTGTTCTTTCCCGGCCGGACTTTTCCGATGGAGGGGGTTATTTGCAAGTTTGCAAATAACACTTTGTGGAGGGTTTTATTGCAAAAGTATTGATTATGATATCTTTCATCCATGATGCATTTATTGTGATTAGATGAGGGTATGGGTTTGATGTTCATTTGTGATGATAATGTTTTTTTTATGGTCACCTTTCTACTTTTACTACACTCACTCTCCTTCATGGTTTAATCATGGTTGATTTCTTTTTTCCTCCACCATTCTCTTTACAAGGGCCGACCACATATTTGGAAGAGGAGGAGAGAATGAGAGAGTTTCATTTTTGGTGTGGGAAAATTAATCATTCATATCATTTTCCATTGCCACAAAAATCCCCAAGTTCATATCATCTTGATTCCTCCATCAAGGCAACATAACCCCAAAGAGACTAAGCACTACACATTCTATAGCACGTCTTGGGCATGTCGACTTGCCAGCTTCATGCCCGAGTTGCCTCGGTATAGAGGCGGGAGCCCGTAAAAGATGCAGGCGACGTGGTGCCCTTCCGGCGAGGAGGCGGCGACCGGAGTTTCCGCGAGAGATCGGGATGACGACGAGAAGACCGGAGGACTCGGATCACTCGGTATATCTCTTCTCATCTTGTTGTTAGCTAGATATAGTTTAATGGTACGATCCGGGTGTTTAGTGCGCGGTGGTGCCGGTTTGCAAAGTTCGCAAAATTAAAGTTTATCACCGTTTCCGCATTTGGCCGTCGGATTGACGACCGGGGCGCCGTCGTGCACTTACAGTGGTATCAGAGCCTCGCCATTAACTTCGTCTAGCTTCGTTTGATGTGTTTTGCATTTTCGATCGACCAAAATTCCAAAATCTACAATTTAGTTCACATCAGTTTTCTGTTGAAATTTTTTGGTCTCTAAAAATTTTTCAGGTTGTAAAATATTGATGTACTGGATATTATAAAACTGCTGGGAAAATTCGACACAGTCAGTCGACGATCGAAGCGCGGAACCGCGGCCAAACCCCCCTTGGGCCGCGGTTCCGCCGCACTTTGGTGTCGTCACTGTGTCAATTTTTTCCAGTGGGCTTCTGGGCTTATTTTATGGGTTTTGGAATATTAAGATTGGGCCCAGAATTTCTGTGAGTGCTACAGTATTGCTTGGGGGCCCACTTGTTAATTTTTGATCGATCGGATATTTTAAACACATTATTTCACAGTATTTACATTATATCTGCGACCGTGAATGTCACTCGATCGGTAAATCCGGTCTAACTGCTATAGCCCGGTTAGACGGATTTGCGAACGTGACTTTCACGTTGATGTTCTGTGTTTTGCTGTGATGTTGCGGATCGGTCGTAGGGGTAGCCTGGATGCAATGCTAGTACAGTTTTGTTGTATTATGTACTTTTGATATTGCGGGGCGAGCGTCCGACATGTGGACTGCCGTCACTGCCTGTTTGTATTATTCTTTTGGGGCACGACCTGGTTGCGGTCGATGTACCCGGTGTATGTATATTTTACTTTCTGTACTAGGGTTACCCCACGGAGGGGTGCACGGATAGCCGGGTTCTAGAGGGCAACGGGCCCGCATCTCAGGGCATTGAGACGGAGGGGGCTTCAGTCTGGAATTGGCAGGCTATTCGCCGCACTCGTAGGGGGTACAGGTTGACCCAGGAGGGGTGCCCAAGTTACCGGATTCCGTGAAGTGCTGGGTGGTCCATTCACGGTGCTGAAGGGGGCTGCCTCGCTTCAGGTTTTGGCGGGTGACTTGCCGCGCCCGTAGGGGTCTAGGATTTCATTGCACACGCTATCCACATGACCAGGGGAACGTCGGGTTTCAGTAGTGGCTCTGTGAAACCCGGGGATCCCAGATATCTGTATTGTTCTGTGATGCTGTACATTTCTGTGATGTTGCATTTTATTCACGCCTTGAGCGAAATACTATATATTGGTATATATATTAGTAGATGTTGTATATGTTTTTCATCCGCGCTAGTCCAGTCCCCGCTCTGCCGTTAGTTAGCTAACCTAACGGGTGATGACGGGACCCAGTGGCGAATGCGGATGGCATATACGTACGTCAGTATATTTTCGTTCTTTATGGTGTGATCAATTGATGGGACTGCATTGATTCGGATCAATGCAAGTTAAACAAACCTAATCTGATGTTGTTGGAACATTTTTCAAAAAGCTGTTATTGCAAGGACGTTCACTTTTGTTTTGCATCGTGGTATTCATTTGGAATATCTTGCTCCTCAGTCGACGAGGCAAGGGCCGAGATCCCTTCACCGGGAGTGACCCCTTGGACAGAAGTTTGCGTCAGGGCATTAACTTCACTATAGCCGTTTACTTTTGCTTTGCATCGTGGTATTCAGTTGGAATATCCTGCACCCCATTCTACGGGGAAAGAGCCGAGATCCCTTCACCGGGAGTGACCTCTTTAGTAAAGGTTTTCGTCACTATATTTTCTAAAAAGCTATCCGTTCCTTCAACGATATCAAGTTCATTACGTTAAAGGTTTTCGCCAGAAACCATTCGTAGCCCTCCATCGTTTCAGACGGGTAGCACGTAGTATTCATGCTATGTTTGTTGGCCTTCGTCAAGGCATAGTGTATGGTAGCTGCTTGTTGCCTTTCTGCTGCATAGATAGATGTGTTGGTTTGGAACAGTCGTATAGCCTTGTTGACCTTCGTCAAGGGCTTGTACGGGTGGGTTCAAATTAACCTGGACAATGACGGGTGGAACTTGACATGTGACTTATGATTTGTTGACCTTCGTCAAGGTCATAAGAGCATGGGGCAGAAATCACATCGGGAGTTTCAAAAGAACTGAAACTTGCCAGATATGCGCATACCTTCTGGAGTGTGATAACGTGAGCGGATTCCGTCACTTTATCATACGATGAGAGTTGGATCCCGATTCCCACTGATGAGTTAGTTTACTCCTCGGGTGACCCCGACTAATTCTTCTTTCAGGTTTGGAGGAGAATTTGAGGTACAGTGGGAGGTTTCCAGATTAGATAAATTGGTAACCATTCTGATCTTGGTTAGAGTGCACGCTGAGTGTTTCTTTTCTCTCTCTCTTGGCAGCGACCATTGACCCGACCCTAAGACTATGACTCAGTGACCAAGTTGACCGAACCTTCTTAACACTGGCTTTTGGATTGTCAGAGTTGCAGACCTCATTGCCACTCCTACTTTTACCCTTTTCTCCAGGACACCCCGTATTACTGCGAACGTCCACTTCCATTGGACAAAGCCATCGTATGGTTAGATACGAACTCGAAGGAATTCGAGGATGGTTTCCGGTTCTGGAGAAAACGGATAGGATCATTCAGTTGTCTTTTCCCTTTTACCTTCTCTCAAGTTACGAGTACTCCTTAGTTTAGGAGATAGTACACCTATTACGCAAATTGGATAGTCTTCTTCCAAACCTTAGGCTGGTGCCGACCGGTAGGGAATGAAGAAAACCAATTAGCATAACGATGGTGTGAAGAAGGTATTAAGATTAAGACAAAGCAAGGGATTAGTAAGAGGGCAAAGTAAATTACGACTGATATTCACGACAAAACCAAGTATTTCATTACCACTCCCACATCACCTTTGTATTTCTCCAGGACACTCCGTGTCACTACGAAGATCCACAGTTATTTGGATATTCCATCGTATGGTTATATACGAACTCGAAAGGAACTTGTTCCAGTTCGGGGATGGATTCTGGTCCAGGAGAAATAGGGTTTATTCGGTTGTCTTTTATCTTCACCTTCTCTCGCTTTGCGAGTGCTCCTAGGACTAGGACAGTACACCCATTATGCTTATTGGATAGTCTTCTTCCAAACCATAGGCTGGTGCCGAACGGTAGGGAAGGAAGAAAACCAATTGGCCTAAACGGGTGTGCAGAAGGTAATGACTAAAGACATATAAAGGGATTTGGAGAGGTGGCAAAGAATTATACGGTTATAGTTGTGAATCTGGATAATGAAAGAGGCATTACTAGGAATACCAGGATACCCCATCGAAACATTTCAATATTTCAGTTCAACTGTGTACTGTTAAAAGAAAACTGATTTCCCGATTAGACACTTGCTCCAGGGTATGTATTTACCAGTTTTGATTCTCACATCTATATGGTTTTACAGATGATGAGTGGGAGTAAGTTATTGGGAATTGGGTGATCATCCTCATTATATCGGGATTCGTTGTAATCGGTGATATTTGAGGAGATCATCTGGGCTGTTTGCCGGTCGGCAAATATTTGGTTTTGAATATCCGTTGTTATGCACCAATTTCAAATTGATATATCTGTACGTCTATTTGAATAGAGTGAGATATACCTTTTGATATTATGTCGATGACATTTACCTATATCAGTGGATGGTTAGGTAAGGAGCATTAAACAGCGGTGTAATTCTTCTTAACCATAAGTACAGTTTTCAACCTACGACACACAGTGAAAGAGTTGTTAGACTCAGTGGACATATACAGAGTATTGTATGTTGTCCAGTGTCCATTAGGATAGAGGGGTTGGTCCTCATACTATATTCTGTTTACTTTTAACTTCTCTAGTTCTTAGACATGTGTTTCGTAGAAACACAGGGTCTAAGTTTTGAGGAGTTATAGGTATTTGAATAGAGTAGAGAACCAGGTGTAGCAAGTATCGGGATTCTTCAAAGTGATCGAAGATGTAGATACTTGTGTATGGTATTCAGTTGATAGTAATGATAAAGAGAAATTGCCTCTCTTTCAGGTTACTCATAATTGGAACCATTCCTAAGTTGAGTAACGCTGATCGGCCTCCTTCCATTTTGTTGACATGCACTGGAGACAGCTGCATGATTTGAATCTGGTTCAATTAAATCAGTGCCTCTGGTTCTATATTGGATATAGAACAGTTCGTATCTTAACGTTGTTAAGGTACGGGGAGTTGTCCGGCTTATGATTAAAACCAGACTCTGGATAACTCAAGGCACGTTTCTGTAATGGCTGTTTGTGGGTTGACCCAGGCTATGACGAGGGTTGATTTTCTACCATCTGGGAGATCAATAGTAATATTGTTCTAGACTCGCCACAGTTTTATTAAAAATGGATTTTTTCAAAAACAGAAGTGGGAGTATGGTAGAACTGGAAGTGATTCCAGAACCGCAAACGATTACTGAAGATTTGATAAGGAACCTAGAGATTCAATCTGATTTGACATTCCATTGGCCACTCCGCAGATACGGTGGGTAACTTCAGGCACCCGAGAGGTACTCCGGTAGCCTCAAGGACGGTGACAGGGAAGTTCTTGTTTACCCACACTAGCCATTGTTGTTGTTCCAGGCTGCGAGACCCGGCAGGAGGATGAGTATAGCGTCGTTCTAAACTAGCTTTAGAAGTGCACGTCTATATGACTCCGCCAGAGGGTTGTCGTAGTCAGTGGGAGCAGCGGAAGCATTGGTGGACATCAGGCTTATGTCTACTTATAGACTAAAGCAGAGATAGCGGAGTTAGATCATCTGTTTCTGATGTGACAGTCATAGTTTTGACGTCATCAGAATAGGGGATGGATCTGTTAAGAAGGTAGTAGAGTGTGATATCCTGGTATTTGGATGACATACACAGAGTAGGAAAAGAAACTCCTATACTACGATCGGTTATACTATGGTCGTCACACAGTAGTTTCTCCATAAGGGACTTGGACATTATATCAGACATACTGGTTACTAGATCTATGGTTTTAGATCTGGATTTTGGGTGGTTTCCCAATCAGGGTACTTTGACAGCATTCTAAGAGTATTTAGAATGGACGACTCCTGGCACGGTAGTGTACCTGCAGGTAATGGAGTCACGCTCTCTAAAGGTGTCTTATAGACTAAAGTAGAGAGGGATATGCATGATTGAAAGATCACTTGCTTAGGCAATTGAGTCAATCATGAGATGTCAAGTACCACACCAGATGTTGTTCTTGCACTAGATGCAATAAGTTGACATTGATCCAATCCTGGAGAAACAGTCGGAAGCAGTTTTAGAACATAAGTGGATGTTCTAGGGATATGATAACGACAGCCTCATTTGGAAGACAGTCATCATTCCAGGCTTCCAAGGTGACATGGACGACAAGGAGGTTGTCAGAGTTATAGTTTTCCTTCTGACGAGGGGCAGTATTTTGGACAGGTGGTCCAAGGAAATACTGAGGGTGGCATGGCGCAGGATACTGATTAAGCTCAGTTGACGATACAGTCTAAGAAGTTTGGATTTGGAGTTCATTTATGAGCTCGGTCCCATCAGACATCCAGACACTCTAAGACAGGTATTGCTCATTTCGGGAGATGGCTTTCTCTGCGAACTTGAGATATAGAGAGACATAGAAAGAAACATCAGAGCGGATCCACTCGCTGAGGCTATTCCTCGAACGCAAGAGTTTCGCAAACAGGCTTTGTGAGACTGACTAGTAGAGGAATTGGGTGTTCGGTATCACACGGGCTGTGAGTATGCGACACCGCAATAATTAGCCTTGAGTGCAAGTGGGAGATTGTTGGAGATAGTGTCCTCAGAGTCAATTATTGGATCACAGGCACGTGATTGCAATGATTGAGGGAGGACCTATCCCGGTAGGACAGTCTTACTCGAGATGATAGTTTGCTATCTGGTTTACCTTTATCATCGTGTACTGCTTTAGGTGAACTGACAGGCCGCTATTGCACGTTGATAGAGCCCGTAGGATTCTTGCTTGACTGCCAGCAGTATGAGGGCGATCATATAAGTGAGAGCTGGAGTCTATAAGCACATCCTTAAAAGGTCCCTAGTCGTAGGAGTTTCGAGACAGGGCATCGATTCTCCAGAGTAGACTAGTGTATACAGTCGAGACCCCGACGAGGGGCGGTGGCCGGTCTCGCAAGCCACTGGTGTCAGTTGGTTCACCTAAGATGTATACAGGTGCTCATTGGGTTATGAGTACACCGGACAGGACTCGCCGGGAACATGCTAGTTGGTCTTATACCTGACGTCAGATAGCAGTTCCCAGGTGACATGTGTACAGGTTAGTTCATCGACCTGGGGATCGTCATTTGTCTCGTGTGAGTTCCCACTGTACTTTGATTACTACCCTACCACGGCTCAAAGGAGTCGTGCAAACAGGTTTTAGTTGGGTACAGTCCCGAGCCACATGGAGGCAGTGAGCGGATCTTCGGGGGTTCGTCTTTCCCAGTATTGGGGGTGAGGTCGCGCTGTGTCTAGGAGAGCCATTACACAAAGTTCTTGGCCAAGGCAGGAGATTTACTGGTAGGTATTCCAGTAGTATCTCAGGGTGTTCTGGGCTACACTCCGACACGACTTGTACCGCTTTTGGGGGTCTGACTTTTACCCACCCCCTAGGCCCGACATGCGATGCTCATAGACGAACGGACCGGACTGTACGGATATTGTCACTGACAGGCTCAGTAGGGTGTCAGGATGAGTTCGCTCATCGACGTCCCTTTTAGTCAATAGCTGGTGGCCCGTTACATATTGGCTTATACCTCTGACGTGCTAGTGGTTAAATCTACAACCATAGTATTGACGAGTCTTTAGAGTCTACCACACCTTCAGTTACTCAGCTTTCGGGCGAAACGCTGTAGAGGCCGTATGGAGATATGGCAGGGTCCGATCAGATACGTGCGGTATTGCACGGATCAGGATCGGACAGTTTGTACTAGTGGCCGTATGGATATATGGCAGGGTTCGATCAGATACGTGCGGTATTGTACGGATCAGGATCGGACGAATCTTACTAGCCGGCTTTGGTTTAAGCCGGATCCTAGTATAGTACAGTGTAGTTTTGTCTCATTGCATTTGTATCCGGACGGAATACAGATGCGGGTGCGTATGCACAGTATCGGGGTTTTCCTGTAATTTATTACGGGACCAGTTTTCTGGAGTTGCCAGTTTGCATTCCGTTCCGGCCGGTTTTCGTTTGTTCTTTCCCGGCCGGACTTTTCCGATGGAGGGGGTTATTTGCAAGTTTGCAAATAACACTTTGTGGAGGGTTTTATTGCAAAAGTATTGATTATGATATCTTTCATCCATGATGCATTTATTGTGATTAGATGAGGGTATGGGTTTGATGTTCATTTGTGATGATAATGTTTTGTTTATGGTCACCTTTCTACTTTTACTACACTCACTCTCCTTCATGGTTTAATCATGGTTGATTTCTTTTTTCCTCCACCATTCTCTTTACAAGGGCCGGCCACATATTTGGAAGAGGAGGAGAGAATGAGAGAGTTTCATTTTTGGTGTGGGAAAATTAATCATTCATATCATTTTCCATTGCCACAAAAATCCCCAAGTTCATATCATCTTGATTCCTCCATCAAGGCAACATAACCCCAAAGAGACTAAGCATTACACATTCTATAGCACGTCTTGGGCATGTCGACTTGCCAGCTTCATGCCCGAGTTGCCTCGGTATAGAGGCGGGAGCCCGTAAAAGATGCAGGCGACGTGGTGCCCTTCCGGCGAGGAGGCGGCGACCGGAGTTTCCGCGAGAGATCGGGATGACGACGAGAAGACCGGAGGACTCGGATCACTCGGTATATCTCTTCTCATCTTGTTGTTAGCTAGATATAGTTTAATGGTACGATCCGGGTGTTTAGTGCGCGGTGGTGCCGGTTTGCAAAGTTCGCAAAATTAAAGTTTATCACCGTTTCCGCATTTGGCCGTCGGATTGACGACCGGGGCGCCGCCGTGCACTTACATAATCTAGTTTGAGATTACGATCAACTTAAACATATGAGCATTTGAGCCCAATTTATTTTTAGGTAAGGATACGTTAGTCCTATTTGAGATTAAGATCTACTTAGCAACATTTCAAGGATAACTTTTTTTTATTAGGATCCAACAACAGAGCATTTGGGGTCAGATGCTAGAAATTTCAAAGAGAGGCTTTTAGCCAATTTGGGCTTGGTCTGCTCAGTCGTTTCTTCTTTTTTTCTTTTATTTAAAAGTGCTAAGCACTTATTTGGGTTCTGTTTGCTCAGCCTTTTTACTTTTATGCAAAAGTGCTAAGAACTTGTTTGGGACTCTGGCGCTCACATGTGCATCATGTGAAGCACTCAGTCATAGGCGCTGCCTAATAAGTGCTAAGCACTATAGTAATTTTGACTGAATATGAAGTGCTAAGCACTTTTATATGGCGTTCTAGTCAGGAGCACGTGAGGTGCCGTCTTATTTTATTTTGTTGGGCGCCCACATGTTTTTCAAGTGAGGCGCTGGGTGCGGCTCAATCAGTGCTAAGCACTCAGCCGTTTTGGCTATATATGAAGTGCTACGCACTTTTACTCAGCGCTCACGTGTATTTCACGTGAGGCTCCGGCCTCCTGTTTTGGGAGCCTACGTGTTTTTCATATGAGGCACCGAGTCCTTTGTTTGGGGCGCCCATGTAGGAAGCACGTGAGGTGCTAATTCCTTTTCTTTTCTAGAGATTGAATCTCTGTTAATGGCATTTTGACCATTAATGATCACCTAGATCTTTGTTTTGAAGATCTGGGATCAAGCCTTCTTTAAGAACTAAGTTCTTATGTTTTTTTCTTTTATAAGCACTAAGTTTCTTTTTAGGGTTAAACCCTATTTTCAGAGGAATTAAATTCCCAGCACATAGGTTCTTTTTCCTTCTTTTTTTAATCTAGTTCTTTTCCC
Source organism: Agapanthus africanus (assembly GCA_030015575.1). NCBI lineage: Eukaryota > Viridiplantae > Streptophyta > Magnoliopsida > Asparagales > Amaryllidaceae > Agapanthus > Agapanthus africanus. The sequence goes on along the minus strand of CM057344.1, from coordinate 157,016,671 downwards.
CTAGACTTTGAGTTTGAGGAACGGAGTCTCCCCGATGAGAATTGAATTCTCAACTTGTGGGGAGATTTTCTTTGCAAATCTCTAATCATAGGAAGAACTAAGTTCTTGTATGAAAGGTTAAACCCTTGTTTCCATTTATACTAGGCAAAGGAGATATTTTGATCTCTTCTTTTTCTTTTTCTAGAGTTTGAAAGGAGGGAGATCTTCTTCTTCTTTTGAGAATTAAATTCTCTCTTTGTCTTTTTGTGGAGAAACTTATGGGTCAATCCTCTCTCTGAGACTTGAAGTCTCAGGTCCGTTATATAGGAGAGACAAGTTTGTTAATTAGTTTGAGAAAATCTCTCATTGAGAGATTCTAATTGATTTTATTGGTCTCAAGAATATTATTTGGAGAATTTTATCCACCGTTGGATTTTTGATCCAAGGATTTCTGTTTTACAGAATATATTTTCTTGTTCCCATATATAGAATTTTTTCTATTAAACGGTGATTTTTTATCACCATTGGATTTTTGATCCAAGGACTTTCTGTTTTACAGAAAATAATCTTTCTTTGTTTCTAAAGATTAGGGAAATATATTCCCAAAATATAATTTAATTCTATCATTCGATCTTTGATCCTACCGAGAATATCTTTCTCACTTGGAAATATTAGGGAGATATTATTTCTTAGTAGAATTTAATTCTATTATTTGATGATTTATCATCACCATTGGATTTTTGTTCTAATGGCTTTGTTTAACAGATATTATCCTAGATTTTAGGGAAATATCCCCCATGTAGAATTTAATTCTACCTGCTTTTAATTTGGGCGCCGGTGCTCATGTGTTGTGCATGTGGACGTCACTTAAGAATTTAATTCTTATATATGATAGGCGCTTATGTGCTTTGCACATTGGCACCCATGTGAACTTTACGTGCGGCGCTACCATAGAATTTAATCCTATAAGAGGTTGGCGTTGGTGCTCTCGTGGGGAGTATGTGAGGCGCTGCCTTGTTAGAATTTAACAGAGCTTAACTCTTTTTATTATATTTAATTATTAAGGGAACAGTGGGGAAACTTTTTTCTGCAGGTGCAAGTCCCTACAGTAAATTACGTTTTCGTAAAGCGATAAAAACTTTCTCCTTCTCCATAAATATCGCTTCGTGTCATTTTATATATATTATTTATTTTGGGTTGCTCTTGGATTGTATATGGTGACTAATATTGTCGTCGCTCGTACGACGCGGATTAGTCCAAATCCGTTTATATCAGATTTGGGTTGAACCTAGATCATATGTTCCCTCAGTTCAAAGTATATGTCTAAGGACCGTTTGTCGTATCTGACTAAGATCAATATAGGAATATGATTAAGGATCGTTAATCTTGTTTTGGATTAAGATCAACTTAACGAATATAGACATAAGGACCGTTAGTCATCTTTGAGACTAAAATCATCTTATATTTATTGATATTTTTATCAATGGATCATTCATGAGAAGAAAAAGCTTCTATACTTAGTTTACTTTTGACTAAGTGATCAAGCAAAGGCTTGTTGTTCTAGGTGCACAAGTACGTATAGGATGCGCATGTGTATTTATTCTTTTTGAGAAGGGTGTACACGTATATATAATGTGGTTACGCACTTGTTGTCGAGTTAAGTTTATATATGCGCATGTTTATATATGTACATTTGACTAAATCAAAATCTTTGACTTGCGTGTACGTGTTTGTCACGTGGTTACATACATGCATTTATTGGGCAGCATCTATCATCTACGCTCACGTGGATATCATGTGACGCGCATGCCTTTATAGGAAGTATTCATCAAATGCGCACATGTGCATATCACGTGATGCACAAGTCTGTATAATAATATATATTTTTTATCAAGTGCACGCTTGGTTGTGGGGTGCGCATTTCTTGTACGGAAAGCAAAGGCTTTCAAGAATAAGGGATGGGTTCTATTCTTTGATTTTTCTTTTCTTTTCCAGGAGCAAAAGCTTCAATTTTTATGATGCATAGGCATCCTTGATAGGGTTTTTCTTAAACCTTAAGATTAATCTCTCATAAAACTTGAAACTTTTATAAAAAAGTGGGATCAACCCTAAAATCTCTTGATCTTTTCTACGATGAATTGATGGATTCATAAAAAGAAGCAAAGGCTTCTGTGTAAAGAAAAACCTTTATTATTTTTATATTAAAGCCATTGCTTTTTGAGATAGGAGAATTCTTCTTCTTTTTTACCTTGTTTAAGGAAGAAGTTGAGATCTCTTTTTTTCTTGAGTTTATGGAGGGGTCTACGGTATGAGATTTCTGTGAATGAGGATTTTATTTATAAGAAAGGGAAAATTAAGCTTTGTTGGATTTGTTTTGATCTCAATCTGATATCATATTGATTTAATTGATTCTTATCAATTAAAGATGACATGCTCACCGTTGGATTAAGATCCATAGATATGTTTGTTAAGGTATTTTAATCAACAGAAGATTTTTCTGCGAAATAAAAATTTAAATCGTTATTAACAAGATTTATTTCTTTTTTTAAAGCGCCTGTTTCATGGGGTGCGCATGCGCACTATTGGTTTGATTTGAGGTGCATGCGCACCGTTGGATCTTTGATCCTCAAATTTATTTGATTTTTATTATTATTGCTGTTACGGGACCAGCTGTGATTAGGGTGCGCATGCGCACGTGCATTGCACGTGTTACATGTCTCGAAGATGAGACTTTGCCACTTGCGAAGATACCACATGCGCACATGTTTTGCGCATGCACATGGAAGCTAACGATTTTGCCAAGTTCGCATCTGTATAGGTGCGCACCTTTTTGGGCCGGAACAAATGCCCCCCACTGATCATACACACGTGTCTCGCACGTGGGTCCGATCGGTGTAAAACCGCGATCCGTTAGATTTGCCTCGAGATCTGTGGGGATGCAAACCGACTTTTAGATGCTATAAATAGGGGCCATCTCCTTCATTTCATTTGCGCCTTCTCTTTCTCTCTCTTGAATTTTTTTAGAGCCGTTCTCTTTCTTAAGCCATTGCTTCCTGTTAGAAGATTTTGCTTCTTTATTAACTTGGTAAGTGTGCATGCACATCTCTGCCCTTTGTGCGAAACTTTTTCTTCCATGTGCTTAGTGCGCTTCATATAGGTTGCGCATCCAATGGGGTTTCTTGGCTTCTAATGCGACGAACTCCAATCTTTGAAGCTACAACACATTTGCTAACATTTCTCTCGTCTCCTTTTCTCCTGGTCCAATGGCTGATCATTTCTATGACTTTAAGGACACCATTTCTTACAACATCATTCGTTATTATGGGTCAGACTATAGAGACAACCAGTGTGAAGCCGTGTTGTATCGCTTAGAAGCTCACCGGGGACGACTGCTTCCTCACCGCTCTTCATTTCTGCAGATGGTGTTTGAAGCAATCTGGGATGCCTTACCCAGAAATTTTGAAGTGATGCCGCTCCAAGCGCTTGATCAGGCTGAAGACAAAGTGCACTCAGTTTACCTAATGGGTTTGATCTCTAAACGGCGGAGGGATGATGCAATTACTCTCTTGCATCGCATATATCAGTAAAGAGCAATCATATCTTCATGTGCTAGGATGGAAGATATCAATGGAGACCCCGATGCCTGTCTCCGCGAACGGAAGCACAAGAAGATGGAAAATGATGCTTGTGAAGCCTTGTTGGGATTTATTTTTTAGTTCAGGAATTGATGTACCGATGCTAGTATCTTGCCGCTGTGAACTTTGAACGATGATTTGCTTTTGTTTGTCTTTCACTTTTCAATACTTGTAACACCCTAATACGATTATACATAATTTAATTATATTATATATGTGTTGGGCATTCATTTAAATTATTATTGTAATTGGTGTATGGATGGTTATTCATGATAACCGTATATTTACCTTGTCTCAATCCCTGGTTCGATGGATAATATTTCTATCCGACCTGCTTACATATAAAACTATTTTATTTATTATTAGAGTTTAATATTTCATCATGCTAGAATATAATTATGGTTACCTAGTTTGTTAGATAGTTAGTGTTTAAATATTTATTTTTTAATCTATTAATATCTTACTTATATGCATGTATTTTATTGTCTAATATTAGTTTGGTAACTAAATGAATATAGTTTGTATGATAGTTTAATAAGATATAGATGAGATATGATAGATATTTTGAAAATCCATTTTAAATCTTTTAACAGTTTGTGTACAGGGGTTTTGTGGCAAATCAATTCCATGGTGGGGGTTTTATGCAAGTTTTGCATCTAAAACATATTTAAACCCAACCCATCTTTACTCTTAATCCCTGTGTGTGTGTGTGTATTACATATAGCAACCTTTCCCCCTCTTCTTCCTTCCTCCCCTCTTTTCTTCTAACCTCGAGAACACAAACCCTCGTCGTAGCACCCTTCTCGCCACCATCTCCTCTAAGACCGTCTCATCTACAACTCGTCTCCCAAGCCAACACCTGCAACCCTCAACTTCTTCTCCGACCATCATCCTCACCTCCATCATCTCCACCTTTTTCATCCCTGAGATTGCAGCCATTTCCTCCCTCATCTCGCAACACCCAAAGCCCTTCAACCCTAGATTGACCCAGACTCCAAAACCGCACCTACCACACCACCTCGCTGTTGATCAACCCCATCACCGCCGCTGTTCCCGCCAAAATTTTGGCCCAAAACTTGCTCCTTTATAAAATAATAACAATAAAATAAAAATAAAAATAAAGGGAAAACTCTACATGCAAAGCATGTAAGTACTGCCTCGGATAGAATTAAATCCTATGATGGCGCCTCACATGCTCCTCACGCGGGCGCCAATGTGCAAAGCACAAAAAGAAATCCATTATATAAGAGTTAAAAATTCTGAGGTAGCACCTCACGTGCCTTGCACGAGGGTACCAGCGCCGAGAGTTAAAAAAACTTTGATGCAGCGCCTCACGTGCTTTGCACGAGGACGCCCGCGCCAAGAGTTAAAAACTCTGAGGCAGCGCCTCACGTCCCCGCACGAGGGCGCCGGCGCCAGAACTAAAAGTTCTCTGCTGTTGGATCAAAGATCTAAGGGAGATGATAAATTATCAAAATACAGAATTAAATTCTATTAAGGAAATATTCCTCAAATCTTTCTAAACAAGAAAGATTACGCTCTGTAAAACAGAGCACCGTTGGATTAAAGATCCAATGGTGATTGAAAAATCACCAAGCTACAGAATAAGCTCTGTATGGGAAAATATTTCCCCAATCTTTCTAACCAAGAAAGATTATGCTCTGTAAAACAGAGCACTGTTTGATTAAAGATCCAATGGTGATTAAAAATCACGAAGCTACATAATAAGCGCTGTATGAAAAATATTTTCCCAATCTTGTTAAAAACAATAAAAATATCTTCTGTAAAACAGAAGTCCTTGGATCAAAGATCCAACGGTGGATAAAATCCGCAAACCAATTACGAATCTCTCAATGAGAGATTTCTTTAACTAGATCAACAAACTTGCCTCCACTATATAAAGGCCCCAAGACTTCAAGTCTTGTACAGAGGAACGCCCCCATAAACTTAAAGTTCAAAAAGAAGAGCAAGAAAAAAAAGAGCTTTAACAGATAAGAAGGAAGGAGAACTTTCTTCAAGGTAAATAAAGATAATAGAGATCAGAGCATCTCATCTGCATATCTAAGGGTTTAACCCTCATAAAAGAACATAGTTCTTTCCTTGGATATGAAATCCATGAGACAAGTCTCCCACAAATGAGAATTTAATTGTCATGGGGATGAATTTGTTCTTGGGGATTGAAGATCCAGGGGAGAACAAAGAATCGAACTCTTTAGAAAAAAAAGCACAAAGAAAGAAATAGCGCCGAGCGCCTAACGTGCCCCTCACGTGGGTGCTGCTTAAAAAAAGTGCTTAGCACTCGATGGTTGGCGCCCAGCGCCAAGCGCCCCATGGGCCTCTCATGTGGGCGCTGCTTAATAAAGAGTGCTTAGCACTCAGTGGTTGGCGCCCAGCGCCAAGCGCTCCATGTGCCCCTCACGTGGGCGCTACTTAATAAAGAGTGCTTAGCACTCAATGATCGGCGGCCAGTGCCAAGCGCCCCATGTGCCCTGTTCCCCTCCGAACGGCGGCCGAGACGACGTGAGGACGTCTTGCCTGAGATTCGGGGCAGATGCTATATGGTTTTATCCGTCTACCTCTCCGACGATGCCCAGTTGATTTATGGCACCGTGTATCGGAGGTTTAGACGGATGCGGCCGATGTAGCAGACTTCGTCAGATTCCCCCTCGCTTGAGGGGTTTTTGATTATGGGGACGCTCTTCCTTGCAGGCGCAAGCCCCTGCAGTTAATTACGCTACCGCATCGCGACAGCCACTTTCTCCTTCTCCAAAATTTCACTAAGTGTCATGTGTGTTTGTTTTGTTTGTGGTTGCCCTTGGATTGTATACGGAGACTGAGTAATGCCGTCGCCCGTAGGACGTGGATTCTTCCAAATCCGTATTTACTTAGACTTGGGTTTGGTGTTTTTAGTTTAAGGATACGTTAGCCGTATTGAGGCTAAGATCAACTTAAACGTTCGTTAAGGATACGTTAGTCCTGTTTGAGACTAAGATCAACTTAACGTGGTGATCCAATTAATATATGGCCGTCGGGACTCGTCACCTCTCTGACATCGTTGAAGGATTACAACGATAGGTGTCAGAGGATTTCAGAGATGTACCCTTGAACCGAAGTTGATTAGGGAATATGGAGTCTGTTGAAATTCTTAAGGATACGTTAGCCTTGTTTGGGTCTAAGATCTACTTAAGCGGGATCGTTTAGATCCGACAGAAGAGCGTTTGGAGGCTCTACTGTTCCAGTTTAGGGACGTGGTGGTCCATGTTCCAGTTTAGGGACGTGGTGGTCCATCGCCAGTTTAGGGACGTGGTGGTCCATCATTAGTTTAAGGACGTTTCGGTCCATGAGTTTAAGGACCCCACAGTCCAATATTAGTTTAAGGACGTTTCGGTCCACGAGTTTAAGGACCCCGCAGTCCGTATTAATGTATGGTCATCGGGACACGTCACCTCTCTGACGTCGTTGAAGGATTACAATGATAGGTGTCAGAGGAGTTCGGAGATGTACCCTTGAACCGGAGGTAAATTGATTTAGGAGAGCAATTTTGCTCAGTCAATTTAATTTGAGGACTTACGGCCATGATTGGGCTAAGTCCAGTTGAAAAAAGTTCAACACTTTTATTTGTTTTTATTTTTTGTTTGGGCTCTGCCCATAAAGGATGCAGAGCATCAATTTGTTTTGGGCTTTGCTCATTTTATAAATGATGCAGAGCACCAATTTTACCTGGGGTCTACCCATCTATTGCTTTGCAATTTATTCTGGCCTACTGGGTCTTTTTGATTTGGGCCTGGCCCTTTAGGAAATGCATTGCATTTGTCAGGCGCTTTGCGCCAATCAGAGAGCGCAAGCGCTTGTGGTGTTGACACGTGTCACGCAAGCGCAGTGTGCTGCGCCAATGCGCTGCGCTTGCGCTGCTGACACGTGTCGCGCTCTGGTGAGTTGCGCCAATTCCAGAGAGCAAGGCTCTATTTCAAAAGCGCATAGCGCAAGTGGTTCAGATACTGACATGTGGCGCTCTCTGGTGGCTTGCGCCAACCCAAGAGCGCAACAGTGCGGATTTGCAAGTGCAGAGCACTATTAATTTAAGAATCTTTTAGATTCAAGAACCAATGGTTCATAAAGGAAGTGCAAAGCACTATTTTTATTTTGTTTTTTATTAAAGGTCATTGATCTTGTTTCTGGATCAATGATCTATCAGAAGAAATTCTTCTATTTAAAAGGTCTTTTACCTTTCTGTTTTTTTTCTTGGAATTTCCTCAGAGTTCTCTATGTTTAATTTCTCAAAAATGTTCCTCCCTTTGATTTGAGGTCTAGGGGTCTTTATATAGTGCCCATAAGTTTGTTGAATTTGTTAACGAGATCTTTTTCTGAGTGATTTGAGAAATTTTCCCCACCGTTGGATCTTTGATCCAAGGGCTTCTGTTTTACAGAATGCAATCTTCTTGTTTTTAACAAGAACAGAAAGATCTTTTTAGAATTTTAATTCTGTTTGGCGCAAGCGTCCTAGCGCATGACACGTGTCAAGCAGCGCACCACGCAGCGCAACTACGCTTGCGCAACCGCACTGACACGTGTCGCGCAGCGCAACTGCGCTGCCACGTGGCGTGCAGCGCAGAGCGCAGCGCAACTGCACTAGCGCAACTGCGCTGCCGCAATTGCGCTGCCATGTGTCGCGCAGCGCAATTGCGCTGCCACGTGTCGCGCAGCGCAGAGCGCAAGTCATGTGAAGCGTTGTTTCCTTTATTTTTTGTTTGAAATAGAGCCTTGCTCTGATTGGGCGCGCTGCCTTGGGCGCTGCGCTCCTTGCACTGGCGTGTCTGATTTTGACACGTGGCGCGTTGCGCGCAGCGCAAGGAATCTAAAGCGTTGCTTCATTTATTTTAATTTTTAATTTTTACTTTAATTTTCAAAGCAGAGCTTTGCTCTGATTGGGGGAAACAGAGGCGTTGCTTCGTTTCCTGCCTTGGAATTTGAGCAGAGCTTTGCTCTGATTGGGGGAAACAGAAGCGTTGCTTCGTTTCCTGCCTTGGAATTTGAACAGAGCTTTGCTCTGATAGGGGTAAACAAATCCCGCCCCACCGTTGAGCTTACGTGGCCCTTGGAACATGAGCGCAGCGGTGGCAGAATTCTAACCATCGCGGCAACTCTTGGAAGTTGAAAGGGCATTTGATGCCTATAAATAGGGCCTTTAGCCCCTAAGATGATTTTCATCCCTTCATAAGCATTTTGTCCAGAGCCCTGCTCTTTCCTTTAAGAACTCTACGAGTTAGAGCTTCTTAAAACCTTTTAGGTAAAGATTTTAATTTAAATTGAATCAATTTTAATTAACAGAGCCTTGCTCTCAATAGATCCATGATCCAAAGAAAACCCATTTAGGGTTTCACTTAGCAGAGCTTTGCTCTAAAGAGGTCTAAAGAAGACTAAGGAGAACCCTATTAGGGTTCTATTAATAGAGCTTTGCTCTCTAAAAGATTTTCCTTGGATTTTCTTAATTCATTAATGGAGCTTTGCTCCTTCCAAATCATATAGGAGAACTCTTAAGAATTCTTCATGGATCTTGGAAGTTAAAGATGGCATTCGGTACTATTATTATTATTATATCATTTTTCCCAGAGCAAAGCTCTCAATGTTCTTAGGGGATTTTCCTCAAATTCTCCTCATAACTGATTTTGACAGGTGTCACTCCTGTCTATAGAGCATTGCTCTCGATGAGTTTTAACTCTCTATACTTTTTCCTCATTGCTAATCTTCCCATGATGTCTCCTTTAGGTATTATGGCGGTGCGTCTATATAGTCTGCACGAATTCATCACCTACGAGGATATCCGTGCACATGGCCGTCAACAAAACTAAGAGTTTACAGACTCCCAATGTGCAGAGGTCATGGGTCATCTGATCGCACGCGCCGGTTGGCTGCTCCCTCGCCGTTCCGCTCTTTTGAAAGTCGTGCTGGGAGCAATCTGGAGAGCACTCCCGGGGTTCCAGGAGGCCTTACCGCTCAATGCGCTGGATGATGCCGAAGACAAGGTGCATTCAGTGTACTTGTCGAGGTTGATCTCGAAGAAGCGGTGGGATAACCTTATCGACATCCTGCATCAAATTTTCCAGCAGACGACGATAATCGCTGCTTATCAAAGGATAGGGGGCCTTGCCGAAGACCTTGACACACAGGAGCGCGAGAGGCTGTACACGAGGATAATCAGAAAGGCCAGAAGAACTCTAGAAGGCCTTACTTTTGAATTCCTCAATCCGTGCCCTGGATCTGAGGTTATTCCATTGTAGAATCTATTTCTCATTTACTGCTTTCATGATTGTAAGGATTTTTGGCAATATAAATGAATTTTTTTATCCCAACTTGTCTTATTTCTCGTAGTGAGTCTTTTGCACATGCGTGAATGAGTGTGTCTCGAATGCTTGATTAAACGCCAATCAGGTGTTCTTTCTGTCGCTTTCTTCTTTCTTTTATTATCAGCATGTTGACTTGATAATCATAATTGGCAAATAACTTAGTTTCTTCCAAAAGATAGCGATGGCTTAGGCCGCAGGTTCAGATCTGCCGCCTAAGACCTATCAACTCTATGAGCCGTGAGGGTCTCATAGAAAATTTTCTCCCTACGGATCGAGAGGATCTCATAGGTGGATTTTCTCCTTAGGAATCGTGAGGATTCCTAAGTGTATTTTCTCTTATAAGTCGTAAGGATCTTATAAGAGAATTTTCCCCCTTACAAATCGAGAGAATCCGTAAGTGGTTGGTGAGTTGACTTGTTTCTAAGTCGAAGTATAGCTCCGCCGGGGAGGTCATCGGTTGACTTGTTTCCGAGGCGGAGGTCTTTGATTGACTTGTTTCCGGGTCGGAGGTCGTTGTTGACTTGTTTCCGAGTCGGAGGTCGTTTTTGACTTGTTTCCGAGACGGAGGTCTTTGATTGACTTGTTTCCGGGTCGGAGGTCGTTGTTGACTTGTTTCCGAGACAGAGGTCTTTGATTGACTTGTTTCCGGGTCGGAGGTCGTTGTTGACTTGTTTCCGAGATGGAGGTCTTTGATTGACTTGTTTCCGGGTCGGAGGTCGTTGTTGACTTGTTTTCGAGACGGAGGTCTTTGATTGACTTGTTTCCGGGTCGGAGGTTGTTGTTGACTTGTTTCCGAGACGGAGGTCTTTGATTGACTTGTTTCCGGGTCGGAGGTCGTTGTTGACTTATTTCTGAGACGGAGGTCTTTGATTGACTTTAGGTTTTCTGTGAACAGAGTCTTGGAATTGGGGACTTTGCCGTGGCTCCGATTGGTGATGTGACATCTGTGTCCTGCTCGAATGAGGGGGAAAGCCGTTGTTGGTCTCCAGGCTGTTGGTGAATCGTCGAGATTTGGCTTAGCTTTATGGCAGAGCCTGTTGGGAAGGTGTGGTTCCCTCTTTGTTTGTGCCCTTGGATTGTATACAGGGATCGATGTGATCTTAACTGTAGGGCAAAAGGTTTCATATATTTCTTTTTATTGTTTTATTTCCGCGATGCTCTATCATTTCAGCTTTTATATCGCGAAGGTCGCGATTGCCCAATCATTTCGGCTATTTTTCGCGATGCCCAATCATTTCAGCTGTTTATTTTTATTTTTACTCACTGCTTTTTATTGCGATTTGCCCAATCATTTCGGCTGTTTATTTTTATTTTTACTCGCTGCTTTTTATTGCGAGTTGCCCAATCATTTCGGCTGTTTATTTTTATTTTTACTCGCTGCTTTTTATTGCGAGTTGCCCAATCATTTCGGCTGTTTATTTTTATTTTTACTTGCTGCTTTTTATTGCGAGTTGCCCAATCATTTCGGCTATTTTGTGTGCATACGTTTTTACTTGCTGCTTTTTATTGCAAGTTGCCCCATCATTTCGGCTATTTCGTGTGCATGTGCGGCCTACTGGCTTTTTGCTGTAAGCCTGGAATTAGACACCGATTTCGGCATCAGCACCGCTACTACTGGGGTATCGCCAGGAGTGAATCATCGTTCGCCTCTGTCGATGTCGAACAAATGTGGCTTAGCGAACATGGTTAAGGTCCTGTCGACTAAGGCTTTTGACTTTGTGAACTGTAAGGGTCTCACAAAGGTATTTCTCCCTACAAGTCGTAAGGATCTTGTAGGTGTATTTTCTCCTTAGAAATCGTGAGGATTCCTAAGTGTATGTTCCTCTGTAAGTTGTAAGGATCCTACAAGAGGGTTTTCTCCTTGTAAGCCGAGAGGAGTTATAAGGGTTGTTTATCATGTGTACATATCCCTAGTCACGGATGGGACTTGGTTAGGGAAATGTTTATTCGCGCCCATGGATTGTATACAAGGGCCAGTATTAGACCACTTGTAGGGTAGTATCGGAGGTTGTGGGGATGCTTAAGAACTGGTTTAGGTCTCTGTAACTTAAGACTTTCAAATCTTATGAGCCGTGAGGGTCCCATAAGAAAGTTCTCCTTACGAGTTGTGAGGATCTCGCAAGTGTATTTTCTCCTTAGGAATCATGGGGATCCCTAAGTGTGTTTCTCCCTTGTGAGTCGTAAGGATCTCACGCGGGTGGTTTCTCCTTACAAGATCGAGAGGACCTTATAAGTGTCTTTTAACGAGGTTGCGCCCTTTCGGGTTTTCACAAACACTCGCCGGTAGTCCTGCCGTTTTTACTCACGGAGCCCTTTCGGGTTTTCATCCGTGCCCGTTTTGCTTATGGACATACCGTTTTTTTCTATTCTTTTTATTTTCTTTTCTCTTTTTTTTTTACGAGGTCGCGCCCTTTCAGGTTTTCACGAACACTCGCCGGTAGCCCTGCTGTTTTTACTCATGGAGCCCTTTCGGGTTTTCATCCGTGCCCGTTTTGCTTATGGACATACTGTTTTTTTTCTATTCTTTTTATTTTCTTTTCTCTTTTTTTTAAGAGGTCGCGCCCTTTCGGATTTTCACGAACACTCGCCGGTAGCCCTGCTGTTTTTACTCACGGGGCCCTTTCGGGTTTTCATCCATGCCCTTTTTGCTTATGGACATACCGTTTTTATTTATTATATTTTTCTTCTTTTTTTTGTTATCTCGTCAGCCTACGGATGCTGCGGTATTAGTTTAAGGACGTTTCGGTCCTATTGTTAGTTTAAGGACGTTTCGGTCCGTTGTCCAGTTTTAGGACGTAGTGGTCCGTCATCCAGTTTTAGGACGTAGTGGTCCATTGGGCCCTTTTCATGAATGATCATGATGCCCCCGGCATATCTGTCTTTTTCGGAGCATGTGGTTGTGGCGGGCTCACCTTCCAGTTTTCGGACAGCGCGAGTTTGCCCTGTTGGTATTGGTCTTCAATTCAATTTTTGAAAACGAAGCAGTCCTCGATCGGATGACTTACTGCTCGATGGTAGGGGCAGTAATTAGGATCGTTGACATCTCCTGGCTGTAGCGGATGTTTCGGATTCGGCAGATTGACGAATCCGTTGCGTACTGTCAGTTCAAACAGTTTCCTCGTTTTATCTTAGGGAAACGAGTAAGGATGTCGCAGTCTTTCCTCGAGTGATGGGCGTGGATGCATGTTGTTTTGGCGAACAACCGATTTTGAGTTGCTCGGCTGTTGTTGAGTATTGGCGACGAAGGTCATTTTTCCCTTTCCTTTATCCCTTTTGTTCGCTCCGTCGTTTGCGGGTCCGTGATTCTTTCCGGGTAGTATGCCCTTGCACAGATGAATGTTCTCATGACTCTTCAATTCTTCAGAGACGGATCCCTTGAAGAGAGGGTTGAAGGTTGTTTCTTCATCGGGGTCGTTCCTGTGGCAATTGCCGGCGACTCTTTTATGCTCATCTGTCGTATTTTCCCGCCGTCTACGAGCTTCCCGCTTTGTTCTGTTGATGTAATGTTTGTAAGTGACATACCCTTGCCACCAACACTTAAAGGAGTCGCAGTCTTCAGTAGCGTGTGCGATCTTCTGATGATATAGGAAATAATTAGGATACATCTCTATTCAACCGAGAGTGTTTTCCTCCGAGGGTGGTAGCTTCATTCCCATTGATATGGCTTTAGCAAACCTTTTCTTCGTCTTGAATTTATTTTCACTGGCAACAGATGTCTTTTTATTTGATGGGGATACCTCGACTCTTTCGTCCAGTCGGCGGTGTTTGGCTCCTTCCACTATGGCCATCTCACGCTCTTGATTGGCTTTTACTTTCAGACGAATCTCATTCAGGAAAGCATCGATCATCTCATCTGACGGTCGCAGAATTTCTGGTTCAGGGTCCGTCCCTAGCTTCCCAGTGCAAGGAATTTCCTCTTCGTCTGTAAACGAATGGGAAATCGTATGACAGCTCGCCACGTATTCTTCATATTCATCCGACGAGCTGTCTCCCTCATCTTCTTCTTGAAAGGCGTGGTTGAGGAACTCTTGGAGTGTAATGGGAGTCCGCGCTTTCTGGTTGTATTCCCCCAGTGCATCAATTTGTTTTTGTAAGTCCGTGCGCTCGTCGCCAGGCTTCACGGGCTTCTTGGATTTCTTCTTCTTTTTCTTCGAAGATTTTTATGGCTGGTTGTGAGTGCTTGGGCCACTACTATCGATCTTTTGAGTTGGACGCGGCTTCAACATTCCCTCAATGATCTGAGGTTCCAACGGGTTCTTCCACCTAATCGCTGGGTATGCTTGAAGATCGTTCAGCATCCTCTTTGTTTTAGCTGCTAGCACAACCTCCCATGGGGCTTCCTCAACGAGAGAGCACGTTGCCCCCGGCGTATTCATCCTCTTATAGGTGTGAGGTTGCGGCGGATTCACCTTCCATCTGTCGGATAACACGAACTTGCCCTGTTGGTACTGGTTTTCAACCCAATTTTTGAAGACGTAGCAATCTTCGATCGGATGACCCAGTACTCGGTGATAGGGACAGTAGTTGGGCTCACTGATATCATTTGGTTGCGACGGACGTTTTGGCTCCGGCAGATTTATGAGTCGGTTGCGCAACGCCAGCTCGAATAATCTTTTCGTCTTATCTCGGGGAAACGAGTAAGGACGTCCTAGTCTCTCCCCAAGGGGTACCTACGGACGCATATTATTCTAACGAACAACCGGCTTCGAGTTACTCGGCTGTTGTTGAGTATTAGCGACAACGATCGCTTTTCCCTTCCCCTTTTCATTTTGGGAGTCCGGCTTTAGAAGAGGGGGTCTATGGCCCATCTGATCCATTTGTGCTAGCTTGTCAATCAAGGCCTGGAAGGTAGTCGGCTTGAAGAACATCATAAATTGCGAGATGGTTGCTTGCGGATCAAGAGTTCCCACAAACATACCCACTGCAGGAGCTTCTTCAATGCGCTGCTCGCACTTTGACCATAAGTTCCGCCACCGTATAGCATATTGAACACATGTCTCGCCTGGCCTTACCCAGGCGTTAATCAGTGCCGTCATCGGGGTGCGTTCACTGGCGCTTGCAAAACGCTGGGTAAACAACAGCTCCATCTCCACGAAAGTCTTGATAGAGTCATTCGGAAGCTCAGAGTACCACTCGAACGCTGTATCTGATAAGCTTCCAACGAACTGGCAAAGCAACAGTTTATCATCGCTGCCAGTGTTGCCGCAGAGTGCCCTGAACTGGGCAACATGCTGGTGGGGATTGCCATTCCTCTTATACACATGAAATTTTGGTATCGTATAACCTGGCGGGTACCTGATCTGGTCGTACCAGCCTGGATACGGTCGCCCCGTTTTTACGACCTGTCCTGCTGCTTCAGTCGCTTGATGAACCGGATCTGCTGAGCTATATATTCGTCCAGGTCGGCTTTGGAGATCGCCTCCTCTTTGGCTGTTGATAGAGCCGGTAGAGGATTCGACGTTTCTCCCCTATCGTCTTCAAGGATGATCGGGGGATCTTCAACAGGTGGATCCTGTTGAATCATCATGCCCACCATGTCCTGGAACAGGAAGGCCATTTTCTTTATGCTGGCTGCCTGTTCCGTAGCTTCTTTATCCTTCTTCTCCAGCATGCGACGAAGGAATTCGGCGTCAGTTTCTTGATCCTGACGTTCATTCGAGAACGTTTCAGGGGTTTCTTTTGGCCCAGTGAGTGCGTCCATCACGGTCATCATCTCCTGGAGCTTTTGCTGTTGCTCTTGAGCCTTGGTCATTGACCGTGTGAGCGGTCTATGACCCGTTGATGTGCGGCTGTCCTCTTTACCGGATGCCATATAAACTGTATGAACTATCATGCCCCCGGACTTAGGGCGTTTAGGCTCACCACCTTTGGCATTTGCCGCGGGCGTGGGGGTTTTCTCCGGCCTTCTTTTGTGGGCCGTTGAAGTGGAGGGGGCCGTTGCAGTAGGCACCCTGGTGATTGTTGCCCTCTGCTGTTTAATAGGACAGTCCTTTTCTTCTTGCACTTTCGCCTTTTTCTGTTGACGAGAGTGACCTGGGTCAATCACGGAGTCTTGAACCCTCCGCCAAACCCTGTATATTTTTGAGGACAGCCGTTGAGGGGGCTGTTCTTGCTTTGTTTCCGGAACTCTCTCCGCGGGCGGAGGAGAACTTTTCAATGTAGCGGTTGGAGAGTTCTTACGTACCCTCCTCAGCAGTTCAAAGCTGTTCCCAGTTGGAACAGCAGCGTTGACCTCCACCACTGGAGCAGGTGGAGTTAGCCCTGAGGGGGAGTTGCCCCCTGTCTTCCTTACTCGCCGCCAATGGCCACGTCGAGCATGACGAGCCGTTGGGACTGGCTCGGAGATAGAGACAGCTTCTTTTTGCCCCCCATCTAAATGAGGCGCCGCTGGTGTTAACCTCTCAAAGACTGAGGCTGTCCTTTGAGGGGTGATATTCAACCTGTCGAAGACAGATTCTCGAGCAGGGGCAGGAGCAGGAATAGTCAGTCTTGAAAAGACTGACTCTTTGACAGGGGAAGCCGCCTTGACGACTTCTGGAGCAGCGGCTATTGCCTTCCTTGGGACAGCCATTTTAGAGTTCATGGGCTTCCTAGCGGGCCCCTCAGAGTTTTGATCTAGCCTGTCGAAGACGGAGGCTGTTGGTTTGGTAGTGGACGACCCGTTGATAGGGGCCGTCGTAGCAGTGAGCTGGTCGAAGACCGACTTCTTGTTCACTTCTGGTGGAGGTATTGGTATAGAGAAGCTTGCAGGTGGGATCATGGTCCCGAAAAACAGGCCGGTGGTGGCCTGGGTCACCTGTTCAACCGGCAAAGCGAGGAAGGAGGCCGCTTGGGGCCCATATGCTACACCTCTAGGTGAGGTGGAGCGTCCGTTGCAGTGGAACTTCGAGTAGTTCGTGCAGTTAGAGGCTATTGATGCTTGAGTTCTGCGCTAGGCAAAAGACCAAATCTTAGTAACTTGAAATCCGAAGGCAACCATTAACAAACCGCGATTCATTCGCGAATACGACACACGAAGTGTGGAGTGCAAAGAGGAAAAGGTCCCACCGGGCGTGCCAGAATCTGTTCCCCTCCGAACGGCGACAGAGACGACGTGAGGACGTCTTGCCTGAGATTCAGGGCAGATGCTATATGGTTTTATCCGTCTACCACTCCGAAGATGCCAAGTTGATTTATGGCACCGTGTATCGGAGGTTTAGACGGATGCGGCCGATGTAGCAGACTTCGTCAGATTCCCCCTCGCTTGAGGGGTATTTGATTGTGGGGACGCTCTTCCCGGCAGGCACAAGCCCCTGCAGTTAATTACGCTACCGCATCGCGACAGCCACTTTCTCCTTCTCCAGAATTTCACTTCGTGTCGTGTGTGTTTGTTTTGTTTGTGGTTGCCCGTGGATTGTATACGGAGACTGAGTAATGCCGTCACCCGTAGGACTTGGATTAGTCCAAATCCGTATTTACTTAGACTTGGGTTTGGTGTTTTTAGTTTAAGGATACGTTAGCCGTATTGAGTCTAAGATCAACTTAAACGTTCGTTAAGGATACGTTAGTCCTGTTTGAGACTGTTAGTTATATGTATGCCCTAGAGGCCATTACTGTACATTGGATGTATATTGTAGTGGATGCTGGGACATATATAGGTAGGACTTTCTTGCTCGACATGATAGTATGCTATCTGGTTGCTTTTTATCTTAATATGTATACTTTCTGTCTCTCTGATTACATGTTGATAAAGCCCTTAGGATGTGTACTCGACTTCCAGGACTATGATGTAGATCATACTAGTGGGGCCTGGGTAGTCAATGAGTACATCCTTCATTGTTCCTAGTCGTGGGAATATCGAGACGGGGCATCGATATTCTATAGTAGACTAGCGTATATCTTCTCGACCCATGTGATGGGCGATGGATGATCCCATATCCATTGGTGTTTGACATCGGAGATGGTATGCGGGTGCTCAGTGGAGACTGGGTACACTGAACGGACTCGCCGAGAACTCCCAGATGGTATTATACCTCACATCAGATGGCAGTTCTCTGGTGACACTGGTACAGCTTAGTCTGTTGACCCGAGATCGTCATAGAGTCTTGTGTGTCTCCCACTGTGCTTTGATTTCCACCCTACCACGGCTCTACTGAGTTGTGCAAACAGGTGGTTTTTCGGTACAGTCCCGATTCATATGGAGGCAATGAGCGATAGGAGGGGATTCGTCTCTCCCGGTATTGGGGGTTGATGTTGCGCTATGCTCGACTGGCCATAACAGGAAATCCCTGGCCAGGGTTGCAGTGACCTACTGGTAAGTGTTATCAGTAGTTTCACAAATGTCATGGACTTCACGTCGGCATGACTATCAAGCTATTGGGGTCTGACGTTTACCACCCCTAGGCGAGATATGCGACATATCAGACGAACAGACCGGACTGTACGGTAAGTGTTACTGGTTGGATTCACAGGAGTGTGAGCGGGCTTGCTCGTCGATCTTCTGATCGCTCAATACCCGGGTGGCCGTTACGTTTAGAAGACCGCTTGCGGCTTGTGGGTGTTTGATATGATCATCACCTGCTGCCGGCGTATTGACGAGTCTTTAGAGTCCTACACAGAGGTTTCCTGGCTCAAGTGAAACGAAATAGGAGCGCATATGAGATATGTGCGGGACCGAGAATAATGCGTGTATGTGATACCGTATTCCATTCTCGCGATGAATGTATCGATTGGTTATATGCGATATAACCTAGTTATCGAATCAAGGATTGATTCGATAAGCCGATACATTGGATACTAGCCGGTTATATGCGACATGACCGGATCGTTAAATCAAGTGTTGATTTAATGATTTAATGTAGAATTATATATTTGATATATTACTTTGCATCAACTAGTATTGGTTCACTTTAAATTGATTTTCTCACTTGATGTGCATATTGTATATGTGATATATTTTTTTGTGCACAAGATTGTATCATGTTTGATGATACATGCAAGCTTGGGTTTGTGTAAAGAATTGACCATGGTTATATGAATGGTTAGGGTTTCATTTTATTTACTTATTCATTTATTTATTCTTTTTGTTTATTTTGGAAAAAGGAAATGATAAAGAAAATGAAATGATGGCTTGATTTGTTTGTAGTTGAAGTTTCTTGAAACTTTGACTAAGTGACCATTTTGTCTTCATGCTTAACCCTAACCCTTCAAACTAACCTTAGTCAATTCTCTACACCTAACTAAGGTTAAAGATATGATAAGTATCATTTTACTTTATATTTTTAAATAACTTATCATATCTTCTTCTTCTTCTTCATCTTCTTCTTCCATGAAGAAAGCTTGCTACATCAATGGTGATTGATGAAAAAGTGTGAGAAATCAAAATCTAAAGTCTACCCACTTCCTATTTCTTCATCCTCTACCTCTTGCCAAGTAGTATAGGGTGTTTCCTTCACAAGTTTTCTTAACTTGGTGAAGTTGGAGCTTGATCTAGCGATGCCTCGACGTAGATCATCTTCGGCATCGAACCGATGACCAAGCCCGCCCATTTCTTCGATGAAGCCGATGCTAGAGCCCAAGATAAGATTTGGACAGCGAGGGGACTTCATCACGAAGCCATGGAGGTGGAGGAACGGATCTACAAAGGTTGTAGCCCCTTCCCTTTAGCTATATTTCCGTTTACTTGCTTGCATCGCCTTGTTTTTTAGTTAACGATCCGTATTTGGATTTGTAGGCACTTGTAAAATTTTAATTGGCCATGTTTGATGCCTTGTGAGACTCCATTAGAGTGCCTAGGAACCCTACAGTGGTATCAGAGCCAGGCTAGAGCCTTAGGCGATGCATAGACGGAGTTAGAAGTCCGATCGACCCAAAACCCCGACTTTAAAATGCTCTCTGGACAATTCTGTAAAATGCGGATTTTTGTAGATTAAAAATATGCAGAAACCTCAGTGCAATATTCTAAGAATTACTATTTAAAACGGGGGCTCTGAATCGTTAATAGTGCGGCGGAACCGCCGCATATGCATGCCTAATGCGGCGGTTCCGCTGCAAGTTGGTATCTTCAGACAGATGTTTTTGCACAGTAATTCTTAGTTTTCTGTGCTGGTGTTCCTGGGAATTTTTAATAATTTTTTCCAGAGTTGTATTTTCTGGGTTGTTTTGGGGACTCGGTGTATCGATCGGATTGTCTAATTTTGTCTGTGTGCTTTTCCGGATAATTTTAGAATATGTTAAAAAGTTCGACCGAATATAAATACCCACTTTTTCCCCTGCCGGGAAATTTCTAATTGTTGGATTTTTCCGTAGTTTAACGACGTTCTAAGTAGTGCAAGTAACGCGATGGACCCTCTAGAAGACAACAAACCTTAACTCGATTATGTGACCGTCTTGAACTGCCCTTTGAACCTTCGGGTTTGGGGCAGTACGGCGTGCCACATGTGAGGCGTTGGCTTGACCCTTCTACGGCTGGACCGTTGGTACTAAGGCACGAACTGAATGTTGTTAGACTTATTTCATGTGTTGAGCTGTTTCGGGAAAACTTGGGTGTTCGAATGTTCGATCGAAAAGTTTAACATTTTCTATTTATCCGGAATGTGATACAATACTTGGAATTCACAAAAGGTTATGAGATAACTGAATGAATGTTATAAATCTAGCGATTTAGTCTCACTTGATCGGTTGCCACGGAATTTTGATGTGATCAAAAGTCCGTCGCAATCACGTAGTGTACGCGGATACTCGCCGGGTAAACTTAATAGACAGCCTCACTCCATAGCCCCGACCAAGTGACTGTAGGAGAACCCCGTCGCCGAAAGCATCCGTTCGGGTGCTCGCAGCAGCGGTGTTCCGCCTTGGTGCACTTTGTCGACGGCGTCGGGGGTGCGGCCGCCTACTAAAGTTTGCGACGAGCATTCGATCAGAATGTCGGGAATCCTGTTGAATTGCCCGACTTGATATTGAAAAGTGTTTTCGATTTTGAGATTAAAATGCGGGGTTTATAATTGTTAGGCATGTGATGTCTAAAGAATTCATTTGGTTAGGCATGCGATGTCTAATGAGATTGCGGATTCCAACTGTTGTAGTTTTACACTTTCTTTTCTGTGACCGTAAGTGTAATATGTGATATCGCCGTTTTCGTTGCTATATGTCAACGACAATTGGGATGCGCATATTTACTTACGTTGATGACATTGTGATGTTATGTGTTGCTGGATATGTTATATTGGATCGTCGTGTTTGAATAGCCGGGGCGTTTTTATATGAGATGAGTGTTTTTCATTTTCATTCATGTAAAAACTTGTATGTAATATTCTTTTATTGGGGCACTTCCAGGTTGCGGATGTTGTCACCATTTGTATATTATTTACTTTTCTGCACTAGGATAGACCCAAGGAGGAGGGCACAAGTAACCGGGTTCTACGGTCCAGTGGGAGACCAACTCGAGGAGTCGAGTCCGGGTCTCCTAACTCTAGAATTGGTAGGGTTACTTGCCGCTCTCATAGGGGTCTAGGGGTGTGGGATTGGCTATTCATCACAACCGTGGAATCCGTGTTTTATACCGGCTCGTATTGAAAACACGGACGTCCTAGTATATCCAATATTTCATATGTTTCTTCTGCTGTGATTTATCTGTGATGTGATCATGTGATGTTCTGTGACAGATATTATATATAGTATATATGATATATTATATAAACGTTGCTTATGTTTTACACTCGCGCTAGCCCTGCCCCGCTCTGCCGTTAGTTACCTAACCTAACGGTGCAGACGGGACATCGAGGCGAATGCGGATAGCATAAGCGTACGTTATATTTATCTGTGATGTTTAGGTGGACTTATATGATGGGATATTCATTAATGAGATTAATGAAAGAAAATAAACCTAATTGATGTTGTGGAATCGAATTTCAAAATAAAAACAGGTAGCTACAGTTCTTGCTTTGCATCGCGGTGTTCATTATAGAACATCCTGCACCTTATTCGATGAGGAAAGGACCGAGATCCCTTCACCGGGAGTGACTCCTTTAGCAATAAATGGCAGATGCTACAACCCTCGGTTTGTCTTTGATCGCTTCTATAGTTTCCGCTTTGCACAGTGATATATATGATATATCCCGCACCTCATTCGACGAGGAAAGGGCCGACGATCCCTTTACCGGGAGTGACCCCTTTAGCAAAACTAGAAAAGCCTCGAAAACATTCCATTTAAAAAACTATTTGATTCCGCAATGAGATCAAGTTCAAAGCGTTAAAGGTTTTCATAAAAACCATTCGCAACCCTCCGTCATTTTAGGAAGTAGAGTACTTAGTATTCGTGCTGTGTTTGTTGACCATAGTCAAGGCACGGTGTACGGTAGCTAAGTGATGTCTTCCTACACCGCATATGATGCGATTGGTTAGGACAGTCGCGTGACTTTGTTGACCTTAGTTAAGGGTCATGTGGGTGGGTCTAATTAATCACGAAATGACGGGTAGAACTTGACTAGTACTTATGATTTGTTGACCATAGTTAAGGTCATAGGTGCTAGGGGTAAAAACCTTTATCGGGAGTTTCAAGTGTTGAAATTTGCAATGAGATTGCATACCTTCTATATGATAGTTGGATCCCGATACCCACTGCGAGTAATTGTTACTCCTGGGAGAGTTTTGCACTTTGAAATTAGCCGATCAAGTAGGTGTCTAGAAAGGTGTCAACGGGGTTACGCCTCTGGGAAAACGAGGTTTACTGTAATTAGGTCCGTGCGAAAGCACGGAGAACCTCCCTCAAAGTACCGACACTGGCCTGGCTGAAAGATTGGCGAACTTGTAGAGTGTAATTAATCCCGGCTAGTCTTTCCTTTTAAGGTTTGAAGGAAGATTTGATAAAAACAGTGGGAGCCATCCTGATTAGATAAAGTATATAACCAATCTAATCTTGCAAGAGCGCACGCTGAGTGTTTTTTTCTCTCTCTCTCCTGGTAGCGACCATATCACGCCTTAATCAAGATAATAAAATGGATGTATTGACCGAACCCGCTTGTTATACTGAGCTGGGGAACGTTGGTCCCGCTCCAACTTATAATTGTTATAAGACAGAGCAGGAAATAGGGAATACCAGAATTCCTATGCCGCCCAAACGAAGACAGTGCATATGATGCATCTCCTTCGGGTGTGTTCATTACAAAGAACTGTTTCTCAGTATCCTCTGCATCTTGGGTATATGATACCGGATCAGGATCCCAGATATGTAATCTGTTACATAGGGCTACAAAAATGTAGAAAAACTGAGAATGGGTGATAAGTTTCATGAGGCAGAAAACGGGGCAAGTGTTGCAGCCAAGTCTGTTGGTCACTGTCACCCTGTATTACTAATACATTGATTCTGAACAAATGCTATTAGATACCGAACCTGATATACAAAATCATATCACTCTCTTTATTTAGTAAAGAAATGTTAAAATTTTGTATTGATGGATAATGTTTTGAACATTTCCTATATCAAAAGTTGATCGGTTCAGGCACGTTATCTAAAAGCATTGACGTTCTAAATCAAACTACAGTTCCTTGTATACTGAACACACACAAGAAGAAGAGTTCAGAAATGAACGAATTCTTCTTGAGGCATTGTAGACTAGGTCATATCAATGCGACCCGACTGGCTGAAGTTACATTTAGATGTATATTTAAATCAGTTTGAATTTACATCTTGTGAAACTTGCCAGTCATGTCGCAAAGATAATATGACCATAGCTCTGTTTATTGGAAACAGAGAAAGAGTTAGTGAACTCTTGGGACTGATACATGATGATGTATGTAAGGTCTCCTGTCTACACATGCCAGGACTGGTTCTTTATACTTCATTATATTCTCTGATAATCTCTCAAGATTCAGTCATATGTTCCTGTTGAAACATGAGTCCGAACCTTTTGAGATATTCACAGAATATAAGTTGGAAGTAGAGAACCAAAATATGGGTATAAGTATTATGTTCTATGATGAGATCAGGGAGGAGAATACTTGTGTATGGCATTCCTGGACCATTCTAAAGGAAAATGAGATTCTCTCTCAGTATTGCTCCTCTGAATACACCACAGCACAACGGTGTATTGGGACGGAGCAATCACACAATATTAGATATCTGGTGCTCTATGATGAGTATTACTGAGTTACCTATTTCCTTTTGGATGTTATGCGCTTGAGAAGCTGCATACCTATTGAATTAGGTTCGAATCAAATCACTGCCTACCACTTCATATGTGATATGGAAAGGGAAGAGCCCATATCTTAAGTCAGTTAAGATTTAGGATTATCCGGCCTATGTCTAAAAGCAAAATCCGGACAGTCTCGAGGCAAGGTCTGTAATGTAGAACTGGAAAGGTTCCAGCTATACAAACTACAGCAGATAATTTGGTAGAACCAAAGGATTCAGTAGATTCCAACGAACCTCAGCCTCTCCGCCGATCTAGTAGGGTTCCTCACCCACCTGAGGGATACCTTGGTTTCTCGATGATAGTGGGAGCATGGAATGCATCATGAGATGATGACCCAACTAGATTCGAGCAGGCCATCAAGAGTAGGGACTCTTTAAGAATGGCTGGATGCTTAGCGGTCTGAGATGGAATCCTTATACACCAACAAAGTATGGACTTTGGTTGCTATATCTGAAGGGTTAAATCTCCATCAGGAGCAAATATATCTTGAGAAGATTACTTGGTGTAGATGGAAAAGTTGAGACTTTCAAAGCTAGACTTGTTAAAGGTTTTCGTCATCGACCAGGCACGGAAAATGATGAAACCTTTTTCTAGGGACTGTGCTTGAGTCCATCCAGATCCTACTTGCCACGGCTACATACCATGACTACGATATCTGGTGGTTGGGTGCCATGACTACTTTTCTAAATGATGTTTTAGAAGAGTGCGTCTATAAGTATACAGCCAGAGGGCCTCGTAGACAGTGGGAGCAGCGGAAACGTGTGCAAGATGCTTTATAGGATAAAGCAGGCATCGCGGAGTTGGAACATCTGTTTTGATGGATTAGTCAAAGAAGTTGACATCATCAAAATGGTAGATGAACCTTATATAAACAAAAAGGTAGTAGGGAGTATGGTAACGATCCTCGTAGAGTACGTGGATAACATACTCTTGTTAGGGAAGGAGTTTCCTATGCTACGCTCGATCAATCTCCGCTTATCACAAAGATTTTCCATATAGGATCAAAGTGATACCTACTAAATCCTAAGCTTTGGATCTATGAGATAGATCTAATTGGATGTTAGGATACTCACTAGTTGTAGTGAGATGGTATCAATCGATCCTGGGGAGAATCACTGGAAGGGTTCCAGAGTGATAAAGACGACAGAATGTCAGTCACAGGCATTGTCTTTACCCTCAGTAAAGGGACGGTATGTTGGAAGAGTTCCAAGCTAGATACCGTGACAAACTAGACGATAAAGGCTGGTAACATCGCTATTAAAGATACTACCAAAGAGGCAGTTTGGGTGTATACTGGTTCATAAAATGAACTAGGTTCCTACCATTGTGTGACAATGGAAGTGTGGCTTTGGCCCGAGAACTCCGGTCCCATCAGTGACCCAGACATAATCTAAGGCAGTATCACCTGATCATGGAGATAGTTGATCTCCAGGGTGATCGAGGTTAGGAGAGTAGACTCAGAGGACAACACGGCGGATCCACTCACGAAGGCCTTTTCCTAAAGAGAGACTTTTAAGGGATGGTTGAGTATTAGATACGACAACTGCTGCTACAGATGGCCCTAGTGCAAGTGGGAGATTGTTAGTTATATGTATGCCCTAGAAGCCATTACTGTACATTGGATGTATATTGTAGTGGATGCTGGGACATATATAGGTAGGATTTTCTTGCTCGACATGATAGTATGCTATCTGGTTGCTCTTTATCTTAATATGTATACTTTCTGTCTCTCTGATTACATGTTAATAAAGCCCTTAGGATGTGTACTCGACTTCCAGGACTATGATGTAGATCATACTAGTGGGGCCTGGGTAGTCAATGAGTACATCCTTCATTGTTCCTAGTCGTGGGAATATCGAGACAGGGCATCGATATTCCAGAGTAGACTAGCGTATATCTTCTCGACCCATGTGATGGGCGATGGATGATCCCATATCCATTGGTGTTTGACATCGGAGATGGTATGCGGGTGCTCAGTGGAGACTGGGTACACTGAACGGACTCGCCGAGAACTCTCAGATGGTATTATACCTCACGTCAGATGGCAGTTCTCTGGTGACACTGGTACAGCTTAGTCTGTTGACCCGAGATCGTCATAGAGTCTTGTGTGTCTCCCACTGTGCTTTGATTTCCACCCTACCACGGCTCTACTGAGTTGTGCAAACAGGTGGTTTTTGGGTACAGTCCCGATTCACATGGAGGCAATGAGCGATAGGAGGGGATTCGTCTCTCCCGGTATTGGGGGTTGATGTTGCGCTATGCTCGACTGGCCATAACAGGAAATCCCTGGCCAGGGTTGCAGTGACCTACTGGTAAGTGTTATCAGTAGTTTCACAAATGTCATGGACTTCACGTCGGCATGACTTATCAAGCTATTGGGGTCTGACGTTTACCACCCCTAGGCGAGATATGCGACAAATCAGACGAACAGACCGGACTGTACGGTAAGTGTTACTGGTTGGATTCACAGGAGTGTGAGCGGGCTTGCTCGTCGATCTTCTGATCGCTCAATACCCGGGTGGCCGTTAAGTTTAGCAGACCGCTTGCGGCTTGTGGGTGTTTGATATGATCATCACCTGCTGCCGGCGTTTTGACGAGTCTTTAGAGTCCTACACAGAGGTTTCCTGGCTCAAGCGAAACGAAATAGGAGCGTATATGAGATATGTGCGGGACCGAGAATAATGCGTGTATGTGATACCGTATTCCATTCTCGCGATGAATGTATCGATTGGTTATATGCGATATAACCTAGTTATCGAATCAAGGATTGATTCGATAAGCCGATACATTGGATACTAGCCGGTTATATGCGACATGACCGGATCGTTAAATCAAGTGTTGATTTAATGATTTAATGTAGAATTATATATTTGATATATTACTTTGCATCAACTAGTATTGGTTCACTTTAAATGGATTTTCTCACTTGATGTGCATATTGTATATGTGATATATTTTTTTGTGCACAAGATTGTATCATGTTTGATGATACATGCAAGCTTGGGTTTGTGTAAAGAATTGACCATGGTTATATGAATGGTTAGGGTTTCATTTTATTTACTTATTCATTTATTTATTCTTTTTGTTTATTTTGGAAAAAGGAAATGATAAAGAAAATGAAATGGTGGCTTGATTTGTTTGTAGTTGAAGTTTCTTGAAACTTTGACTAAGTGACCATTTTGTCTTCATGCTTAACCCTAACCCTTCAAACTAACCTTAGTCAATTCTCTACACCTAACTAAGGTTAAAGATATGATAAGTATCATTTTACTTTATATTTTTAAATAACTTATCATATCTTCTTCTTCTTCTTCATCTTCTTCTTCCATGAAGAAAGCTTGCTACATCAATGGTGATTGATGAAAAAGTGTGAGAAATCCAAATCTAAAGTCTACCCACTTCCTATTTCTTCATCCTCTACCTCTTGCCAAGTAGTATAGGGTGTTTCCTTCACAAGTTTTCTTGACTTGGTGAAGTTGGAGCTTGATCTAGCGATGCCTCGACGTAGATCATCTTCGGCATCGAACCGACGACCAAGGCTGCCCATTTCTTCGATGAAGCCGATGCTAGAGCCCAAGATAAGATTTGGACAGCGAGGGGACTTCATCACGGAGCCATGGAGGTGGAGGACCGGATCTACAAAGGTTGTAGCCCCTTCCCTTTAGCTATATTTCTGTTTACTTGCTTGCATCGCCTTGTTTTCTAGTTAACGATCCGTATTAGGGTTTGTAGGCACTTGTAAAATTTTAATTGTCCATGTTTGATGCCTTGTGAGA
Organism: Agapanthus africanus; assembly: GCA_030015575.1. Taxonomy (NCBI): domain Eukaryota; kingdom Viridiplantae; phylum Streptophyta; class Magnoliopsida; order Asparagales; family Amaryllidaceae; genus Agapanthus; species Agapanthus africanus. The sequence continues at coordinate 156,988,766 of CM057344.1, read as the reverse complement.
CTCCATTAGAGTGCCTAGGAACCCTACAGAGACTAAGATCAACTTAACGTGGTGATCCATTTAATATATGGTCGTCTGGACTCGTCACCTCTCTGACGTCGTTGAAGGATTACAACGATAGGTGTCAGAAGAGTTCAGAGATGTACCCTTGAATCAAAGTTGATTAGGGAATATGGAGTCTGTTGAAATGCTTAAGGATACGTTAGCCTTGTTTGGGGCTAAGATCTACTTAAGCGGGATCGTTTAGATCCGACAGAAGAGCGTTTGGAGGCTCTACTATTCCAGTTTAGGGACGTGGTGGTCCATGTTCCAGTTTAGGGACGTGGTGGTCCATCATTAGTTTAAGGACATTTCGGTCCACGAGTTTAAGGACCACGCAGTCCAATATTAGTTTAAGGACGTTTCGGTCCACGAGTTTAAGGACCCCGCAGTCCGTATTAATGTGTGGCCATCGGGACCCGTCACCTCTCTGACGTCGTTGAAGGATTACAACGATAGGTGTCAGAGGAGTTCGGAGATGTACCCTTGAACCGGAGGTAAATTGATTTAGGAGAGCAATTTTGCTCAGTCAATTTAATTTGAGGACTTACGGCCATGATTGGGCTAAGTCCAGTTGAAAAAAGTTCAACACTTTTATTTGTTTTTATTTTTTGTTTGGGCTCTGCCCATAAAGGATGCAGAGCATCAATTTGTTTTGGGCTTTGCTCATTTTATAAATGATGCAGAGCACCAATTTTACCTGGGGTCTACCCATCTATTGCTTTGCAATTTATTCTGGCCTACTGAGTCTTTTTTGATTTGGGCCTGGCCCTTTAGGAAATGCATTGCATTTGTCAGGCGCTTTGCGCCAATCAAAGAGCGCAAGCGCTTGTAGTGTTGACACGTGCCACGCAAGCGTAGTGCGCTGCGCCAATGCGCTGCGGTTGCGCTGCTGACACGTGTCGCGCTCTGGTGAGTTGCGCCAATTCCAGAGAGCAAGGCTCTATTTCAAAAGCGCATAGCGCAAGTGGTTCAGATACTGACACGTGGCGCTCTCTGGTGGCTTGCGCCAACCCAAGAGCGCAACATTGCGGATTTGCAAGTGCAGAACACTATTAATTTGAGAATCTTTTAGATTCAAGAACCAATGGTTCATGAAGGAAGTGCAAAGCACTATTTTTATTTTGTTTTTTATTAAAGGTCATTGATCTTGTTTTTGGATCAATGATCTATCGGAAGAAATTCTTCTATGTAAAAAGTCTTTTACCTTTCTTTTTTTTTTCTTGGAATTTCCTCAGAGTTCTCTCTGTTTAATTTCTCAAAGAATGTTCCTCCCTTTGATTTGAGGTATAGGGGTCTTTATATAGTGCCCATAAGTTTGTTGAATTTGTTAACGAGATCTTTCTTTGAGTGATTTGGGGAATTTTCCCCATCGTTGGATCTTTGATCCAAGGGCTTCTGTTTTACAGAAGGCAATCTTCTTGTTTTTAACAAGAACAGAAAAATCTTTTTAGAATTTTAATTCTGTTTGGCGCAAGCGCCCCAGCGCGTGACACGTGTCAAGTAGCGCACAGCGCAGCGCAACTGCGCTTACGCAACTGCGCTGCCACGTGGCGCGCAGCGCATCTGCGCTAGCGCAACTGCGCTGCCACGTGGCGCGCAGCGCAGAGCGCAGCGCAACTGCGCTGCCACGTGGCGCGCAGCGCACCTGCGCTAGCGCAACTGCGCTGCCACGTGGCGCGCAGCGCAGAGCGCAGCGCAACTGCGCTAGCGCAACTGTGCTGCCACAATTGTGCTGCCACGTGGCGCGCAGCGCAGAGCGCAGCCTCTGCGCTGCCACGTGTCGCGCAGCGCAGAGCGCAAGTCATCTGAAGCGTTGCTTCCTTTAATTTTTGTTTTAAATAGATCTTTGCTCTTATTGGGCGCGCTGCCTTGGGCGCCGCGCTCCTTGCACTGGCGTGTCTGATTTTGACATATGGCGTGTTGCGCTCAGCACAAGGAATCTGAAGCGTTGCTTTATTTATTTTAACTTTTAATTTTTACTTTAATTTTCAAAGCAGAGCTTTGCTCTGATTGGGGGAAACAGAAGCGTTGCTTCGTTTCCTGCCTTGGAATTTGAACAGAGCTTTGCTCTGATTGGGGTAAACATGCCCCTTACGTGGGCGCTGCTCGACAAGAAGTGCCTAGCACTCAGTGGTTGGCGCTCAGCGCCAAGTGCCTCACGTGTCCTTCCTGTGGGCGCTATAAAAAGTGTTTAACACTCCATAAAAAAAGGGTGAGCGTCAGAGCCCATATCAATGCTCAGCATTGTTGCACAGAAATGGGACCGAGCATAAACAAGTGTTTAACACTTTATTCAAAGACTGAGTGGGCTGAGTCCAAGATTGACCAAAAGTCCCTAATTCAGATCAACCGAGCCCATATGCTCACAATCTTTCCAAATTGGTCTTAGTCCCGAACACGACTATTGATCTTCCAACGGACATCGGTTTAAGGGTACATCTCCTCACAGCTCTGATAAATGTCGTTGTAATTCTTCAGCGTCTTCTGAGAGGTGGTGGGTTCCGATAACCAACAACTCTTTAGTGTACTCTCAAATGGATGGACACATCCCAATACGGACCATAATGTCCTTAAACTAGCTGTGGACCGTAATGTCCTTAAACTATTTATGGACTGTAACGTCCTTAAACTAAAACGATAGAGCCCAAATGCTCTTTCGTTGGATCAAAAATGATCATGAACCCCCGTTAAGTAGATCTTAGTCTAATACCGGATTAACGTATCCATAACAAATATTTAAGTCGATCTTAATCTCAAATAAGGTTAACGATCCTTAAATCAAATCAAACCCAAATCTTAGAAAATACGGATTTAGACTAATCCACGCCCTACGGGCGACAACACAAATTATTCTTCGTATACAATCCACGGGCAACCAAAAATAAAACAAACACACACGACACGAAGTGACCTTCTGGAGCAGGAGAAAGTGGTTATCGCTACGCGGTAACGTAATTAACTACAAGGGCTTGCGCCTGCAGAGAAGAGCGTCCCCACAATCAAAAACCCCTCACAACGAGGTGGAATCTGACGAAGTCTGCTACAACGGCCGCATCTGTCTAAACCTCCGATACACGGAGCCATAAATCAACTTGGTATCTTCGGAGAGGTTGACAGATAAAACCAAATAATATCTGCCACCAAATTCAGGAAAGACCTTTGTCTTCCCAGTTTTCGGTGGTAAACAGCCGCCATCAACCTTCTTCTTGTCCTTTATTTCTCGAGACCCTCGTCATCTTCTTCTTCTTCGACCCAGATCCCCAACACTTGAGAACCCACTGCCATCACCATCACCGCAGCCTTCGCCTCGTTCATCGCCACCATCTTCATCATCTTCCTTCGTTCTCTAAAACCTGAGAACCTCAACCCCAACTCCAAACCCTTGCCGACTTCAACTCAAGTCCTCACTGCAGATTCAACCATGCATTGTCGCTTCCTTTATCACCATTGACCGAGCCCAAATTCATAGCAGAAGGCACAGCCGAGCCCTTTTGATGTTGATCTCTGAGCCTTGTTCCCTAGCCAAGCATCAAGATTGGATTATGATTCAGGTCATGCTCTACATCTCCATCGTTTCTATTGTTTTGTTCGTCTCCGAGGCAAGTATCTAATATTTGCTCTTACTTTCTAGCTACGATGACAATTACGGTCGTCGTAATGTTATTTTTCTATAATGGTTAAAATTAGTATAGGCTTTAAGAGAATAATCATGCTTAATTAATAATATTATTTTTGACAGGTAATGATTGTTGCATATTGTTAACTAATATTTCTACAGTTTAATATTTGAATATATATATATATATATATATATATATATATATATATATATATATATATATATATATAACATGTCCAAAGTAATACATACATTATGTGTGCATGTGTACATTATAATTTTAACATATATAGAGGATATGTTTTATGGTTTTATATAAATTCCTAAATATGGTTTATAGGCATCTCAGTTTATTTATGCTGGCATCGTTAACTAGGTTGTTTGGTTTATTTAATGATGATCACCACAAATATGTATATATTACCCGTTTTATTAACTATTGCAAACTGAAACAAGTTCTAATTCTTTTTTGGAAAATAGACTACATTATAATAAACCCTATTCCAGTTAAAGCGAAATAATAATGCATAATAATTATATTAAGATTCATCTCTTTTACTAACGTGTTTATACTACCTCTAATCATGATAATATATTGACTGATTTTTTATATCCATAATATCTCTTTATCGTTATCGTTATCATGCCAGTACATACTTGTCATGTAATATTTATCCATGCCAACAACTACTGATATTGACTTGATTAGCTGGATTATCCGGATTAACCTGACTAGTTGTCTTGCTAGACATGAGTTGTACACGACTGTTCCTATGTTGGCATTCGGTAGATATTACTTGCATACCTGACATGAACAAGAAACCTGGGGTAATGGAAAAATCAAGAATGTAACTGAAATATAACTCAAGAGAATATTATTATTGTCGTGATTCTGGGGGTGAACGGAATAACCGTTGTTGATTGTACCGTGGTCACATAGGGAAAAATGGGATATATATTGTACCAAGGTCCTGTGGGGAATGAACGGGATATATACTGTTGAGTTACGATGAGAATTGCATTAATTAGTTTCAAATACCTTTAGGATAGAGAACCTAGATACATGGACCCATAGAATACACGTGACATGATTGACTCCCTATATCTTTCTTGTTACATTACATGTTACTGTGATTGCTTATTGTTTATACTCATGGCATCTAATTCATGCACATGGTATACTATATTTCACACTGGTTATATTATTATGATATTATCTATGTCGCACTGACGTCTTAGTTTTGCATGGCCCAGATCCTTTGACTTTAGTACAGGAGAATCGTGAGTACTTCGAGAAGTTTGCCGATCAGTAAGGATCTTTCCACTGATCTAGTCGTTAGTTATGGTTTAGTTTTCTTTCTAGTTTTGAACTTAGGAATTATCGTTGTAATCCCATAAGGGACAATTATCGGTTATTATTTCCTTTAGTTCTTTGGATTGTTATTGTTTCCGCTATTGTTTCTTGTTATTATTTCTTATGGCTATTGGACACGTGATAAATAGATTCATTATTATATTGATCTTGATTACTGATTGACAGGCATAATGTGACTATGGAAGGATGTTTTCTTACTATAGGCAGCATAGTTCGTTTTGTTATGTTCCCGTATTTAAGTATATTGGAAAGCGGGGCGTGTCAATACTTGTTCTCAGTCGATAGTCTATAATCCACCTTTTTGATGTATGAATGAAAAGTACCTCTTCTTTTATATTCGCACATCTTTTTCATTTTGTGTTGAAATCGCCTGGCTTAGTTTATTTACTCGTTTCGGAGTGTTCAGTTTACCTTTTCCTTAGGCTTATGGATAAACTTATCTTAACATTAACATACATAACCCCTTTTATCATAGAAGTTCTTTAGTTTTGTGCTACTAGGTTGAGTCTATCGTACCATCGCGTTGGCTGATATCATCTTGACATGCAATCCCTTAAGTTGCGGCTCGAGTAGCCATGCGTTTATCGTGTCTCTGATCCCTTCCGAGGATGGACATGATGTCTTCAAGTAATCTTCTTAGGTTGGAGTATCGACATTACCATCGGAAGATTCAGCGTTAGGGATTGCCATAGAGCTTTACCTTGAGATTGGGCTCTATTTGGAGCGCTAGGGGAGTCATGATCGCGCCCTTCTGAGGTGGGATGACATTCAATATTCTTTACACTTTGTATGTATTGCTATCAAGACCCGAAGTTAGGAATATGTCATCACTTCGCTTTGTTTCAACCCTTAATTCCTTGACGACGTTGCAATCGTACTTCACTGGAGTGAATCGGACGTCCATGTAGTCACTGTGCCATTCCATCAAGACTTAGTTATCCATTTTACGGAGTGTGGAGAAACACGCCACTCATTTTCATTCATGAACTGCCTACAGAAGTCGAGTTTCAAACTACCTGTGGGGCAGAAATATTTTATTTTATCATTTTTATTTTTATTTTTATTCTCTGCTGTGCTTTATCCTTTCATCTTTTCATATCGCAAAATTCGCGATGGCCCAACCATTTCAACTATTTAATATATTTTTACTCGCTGATTTTTATTGCGAGCTGCCCAATCATTTCGGCTTTTTTTTGAAGTTCGATACCAGTTTTGGTATCAGTATCGTTACAACTGGAATATTGCTAGAGACGACTTATCATTTGTCGTTGCTTATTTAGACAAAGGTGGCTTAGAAGACAGATTTAGATTCCTGCCAACTAAGGCCTCTTTACTTTATGAGCCGTAAGGGTCTCATAAAAATATTTCTCCTTACGAGTCGAGAGAATCTCCTAGGTGTATATTCTCCTTAGGAATCATGGGGGATTCCTAAATGGCAATTTCTCTTACAAGTCGTAAGGTTCTTACAATAGTATTTTCTCTATGCAAGTTGAGAGGACTTGCAAGTGTTGTTCATCATGTTGGGAATGTCACTCAGTTGTGGTGGAACTTGGTTGAAATATATTTATTTACGCCTATGGATTGTATACAGGAGTCAATATTGAACAACCTGCAGGAATTTTTTGTGGGGTTATGACGGCTTAAGAAATAAGTTCAGATCCTCATAACTTAAGAATTTTGAATTCTGTGAGCCGTAAGGGTCTTATAGAAGTATTTCTCCTTACGAGTCGAGAGAATCTCGTAAGTGTATTTTCTCCTCAGGGATCATGGGGATTTCTAAGTGTGTTTCTCATTTGTGAGTCGTAAGGATCTCACACGGGGATTTTCTCCTCACAAGGTCAAGAGGACTTTGTAAGTGTATTTTCATCTCTTTTTACTAGTTTTCACCCTTTCGGGTTTTCACAAGCTCACAGCAGTCCTATTGTTTTTTTCTCACGGAACCCTTTCGGGTTTTCCTCCGTGTCCGTTTTGCTTGTGGACATACCGTTTTTTATTTTTATTTTTTCCGATTGCCTTTCCATGGGTGATCCAACATTTCTTTCTTATGGGACCTGAGGAGACAGGCAGCCCGTAAGATAACGCACTATCGGCCGTAGGTCATAACATCTTTCGGAGGACTACATCATTGGTAGGGCTTCCTGGCCAGTAAGACTTGGGCGAGATAGGGGTAGTTTATGCTCATGAATTGTATACGGTAATCAATATGGAGATTTACTGTTGGTGTTAGGTGCTCGCGCTGCGGAAGTCGCGGCTAAGGCGGAAGCTTTAACAAAATTTTTATGCAAGCACAAAACACATTAACCCAAGAAAACGATCTAAACACCTAAATTAGGAAACTAAACATGCAAGGGTATAGAAATACAAACTTCGATACGTGTCCACCTAATTGTGGAAGACCCCTGCAAGCTCGTAGATGCCGGGAACATGCTTGAAAGGTGACCACCCTTGCCGAAGAAGATCCACCCAAGGGAAACCGGGAAGGACTCCGACCGATGCTCCAAACTTGTTAAGGATGGATTGTGGGTGATGTAGGAATTTTTCCACCAATTATTTTCTCTCAAAACGATGCTTAATAGAGCAAGAAGAAGAAGGATAAGAGGTGAGAAAAATGGCTAAGTCTTTTTCTCCACCATGATGTTTGAACTAGCATGTAAGAAAAAAACCAAGTGTAGAAAGAATATGGCTTCTCTTTTTCAAACATGAATCAATAGTGCATCCAAATGATTATGCAATATAAAAACCTTAAGCCATACCTCTCTACATGCACACAAACATGCTTCGTGCCACCTCACTTTCCACCTCATTTCCATTTATTTTTCTAAATAGAAAAATAAATATGAGGCGTCCTTCTTCTAGAAGCATTCTCATATAAATACGGAATATTTCAACCGGTATACGTATCGCTACATATACGCATATCCGTATAAAAAATATGGATAGCACCAAAGAGAGAAAATGAGAAGTGAACAATAATATATATATATATATATATATATATATATATATATATATATAAATTATTAAATCAAAACCTGATTTAGTAATCTAACTTAATCCTAAGCCGGCTAGTATTATCAACCGTCTGATTAAAGTCCGTGCATCCCGTACACGTATTTAATCGGACCCTTGCATGTACCAATGTACGGCTCTTACATCTATCGCCTGAGCCGGAAAAACCCTCTGTATGGGACTCTAAAGGATCAACAATATGCTGGCAGTGGGTTTAACCATAAGCACGTCAGCGGCACTAGCGGTAGGTAACGGCTACCCAGGTACTTGCCGAAAGGGGGGTCGACAATCAATTACGTCCTTACCCTACTGAGCCTGATTGTGACAATCTCCGTATAGTCTGGTCTCTTTGTCAAAGAATATCGTATATCGGGTTTACAGGGTGGATAACGTCAGACCTCTATTAACCCGATAAGTCGTGTCTGAGTCAAGCTCATCACCAACAGATATACTACTGATCAACTATCGGTAAATCTCATCCATAATGGCCACGGATTTAAGGCAATAGCTAACTGAATACAGCAAGTCATCGACTCCTAATACCAGGAGAGACGAATCCTTGACAATCGGCCACTGCCTCCATGTAGCTCGGGACTGTACCCAACTAAAACCTGTTTGCACGACTCTTTTGAGCCATGGTAGGGTAGTAATCAAAGTACAGTGGGAACTCACATAAGACAAATGACGATCTCAGATCAAAGGACTATCTTATACTCATGCCACTTGAGAACTTCCATCTGACGATAGATATAATACTATCTAGAAGTTCTTGGCAAGTCCATACGGTGTACTCACCTCCAGCGAGCACCTGTATACTATCTTAGGTGACACAACACCAATGGCTTGTGAGACCGGCCACTGCCCCTCGTCGGGGTCTCAAAATGTATACACTAGTCCACTCCGGAATATCGATGCCCAGTCTCGATAATTCTACGACTATGGACATTTAAGGGTATGCTTATAGACAACCCAGCTCCCACGTATATGATCGTCATCACAATACTGGTAGTCAAGCAAGAATCCTATGGGCTTTTCATCAATGATGAAGACAAATCAGATAGCATACTGTTCTACCTGTATAGGTCCTCGTTCAATTATCATAATCGCCTACTTGCAATCATAATAATTGCTTTGAGGGTACTATATCCAACAATCTCCCACTTGCATTTAAGGCCAATTATTGCGGTATCGCGTACCCACAGCTCGTGTGCTACCGAAAACCCAACTTCTCTACTAATCAGTTTCACAAACTATATTTGTGAAACTTAATGTGTTCGAGAAACAGCCTCAGTGAGTGGATCCGCTACAAATTCCAACTTCATCTATCTATATCTCAATTTTACAGAGATCAACAATCTCCCAAACTGAGCGATACCCCACCTCAAGAATTTGTCTGGATACTTGATTGGAACAAGTTCATCAATGAACACCTCCATCCAACAAACTTCTTTGGCTGTATCCTCTGTTGAGTCATAACCAGTATCCTGCACCATGATTACCTCAGTATCCCTATTGGAACATTATGCAATATACTGATCCTCAAAAGAGGCTAAACTTAAAATTCTGACAGCATCTCTGTAATCTAGGTCATCTTAGAAGCCTGAACCGATATCCGCTTCTTAAAGAAGGCTGCCGTTAGCTTATACCGAGAACATTCTTTTATGTTCATAATAACTTTCCTTTGTTTCTCCAGGATTGGATTAATATCTGCTCGGTACAGCAAGTGTATAAACAACATCTGGTTTTGTACAAGACATTGCATGATTTACTCAATTGCCTAAGCAAATAATATGTCATTCATGCTAGTCCCTCTCCTCATCAGTCTAGCAGGCATCTCTTTAGAGAGGGTGACTCCAACACCTGTGGTAAACCACCAGGCTAGGAGTCGTCTATTCTAAAATACTTTTAGAATGTTGTCTGAGTATCCGAATTGGGACACGTCCTAAATCTAGATCTAAAGCATAGATCTAGTCAGCAGAATTCTTCATATATTATCCATATCCAACATGGAGAAAACATTATGTGACAACTGAAGGGTTCCGGCAACGCCCCGGCCATCGAAACGCGGCCAAAATGCGAAACAAAAATTTTCTAAACTGGCGCTATCGCTACCCGATTTACGGATCGACCTTAAACCCTAAACTAGCAAACTAACTAAGAGTTAGAATCGTTATACCGAGTTGATCCGAGTCCTTCGGTCTTCATTCCAAGCTCCTAGCGGTTCTTTCACGAGATTTGGTTGCCGGTCTTCCTTTATCTCCGATGATCCACCCGAGGGAAACGGCGCAAGCTCCAACCTCGACAAACGAGGTAACCGACGCTCCAAAGTCGCTCACGATAGAAAGTGGGGGTGTATGAAAGTGTCACTACAATTTTCTCTCTTTTCTTGTGCTCAAGGAAGAAACCATTGAAGAAGAATGGAGGTGAGGAAGCTTTGGCATGAGGCAACAAAAATTGGCTAAGTTTCTTTTCTTTTTTGTGTGAAATGAGAGAGTGAGTGTGTAATCAATCAAGATGAAAATCATCCTCTCTCCAATAGTGGCCGGTCCCCCCTCTCATTCACACAAAAATATTTCATTTTTAATTTCATTAAACAATGTGAACCATTAAACAAATGTGCACCATACTTTGCACCATGCCTCAAAACCATGCCCTTTGCCACATCACACCCTCTACCTCATTTATAGGACAAATGAATTTCCATAAATGGAAAATCATATAAATGAGGTGGCATCTTCTAGAAGCTATTCTGTATAAAATACGGAATACTTCCCGGTACATGTATCGAAATACATATACGCGTATTCGTACAAAAATACGAATAGCCAAGAGAGAAAACGAATAGTAAACAATAATACTAGAATACGTATATACAAATACATATATAAATTATTAAATCAAAACCCGATTTAATAATCCGGCTTAATCCTAAGCCGCTAGTATTATCAACCGTCCGATTAAAGTCTGCGCAGCATGTGCACATATTTAATCGGACACCTGTATGTATCAACATACCTCATGTACACCATATCGCCTGAATCGTGAAAACCCTATGTGTGGGACTCTAAAAACTCGTCAATACGCTGGCAGTGGGTTTAACCACAAGTACGTCAGCGACACTAGCTGTACGTAACGGCTACCCAGTTATTAAGCGAAAGGCAGGCCGACGAGCAAACTCATCCTGAACCCTTAATGAGCCTGACAGTGAGAATATCTGTACATTCCGGTCTGTTCATCTAAGAGTATCGCATATCGAGTCTAGGGGGTGGATAAAGTCATAACCCCAACAACGCGATATTTAGTGTCGGTATGAAACCCATCACCACCTGAGAAACTATCGATCCTGGATCGAAAATTCTCGTCCACCGTAGCCATGGATTTTTGGTGATGGCCATCCGTACACAACGCGACATCTACCCCCAATACCGGGAGAGACGAATCCCTGACGATCCAATCACTGCCTCCATATGGCTCGGGATTGTACCCAACTAAAACCTGTTTACACGACTCCTTTGAGCCGTGGTAGGGTAGTAATCAAAGCACAGTAGGAACTCACACGAGATAAATGACGATCTCAGGTCGACAGACTAACCTGTACACATGTCACTTAGGAACTTCCATCTGACAATAGATATAATACCAACTAGCAGGTTCCCGGTGAGTCCGTCCAGTGTACTCATAACCCAATGAGCACCTATATACTATCTTAGGTGAACAAACTAACACCAATGGCTTGTGAGACCTGGCCACCGCCCCTCGTCGGGGTCTCGATCAGTATACACTAGTCTACACTGGAGTATCGATACTCGGTCTCGATACTCCTACGACTAGGGACATTTAAGGATGTGCTTATAGACCCTAGCTCCCACATATATGTTCGCCATCATAATGCTGGCAGTCAAGCAAGAATCCTATGGGCTCTATCAACACGTATATGATGATAAAGACAAACCAGATAGCATACTATCATCTTGAGTTAGACTGTTTTATCGGTATAGGTCCTCACTCAATCATCATAATCACAAGTCCGCGACTATGATAATTGGCTTGAGGGCACTATAGCCAACAATCTCCCACTTGCACTTAAGGCCAATTATTGCGACGTCGCATACTCACAGCCCGTGTGATACTGAACATCCAACTTCTCTACTAATCAGTTTCGCAAAGCCCGTTTGCGAAAAATGATTGCGTTCGAGAAATAGCCTCAGTGGGTGGAACCACTCCAATGTTTCTTTCTGTATCTCTCTTAATCTTAATTTCGCGGAGAAAACTATCTCCCGAAATGAGCAATACTTGTCTTAGAATTTGTCTAGATATCTGATGGGACCCAGTTCACAAATGAACTCCAAATCCAGCAAATTACTTAGACTGTATCGTCCACTGAATTTAATCAGTATCCTGCGCCTTGCCTTTCCTTTCCTCAGTATCTGCTTGGACTACCTGTCCAACATACTGTCCCTCAAAAGAGAGAAAACTATAACTCTGACAGTCACTCTGTCATCCAGGTCACCTTGGAAGCCTGAAATGATAATCGTCTCCCGAAGGAGGCTGCCGTTACCATATCCATAGAACATCCATTTATGTTCATAAACTGCTTCCCAATATTTCTCCAGGATTAGAATAATATATCTACTTATTGCATCTATTACAAAAGCAATATCTGGTCTGGTACTTGACATTTCATGAATAACTCAATTACCTAAGCAAGTGATATGCTAATCATGCAGATCCCTCTCCCCTTTAGTCTGTAAGACACCTTTAGAGAGGTTGACTCCATCACCTGCAGGTAGACCACCATGCCAGGAGTCGTCCATTTAATGTCAAAATACCCAGATTAGGATACTTCCCAAATATAGATTTAAAACTATAGATCTAGTGACCAGAAAACCTGATATTATATCCATATCCTATGTGGAGAAACAACTTTATGACAACCACAGTATAACCGATCGTAGTATAGAAATATCTCTTCCTATTAAGTACATGTCATCCCGAATCCTCGGACATTACACCCTACTACCTTCTTACCAGATCCATCTCCTATTCTGATGAAGTCAAAACCTATGATTGTCACATAAAAAATAGATGATCTATTTCTGCTATACCTGCTTTAGTCTATAAATAGACATAAGCTACTTGCCTTCTATGCTTCTGCTGCTCCCACTGACTACAACAACCCTCTGGCAGAGTCATATACACGTGCACTTCTAAAGCTAGTTTAGAATGACGCTATACTCATCCTTCTGCCGGGGCTTATAGTCTAGAACAACAACAATGGCAAGTCTGGGTAAACAAGAACCTCCCTGTCACCGTCTCTGAGAAGACCGAAGTACCTCTCGGGTACCTGAGGTTACCCACCAAATCTGTGGAGTAGCTAATGGAACATCAAATCCAATTGAATCCTTAGGTTCTATTAAATTTCCAGTAATCGTTTGTAGTTCTGGAATAACTTCCAGTTCTACCATACTACCACTTCTATTTTCTGAAAAAACCATTTTACTAAAAATGTGGCAAGTCAAGAACAATATAAATATTGATCTTCCTGATGGTAGAAAGTTAACACTCGTCAAAGCCCGGGATAACCCACAAACAGCCATTACTGAAACGTGCCTTGAATTTATCCGGATTTTGGTTTTAAGCATCAGCCGGACAACTCCCTATATCTTAACATTTGTTAAGATATAAATTGATTATATATATATCTAATATAGAAACAAAATAACTAATCTAATTTGAACCAGATTCAAAATCATGCAGCTGTCTCCAGTGCATATCAACCAAATAGAAAGTGGACAATCAGCATTACTCATTTAGGATTGCATCCATATATGAGTAACCCGAAAGAGAAGCAAGTTCTCAAAACCATTACTATCAATGAAATACTAAACACAAGTATCTACATTTTCGAATACTTCGAAGAATCCCGATATTTCTAACAAATAGTTCTCTACTTTATTCTTATACCTATAACTTCTCAATATCTGGACTCTGCATTTCAAAGAAATACTTGTCCAGAACTGGAGAAGTCATAAGTAAACAGAATATAGCACGAGTACCAACCCTATTGTCGTAATCGACACTGGACAACATACAATACTTTGTACAAGTCCCCTGAGTTCAACAACTCAAACCCTGTGCGTCGTAGGTTGAAAAACTGTAGTATGGTTAAGAAGAATTACACCGCTGTTGAATGCACCTTACCTAATCACCAGCTGATATAGGTAAATGTCACAGACATAATATCAAAAAGTTATATCTCACTTTATAAAATAAATGTACAGATATATCAGTTTGAAATTGGTGCATAACAACGGATATTCAAAACCAAATATTTGCCATCTGGCAAAATCCAGATGATTTTCTCAAATATCACCAATTACAACGAATTCTGATATAATGAGGATCTAATCACCCAATTCCCAATATCTTACTCCCACTCACCATCCGTAATAACATACAATTGTGAGAAACTGATCTGGTAAATACATACCCTGGAGTCAGATTCCTATTGGGAAAACCGTTTTCAATTAACATCGCACAGTGAAACTGAAACATGAAAATGTTTCAAAAGGGGTTAACTGGTATTCCTAGTAACGCCTCTTCCACTATCCTGATTCACGACAGTAACCATATACTTGTCTGCCCTATCTGCAATCCCTTTATTATGTCTTTACTTATTACCTTCTGTACACCTCTTTTACCCCAATTGGTTTTCTTCATTCCCTACCTTTCGGCACCAGCCTAATGTTTGGAAGAAGACTATCCAATAAGCGTAATAGGTGTACTCTCCTAATCCTAGGAGCCCTCGCAACCTGAGAGAAGGTAAAGAGAAAAGACATATGAATAATTCTATTCAATTTCTCCTGAACCAGAATCCATCCTCGAAAAAGTTCCTTCAAGTTCGTATGTAACTATACGATGGATTTATCCAATGGAAGTGGATATCCGTAGTGATACGGAGTGTTCTAGAGAAAAGCGAAGTGGATGTAGGAGTGGCAGGGGTATACACGGTTTTTTTTGTCGTGAATGATGGTGATCAAAATTTCCTTTGCCATTATTCTAATCCCTTTATATGTCTTTACTTATTACCTTCTGTACAACACAGTTAAGCTTGTTGGTTTTCTTCCTTCCCTACCATTCGGCACCTGCCTATGGTCTGGAGAAAGACTATCCAATAAGCTCAATAGGTGTACCCTCTCCTAATCCTAGGACCCCTCACAACCTGAGAGAAGGTAAAGAGAAAAGACAACCGAATAATCTTATTCAATCTCTCCAGAACAAGAATCCATCATCGAAAAAGTTCCTTTGAGTTCGTATGTAACTATACGATGGATTTATCCAATGGAAGTGGATGTTCGTAGTGATACGAGGTGTTCTGGAGAAAATCAAAGGTGATATAGAAGTGGCAATGATGTAGGCGATACCATGACATTCCAAAAGCCAAAGTGTTTTAAGAAGGTTCGGCCAACTTGGTTCATGAGTTTTAGTCAATGGTCGGGTCATAGTCGTAGCCAGAGAGAGAGAGAGAAAATAAACACTCAGCATGCACTCTAACCTAGATCAGAATGGTTAATCATTTTATCTAATCTGGATGGCTCATACTGCTTCTTCGAATTCTCCTCCAAACCCAAAAGGAGAATCAGTCGGAATCACCCGAGGAGTAATCCTACTCATCAGTGGGAATCGGGATCCAACTATCATTGCATGATAACCTGATGGAAGCCACTCAAGTCACCACACTCTAGAAGGTATGCGCATGCCTGGCAAGTTTCCTGTATGTTTGAAACTCCCGATGTGTGTTTTTACCCCTAGGACCCAAGTGACCTTGACAGAGTCAACAAATCAAAGAGTCCTAGTCAAGTTCAACCCGTCATTATCTTAATTGCATTAAACCCACCCGCATGAGCCCTTGACGGAGTCAACAAGGCCGCATGACTGTTCTAACCAATCACATATCCATGCTACAAACAAGCACCACTCAGCTACCGCACACTACGCCTTGACGGAGTCAGCAAACGCAGTATGAATACTAAGTACTACTTGTAGGAAATGACGGAGGGCTACAGCTGGTTTTTAGCGAAAAACATTTAACGTAATGAACTTGATCTCGTTGAAGTAATCCAAGTGGTTTTATAAATATATAGTGGCGAAAACTTTTGCTAAAGAGGTCACTCCCGGTGAAGGGATCTCGGCTCTTTCCCCGTCGAATGGGGTGCAGGATATCCCAAACTGAATACCACGATGCAAAGAAAAAATAATCGACTATAGTAAAGTTATTACGTTGACGCAAACTTTAACCCAAGGGGTCACTCCCGATGAAGGGATCTCAGCCCTTGCCTCGTCGAATGAGGTGCAGGATATTCCAAAATGAATACCACGATGCAAAGCAAAAGTGTACGTCTGTAATGTCAGTTTTTTTTTAAAAAAAACTTGGTTCCAACAACATCATATATAGGTTTGTTTTATCCTTGCATTGATAAGAATCAATGCAGTCCCATCAATTAATCACACCAGAAAAGAACGAAAATAAAATGTACGTATATGCCATCCGCATTCTCCATAGGGTCCCGTCATCACCCGTTAGGTTACTTAACTAACGACACAGCGGGGACTGGGCTAGTGCGGATGCAAAACATATACAACATCTACTAGTATATATATAAATATATAACAATCGTCCCAGGCATGATATATATCAACATCACAAAAACATCACCGAAGCAACACAGAATGGTGGATAATCTGGAGCCCTGGGTTTCACTTGAGCTGCAAGTGAGACCCGACGTTCCCTGTCGTGTGGATAGCATGTGCAATGAAAGCTAGACCCCTACGAGTGTGGCAAGTTACCCATCAAAAATAGAAGTGAGGCAGCCCCCTTCAGCAACGTGAATGGACCACCCAGCACTTCACGGAATCCGGTAACTTGAGCACCCCTACTGGGTCACCTATACCCTCTACGAGTGCGGCAAATAGCCCGCCAATTCTAGAGTAAGGTCCCCTCCGTCCCAACGCCATGAGATGCGGACCAGTTGCCCTCTAGAATCCGGCTATTCGTGCACTCCACTACGGGGTAATCCTAGTACAGAAAAGAAAATAATATACAAGGGTGACATCGACCTCAGCCCGGTCGTGCCCCAAAAGAATAATATAAAAACTGGCAGTGACGGTAGTCCACATGTCGGACGCTCGCCCCACAATATCAAATGTACAAATGAAAATAAACTGTACTAACATTGCACCATAGCTATCCACCATGACGATCCAACCAACATCACAGCACAACACAGAACATCAACGTGAATGTCACGTTCGCAAACCCGTCTAAAGAAACATATAGCAGTTAGACGGGTTTACCAATCAAATGACATTCACCGTCGCAAATAGTAATGCAAGTACTGTTAAACGCACACTTAAAATATCGATCGACTAAATTTTCCAAATTGGCCCCAAATACAAATCCAGCACTCAGACAGAAATCTGGGCCAAAACCATATATGTCAAAAATCATAATTCCATACAACTGAGCTACAGAAAAATTTTGGTGCTTTGTTGCTACTAAACGACCGCGGATCCACCGCAAATAGGGGTCAAATGCGGCGGTTCAGCGGCGCTTTAGAACCATCATGTTCCCAAATATTATGTGTACTCCTAAAAAAGCCTGCACGGATTTTTAGGGTACTGGAAAACATTTTTTGACCACTTTTGAAAATCGGCAGAAACTTCAAAAATGGAATCGTGATTTCGGAAACATTCATCGATCATTCTTTTAAGCACGTCTAAACAAGCTAGTAAGGGGTTTAAAGGGTGTCTCTGATACCATGAAGGGTTCCGGCAATGCCCCGGCCATCGAAACCCGGCCAAAATGCGGAACAAAATTTTCTAAACTGGCGCTACCGCTACCCGATTTATGGATCGACCTTAAACCCTAAACTAGCAAACTAACTAAGAGTTAGAATCGTTATACCGAGTTGATCCGAGTCCTTCGGTCTTCATTCCAAGCTCCTAGCGGTTCTTTGATGAGGTTTGGTTGCCAGTCTTCGTTTATCTCCGATGATCCACCCGAGGGAAACGGCGCAAGTTCCAACCTCGACAAACGAGGTAACCGACGCTCCAAAATCACTAGCGATGGAGAGTAGGGGTGTATGAAAGTGTCACTACAATTTTCTCTCTTTTCTTGTGCTCAAGGGAGCAACCATAGAAGAAGAATGGAGGTGAGGAAGTTTTGGCATGAGGCAACAAAAATTGGCTAAGTTTCTTTTCTTTTTTGTGTGAAATGAGAGAGTGAGTGTGTAATCAATCAAGATGAAAATCATCCTCTCTCCAATAGTGGTCGGCCCCCCTCTCATTCATACAAAAATATTTCATTTTTAATTTCATTAAACAATGTGAACCATTAAACAAATGTGCACCATACTTTGCACCATGCCTCAAAACCATGCTCTTTGCCACATCACACCCTCCACCTCATTTATAAGACAAATGAATTTCCATAAATGGAAAATCATATAAATGAGGTGGCATCTTCTAGAAGCTATTCTGTATAAAATACAGAATACTTCCCGGTACATGTATCGGACTACATATACGCGTATTCGTACAAAAATACGAATAGCCAAGAGAGAAAACGAATAGTAAACAATAATACTAGAATACGTATATACAAATACATATATAAATTATTAAATCAAAACCCGATTTAATAATCCGGCTTAATCCTAAGCCGCTAGTATTATCAACCGTCCGATTAAAGTCTGCACAGCATGTGTACATATTTAATCGGACACCTGTATGTATCAACATACCTCATGTACACCATATTGCCTGAACCGTGAAAACCCTCTGTATGGGACTATAAAGACTCGTCAATACGGTGGCAGTGAGTTTAACCACAAGCACGTCAGCGGTACTAGCTGTACGTAACGGCTACCCAGGTATTGAGCGAAAGGGAGGCCGACGAGCAAACTCATCCTGAACCCCTACTGAGCCTGACAGTAACAATATCCGTACAGTCCTGTCTGTTCATCTAAGAGTATCACATATCGAGTTTAGGGGATAAGATAAAGTCAGACCCCCAACAACGCGATATTTAGTGTCGGTATGAAACCCATCACCACCTAAGAAACTATCGATCCTGGATCGATAATTCTCGTCCACCATGTCCATGGATTTTTGGTGATGGCCATCCGTACACAACGCGACATCTACCCCCAATACCGGAAGAGACGAGTCCCTGACGATCCAATCACTTCCTCCATGTGGCTCGGGACTGTACCCAACTAAAACCTGTTTGCACGACTCTTTTGAGCCATGGCAGGGTAGTAATCAAAGCACAGTGGGAACTCACACGAGACAAATGACGATCTCAGGTCGACAGACTAACCTGTACACATGTCACCTGGGAACTGCCATCTGACAATAGGTATAATACCAACAATAAGGTTCCCGGTGAGTCCGTCCAGTGTACTCATAACCCAATGAGCTCCTGTATACTATCTTAGGTGAACAAACTGACACCAATGTCTTGTGAGACCTGGCCACCGCCCCTCGTCGGGTTTTCGATCAGTATACACTAGTCTACACTGGAGTATCGATGCCCGGTCTCGATACTCCTACGACTAGGGACATTTAAGGATGTGCTTATAGACCCTAGCTCCCATATATATGATCGCCATCATAATGCTGACAGTCAAGTAAGAATCCTATGGGCTCTATCAACACGTATATGATGATAAAGACAAACCAGATAGCTTACTATCATCTTGAGTAAGACTGTTTTATCGGTATAGGTCCTCACTCAATCATTATAATCACAAGTCCGCGACTATGATAATTGCCTTGAGGGCACTATAGGCAACAACAACCAATGTTTGACCGATTGTAGTATAGAAACATCACTTCCTATCTGGAGTATGTCATCCAAATCCCAGGACAGTACTCCCTGCATCCTTCTTACCAGGTCCATCTATTGTTTTGATGAAGTCAATGACCTTGACTTTCACATCAAAATAGACGATCGATCTCCGCTATCCATTCTTTAGTCTATGAATAGACATAAACAACTTGCACACCATTCGCTGCTCCTACTGACTATGATAACCCTTTGGCAAATTCATATACATGTATACTTCCAAATTCCTATTTGAAGATATTATAGTCATCCACCTGCCAGATATCATAGCCAAGAAATGTATCAGCGCTATGTCATATTCATTTGGACTTCAGCGTAGACACTGAAGTAAAAGTCACATCACAATCCAAAATGGGTATTTGATGAAAAATCTTTACAACAAGCCTAGTCTTATTAGGTTAGTACCTTTCCACCTGCACAGATCTCGAAAGATCTACTTGCTCCTAATGGGTTTCACCTCTTCAGGAGCACCCAGCAAAGTCCAAAATCCATAATTTGCTGAAGTGCGTGGAGTCCATCTTGGATATGAAGTGTCTGGTCACCTGGAAGTTACTATTTTGTATGACCTACTGATAACTAGTGGGGGGACTGCAGTGCCAAGTCATATCCATATAGGTTTCAGTATAAACACTGAAGTAAATGTCTCAGCACAATCCACAACGGGTATTTGATGAAAACTCTTTATAATAAGTCTAGCCTTATTAGGTTATTACCATTCCAACTGCATAGATCTCAAAAGATTTACTTGCTGCTAATGGGTTTTACCCCTTCAGGAGCACCCAGCAAATTCCAAAATCCATAATTTGCTGAAGTGCGTGGAGTCCATCTTGGATATGAAGTATCTGGTCACCTAGAAGTTACCACTTTCTATGACCTGCAGATAACTAGTTGGGTCATCATCACCATGATGCTGACCTCTCTGTCACCGTCTACGAGAAAACCGAAGTACATCTTGGGTGGTTGAGGTCACCTACTTAACCTGCGGAGCGGCTAATGGTTTGTCGAGTCCAATTGAATTCATAGGTTCTACTAAATTTTCAGAAAGCATTTGTGGATCTGGAATCACTTTCAATTCTACCATACTCCCATTAGTTTCTTTTGCAAAAATATTCCTCTTTTAAAATAAAGGTGGCGAGTCAAGAACAATGTAACTGCTGATCTTGAAAACGGTAGAAGCAAAATCCAGGCAAATACTTTGGATAATCCACAAATCGCCATTACCGAAGCGTGCATTGAGTTTGTCCGGATTTTTCTTTAAACAGAAAATGGATAACTCTATATCTTAACAAGCTCAAGATATGTAACCATTCTATGTCCAAATAGAATCAAGGCACTAATTTGATGGAACCAGATCCAACTGTCATGCAGCTGTTTCCAGTGCATATCACCTAATAGAAAAAATGCCAGTACATCATTATTCATCATAAAGCGCATCCGCGGATGAGCAATGATTGATCCAAATTCTATATGTTGTTTAGTAAAATGTAAAGTGTTCACAATAAAAGAATTTTGTAAACTGCAATCAATAACGGTGTCGTTTGAAGCGATCGTTAGTGAGCACGGGTCGTCCACAAAGATTCGTGTATTTGATCGATCTTCTTTTAGATGAATTGAAATAAAATAATAAAGAAAAATTCAAGATGAGATTCACGATTTAATTGAGTTGTAATTTCAAGAAAATCAAGAAAACATTCAGGAATTTAAGAAAGATTAAGAATATATCCAAGATCAATATCGATTATCAAGAGAATGTAGAAAAGCATGTATGATTCGATCAAATTAGCAGTAATGATGAATCTAATAATGACTAATCTTATCTATTGATAAATTGTAGCTAGATCGATGGTGATGAATGAAGATTAGGGATCTATTGAAGAAACTAGGGTTTCTCCTTCTCCATCCCTTGTCTTTTCATTGATCATCATTTGGATCTAGCCTCTAGCAAAGAGAATCATCAATCATTTAATTCCTAGTGTGCAACGAAATAATCAAGAATGTGATCTCACTCCAAATTAGGTCATTGATGATTCTTTTTCCTAGAGTTCACAAATCTCATAAGACTTAACATTAGTATTAGGATTTTATCATCACTTGATCTACCGATTCTCTCGAATCCTTTACAAGCAGAGATTTCACTCATGCATCATGAAAATAGAATAATCAATAATGAGATATTTCATAATGCAAGAATCTAAAGAAAGCAAGACTAAGAGTAATAATCACCTTGATTAAATCTTCTTCAAATTTACACAACTCCTCAATTCGAGATACAAGATTAAGCTCTCGATCGCTTCTTTGAAGAGGTGAATTTGTCGTCAATTTTTGCGTGGCTCGATCGCCGTGAGACGTGGATCATCGCGGATCTCTTGCTCTTGATGACGATCGGCGTTGCAATAAAGGATCTTTGAAGTAGTTGCTTGATTATGCTCTCAATTGATCTTGATTTGATTTGGAATTTGAATTGATTTGGATTTGTACTAGAATTTTACCACCATTCAACCACCCCACTACCCTAGATCTAGATCCCCTATTATAGATATCAAATCAAGCTTCCTCATAAGCTAGGTTGTTACAAGGAGCCTTCTAGAACAAGGTTGTTACAAGGAGCCTTCTAGAACAAGGTTGTTAGAAGGAGCCATCCAGAACAAGGTTGTTACAATGAAGTTTCAGGAGAATTCTTGATCGCCGATGCCCTAACTCGGCCGCGGATCCGCGGCGGATCGGCCTGACTCGACCGTGGATCCGCGGCCGTTTGAAGAGATCACTACATCATTTTTCTGTGGTCTTCTTCTGTTGGTCTTGAATGTATATTTGATATCTGGAATCTTTTTGTCTCTTTGACTTGCTGTATTTTATCGGCAAATTTATGATTCTGATATCTGTCCTGAAATGATTTATGCACAAGATCTTAATGATGGATGTTGAGATATACAATATCATGCGTGAAGTAATAAACACACAATTTCCCTCCAGAATGTTGAATATATATACAACACGTGGTATTTGATATTTTCCAAACAAACTGGTAATATGTGTTATATTTATATCAACTATCCTTAGATGATTAGAATAATGAGGAAATTGATGTGTTACAGATTGCATTATTTTCGACTGAACAAATTCCCCCAAACTTGATTTTGATCGTCTCGAGCAAACTTTTTTTTATTCAAGAGAAAGAGAAAATAAAGAAAAACTAACTAGCACATTTTCGTAGGCAACACGATTGCACTGAGCATGTGCAACAAGCCTTTAAACCTCTAGGTGTCCCTAGTAAGAGGAGTGTTGTCTCTTGAGGGTTTTCAGTGGATTGCACCCACAAAATCCTATAATAAAAGGAAGAATGTGAAAGTTACATATAAAGATAAGAATTGAAAAAGAAAGACTTTGAAAATCAGAGTTTCCAACTACACTAGCTTTTGAGTTGTCATGAGCCCTATCTTAATAGTCATGAAAAAATGTTAAAATCAAATCATCTCTCAATAAAACATCGTTATTATTCTTCGTTCCTACCTTTCTTCCAAACACCGATCATATATCCCTACGTGTGTGTAAGAGACATCCCTACACTCGGAGAATTCAATTCAAGCTATCATACTCTTGTCTATCTACCTCAGTAATTTTTAATCGGTGAATATTTAGATGGATTTGTTCACACATTTTTCATTCGACCGTTAATACTTCTTGAGATACTAACTGACCGATTACTAAATGTGCTCACATATTAGGCGTCTTTAGTATTCTCCTCATCTTGCAACACCAAAGGCTTAGCATTGACTCCTAAACAAGTTGGTCTAAGGCACTAGGTGATGAAGCACCCTTGCTATATTTTTTATTGCTGCCTTGGTGTTTACAAAACCAGTGTTCATTTTTCTTCACCATTTTACATTTTATTCCTTATTTTTTTATTTTCATACTTCGGCTTTCAGACAAGAGCATTTCAAGGTATGCTCTACTATCCCGAGTTTCAAGACGTGTGTAAGTGCGTATAGTAGGGTATCAATATTCAAATGTTTGGATTGCAGAATAGAAACTATTTTTTAGACTTATTTTTATCCGCAGATTAGTGAAATCCTTCATCTTACTAAGCCTTAGGATAACGGCTCATAACTACTTATTACTAGTTCGTTTAAGAAACCCTCTAACTTTCTAGGTTTTCTTAAATTTTTACAATCTTTTGGATTTAATTTTTCACTATCTAATCTTTTATCATCAAATTTTGTTTTTATTTTTTTTTATGTTTTGTGCTTATGCAAAGTATGATGCAAAGTGATGTGTAAATAAGCACAAACCTTCCCCAAACCTGTTTATAACAGTGTCCTCACTGTTGCCATCTGTTAAAGCTCCAAAAACGTGTAGGCTTGGGAGGAAATTTATTAACGGGTGCAATAAATATGATCGTGAAAATCCTCCCCCAAACTTATTTTTGGCTCACAATTTTGAGGACAACCTTTATTTTCAAGAGCCAAAAATATACCCCCCAAAAATTGAGTTAAACAATATTAAGCATTTTAGGAGGGGGCAAAGTAATTTGGTCAATATAAGGCTTTGCAAAGACCAAAAATTAATACCAACTATTCAAAGATTTTATCAATGTAACGTATAGGTCGGTAGAAGAACATGTTGTATAGAGTCGGGAAGAAGTGGGGAAGAGATAAGTGGTGGTCTGGAAAGGGTTTGAGTCTTAAATTACAGAAATGAAAGAATAAGGATAAATGACAGCGGGAATGTGAATGATTAGGAAGAAGGAGTGGTGGCGCTTCAACTTCTATAGGTGGAGGTTGATTAATTATAAAATCCGTATTGTTTAGGAATGCAAGTTCGTCAGCAAAAAGTTCTTCAAAACTTTCATCAATGGTGTGATTGAATTTGCTGTAATTAAGTTTTGTTCCAGAATTTATCAAACTTGATTTGTCAAAAATTATGGAGGCAGGAGACTCGAAAAACTCTTCTACCTCATTTCCAAAAGTATCTAAATCAAGTTGGCTTTCTGGAATTATCGAACTTGAATTATCAGATTGTGATTCATCAACGCTCACTGAAATTATAGGAAGAATAGAAGAAGAATCTGAGAAAGTTGAAGGTGAAATGGGTAAACAAATTGGTGTATTGAGGATCGCTAAACCAGATGTGGGAGATGGAGGCTGAATTTCGGTCTGCTATTCGGTTATACGATTATCATCAACTTCAAGACGCATTTGGGGTTCGGGAAGAATTATTAAAGGCTCAAGATGATGACCACAAGGAAGTGAAAGCATCTGATGAATTGGTGGGACAAACTCATCCAAAATTTCGGGTTCATCAATCAATATACCCCAACGTCAATCACCTCATTCAAGTGAAGGTTAAAATTCTCAAACACCTCATTAAAAGTATGTTTTTCGATCAATTTTTGTTCAAGAGTGGAGGTGTAGAGATCACAAGGATTTGGCATGGTTTCACTTGAAATGGACCCTTCACAGTCGGGTAAATCAAACACTTCAAAATCACACAACTTATCAATTGGTGTACTCGATGAATCTGTGAAACTGGAGTTGTGGATTTTAGTTTGGAAAGGGAAGGTTTGATTAGGAAGGGTATACAGTCCTTTCTCACTACCTAAATTCTCACTTTGTTCTATACCCGAATTATATACTGAAAATTTTTAGGCAGGTCTGAAATTTTTTTCTTGCGTCCACTCTGTTAGTTCCTTCCTAATTTGGTTTGACATTTCCAAATATTTTTCTAATGTCTGCTCAAGACTAGACTTGGGTCGATAAGTGGTTTCAGGATAAGATTGAAATTCTTGAGGATTATTAAAACTCCCAAATGACTGATTAGAAGGGCTATCTAGAGAAGGTGGAAAAGTCAGATTGGATTGATAGGAACAGAATGGTTGTGAAAATTGGGCAGGAGTAAGGTCAATATTGTGATAAGAAGAATATTGATATTTGTTGGTTGGTTGGCTATTTTCAATGGACATCATACATGCCACATGTCGATTATGAAATTCTTCTTTAGAAAATGGATGTGATGGTTGATATTGGTCCGGATTGAAACTTTGGCCCTTAGCCCTAGCTATATACTCAGCAATGGACATGCATCTAGCGGCATCCTCACTCAGAGTATCAACTGAAATAGATGTAGAATTAGGATACGGTTGATAAGACCTGAACTAAGATGGCCAACTGTTTCTATCCGCTTGCGTTATCCGATCTCTTAAAGACATGGGAGAGTCGGATGGTATACCGAAGTGATTACGAAGACAAAAAATATCTGGTTGTGGATAGCAAAGTTTGGCAAGAGTTCGTCTGTTTGGGTCACCCATTATTAGAAGAGAAGAGGGGGAAAGGGTAAAAAAGGGAGAAAATAATGGTTTGTTTTAAAAAAAGACGGATTTATGAAAATTCACACAAAAATTCACAAGAAACCCTATATCTAATTGTCACCAAGGTCAAGTCTCTAGACCGCTCCTAGACTTCAAGAAGACAAATCTCAGGATAAATCCTCTACTTCCTCATTATCTCTCCTGTGGCCAGGTAAGTGAGAGGTTCTCCGCTACGTAAGTAGCAGGCATAATTAAGTAACTACTTGCCTTAGACACACTTGCCTTAGACACCACAAAAGAAACGCGGATAAGAAATAGATTACCCATGACCTTCTTCTGTCCTAATTGAGCGCGACGGTCCTTAGAGTCTTGTTTAGATGTTTTTTAATTAATGAGGGTGATGCGAATGCTAGTTTTGTGATTTTTGGGACTTATGAAGGGTAATGAAATCCCTACCTAATCTGAATTTGGTCTTTACCACTTAATTTCCGTATTAAAATATGCACAAACAACCAATTTCAAGAAACGCAACAAGAATTTTTTTTAAGCGCTGCGAATTTTTGCAAAGAACCGTGCAGAAAATTGTTATTGGATAAGATCAGAGAGAAGAGAAGAGAACAGAGAATATACCACAGAAGTTGGGAACAGTGAAACGCCTAAACGGCGGCGAAACCGTCGCAAAAACCAGCAATACACTGCAGATCTGCGGTGGAATGGGGGAATTAGGGTTTCAAAATTTTCCTGTAGCTTCTTGTACTCCTCTGGAATTTTTAGATCTTCTCTGAATCATGATCTCACTGCTAAAATGATTCCAGATTCCCTCACAAAAATTCAATCACTAAACGTTAAGCACTTGAAGCGATTCTTGGATGAAAATTTGATGGAATAATAAATTTTCAACTCAAATAGCAAGAAAGAACAAATTATGCACGCATCCCTGACAACGGCGCCATTTGATTGATCCAAATTCTCGATGTCTTTTAGTAAAATGTAAAGTGTTCACAATCAAAGAATTTTGTAAACCGCAATCAATAACGTTGTCGTTTGAAGTGATCGTTAGTGAGAACGGGTCGTCCACAGAGATTCATGTATTTGATCGATCTTGTTTTAGATGAATTGAAAGAAAATAGTAAAGAAAATTTCAAGAAAGAGATTCACGATTTAATTGAGTTGTCATTTCATGAAAATCAAGAAAACATTCAACGATTTAAGAAAGATTAAGAATATATCCAAGATCAATATCGGTTATCAAGAGAATGTAGAAAAGCTTATAGGATTCGATCAAATTAGTAGTAATGTGAATCTAATAATGACTAATCTTATCTATTGATAAATTGTAGCTAGATCGATAGTGATGAATGAAGATTAGGGATCTATTGAAGAAACTGGGGTTTCTCCTTCTCCATCCCTTGTCTTTTCATTGATCATCATTCGGATCTAGCCTCTAGCAAAGAGAATCATCAATCATTTAATCCCTAGTCTGCAAAGAAATAATCAAGAATGTGATCTCGCTCCAAATTTGGTCATTGATGATTCTTTTTCCTAGAATTCACAAATCTCATAAGACTTAAGATTAGTATTAGGATTTTATCATCACTTGATCTACCGATTCTCTCGAATCCTTTACAAGCGGAGATTTCACTCATGCATCATGAAAATAGAATAATCAAGAATAAGATATTTCATAATGCAAGAATCTAAAGAAAGCAAGACTAAGAGAAATAATCACCTTTATTAAATCTTCTTCAAATTTACACAACTCCTCAATTCAAGGTACAAGATTAAGCTCTCGATCGCTCCTTTGAAGAGGTGCATTTGTCATCGATCTTTACGTGGCTCGATCGCCGTGAGACGTGGATCGTCGTGGATCTCTTGCTCTTGATGACGACCGGCGTTGCGATAAAGGATCTTTGAAGTAGTCGTTTGATTATGCTCTCAATTGATCTTGATTTGATTTGGAATTTGAATTGATTTTGATTTGTGCTAGAATTTTACCACCATTCAACCACCCCACAACCCTAGATCTAGATCCCCTTTTATAGATCTCAAATCAAGCTTCCCTCATAAGATAGGTTGTTACAAGGAGTCTTCTAGAATAAGGTTGTTACAAGGAGCCTTCTAGAACAAGTTTGTTAGAAGGAGCCATCTAGAACAAGGTTATTACAAGGAGCCTTCTAGAACAAGGTTGTTATAATGAAGCTTCAGGAGAATTCTTGATTGCCGATGCCCTAACTCGGCCGCGGATCCACGGCGGATCGGCCTGACTCGGCCGCGGATCCGCGGCCGTTTGAAGAGTTCACTGCATCATTTTTCTGTGGTCTTCTTCTATTGGTCTCGAATGTATATTTGATATCTGGAATCTTTTCATCTCTTCTAAATCTCTGCCAGATTTTGTCTCTTTGACTTGCTGTATTTTATCGGCAAATTTGTGATTCCGATATCTGTCCTGAAATGATTTCTGCATAAGATCTTAATGAAGGATGTTGAGATATACAATATCATGCGTGAAGTAATAAACACACAATTTCCCTCCAGAATGTTAAATATATATACAACACATAGTATTTGATATTTTCCAGACAAACTGGTAATATGTGTTATATTTATATCAACTATCCTTAGATAATTAGAATAATGAGGAAATTGATGTGTTACAGATTGCATTATTTTCGACTGAACAAGTAACTTGCGAGAGAATCAAGTTCTCAATTATGATGGAACACCTAGCATAAGTATCTACATTTTTGATCACTTCGAAGACCTGATACGTATAGTTCTCTACTTTATTCTTATACCTATAAACTTCTCCAAAATTTTGGACTTTACATTATAACGAATGCGTGTCTAAAACCAAAGAACTCATAGGTAAACCTGAATAAAATAAGAGTACTAGCCCCTTTGTTCCGAAAGACACTGGACAGCATACATTTTCATCTATAAGTCCTGAGAGTATACTAACTCAAATTCTATGTTTTGTAAATTGAAAACTGTATTTTGGTCGAGAATGTTTTACTTTGTTATTCAATGCACCTTACCTTATACTCAACTGATAAAGGTAAATGTTTAGATCACAATTTTCAAAATGTATATCTCACTTTATAAAATAAAGGTACAGATATTTCGTTTTAAAATTTGGTGCATAACAACGGTTATTCGAGACCAAATATTTTCCGTTAAGCAAAGTCAGGTGATTTAATCCAATATAACCAATTGCAATGAATTCCAATATTGAGGATCAAATTGCCCATTTCCCAATATTCTACTCCTACTTAGCATATGCAACACTGTACTGATGTGATATTCCTAATCCGGAAAATACATACCGTCGAGTCAGAATTAATTAGGAAAACAGTTCTCTTTTACAAGTACACAGAAATACTAAAATATGAAAATGTTTTAAGGGGGTGGCCGAGTTTTCCTAGTAATGCCTATTTCATTATCCAGATTCATAACAGTAATCGCAATTTTCTTTGCCCTCACTTCAATCCCTTTATATGTCTCTACATCTTACCTTCTGTACATCGCACTTACGCTAACTGGTCTTCTTCTTTCCCTAACTTTCGGCACCAGCCTAAGATTTGGAAGAAGACTGTCCAATAAGCGTAATATGTGTACTCTCCTAATATAAAGAGCTCTCGCAACCTAAAAGAAAGTAAAATGAAGAGGCAACCGAATAATCCTATTCAATTTCTCTAGAACTTGTAGCCATTCTCGACTGAAATAACTTCTTCGAGTTCGTATGTAACTATACAATGTCCGTTCTAAGCAATATGGATCATTGTAGTGATATTAAGTGTTCTGAAGAAATGCAAAGGGTGAAGTAGGAGTGGCAGAGATATGTGCGACTTTGTCGTTAATCATGACAATCCAAAACCCAAGTGTGTAAGAAGGTTCGGTTAACTTAGTTCATGAGTTTTAGTTTAAGGTAAGTCATGGGTCGCTGTACCAGAAAGAGAGAAAAGAAACACTTAGCGTGCACTCTATCAAGATTAGATTGGTTATCACTTTATCTAATCAGGATGGCTTCCACTGTTTTCACGAATTCTCCTTCAAACCCTAAAAGGAGAACTAGTCAGGATCATATACACTTTACAAGTTCGCTAACCGTTCAGCCAGGAAAGTGTTGGTACTCTGAGGGAGGTTCCCCGTGCTTTCGCACGGAGCCAATTAATAACCCCATTTCCGTAGAGCCGTAACCTTGTTAACACTTTCTAGATACCTAATAGGTTAGCTAATTGTGAAGTGAAAAATCTCACCAGGAGTAATACATACTCATCAGTGGGAATCAGGACCCAACTATCATTGTGTGATAACTTTGATGGAAGCCGACCAAAATTACCACACTTCAGAAGGTATGTGCAAACTTGGCAAGTTTCCCATATATTTGAAACTCCCGTTATGATTTTTGCCCTAAGCATCTTATGACCTTGACGGATGCCAACAAATCATAAGTCGCAAGTCAAGTTCCACCCGCCATTGTCCTGATTAATTTAGACCCACCCGTACTTGTCTTTGAAGGATCCCAACAAGGCTGTATGACTGTCCTAGATTAATGCATCTCTATACTACAGAAAATTAATACATAGCTACCGCACACTATGCCTTGACAAATACCAACAAACATAGCACGAATACTAGGTGCTACCTATCTGAAATGATGGAGCGCTACGGTTGGTTTTTGGAAAAAAACCTTTAACGTAATGAACTTGATATCATTGAAGGAACTCGAGTGGCTTTAAAATGGAGTGGTTTATGCTCCGCTTTTTAAAATTAGTAACATAAACCTTTGCTTAAGAGCGAACTTCCCAGTGAAGGGGTTAAAGATCTTCCCCTGTAGAATGAGGTGCAGGATATTCCTAAACAAATACCTCTATGCAAAGCAAAAGAACACGACTAAGAGTTTTGAAGAAAACCGAGTAGTTTTAAAATTGGTTCTGACAACATCATTAAGGTTTATTTTCCTTGCATTATTCATATAATGTGTTCCCATCATTTTAAGTTTCCAAGACACAAAAGAAACAACCAAAATAGCATGCTTTTATATGCCATCCGCATTCGCCATGGGGCCCCGTCATGCACCGTTAGGTTACTTAACTAACGGCAGAGCGGGGGTAGGACTAGCGTGGATGCAAAACATATAGAAGCATCTACTAAATATATATATATATATATCAACATCGCAGGTAGATAGTCATCATAGGCAGATAAAAATCATCACAGGCATGCGAACAACAATATGGAACAGCGGATAAACTAGAAGCCTCGCATTTCATTTGAGCCTTAAATGTGACGCGGCATTTCCCGATCGTGTAGATAGCCCATACAAAGTCGATCCTAGTCCCATACGAGTGCGGCAAGCCACCTGTTAATTCTAGAAACTGGGTAACATGCCCTCAACGAAGTGAGTCGGTCACCCGTCGCTTTCTAAAATCCAGTGACTTATGCACCCCTCCACGGGTCGATCCTATAACCCCCTACAAGTGCGGTGAATGACCAGCCAATTCTAGAGTAAGACCCCCTCGGTCTCAACACTATGAGATGCAGGCCTTTTACCCTCTAAAACTTAGTTATTCGAGCACTCCTCCGTGGGGTAATCCTAGTACAGAAATGAAATACATACAAGTGTGACAACGACCGCAACCTGGTCGAGCCCCAATAAAAGAATATACATACTGGCAGAAATGACAGTCCACATGTCGGACGCTCACCCCGCAATAATGATTATACAAACCAAATCAAAACTGTACAAGCAATATCGCACCAGGGGCTATCCAACACGACAATCCGACTAAATCATAACCAGATATATATAATCACAGAAACAAGTAACACCATAATGTGTGCAACCCTTTCTAAATGAATATATAGAAATTAGACAACGTTCAGCAACACATATGCCGAATCACAGATATCAACGATGCAAAAGTTTCGAGTTCTAAAAATCTCGAATTTCCCCAAAACAAATATAACACTAAGTAAAATCTGGGGGCAAATAAATAAGACAAAAAATACCAATTTCAAAAATCCAAGACACTGGATAAAAATGATGACCATAAGCTACAGGAAAACTGCCCATAGCAGGGAAAACGCCATTTCTGGCCGTTTTCTTCTGGTAGAAATGGCGTTTTCCGTGAACAATAACCAAATGTACCAAAAATCACATTTACATGAACTTGGACCCCAGAAAAAATTTGGAGCAACCAAGCTACAATTGGGCTGCGGATCCGCAGCCAAATGACCTATTTGGTGGCGGATTAGCGGTCCAATTTGGTGATCAGGAGCTCAAAATTTTTTCTTGGCTCTAAAAAAGCCTGCACATAATTTTAATGTGACTGAAAATATTTTTTGAACAATTTTAAAATTCGAAAAGCAAGCTAGTTTTGGAGATGCGATTCGGATAATTTCTGTCGATCGAAGTTCTAAATATGTGCAAACTAGCTGGTTAAGCTTTATGGACCGGCTCTGATACCATGTAAGTCATGTTTTCATGCTCTAGAAGGATTGTAGAGAAGCGAAATTTCAAAAAACGAATTTGGTGATCATACAATCAAGACTTTTAACCCAAGATCTACCATAAAACCCTAACCAGTAAGACTACATAGGTAATTATTCTATCTCATTAGAATGTTATACCTATCGGTTCATGTCCTTCGGGCCTTGAATCCTCTTCTTGAGTTCCTTTTGGGGTCTTCGGTGTAGTTTGGTTGCCGGTCTCCTGGATCCTAGATAATCCACCCGAAGGTCCTAGATTCAAGCTTCAACTTTCAAATGAAAGTAGCTTGACTAGCAAGTTTGCTAATCTAGCTAGTCAAGGATGAGTGGAGAAGATAAGTGACGAGTTGCCGAGTTTTCTATCTCAAAACCCTTGTTTCTCAACTCATGAGAATGGAAGGGTTTTGTGAAGAGGAGAAGGCAAATGAACAAGAGAAGATGGCAACTCAAGAATGAACTCAAGAAAAAACTCTATCAACCATGAAGAATGGCTACCTCAAGATAATATCAAGCATTTTTCTTTTCTTTAAAATCAAGCCATACTTCAATAGTGATTACAATAATTGTCCAAACTTTGCTTCATGCCATACCTTATTTTCTATTTATCAATAAATATAAAAATGCACATTATGAAGTGTCCCCTTTTAGAATGTATTTTGTATAAATACAAAATACTTTCTACCGTATATACATACCTGTATACATATTAAAATATTGTAAGTCGATGTCTGTTCATATCAGTTTTTTGCATTTTCATACCGCCCAATTTTTATCACATTGCATATCGGTAAATACTCTTGAGCCGTGTTTGCTAGTCAATTACAGGATACAGGTTCTCGGTTCTAAAAACGGTGAAATTCATGGAAAACACGACAAAATCCGGGTTCCTGCCAACCACTGAGAAAACACGGTCTCCGCTCTTCATCCGTATGTTGCCAGATACCAGTTTAAGAGACAAAATGTCAAATCAATGTCGTTTTCATGCACAAGGCTCAATGGCAGCACAAGATCCAAGAAATCTACGCGGAGCTCGAGGAAATCATGACAAAAAGTCCACATCAAATCACCTTTCCCTCAACAGAAATTCTGGAAAAATCGTGAAGCAATTCTGAGAAAAATCATGTACCAGAATAATGGGCACAGCAAACCAGGAAACCCTACAAAAATTGGCCACCTAACTCCACTAAAGGGCCGCGGATCCGCGGCATAAGCTGGCTTAGGCCGCGGATCCGCGGCCGTATAGTGGCGGCAGTTGACCAATTTTTGAGGGTAATTTGGTCTTTTCATTTGTAGTCTGGTGGTTGCCCTAGGTTTTCATTTTTTAGCCTATAAATAGCCCAGAACTTTGTGAAGGAAAGGGTCCATAATCTTGTATTTTTTCTCTAGGTTTTAGAATACATGTTCTTCTTCCTCTTCTCATCTCTTCTCTATTAAAACTTGTAGTGAGCTTTTGAGTGAAGAATGATGAATAAAGAAGAACCGTTTATTATTATGCTTGTCTTGTTCTCTTGTTAATTATTGTAATTTTAATTTGTTAACTTAGTTGTTGTTATTTCTTGTTGTTTCTTTCTTTTTTCTCTTTTTCTTTATCCTTAAAACAACCATGATGCTTACGCTTGATCCTTGCCAAGGTGAGGTCGCAAATAGCTAGTTGTTATCTTCTAATCTCTTTCTTTCTATCTTCCTCCTTTGTTTTGTTTTATTTTTCCGTATCATGATGTGTGAGTAGTTTCATACTTGTTAGGGTAGGATAAGGGAAGTTTGAGAGAAGGAAATCTCTCTCACTCTTTCCTTGCCCAACAGCTTAATTCGACTCCCGTTAAGTGAACCACAATCCGCTCCTTACGGCACCCTATCCTACATGATAGCGGTGATTCCGTAGTGAGACCGGTTGTGGTTGAATTAACCGGAGGTTATGGCTAAGAGCCAAGAACGGATGGACAAGCACCAAAAGGAAGAACTTATGCGTTGGAAAGCCTAGCTTATACTCGCAAGTTCCTTCCTAGTCGTGCTAATCCCCGTTGTTGCCGATTACCGTAACACCGCGATTAAGAGGGGCAACGAAAGATGCGGGAGACTCCTAACTCAAACTAACCTAATCCTAACCCTAACAAGCTCTCTTTACATATCACTTTACCACTTAATTAATCACAACAAAATCTGAAAAACTGGACTTAACTCGTTAAAGCACATAGAAAAAGATTCCCATCTCCCTGCGGACGACCCGTACTCAACCGGCTAGCTACGAGCGAAACCGTCTTGATTGCGGTATTTAACGAAAACTTGAACACGCAGAATCCCTACCAATCAAATGGCGCCGTTGCCGGGGAGACGGTAGTTTATTTCTTTGTGTAATTTCGGGTTAATTTGTAAGTATAAATATAACCAAAAAACAAAAAAAAATATACATTGTAAAAATCCATTTTGTTATTTTTGATTAGTTTTTGTGCAAGAGTGCAGGATAATACGGAATTCGAGTTCAGTGCCAAAGACGTGGGATATTTGAAATTCAAGTACGGTGCTAAAGACGTGGGAAGATAGACCCACATCTCGCGGCTACACCGCGACGGATCGAAACGAAGCAAACGGTCTACTGTAAAAATCTAGAGCTGTTCCAGTGTGCAAATCAAGATTCAAAACATCCAGACAAGCAGAAGACTCCCAGACCAGCACACAGGAAAAAATCGGAAACCCAACCTCTCTGTTCTGCCGCGGAACCGCGGCCTAAGCAGGTGTTTGGCCGCGGAACCGCGGCCATTTGGGGCCTTCAGGGTTTCAAATTTTTTGTGAGTTTTTCTGACTTCTCTCCCACTCCTCTGGACTCTAATAAACTGTGTTTTCTGCAGATTTCTTTGCGCAAACTCTCTTCCCCCTTCTAATAAACTGTTCTTGTGCAGGATTCTTTGCGCCGCACTAAAAATAAAATTTGTTTGCAGTTGATTTGTTACTGCTTTGCATTTCTTAATACGGACTTAAGGGGCTTGAAACCAATTCAGATTGGGTGGGGATTTCATCACCCTTCCCAGGACCCCAAAAATCACAAAAGCATATGCATTGTCCATTGTAATTAAAAAATACTATAATTCAGCCCTAAGGACTTCGCGCTCATTAGGAGAAGTTAAACCGTGTTTAGAACCTCGCTTAACGGTATATTGTTTACGGGGTGTCTAGGAATGTGTTAACGGCGCAACCGCCAAAAGAGAAAGGGTTATTTAATTAAGGAACTTCGCGAAAGCGTTGGAAAACCTCCCCTTATCTCTGCACTTACCTGGCCTCGTGATCAGTGTATTTTTAAGCCCGTTTCTCGACACAGTTTTGCTTCGACAATCAAGTTCTGGAGCAGGTCTAGCAGACCTAGGTGACCCTAGATCTAGGTGTGATTGTGTATATCTTATTTGTGATTGCTTAAAGCTGTATATCCGTACATATTTCTGTAAATCTCTTTCTAAAAATAAAAAAAAGGAAAAAAATCAAAAACTTTTATAAAAATTTGCCCTTTTGTCGCCAAATCCACTTTTCACCCTCCACCCATCGTTTTCTCCATTGACGTTTTCTTACCCTCACCTTCTCCGCTTTGACTATACTAAACTCGTTTAGTGTATGTCCGCTTGGACTCGGGACACTAGCGTCCGTCTAGTCCGCGTTACGTTAGTCGCTACCGACTACGCGATCGACTCAGACGTCGATACTCCGTCCACTCCTCTTTCACCCCTTCCTTTGCCGGCCAACTCCGACGTTGACCGAAATTCTATTCATACATCTTCGCCTTCACCTTCACTTTCACCGACCTCTTCTTTCGCGATGTCAGGATTTAATCCGAACATCTCTTTGACCACCCCTGGATTGGCTCCACCTCCTACGGAGACCAATAACCTACCACACCCGCCTGTTGTAGCGCCGCCGCGAATTGCGCTCCAGGATCATTTCTATCCCACCCGTTCTGCACTTCCCACCTGCCTTTCTCTTCCACCGGCCAATGGGGATAATTTTGAAATTAAGCCCCACTTCATCAACATGCTTCCACGATTTCATAGGCTTGAATCTGAAGATGCCTATATCTTCATCAACAAATTTCAAAACATCTGTGCCATGATGAAAACTACCCAACTGTCGAACGATGCTATACGTCTACGGGTCATTCCGTTCACTTTATGCGATCTTGCTGAAAAATGGCTGTATAACACCGCTTCCCACTCCATAACCAGTTGGGACGAGTTTGTAAAAGCGTTTCTAAAGAAATTTTATCCGAATCATAAAACCGCAAGGATTCGCAATGAAATCAACCAATTCTCTCAGCTTCCTTCTGAACCCTTCTGGAAGTGCTTTGACCGGTACAAAGACCTTCTTGTTCAGTGTCCTCACCACGGTATAGAGAAATGGCAACTCTGCCAAACCTTATACGAGGGCCTGAACCCAGCAACGAAGCAGTTGTTGGAAACCATCTGTCAGGGCCACTTCCTATCGAAATCTGACGAGGAAGCGTGGCAGTTCTTTGACGACCTTGCGGAGCAAACGCTATAATGGGAGAGCACCAGACCGACTTCTTCTTCTTCTACCTCCACTTCTACCGGTCAGTCTAGGGTAGGAATTCACCAACTTGATGTCTCTATTGCGATGAAAGCTGAAATGGCTGCAATAACGAGAAAGCTTGAAGCGATAGAGAGCAAATTCTCTTCTCCTGCTCCTACCCCTGTTCTTCCCCTTCGTACCATCTGCGCTTGTTGTTTCGATCCTTCTCACTTGACCGAAGAGTGTCCTTACAATCCACCATCGCAAGGACAGGATCAGCTTAATGCTGCATTTCAGCAAAGACCGAGGAATGATCCATGCTCTTCCACCTACAATCCCGGTTGGAGGAACCACCCCAACTTTGCCTGGAATCAGAATCAGAATCAATTCCAAGGCAGCAATTTCCAAAGGGGCCCTCCGCCGCAACAACAAGCGCAACAACAAACTCAGTTTCAGCAGCCCTTCCAACCCCAACCTTTCCAAAATCAGACGAACAACTTTGCACCCAACAATTCTTTTCCACCAAACAACTTTGTTCCGTCAAACAACGATAAGGTTTCCTCGCTCGAACGAAGTCTGGAGGCGTTCGTCAAACAATCGACTCAATCCACCGCAAACATCCAGTCTTCCATTCAGTCCTTAGTGCAACACACTGCCGCTCACGGGCAAAGCATCAAAACCATCGAGGCCCAGATTGCACAGCTGAATGCGGCCTTAAGCGAGCGAGAGAAAGGGAAGCTCCCGTCCCAACCACTCCCAAATCCCGGTCACCCACATAATGCACATGTTGCTCTTGAACAACAAAACCATAATGTGAGTGCCGTGACCACACTGAGATCGGGAAGGATGCTGCAAAACAACATTGGCAAACGGATCAACGATGACACCCCGGCCGCTTCTTCTTCTACTTCTTCTTCTTCTCCTGCTTCTTCGTCTTCTGAGCCTATTCTCCGTTCTTCAACAGGCTCTCCTTCCTCTTCTTCTGCTCTGAACGGACCCACTTCTCACTCCACGAAAACACCTGTTCTGGGATCCGTTCCAACTCCACAATCTCCTCCTCCAGCATTAGACTCAACCAATTTTCAAAATGTTCCATTTCCAAACCGGTTGAGGTCTAATAAACAAAATCCTCAAATGGAGAAGATTCTGGAGTTGTTTAAGCAGGTTAACATTAACATTCCTCTTTTAGATGCTGTCCAACAAGTCCCGTCCTACGCGAAAATCTTAAAGGACTTGTGCACGAAAAAGAGGAAGTCTCAGGTACCCAAGAAAGTCTTCTTGGCTAGTGCTGTGAGTGATGCCCTTACCCAATCTTTACCACAAAAACGGAAGGACCCTGGCTGTCCTACGATTTCTATTACCATTGGGGATAAGAACATCAACCGCGCACTATTAGATCTTGGTGCCAGTGTTAACCTGCTTCTGTATTCAGTATATGAGCAATTAGGCGTCGGAAAGCTGAAACCCACGCACTGCACTCTCCAAATGGCCGACCGATCGATCACCCATCCTAGGGGTGAGCTAGAGGATGTGTTAATAAAAGTCGGGGACTTCATATTCCCCGTTGACTTCATTGTATTAGACACACAGCCTGTAGCTAACCCCCGGAATCAAATTCCGGTGATACTCGGTCGCCCATTTCTTGCAACCTCAAATGCTGTGATCAATTGTCGCAATGGTTCGATGAACCTCTCTTTTGGAAACATGACGATTGAACTCAACATTTTTAGGTTGGGGAATCAGCCCGCCGAACCTAATGCTCATATACTGGACGTCTGCTCGATCCAGGAGATCACCCCAGAAGAGTGTGAGTTCGAGGAGTTTCTGTTTGATCACGATAATCTTAACGCCACTAGTGCGTTCCTCTTCGAACCTGCTGCTGTTTCTGCGCCCGACAACGACTACGAGTGTTTCACGTTCTCAAACGATCTTAGCCGCGCACAACCTGAGTTTGAATCCTTCGAATTTTCGGATGAGTTACCTGAACCATCCGACTCGGTCGCTTACACTCGTTTTGAACCTTTGCTGGAGTCCTTTGAGTTCGAGACCTCTGCACCAATCTTGCCTTCAATCGTTTCACCTCCGACGCTCGAACTCAAGCCTTTGCCGTCTCACCTTAAGTACACTTACTTAGGTGAGAACGAGACCCTCCCTGTCATCATTTCGGCTTCTCTAGCTCCAGAGCAAGAGAAAGCCCTTCTCGCGGTCTTGCACGGCAATAGGCAAGCTTTTGGCTGGTCCATGGTGGACATCAAGGGGATTAGTCCCCTGATCGTTGAGCATCACATTCATCTGATGGATGATACCAAACCAGCCCGGGATCCACAAAGACGTCTCAATCCAGTCATGAAAGAGGCTATGAAGAAGGAGATCGTAAAATGTCTAGATAGTAGTATCATTTACCCTATCTCTGATAGCCAGTGGGTTAGCCCCATTCATGTTGTCCCCAAGAAGTCGGGCATCACGGTCATCACTAACGAGGCGAACGAGTTAATCCCTACTCGCACCCAAACTGGATGGCGAGTGTGCATTGATTACAGAAAACTCAACGCCGCAACGCGGAAAGACTACTTTCCGCTACCTTTCATTGACCAGATGCTTGAACGATTGGCCGGACACGAGTACTACTGCTTTCTTGATGGCTACTCCGGCTATAATCAAATTCCCATCGTCGAAAAAGACCAGGACAAGACCACTTTCACTTGTCCTTTCGGCACGCTTGTATATCGACGCATGCCCTTTGGGTTATGCAATGCGCCCGCTACCTTCCAGCGGTGTATGATGGGAATCTTCTCAGACATGGTGGAAAAATTTCTGGAGATTTTCATGGATGATTTCTCCATCTTCGGCGATTCCTTCAACGAGTGTTTGCTGCATCTTGACGCTGTCCTTACCTGATGTAAGGACAAGAATCTCACTTTGAATTGGGAGAAATGCCACTTTATGGTGCGCGAAGGTATTGTCTTAGGACATATCATCTCGCAAAATGGCATAGAGGTTGACAAAGCAAAGATTGAGGTCATTTCCAATCTACCTCTTTCCCGATGCGTCAGAGATATCCGAGCCTTCCTTGGCCATGCCGGTTTCTATAGACGGTTCATCAAGGACTTTAGCAAGATTGCTAGGCCCTTGACTCTTTTGCTGGCCAAGGACACGCCATTCGACTTCAACTCGAGCTGTGTGACTGCCTTCGAGTCACTAAAACGCTCACTCACTTCTGCTCCCGTTCTTTCTTCACCTGACTGGACGCACCCATTCGAGATTATGTGCGATGCATCCGACTTTGCCATTGGTGCTGTCCTTGGACAACACATCAACAAAATGCCGCACGTAATCTATTATGTGAGCCGAACCCTGAACGACGCCCAACTCAATTATACAACAACTGAGAAGGAATTCTCAGCTGTTGTATTTGCTTTAGAAAAGTTCAGGCCCTACCTCATCGGCTCTCCAGTCATTGTCTACACCGACCATTCTGCTCT
The DNA here is from genome assembly GCA_030015575.1 of Agapanthus africanus. Classification (NCBI taxonomy): domain Eukaryota; kingdom Viridiplantae; phylum Streptophyta; class Magnoliopsida; order Asparagales; family Amaryllidaceae; genus Agapanthus; species Agapanthus africanus. The sequence goes on along the minus strand of CM057344.1, from coordinate 156,948,026 downwards.
GCGCCATCTTTTTGCGAAGAAAGATGCAAAATCTCGGTTAATTCGTTGGATCCTCTTGCTTCAAGAGTTTGACCTTGTCATTAAGGACAAACGAGGATGTGAAAACGTGGTTGCCGACCATCTCTCACGACTTCCTTCTTCGCCTTCGCTTCCAATTCCGATCAACGACGTTTTCCCGGATGAACAACTCTTGACAGTATCTTGCGAACCCTGGTTCGCAGATATTGTGAACTATTTGGCCACAGGATTACTACCGACTGAATGGTCAAGTCAGGACAGACTTCGCTTCTTATCCCAAGTAAAACACTTTTACTGGGACGAACCCTATCTGTTCAAGTACTGTCCCGACCAGATTATTCGTCGGTCTGTCCCTGACGAGGAATTCAAGAGTGTGCTGTCATTTTGCCACGATCAAGCGTGTGGCGGGCATTTTGGCCCCAGAAAGACAGCTGAGAAAATCTTGCAATGTGGTTTTCTACTGGCCACAACTCTTCAAAGACGCTCATGACTATTGCAAGACTTGCTCCCGGTGCCAACACATGGGCCGGATATCCCGGAAAAACGAGATGCCGCTCCAACCGATCTTGGTTGTGGAGATTTTCGATGTTTGGGGGATAGATTTCATGGGGCCGTTTCCCAGCTCTTTTGGGAACTTGTACATCCTTCTCGCTGTTGATTACGTCTCTAAATGGGTCGAGGCTGTGCCCAGCTGGACTAACGACAACAAGGTTGTCGTTAGGTTCCTTAAAGAAAACATTTTCTCCCGGTTTGGGCACCCCCGAGCGATCATTAGCGACAATGGAAGTCATTTCTGCAACAAGACTTTCGAGGCCTTGATGCGGAAATACTCCATTAACCATAAGCTATCCACGCCCTACCACCCCCAAACCTACAGGCAGGCCGAAGTTTCAAATCGGCAAATCAAGCAGATACTGGAGAAGACGGTTTCCAAGAACCGTAAGGATTGGTCGCTGAAACTCACTGATGCCCTTTGGGCATTTCGCACCGCTTATAAGACCGACCTTGGCATGTCTCCCTATCGGCTTGTGTACGGAAAAGCCTGCCACCTACCTGTCGAAATAGAGCATCGCGCATTTTGGGCGATAAAGGAGCTGAATCTGTCTCTCGAGGATGCGGGCAGCCATCGGAAGCTGCAGTTGAACGAACTGAGCGAGCTTAGGGATGAGGCTTACGATAACGCGGTTGTCGTTAAGAATCGAACGAAGGTGTATCACGATAAACACCTTTTGCGCAAAACCTTCATACCTGGTCAGCAGGTACTGCTTTACGACACCAGACTGCACTTCCATCCTGGAAAGCTCAGATCTCGCTGGAAAGGGCCGTATTTTGTGCGGAATGTGTATCCGCGGGGCGCTGTGGATTTGGAAAATCCAAAGGACGGTTTATTTTTCAAAGTGAATGGACACCGACTCAAACCGTACCTTAGCGCCGAACCAACAGAGGAGCTCCTGTTCTTACAGGAGCCGGTTTACCCTGCCTGATCTTCCTCTGCCTACCTCAAAACTTCGGTTATCCAGCCAAGAACAGTGGACACTGTTCCAAATAAGTTTGGGGGTATGTATAAACCATTTTGTATATATTTGTGGATATTCTTTTTCTTTTTCTTTTCTTTAAAAACAAAAACAAATAAAAATTGTGTATCGCTAACCGACAATTTTGACCCTTCAAATGATCTCTTCATGCAATGACAGTGAGGACACTATCCAGTTTAAGTTTGGGGGTACGCTCGGTATGCATTTCTTACCTTCGCATTCATATGTATATTTTTCATCTGCATATTAAAATCCATAAAATCCATAAAAATCTGAAAATTTTCTAAAAACATAAAAACTTTTCTGTCAAGTTAGCTAGTGGGAGGACTCTGATTCAACATTTTGACGGTTTTGTTTGATAAAATAAGAATAACTAAATCTTATGTTTAGATTTTGAAAACCTGAAAGATAACCCTCCTTTAAAGTTAACTATAGCTGTTATACGTCTTTACATCACACTACACGTGTCGTGAGTTTTTGGAAATTAGATAACAAGTCTTTTTATGTCTAAAAACTTTTAAACGGATAAATGATTTTCTGAGGATCAAATAGGTTTCTTCGGAAATAAGTAATATCAAGAATAGTTTATGAAGTGAGTGAATATGAAGGAATGTTATTGATGCCTTAATTGGAACTAAGTCTGAAAAATAACCCATCTGGAACTTGATTGGAATGATTACACACCCAAACCCACTAAACACGTCTTTTATCCAAAAAATAACTGAACTGCCGGTTATATCTCCGTTCGTATTAAATCATCTGATTTTCACGCCAAACTGTCTTTTGTTTTTGGACCTAGGTAACTTGAGTAATTAAGTCCGCTGGGGTGTTTCTACACCTAATGCCCTAAAACCAATTGGTTTGGGTGCATTGGACCAAAGCTCGCTAAGAAGCCTAGAAAGTCCAGATTAAAACAAAGTCAAGCAAGTGTTCTCTCCGAGTTAAAATTCCTAACGGTTCTTTGTGTGAGAATAATCTTGATAAAAGACAGGCTTTTATAAAAAAAATTTAACGGAGATATGAAGGTTTTATTCTATGATAAAGACTATTGCACGTTCACAGAGGTGTGTATGAAATGAAAACAAGAAAAAGGTGGAGTGAAGAATAAGACCTAGTTTCCTGTTAGGGAAGATAGAAATTCTGAAGTTGAAACTTTACTGGAAAACGAAACTTGAAAAATGCTTAACTCTTTATAAAACTTATGTGATCCTTTTAAAATTGTTATCTGGGCTTTATTGTGCGACATGATGACTCTAATCGATCCTTCTGGAACTTAACGACACTATTTGCACTGCACGTAAAGACATATAAAATCTGTAGTTAAATAAGAAGCGAGGTGTGAAAAATAAAGGTTCGATAGTCTAGACTTAGGATAATAGAATTGTTATTTTCTGAAACAAAACTTTAGGATTTGAATCTTAGTTATTTTACAAAACCAACTTGACCGGATTTTGTGGGTAGTATCCGCTGAAAACCCTCAGGAGACAACACTCCTTCTACTAGGGACACCTAGAGGTTTAACGGCTTGTTGCACATGCTCAGTGCAATCGCGTTCCTTGCGAAAGTGAGGTTAGGATTTTTTGTGAATAAATTGGCTTTGCTCGGGACGAGCAAATGATAAGTTTGGGGGTATTTGTTCATATCAGTTTTTTGCATTTTCATACCGCCCAATTTTTATCACATAGCATATCGGTAGATATTCTTGAGCCGTGTTTGCTAGTCAATTGCAGGATACAGGTTCTCGGTACTAAAAATGGTGAAATTCATGGAAAACACGACAAAATCCGGGTTCCTGCCAACCACTGAGAAAACACGGTCTCCGCTCTTCATCCGTATGTTGCCAGATGCCAGTTTAAGAGACAAAATGTCAAATCAATGTCGTTTTCATGCACAAGGCTCAATGGCAGCACAAGATCCAAAAAATCTACGCGGAGCTCGAGGAAATCATGACAAAAAGTCCACATCAAATCACCTTTCCCTCAACAGAAATTCTAGAAAAATCGTGAAGCAATTCTGAAAAAAATCATGTACCAGAATAATGGGCACAGCAAACCAGGAAACCTACAAAAATTGGCCACCTAACTCCACTAAAGGGCCGCAGATCCGCGGCATAAGCTGGCTTAGGCCGCGGATCCGCGGCCGTATAGTGGCGGCAGTTGACCAATTTTTGAGGGTAATTTGGTCTTTTCATTTGTAGTCTGGTGGTTGCCCTAGGTTTTCATTTTTTAGCCTATAAATAGCCCAGAACTTTGTGAAGGAAAGGGTCCATAATCTTGTATTTTTTCTCTAGGTTTTAGAATACATGTTCTTCTTCCTCTTCTCATCTCTTCTCTATTAAAACTTGTAGTGAGCTTTTGAGTGAAGAATGATGAATAAAGAAGAACCGTTTATTATTATGCTTGTCTTGTTCTCTTGTTAATTATTGTAATTTTAATTTGTTAACTTAGTTGTTGTTATTTCTTGTTGTTTCTTTCTTTTTTCTCTTTTTCTTTATCCTTAAAACAACCATGATGCTTACGCTTGATCCTTGCCAAGGTGAGGTCGCAAATAGCTAGTTGTTATCTTCTAATCTCTTTCTTTCTATCTTCCTCCATTGTTTTGTTTTATTTTTCCGTATCATGATGTGTGAGTAGTTTCATACTTGTTAGGGTAGGATAAGGGAAGTTTGAGAGAAGGAAATCTCTCTCACTCTTTCCTTACCCAACAGCTTAATTCGACTCCCGTTAAGTGAACCACAATCCGCTCCTTACGGCACCCTATCCTACATGATAGCGGTGATTCCGTAGTGAGACCGGTTGTGGTTGAATTAACCGGAGTGTTAGTGTATATGCCCTAGAGGCCATTACTGTATCATACTAGCTTGTATATTACTTAATGGAAGCTTGGGATATTCACAGTTGTATATACAATCTTGCTTGAAATGGTAGTATGCTACTTGGTTTGTCTCTGCTTTAATATGTGCATGTGTTTCTTTTAGCATATTGCTGGTATACATATTAGTAGAGCCCTTAGGATCTTTGCTTGATTACCAGCGTTGTGATGGCGCTCGCACTCGTGGGAGCTGGGTGATCTATAAGCACATCCTTATACAGGTCCCTAGTCGTTGGACTATCGAGACAGGGCATCGATACTCTGGAGTAGACTGGCGTATGCGCTTCTCATCCCAGTGAGGGAGACGGTCTGTCCCACAGCCGTCAGTACGTCGTACTTGAGATAGTATACGGGTGCTCGTTAGGTTACGAGTACACTGGACAGGACTCGTCGGGAACTGTTGGTTGGTAATATACATATCGTCAGTTATCAGTTCCCAGGTGACATGAGTACAGCTTAGTCCGCTGACTTGACACTGTCACTTCGCCTCGAGTGTGTTCCCACTGCACTTTGATTACTACCCTACCACGACTCAAAGGAGTCGTGCAAACAGGTAGTTTTTGGGTGCTGTCCCGAAGCACTTGGAGGCAGTGACGGTTAGACAGGATTCGTCTCTCCCGGTATTGGGGGTTGACATCGCGCTGTGTCCAGGAGAGCCATTACACGAGTAGTCCCTGGCCAGGGCAAGCGAGATATACTGGTAGGTTTCCAGTGTTATCTCAGGGTGTTCTGGGCTACACTCCGACACGACTTGTACCGCTATTAGGGGACTGACGTTCACCGCCCCCCTAGGCCCGCCATGCGATGTATCAAACGAACAGACCGGACTGTACGGAAACTGTCACATACAGGCTTAGTAGGAGTGCAGATGGGGTTCACCTCGTCAGTCTTCTTATCGACATCTACCTGGGGACCGTTACGTACAGCTAGTGCCGCTTGCGGTCTGTGGTTAAACCCACTGCCAGCGTAGTGTCGAGTCTTTAGAGTCCCACACAGAGAGCTATTCGCCTTTAGGCAAAATGAGTAGAGGTCGCATGGTTTTGCGACAGGGTTCGTTCGCATCCGCGCACTTGTGCACGTTTGCTGTCCGGACAGTTTATACTAGCGGGCTTTGGTTTAAGCCGGATCCTAGTATATGATTTGAGATTGGTTTTTCTCAGAGTATTCGTGTTCCTCGGATCACGAATGCGGGTGCGTATGCACAGTTGCTTGAGATTGAGGGAGAGGACCTTGTTTAGGGTTAATGGCTATTGTCATTTTATTAACCCTATTGCTTTTGTGTGTATTATAGTTAATTGATAATTAGCTTAATAATTGTGCATGGTTGTTGTTGTTGACAATTTGACTTCATTGACTTGTTGACCATGTTGACAACTTGACCATAATCATTTCATTTGGAAGATGCTCTTTGATCTTTGCAAAATTGAAATGATAATGGTCATGTCATGATTTACCATGACAATTTTCAAGCTAATTATTCAATTAAAATTATTCACACATATTAGTGAGAATGGCTCACTAATAATTCATTCTCTCATATCCTTTCTCTCTCTCCCTCAAGCTCTCTCCCTCATCCTCTCCCTCAAGCTCTCTCCCTCTCATGTGTTGAGAAACAAAAAGCTTGAGAAAAACCCTCACTTGATCTTCTCTACTCTCTTCTAGGGTTCAAGTCTTAGCATTTCTTGCACTCTAGTTACTCCTAGCTTGGAGTTGAAGCTAAAGGTCGAGGCTTTCGGGTGGATCCTTCTTTGACGGGAGAAGACAAGCAAGGTGACCTCTTTCTACCATTCCAAGGAGCAAGGAGAGAAGGACTTTGAGCTCAAGGTATAACCTTTCCATCACTAAGCTACTTTGTAGTTAGCTTTAGCAACTTTATGTTTAGCAAAGATCCTTAAAGCATGGTCCATGTTGCCTATAGTTGATAAAAATCCAATTTTTATTATGTTTTCCGTCTCCCCGTAAGCACCGGGGTACGTGGACTTACAGTGGTATCAGAGCCAGGTTAAACATAAAGTAGCTAAGTAGTTAAGTGTAACGAAGTTTCGAAACCGGAAAATCGAAAAACCAAACTCGCAAAACACTAAGTTTCTGTTAATATTTTTTCTGGTCAAAATAAAATTTGTTATATAACAAAAATTATCTCAGGGTTTTGTTAAGAACACCACCAAAAACGAGACAGAGAGTCGACCAAATGGCCGCGGATCCGCGGCATTAGGAAGCTATTGCGCCGCGCATCCGCGGCCGTCTTGTCTCCTCTCTGCCTCGATTTTGGTGCAGTATGTTTCTGTGTTGGTTTTGTGATTTTTAGGATATGTTATATGTGCCCAGATTTTCCAGAACTAAAATTTCCTTTTGGGGGCCTATAAATCCGTATTTTTCCGGAACTTCACTACACTTTAACTATATCGGTTATATCTGTGATGCTTGCATGTATTGAACGTCGGCTAATCGCTATAAGTCGATTAGTCGGGGTTATACATCTCTGTGATCTGTGATTGTTATTGGTTTGTGGATATGAATGGATTGGATTGTCGCGGGTGAATAGCCGGGGTGGATGTGAGATGAGCGTTATTTTTCTTTCATTCATTTGTAACATGTAAATTGATGTAATAATATTATTTGTATGGCCGCACAACCGGGTCGGGGTTGTAGCCGTCATTGTATAATTCTTTTTACTGTTTTTGCTCCTAGGATAGACCCATGGAGGGGGTGCACAAACTACCGGGTATCTCGAAGTGCCGAGTGGCCTACTCACGGTGGTGAGGCAGGTTGCTTCGCTTCGGGTGCTTGGCGGGTAGTTTGCCGCACCCGTAGGGGTCTTGGGTGGGGTATTGGCTATTCACCGCGACCGTGTAATCCGCTTTACGTTGCAGGCTCGAACGCATTGCGGATTCCTAGTATATCCAATGTATTCATCTGTGATCTGTAATGCCTATCATTGCTATATACTTATATATAATAACTATTTAGGCGTTGCTTATGTTTTACAGCCGCGCTAGCCCAGCCCCCGCTCTGTCGTTAGTTAAGTAACCTAACGGGTGATGACGGGGCCCCGTGGCGAATGCGAATGGCATAAGCGTACGTCATATTTTGGTTGTTTTCTGCAATGGTAGGATTAAATGATGGGATGCATTAAAAGAACTAATGCAAGAAAATAAACCAAGTAAAAGTCGATTGGAACACTTTGAAAACCACTCGGTTCTTTTCAAAACTAAACTTTTAAACGCGGAGCTTGAACCACTCCTTTTAAAAGCTATCTCGTTCCATCGATTATATCAAGTTCACTACGTTCACGGTTTCGCCAAAACCATCCGTAGCCCTCCATCATTTCGGTTAAATATTCGGTAGTATTCAAGCTATGTATTTTGACCTCACGCCAAGGCATAGTAATTGGTAGCTGCCGGATATTTATCCGTTGCATAGATAGAATGCGTTGATTTGAGACAGTCGTACTGCCGTTTTGGCCTACGTCAAGGGAAGGTGCGGGTGGGTTCAAATTAACCAGGATAATGATGGGAAAAACTTGACATGTGACTTATGACATTTTGACCTCACGCCAAGGTCATAAGAGCATGGGGCAAAAATCCACATCGGGAGTTTCATAAGTACTGAAACTTGCTAGCGTTGCATACCATTTGGAGTGTGATGATTCTGGTAGGATTCCTTCGGTTTTATCACGCGATGATATTTGGATCCCGATCCTACTGTGAGTATATGCTACTCCTCGGGAAAACTCTCACTTAACGATCAATGCTATAAACTTAGTAGGTGTCTAGAAAGGTGTTAGCGGGGCTACGCCCACAGGGAAAAGAGGTTACTTAATTAAGGAACTTCGCGAAAGCGTTGGAAAACCTCCCTCGAAGTACCGACACTGGCCTGGCTGAACGGTTAAGCAAGTATTGTACGGTGAGAGTAATCCTGACTAATCCTTTCTTTACGGTTTGAGAAGGGATTCGAGAGACAGTGGGAGCCATCCAGTTTAGACAAACTAAAAACCACTCTAAACTTGCAAGAGCATCATGCTAAGGTGTTTCTTTTCTCTCTCCTAATTGCAGCGACCATTCAAGATGACCGGACTTAAGTTATTACTAGATAAAAATAAACTGACAGGGCCAAACTACAAAGATTGGCTCAGGAATGTCAAGATGGCTATCACTTATGACAAGCTGGGGTATGTACTTACCACCAAAGCTCCCCCTGTCCCAGGTCCCACCTCCAGCGTTGCGGATGTAGAAATCCGTAAGACATGGGAGATAGATTGCGCGAGGGCCAGATGCCTCGTACTAGCCTCGATGGACAACGAACATCAGAGGAGGCACGAGAATATGGACCTGGAGTCCATATTTCTCCATACAAAAGAACTGTATGGAGAGCAGTCTCGTATCACCAGATACGAAGTGTCGAAGAAACTTTTTTCGGCAAGGTTGGCCGTCGGATCGTCGGTAGCGGACCACGTGCTTAAGATGATCGGCTACATAGAGGAGCTCGCGGACCTTGGGACCACGTTGGAGAATGAACTCTATACTGATTTGATTCTCCAGTCCCTTCCTTCCACTTACGCCCAGTTCATTCTTAACTTCAACATGCAAGGAAAGGAGGTTGAACTTTCCGAACTTCTGAACATGTTGAGGATTGCTGAGGGCACCCTACAGAAGGGTAGGGAGACATCCACTTTGTTTGTAGGAGGATCTTCCTCTTCTAGGTCCAGGGAGAAAGCCAAGGGTAAGAAGAAGAAAGCCCCCGCCAAACCAAGAGGCGGTGTCGGTAAAGTGGATACGAAGGGAAAGGGTAAAGCAACAAAGGTAGCGGGGAAGCTGGTGGGGAAGGAAGAATGCTTCTATTGTCACAAAAGTGGTCACTGGAAACAAGATTGCAAGGCTTGGAAAGCCAGAATACAGGATTTGAAGCGAGTTGCAGCTTCAGCTTCAGGTGTGTATGTTATTGAAAACTGTCTATCAATAAACTCTACATCCTGGGTATTGGATACCGGATCAGGATCTCATATCTGTAATTCTTTGCAGGCGTTGAGAAAGCGTAGAGTTTTGAAGGCAGGTGACATGACCCTCAGAGTTGCGAACGGTGCTAGCATGGATGCTGAGGCCGTGGGGGACTATCACCTGGGATTATCAGATGGACACTTTTTGGTTTTGCGTAGTTGTTATTATGTACCAAATGCAACCTGTAATATCATTTCTGTATCTTTATTATCTAAAGAAGGTTATGAATTTGCATTTGTAAGTAATGTAGTGAACATTCACCTTAATCAAGTTTTGATTGGGTCAGGTACATTGAACAACGGTATATACGTTTTAAACCAACCACAGGTTTTCAATATCCAGAATACGCACAAAAGAAAGTCTCCAGAAATTAATAAAACTTTCTTATGGCATTGTAGACTGGGTCACATCAATGAGAGAAGATTGACCAAGTTACATACTGAAGGATATTTAGATCCGTTCGAATATCAATCGTATGCAACTTGTCAATCCTGTCTCAAAGGAAAGATGACAAAGACTCCGTTTTCTGGACACGGAGAAAGAGCGAGCGAGCTCTTGGGACTCGTACACAGTGACGTGTGCGGTCCAATGTCTACACATGCGCGAAGCGGTTTTTCTTACTTCATTACTTTTACGGATGATTTCTCAAGATTCGGACATGTCTTCTTAATGAAGCATAAATCCGAAGCTTTTGATAAGTTCCAGGAATATAAGAATGAAGTAGAAAAACAAACAGGCAAAAGTATCAAGATCCTAAGATCGGATCGAGGAGGAGAATACTTAAGTGCCGAATTCCTGAATTACTTAAAAGAGAATGGAATTCTCTCTCAGCTTACTCCTCCATACACTCCGCAACATAACGGTGTATCGGAGAGACGGAACCGAACCCTATTGGATATGGTACGGTCCATGATGAGTAACGCTGAGTTACCGCGATCGTTCAGGGGATATGCGCTAGAAACAGCTGCATATCTTTTGAACCGTGTTCCTACTAAGACTGTGCCTACCACACCATATGAGTTATGGAGTGGGAAGAAACCCTATCTTCAATACTTGAAGATTTGGGGATGTCCAGCTTATGTCAAAAAGCAGCATACGGACAAGCTCAAGGCACGCTCAGTACTGTGCAAGTTTGTGGGATACCCAAAGAACTCCAGGGGGTATTTTTTCTATTACGCAGAGGAACAAAAAGTCCTTGTTTCTCGTAATGCCCATTTTCTGGAACATCAGTTTTTAGAAAAAGAAATAAGTGGGAGCGCAATAGAACTGGAAGAAATTCCAGAACCACAAACTATTACTGAAAGCTTAGTGGAACCAGAAGGTTCAAAAGAACAGGACATTCCTACGCCACTCCGCAGGAGTAGTAGGCAGTCTCATCCGCCCGAGAGGTACTACGGTTTTCTCATTGACGGGGATAGAGAGGACTGCATCATAGATTGTGATGAGCCTACTAGCTTCCAGCAAGCCATTCAGAGCGTCGACTCGGTAAAATGGCTGGATGCAATGCGGACCGAGATGGAGTCCATGTACACCAACAAAGTATGGACGTTGGACATTGCTCCAGACGGGGTAAAACCCGTAGGATGCAAGTGGATCTTCAAAAGGAAGATTGGTGTAGATGGACAGGTTGAGACCTATAAAGCTAGACTGGTAGCAAAGGGTTTTCGTCAGCGACCTGGTTTGGACTATGACGAAACCTTTTCTCCAGTAGCTATGCTGAAATCCATTCGGATCCTTCTTGCCATCGCTGCTTTCCACGATTATGAGATTTGGCAGATGGACGTAAAGACAGCTTTTCTAAATGGTCATTTAGTGGAGTGTGTCTATATGGATCAGCCAGAGGGTTTCATTCAGAGTGGGAGCAGCGGAAAGGTGTGCAAGTTGCTTAAGTCCATTTATAGACTAAAGCAGGCATCGCGGAGTTGGAACATCTGTTTTGATGAGACGGTCAAGGAATTTGGCTTTATCAAAAATCCAGATGAACCATGCATCTATTGTAGATTTGTAGCGAGAACTGTGGTATTCCTCGTTTTATACGTGGATGACATTCTCTTAATAGGAAATGACATTCCTATGCTACAATCTGTCAAGGGGTTCTTGTCACACAGGTTCTCCATGAAAGACCTGGGTGATGCCTCATACATTCTGGGTATCCGGATCTACCGTGACAGATCCAAGAGGATATTAGGACTTTCACAGTCCAGGTACATCGACACCATACTGAAGAGATTCAGTATGGAAGATTCCAAGCGCGGTAATCTACCGGCTTGTCACGGGATCACCCTCTCTAAAGAGAAGTCTCCCAAGAATGATTTGGAGAGGGATCGCATGTCTATTATACCCTACGCTTCTGCGGTAGGCTCTATAATGTATGTGATGTTGTGTACCAGACCGTATGTGGCTTATGCACTGAGTGTGGTAAGCAGGTATCAGTCAAACCCAGGGGAGAAACATTGGATAGCAGTAAAGAACATTCTCAAGTACCTGAGAAGGACTAAGGAGATGTTCTTGGTGTATGGCGGAAAAGACCTGCAGATTGAGGCCTTTGCTGACTCCAGCTTCCAGAGTGACAAGGATGATTCCAAGTCCATGTCGGGTTTTGTCTTCACCCTCAATGGAGGGGCGGTGTGTTGGAAGAGCTCCAAACAGGAAACCGTTGCTGACTCGACGATGGAAGCAGAATACATCGCTGCATCTGATGCCGCAAAAGAAACTGTCTGGATGAGGAAGTTCTTGAGAGAACTTCAGGTGGTTCCGTCCATTGTTGACCCAATACCTCTGTATTGCGACAACAACGGGGCTATAGCTTTAGCGAAGGAACCCAGATCCCATCAGAAATCCAGACACATCTTAAGGCGGTATCACCTGATCAGGGAGATCGTGGATCACCAGGAGATCGAGGTCCGGAGAGTTGCATCAGAGGATAAAACAGCAGATCCATTCACCAAGGCCTTGCCCCAGACTCAGTTCGAGCGGCTGATCGAGATGATAGGTCTTCGATACGCCAGTACATGGCCTTAGTGCAAGTGGGAGATTGTTAGTGTATATGCCCTAGAGGCCATTACTGTATCATACTAGCTTGTATATTACTTAATGGAAGCTTGGGATATTCACAGTTGTATATACAATCTTGCTCGAAATGGTAGTATGCTACTTGGTTTGTCTCTGCTTTAATATGTGCATGTGTTTCTTTTAGCATACTGCTGGTATACATATTAGTAGAGCCCTTAGGATCTTTGCTTGATTACCAGCGTTGTGATGGCGCTCGCACTCGTGGGAGCTGGGTGATCTATAAGCACATCCTTATACAGGTCCCTAGTCGTTGGACTATCGAGACAGGGCATCGATACTCCGGAGTAGACTGGCGTATGCGCTTCTCATCCCAGTGAGGGAGACGGTCTGTCCCACAGCCGTCAGTACGTCGTACTTGAGATAGTATACGGGTGCTCGTTAGGTTACGAGTACACTAGACAGGACTCGTCGGGAACTGTTGGTTGGTAATATACCTATCGTCAGTTATCAGTTCCCAGGTGACATGAGTACAGCTTAGCCCGCTGACTTGACACTGTCACTTCGCCTCGAGTGTGTTCCCACTGCACTTTGATTACTACCCTACCACGACTCAAAGGAGTCGTGCAAACAGGTAGTTTTTGGGTGCAGTCCCGAAGCACTTGGAGGCAGTGACGGTTAGACAGGATTCGTCTCTCCCGGTATTGGGGGTTGACATCGCGCTGTGTCCAGGAGAGCCATTACACGAGTAGTCCCTGGCCAGGGCAAGCGAGATATACTGGTAGGTTTCCAGTGTTATCTCAGAGTGTTCTGGGCTACACTCCGACACGACTTGTACCGCTATTAGGGGACTGACGTTCACCGCCCCCCTAGGCCCGCCATGCGATGTATCAGACGAACAGACCGGACTGTACGGAGACTGTCACATACAGGCTTAGTAGGAGTGCAGATGGAGTTCACCTCGTCAGTCTTCTTATCGATATCTACCTAGGGACAGTTACGTACAGCTAGTGCCGCTTGCGGTCTGTGGTTAAACCCACTGCCAGCGTAGTGTCGAGTCTTTAGAGTCCCACACAGAGAGCTATTCGCCTTTAGGCAAAATGAGTAGAGGTCGCATGGTTTTGCGACAGGGTTCGTTCGCATCCGCGCACTTGTGCACGTTTGCTGTCCGGACAGTTTATACTAGCGGGCTTTGGTTTAAGCCGGATCCTAGTATATGATTTGAGATTGGTTTTTCTCAGAGTATTCGTGTTCCTCGGATCACGAATGCGGGTGCGTATGCACAGTTGCTTGAGATTGAGGGAGAGGACCTTGTTTAGGGTTAATGGCTATTGTCATTTTATTAACCCTATTGCTTTTGTGTGTATTATAGTTAATTGATAATTAGCTTAATAATTGTGCATGGTTGTTGTTGTTGACAATTTGACTTCATTGACTTGTTGACCTTGTTGACAACTTGACCATAATCATTTCATTTGGAAGATGCTCTTTGATCTTTGCAAAATTGAAATGATAATGGTCATGTCATGATTTACCATGACAATTTTCAAGCTAATTATTTAATTAAAATTATTCACACATATTAGTGAGAATGGCTCACTAATAATTCATTCTCTCATATCCTTTCTCTCTCTCCCTCAAGCTCTCTCCCTCATCCTCTCCCTCAAGCTCTCTCCCTCTCATGTGTTGAGAAACAAAAAGCTTGAGAAAAACCCTCACTTGATCTTCTCTACTCTCTTCTAGGGTTCAAGTCTTAGCATTTCTTGCACTCTAGTTACTCCTATCTTGGAGTTGAAGCTAAAGGTCGAGGCTTTCGGGTGGATCCTTCTTTGACGGGAGAAGACAAGCAAGGTGACCTCTTTCTACCATTCCAAGGAGCAAGGAGAGAAGGACTTTGAGCTCAAGGTATAACCTTTCCATCACTAAGCTATTTTGTAGTTAGCTTTAGCAACTTTATGTTTCGCAAAGATCCTTAAAGCATGGTCCATGTTGCCTATAGTTGATAAAAATCCAATTTTTATTATGTTTTCCGCCTCCCCGTAAGCACCGGGGTGGGCAACGTGGACTTACACGGAGGTTATGGTTAAGAGCCAAGAACGGATGGACAAGCACCAAAAGGAAGAACTTATGCGTTGGAAAGCCTAGCTTATACTCGCAAGTTCCTTCCTGGTCGTGCTAATCCCCGTTGTTGCCGATTACCGTAACACCGCGATTAAGAGGGGCAACGAAAGATATGGGAGACTCCTAACTCAAACTAACATAATCCTAACCCTAACAAGCTCTCTTTACATATCACTTTACCACTTAATTAATCACAACAAAATCTGAAAAACTGGACTTAACTCGTTAAAGCACATAGAAAATGATTCCCATCTCCCTGCGGACGACCCGTACTCAACCGGCTAGCTACGAGCGAAACCATCTTGATTGCTGTATTTAACTAAAACTTGAACACGCAGAATCCCTACCAATCAATGTCGCGGACCCCACATGTTCGCGGGGAGGCGGAAATTGCAAAAAATGATTTTTACGGGCTTCGCAACACCGACTTGAACCAAGGATCGAACATAAACCATAACTAGCAAACTACTTGATGTTTAACTACTCGGATATGAAATTATACCTCACGATACATGTCCTTCGGGTCTTCATCGTTGTCTTCTACTCGTCGTCAGCTCTAAGGATCGAAAACGGATCGGGCAACCTCGACGGCCTCCTTGAGTCAAAGACGATCCACCCGAGAGTCTGTAGTCCGATCTCCTACCTCAAATCCGTGGTAACTACGGCTTATAATTCGCTAAACTAGAAGTCCTAGGTGATGTAGAGAATGTAGATGAATTAGTTTGTCTCTTGGAACTCTAGGTTTCTCAACTCATGAGACTTAAGGGTTGAGAGGAAGAAGAAGGAGATGGCTTGAGGAAAGAGAAAATGTTTTTCATAATGATAATTGAGATGTCTCTCTTGATATGACTACAAGCATGGCAAGAAAAATATCTCACCCAAATAATCTAGTGCCGCAAAATATCTCACAAAATATCTAAGTCAAATAGTCAAACCAAGTAGCCATATCACAATTATCATTTATAAAAAATAACAAATAATTTCCACTACCTCATAATTACTTTAATCAAGTCAATGGTTAAAACCCTAATCAGGTGTCTCCTTCTAAAAAGCAATCTTGAGTAATTACAAGAATTCCCCTCTCATCCATATATACATACCCGTATCCGTGTTTCGAGAAACACGAATACAATGAGACGAAACTGATCCATCAATATAATAGTAGGATGTGTCTTAAACCAAAGCGCACTAGTATTATCTACCCGAACATCATACGCGCACTAGTGCACGTACGTGATCGAAGCCCTGCCGTAAAACCATACGGCCTCTACATCTTTTGCCTGATACAGGAAAACTCACTATGTGGGAGTCTAAAGACTCGACAGTATGATGGTAGTGAGTTTAACCATAAGCCGCAAGCGGTACTAGCTGCACGTAATGACTACCCAGGTATCTGTCGATAAGAAGGCCGATGAACAAACCCATCCGAAACTTCGTATTCTTTTATAAAACGTGACAAAACCAAATTCAACTCATTTGTTCTTAACTCAAAATGAATGTCATGATATCCATTTCGCGTGGATCGACCCGTACTTGCCGGATTTCTACAACGCACAATGGACTTGCGGTATTTTATAACTTGAGAATCGAATCGTGCTATCTTTGCATAAAAACCGACATATCTGATATTTGAACCATAACCTTCAAAACACATGACACGCTCTCATCAAACACCCGTGGAAAGTATACAGTGATCAATATGGAGATCCACCGCAGGGCAACGTATTAGCTTAGGGACAATAAAGTCCAATATTAGTTTAGAGACATTTCGGTCTATCTTTCCAGTTGAAGGACATAGTGGTCCATCATCAACATAGTGGAGGTGCATATCATCCGATAGGGCTTTCAAAGTTTCGACTCAAGAAGATAGCGAGCGGACACAAGCGTTGTCATCTATCATTGACGTAAGTCGCGACTCTTCAAGCGTAGTACTTCTTGAGGAATCGTCCATTTATTGGCCGAAAGGTCCTTTCTCCATGCATATCCATAAGTAGGTAAGCTTCACCTTGGTAGACATTATCTATGACTTACGGTCCCTCATATTTTAGCTCGAACTTCCTTCGTTTTGTATGATCAGGGATCATCGGTCTTTTGATGACCAGCACGAGATCTTCTTGGCGGAATGTTCTCGGCTTGTTAGTCTTTCATATGATCATGTCATCCTTGCCATGTAAACTTCCAGATTTTGTTGTGCTATAAGGCGGGTTTCATCGAGAGCATCAAGCTCCTCGAGCCGAAGATGAGCATTTTCTTCATCCATGAGCTCGTATTGAACTGTCATTCATAATGAGTGGAGTTCTATCTCTAGCGGGAGACCTGCTTCGGTGACAAACACCAGTGCATACGGTGTCATATTTGTAGCTGTCTTGAACGTCGTTCGGTACGCCCAAAGAGCTTCATGCAGCCACTCATGTCAATCTTTCTTATTTTTTGACACCGTTTTCTTTATGAGCTTGGTTAAGGTCTTATTGAATGCTTCAGCTAGACCATTGTTGTCATGCTCCGCTTCCTAATATATAGGGAAGTAGACGTGGCGAGGACATGACGTATTTAATTCGAGTAGGTCATTTTCCAAAATTAATACGCTAAGCGTAATATAAGCAATATATAAAAACAAGATAATAAACATGAGAGTAAAACTTCAACAACTTTATTTACATTCAACTTGATTCATTTACAATACATGATCTTTAACTGAAAGAAAAATACAAGAATCAAAATGCCTAAACAGGTGGCGTACGTAAATAGAGAAAAGGTAACTGGTCTAGGCGTGGGTCTCGGTCTGATGGTGCTCTTCTTCTGAGATATCTATCTCTTCAGTCTCCATAGTATCTGATGAACATTCCAAGAAAACAAAGAAGGGTGGAATGTCCGTCAACGAACTTTCGCTCGGTAAGTCCCAAAGAAAAGAAGTGAAATATAAAGTGAAATGATAAGGTAAAAGTATATTATGAATAATTGAGTATGAGGTATGTTGTATCAGCATGTCGTTTAATGTCAACTTGGCAACTTTGCTTAGCATACAGTTTTATTGTAATACATGTGAACAAGTATGGTAATGTATGACGAGTAGATAAGCATGATAGCATGAGCATGATAATATAAAAGTAACATAGCCGTGTAGTGTAAGTATAGTGAACATGCAGTGAAGGTAAGTCTTTTAACAGGTCTCTACTTGGGTATACTAATTTAACGTAAGTTCAAGGGTGAATGCCAACCAATCTCAAGAGTGTTCTCGAACCCAACAGGCTGTAATCCAGGGGTAGGGAACCATGAGCTTGAATCAAGTGTTAGTAACAGGACTTCAACCTAGTGTTGAAATATTCCAAACTCAACAGGCTGTAATCCAGGAGCAAGGAAACACGTGCCCTCATGATAGCTTACTTGTGTTAGTAGACATGGATTCATGATCTAGTGGGACTCCTGAGATTTCGTTGGATTCACGCATGAACTACCCCAGCACCCCGTATATACTAAGTTACAAGTATTAGTCACAGGCCTTGCTCGAATCCATGAATACATCAAGTGTCCAGATAGAGTTCATGACGATATCGAGTATTCATGTCAAGTATTCTTGTATTCATGTCAAGTTGTATTCATGGTTCGAGTCAAGTTGAGTCATGTTTGCATGTTGATATTGTTCTGGTATTCATGTTTGATTGTTCGGATTCATGTTGAACTGCATATATATAATTGGGTTCATATTTAGATTGTATTCAGATTAGACTGAGACTCAGATTGAGTCAGACACTTAAAACAAATTTGATCCTGAATTAGGTTTGGGTGTTATCGGTAACTGCTGCACATGGACGGCAGGATTTGTGTCTTTTTTCAAGACAATTACCGATGATAACTCCGTTTTAGTTTTCTAGCTTAAATAGGAAAGCACTCTCATTCTCCGACTCTCTAAGGCTCAAGAGAACGGATTCCGCTTAAACCTATATTTACTACGGTCCTTAAGGTAATTTTATATAACTCGAGGGGTTTTATGAAAAATATTTTAAATTATATTTTCAAAATAAACCTGAAGCAATCATTTAGTCGTATTTATGGTTTTCATGGATGTAATTTTTAAAAGTGAGGTATTCTAGTGAATAAAAACATAGCTTGAATAGTTCATGGTATCTTTGTATAAATTTGACTTGTATGGATTCTTGATGGTACTTTCATGTAAATTGTAATTCCTTTCTTTTATTAATAAAAACATGGAATTTATTATATATTTAAAATAGATGGTTTGATATTATTTATATATAATTATTAAAATTAAAATTTAGTTATTAAATAGAAAATCACGTTTTTCTTTAAAATTGCATTAATAATTTCATCGAGATCGTATGCTCCGTGAGGAGGTCTGCATCTCACTCTATTAGTCCCGAGAATATGCGATAATCCACACCAACCCGATCGGGTTCTCCAAAATAGGTTGTAGAGGCGTAATTGCAAGGAATGTGAATAACATAATTTAAAGAATACGGTTTTAATAATAGTTTATGGTATTTTTATGTGAAAGTTGTATTGTCACAAAATTGTTGTTCAAAGTAAATCGTGCTATGTCAAGATGCGTGTTTGTGAGAGGTGGGTCATTACCTCGTGAGATTTTCTAAAAGTAATATGAGCAAAAAAATGATAAAAGATGTCATATGTAACTTTATGGCATTTAAATGTAAAAATGCAGTAAAAGTTGTTTCATGTGGAATTTCTGAATGAAAATTGTTTATAAATATTAGTAAATGATTAACAAGCAAAATGTAATGATATGGTTTAGTGGTTCTTAAGAAAAGATTGGAATTTTAAAGAGAATAGAATTAAGAGTCGGTATAACTCCACTTACCGACGTATTTTGAAAAGAGAGTATTTTAAGTTAAGAAGAGGCGAAGAGAGGTGGGACTTACAAGATGAAATGAGAGAGGGGAGTTTGAGGAAGGATTTGAAAGCTTTGTGGAGTCGCGAGGTCGCCGGAATCGTCTCGAATTGTCGCTGGAACTTGACCTTGGGCTAACTCCACTTGTACTCTTTTTTGACTTAGAAAATTTTGAGGGTTTTTGACAATAGATTTTAGAATGGAGAGGGCTAGGGTGTGATGTTTTATTTGTAGTAGAAATTAGGGTTTTGAGGATTGAAGAAAGGAATTAAAAATGGATGAAAATAGGATTAAAAAGGTGAATTTAAGTTTTCTGTTAATTTACAGAGAAATCAAACAGTACTGGAGTAGTAGGGGCAGGCCAAGCGGTGTTGTGTAGAGAATGGGGGCCATTCCCTACGGAGGGGACCGGCGTCGCCGGGCCTAATGGGCATCTCGCCGGCCAATAGGTCTGGGTGGGTCTCTGGATCTTTGCCACGTGTCTAGGTGGCAGTTAATAGTATTTTGCACATGTTTGTTTTTATCAGACTTTTCATTTTACATGTATTGGACGTGTAACTTTTAGGCTTCCAAAAGTTTAAAATGAAAATCAATAAAAATAATATGTAGCTGATGGGATTCGAATATAGGTGCTACATCACTGCAGTGCAAGGCTATACCAATGAGCTACAAATGCTTTCTTGCTGTTTTTAAACAAATTTATTTATAACTTTTTCTCAAGCTTGCAAACTCCTTTCTGTACTTTAAAAAAAATTTGTACAGAAAAATTAGGGGTGTTACAATTGGCTCAAGGATTATAGACCAAGGAGTATCTCCGGTCTATCTTGTGTTGCTGTGTGAAGCGGCTTATCTCGTGGCTTCTGTATGCTGGTCCATTATCCGAGATTATCCGTCACGGGGTCTCGAACCGATAGATGACATGAGTTTTGAAGAAATGGAGAATATTCTCCATCTTCACTTCCCTTAGCAGTATTGTTTCTGCCCACTTGGAGAAATAATCGGTTGTTTCCAATAGAAACCGATGTTCTCTGGATGACGCTGGCTCGATAGGACCCACAATATCCGTTCCCCACATCTCAAATGGCCAACTAGCTACTGTTGGATGTAGAAAATTTGGATGCTGATGTATGAAGTCCCCGTGTATTTGGCACGAGTGACACCGCTTTGCATATTCGAGGCAGTCTTGAATCATCATGTACCAGTAATAGCCCAGTCTTTTTATTTTCATCTTCATCTTTGGTCCCGCTTGATGGGAGCTGCAAAGTCCATCGTGTACTTCTCGGACGACTTTCTTGACGTCTTGCAACCCTAGGTATCTCATCCATACAAAGTCAAAGAATCTCTTGTATAAGGTATTGTTGACGAAGGCGAATGAATGAGCTCATTTCATGAGTTGATGTCTAGATGACGCATCTTCAGGAGTTCGTTGAGATTTAAAGTAGTCTATAAAGACTCCCCTCCAGTCCTCGGCCTCTTCTTCATTTTCTATTTGGAGAGCATCTTCTTCGGTCACTTCTTTTTCTTCGGGTAGCTATCGGAGTTTCCGAGGGTATATCTGCTGGCGCCAGGATCCTACGGTTTTGGACAATAATCCTTACATCATCGAGGTCTTCGTCGGCCAATTATTTGGCTAACGCATCCGCTTTGCTGTTTTCCACCTGTGACACATTTTCCAGAGTATATGAAGGGATTTGGGTCAGCAGCTGCCATACCCTTTCGCCATACCTTATAGTTCTAGCTTGCATGTTTTGTAGTCACAATTTACCTGACTGAAAACCAGCTGAGAATATCTGTATATTAGGAAGTCCTTGATTCCTATATCGATAGCGATCTCAAGACCGGCTATCAAAGTTTCATATTCAGCTTCATTGTTGGTTCTTGGTTCCGTTAACAAGAGAGCATAATGTAGTATTCCTCCTTACGTGGTTACGAAAATAAAGCCCACCCTAGATTTTATTATGGGGATGTTCTTCTTTCGCAATTTCATGGAAGATATTCCATCGAAATAGAGCTCCTATTGGGACTTATTTTCTTCTTTCTCCTCTTCGGCCGTGTCGAACGCGTGTTCATCCGGTAATTCATAGTTTAGGGGAGAATCGGATGTTCCATGAGAAAGTCGACGATGGCTTGTCCTTTCACCGGTTTGAGGGGACGATATATTATCGAAAACTCCATTAGCAAGAGGACCCATTTGGCGATCCTTCCTATCAGTATGGCCTTCAACATCTGATACTTAAGGGGATCCACTGGATTCATGAGATGGACTTCATGCACCAGCGCGTAGTGTCTGAGCATCGTTATCGCGAAGATCAGCACCAGGCAGTGCTTTTCGATGGGGGTAGTTGCTTTTTGCCCCTAGAAGAACTCGAATTGAATAATATAAAGCTCTTTCTTTTCCTTGGTCGTTCTCCTGTGTCCACAGCGTGCCTAGAGAACCATTAAGGGCAGTCATATATAAGATAAGGGGTTTTCCTTTAACCGGAGCGACCAACACTGATGGATTTTGCTGGCATTGTTTTATCACATCCAATGCTTTATGGCATTTCTGATCCCATATGAATAGGGTTCCCTTCTTCATTAGATGAATGTATGGACGGTATTTTCCTGAGAGATTGGTTATAAACCGTCGGATATATGCGAGCTTTCCTTTGAGAGATTGTGATTATTTTAGAGTCTTTGGTGGAGGCATTTCTATAATTTCCCCAATCATTGAGAGATCGATTTCGATACCCCAGTGGCGGATGATGAAGCCTAGGAATTTTCCTAACGAGACTCTAAGCGCACACTTTAAAGGGTTCATCTTCAGATTATATTTTCGGAGATGCATGAATACGATCCTTAAATACTCCTAGTGCTCTTCATGAGATTTGCTTTTGACCATAAGGTTGTCGATGTAGCATTCGACGATCTCATGTATGAATTCATCAAATATCTTCATCACGAACCTTTGGTAGGTCGCTCCGGCGTTCTTCAAACCGAAGGGCATCACCTTGTAGCAAAATACGCTCAACAGAGTGCGGAAAGCTGTATACTTTTCGTCTTCAGGATCCATCGTTATTTGGTTGTAGAATGAAGATCCATCCATAAAAGAGAAAACTTCATGGGTGGAGGTATTATCGATCATCAGCTCGGTAACGGGCATTGGGAAGTCATCCTTTGGCACACCTTATTAAGGTCCCGAAAGTCTGCGCAGATCCAAACTGTCACATTCTTTTTCATCAAGGGAACGTTGTTGGCAATTAAGTCGGGATATTAGACTTCCTGGATGAAGCCGGAGTCTATGAGCTTTTTGACTTAGGCGTTGATACTCATCTCGAGTTCAAGCTGCATCCTCCTTGGCGCTTGCTTGACCGGCTTTATCTCTAGAGATATGGTCACCTTGTGTATGTTTGGATCTAAACACGGCATCTCGGAGTAATTCCTTGCAAAGCAATCTTTGTACTCCATGAGCACGTCTTTTAAAGTGGCTTCTTTTTTTTCGAATAGCAACTCACTGACCAAGGTTAGTCTCGGACAATCCTTTGTTCCCAAGTCAATTTTTCTTAGGTTGTTAGCGGTAATATGGATTCCATCTTCCAGCTCTTTTTGTGCCGGTGGAAATTTTGAAATCTCCTCGCCATTGTCTTCATTTAGGAAGTATTTGAAGAGGTCTATCATATTCTCATCCTCTCCCGCTTTTAAGAGTCTTATCATGTGGCAGGTATCGTCGGCTTACGTTTCTTTGGTCGAGCAAGTCCCAACTTGATGGCATAAGTTTTCTTCGGCGCATGCTTTTGTGGTAGGCTTGTCCTCCATCTATCGGACATCATGAACATGCTTAGTTGATATTAGTCTTCTACCCAATTCTTGAATGTGAAACAGTCTTCGAATGGGTGACTTATTACTCGATGGCAGGAGCAATAATCCAGATGATTGACTTTATTTACTTTCCCAGGGTGCCGAGACATCGGAAGTGTGATCATCTAATGCTTCATGACAAGCCTGAATATTTTCATTGTCTTGCCTCGAGGTAATGAATATCTCCGATCCATCTTCTTTATAAGGGACAGACTCTAACCAAACTTTTCTCGATTGAAAAGCATCTTGGACCTGCCTTGTTGTCTTTGAATGTTGCCCGCGATCATCACCTTATTCTTATCTCAGCTTCGGGATTCTCTTTCTTTATGGGAGTACACAGGGGGCTGTGGATGAACGGTGTCATGATCTACTTCTTCCATTGATTGCTCACTAAGACGCTGTTTCCTGGCCTTTTCATATATGGCATTGTTTGACAATCTTTCCTTATTATCCTTTCAATCTTCTCTTCAAGTGACAGACTTGGAGTAATATGAGCGAGAATTTGCTCCCGTTCGGTGATTGTTGTAGAAAAATTGTGTTTGTAGTGTAACCGCAATCAATAACGATGTCGCGTGTAGCTAGACCGAGATGAGTACGGGTCGTCCTCAGGGAAACGTTGAATCTTTTACTCTTACTTTAGATGTGTTGCAAAAGAGAGGAGGGATAAAGACTATTGTAGAATGGTTTCTAGATCTGCGTTAAACATGGATGCAAAATATAGATCTAGATTATTTATGGATGTAGTTAATATAAGAAGAGGACTTGTAGGGTTCGTTAGGATTTAGTAGTTATGGATGATTAATTAAAAATTACTCTATCTATCCATTAATAGATTTAAAACTAAAACGACAGTGATGCGTATAGATTAGGGTTTCTGGAAGGAAAAAGAATCCCACTCTTAACCCCTATCTCGACACGGAACTCCGTTCATATCTATCCTTTACCAAAATAATCATTAATCTAATCTCTAATCGCGGTCGCGGCTAACAATGAATTGGTAGCGCGCCCGATTAGGATGTTAATGATTCTTTTGATAAAGTTTATAAACTTTATAGGACTTAAAAAGAGTTTAGGGATTTTTATCATCCATTAGCCTACCCTAATCCTACGAACCCTAACAAGCGGAGAATTACTAGCACATGTTAGGCGAAAAAGAGATCGAGAGAAAATGCATAATTAAACTACGAAGAAATAGAATAAGAAAAAGAAAGCTACCTTTATTAATCAACAATATTCATTACACTTTGATTCCTTAGAAAATGATTATAAGTACTAGTTGCTTCTCGATCTCTTCTAAAGAGGTAGATGAACAGTTGATGATCAGCCTGGATGCGTGAGCCGTCTTGGACATCGTGATCGCGTCGACTTGATGATTTTTCCAAGGGGGTCTCGGTCCTTATTTATACCCCAAAAGCCAGAAACTTAGTCTCCAAAATTGGAAACCATCAGTTAGGATTTCACTAGAGAAATCCCACCTCCTGATTCTTCTCCAACGCGGCAGATCCGCGGCCACAAGGGGCTCTGGCCGCGGATCCACGACTCCTTGATCTGGACCGTCGATTTGGTTTCCTTGATTTTTCTTCTCATGACACGTGTGAATCTCTGGAACCTTCAGAATTTGGAAATCTTCTTGTAGTTGCTGCCAGACTTGATTTCTAAGTTTTGATTTCTTAATTGGGCAGGTTTGCTTTAACGACTTGATTTCCTTGATTTTAGTCCTGAAAATTCTGCACAACAACTCGAATAATATTTAGTAGAGTTAAGATTTGGTCAATGATATTATTTGCATACATTTTCCACCAAATGCTAATTATAATATATCAACACATGGAAAATAGTATTTTTACAAATAAACCCTCATATGTATGATATATTATAATAAAGACCTTTTTTAATATGGAAATAGTAGGAAAAATGTAATAACAAATATGCAGTTTTATCAACTGAACAAATACCCCCAAACTTAACTTTGATCGTCCCGAGCAAACTCGTTTATTCAAGAGAAGGAGAAAAAAGAAAGGAGAAAACTAAGCATACTTTCGTAGGCAAACACGATTGCACTGAGCACGTGCAACAAGCCGTTAAATCTCTAGGTGTTCCTAGTAGGAGGAGTGTTTTCTCCTAAGGATTTTCAGTGGATTACACCCACAAAATCCAATAATAAAAGAGAGATGGTGAAATTTACATATAAAGATAAGAACCATAAAAGAAATACTTTGAAAATAAGAGTTTCCAACTACACTAGCTTTTCAGTTGTTATGAGCCCTATCTTAATAGTCATGAAAAGATGTTAAAAATCACATCATCCCTTAATAAAACATCGTCTTTATTTTTCGTTCCTGCCTTTCATCCAAAAATCGATCATATATCCCTACGTGTGTGAATAGAACATCCCTACACTCGGAGAATTCAATTCAAGCTATCATACTCTTGTCCATTTACCTCAGTACTTTTTAATTTGATGAATATTTAGATTTGCTCACACGTTTTCATGCGACCGTTAATACTTCTTGAGGTACAAACCGACCGATTACTTATGTGCTTGCAGATTAGGTGATAGTATTTTCCTCGTCTTGCACTACCTAAGGCTTAGCAGTGACTCCCAAACCAGTTGGTCTAAGGCACTAGGTGATGAAGCACCATCGCTATATTTTTTTATTGCTGCCTTGGCGATAAAAAAACCAGTGTTCATTTTTCTTTTCACCATTTCTATATTTTCTTCATTTTTTTTACTTCATACTTTTGGCTTTTAGACAAGAGCATTTCAAAGTATCCTCTACTATCCAGAGTTTCAAGACGTGTGTAAGTGCATATAGTAGGGTATCAATATTCAAATGTTTGGCTTCCAGAATAGAAAATATTTTTCAGACTTATTTTTATCCTCAGATTAGTGACTTCCTCTATCTTATTAACCCTTGGGACAACAGCTCATAACTACTTATTGCTAGTTCGTTTAAGAAAACTTCTAATTTTCTTTTTCTTAAACTATTCCTATCTTTTGGATGTAATTTTTCACTTTCTACTCTTTTGTTATAAAAAAAATTTTAATGTCCTGTGTCAAAGATAATTCAGTGAATACAAACCTCCCCCCAAAACTTGTTTTCAGCAGTGTCTTCACTGATGTAGCCTTTTGAGAGCATGATCCTGTATACTAGGTGAG
The DNA here is from genome assembly GCA_030015575.1 of Agapanthus africanus. Taxonomy (NCBI): domain Eukaryota; kingdom Viridiplantae; phylum Streptophyta; class Magnoliopsida; order Asparagales; family Amaryllidaceae; genus Agapanthus; species Agapanthus africanus. Next base: position 156,921,614 of record CM057344.1, on the reverse strand, counting down.
AGATAAAAGAGGTAAAATAATAGTTAAATGAAAACTACCCCCAAACTTGTTCATTGGCACGCACAGATATTCAATTAAATCCATTTTTACTCACCTCCATGAGAAAATGTTACAAAAACATGGAGGTGAGGCGGAGGAAATTTAGTTTTGATAAAGCGGCTCCTGTAAAAACAGGAGCTCCTTCGAGGGGTCAGCAGAGAAATACGGTTTTAATCTATACCCATTTACTTTAAAAATTGAACCGTTTTTCAAATCTTCAACTTCTACTGCCCCGTGCGGGTGTACATACCGCACCACAAAAGGTCCTACCAACGAGATTTAAGCTTACCCGGATGAAGATGGAGACGGGAATCATAAAGAAGGACTTGTTGCCCCGATGTGAAGGTTTTTCTAAAAAGAATTTTATTGTGGAACACTTTAGTCCTGTTCTTTACTATCACTACATTATCGTAAGCTTCATCACGGAGTTCGTTTAGCTCATTCAACTGCAGCTTCCGATAGCTGCCTGCATGATCAAGATCAAAATTAAGCTCTTTAATAGCCCACATTGCTTTATGTTCAATCTCGATAGGAAGGTGGCATGCCTTCCCAAATACAAGGCGGTATGGAGACATACCAAGATCGGTCTTATAAGCGGTGTGGAATGCCCAAAGAGCATCCGTCAATTTGGTTGACCAATCCTTACGGTTCTTAGAAACCGTCTTCTCCAAAATTTGTTTGATCTGCCTATTTGAAATCTCGGCCTGCCCGCTTGTTTGGGGATGATAGGGCGTAGAAAGCTTATGACTGATTGAATATTTCCGCATCAAAACCTCGAAAGACCGATTACAGAAATGTGTCCCGTTGTCGCTAATTATAGCGTGAGGGTGTCCGAATCGCGAAAAGATATTTTCTTTAAGGAATTTAATGACAACTTTGTTGTCATTAGTGCGACACGGTATGGATTCCACCCATTTCGAGACATAATCAACCGCTAACAAGATATATAAATTTCTAAAGGAGTTAGGAAAAGGGCCCATAAAATCAATACCCCAAACATCGAATATTTCCACAACCAATATAGGTTGGAGCGGCATCTCGTTCCTTCGTGAAATCCGACCCAAATGCTGACATCGCGGACAAGTTTTGCAATGTTCATAAGCATCTTTAAATAATGTTGGCCAATAAAAGCCACATTGCAAAACTTTCTCCGCCGTTTTTCAAGGACCAAAATGACCGCCGCATGCCTGATCATGACAAAATGATAACACGCTCTTGAATTCATTGTTAGGGACACACCTGTGAATGATTTGATAGGAACAATACTTAAACAGATAAGGTTCATCCCAGTAAAAATATTTTACTTGGGATAGAAATCGAAGTTTGTCTTGTTTCAACCAATCACTAGGAATAAGTCCCATCGCAAGATAGTTCACGATATCCACGAACCAAGGTTCGTAGGATACAGTCAAGAGCTGTTCGTCAGGAAATGAGTCATTTATCGGCACGGTCAAAGTTGGCGAAGAAGTGATGCGTGAAAGATGGTCGGCTACAACGTTTTCACATCCACTCTTGTCTCGGATGACAAGGTCAAATTCTTGTAACAATAGGATCCAACGTATTATCCTGGCCTTCGCATCCTTCTTCGATAAAAGATGTCGTAGGGCGGAGTGATCTGTGTAAACCACAATAGGCGAGCCAATCAAGTAGGGCCTGAATTTCTCTAATGCAAATACAACTGCCAAGATTTCTTTCTCGGTAGTTGTGTAATTTATTTATGCATCATTCAAGGTCCTACTTGCATAGTAAATTACATGTGGCATCTTATCATTGTGCTGTCCTAAGACAGCACCAATAGCAAAATCTGATGCATCACACATAAGCTCGAACGGGTGGTTCCAATCCGGAGATGATAGAACGGGGGGTTGTAGTGAGTGATCCTTTAATCGATTCAAAAGCAGTCTCACAATCCGAATCGAAGTGAAATGTAGTATCCTTAGCCAACAGAAAGGTTAAGGGTCTAGCAATTTTGCTAAAGTCCTTAATGAATCTCCTATAAAATCCTGCATGGCCGAGGAAGGATCGTATATCTTTGATGCATTTGGGACGAGGGAGGTTATGAATGACATCAATTTTAGCTCTGTCAACCTCAATGCCTTTTCGTGAAATTATATGTCCAAGTACAATACCTTCTTGGACCATAAAATGGCATTTTTCCCAATTCAAAGTCAAGTTCTTATCCTTACAACGGGTAAGAACCGCGTCAAGATTACGAAGGCAGCCTTCAAAAGAGTCCCTAAAATTGGAGAAATCGTCCATTAAAATTTCTAGAAAATTTTCCACCATATCTGAAAATATCCCCATCATGCACCGCTGAAATGTAGCGGGAGCGTTGCATAACCCAAAGGGCATGCGTCTATAAGCAAAAGTTCCGAAAGGACAAGTAAATGTGGTTTTATCTTGATCCTTTTCGGCGATGGGGACCTGGTTATAGCCAGAGTATCCGTCCAAGAAACAGTAGTATTCGTGTCCAGCTAATTGTTCTAACATCTGGTCAATGAAAAGTAGAGGGAAGTGATATTTCCTCGTTGCGGTATTGAGTTTCCTGTAATCAATACATACGTGCCACCCAGTTTGGTTGCATGTTTGGATTAACTCATTAGCCTCATTAGTGATGACCGTGATGCCAGACTTTTTAGGGACCACATAAATTGGACTTACCCATTGGCTATCAGATATGTGGTAAATTATTCCACTATCAAGGCACTTGACGATTTCTTTCTTTATCGCCTCCTTCATAACGGGATTTAACCGTCTTTGTGGGTCTCGAGTTGGTTTGGCTTCATCCATCAAATGTATGTAATGTTCAACAATTAAGGGACTAATCCCTTTGATGTCGGCCATTGTCCAACCAAATGCTTGCCGATTCGATCTCAACACTGGCAAAAGTGCGTTCTCTTTCTCTAAGGCTAGAGAAGCGGATATAATCACTGGAAAAGTCTCATTCTCTCCTAAATATGCATATTTAAGATGAGAAGGTAGTGGTTTGAGATCAAGAATTGGCGGAGAGACAATAGAAGGTGGGGTAAGGGAATGATATTCAGACTCCCTAAGAGGTTCAAAACTTGCATAAGATATTGACTCGGAAAGTGCTGCTGACTTTTGCAACGAGTTAACGGGTTCAAATTCAAGGACGGACTCATTGAACAAATCCTCACTATGAAGTGGTGCAAGATCAAACGATATCTCATTACTGTTGTCAAGATCATCAAAGCAAAGTTCCTCATCCATGCAGCTTTCGGGAGCTATCTAGAAGATGGAACAAACATCCAGCAAATGAGCAGAAGGTTCTGATGGCTGACTTCCTAGCTTGTAAATATTAAGCTCAATCATCATTTTCCCGAAGGATAAGTTTATAGAACCGTTACGACAATTAATTACAGTGTTAGAAGTTGCTAGGAAGGTCGACCAAGTATCACCGGGATTTGATTGCGTGGGTTTACCACTGGTTGTGTATCTAAAACAATAAAGTCCACGGGAAATATGAATTCCCCGACTTTAATTAACACATCCTCTAGTTCGCCCCGAGGTTTGGTGATCGATCGGTTTGCCATCTGGAGAGTACAATGGGCGGGTTTTAACTCTCCAATTCCAAACTTCTCGTATACTGAATAAGGAAGCAAGTTAACGCTAGCGCCAAGATCGAGTAAAGCACGATTAATATTTTTACCCCCAATAGAAATAGAGATTGTCGGACAGCCGGGGTCCTTACATTTCTTTGGTATTTGTTGGGTAAAAGCTGTGCTCACATTACTCGTCATGAAAACCTTCTTAGGCACTTGAGTATTTCTCTTCCTAGTGCACAAGTCTTTAAGGATTCTTGCATAAGATGGGACTTGTTGAATAGCATCTAGAAGAGGAATATTCACGCTAACTTGCTTAAACATTTTCACAATCTTCTCCATTTGCGGGTTAGGTCTGTTGGCCCTTAATCTGTTTGGAAATGGAGCTTGATCAATAAGTTTTGGGTCCAACGTTTGTGGAGAAGACTGTGGGGATGGATTCGATCCCAAAATTGGAGTGGGAATCGACTTAGATAGATTTGGCGAAATGTTCGAGCCTTGGGGAAAACGGAGAATAGGCTCGGATGAATGTGGGAGACTAGACGAATTAGGGGAAGAAGAAGAAAAAGAAGCTGGGGTATTATTGGTGTCACTAACATCAAATTGCTCACCCACTCGGTTATTCAGCACTCTACCCGATCTCAACGTAGTAATGGCATTCACATTATAATTTTGTGAATGGCCAGGATTCGGTAGGGGTTGAGATGGGAGTTTCCCTTTCTCTCTCGCACTCATTGCGGCGTTTAACTGTGCAAGTTGGTTTTCTATTGATTTAATACTCTCACCATGGGAGGCGGAGTCTTTCTTTATGGTATCAATAGAAGACTTCATCTCAGCCGACAATTGCATGGAATGTTTCATTAACAAATCCAAAGTTTTTGCGAGTGAAGAGTTATCAGTACCGGCCACTTGTGGTGTAGAAGTGTTGGTCGGATTTTGAAAATTTTATGACTGAAAGGGGAGCTGATTTTGTGGTTGTGGTTGCTGCGGAGGAGGTCTTTGATAATTGCTTTGTTGGTTTTGGTTCCAAGAAAAGTTAGGATGATTCCTCCATCCTTGATTGTACGTAGAAGAATAAGGATCGTTTCTAGGTCGCTGCTGAAAAGCAGTATCAGTTTGCTCGTGACCTTAAAACGGTGCATTCATAGGACATTCTTCCGTTAAGTGTGAAGGATCTGAACAGCAACCACAGACGGTTTTGGGAAGCGTAACTTGATTTAGGGAGACTGATGAGAATCTGTTCTCAATAGCGTCGAGTTTCTTCTGCATCGCTGCCATTTCGGCTTTCACTGCGATGGAAACATCGAGCTGGTGAACACCTCCCCTGGATGAAGGTGGTCTTACGCTTTCCCACTGCAAAGTGTTTTCAGCGACGTCTTCCAGATACTTCCAATCTTCACCGTCATCTTTAGACATGAAATTGCATTGACACATTGTTTCAAGCATATGCTTTTTCGTTGGATTAATGCACTCATATATAATTCGGCATAAATCCCATCTATTGATTCCATAATGAGGACATTGGACAAGCAGATCCTTGAAACGTTCAAAGCACTTCCAAAATGGTTCATTGGGAAGCTGGGTGAACTGGTTGATCTCGCTTCTAACACGGGCAGTCTTATGGTTTGGGTAAAACTTCTTAAGAAATGCTATTACGAATTCGTCCCAATTAGTGATAGGGTGTGCGGCAGTAGTATAAAGCCATTTTTCTGCCAAGTCGCACAGTGTGAATGGGAGAAGACGTAAGCGCATAGCATCCAAAGTCAATTGTGAAGTACCCATCATTGCGCATACGTTTTCGAATTTGGTGATGAAAACGTACGCGTCTTCCGACTCAAGCCCGTGAAATTTGGGCAGCAGATTGATGTAGTGAGGTTTAATTTCGAAATTATCCCCGTTAGCTGGTGGAATAGATAGACAAGTAGGAAGGGGACCACGGATAGGATAGCATCTCTCTTGGAGAGAGATGCGCGGTGGATTCTGCGCACCTACGGGCGGTGGCGGCGTGGTGTTATATTCTGATGGAGTGCCGTCCATCTCGGTCGTGGTGTGGTGGGGGAAAAGAAGATGAAGAAATACCGACTTCGGCGTCGATAGCAGGAATACGGACAAGACGGGCACTAGGATCCTGTATCCAGCCGAGCATGCACTAAGCGGGTTTAGTGCAAGTGGCAGCGTGTGTGTGAAGTGGCAGCGTGTATGTGATTTAAAATTGGTTTGTTTTGAAAAAAAGTGGGACTCAAGACAAATCACTCTACAATGCACAAACAACCCTAGAACTAAGGTTACCTAGGTCCAGTCTCTAGACCGCTCCTAGACTTCCAAAGGACAAGCCGCAGGATCAATCCTCTACCGCCTCTTTACTACCCTTGTAGCCAGGTAAGTACCACGTAAGTGGGAGGCTCCCCACTACGAAAGTAGTGGTCCTAATTAAGTAACCACTTGCCTTAGACACACTTGCCTAGACACCACAAAAGTAATGCGGATAAACGATAGATTACCCACGACCTTACTCTGTCCTTATTTAGCGCGACAGTCCTTAGAGTCTGGTCTAGATATTTTTTAAATTAATGAAGGGTTTATGCAGATGCTCGGTTTGTGATTTGCGGGGCTTAGGAAAGGTGATGAAATCCCCACCTAATCTTGATTTGGTCTTTGCCCCTTAAAGTCCGTATTAAAATATGCAAAACAAAACCAATCACAAAACTTTTGCAAAAAGATTTTTGAGCGGCGCTATTTTGCAAAGAATCCTGTAGAAAATAGATTTTATTTGATTTGAGAGGAGTGAGGAAGAGTTGAGAAAGATACCAGAGAAGTTTGAAACCCTAGATCTCCTAGCCCGCTGCGCTTCCGCCGCGGATAAGCCTCCTTTGTCGCGGATCCGCCGCAAGAAGGAAAGATCTGTTGATGAAATTTTCTCTGTTCCCTTCTGTGCTCCTCTGGATCTCTAAGAATGTCTCTGTCTCCTGTTTCCTCAAGTCTGTGACTCCAGATCTCCTTGCAAAAATTCACGCTCAAATCGTTAAATATGCAATTTGCAGTTTTGTTTTAATTATGATATAGATCGTATAAGAATTCAACACAAATAGTAAGAATAAAAAATTACGCACGTATCCCCGGCAACGGCGCCATTTGATTGTTGTAGAAAAATTGTGTTTGTAGTTTAACCGCAATCAATAACGGTGTCGCGTGTAGCTAGACCGAGATAAGTACGGATCGTCCTCAGGGAAACGTTGAATCTTTTACTCTTACTTTAGATGTGTTGCAAAAGAGAGGAGGGATAAAGAATATTGTGGAATGGTTTCTAGATCTACGTTAAAAATGAATGCAAAATATGGATCTAGATTATTTACGGATGTAGTTAATATAAGAAGAGGGCTTGTAGGGTTCGTTAGGATTTAGTAGTTATGGATGATTAATTAAAAATTACTCTTTCTATCCATTAATAGATTTAAAACTAGAACGACAGTGATGCGTATAGATTAGGGTTTCTGGAGGGAAAAGGAATCCCACTCTTAACCCCTATCTCGACACGGAACTCCGTTCATATCTAGCCTTTACCAAAACAATCATTAATCTAATCTCTAATCGCGCTCGCGGCTAACAATGAATTCGTAGCGCGCCCGATTAGGATGTTAATGATTCTTTTGATAAAGTTTATAAACTTTATAGGACTTAAAAAGAGTTTAGGGATTTTTATCATCCATTAGCCTACCCTAATCCTACGAACCCTAACAAGCGGAGAATTACTCGCGCATGTTAGGAGAAAAAGAGATTGAGAGAAAATGCATAATTAAACTACGAAGAAATAGAATAAGAAAAAGAAAGCTACCTTTATTAATCAACAATATTCATTACACTTTGATTCCTTATAAAATGATTACAAGTACTAGTTGCTTCTCGATCTCTTCTAAGGAGGTAGATGAACAGTTGATGATCAGCCTGGATGCGTGAGCCGTCTTGGACATCGTGATCGCGTCGACTTGATGATTTTTCCAAGGGGTCTCGGTCCTTATTTATACCCCAAAAGCCAGAAACTTAGTCTCCTAAATTGGAAACCATTAGTTAGGATTTCACTAGAGAAATCCCACCTCCTGATTCTTCTCCAACGCGGCGGATCTGCGGCCACAAAGGGCTCTGGCCGCGGATCCGCGGCTCCTTGATCTAGACCGTCGATTTGGTTTTCTTTGGTTTTTCTTCTCATGACACGTGTGAATCTCTGGAACCTTCAGAATTTGGAAATCTTCTCGTAGTTGCTACCAGACATGATTTCTAAGTTTTGATTTCTTAATTAGGCAGGTTTGCTTTAACAACTTGATTTCCTTGATTTTAGTCCTGAAATTTCTGCAGAACAACTCAAATAATATTTAATAGAGTTAAGATTTGGTCAATGATATTATTTGCATACATTTTCCTACCAAATGCTAATTATAATATATCAACACATGGAAAATAGTATTTTTACAAATAAACCCTCATATGTATGATATATTATAATAAAGACCTTTTTTAAAAAGGAAATAGTAGGAAAAATGTAATAACAAATGTGCAGTTTTATCAACTGAACATTCGGCAGCAAGGCTACTTAGGGAAGCATCTTCTTCTCCGTTCGACCTGTTTACGGCATGGCAGCTGTAAATTTTCTCCCGCTTCTTGGACCAAAATTATCCTAGCTCAACTTTATCCATCTTTCCATTGGGATTCTTTCGTTGAGTCCCAGGCACATCCTAAATCCTGTTATAGAATTGAGCTTGTCGGACAGTTTGTTCCAAAGGTATACCTTGATGCTTTAATAGCTCCTTTAATCCCTTTGCATAATACCTTGGCATATGGATGGGCTGGAACTTGTCAAGACTTGGATCGACACTATGCAAGATTTAATTTTCTATCTTAGTCTCCTTAGACTTGTAAAAGAGAATCGCCTTTTCACCTCTATGCTTTGGTGGCACGTAGAAAATTTCTAACTCTTGTACGCTATAGGTATAGAGCGCGTCAAGTTCCTTATAGTGTCAAGGCGGAGCCATCATAAGATGCAGACTCTGGTCTTCTTCGGTGAAAGTATGCGTCGGTGGACGAGTGGAGAACACCGTATTAGTCTCGTCTTCGGAGTCGCTGATAAAGACTAGGATGAAGGTCGACAGACCGGATTTATTGATTTCCCACTGAGGCTCTCCCGAATAAACTATCTATTCGTTTTCTTCAGTATCGCTTTAGAAGACCGGGATGGAGGTTATTGATTTTTGTTTATTTTCCGTTTTATGGCATCTTTCGGTATCTTCAAAACCCGACTGAAAATACTTTGCATCTTCATACTTCCTCAGCTCGTTTACTGAGATGGGGTTTAGCTCTCCCGTGACGGTGTACTCTCGACCATCCTTGAAATACTTCATACACTAATGTTGTGTAGATGAGATGACGTTGTACTCGTACAGCCAAGGCCTGCCGAGTAAAGCATTGTAACATGTTTTAGTGTCAATAACATGGAACTTGATGTCAGTGACGAGCTATCCGAAGCGAAGTGTCAATATTACAGACCCAAGCGTGCATGACGACTGTGAGTCGAACCCTGAGATGGTGATCCTATCTCGGATAAGGTGTTGAACGTTCATGCATATCTTCTTCAGCACCCTTACATTGAGAAGGCTGACAGAAGATCCATTGCCAACAAAGATTTTTCCTATCCTAATATCATGGCAGTATTCAGTAACATACAATGGTCGATTGTGCTTGTATGATCCAAGGAGGATATCTTCCCCGCTAAAGGTAATATCAGCAGTGTAGACATCTACGAGTTCATCCTTTATTTTCTTTTCCCCGTGGAAAGCTTGAAATTGGTCTGGTTCTTTTAAGACCATAATAGGGGAGTCTCGCACCTTTTTGGACAGGTGTAGGGCATCCAATATGCTCATCTGCGAGGGTATCTTCCTAAAATATGCAAAGATACTATAGTCCACCTTGGCTTTCTTGCGTAGGACTTTTGCGGCAAGCTCTCTAGCGACTTCTTTATCGACCTCGATCTCCTCGGGCATTATCCTTTTATTTTGTTTAATCGGATCTTTGTTTGTGGGCCCAAAGTTTTTCTCAGGCAAGGTACGGTTGCACAGCTGAATGTTCCCGCAATCATTTTCTTCCTTGTCTTTTTCTAAAGCGGAGCTTTCGAAAAGAAGGTTGAGGCGCATTTCGTCCTCGGAATCACTCCCGAACATAAAAATCCGAGAGCATTCTCCTTTTGGGCCAGTATTGGCAATTTAGCAGCTACTGGTTGCTTCTATGTCCGCTGCAGTCTCGTTGCTCTTATATCGACGAGTGCGAGCATTGCGTTTTTCCTTCTTGAAATGTCTTCTGTAGGCAACATATCCCTGCCACCATTTCTTGAAGGCATTGCATTCATTGATGGGATGGGAAACCCTTCGGTGATATAGACAGTATCTTGGGTGTCCCTTTCCAACATCCAGGTATGGAACCCCAGGAGTATACATCATGAGAGACGGTAGATTCATCCCTATTGATAGGGCCTTGGCAAACCATTTCTCGGATTTGGTCCTATTCTTATTCTTTGCAGGCCTGATTCGGTCCGGTCGGAGATCTTCATAACTCGTCCCTACCATAGCTTCTTTATTCAGATGCCATTGTCTGGCCTTTTCAAATACGACCATCTCGCGCCTTTGATCATCATTGTTCTTTTGTAAAGCTTCTTTTTGCAGTCTTTCGATTGGATATTCTTGTGGCAGTTTCGGGATATTAGGCGTCGATTCTACCCCTAGCTTTTCCGTGCCGCTTTCTAACACTGGAAGAGCCTCTTCATCATATATGGATGAATAGGAGACCATGTGGCAGCTCTCCATACGTTCTTTCGCTTCCTATGATAAGTTGTTTTCCTCATCGTCATCATTGTCTTTGTCCTCGAGAATATGCCGGAAGAACTTTTCAAGTGTGACCGATGTTCACGTTTTCTGATTATATTCTTCCAGCGCGTCAATATACTTTTACAGATTCATGCGGCTGTCAACATATTTGGTAGGCTGCACGGGCTTCTTGGTCTTCTCATTCTTCTTTTTCTTGGAAGACTTAGAAAGCTTTCCTTGGGGGATTTTGTTGGTTAGTTGTTCTCACTCTATAATGGAAGTAGAGAGGCGGAATTTACAAAAATAAAATTTTGAGTAAGCACAACCAACTAAACCCCAAGCAATCAAACCATAGCCCTGAACTAGCAACTACTAGGAGTTAATCTACTATGAAGAGAGGTTATACCGAAGCGATTCATGTCCTTCGGGTCTTCAAAACACCTTCCTCTTGTGCTCCTAGGGATCCTTGATCAACCTTACTTGAGGGCCTTCTTGATCCTAGATGATCCACCCGATAGTTTGTAGTCCAAGTTTGCGCCTCAAAAAGAAGCAACTAAACAAACTAGTTTGCTAATCTAGTTTGCTTAGGTGATGTAGAGATATTTAGTAGTGTTTTTCTATCTCTAAAACTCAATGTTTCTCAACTCATGAGTGGGTTAGAATTTTAGGAAGAAGATGAACTCAAGAGAGAAGAGAGAATGGCAAAGCTAGAAAATGATGGAAGAAAAATGGTTAAGGAAAATATCAAGCATATCTTTTATCAATAAAGAATATCAACCATGCTTGAATAGTTTTCCCAAATGAACAAATAAAACCAATAGACATGCTTCTCACTATGCTTGAAACCACCTCACCCCTTCACCTCATTTTCTATTTCTAATAAATAGAAAAATACTAATGAGGTGTCATCTCCTAGAAGGTATATTGTATAAGTACAAAATATTTTCTACCATATATACATACCCGTATTTGTACCAAAATACGAATACCCCTGAGATAGAATAATATTACTTGTTGACCGCCAAAAGACCGAACCGAGACGCTGGGACATGCTTAGTTGATATTAGTCTTCTACCCAATTCTTGAATGTGAAACAGTCTTCGAATGGGTGATTTATTACTCGATGGTAGGAGCAATAATCCGGATGATTGAATTTATTTACTTTCCCGGGGTGCCGAGACTCCAAAAGTGTGATCATCTAGTGCTTCATGACAATCCTGAATATTTTCATCGTCTTGTCTCGAGGTAATGAATATCTCCGACCTATCTTCTTTATAAGGGACGGACTCCAACCAAACTTTTCTCGATTGAAAAGCATCTTGGACCTGTCTTGTTGTCTTTGAATGTCGCCTGCGATCATCACCTTATTCTTATCTCCGCTTCGGGATTCTCTTTCTTCATAGGAGTACACAGGGGGCTGTGGATGAAGAGTATCATGATCTACTTTTTCCAATGATTGCTCGCTGAGACGCTGTTTCCTGGCCTTTTCATATATGGCATTGTTTGACAATCTTTCCTTATTATCCTATAGATCTGTTCTTCGAGTGACAGACTTGGAGTTATATGAGCGAGAATTTGCTCCCGTTCGGCAGCATGGCTACTTAGGGAAGCATCTTCTTCTCCGTTCGACCTGTTTATGGCATGGCGGCTGTAAATTTTCTCCTGCTTTCTTGGACCAAACATATCCTAGACCAACTGTATCCATCTTTCCGTTGGGATTCTTTCATTGAGTCCCAGGCACATCCTAAATCCTCTAATAGAATTAGGCTTGTCGGACAGTTTGTTCCAAAGGTATACCTTGACGCTATAATAGCTCCTTTAATCCCTTTGCATAATACCTTGGCATGTAGATAGGTTGGAACTTGTCAAGACTTGGATCGACTCTATGCCAGATTTAATTTTCTATCTTAGTCTCCTTAGACTTGTAAAAGTGGATCGCCTTTTCACCTCTATGCTTTGGAGGCACGTATAAAATTTCTAACTCTTTTACGCTATAGGTATAGAGCGCGTCAAGTTCCTTATAGTGTCAGGGCGGAGCCATCATAAGATGCAGACTCTGGTCTTCTTCGGTGAAAGTATGCGTCGGTGGACAAGTGGAGAACACCATATTAGTCTCATCTTCGGAGTCGCTGCTAAAGATAAGGATAAGGGTCGACAGACTGGATTTATTGATTTCCCTCTGAGGCTCTCCCGAATACACTATCTGTTCGTTTTCTTCAGTATCCTTCAGAAGACCGGGATGGCGGCGATTGATTTTTGTTTATTTTCCGTTTTATGGCATCTTTCGGTATTTTCAAAACTCGACTGAAAATACTTTGCATCTTCATACTTCCTCACCTCGTCTACTGAGAAGGGGTTGAGCTCTCCCGTGACGGTGTGCTCTCGACCATTCTTGAAATACTTCATACTGATGTTGAGTAGATGAGATGACGTTGTACTTGTACAGCCAAGGCCTGCCGAGTAAAGCATTATAACATATTTTAGCGTCAATAACATGGAAGTTGATGTCTGTGACGAGTTGTCCGAATCGAAGTGTCAGTATTATGGACCCAAGCATGCATGACGACTGCGAGTCGAACCCTGAGATAGTGATCCTGTTCCGGATAAGGTGTTGAACGTTCATGCATATCTCCTTCAGCACCCTTACATTGAGATGGCTGACAAAAGATCGATTGTCGACAAAGATTTTTACTTTCCTAATGTCGTGGCAGTATTCAATAACATACAATGGTCGATTGTGCTTGTATGACCCAAGGAGGAGATCTTCCTCACTGAAGGTAATATCAGCAGTATGGACATCTGCGAGTTCATCCTTTTTTTTCTATTCCCCGTAGAAAGCTTGAAATTGGCCCGGTTCTTTTAAGACCTTAATCAAGGAGTCTCGCACCTCTTTGGACAGGTGTAGGGCATCCAATATGATCATCTGTGAGGGTATCTTCCTTAAATGTCCAAGGATACTATAGTCCACCTTGGCTTTCTTCCGTAGGACTTTTGGGGCAAGCTCTCTAGTGACTTCTTTATCAACCTCGATCTTCTCGGGCATTTTCCCTTTATGTTGTTTAATCGGATCTTCGTTTGTGGGCCCAAAGTTTTTCTCAGGCAAGGTATGGTTGCAAAGCTGAATGTTCTCGCAATCATTTTCTTCCTCTTATTTTTCTAAAGTGGAGCTTTCGAAAAGAGGGTTAAGGGGCATTTCTTCCTCGGAATGACTCCCGAACATAAGAATCCGAGAGCTTTCTCCTTTTGGGCCAGTATCGGCAATTTAGCAGCTGCTGGTTGCTTCTATATCCGCAGCAGTCTCGTTGCTCTCAAATCGACGAGTGCGAGCCTTGCGTTTTTCATTCTTGAAATGTCTTCTGTAGGAAACATATCCCTGCCACCATTTCTGTTAGTTATATGTATGCCCTAGAGGCCATTACTGTACATATGATGTATATTATAGTGGATGCTTGGACATATATATGGATGACTTTCTTGCTCGACTTGATAGTATGCTATCTAGTTGCTCTTTATCTTAACATGTACTTTGATTGTCTCTATGTTACATGTTGATAAAGCCTTTAGGATGAGTACTTGACTACCAGGACTATAATGCAGATCATACTAGTGGGGACAGAGTAGTCGTTAAGTACATCCTTCAAATGTTCCTAGTCAAGGGTGTATCGAGACAGGGCATTGATATACCAGAGTAGACTAGCAAATAGCTTCTCGACCCATGTAGATGGGCGATGGATGATCCCATATCCATTGTGTTTGACATCAGAGACAGTATACGGGTGGTCAGTGGAGACTGGGTACACTGAACGGACTCGCCGAGAACTCCCAGATGGTATTATAGCTAACGTCAGATGGCAGTTCTCTGGTGACACTGGTACAGGTTAGTCCGGAGACCCGAGATCGTCATAGAGTCTTGTGTGATTCCCACTGTGCTTTGATTTCCACCTTACCACGTTCAAGAGAACGTGCAAAACGGTGGCTTTTGGGTACAGTCTCGAATCACATGGAGGCAATGAGCGATAGGAGGGGTTTCGTCTCTCTCGGTATTGGGAGTTGATGTTGCGCTGTGCTCGATAGGCTATAACAGGAAGTCCCTGGCCAGGGCTGCTTAAGAGATGTACTGGTAAGTATTATCAGTAGTTTCTCGACCCATTATGAGCCTCAGATCGACATGACTTATCGAGTTACTGGGGTCTGACGTTTACCACCCCTAGACGAGATATGCGACATATCAGACGAAGAGACTGGACTGGACGGTAGTGTTACCGATTGGATTCGCAGAAGTATGGACATGCTTGCTTGTGGATCTTCTGATCGCTCAATACCCGGGTGACCGTTACGTTTAGCAGACCGCTTACGGCTTGTGGGTGTTTGATATGATCATCACATACTGCCGGCGTATTGACGAGTCTTTAGAGTCCTACATAAGGGTTTACTGGCTCAAGCGAAACGGAGTAGGAGCACATATGTGATATGTGCGGGACCGAGATTAATACGATATGAGATACTGTATTCTATTCTTGCAATTTATGACATTGGTCAGTTATATGTGATATAGCCGGGTTATCGGATCAAGTGTTGATTTGATAAGTTGTAACATATGGTATTAGTCGGTTATATGTGATATAGCTGGATTATTAAATCAAGAGTTGATTTAATAATCTAATGTATAATTATATATTTAATATATTACATTACATTAATTAGTATTAGCTCACTTATGATTTCTTTTCTCACTTGATGTGCTCATTGTATATATGTGATATGCATATTTGTGCACATGTATTGTGTCATGCTTGATAATACATGCATGATGGGTGTATGAGACATATACCATGATAGGGTTTATGTTTGGGTTTTATTTATCATTAAGTAATTCACAAAACATTTGAATTAATCATGGATAAGCTTGTAGAAGCTTATGGATACATTGACTTATTCAACTCTTTTGTCATTACTTAAGATATTTGTTAACCCTACCCTTAACCTTAGCCCTTGGTTTATTCTCTATATGAGTTAGGTATAAGGGCTAAACTCACCCATGGTTGCAATTATTCATTTGGATAATTATTCATTCTCACTTAAATAATTTTTTCATATGAGTTCATTCTTCTTCTTCTTCTTTCTCAAAGCTTTCTACCTTCAATGGAGGTATGAGAAAAATGTGAGAAAATCAAATCTAAAGTGAGCCCACTTCCTACTTCATCATCCTCTACTACTTGACATTTAGTATAGGGTGTTTGCTTCACTAATTCCATAATTAGTGAAGAGATAGCTTGGGTTAGTGTCTCCTCGACGTAGATCATCTTTGACCTCGAAGACATCGAAGCAAGCATATTCGTTTCTTTATGGGATCCTCTCTAGAGTCCGGAGTTCACGATCGCAGCGAAGGGACTACTATATGGAGCAATTGAAGTGAAGGACCGGTCTACAAAGGTTGTATTCCTTGCTCAATAGACTTGCAAAGTGTTTGCATTTACTTTTCCGTCGATTTCTAGTTAACGATTCTTAGTTAGGGTTAGCTAGAACGGCAAATTTTTGAATTTGGCGTGGATGATGCCTCCCGAAACCTCACTGCCGTCCTAGGTAACCCTGCAGTGGTATCAGAGCCATGCTAGAAATTTAGACGGATTTTGTTAAGATTACGAAACCGAAATACTCCGAAACTTGAAACGCCAAAATCTTGTTTCTGTCGAATTCAAAATGTTGTCTAAATTTTTTTTAAATAAGTACAGAGTGTTATATAGGATATATCATGAACACAGTCAAAATTTCAGGGGGTTCTGCTCGGATTTGGCCGAGATCATGGTGATGATGGCAGCCCAATTTTTTTGGATTTGCCTGAAATTTTTTGTGTGTTCCAGAGACATGGTTTTGATGTTTCAGGTGTTGTTTGTTTTTGTTAATTTTGCATGTGATGTAATCTTAAACTATAAGCAATTCGGAGTGTTTCGTATTCATAGTTTTAACATTGTTTCGGGTTATTCGCATGTTTTCTAGACAAAGTTAAAAAGTTCGATCGAATGTCAAAAACCCATTTTTCCAAGTTTAACGTATTCGGAAAAACATGCAAGTGATCCTATGAACCCTCTAGAAGAATGAAACCCAAACTCGACTCTTTGGATTGCGGAACCACGGTCAAACCCTAGGGTTTCCTGTAGTTCCGTGGCGACATGAGTGAGGCTGGGGTTTGCACTTCTACGGCCGGTGCATAGGTACTGTGGCATATTCTGGGTATTATTGAACTGTGCTCAAGTGTTGAGCTGTCGGGAAATTGTGGGAATTTGATGAATCGATCGAAAAGTTTAACATTCATCCGGGTATCATGTGATGGGATACAATACTTAGAATCAAAACTAATTTGAATTTTATAAATCTAGCAGTTTAGTCTCATTTGATCGGTTGCCATGGAATTTTGATGTGATCAAAAGTCCGTCGCAATCACATAGCGTACGAGGATACTCGCCGGGTAAACTTAATAGATAGCCATGCCCCATAGCCCCGACCAAGTGACTGTAGGAGAACCCCGTCGCCAAAAGCATCCGTTCGGGTGCTCGCGACAGCGGTGTTCCGCC
The DNA here is from genome assembly GCA_030015575.1 of Agapanthus africanus. NCBI lineage: Eukaryota > Viridiplantae > Streptophyta > Magnoliopsida > Asparagales > Amaryllidaceae > Agapanthus > Agapanthus africanus. The sequence goes on along the minus strand of CM057344.1, from coordinate 156,904,595 downwards.
TTAGTGTGCTTCGTCGACGGCATCGGGGGGTTCGGCCGTCTACTAAAGTTTCCGACGAGCATTCGATCAGGATGTCGGGAATCTTGTTGAATTCCCCGACTAGATATTAAAAGGTGTTTTGAATATCGAGACTAAAATGTAGGGTTTATAATTGTTAGGCATGTAATGTCTAAGGAATTCAATTGGTTAGGCATGCGATGTCTAAGGTGGTTGCGGATTCCAATTGTTGTAGTTTTTCACTTTCTTTTCTGCGACCGTAAGTGTAATATGTGGTGTATCGCCAGTTTCGGTGCTATATGTCAAGGACAATTGGGATACGTATATTTACTTACGTTGATGACATGTGATGTTATGTATTGCTGGGATATGTTATATTGGATCATCGTGATTGAATAGCCGGGGGTTTTATGTGAGATGAGAGTTTTTTATTTTCATTCATGTAAAATTCATTGTATGTAATATTCTTTTATTGGGGCACTTCCGGGTTGAGCATGATGTCACCATTGTATATTATTTACTTTTTCCGTATTAGGATAGACACAAGGCAGGGAGCATAAGTAACCGGGTTCTAGGGTCCAGTGGGAGACCATCTCAAGGAGTCGAGACCGGGTCTCCTAACTTTAGAATTGGTAGGGTTGCTTTCCACTCTCGTAGGGGTCCAGGGGTATGGGATTGGCTATTCATCACGACTGTGGAATCCGTGTTTTATACAGGCTTAATTTAAAATCCAGAAATCCCAGTATATCCAATATTTCATATGTTTTATTCTGCTGCGATATTCTGTGATGTAATCATTGATTATATTCTGAGACGAATGCCTATATATTATATATATGAGATATAATTAATATTGCTGCTTTCGTTTCATATCTGATGCTTGGGAAGCATAATAAATGGGACTTCATTAATGAGATTAATGAAATAAAAGAAACCTAAAAGATGTTGTAGAAACTTGTCTCAAAAACAGGTAGCTCTAGTTGTTGTTTTGCATAGCGATGTTCTTTGTAGAATATCCAGCACCTTATTCCATAAGGAAAGAGCCGAGTTCCCTTTACCGGGAGTGACCTCTTTAGTGAAACTAGCAGATGCTACAAACTCGTTTTGTTTTTTGATTGCTTTTATAGTTTTTTCTTTGCATAGTGGTATTTATGAAATATCCTGCACCTTATTCGATGAGGAAAGAGCCGAGATCCCTTCACCGGGAATGACCTCTTTAGCAAAACTAGTAAAAGCCTAAAAAACACTCCATTTTAAATCACTCGATTCTACGACGATATCAAGTTCATTACGCAAAAGGTTTTCTTAAAAACCTGTCGTAGCTTCCGTCATTTCAGATAAGTAATAGTTAGTATTCGTACTGCGTTTGTTGACCTTGTCAAGGCATAATGTGCGGTAGCTGATTAGTGCTGATCTGTTAGCATATGATGAGATTGTTTTAGGGTAGTCGTGCGACCTTGTCGACCTTGTTAAGGGTCATGCGGGTGGGTTTAATTTAATCAGGAAATGACGGGTTGAACTTGACTTGCGGTCTACGGTTTGTTGACCTTGTCAAGGTCATAGATCGCTTGGGGAAAAATATTATCGGGAATTTCAAGTGTTGAAATTTGCAATGAGATTGCATACCTTCTATGAGATAGTTGGATCCCGATACCCACTGCGACTAAGAGTTACTCCTGAGAGAGTTTTACACATTACAATTAGCCGATCAAGTAGGTGTCTAGAAAGGTGTCAATAGGGTTAAGCCCCTGGGAAAACGAGGTTTATTTTAATTAGGTCCGTGCGAAAGCACGGGGAACCTCCCTCAAAGTACCGGCACTGGCCTGGCTGAAAAATTGGCGAACTTATAAGATGTAATTAATCCCGGCTAGTCATTCCTTTTAGGGTTTGAAGGAAGATTTGATAAAAACAGTGGGAGCCATCCTGATTAGTTAAAATAATAACCAATCTAATTTTGCAAGAGCATACGCTGAGTGTTTTCTTCTCTCTCTCTCCAGGTAGCGACCATGCCATGCTTTAATCAAGATAATAATACGGATGTATTGACCGAAGCTTCTTGTTATACTGAGCTGGGAAACGTTGGTCCCGCTCCAACTTATAATTGTTATAAGACCGAGTAGGAAATAGGGGATTACCAGAATTTCCATGCCGCCCGAATGAAGATAGTGTATGATGATGCATCTTCTTGGGGTTTGTTCATTACAGAGAACTATTTCTCGGTATCTTTTACGTCCTGAGTATGCTGATACCGGATCGGGATCCCATATATGTAATCAGTTACATGGGCTTTAGATAGGTAGAGAATTGAGAATGGGTGATAAGTTTCAAGAGTTGGAAACGGTGCAAGTGTTGTAGCCAAGTTGTTGGCAGTTATCACCCTGTATTACCCAATACATTGATTCTGAACGAATGTTATTAGATACCGAACCTGATATACAACATCATATCTGTCTCTTTATTTAGTAAGGAAGGATATAATTTTGTATTGTTAGATAATGTTTTGAACATTTCCTATATCAAGAGTTGATCGGTTCAGGCACGTTATCTAAAAGCATGAACGTTCTAAATCAAACTACAGTTCTTAACGTACAGAACACACACAAGAGGAAGAGTTAAGATATGAACGAATTTTACTTGAGGTATTATAGACTAGGTCATATCAATGTGACAACTAGCTATTACATATAGATGCATATTTAAATCAGTTTGAATTTACATCTTGTGAAACTTGCCAGTCATGTCACAAAGATAAGATGACCATAGGTCCGTTTATTGGAAACAGAGAAAGAGTTAGTGAACTCTTGGGATTGATACATGATGATGTATGTAAGATCCCCTGTCTACACATGCCAGGACTAGTTCTTTGTACTTCGTTATATTCACTGATGATCTCTCAAGATTCGCACATGTGTTCCTGTTGAAACACAAGTCTAAAGCTTTTGAGAAATTCAAAGAATATAAGTCAGAAGTAGAGAACCAAAACGGGTATAAGTATTATGTCCTTTGATATCATCAAGGAGGAGAATACTTGAGAATGGAATTCCTGGATTATTCAAAAGGAGAATGGGATTCTCTCTCAGCATTATTCCCCCGTATACACCACAGCACGTTGGTATATCGGGGAAGAGAAATTGCACCCTATGTGATATGGTGCGCTCTATGATGAGTACTACTGAGTTGCCTATTTCTTTTAGGGGTTTATGCACTTGAGAAGCTGCATACCTATTGAATTAGGTTCCAACCAAATCAGGTTCCTACCACTCCATATGTGATATGGTATGGGAAAAGACCATCTCTTAAGGATGTTAAGATTTGGTGTTGTCCGGCCTATGTCTAAAAGCAAAATCCGGACAAGCTCGAAGAAAGTCAGTTCTGTAGAAGTTTATTCGATATCCCAAGCATTCGCAAGGGAATATCTTCTAACGCACCGAGAAATAAAAGGTGTTTTATTTCTCAGCATGCCACCTTCTGGAAAGGGAATTTCTTGTGAAGAAATTAGTGGTAATGAGGTAGAACTGGAAAGAGTTCCAGCTATGCAAACTACAGCTGATAATTTGGTAGAACTGAAGAATTCAATAGCTCCCAACGAACCTCAGCCTCTCTGCCGATCTAGTAGGGTTCCTCACCCACCTGAGAGATACTTCGGTTTCTCTATGACAGTGGGAGCCAGGATTGCATCATGAGATAATGACCCAACTAGTTTCGAGCAGGCCATCAGGAGTAGGGACTTTGTGAGAATGGCTGGATGCTAAGCGCTCTGAGATGGAATCCATATACACCAACAAAGTATGGACTTTGGTTGCTTTATCTGAAGGGTTAATTCTCCATCAGGAGCAAGTATATCCTGAGAAGATTACTTGGTGTATATGGAAAAGTTGAGACTTTCAAAGCTAAGAGTAGTTGTAAAAGGTTTTCGTCATCGGCCAGATGTGGATAATGATGAAACCTTTTCTAATGCCTATTCTTAAGTCCATCCAGATCTTACTTGTCATTGCTACATACCATGACTACGATTTCTGGCGGTTGGGTGTCATGACTGCTTTTCTAAATAGTGATTTAGAAGAAAGCGTCTATAAGTACACAGCCAGAGGGCTTCGTAGATAGTGGGAGCAGCGGATATGTGTAAAAGTTGCTTTATGAGTTAAAGCAGGCATCGCGGAGTTGGAATGTCTATTTTGATGTGGTAGTCAAAGAGTTTGACTTCATCAAAATGCTAGATGAACCTTGTATATACAAAAAGCTAGTAGGGAGTATGGTGGTGATCCTCGTATTATATGTGGAAGACATACTCTTGATAGGAAAGATGTTTCCTATGCTACACTCGGTCAATCTCCTCTTATCATAAGGATTCTCCAAATAGGATCAAGGTGATACCTCCTAAATCTTAGGTTTTGGATCTATGAGATAGATCTAAGTGGATGTTAGGATTCTCACTAGGTGTAGTGAGATGGTATCAATCGATCCTGGGGAGAATCACTGGATAGCTTCCAGAGTGGTAAGGTCGACTGAATGTCAGTCACAAGCATTGTCTTTACCCTCAGTGGAGGGACGGTATGTTGAAGATTTCCAAGCTAAATACCGTGACAAACTAGACGATAAAGCCTGGATACATTGCTACCAAGGATGCTACCAAAGAAGCAGTCTGGATATATATTAGTTCATGAGATGAACTTCGTTCCTACTATTGTGTGACAATAGAGTTGTGGCTTTGGCCTAGGAACCCCCGTCCCATCAGTGATTCAGACATATTCTTAGGTAGTATCACCTGATCATAGAGATGGATGATCTCCAGGGAGATCGAGGTTAAAGAGAGTAGATACAGAGGACAACATAGCGGATCCACTCACAAAGGCCTATTCCCAGGAGAGAATTTTATGAGATGGTTGAGTATGAGATACTTCAACCACTGTTGATTATTGGGTATGGGATACTACAACAGATTGCCCCAGTGCAAGTGGGGGATTGTTAGTTATATGTATGCCCTAGAGGCCATTACTGTACATATGATGTATATTGTATTGGATGCTTAGACATATATATGGATGCCTTTCTTGCTCGACATGATAGTATACTATCTGGTTGCTCTTTATCTTAACATGTACTCTGATTGTCTCTATGTTACATGTTGATAAAGCCCTTAGGATGAGTACTTGACTACCAGAACTATGATGCAGATCATACTGGTGGGGAAAGACTAGTCGTTAAGTACTTCCTTCAAATGTTCCTAGTCGAGGGTGTATCGAGACAGGGCATCGATATACCAGAGTAGACTAGCGTATAGCTTCTCGACCCATGTAGATGGGCGATGGATGATCCCATATCCATTGGTGTTTGACATCAGAGACAGTATACGTGTGCTCAGTGGAGACTGGATACACTGAACGGACTCGCCGAGAACTCCCAGATGGTATTATACCTAACGTCAGATAGCAGTACTCTGGTGACACTGGTACAGGTTAGTCTGTAGACCTGAGATCGTCATAGAGTCATGTGTGATTCCCACTGTGCTTTGATTTCCACCTTACCACGTTCAAGAGAACGTGCAAAATGGTGGCTTTTCGGTACAGTCCCGAATCACATGGAGGCAATGAGCGATAGGAGGGGTTTCGTCTCTCCCGATATTGAGAGTTGAAATTGCGCTGTGCTCGATAGGCTCTAACAGGAAGTCCCTGGCCAGGGCTACTTAAGAGATATACCGGTAAGTGTTATCAGTAGTTTCTCGATCCGTTATGAGCCTCACATCGACACGACTTATCGAGTTACCGGGGTCTTACGTTTACCACCCCTCGACGAGATATGCGACATATCACACGAAGAGACCAGACTGTACGATAGTGTTACCGATTGGATTCGCAGGAGTATGGATAGGCTTTCTTGTTGATCTTCTGATCGCTCAATACCCGGATGGCCGTTACATTTAGCAGACCGCTTGCAGTTTATGGGTGTTTGATATGATCATCATCTATTGCCGGCGTATTGACGAGTCTTTAAAGTGCTACACAGGGGTTTCCTGGCTCAAGCGAAACAGAGTAGGAGCATATATGTGATATGTTCAGGACCGAGATTAATACGATATGAGATACTGTATTTTATTCTCATGATTTGTGACATTGGTCGGTTATATGTGATATAGCCGGGTTATCGGATCAAGTGTTAATTCGATAAGTTGTTACATATGATATTAATCGGTTATATATGATATAGCCGGATTATTAAATCAAGAGTTGATTTGATAATCTAATGTATAATTATATATTTGATATATTAAGTTACATTAACTAGTATTAGCTCACTTATGATTTCTTTTCTCACTTGATGTACACATTGTATATATGTGATATGTATATTTCGGCACATGTATTGTGTCATGCTTGATGATACATGCATGATGGGTGTATGAGACATATACCATGCTAGGGTTTATGTTTGGGTTTTATTTATCTTTAAGTAATTCACAAAACATTTGAATTAGTCATGGCTAAGCTTGTAGAAGCTTATGGATACATTGACTTATTCAACTCTTTTGTCATAGGTTAAGATATTTGTTAACCCTACCCTTAACCTTAGCCCTTGGTTTATTCTCTACATGAGTTAGGCATGAGGGCTGAACTCACCCATGGTTGCAATTATTCATTTGGATAATTATTCATTCTCACTTGAATAATTTTTTCATATGAGTTCATTCTTCTTCTTCCTCCTCAAAGCTTTCTAGCTTCAATGGAGGTATGAGAAAAATGTGAAAAAATCAAATCTAAAGTGAGCCCACTTCCTACTTCATCATCCTCTGCTACTTGCCATTTAGTATAGGGAGTTTGCTTCACTAATTCCAAAATTAGTGAAGAGATAGCTTGGGTTAGTGTCTCCTCGACGTAGATCATCTTCGGCCTCGAAGACATCGAAGAAAGCATGTTCGTTTCTTCATGGGAGCCTCTCTAGAGTCCGGAGTTCGCGATCGCAGCGAAGGGACTACTACACGGAGCTATTGAAGTGAAGGACCGGTCTACAAAGGTTGTATTCCTTGCTCAATAGACTTGCAAAGTGTTTGCATTTACTTTTCCGTCGATTTCTAGTTAACGATTCTTAGTTAGGGTTAGCTAGAACGATAAATTTTTGAATTTGGCATGGATGATGCCTCCCAAAACCTTGCTTCCATCTTAGGTAACCCTGCAATTTCTTGAAGGCATTGCATTCATTGATGGGATGGGAGACCCTTACGTGATATAGACAGTATCTTGGGTGTCCCTTGCCAACATCGAGATACGGAACCCCAGGAGTATACATCATGAGAGCCGGTAGCTTTATCCCTATTGATATGTCCTTAGCAAACCGTTTCTCGGCTTTGGTCCTATTCTTATTCTTTGCAGGCCTGATTCGATCTGGTCGGAGATCTTCATAACTCGTCCCTACCATAGCTTCTTTGTTCAGATGCCATTGTCTGGCCTTTTCAAAAACGACCATCTCACGCCTTTGATCATCATTGCTATTTTGTAAAGCTTTTTTTAGCATCCTTTCGAGTGGATCTTCTTGTGGCAGTTTCGGGATATTATGCGTCGATTCCGCCCCCAGCTTTTCTGTGTCGCTTTCGAACACTGAAAGAGCCTCTTCATCATATATGGATGAATATGAGACCATGTGGCAGCTCTCCATACGTTCTTTCGCTTCCTCTGATGAGTTGTTTTCCTCATCGTCATCATTGTCCTTGTCCTTGAGAATATGCCGAAGGAACTTTTCAAGAGTGACCGTTGTTCATGCTTCCTGATTATATTCTTCCAGCGCGTCAATATATTTTTTCAGATCCGTGCGGCTGTCAACATATTCGGCAGGCTGCACGGGCTTCTTGGTCTTCTCATTCTTCTTTTTCTTGGAAGACTTAGAAGGCTTTCCTTGGGGGCTTTTGTTAGTTAGGTGTTCTCACTCTACAATGGAAGTAGAGAGGCGGAATTTACAAAAGTAAAATTTTGAGTAAGCACAACCAACTAAACCCTAAGTAATCAAACCATAACCCTAACCTAGCAACTACTAGGAGTTAATCTAATATGAAGAGAGGTTATACCGAAATGATTCATCCTTCAGGTCTTCAAAACTCCTTCCTCTTATGCTCCTAGGGATCCTTGATCAACCTTGCTTGAGGGCCTTCTTGATCCTAGATGATCCACCCGAGTGTCTGTAGTCTAAGTTTGCACCTCTAAAAGAAGCAACTAAACAAACTAGTTTGCTAATCTAGTTTTCTTTGGTGATGTAGAGATATTTAGTAGTGTTTTTCTATCTCTAAAACTCTATGTTTCTCAACTCATGAGATGGTTAGAATTTTAGGAAGAAGATGAACTCAAGAGAGAAGAGAGAATGGCAAAGCTAGAAAATGATAGAAGAAAAATGGTTAAGGAAAATGTCAAGCATATCTTTTATCAATAAAGAATATCAACCATTCTTGAATAGTTTTCCAAATGAATAAATAAAACCAATAGACATGCTTCTCACTATGCTTGAAACCACCTCACCCCTCCACCTCATTTTCTATTTCTAATAAATAGAAAAATACATAATGAGGTGTCATCTCCTAGAAGGTATTTTGTATAAGTACAAAAAATTTTCTACCGTATATATATACCCGTATTTGTGCCAAAATACGAATACCCCTGAGATAGAATAATAGTACTTGTTGACCGCCGAAAGACCGAACCGAGACGTTGGGACGTCTGGCCTGAATATGGGGGCCGATGCTATTTGGATTTATCCAACCACCTCTCCGAAAATACCAAGTTGATTTATGGCACCATATATCGGAGGTTTAGACAGATGCGGTCATTATAGCAGACTTTATCAGATTCCTCACGTTTGTGAGGGGTTTTTGATTGTGGGGATGCTCTTCCCTGTAGGCGGAAGCCCCTGCAGTTAATTACGTTATCATGTTGCGATAACCACTTTCTCCTGCTCCGGTAGTTCAATTCGTGTCGTATGTATTTTTTTAATTTTGATCGCCCGTGGATTGTATAGGAAGACTGTTTTATGTCATCGCCCGTAGGGCGCGGATTAGTCCAAATCCGTATATTTTAAATTTGGGTTTAGGTCAAGGATTTGCTTGACGGGATTTTGAACTTAGGTTGTATATTCCTTCAGTTCAAAAATATTTTTGTTTTATTTAAGGACCATTAATCTAGTTTCAGATTATGATCAACTTAAGTATATAAATGAGCATTTGGGCTCAGTTTGTATTTTGCTAAGGATACGTTAGTCTTATTTAAGACTAAGATCAACTTAACAACATTTTAGGATCAATTTTACTTAAGATCCAGTAACAGAACATTTGGTCACAGCTGCAAGAAACTTTAGAGACTTAGCCAATTTGGGCTTTAGTCTGCTTAGTTTTTCCTATTTTCAAAAGTGCTAAGCACTTTTTTGGGCTCTGTTTATTTAGTCTCTTTTTTATGCAAAAGTGATAAGCACTTATTTGACGCTCTGACACTCACATGGATGTCATGTGAAGCATTCAATTATGGGCACCGCCCAATCAGTGCTGAGCACTAAGCCGTTTTGACTGTTTATAGAGTGCTATGAACTTTTCTTTTTTTTGTGGCGCCCATGTGAGGAGCACGTGAGGTGCTGGGAACTGCCCAATCAGTGCTAAGCACTCAGCCATTTTGGTTATTTATGAAGTGCTAGGCACTCTTATTATTTTTATGGCGCCCACGTGAGGAGCACGTGAGGTGCTTGGCGCTGCCCAATCAGTGCAAAGCACTCATCCATTTTGGCTATTTATGGAGTGCTAGGCACTCTTATTATTTTTGTAGCGCCCACATGAGGAGCACGCAAGGCGTTAGGCTTCTGCTTTGGGCGCCCACATGTTTTCACGTGAGGCGCTGGGCGCTTTTGGGGGCGCCCATGTAGGAAGTATGTAAGGCGCTAAGTTCTTTTCTTTTTCACAGATTGAGTCTCTGGTAATGGCATTTTACCCATTAATGACAACCAAGATCTTTGTTTTGAAGATCTGGGATTAAGTTTTCTTTTAAGAATTAAGTTCTTTTATAAGAACTAAGTTTCCTTTAGGGTTAAACCCTATTTTCCGAAGAATTAAATCCCCATAGGATAGGTTCTTTTTCCTCGTTCTTTTCTGAATGTTTGATTCTCAAGAACAATATCTTCCTGATGAGAATTAAATTCTCAACTTGTGGGAAGCTTGTCTTGTGGATCTCTAATCCAGTGAAAGAACTAAATTGTTTGAGAAGGGTTAAACTCTTAAATAGATAAAAGAGATATTTTTATCTCTGTGTTTTCTTTACCTAGGTTCTTTTTCTTGAATAGGGAAGTCTTCTTCTTTGAGAATTAAATTCTCCGTCCTTTTGAAAACTTTCTGCCTTTTTTTCAGAAGATTATGGGGAATTCCTCTCTTTGAGACTTGAAGTCTCGGGTCCTTTATATAGTGGAGGCAAATTATTAATTGGTTTTGAGAAAATCTCTCATTGAAAGATTTCAATTGATTTAATTGGTCTCAAAATTGATTCGGGGAATTTTACCCACCGTTGGATCTTTGATCCAAGAATTTCTATTTTATAGAACATGTTTTTCTTGTTTTTAGCAAGATTTGGGAAATATTTTCCCATATGAAGAATTTTATTCTGTAAATGGTGATTTTTAATCACCATTGGATTTTTAATCCAAGAGCTCTCTATTTTACAGAGAGCGATCTTTTTTGTTTAAAAAGATTGAGGGAATATATTTCCAAAAAAATAGAATTTTATTCTATCATTGGATCTTTGATCTAACCGAGAGTATCTTTCTTATTTAGAAAGATTTGGCAGATATTTTCTCCCAATAGAATTTAATTCTACGTTTTGATTATTTATCAACCTCATTGGATGTTTGATCCAACGGCTCTATTTAACAGAGTATCCCAATTCTTATGTAGAATTTAATTATATTTATTTTCACTTAGCCACCGGCGCTCACATGTTGTGCACGTAGGCGCCATTTAAGAATTTAATTCTGTGCTTTGCACATTGGCACTCGCGTGAGGAGCACGTGTGGCGCCATATAAGAGTCTAACTCTTATGTAATAAGCCCTCCTATCTTTGCATATTGGCGCCCGCGTGAGGAGCACGTGCGGCGCCATATAAAATTCTAACTCCTATCTAATAAGCCCTCCTGTGCTGCAAATTGGCGTCCGTGTGAGAAGCACGTGCGGCGCTACCATAGGATTTAATCCTATAAGATTGGCTTTGACTCTGCACCCTCGTGGAGAGCACGTGAGGCGCTGCCTCATTAAATTCAATAAAGATTTGCTCTTTTATTGTATTTAAATATTGGTGGAACAAATGCCCCCACCGTTTTTCTCATGTGACACACACGTGAGTGCAATGGTGTCACTTTTTCCACCATTTGATCTTCTAGGAAGTTGAACCGTCCCTTCACATCTTATAAATAGGGCCTTTGGCCCTTGAGATAACTGTCGTTCCATCATCTTCTTTCTTCTTCCTTGAGAATTTAATTCTCTTTTTAGAACATAGATCTGTGCCATAAAAAAACTCTTAGAGTTGAACTCTGTCAAAAAAATTGGTAAGAATCATGACCAAATTTCAACCCTTAAAAAAATAACCCTCCTTTTTGTTTTGGATTTTTAACCAATTAACAGAGCTTTGCTCTTTTCTTTGAATGATCTCTTAGAGATCTTTAAAAAAGTTTTATTTGGGTAGACTATGGGTCTTAGAGCTCTTAGGGTTTTGCCCTGTTATTGACTCTGATCTCTTGAGGGTTTCTCTGGAATTTAATTCCAATATATTTCTCTTGGGGATTTCTAGGATTTAATCCCATTATCGGAGGAATTCAATTCCGGTTTGTTCTATAAAGCTTAGCTTTGAGAATATTTCTTTTGAAAATTCTTTTAGTAATTTTATTCCCTTTTCTTATTTTCTTTTCAGGGTTCTTTTTGCAGATTTGAATCTGTTGTAGAATTCGTTTTTCGAGAACATTGGGAGTTTTTAACTCTACAGTTCAATGAGATTTTTTCATTAAATGAGAATCATTTTGGATTCTTACAATGGGTGCATGTTTCATCATTGATGAGGCATCACATTGATTTTGTTGGGCCCATCGTCCCTTTTTCTTTGGACTGTAGTGACTTTAATATGCCAGAATGTAGTACAAACTTTGGTGTACTGAATATGCTAAGGCCTTTAATTGTAGTTGATTACTAACCCCCTTTTTTAGGTACTATGGCTTCCAATTCCTCCTTCCCCTACGTTCGCTTGGTGAGTGCTTTCGCCGATGAGCCTACAGATCGGGAAGTCTTTGCGCTAATTCGGGACTACGAACCAGAGCAAAAGTCTCTACATTTGTAGGGGTCATAGTACAGTTACATTATCCGGGGTCGGCGCAGTTTTACTTATGCGGTGCCATCATAACCGATCCCATCGATTCATTACGCTAACCCTCCTCAGGTCGCTTACGCAGTAGAACTGGACCTCGGAAGGTCGTCTCCAACCTTCCATAGCGTCGATACCAATGCAGCCACCGATGGCCTTAGACATTCTGGGGCGTCGCATATGCCAAGGAGAAGCGCTTCCTTAGGGGCAGGTTTATACGATAGAAATGAACCCCCGTCATCCGGCTTGTTATCTACAGTAGGTCCGTTACATTTTGTCGGCCAAGAAGTCGCTGCTGTTGAAGACCGGGATATCCAGTGATCTAAATGTCCCTCTTTTATTACCATACTCATCATGTGTGGTAGGTTAAATCCTTTCTAGAGCAATGGAATATCCCGACCCACACATTTCTCTTATTGGATCGGGATGTCTCAATCTCGCTGGAGGAATCCACGGAGATATCCTGGTTACCCGTCAGCGGAGAGCATTATGAGGAGATACTTCCTCTTGACGAGTATGTCTTCGCTACCGAATCAGTGGTTATGGGTCTTACCCTTGAGAATGCTGTTCGTCACAAATTTTCGAGCTTGATCAAAGTGTTGAACATATATGAGAGCTTATTCCGGGAGTCTGAGAGGCATGGAGTTAGCTTCACAGACTTCGTTGCCTGTTTCCTTCATCCGGAGGCTTTATCGATGAAAGCTGCGATGTTTTCCAAGCTCGATGATCCATTCGGCTTTGGATTGGACAAACTACCGACCACGGAGGCAGATTTAAAGCAATTCTTTATTCCGGATACCCTAATCGTCCCTTTCGCAGAGGTCGCCGCTCCGGACATTGATGATGAGACGTTCTTCATGGGGTTCATCGGCTTGTGGTTGAGCTGGTTCACACTTCCAATGCAACCCCGCTATATGAGATCATCTGTCTTTTATCCGGCTCACCGTATTGTGGCGGGGAGATGCATGGGTGTTGGGGTTGCAGGACTTGCTTACTTATATCATTGCCTGAGTCTAGTGGCCGACACCACTCAACCGGGTTTGAAACCCGTAAATCTCTCACTACATTACTTCACCTTGTGGATCAAGATGCATGTGCTAGGTGCTTTTGGTGTGCATAAACGACCCAGATTTTATGAAGGATGCAATTTTCCTCGGGTCATGCACTTGGTCGATGCTTCTTCTTCAGATTCACAGCAGGAGGCTCAGCGATTGCTTCTTCTCCCGCATATGGTGGGGGACAGCATGACCTTTATCGATAAAGTTCTGACCATCGGCAAGGAATCTTCCAAAGTAATCCAGCCGCTCCACGACATTTTCAAGGACGGAGCTTCTGTATTGAGGGCCCAAGTGATCGTCCATGAGTTTTCTATCAGGAAGGGTTTCCTGGTATTCAGACAAAAAGCCTCGATTTTGTTTATGAGATATAACCCGCATCGTTTTGCCCAGCAATCGAGTTACAACCAAGGCGTTCCCCTCGAGGCGTTCATCATTGATCCAGTTGCTACTAAGGAGGGTGTTCGTGCAGGGTTGTCTAGCATGGCAGCAAGATTTTGGGAGGTATCGTCCATGCCATTTTTAAAATTTTGCCGCATTAGCTAACCCTAACCTTAGAATCGTTACTAGAAAAAGCAACGAAACAAGTGAACAAGGAATACAACCTTTGTAGACCAGTCCTTTACTTCAAATGCTCCGTGTAGAAGTCCCTTCGCTGCGAGTAATGATCTCCCGAACTCTTAAGAGGATCCACAAGGTGAAAAATGCAAACTTGCTCGAAGTCTTCGAGGCCAAAGACAATCTATGTTGAGGAGACTCAAGCTCATGCTACCTCTTCACTAATTGTGAAATTAGTGAAGCAAACACCCTAAACTAAATGGCTAATAGTAGAAGATGATGAAGTAGGAAATGGGCTCACTTTAGTTTTATTTTTCTCACAATATTTCTTCATATCTTAAAACCCTAGAAAGCTTTTTGAGCTCTTGAAGAAGATGAAGAATGAAGAAGAGAGAATGAACCCACATGAGGTTAGAAATGTAACCATGGTGAGTTAATGTCATGCCTAACTCATGTACAGAATAAACTATGGCTTGTGGTTAAGGTTGGGTTAACAAATATCTTAAGCAAGACAAATAAGTGGACTAGGTCAATGTTCTACAAGCTTCATCCAAGCTTGAAACATTATCCACTAATTTGTAATAACTTAATGATAAATATTAACCATAATATAAACCCTAGCATGGTATAAGTCTCATACACCCTTGTTACATATGTAACCTAGCATGACACATGAATATATATCACATATATATTTATGTGTAAAAAGAAAACAATACATATATCACATATATGTAATGTGTATCAAATGTGATAAAAAGAATTACTTAAGTGAGCTAATATTAGTTAATGTAATGTAATACATCAAATATATAATTATACATTAAATTATTAAATCAACTCTTGATTTAATAATCCGGCTATATCACATATAACCGACTAACATCAAATGTAACAACTTATCGAATCAACATTTGATCCGATAACTTGGCTATATCACATATAACCGACGATGTCACAAAACACGAGAATAGAATGCGGTATCACATACACGCATTAATCTCGGTCCCGCACATATCACATATGTGCTCCTACTCCATTTCGCATGAACCAGGAAACCTCTGTGTAGGACTCTAAAGACTTGTCAATACGCCGGCAGTAGGTGATGATCATATCAAACACCCACAAGCCGCAAGCGGTCTGCTAAACGTAACGGCCACCTGGGTATTGAGCAATCAGAAGATAAACAAGCAAGCCTACTCATACTCCTGTGAATCCAATCAGTAACACTACTGTACATTCCGGTCTCTTCATCTGATATGTCGCATATCACAGCCTGGGGTTGGTAAAACGTCAGACCCCAATAGCCTGATAAGTCATGCCGATGCAAGGTCCATAACGGTTTGAGAAACTACTGATAACACTTACCTGTAGATCTCAGCAACCCTGGCCAGGGATTTCCTGTTATGGCCAATTGAGCATAGCGCAACATCAACTCCCAATACCGGGAGAGACGAAACCCCTCCTATCGCTCATTGCTCCATGTGACTCGGGACTGTACCCCAAAACCACCTTTTTGCACGATCTCTTAACCATGGTATGGTGGAAGTCAAAGCACAGTGGGAATCACACAAGACTTGATGACGATCTCGGGTCTACAGACTAACCTGTACCAGTGTCATCAGAGAACTGCTATCCGACGATACGTATAATACCATATAAGAATTCTCGGCGAGTCCGTCCAGTGTACCCAGTCTCCACTGAGCACCCGTATACCTTCTCTGATGTCAAACACCATTGGATGTGGGATCATCCATCGTCCATCATATGGGTCGAGAAGCGTATACACTAGTCTACTCTGGAGTATCGATGCCCTGTCTCGATACTCCCACGACTAGGAACATTTGAAGGATGTACTTATGTTCATACCAGAATACTGTATTTTATACCACCCATTCTTACGCTCGTTTAGTTATAGGCAGGTGCTTTTAATCAGTGTTTGCTACATATTTACAGGATACTGGTTCTCAGCTCTAAATAATGAAATTCATGGAAAAGTACGATAAATTCCGGATTACTGCCAACCACAGATAAAACACGGGTCTCCGCTCTCTATCCGTATGTTGCCGCACACCAGTTTAAGGGGCAAAATGGCAAATCGGTTGTCATTTTCATGCACAAAGCACAATGGCAACACAAAATCCAAGAAATCTACGTGGAGCTCGAGGAAATCATGGCAAAAGATCCATATCATATCACCTTTTGATCTACTGAAATTCTGGAAGAAATGTGAAGAGATTCTGAGAAAAGTACTATACCACACCGAAAAGGACCACAAACCAGGGAAAATCACCCAAAATGAAGGCCCAACTCCTCATAATGGCCGCGGTTCCGCGGCATAAGCATGCTTAGGGCGCAGAACCGCGGCAATGTGGGCTCGTCAACTGATGATTTTTCAGGAGTAGATTGGTACATTCATTTTGGTCCTGATTGTTGCCCTATATTCTCTGTTTCCTGCCTATAAATAGTCCACAACTTGCCAAGCCATTGGTGTTCATTCTTATGCCCTCTTTTTGTTAGCTTTTAGTTTTCTTCTTCTTCTTCTTCATCTTTCCTCCATTAAATTGTTGTGAGAGCTTTTGAGTGGATGTTAAATGAAGATGAGGGTTTTTGTATCATTCTTTTGCTTAGCTTCCCCCTTGAGCTCTCTACCTTAACTTGATCTTGCAACCTCTTAAGTGAGCTTGCAAGTTTAAACTTTGGTCATTGATCTCAAGGGGTTGTATCATTTGGTTCTCTCTTTTGTGCTTCATTCTCCATGAGTTCTTTGCCTTTTCTTGATCTTGCAACCTCTTAGTGAGCTTGCAAGTTTTAGATTTGGTTATTGAACCCATGTCTTGTATTTGGTTCTATGGTTCGTATTGTTATTTTCTTGCTTATTTCTTTCTTGCTTTTTATTACCTTGCTTTATTTTCATGCACTTAAATTCCATGCACTTTTAATTACTTGCTTGTAATCTTTTATTTTCTTTGTTTATCTTTTCTTTTGCTCTTTTTGGTTCGTTTTGTGAATGGTTGTAATATGTATTGTTAAGAATAAATACGATATTGTAAGTTAATGTTTCATTGCTCATTTTATTTTCCCGTTATTTTCCTTTGAACTCCGCCCAAACATTACGCAAGCGCTCCGTTAGGCACCCTACCCTACCAAGGTAACGGGGATTCCTAAACGCGACCGGTTGCGTTCGGTTTGGCCGGAGGCGAAAGCAAGAGACAAGAACGGAAGGAAAAGGGTAAATAAGCCGGATTTCATGAATACCGCGCTTAAATTCCCTAATCCACGTTGTTGCCGATTGCTCTAGCTTCAATTGGTCAAGACTCGGCTCAAAGGTTTTGAGTGCGGATTTCCTTAGCTTACACTTTCGTATCTTTTTCTTAACAACTTTATACTTGCATATAACACTTAGGATAGAACTGAACAAACATATACAAATTCTTCATTGACTCATCTAAGACAAGAACGGACATACAACCATCTCCCTGTGAATCGACCCGTGCTCAACCGGCTAGCTGCATAGCGACACCGTCCTGATCGCGGTTATACTTTAGAACTTTGAACATCCGACACGCCAAAAGCGTGCGATCAACTTACCGACTACCCTGTCCCCACTAGTATGATCTGCATCATAATCCTGGTAGTCAAGTACTCATCCTAAGGTCCTTATCAACATGTAATAGAGAGACAATAAGTGTATATGTTAAGATAAAGAGCAACCAAATAGCATACTATCATGTCGAGCAAGAAACTCCTCCCTATATATGTCCAAGCATCCACTACAATATACATCACATGTATAGTAATGGCCTCTAGGGCATACATATAACTAACAAACTCCCACTTGCACTAAGGCCATCTGTTGTAGTATCCAATACCCAACAATACAGCAGTGGTTGTAATATCCCATACCCAACCATCCTATAGAAGTCTCTCTATGGGTAAGGCCTTTGTGAGTGGATCCGCTGTGTTATCTTTCGTGTCTACTCTCCTTATGTCGTTCCTTTGGAGATCAAACATTTACCAGATCAGGTGATACTTGCCTCAGAATATGTCTGGAATGCTGATGGGACCTGCGTTCTTAGGCCAAAGCCACAACTCCATTGTTGTCACAATAACAGTTATTGGACACTCAATGATAGGAACCTTGTTCATCTCATGAACAAGAAAATGCCTAGACAGCCACTTTAGCAGAATCATTGGTAGCAATATATTCAGCCTTTATCGTCTAGTATGTCACGGTATCTAGCTTGGAACTCTTCTAACATACCGTCCCTGCACTGAGGGTAAAGAGAATGCCAGTGACTGACTCTCAGTCGACCTTATCACTCTGGAAGCTCGAACCAAGAACTTTCTTTTAGTGCTTGTCAAGTACATAAGAATGTCCTCCACAGCTTTCCAGTGATTCTCCCAAGATCCGATTGATTCTTATCACTACACCTAGTGAGTCATTTACATCTGGTCTGGTACATAACATCGCATACTCTGATAGAGCCTTCTGCCGAAGCATAGGGCATCCCTTGCACGCGAGCTCTCACCAAATCAATCTTGGGAGACATCTTTTTTTTTGGAGAGAGTGATCCATGAATAAGTGGGCGAACCACCATACTTAGAATCATCCATACTAAACCTCTTTAGTTTGGTGTTAATGTGTTAGTGTATATGCCCTAGAGGCCATTACTGTATCATACTAGTTTGTATATTACTTAATGGATGCTTGGGATATTCACCTTGTATATACAATCTTGCTCAAAATAGTAGTATGCTACTTGGTTTGTTTCTACTTCAATGTGTACTTGTGTTTATTTCAGTATATCACTTATACGCATTAGTGGAGCCCTTAGGATCTTTGCTTGATTACCAGCGTTGTGATGGCAGTCACACTAGTGGGGGCTGGGTAATCTATAAGTACATCCTTTTTCAGGTCCCTGGTCGCAGGACTATCGAGACAGGGCATCGATACTCCGGAGTAGACCAGCGCATGCGCTTCTCATCCCAGTGTGGGAGACGGTCTGTCCCACAGCCGTCAGTACGTCGTACTTGAGATAGTATGCGGGTGCTCGTTTGGTTACGGGTACACTGGACAGGACTCGTAGGGAACTGACTAGTTGGTAT
Source organism: Agapanthus africanus (assembly GCA_030015575.1). NCBI lineage: Eukaryota > Viridiplantae > Streptophyta > Magnoliopsida > Asparagales > Amaryllidaceae > Agapanthus > Agapanthus africanus. The sequence goes on along the minus strand of CM057344.1, from coordinate 156,885,520 downwards.
TATACCTATCGTCAGTTATCAGTTCCCAGGTGACATGAGTACAGCTTAGTCCGCTGACTTGACACTGTCACTTCGCCTCGGGTGTGTTCCCACTGTACTTTGATCACTACCCTACCACGGCTCAAAGGAGTCGTGCAAACAGGTGGTGGTTGGGTGCAGTCCCGAAGCACTTGGAGGCAGTGACGGTTAGACAGGATTCGTCTCTCCCGGTATTGGGGGTTGACATCGCGCTGTGTCTAGGAGAGCCATTACACCAGTAGTCCCTGGCCAGGGCAAACGAGATATACTGGTAGGTTTCCAGTGTTATCTCAGGGTGTATTGGGCTTCACTCCGGCACGACTTGTACCGCTATTAGGGGACTGACGTTTACCGTCCCCTAGGCCCGCCATGCGATGTATCAGACGAACAGACCGGACTGTACGGAGAATGTCACGCTCAGGCTCAGTAGGAGTTCAGATGGGTTTTCGCCTCGTCGGTCTTCTTGTCGGCATTACCTGGGGACCGTTACGCACAGCTAGTGCCGCTTGCGGTCTGTGGTTAAACCCACTGCCAGCGTAGTGTTGAGTCTTTAGAGTCCCACACAGAAAGCTTTTCGCCTTTAGGCAAAAGAGTAGAGGTCGCATGGTATTGCGACAGGTCGCATGGTTTTGCGACAGGGTTCGGTCACATCCGTGCACTTGTGCACGTACAGTGTCCGGACAGTTTACACTAGCGGGCTTTGGTTTAAGCCAGATCCTAGTGTACCTTATGGGATTGGATTTATCCAGTTTGCATTCGTGTTCCTCGGAACGCGGATGCGGGTGTGTATGCACAGTTGACAGGGAGGCAGAGGCAGCGGATTCTCATTAGGGTTGTTGACAGTTGACCGTTGACTTTTTGACTTTATGCTCAACCCTAATGAGAATATGATATGTGATTAACTATTATATTAATTAAGTGTTATGGTGATATGGTTGTTGACTTGTTGACTTTTGTTGACTTGTTGACTTTGGTGACTTGTTGACTTTTGTTGACTTGTTGACCGGTTGACTAGGCTTGACTAGTTGACCATCATGATAACCATGGTTATCATTTCATGCCAAAGACTTTTTCTTGCTTGTTCATTTGAGTAAAATGAGTGCATGACATGATAAGGTTATGGTTACTTCAACCATCACATAAGACTTTGGTTGATATGATGAGTTATCATTGCTTTGGATTATGAGAGGGTGAGAGACAAAATACTTGCTCATTTCTTTCTTGCTCATTCTCTCTCTTGTTCTTGAGCTCTCCTCTTGCTCTCATCCTCAACCTCTTGCTCCCTCTCTTGATCTATGGTTCTCTTGTCTCATGAGTTGAGAATCAAGAACCATAGATAAAATCCCATTCTAAATCATCTCTACTCATTCTAGTTCACTAGGTTTAGCAAACCAAGTGAACTAGTTTCTTCAAAGACCGAAGAAGGAGCTAAAGGTTGGAGCTTTCAAGTGGATCTATCTTCGGCATACGGAGACGACGAGAAGGAGCCATCGGACCACCACCGGAGCTCGAAGAGAAGGAGTTCAAGTCTAGGTATAACCATCTTCATCCGAGTAGCTAACTCTCTTTAGCATAGTTTGCTAGTTTTAGTTTAGACAACGATCCCGACCATAGTTTAGTCCATGTTGCCTCTTGCGATAAAAATTCGTTTTTTATACCGTTTCCGCCTCCCCGTAAGAACCGGGGGTCGCAATATGGACTTACAGTGGTATCAGAGCCTAACTAAACTTAAACTAGCTTGGTAGTGAAGTGTAACGAAGTTCGGAACCGGAAAAATCCAAAAACCAAACTTCACAAAAACTGAGTTTCTGTTGAAATTTTTTCTGCTCAAAATGAAAAACTTTACACTTGTAAATTCGGCTCAGGGTTTTGTGTGAACACCCAAGAAAAACGATACAGTGATTCGCCTAAAGTGCCGCGCTTCCGCCGCGTGATCCTTCTTAGCCGCCGCGGAACCGCCGCGACTTGGTGTCTTCTCTGCATCGTTTTTCGTGCAGTGTGTTTGTGTGTTGGTTTTGGGATTTTTAAAATATATTGTAAGTCCGTGTTGCCCACCCCGGTGCTTACGGGGAGGCGGAAAACATAATAAAAATCGGATTTTTAATGACTTAGGCAACATGGACTATGCATGTGAGGATCTTTGCTAAACATAAACTAGCTAACCCTAACTACAAAGTAACTAAGTGATGAAAGGTTATACCTTTGGTCTTTAGTCCTTCTCTCCTTGCTCCTAGGTATGGTAGAAAAGGATCACCTTGCTTGTCTTCTCCCGTCAAAGAAGGATCCACTTGAAAGCCACCACCTTTAGCTTCAACTCCAAGCTAGGAGCAACTAGAGTACAAGAAATGCTAAGACTTGAACCCTAGAAGTGAGTAGAGAAGATCAAGAGAGGGTTTTTCTCAAGCCCTTTTTGTTTCTCAACACATGAGAGGGAGAGAGCTTGAGGGAGAGGATGAGCAAGAGAGAGAAAAAATATGATAGAATGAGAGAATAGTGAGCCATTCTCACTAATATGTGAGGATAATTTTAATTAGATAATTAGCTTGAAAATTGTCATGATAAATCATGAATTGACCATTATCATTTCATTTTTGCAAAGATCAAAGAGCATCTTCCAAATGAAATGATTATGGTCAAGTTGTCAACATGGTCAACAAGTCAATGAAGTCAAATTGTCAACAACAACCATGCACAATAATTAAGCTAATTATCAATTAACAATAATCCACACAAAAACAATAGGGTTAATAAAATGACAAATGCCATTAACCCAAAACAAGGTCCTCTCCCCCAATCTCAAGCAACTGTGCATACGCACCCGCATTCGTGATCCGAGGAACACGAACACAATAAGAAAAACCAATCTCAAATCATATACTAGGATCCGGCTTAAACCAAAGCCCGCTAGTATAAACTGTCCGGACAGCAAACGTGCACAAGTGCGCGGATGCGAACGAACCCTGTCGCAAAACCATGTGACCTCTACTCGTTTTGCCTAAAGGCGAATAGCTCTATGTGTGGGACTCTAAAGACTCGACACTACGCTGGCAGTGGGTTTAACCACAGACCGCAAGCGGCACTAGCTGTACGTAACGGTCCCCAGGTAGATGTCGATAAGAAGACTGACGAGGTGAACCCCATCTGCACTCCTACTGAGCCTGTATGTGACAGTCTCCGTACAGTCCGGTCTGTTCGTCTGATACATCGCATGGCGGGCCTAGGGGGGCGGTGAACGTCAGTCCCCTAATAGCGGTACAAGTCGTGTCGGAGTGTAGCCCAGAACACCCTGAGATAACACTGGAAACCTACCAGTATATCTCGCTTGCCCTGGCCAGGGACTACTCGTGTAATGGCTCTCCTAGACACAGCGCGATGTCAACCCCCAATACCGGGAGAGACGAATCCTGTCTAACCGTCACTGCCTCCAAGTGCTTCGGGACTGCACCCAAAAACTACCTGTTTGCACAGCTCCTTTGAGCCGTGGTAGGGTAGTAATCAAAGTGCAGTGGGAACACACTCGAGGCGAAGTGACAGTGTCAAGTCAGCGGACTAAGCTGTACTCATGTCACCTGGGAACTGATAACTGACGATAGGTATATTACCAACCAACAGTTCCCGACGAGTCCTGTCCAGTGTACTCGTAACCTAACGAGCACCCGCATACTATCCCAAGTACGACGTACTAACGGCTGTGGGACAGACCGTCTCCCACACTGGGATGAGAAGCGCATACGCTAGTCTACTCCGGAGTATCGATGCCCTGTCTCGATAGTCCAACGACCAGGGACCTGTATAAGGATGTGCTTATAGATTACCCAGCTCCCACGAGTGCGAGCGCCATCACAACGCTGGTAATCAAGCAAAGATCCTAAGGGCTCTACTAATATGTATACCAGCAATATGTTAAAAGAAACACATGCACATATTAAAGCAGAGACAAACCAAGTAGCATACTACCATTTCGAGCAAGATTGTATATACAGCTGTGAATATCCCAAGCTTCCATTAAGTAATATACAAGCTAGTATGATACAGTAATGGCCTCTAGGGCATATACACTAACAATCTCCCACTTGCACTAAGGCCATGTACTGGCGTATCGAAGACCTATCATCTCGATCAGCCGCTCGAACTGAGTCTGGGGCAAGGCCTTGGTGAATGGATCTGCTGTGTTATCCTCTGATGCAACTCTCCGGACCTCGATCTCCTGGCGATCCACGATCTCCCTGATCAGGTGATACCGCCTTAAGATGTGTCTGGATTTCTGATGGGACCTGGGTTCCTTCGCTAAAGCTATAGCCCCGTTGTTGTCGCAATACAGAGGTATTGGGTCAACAATGGACGGAACCACCTGAAGTTCTTTCAAGAACTTCCTCATCCAGACAGCTTCTTTTGCGGCATCAGATGCAGCGATGTATTCCGCTTCCATAGTCGAGTCAGCAACGGTTTCCTGTTTGGAGCTCTTCCAACACACCGCCCCTCCATTGAGGGTAAAGACAAAACCCGACATGGACTTGGAATCATCCTTGTCACTCTGGAAGCTGGAGTCAGCAAAGGCCTCAACCTGCAGGTCTTTTCCGCCATACACCAAGAACATCTCCTTAGTCCTTCTCAGGTACTTGAGAATGTTCTTTACTGCTATCCAATGTTTCTCCCCAGGGTTTGACTGATACCTGCTTACCACACTCAGTGCATAAGCCACATCCGGTCTGGTACACAACATCGCATACATTATAGAGCCTACCGCAGAAGCGTAGGGTATAATAGACATGCGATCCCTCTCCAAATCAGTCTTGGGAGACATCTCTTTGGAGAGGGTGATCCCGTGACAAGCCGGTAGATTACCGCGCTTGGAATCTTCCATACTGAATCTCTTCAGTATGGTGTCGATGTACCTGGACTGCGAGAGTCCTAATATCCTCTTGGATCTGTCACGGTAGATCCGGATACCCAGAATGTAGGAGGCATCACCCAGGTCTTTCATGGAGAACCTGTGTGACAAGAACCCCTTGACAGATTGTAGCATAGGAATGTCATTTCCTATTAAGAGAATGTCATCCACGTATAAAACGAGGAATACTACAGTTCTCGCTACAAATCTACAATAGATGCATGGTTCATCTGGATTTTTGATAAAGCCAAATTCTTTGACCGTCTCATCAAAACAGATGTTCCAACTCCGCGATGCCTGCTTGAGTCCATAAATGGACTTGAGCAACTTGCACACCTTTCCGCTGCTCCCACCCTGAATGAAACCCTCTGGCTGGTCCATATAGACGCACTCCTCTAAATGACCATTTAGAAAAGCTGTCTTTACGTCCATCTGCCAAATCTCATAATCGTGGAAAGCAGCGATGGCAAGAAGGATCCGAATGGATTTCAGCATAGCTACTGGAGAAAAGGTTTCGTCATAGTCCAAACCAGGTCGCTGACGAAAACCCTTTGCTACCAGTCTAGCTTTATAGGTCTCAACCTGTCCATCTACACCAATCTTCCTTTTGAAGATCCACTTGCATCCTACGGGTTTTACCCCGTCTGGAGCAATGTCCAACGTCCATACCTTGTTGGTGTACATGGACTCCATCTCGGTCCGCATTGCATCCAGCCATTTTACCGAGTCGACGCTCTGAATGGCTTGCTGGAAGCTAGTAGGCTCATCACAATCCAGGATGCAGTCTTCTCTATCCCCGTCAATGAGAAAACCGTAGTATCTCTCGGGCGGATGAGACTGCCTACTACTCCTGCGGAGTGGCATAGGAATGTCCTGTTCTTTTGAACCTTCTGGTTCCACTAAACTTTCAGTAGTAGTTTGTGGTTCTGGAATTTCTTCCAGTTCTATTGCGCTCCCACTTATTTCTTTTTCTATGAACTGATGTTCTAGAAAGTGGGCATTGCGAGAAACAAGGACTTTTTGTTCCTCTGCGTAATAGAAAAGATACCCCCTGGAGTTCTTTGGGTATCCCACAAACTTGCACAGTACTGAGCGTGCCTCGAGCTTGTCCACATGCTGCTTTTTGACATAAGCTGGACATCCCCAAATCTTCAAGTATTGAAGATAGGGTTTCTTCCCACTCCATAACTCATATGGTGTGGTAGGCACAGTCTTAGTGGGAACACGGTTCAAAAGATATGCAGCTGTTTCTAGCGCATATCCCCAGAATGATCGCGGTAACTCAGCGTTACTCATCATGGACCGTACCATATCCAATAGGGTTCGGTTCCGTCTCTCCGATACACCGTTATGTTGCGGGGTGTATGGAGGAGTAAGCTGAGAGAGAATTCCATTCTCTTTTAAGTAATTCAGGAATTCGGCACTTAAGTATTCTCCTCCTCGATCCGATCTTAGGATCTTGATACTTTTGCCTGTTTGTTTTTCTACTTCATTTTTATATTCCTGGAACTTATCAAAAGCTTCGGATTTATGCTTCATTAAGAAGACATGTCCGAATCTTGAGAAATCATCCGTAAAAGTTATGAAGTAAGAAAAACCGCTTCGCGCATGTGTAGACATTGGACCGCACACGTCACTGTGTACGAGTCCCAAGAGCTCGCTCGCTCTTTCTCCGTGTCCAGAAAACGGAGCCTTTGTCATCTTTCCTTTGAGACAGGATTGACAAGTTGTATACGATTGATATTCGAACGAATCTAAGTATCCTTCAGTATGTAACTTAGTCAATCTTCTCTCGTTGATGTGACCCAGTCTACAATGCCATAAGAAAGTTTTATTAATTTCTGGAGACTTTCTTTTGTGTGTATTCTGGATATTGAAAATCTGTGGTTGGTTTAAAACGTATATACCGTTGTTCAATGTACCTGACCCAATCAACACTTGATTAAGGTGAATGTTCACTACATTACTTACAAATGCAAATTCATAACCTTCTTTAGATAATAAAGATACAGAAATGATATTACAGGTTGCATTTGGTACATAATAACAACTACGCAAAACCAAAAAGTGTCCATCTGATAATCCCAGGTGATAGTCCCCCACGGCCTCAGCATCCATGCTAGCACCGTTCGCAACTCTGAGGGTCATGTCACCTGCCTTCAAAACTCTACGCTTTCTCAACGCCTGCAAAGAATTACAGATATGAGATCCTGATCCGGTATCCAATACCCAGGAATTAGAGTTTATTGATAGACAATTTTCAATAACATACACACCTGAAGCTGAAGCTGCAACTCGCTTCAAATCCTGTGTTCTGGCTTTCCAAGCCTTGCAATCTTGTTTCCAGTGACCACTTTTGTGACAATAGAAGCATTCTTCCTTCCCCACCAGCTTCCCCGCTACCTTTGTTGCTTTACCCTTTCCCTTCGTATCCACTTTACCGACACCGCCTCTTGGTTTGGCGGGGGCTTTCTTCTTCTTGCCCTTGGCTTTCGCCCTGGACCTAGAAGAGGAAGATCCTCCTACAAACAAAGTGGATGTCTCCCTACCCTTCTGTAGGGTGCCCTCAGCAGTCCTCAACATGTTCAGAAGTTCGGCAAGTTCAACCTCCTTTCCTTGCATGTTGAAGTTAAGAATGAACTGGGCGTAAGTGGAAGGAAGGGACTGGAGAATCAAATCGGTATAGAGTTCATTCTCCAACGTGGTCCCAAGGTCCGCGAGCTCCTCTATGTAGCCGATCATCTTAAGCACGTGGTCCGCTACCGATGATCCGACGGCCAACCTTGCCGAAAAGAGCTTCTTCGACACTTCGTATCTAGCGATACGAGACTACTCTCCATACAGTTCTTTTGTATGGAGAAATATGGACTCTAGGTCCATATTCTCATGCCTCCTCTGATGGTCGTTGTCCATCGAGGCTAGTACGAGGCATCTGGCCCTCGCGCAATCTATCTCCCATGTCTTACGGATTTCAACATCCGCGACGCTGGAGGTGGGACCTGGGACAGGGGGAGCTTTGGTGGTAAGTATATACCCCAGCTTGTCATAAGTGATAGCCATCTTGACATTCCTGAGCCAATCTTTGTAGTTTGGCCCTGTCAATATGTTTTTATCTAATAGTAACTTAAGTCCGGTCATCTTGAATGGTCGCTGCAATTAGGAGAGAGAAAAGAAACACTTTAGCATGATGCTCTTGCAAGTTTAGAGTGATTTTTAGTTTGTCTAAACTGGATGGCTCCCACTGTCTCTCGAATCCCTTCTCAAACCATAAAGAAAAGGATTAGCCGGGATCATTCTCACCGTACAATACTTGCTTAACCGTTCAGCCAGGCCAGTGTCGGTACTTCGAGGGAGGTTTTCCAACGCTTTCGCGAAGTTCCTTAATTAAGTAACCTCTTTTCCCTGTGGGCGTAGCCCCGCTAACACCTTTCTAGGCACCTACTAGGTTTATAGCATTGATCGTTAAGTGAGAGTTTTCCCGAGGAGTAGCATATACTCACAGTAGGATCGGGATCCAAATATCATCGCGTGATAAAGCCGAAGGAATCCTACCAGAATTATCACACTCCAAATGGTATGCAACGCTAGCAAGTTTCAGTACTTATGAAACTCCCGATGTGGATTTTTGCCCCATGCTCTTATGACCTTGGCGTGAGGTCAAAATGTCATAAGTCACATGTCAAGTTCTTCCCATCATTATCCTGGTTAATTTGAACCCACCCGTACCTACCCTTGACGTAGGCCAAAACGGCAGTACGACTGTCTCAAATCAACGCATTCTATCTATGCAACGGATAAATATCCGGTAGCTACCAATCACTATGCCTTGGCGTGAGGTCAAAATACATAGCTTGAATACTACCGAATATTTAACCGAAATGATGGAGGGCTACGGATGGTTTTGGCGAAACCGTGAACGTAGTGAACTTGATATAATCGATGGAACGAGATAGCTTTTAAAAGGAGTGGTTCAAGCTCCGCGTTTAAAAGTTTAGTTTTGAAAAGAACCGAGTGGTTTTTCAAAGTGTTCCAATCGACTTTTACTTGGTTTATTTCTTGCATTAGTTCTTTTAATGCGTCCCATCATTTAATCCTACCATTGCAGAAAACAACCAAAATATGACGTACGCTTATGCCATTCGCATTCGCCACGGGGCCCCGTCATCACCCGTTAGGTTACTTAACTAACGACAGAGCGGGGGCTGGGCTAGCGCGGCTGTAAAACATAAGCAACGCCTAAATAGTTATTATATATAAATATATAGCAATGATAGACATTACAGATCACAGATGAATACATTGGATATACTAGGAATCCGCAATGCGTTCGAGCCTGCAACGCAAAGCGGATTACACGGTCGCGGTGAATAGCCAATACCCCACCCAAGACCCCTACGGGTGCGGCAAACTACCCGCCAAGCACCCGAAGCGAAGCAACCTCCCTCACCACCGTGAGTAGGCCACTCGGCACTTCGAGATACCCGGTAGTTTGTGCACCCCCTCCATGGGTCTATCCTAGGAGCAAAAACAGTAAAAAGAATTATACAATGACGGCTACAACCCCGACCCGGTTGTGCGGCCATACAAAGAATATTATTACATCAATTTACATGTTACAAATGAATGAAAGAAAAACAACGCTCATCTCACATCCACCCCGGCCATTCACCCGCGACAATCCAATCCATTCATATCCACAAACCAATAACAATCACAGATCATGTATAACCCCGACTAATCGTCTTATAGCGATTAGCCGACGTTCAATACATGCAAGCATTACAGATATAACCGATATAGTTAAAGTGCAGTGAAGTTCGGAAAAATACGGAATTATAGGACCCCAAAAGGAAATTTCTTTTCTGGAAAATCTGGGTACATATAATATATCCTAGAAATCCCAAAACCAACAAAAACACACTCTGCACGAAAAACGATGCGCCGATCACGACAATCCGCGGCGGTTCCGCCGCATATACCTACTTCATGCGGCGGAAGGGCGGCGACTTGAGGGAATTAGGGTATCGTTTTTCTTGGGTGTATTCACAAAACCCTGAGACGATTTTACATGTATACAGTTTTTCATTTTGAGCAGAAATAATTTTAACAGAAACTTGGATTTTGTTAAAGTTTGGTTTTGTGATTTTTCCTGTTCCGAACTTCGTTACACTTAACTACTTAACTAGTTTAGGTTTAGTTAGGCTCTGATACCACTGTAAGTCCGTGTTGCCCACCCCGGTGCTTACGGGGAGGCGGAAAACATAATAAAAATCGGATTTTTAATGACTTAGGCAACATGGACTATGCATGTGAGGATCTTTGCTAAACATAAACTAGCTAACCCTAACTACAAAGTAACTAAGTGATGAAAGGTTATACCTTTGGTCTTTAGTCCTTCTCTCCTTGCTCCTAGGTATGGTAGAAAAGGATCACCTTGCTTGTCTTCTCCCGTCAAAGAAGGATCCACTTGAAAGCCACCACCTTTAGCTTCAACTCCAAGCTAGGAGCAACTAGAGTACAAGAAATGCTAAGACTTGAACCCTAGAAGTGAGTAGAGAAGATCAAGAGAGGGTTTTTCTCAAGCCCTTTTTGTTTCTCAACACATGAGAGGGAGAGAGCTTGAGGGAGAGGATGAGCAAGAGAGAGAAAAAATATGATAGAATGAGAGAATAGTGAGCCATTCTCACTAATATGTGAGGATAATTTTAATTAGATAATTAGCTTGAAAATTGTCATGATAAATCATGAATTGACCATTATCATTTCATTTTTGCAAAGATCAAAGAGCATCTTCCAAATGAAATGATTATGGTCAAGTTGTCAACATGGTCAACAAGTCAATGAAGTCAAATTGTCAACAACAACCATGCACAATAATTAAGCTAATTATCAATTAACAATAATCCACACAAAAACAATAGGGTTAATAAAATGACAAATGCCATTAACCCAAAACAAGGTCCTCTCCCCCAATCTCAAGCAACTGTGCATACGCACCCGCATTCGTGATCCGAGGAACACGAACACAATAAGAAAAACCAATCTCAAATCATATACTAGGATCCGGCTTAAACCAAAGCCCGCTAGTATAAACTGTCCGGACAGCAAACGTGCACAAGTGCGCGGATGCGAACGAACCCTGTCGCAAAACCATGTGACCTCTACTCGTTTTGCCTAAAGGCGAATAGCTCTCTGTGTGGGACTCTAAAGACTCGACACTACGCTGGCAGTGGGTTTAACCACAGACCGCAAGCGGCACTAGCTGTACGTAACGGTCCCCAGGTAGATGTCGATAAGAAGACTGACGAGGTGAACCCCATCTGCACTCCTACTGAGCCTGTATGTGACAGTCTCCGTACAGTCCGGTCTGTTCGTCTGATACATCGCATGGCGGGCCTAGGGGGGCGGTGAACGTCAGTCCCCTAATAGCGGTACAAGTCGTGTCGGAGTGTAGCCCAGAACACCCTGAGATAACACTGGAAACCTACCAGTATATCTCGCTTGCCCTGGCCAGGGACTACTCGTGTAATGGCTCTCCTAGACACAGCGCGATGTCAACCCCCAATACCGGGAGAGACGAATCCTGTCTAACCGTCACTGCCTCCAAGTGCTTCGGGACTGCACCCAAAAACTACCTGTTTGCACAGCTCCTTTGAGCCGTGGTAGGGTAGTAATCAAAGTGCAGTGGGAACACACTCGAGGCGAAGTGACAGTGTCAAGTCAGCGGACTAAGCTGTACTCATGTCACCTGGGAACTGATAACTGACGATAGGTATATTACCAACCAACAGTTCCCGACGAGTCCTGTCCAGTGTACTCGTAACCTAACGAGCACCCGCATACTATCCCAAGTACGACGTACTAACGGCTGTGGGACAGACCGTCTCCCACACTGGGATGAGAAGCGCATACGCTAGTCTACTCCGGAGTATCGATGCCCTGTCTCGATAGTCCAACGACCAGGGACCTGTATAAGGATGTGCTTATAGATTACCCAGCTCCCACGAGTGCGAGCGCCATCACAACGCTGGTAATCAAGCAAAGATCCTAAGGGCTCTACTAATATGTATACCAGCAATATGTTAAAAGAAACACATGCACATATTAAAGCAGAGACAAACCAAGTAGCATACTACCATTTCGAGCAAGATTGTATATACAACTGTGAATATCCCAAGCTTCCATTAAGTAATATACAAGCTAGTATGATACAGTAATGGCCTCTAGGGCATATACACTAACATATATTATATGTGCCCAGATTGTCCAGAAAAGAAATTTCCTTTTGGGGTCCTATAATTCCGTATTTTTTCCGAACTTCACTGCACTTTGACTATGATGGTTATATCTGTGATGCTTACATGTATTGAACGTCGGCTAATCGCTATAAGTCGATTAGTCGGGGTTATACATGATCTGTAATGTGCTGGAATGTGTATATAAATATGTTGGATTGTCGCGGGTGAATAGCCGGCGGTTGTGAGACGAGAGTTTTCTTTTCTTGCAATTCATGTAAATTTGTAAATTGATGTAATAATTATTTGTATGGCCGCACAACCGGGTCGGGGTTGTAGCCGTCATTGTATAATTTCTTTTTACTGTTTTTGCTCCTAGGATAGACCCATGGAGGGGTGCACAAACTACCGGGTATGCCGAAGTGTCGAGTGGCCTACTCATGGAGATGAGGGAGGTTGCTACGCTTCGGGTACTTGGCGGGTAGTTTGCCGCACCCGTAGGGGTCTTGGGTGGGGTTTTGGCTATTCACCGCGACCGTGTTATCTGTTTTTGTTACAGGCTCGTACAAATTACAGATTGCTAGTATATCCAATGTATTTATCTGTGATCTGAAATGTTTATCATTGCAGTATATCTATATATGATATTATTTAGGCGTTGCTTATGTTTTACAGACGCGCTAGCCCAGCCCCCGCTCTGTCGTTAGTTAAGTAACCTAACGGGTAATGACAGGGCCCCGTGGCGAATGCGAATGGCATAAGCGTACGTCATATTTTGGTTGTTTTCTGCAATGGTAGGATTAATTGATGGGACGCATTAAAAGAACTAATGCAAGAATATCACGCATTAAAAGAACTAATGCAAGATAATAAACCAAGTTAAAGTCGTTGGAACACTTTCGAAAAACCACTCGGTTCTTTTCAAAACAACTTTTAAATACGGAGCTTGAGCCACTCCTTTTAAAAGCTATCTCGTTCCATCGACCAAATCAAGTTCACTACGTTCACGGTTTTGCCAAAACCATCCGTAGCCCTCCGTCGTTTCACATGAATAGTCAATAGTATTCAAGCTGTGTTTGTTGGCCAAAGTCAAGGCACAGTGATTGGTAGCTATTGGGTATTCATGTGCAGCATAGATAGATGCGTTGGTTTGGAACAGTCGTACTGCCTTGTTGGCCAAAGTCAAGGGTAGGTGCGGGTGGATTCAAACTAACCTGGAGAACGACGGGCAGAACTTGACATGTGACTTATGATTTGTTGGCCAAAGTCAAGGTCATAAGAGCATGGGGCAAAAATCCACATCGGGAGTTTCATAAGTACTGAAACTTGCTAGATTTGCATACCATTTGGAGTGTGATGATTCTGGTAGGATTCCTTCAGTTTCGTCACGCGATGATATTTGGATCCCGATCCTACTGTGAGTATATGCTACTCCTCGGGAAATTTCTCACTTAACGATCAATGCTATAAACCTAGTAGGTGCCTAGAAAGGTGTTAGCGGGGCTACGCCCCCAGGGAAAAGAGGTTCTCTAATTAAGGAACTTCGCGAAAGCGTTGGAAAACCTCCCTCGAAGTACCGACACCGGCCTGGCTGAACGGTTAAGCAAGTATTGTACGGTGGGATTGATCCTGACTAATTCTTCCTTTATGGTTTGAGGAGGGATTCGAGAAACAGTGGGAGCCATCCTGTTTAGACAAACTAAAAACCACTCTAAACTTGCAAGAGCATCATGCTGAGTGTTTCTTCTTCTCTCTCCTAATTGCAGCGACCAATCAACATGACTGGACTTAAGTTACTCCTAGATAAAAACAAACTGACAGGGCCAAACTACAAAGATTGGCTCAGGAATGTCACGATAGCAATCACTTATGACAAGCTGGGGTATCTTCTTACCACCAAAGCTCTCCCTGTCCCTGGTCCAACTTCCAGTGTCGCGGATAAGGAAATCCGCAAGACTTGGGAGATTGTTAGCGCGAAGGCCAAGTGCCTCCTGCTTGCCTCGATGGACAACGAACATCAGAGGAGGCATGAGAATATGGACATGGAGTCCATATTGCTCCATACAAAAGAACTGTATGGAGAGCAATCACGTATCGCAAGATACGAAGCGTCGAAAAAGTTATTTTCGACAAGAATGGCCGTCGGATCATCAGTAGCCGAGCATGTGCTAAAGATGATCGGCTACATTGAGGAGCTCGCTGACCTAGGGATCACATTAGAGAGTGAGCTATATACGGATATAGTTCTCCAGTCCCTTCCTTCCACTTACGCCCAGTTTATACTGAACTTCAACCTACAAGAAAAAGAGGTTGAACTATCAGAGCTCCTCAACATGCTGAGGAGCGCAGAGGGCACCCTACAGAAAGGTAGGGAAACATCCACTTTGTTTGTAGGAGGATCATCTTCTTCTAGGTCCAAGGCGAAAGCCAAGGGAAAGAAGAAGAAGGCCCCCGCCAAACCAAGGGGCGGTGTTAGTAAAGTGGATACGAAGGGAAAAGGTAAAGCAACAAAGATAGCGGGGAAGCTTGTGGATAAAGAAGAATGCTTCTATTGTCATAAGAAAGGACACTGGAAGAATGATTGCAGGGCCTGGAAGGCCAGAACACAGGAATTGAAGCAGGTTGCAGCTTCAGCTTCAGGTGTGTATGTTATTGAAAATTGTCTTTCAATAAACTCTACTTCCTGGGTATTGGATACCGGATCAGGATCTCATATCTGTAATTCTTTGCAGGCGTTGAGAAACCGTAGGGTTTTGAAGGCAGGTGACATGACCCTCAAAGTTGCGAACGGAGCTAGCATGGATGCTAAAGCCGTGGGGGACTATCACCTGGGAATGTCAGATGGACATGTTTTGGTTTTGCGTAATTGCTTTTTTGTACCCAACGCAACTTGTAATATCATTTCTGTATCTTTAGTTTCTAAAGAAGGTTATGAATTTGCGTTTGTAAGTAATGTTGTAAACATTCACCTTAATCAAGTTTTGATTGGGTCAGGTACATTGAGTAATGGTATATACGTGTTAAACCAACCACAGATTTTCAACGTCCAGAATACACACAAAAGAAAGTCTCCGGAAATAAATCAGACTTTCTTATGGCATTGTAGATTGGGTCACATCAATGAGAGAAGGTTGACTAAGTTACATACAGAAGGATATTTGAATGCGTTCGAATATCAATCGTATGCCACTTGTCAATCTTGTCTCAAAGGAAAGATGACAAAGACTCCGTTTACTGGACATGGAGTAAGAGCGAGCGAGCTCTTGGGACTCGTACACAGTGACGTGTGCGGTCCAATGTCTACACATGCCCGAAGCGGACATTCTTACTTCATTACTTTTACGGATGACTTCTCAAGGTACGGTTATGTCTTCTTGATGAAACATAAGTCCGAGGCCTTTGGAAAATTCCAGAAGTATAAGAATGAAGTAGAGAAACAGACCGGCAAAAGTATTAAGATTCTAAGATCGGATCGAGGTGGAGAATACTTAAGTGCCGAGTTCCTGGACTATTTAAAAGAGAACGGAATTCTCTCTCAGCTTACTCCTCCATACACCCCGCAACATAACGGTGTATCGGAGAGACGGAACCGCACCCTATTGGATATGGTGCGGTCCATGATGGGTAATGCTGAGTTACCGCGATCATTCTGGGGGTATGCGCTAGAATCAGCAGCGTACCTTTTGAACCGAGTTCCGACTAAGACTGTGCCTTCCACACCATATGAAATGTGGTGTGGGAAGAGACCCTATCTTAAGCACATTAAGACATGGGGATGTCCGGCTTTTGTCAAAAAGCAGCATGCGGACAAGCTCGAGGCACGCTCAGTACAGTGCAAGTTTGTGGGGTATCCAAAGAACTCAAAAGGATATTTCTTCTACTGTGAAGAGGAACAAAAAGTTCTTGTTTCTCGTCAAGCCTACTTCTTGGAAACTGAGTTTTTGGAAAACCAGATAAGTGGGAGCACAGTAGAACTGGAAGAAATTCCAGAACCACGGACTGTTACTGAAAGTTTAGTGGAACCAGAAGGTTCGGAAGAACAGGACATTCCTACGCCGCTCCGCAGAAGTAGTAGGCAGTCTCATCCGCCTGAGAGATACTACGGTTTTCTCATAGACGGGGATAGAGAGGATTGCATCATAGATTATGATGAGCCTACTAGCTTCCAGCAGGCCGTTCAGAGCGTTGACTCAGTGAAATGGCTGGATGCAATGCGGACCGAAATGGAGTCCATGTACACCAACAAGGTATGGACGTTGGACATTGCTCCAGACGGGGTAAAACCCGTAGGATGCAAGTGGATCTTCAAAAGGAAGATTGGTGTAGATGGACAGGTTGAGACCTATAAAGCTAGGCTGGTAGCAAAGGGTTTTCGTCAAAGACCTGGCTTGGACTACGACGAAACCTTTTCTCCAGTAGCCATGCTGAAATCCATTCGGATCCTTCTTGCCATTGCTGCCTTCCACGATTATGAGATCTGGCAAATGGACGTAAAGACAGCTTTTCTAAATGGAAATTTAGAGGAGTGTGTCTATATGGACCAGCCAGAGGGTTTCATTCAGAGTGGGAGCAGCGGAAAGGTGTGCAAGTTGCTTAAGTCCATCTATGGACTAAAGCAGGCATCGCGGAGTTGGAACATCTTCTTTGATGAGACGGTCAAAGAATTTGGCTTTATCAAAAATCCAGATGAACCATGCATCTATAGTAGATTTGTAGCGAGAACTGTAGTATTCCTCGTTTTATACGTGGATGACATTCTCTTAATAGGAAATGACATTCCTATGCTACAATCTGTCAAGGGGTTCTTGTCACACAGGTTCTCCATGAAAGACCTGGGTGATGCCTCGTACATTCTGGGTATCCGGATCTACCGTGACAGATCCAAGAGGATATTAGGACTTTCACAGTCCAGGTACATCGACACCATACTGAAGAGATTCAGTATGGAAGATTCCAAGCGCGGTAACCTACCGGCTTGTCACGGGATCACCCTCTCTAAAGAGATGTCTCCCAAGACTGATTTGGAGAGGGATCGCATGTCTATTATACCCTACGCTTCTGCGGTAGGCTCTATAATGTATGCGATGTTGTGTACCAGACCGGATGTAGCTTATGCACTGAGTGTGGTAAGCCGGTATCAGTCAAACCCTGGGGAGAAACACTGGATAGCGGTAAAGAACATTCTCAAGTACCTGAGAAGGACTAAGGAGATGTTCTTGGTGTATGGCGGAAAAGACCTCCAGATCGAGGCCTTTGCTGACTCCAGCTTCCAGAGTGACAAGGATGATTCCAAGTCCATGTCGGGTTTTGTCTTTACCCTCAATGGAGGGGCGGTGTGTTGGAAGAGTTCCAAACAAGAAACCGTTGCAGACTCGACGATAGAAGCGGAATACATCGCTGCATCTGATGCCGCAAAAGAAGCTGTCTGGATGAGGAAGTTCTTGAAAGAACTTCAGGTGGTTCCGTCCATTGTTGATCCAATACCTCTGTATTGCGACAACAACGGGGCTATAGCTTTAGCGAAGGAACCCAGGTCCCATCAGAGATCCAGGCACATCTTGAGGCGGTATCACCTGATCAGGGAGATCGTGGATCGCCAGGAGATCGAGGTTCGAAGAGTCGCTTCAGAAGATAACACTGCAGATCCATTCACCAAGGCCTTGCCCCAGACTCAGTTCGAGCGGCTGATCGAGATGATAGGTCTTCGATACGCCAGTACATGGCCTTAGTGCAAGTGGGAGATTGTTAGTGTATATGCCCTAGAGGCCATTACTGTATCATACTAGTTTGTATATTACTTAATGGATGCTTGGGATATTCACCTTGTATATACAATCTTGCTCAAAATAGTAGTATGCTACTTGGTTTGTTTCTACTTCAATGTGTACTTGTGTTTATTTCAGTATATCACTTATACGCATTAGTGGAGCCCTTAGGATCTTTGCTTGATTACCAGCGTTGTGATGGCAGTCACACTAGTGGGGGCTGGGTAATCTATAAGCACATCCTTTTTCAGGTCCCTGGTCGCAGGACTATCGAGACAGGGCATCGATACTCCGGAGTAGACCAGCGCATGCGCTTCTCATCCCAGTGTGGGAGACGGTCTGTCCCACAGCCGTCAGTACGTCGTACTTGAGATAGTATGCGGGTGCTCGTTTGGTTACGGGTACACTGGACAGGACTCGTAGGGAACTGACTAGTTGGTATTATACCTATCGTCAGTTATCAGTTCCCAGGTGACATGAGTACAGCTTAGTCCGCTGACTTGACACTGTCACTTCGCCTCGGGTGTGTTCCCACTGTGCTTTGATCACTACCCTACCACGGCTCAAAGGAGTCGTGCAAACAGGTGGTGGTTGGGTGCAGTCCCGAAGCACTTGGAGGCAGTGACGGTTAGACAGGATTCGTCTCTCCCGGTATTGGGGGTTGACATCGCGCTGTGTCTAGGAGAGCCATTACACGAGTAGTCCCTGGCCAGGGCAAACGAGATATACTGGTAGGTTTCCAGTGTTATCTCAGGGTGTATTGGGCTTCACTCCGGCACGACTTGTACCGCTATTAGGGGACTGACGTTTACCGCCCCCTAGGCCCGCCATGCGATGTATCAGACGAACAGACCGGACTGTACGGAGAATGTCACGCTCAGGCTTAGTAGGAGTTCAGATGGGTTTTCGCCTCGTCGGTCTTCTTGTCGGCATTACCTGGGGACCGTTACGCACAGCTAGTGCCGCTTGCGGTCTGTGGTTAAACCCACTGCCAGCGTAGTGTTGAGTCTTTAGAGTCCCACACAGAAAGCTTTTCGCCTTTAGGCAAAAGAGTAGAGGTCGCATGGTATTGCGACAGGTCGCATGGTTTTGCGACAGGGTTCGGTCACATCCGTGCACTTGTGCACGTACAGTGTCCGGACAGTTTACACTAGCGGGCTTTGGTTTAAGCCAGATCCTAGTGTACCTTATGGGATTGGATTTATCCAGTTTGCATTCGTGTTCCTCGGAACGCGGATGCGGGTGTGTATGCACAGTTGACAGGGAGGCAGAGGCAGCGGATTCTCATTAGGGTTGTTGACAGTTGACCGTTGACTTTTTGACTTTATGCTCAACCCTAATGAGAATATGATATGTGATTAACTATTATATTAATTAAGTGTTATGGTGATATGGTTGTTGACTTGTTGACTTTTGTTGACTTGTTGACTTTGGTGACTTGTTGACTTTTGTTGACTTGTTGACCGGTTGACTAGGCTTGACTAGTTGACCATCATGATAACCATGGTTATCATTTCATGCCAAAGACTTTTTCTTGCTTGTTCATTTGAGTAAAATGAGTGCATGACATGATAAGGTTATGGTTACTTCAACCATCACATAAGACTTTGGTTGATATGATGAGTTATCATTGCTTTGGATTATGAGAGGGTGAGAGACAAAATACTTGCTCATTTCTTTCTTGCTCATTCTCTCTCTTGTTCTTGAGCTCTCCTCTTGCTCTCATCCTCAACCTCTTGCTCCCTCTCTTGATCTATGGTTCTCTTGTCTCATGAGTTGAGAATCAAGAACCATAGATAAAATCCCATTCTAAATCATCTCTACTCATTCTAGTTCACTAGGTTTAGCAAACCAAGTGAACTAGTTTCTTCAAAGACCGAAGAAGGAGCTAAAGGTTGGAGCTTTCAAGTGGATCTATCTTCGGCATACGGAGACGACGAGAAGGAGCCATCGGACCACCACCGGAGCTCGAAGAGAAGGAGTTCAAGTCTAGGTATAACCATCTTCATCCGAGTAGCTAACTCTCTTTAGCATAGTTTGCTAGTTTTAGTTTAGACAACGATCCCGACCATAGTTTAGTCCATGTTGCCTCTTGCGATAAAAATTCGTTTTTTATACCGTTTCCGCCTCCCCGTAAGAACCGGGGGTCGCAATATGGACTTACATAATGTACCTGGATTTGGGACACTCCAAACATCCATTTAGATCTATCACCATAGATCATTATCCATAAGATGTAGTAGGTATCATTCAGATCTTTTATTGAGAATCCCCGTGATAAGAGGAGCTTGATCGAGTGTAGCATAGGAAACCATTTCCTATCAAGAGTATGTTATCTACGTACAATACGTGGAAGACAACCTTACTCTCTACTAGCTTCTTGTATATACAAGGTTTATCTACCTTTTTTCTTAAGTCAAACTCTTTGACCGTCACATCAAAACAGATGTTCCAACTCCGCGATGCTTGCATTGGTCCTGATGGACTTAAGCATAGATTTGAAAGTCTTAACTTTTCCATTTACACCAATAATCTTATCAAGATCCATTTGCTCCCAATGGGTTTTACCCCTTCAGGTGCAACATTCAAAGTCATACTTTGTTGGTGTATATGGATTCCATCTTTGATCGCATAGTATCCAGTCATTTCACAGAGTCCCCACTCGTGATGGCTGCCTGAAACTAGTTGGGCCATCATCTACCATGATGCAATCCTCGCTCCCACTGTCACCAAGAATACCGTAGTATCTCTCAAGTGGATGAGGAACCCTACCAGATTCGTAGAGAGGCCGAGGTTCGTTGGAGACTACTGAATCCTTTGGTTTCACCAAATCATCAGCTATTAGTTTGCCTAGCTGGAACTCCTTCCAGTTCTACCTCATGACCACAAATTTCTTCACAAGAAATTCCTTTTCTAAAAAGGTAGCATGCTGAGAAACAAAACACCTTTTGTTCCTCAGTATGGCAGAAGATATTCCATCACAAATGTTTGGGATATCCTAACAAACATATACAGAACTGATCTTGCCTCGAGCTTGTCCAGATTCTTCCTTTCAACATAGGCCGGACAACCCCATATCTTAACTCGTTTAACACATGCTCTCTTCCCACACCATATCTTATATGTAGTGGTAAGCCCTGATTTGGACGGAACCCCATTCAATAGGTATGCAGCTTTTTAAGTGCATAACACCAAAAGGAAATAGGTAACTCAGCAGTACTCATCATAGAGCGCGCCATATCTCATAGGGTGCGATGCCTCCGCCTCGATATACCATTGTGCTGTGGTGTACTCGAAGGAGTAAGCTGAGAGAGAATCAAATTCTCCTTTAGATAATCCAGGAACTCCATACCCAAGTATTCTCCTCCTCGATCACATCGTAGGACTTTAATACTTATACCCCTTTGGTTTTTC
This sequence comes from Agapanthus africanus, assembly GCA_030015575.1. Lineage (NCBI taxonomy): Eukaryota > Viridiplantae > Streptophyta > Magnoliopsida > Asparagales > Amaryllidaceae > Agapanthus > Agapanthus africanus. The sequence continues at coordinate 156,864,197 of CM057344.1, read as the reverse complement.
AACTTCAAGCTTATATTCCTTGAATTTCTCAAAAGTTTCAGACTTGTGTTTCAACAGGAACATATGTCCGAATCTTGAGAGATAGTCGATGAATGTAATGAAGTACCAAGAGCCAAGCCTGGAATTTGTAGACATTGGACCGTATACATCATCATGTATCTGTACCAAGAGTTCACTAACTCTTTCTCTATTTCCAGTAAACGGAGTATTGGTCATTTTATCTTTGAGATAAGACTGGCAAGTAACATAAGATGAAAATTCGAACAGATTCTAATATTCATCCTTATATAACTTAGCTAGTCGTGTCGCATTGATATGACCTAGTCTACAATGCCGCAAGAAGGATTCATTCATTCCTGAACTATTCCTCTTATGTGTGTTCTAGATACTTTGAACTGTGGTTTGATTTAGAACGTATATGCTATTATATAATGTGCCTGAACGAATCAACTCTTGATTCAGAAAAGTGTTCACAACATTATCGTCCAATATAGAATTATATCTTTTTAACTCAGTAAAGAACATGATGTAATGTTGTATATCAAGTTCGGTATGTAATATCATTTGTTCAGAATCAATGTATTAATACAAGGTGATATCTGCCAATAGACTTGGCTGCAACAATTGCACCATTCTCTAACACTTAGAGACATATCACCCATTCTCAGTTCTCTACCTTTCTGTGGCCTATTTAACATATTACATATACGGGATCCTGATCCGGTATCACATACCGAGGACGTAGAGGATACTGAAAAACAGTTCTCGGTAACGAACAAACCCGAAGAAGATACATCAATATGCTTATTCTTCAATTGGGTGGCATGGGAATCCGGATATTCCCCTATTTCCTGCTCGGACTTATAACAGTTATAAGATAGTGCAGAACCAACGTTCCCTAGCTCAGTATAATAAGCAGGTTCAGTCAATGCATCTATTTTATTATCTTGATTAAGGCGTGATCTGGTCTCTACCAGGAGAGAGAGAAGAAAACACTCTACGTGCGCTCTTGCAAGATTAGATTGGTTATTATTTTATCTAATCAGGATGGCTCCCACTGTTTTAGTCAAATTTTCTTTCAAACCATAAAAGGTAAGACTAGCCGGGATTAATTACACCCTACAAGTTCGCCAATCTTTCGTCCAGGCCAGTGTCGGTACTTTGAGGGAGCTTCTCCGTGCTTTCGCACGGACCTAATTAAAATAAACCTCTTTTTCCCAGGGGCGTAACCCCGTTAACACCTTTCTAGACACCTACTTGATCGGCTAATTGTAATGTGTAAAACTCTCCCAGGAGCAACTCTTACTCGCAGTGGGTATCGGAATCCAACTATCTCATAGAATGTATGCAATCTCATTGTAAATTTCAACACTTGAAATTCCCGATAATATTTTGCCCCGAATCTGGGACTGTTCCGATCGCCGTTATGAATTTATTACCTTTTATTAACGCTCTTCTCTTAACAGGAATCTCCACTGAAGATCCTCTTTTAGCGTCCCTCAAGACATATGAGGAAGAGGAGAGGCTCCACGCTTCCATGGGTCTCGGTATGATTCATTTCACGACGCCTTTACATATTTAGTTCATTTCATTCACAACCTGACTCCTTTCTTCTTTCTGTTATAGGTACCACCGCAACTCGTATTGTTCCAACCACAATGCCAACCTCAGGTGGTGGTGCAGAGGAGCCTTCAGAGCCACCGGCTATGGTTGAGGTCACTTCAGGGCTACCACGGGAAGTGTCTCTAAAGCAGCCGATGATGGATGTTGCAGTAGATCCGGAGGCCGAGCCTGATTTGGACAAAGGCACTTCTCTGTCAGAGGTCTTGAGGAGATCCATTCGTACAGACAAAGATGAGAGGAAATTATAAAAAGCACACAGCAAGGGAGCGTCAGGCTAACCTGGCTGCAGACGCAGGTTCGAGTGATGCTCAACCCTCTAACGTTCCAATGGAGGACGTTCCTTCTGCCTTGTCCACCGCTCATAGGCAGGTTGCGCATGCGGCTCGCGAAGAGGCCGAGCGGTCACTTCAAGGTAAAACAGTGCACGATCCCTTATTTAAACCTAATAACAACCCTTTTTTCTTTAATTATTACACAATTTGTTTTAACAGGGCCGAGTTTAGGCGGTGACATGGCGGGCGAAGTGCCGGCACTTGAAGAGCCTGGAGTGTCAGGCCTTCCTTTTGAATCTGGGACTGTTCCGACCGTCGCTTCCTCCCGTTATAGATCCTCGATATCGGTGGGTGATGCGAGCATGACGATGACCCATATCGATTCAGTGGACGAAGGTGTTGATGCTGAATCCTCCTTCCCGGTGATGGTGGAAACCGAGGAAGCCGTTAAAGCTGGTGACGCTTCAGACCCTTTTTTGGTTTCTACCCCATCAGGTATTCCTCGAGCTGTTACTTTTGATTTCTCAATCCTTCTAGACATCTCTGCTGATATTTCCTTTATTCTGAATACAGGCGTGGTAGACTCCATCGTTGTGCGGATCGTCGAATCACTGTTAGCCGTTGCCACGATTGTCACTGTTCCACCCCTCTCTTTTGTGTCCCCCCGAGTTCTTTCGAGTTTAATGACGGAAGGTAAAGATTTCTCATATTTTTGTTTCAGTGTAGATATTGTTTTCTTGGATTAATTTTTTTTACTATATATTGTTCCAATCCTGCAGGAGTGCTTTTTGACCACTTACACCAGATGTTAAGCTCGCACTTCGCCTTCCGATCGGAATTCGTTTCCCCTTCACGCGTTGGTTAGTATATTCTTCACCTATTATTTCATCTTTCTACGAGTGAACTTTCTATTGCTAAGCTATTCTCATATTGACCACGGTATTAAGGCTCGAGGGAGAGAACGAAGGAATAGACGAGCCTCCTGTGCTCCCTATCTTGCTACTTTTGACCACTGGTATGGTAATTCTCATCCATCATCATTCTTCTTTATTTTTCGGGTTGAAATCTGACCCTTCTTCATGCGTGCTTTATTCTGTAGCAGCTACACCGGTTTTGGCTCCCCTTGAGTCTCGCATTTCTATGGCCATAGGGCCCTTTGCTAAGCGTCAATCTTCCAGGGGTGGGGAGAATAGCAGGCGGATGCTAAGTGAGTTCATCGAAGATCTTAACGTTGAAGCTCTCACCTCTGCTACAGATTTTGCGGACGAGGTCAACCCTATACGGGCGACTCTTGTGAATTTCCACAATAAAGATTTTGTTGGCATCTGGGTTGACTATTGTAAGAGGATTGAAGCTTGTCTGCATGAGATCGAGCACAAGCATCTTACTCCTGAAGCATTGACCTCGAAGGCTCAACTGATCTCATGGATCAAGCAAAGTGCCGATTCCATTCAATACTTCGAGCAAAAGTTGGCCCTAAAGCGAATGGAGCATGGGAGAGCATCTGGAGAATCCAGCCAATTGCACGCCCAGGTTGAAGCGAATGCCGTGCAGCTACAAGTCATTTTTGAAAATCTCCAACAATGCGTTTCTAATAGACTGGCGCTGAGGCAGAATCTTGACTTTACCGAGCGGGGCATGCGAGATTGCAAGGTTGCTAAGCAGGAAATCACTGAGAAGCTTTCATCATGCTTGGAACAACGGGATCAAGTCGAAGCGAGGCTGGCTGCAATAGTGGCACGCAAGGAGGAGCTGAGGGAAGAAAGTGAGCGGGTTGCCAATTTATTGAAAGCCCCGCCTTCTTAACAGCTAAAATTGTACTCCCCCTTTTTTATTTAAATTGTATCTTTCAAACACTTTGATTCATGAATAAAATATTCATTTTTTTACATGCGCTCCTCTGTGTTTGATGTCTTAATTTAGCGCTAATTAGTTTATTCACTCGTTTCGGAGTTGTAGTTTATTCACTTGTTTCGGAGTTTCTAGTTTATGTACTCATTTCGGAGTTTGTAGTTTATTCACTCATTTCGGAGTTTCTATTTTATGTACTTATTTCGGAGTGTGTTTAGTTTACCTCCTTTGGGTTTATAGGCAAACTTGTTCTAACGTTATATTCAGATAACCCATATTCTTTATGACAGGGGTCCGTTAGGTTTGTGGTACTAGGGTTTTTAGTCCGTGGTACTATCGCGTTGGCTGATGTATTTTTCGATATACAATCTTTAAGCTGCTGTTCGAGTAGCCTCGCGATTGTCGTGTCTCTGATCCCTTCGGAGGATGGACATGACGTCTTCAAGTAATCTCCTTAGGTCATATTACCGTCGGAAGAGCAAGCATTATGAATTTACCATGATACTTATTACTTGAGGTTAGGCTCAGTTCGGAGCCCCGACGAGTCATAACCGCACCCTTCTGGGGTGGGATGATCTCCAATGATCTTTTAGGCTTTATATGAGTTGCCGTCAAGACCCGAAGCTAGGAATATGCAGTCACTTCGTTTATTCTTTGACGATGTCGTGTCGACTCTTTGGTAGACATCTGTAGGACCTCTATGCTGTACGTATTGCAATTGAAGTCCGGAGCTAGGAATATGTTATTTCTCGAATTTCATTTGGTAGTCGCATCCGCACCCTGCTGAAATGAGGGGGAAACGTCGAGATAGTCTCTAGGTTGCATATGTACCGTCAAGACTTGGAGCTAATTTTTTGCCATGGCTCTATTTTTGCTTTGACCCTTAGGTCTTTTGTTGACGTTGCGTCTGCATCCTGCTGGAATGAGAAGAATGTCGGGGTGATCTCTAGGCTTTAGAGGTTTCCATTAAGACCTGAAGCTAGGATTTTTCCGCCACTTCATTTTTATTTGATTGTTGTGTCTGCCTCTGCTGGAATGAGGGGTGAAAGGACACAGGGATAATCTCTAGGTTGTATATGTACCATCAAGACTTAGAGCTCCTTTTGATGAAGCGTGGTGGGAAAATATGGTTCCTTATTGTAAGGTTCCCTAGCATGACAGCAAGGTTTCGTGAGGCATCATTCATGCCATTTTCAAAAAATTGCCATGCTAACGAACCCTAAACTTAGAATCTTTAACTAGAGATTTAGACAAAACCTAATGTAAACTACTTTACATCTAGAGAACAAGAATACAACCTTTGTAGACGGTCCTTCTCTTCACTTGCTCTGTGTTGTAGTCCCGCGACTCCACTAGGCTTCTCTTGAGACTTTGAACGAGTTTCCTCCGATGACCTTCATGCCGAAGATGATCCACGCGAAGTCCCTTCAACTCAAGCTATCTTTACACTAAACTCTTTAGTGTATGAAACACGCTACATTTGATCGCTAGTCAAGTGTAGGATGATGAAGTAGGGGATATTAAGAGCTCACTAGTTTGTGTTAAAGCTTCATGATTCACATCACATGTGAGGGTTGAAGCATGAGCCATGACAAGAGGAGGAAGAAGAAGCTAGAGAGCAACCATGGGAACAACTCAAGAATTTGGATAAGTGTTGAGAATGAGCTAGAATGAATGGCAACTCTTGAACCCTTACTCATTCAAGAATGGAATTATGCAATATAAAATTGCAACCATGCTTGAATAGTGAGTCAAGAAGAATAAACAAATGTAAATCCCATGCTTGCAACCATGCTTCATTTTCCACCGCATTTCTAATTTCACAATATATATATATATATATATATATATATATATATATATATATATATTGTTGCGCCACGGCAGCGCCACGGCCTTCTGCTCGAGGCCAAAATGCGGAATCAAAATTTTTTCTTAACTTTAACCGGCGCTACCGCGGACAATATACCCGGATCGTAACCATTAACCTAATCCTATCAAACAAGAGAATGGGTTAGAGAGTTATACCAAGCGATCCGAGTCCTTCGGTGTTCGTCTCCACTCCGTTCTCCCGCAGAATCTCCGTCCGTCACCTCCTCGTCGGAAAGGGCACCACGTAGCCGGATTCTTTTACGGTCTCCCACCTCTGGACCGAGGCAACTCGGGCGCGAAGTTGGCTAGCCGACGCGTCCAAGGGTACTGTAGGTTGTAGTGTAGAACCTCGTCACTTTGGGGTCATGAAGTTGCCATAAAGATGATGGAGAAGAGAAAGAACTTTTGAAGAGGAGGAAGGTGTATCATATTTTCAAGCATGAAGAATGAGAGATGAATAAATCCCACACATAGAAAAACAACTCTCTCATTCTCTCCTCTCATATGTGGCCGGCCCCTCCCTCAACCAAATGGTGGAGGAAAAAAAAAACTAACACAACAAGGGAGGTGAGAGTAGGAAAAGGTGAAAGGTGACCATATCAAAAGGTTATGATAACAATATCATATCAAAATCAAATCGAACTCTAATCACAAAGAAATGATGTATAAAGCATCTCATGATGATAGAAGCCACAAATGCAAGAAACCCCCTCCACAACAAGTTATTTGCAAACATGCAAATAACCCCCTCCATCACAAAAGTCCGGCCGTGAAGGAATAAAGAAAAACCGGCCGGAACGGAATACAAACTGGCAACTTCAGAAAAATGATCCCGTAATAAATTACAGGAAAAACCCCGCTACTGCATATACATGCCCGCATTTGTATTCCCACTGAACACAAATGCAAAGAGACAAAATCTAAACTATCTAATACTAGGATCCGGCTTAAACCAAACCCGGCTAGTAAAAACCGTCCGATCATGATCCGTGCAATACCGCACGTATCTGATCGAACCCTGCCATATCTCCATACGGCCTCTACAGCATTTCACCCGAAACTTGAGTAACTGAGTGTGGTGGACTCTAAAGACTCGTCAATACTATGGCTGTGGATTTAACTACTAGCACGTCAGACGTATTAGCCATACGTGACGGGCCACCAGCTATTGACCAAAAGGGACGTCGATGAGCGCACTCATCCTGACACCCTACTGAGCCTGTCAGTGACAATATCCGTACAGTCCGGTCCGTTCGTCTATGAGTATCGCATGGCGGGCCTAGGGGGTTGGTAAAATTCAGACCCCCAAAAGCGGTACAAGTCGTGTTGGAGTGAAGCACAGAACACCCTGAGATACTACTGAAATACCTACCAGTAAATCTCATGCCTCGGCCGAGGGCTTTGTGTAATGGCTCTCCTAGACACAGCGCGACCTCACCCCCAATACCGGGAGAGACGAACCCCTGCAGATCCGCTCACTGCCTCCATGTGGCTCGGGACTGTACCCAACTAAAACCTGTTTGCACGACTCCTTTGAGCCGTGGTAGGGTAGTAATCAAAGTACAGTGGGAACTTACACGAGACAAACGACGTTCTCAGGTCGATGAACTAACCTGTACACATGTCACCAGGGAACTGCTATCTGACGTCTGGTATAATCCCAACTAGCAGGTTCCCGGCGAGTCCTGTCCGGTGTACTCATAACCCAATGAGCACCTGTATACATCTTAGGTGAACCAACTGACACCAATGGCTTGTGAGACCGGCCACCGCCCCTCGTCGGGGTCTCGACTGTATACACTAGTCTACTAATGGAGTATCGATGCCCAGTCTCGAAACTCCCACGACTAGGGACCTTTTAAGGATGTGCTTATAGACTCCAGCTCTCACATATATGATCGCCCTGTAAGTGCACGGCGGCACCCCGGCCTCCATCCCGAGGCCAAATGCGGAAGCAATGGTTAACTTTAATTTTTCTTGAACCGGCACCACCGCGCACTAAAACCCGGATCGAACCATTAACTAGTCCTAGCTAACTATAAGATGGAAGAGAGATATACCGAGTGATCCGAGTCCTCCGGTCTTCTCGTCGTCGTCCCGATCTCCCCGCGGAATCTCCGGTCTCCACCTCGTCGCCGGAAGGGCACCACGTCGCCGTCTTCTTTTACGGTCTCCCGCCTTTATACCGAGGCAACTCGGACACGAAGTTGGCGAGCCGACGTGCCCAAGATTTGCTGTAGAATGGTGTGTAGAACTTGTGTCTCATTATGGGGTAGTGGATGTTGCCTTTTTGGTGGAGGAAATGATATGGACTTTTGAAGATGGAGTTGTAGGGATTTTACAAAGCCAAAGATACCAAAATCCCCACCAAAATAAAATAGGCAGCCCCATCTCCTTTGGCCGGCCACACTAGAATGGAGAGGAGAAGAATAAGAGTGTGGTGAGTGTGTGAATGAGTGAGCCAACCAATAACCCAAGGGAGAGAGAGAAAAGGCTATCATGTTCAAGCATGATAACAAGCTAAAACCAACACTCCACCACATCCATCATGATATCCAAAGTCAAGCAATCATGAAAACCATCATGAAGCAAAAAGTCAAGTCAATGGATGGTGCACCATCATGATACAATAATAATGCAAAGAACACCCTCCACAAATGCTTATTTGCACAAATGCAAATAAGCCCTCCTCCACCAATTTTTGGCCATGGAATGATACAAATGAAAAATGGCCGAAACGGAAAGTAAACTGGCAACCCCAGAAAACTGGTCCCGTAATAAATTACAGGAAAACCCCGATACTGTGTATACACACCCGCATTTGTATTCCAACCGAAATACAAATGCAATGAGACAAAATCTACACTGTACTATACTAGGATCCGGCTTAAACCAAAGCTGGCTAGTAATATCCGTCCGATCCTGATCCGTGCAATACCGCACGTATCTGATCGAACCCTGCCATATCTCCATACGGCCTCTACAGCGTTTCGCCCGAAAACTTGAGCAACTGAATGTGTGGGACTCGAAAGACTCGTCAACACCATGGTTGTGGATTTAACCACTAGCACGTCAGAGGTATAAGCCAATACGTGACGGGACACCAGCTATTGACCAAAAGGGACGTCGATGAGCGAACTCATCCTGACACCCTACTGAGCCTGTCAGTGACAATATCCGTACAGTCCGGTCCGTTCGTCTATGAGCATCGCATGGCGGGCCTAGGGGGTTGGTAAAAGTCAGGCCCCTAAAAGTGGTACAAGTCGTGTCGGAGTGTAGCCCAGAACACACTGAGATACTACTGGAATACCTACCAGTAAATCTCCTGCCTCGGCCGAGGGCTTCGTGTAATGGCTCTCCTAGACACAGCGCGACCTCACCCCCAATACCGGGAGAGACGAACCCCTGAAGATCCGCTCACTGCCTCCATGTGGCTCGGGACTGTACCCAACTAAAACCTGTTTGCACGTCTCCTTTGAGCGTGGTAGGGTAGTAGTCAAAGTACAGTGGGAATTCACACGAGACAAATGACGATCCCCAGGTCGATGAACTAATCTGTACACATGTCACCAGGGAACTGCTATCTAAGGTCAGGTATAAGACCAACTAGCATGTTCCCGGCGAGTTCTGTCCGGTGTGCTCATAACCCAATGAGCACCTGTATACATCTTAGGTGAACCAACTAACACCTGTGGCTTATGAGACCGGCCACCGCCCCTCGTCGGGGTCTCGACTGTATACACTAGTCTATTTTGGAGTATCGATGCCCTGTCTCGAAACTCCCACGACTAGGGACTATTTAAGGATGTGCTTATAGACCACCAGCTCCCACTTATATGATCGCCCTCATACTGCTGGTGGTCAAGCAAGAATCCTAGGGGCTCTATCAACGTGTAATAGCGACATGTCAGGTCACCTAAAGCAGTACATGATGATAAAGATAAACCAGATAGCATACTATCATCTCGAGTAAGACTGTCCTACTGGGACAGGTCCTCCCTCAATCATTGCAATCACGTGCCTGTGATCCAATAATTGACTCTGAGGGCACTATCTCCAACAATCTCCCACTTGCACTCAAGGCTAATTATTGCGATGTCGCATACTCACAGCCCGTGTGATACCGAACACCCAACTCCTCTACTAGTCAGTCTCACAAAGCTAGTTTGCAAAACTATTGCGTTCGAGGAATAGCCTCAGTGAGTGGATCCGCTTTGATGTTTCTTTCTATGTCTCTCTATATCTCAAGTTCGCGGAGAAAGCCATCTCCCGAAATAAACAATACCTGTCTTAGAATGTGTCTGGATGTCTGATGGGACCTAGCTCATAAATGAGCTCCAAATCCAAACTTCTTAGACTGTATCGACAACTGAACTTAATCAGTATCCTGCGCCATGCCTCCCTCAGTATTGCCTTGGACCACCTGTCCAAAATACTGCCCCTCGTCGAAAGAAAAACTATAACTCTGACAACCTCCCTGTCGTCCAAGTCACCTTGGAAGCCTGGAATGATAACTGTCTCCCGAATGAGGCTATCGTTATCATATCCCTAGAACATCCACTTATGTTCTAAAACTGCTTCCAACTATTTCTCCAGGATTGGATTAATGTCAACTTATTGCATCTAGTGCAAGAACAACATCTGGTGCGGTACTTGACATCTCATGATTGACTCAATTGCCTGAGCAAGTGATCTGCCAATCATGCACATCCCTCTTCCCTTTAGTCTATAAGACACCTTTAGAGAGAGGGTGACTCCATCACCTGCAGGTACACTACCGTGCCAGGAGTCGTCCATTCTAAATACTCTTAGAATGCTGTCTAAGTGCCCTGATTAGGAAACCACCCAAATCTAGATCTAATACCATAGATCTAGTAACCAGTACGTCTGATATAATGTCCAAGTCCCATGTGGAGAAACTACTGTGTGACGACCAAAGTATAACCGATCGTAGTATAGGAGTTTCTTTTCCTATTCTGTGTATGTCATCCAAATACCATGACATCACACCCTACTACCTTCTTAATAGATCCATCCCCTATTCTGATGAAGTCAAACCTATGACTGTCACATCAGAAATTGATGATCTATCTCCGCTATATCTGCTTTAGTCTATAGATAGACATAAGCTACCTGTCCACCAATGCTTCCGCTGCTCCCACTGACTACGACAACCCTCTAGCAGAGTCATATAGACGTTCACTTCTAAAGCCAGTTTAGAACGACGCTATACTCATCCTCCTGCCGGGTCTCACGGTCTGGAACAACAGCAATGGCAAGTGTGGGTAAATAAGAACTTCCCTGTCACCATCTTTGAGGCTACCGGAGTACCTCTCGGTTGCCTGAAGTTACCCACCTAATCTTCGGAGTGGCCAATGGAATGTCAAACCAGATTGAATATTTAGGTTCCTATCAAATCTTCAGTAATCGTTCGTGGTTCTGGAATCACTTCCAGCTGTTTTTTGAAAAATCCATTTTATTTAAAACTGTGGCGAGTCTAGAACAATATCGCTATTGTTCTTTCGGATGGTAGAAAGTCAACCCTCATGATAGCCTGGGTCAACCCACAAACAGCCATTACAAAAACGTGCCTTGAGTTGTCCAGTGTCTGGTTTTAATCATAAGCCGGACAACTCCCCGTACCTTAACATCGTTAAGATATGAACTGTTCTATATCCAATATAGAACCAGAGGCACTGATTTAATTGAACCAGATTCAAATCATGCAACTGTCTCCAGTGCATGTCAACTAAATGGAAGAAGGCCGATCAGCGTTACTCAACTTAGGAATGCTTCCAATTATGAGTAACCTGAAAGAGAAGCAAGTTCTCTTAATCACTACTATCAACTGAATACCATTGACAAGTATCTACATCTTCGATCACTTTGAAGAATCCCGATACTTGCAATACCTGGTTCTCTACTTTATTCAAATACCTATAACTGCTCAAAATTCGGACCCTGTGTTTCCACGAAACACCTGTCTAAAAACTAGAGAAGTCATAAGTAAACTGAATATAGTACGAGGACCAACCCCTCTGTCCTGATAGACCCTGGACAACATACAATACTCTGTATAAGTCCCTTGAGTTTGATAACTCATTCACTGTGTTTTGTAGGTTGAAAACTGTACTTATGGTTAAGAAGAATTACACCGTTGTTTAATGCTCCTTACCCAACCATCCACTGATATAGGTAAATGTCATAGACATAATTTCAAAAAGGTATATCTCACTCTATGAAAATAGACGTACAGATATATCGATTTGAAATTGGTGCATAACAGCGGATATTCAAAACCAAATATTTGCCGACCGGCAAACAGCCCAGGTGATTTCCTCAAATATCACCGATTACAGCGAATCCCGATATTATGAGGATGATCACCTAATTCCCAATAACTTACTCCCACTCATCATCTGTAAAACCATACAGATGTGAGAATCATACCTGGTAAATACATACCCTGGAGTAAGTATCTAATCGGGAAATCAGTTTTCATTTAACAGTACACAGTGAAACTGAAACATTGAAATGTTTCGATGGGGTATCCCGGTATTCCTAGTAATGCCTCTTCCATTATCCAGATTCACGACTGTAACCGTATAATTCTTTGCCATCTTTCCAAATCCCTTCATATGTCTTTAGTCATTACCTTCTGCACACCCCTTCAGGCCAAATGGTTTTCTTCCTTGCCTACCGTTCGGCACCAGCCTATGGTTTGGAAGAAGACTATCCAATAAGCATAATGGGTGTACTGTCCTAATCCTAGGAGCACTCGCAATGCGAGAGAAGGTGAAAATAAAAGACAACCGAATAAACCTTATTCCTATTTCTCCTGAACCAGAATCCATCCCCGAACTGGAACAAGTTCCTTTCGAGTTCGTATATAACCATACGATGGAATATCCAATAAACTGTGGATCTTCGTAGTGATACGGAGTGTCCTGCAGAAATACAAAGGTGATTTAGGATTGGCGAAGAAATACTTGGTATGGTCGTGAATAGCAGTCGCAATTTACTCTGCCCTCTTACTAATCCCTTTCTTTGTCTTAACTTAATACCTTCTGTACACCATCGCTGGCTAATTGGTTTTCTTCATTCCCTATCGATCGGCACCTGCCTATGGTTTGGAAGAAGACTATCCAATTTGCGTAATAGGTGTACTATCTCCTAAACCAAGGAGTACTCACAACTTGAGAGAAGGTAAAAGGAAAAGACAACTGAATAGTCCTATCCGTTTTCTCGAGAACCTGATACCATCCTCGAATAAATTCTTTCGAGTTCGTATCTAACCATACGATGGTTTTGTCCAATGGAAGTGGACGTTCGTAGTAATACGGGGTGTCCTGGAGAAAAGGGTAAAAGTAGGAGTGGCAATGAGGTTTGCAACTCTGACAATCCAAAAGCCAGTGTTTAAGAAGGTTCGGTCAACTTGGTCACTGAGTCATAGTCTTAGGGTCGGGTTAATAGTCGCTGCCAAAGAGAGAGAGAAAAGAAATACTCAGCGTGCACTCTATCCTAGATCAGAATGGTTACCAATTTATCTAATCTGGAAACCTCCCATTGTAACGTCAAATTCTTCTCCAAACCCAAAAGAAGAATTAGTCGGGATCACCCGAGGAGTAAACCAACTCATCAGTGGGAATCGGGATCCAACTATCATCGCATGATAACGTGATGGAATCCGCTCACGCTATCACACTCCAGAAGGTATGCGCATATCTGGCAAGTTTCAGTTCTTTTGAAACTCCCGATGTGGTTTTTGCCCCATGCTCTTATGACCTTGACTTTGGCCAACAAATCATAAGTCACATGTCAAGTTCTACCCGTCATTCTCCAGGTTGATTTGAATCCACCCGTACCTACCCTTGACTTTGGCCAACAAGGCAGTACGACTGTTCCAAACCAACGCATCTATCTATACTGCATATGAATAACCAACAGCTACCAAACACTGTGCCTTGACTTTGGCCAACAAACACAGCTTGAATACTATTGACTACCCATATGAAACGACGGAGGGCTACGAATGGTTTCTGGCGAAAACCTTTAATGTAAAGAACTTGATATCATTGAAGGAACGAATAGCTTTTAAAAATATAGTGACGAAAACCGTTGCTAAAGAGGTCACTCCCGGTGAAGGGATCTCGGCTCTTTCCCCGTAGAATGAGGTGTAGGATATTCCAACTGAATACCACGATGCAAAGCAAAAGTAATCGGCTATAGTGAAGTCATTGCCCTGACGCAAACTTCTGTCCAAGGGGTCACACCCGGTGAAGGGATCTCGGCCCTTGCCTCGTCGACTGAGGAGTAGGATATTCCAACTGAATACCACGATGCAAAACAAAAGTGATCGTCCTTGCAATAACAGCTTTTTGAAAAGTGTTCCAACAACATCAGATTAGGTTTGTTTTTAACTTGCATTGATCCGAATCAACGCAGTCCCATCAATTGATCACACCATAAAGAACGAAAATATACTGATGTACGTATATGCCATCCGCATTCGCCACTGGGTCCCGTCATTACCCGTTAGGTTAGCTAACTAACGACAGAGCGGGGACTGGACTAGCGCAGATGCAAAACATATACAACATCTACTAATATATATACCAATATATAAAATTTCGCTCAAGGCATGATAAAAAATGTACAGCATCACAGAACAATACAGATATCTGGGATCCCCGGGTTTCACAGAGCCACTACTGAAACCTGACGTTCCCCTGGTCGTGTGGATAGCCTGTGCAATGAAATCCTAGACCCCTACGGGCGCGGAAAGTTACCCGCCAAAACCTGAAGCGAGGCAGCCCCCTTCAGTGACGTGAATGGACCACCCGGCACTTCACGGAATCCGGCAACTTGGGCATCCCTCCTGGGTCAACCTAAACCCCATACGAGTGCGGCGAATAGCCCGCCAATTCTAGAGTAAAGCCCCCTCCGTCTCAATGCCATGAGATGCGGGCTTGTTGCCCTCTAGAACCCGGCTATCCGTGCACCCCTCCGCGGGGCAATCCTAGTACAGAAAGTAAAATATACATACAATGGGTACATCGACCGCAACCTGGTCGTGCCCCAAAATAATAATACAAACAGGCAGTGACAGCAGTCCACATGTCGGACGCTCGCCCCGCAATATCAAATGTACATAATACAACAAAAACTGTACTAGCATTGCATCCAGGCTATCCCCCACGACCAATCCGCAACATCATAGCAATACACAGAGCATCAACGTGAAAATCACGTTCGCAAATCCATCTAACCGGGCTATAGCAGTTGGACAGGATTTACCGATCAAGTGACATTCATGGTCCCAGATATAATGTAAATACTGTGAAATAATGTGTTTAAAATATCCGATCGATCAAATTTTACCAAGTGGGCCCCCAAGCAATACTGTAGCACACCAAAAATCTGGGCCCAAAAATAATATTCCAAAACCCATATTTTCAACCCAGAAAGCGACTACTGAAATTTGATACAGCAAGGACATCATTGTGCGGCGGAACCGCGGCCCAAAGGGGGGTTTGGCCGCGGTTCCGTGCTTCAGTAGTCGAGTTACTGTGTCGAATTTCTACAGAGTGCTTAGAACTTCCAGTACATCACTATTTTACAACCTGAAAAAATTTTTGGACTTCAAAAAATTTCAACAGAAACTGATGTGAAGAAAACGCGGGTTTTTGGAATTTTGTTCGATCGGAAATGTAAAACACATTAGATAAAGCTAGACTATGTTAATGGCGAGGCTCTGATACCACTGTAAGTGCACGGCGGCGCCCCGGCCTCCATCCCGAGGCCAAATGCGGAAGCGATGGTTAACTTTAATTTTTCTTGAACCGGCACCACCGCGCGCTAAAACCCGGATCGAACCATTAACTAGTCCTAGCTAACTACAAGATGGAAGGGAGATATACCGAGTGATCCGAGTCATCCGGTCTTCTCGTCTTCGTCCCGATCTCCCCGCGAAATCTCCGGTCTCCACCTCGTCGCCGGAAGGGCACCACGTCGCTGGCTTCTTTTACGGGCTCCCGCATCTATACCGAGGCAACTCGGACACGAAGTTGGCGAGCCGACGTGCCCAAGATTTGCTGTAGAATGGTGTGTAGAACTTGTGTCTCATTATGGGGTAGTGGATGTTGCCTTTTTGGTGGAGGAAATGATATGGACTTTTGAAGATGGAGTTGTAGGGATTTTACAAAGCCAAAGATACCAAAATCCCCACCAAAATAAAATAGGCAGCCCCATCTCCTTTGGCCGGCCACACTAGAATGGAGAGGAGAAGAATAAGAGTGTGGTGAGTGTGTGAATGAGTGAGCCAACCAATAACCCAAGGGAGAGAGAGAAAAGGCTATCATGTTCAAGCATGATAACAAGCTAAAACCAACACTCCACCACATCCATCATGATATCCAAAGTCAAGCAATCATGAAAACCATCATGAAGCAAAAAGTCAAGTCAATGGATGGTGCACCATCATGATACAATAATAATGCAAAGAACACCCTCCACAAATGCTTATTTGCACAAATGCAAATAAGCCCTCCTCCACCAATCTTCGGCCATTGAAAGATACAAATGAAAAATGGCCGAAACGGAAAGCAAACTGGCAACCCCAGAAAACTGGTCCCGTAATAAAATACAGGAAAACCCCGATACTGTGTATACACACCCGCATTTGTATTCCAACCGAAATACAAATGCAATGAGACAAAATCTACACTGTACTATACTAGGATCCGGCTTAAACCAAAACCGGCTAGTAATATCCGTCCGATCCTGATCCGTGCAATACCGCACGTATCTGATCGAACCCTGCCATATCTCCATACGGCCTCTACAGCGTTTCGCCCGAAAACTTGAGCAACTGAATGTGGGGGACTCTAAAGACTCGTCAACACCATGGTTGTGGATTTAACCACTAGCACGTCAGAGGTATAAGCCAATACGTGACGGGCCACCAGCTATTGACCAAAAGGGACGTCGATGAGCGAACTCATCCTGACACCCTACTGAGCCTGTCAGTGACAATATCCGTACAGTCCGGTCCGTTCGTCTATGAGCATCGCATGGCGGGCCTAGGGGGTTGGTAAAAGTCAGACCCCCAAAAGCGGTACAAGTCGTGTCGGAGTGTAGCCCAGAACACCCTGAGATACTACTGGAATACCTACCAGTAAATCTCCTGCCTCGGCCGAGGGCTTCGTGTAATGGATCTCCTAGACACAGCGCGACCTCACCCCCAATACCGGGAGAGACGAACCCCTGAAGATCCGCTCACTGCCTCCATGTGGCTTGGGACTGTACCTAACTAAAACCTGTTTGCACGTCTCCTTTGAGCGTGGTAGGGTAGTAGTCAAAGTACAGTGCGAACTCACACGAGACAAATGACGATCCCTAGGTCGATGAACTAATCTGTACACATGTCACCAGGGAACTGCTATCTGACGTCAGGTATAAGACCAACTAGCATGTTCCCGGCGAGTCCTGTCCGGTGTACTCATAACCCAATGAGCACCTGTATACATCTTAGGTGAACCAACTAACACCTGTGGCTTGTGAGAACGGCCACCGCCCCTCGTCGGGGTCTCGACTGTATACACTAGTCTACTCTGGAGTATCGATGCCCTGTCTCGAAACTCCCATGACTAGGGACTATTTAAGGATGTGCTTATAGACCACCAGCTCCCACTTATATGATCGCCCTCATACTGCTGGTGGTCAAGCAAGAATTCTACGGGCTCTATCAACGTGTAATAGCGACATATCAGGTCACCTAAAGCAGTACATGATGATAAAGATAAACCAGATAGCATACTATCATCTCGAGTAAGACTGTTCTACTGGGACAGGTCCTCCCTCAATCATTGCAATCACGTGCCTGTGATCCAATAATTGACTCTGAGGGCACTATCTCCAACACGCCCTCATACTGCTGGTAGTCAAGCAAGAATCTTAGGGGCTCTATCAACATGCAATAGCGACTCGTAAGGTCACCTAAAGCAGTACATGATGATAAAGATAAACCAGATAGCATACTATCATCTTGAGTAAGACTGTCCTACTGGGACAGGTCTTCCCTCAATCATTGCAATCACGTGCCTGTGATCCAATAATTGACTCTGAGGGCACTATCTCCAACAATCTCCCACTTGCACTCAAGGCTAATTATTGCGATGTCGCATACTCACAGCCCGTGTGATACCGAACACCCAACTCCACTACTAGTCAGTCTCACAAAGCTCGTTCGCGAAACTATTGCGTTCGAGGAATAGCCTCAGTGAGTGGATCCGCTGTGATGTTTCTTTCTATGTCTCTCTATATCTCAAGTTCGCGGAGAAAACCATCTCCCGAAATGAGCAATACCTGTCTTAGAATATGTCTGGATGTCTGATGGGACCTAGCTCATAAATGAACTCCAAATCCAAACTTCTTAGACTGTATTGTCAACTGAACTTAATCAGTATCCTGCGCCATGCCTTCCCTCAGTATCTGCTTGGACCAGTTATCCAAACTACTGCCCCTCGTCAGAGGGAAAACTATAACTCTGACAGCCACTCTGCCATCCAGGTCACCTTGGAAGCCTGGAATGATAACCGTCTCCTAAAGGATGCTGCCGTTATCAAATCCCTAGAACATTCACTTATGTTCTAAAGCTGCTTCCGATTGTTTCACCAGGATTGGATTAATATCAACTTATTGCATCTCCTGCAAGAACAACATCTGGTGTGGTACTTGACATCTCATGATTGACTCAATTGCCTAAGCAAGTGATCTGCCAATCATGCACATCCCTCTCCCCTTTAGTCTGTAAGACACCTTTAGAGAGGGTGACCCCATTACCTGCAGGTACACTACCGTGCCAGGAGTCGTCCATTCTAAATACTCATAGAATGCTGTCAAAGTACCCAGATTTGGAAACCACCCAAGTCTAGATCTAAAACCATGGATCTAGTAACCAGAATGTCTGATATAATGTCCACGTCCTATGTGGAGAAACTACTGTGTGACGACCAAAGTATAATCGATCGTAGTGTAGGAATTTCACTTCCTACTCTGTGTATTTCATCCAAATACCAGGACATCACACCCTACTACCTTCTTAACAGATCCATCACCTATTCTGATGAAGTCAAATCTATGACTGTTACATCAGAAATAGATGATCTATCCCCGCTATAACTGCTTAAGTCTATAAATAGACATAAGCGTCTTGCCCACTGTGCTTCCGTTGCTCCCACTGACTACGACAACCCTCTGGTAGAGTCATATAGACGTACAGTTCTAAAGCCAGTTTAGAATGACGCTATACTCATCCTCCTGCCGGGTCTCACAGTCTGGAACAACAGCAAGGGCAAGTCTAGGTAAACAAGAACCTTCCTACCACCGTCCTTGAGCATACCGAAGTACCTCTCAGGTGCCTGAGGTTACCCACTGTTGGAGATAGTGCCCTCAGAGTCAATTATTAGGTCACAGGTACGTGATTGTAATGATTGAGGGAGGACCTATCCCGGTAGGACAGTCTTACTCGAGATGATAGTATGCTATCTGGTTTACCTTTATCATCGTGTACTGTTTTAAGTGACCTGACACGTCGCTATTACACGTTGATAGAGCCCCTAGGATTCTTGCTTGACCACCAGCAGTATGAGGGCGATCATATAAGTGGGAGCTGGGGGTCTATAAGCATATCCTTAAAAGGTCCCTAGTCGTGAGAGTTTCGAGACAGGGCATCGATTCTCCATAGTAGACTAGTGTATACAGTCGAGACCCCGACGAGGGGCGGTGGCCGGTCTCACAAGCCACTGGTGTCAGTTGGATCACCTAAGATGTATACAGGTGCTCATTGGGTTCTGAGTACACCGGACAGGACTCGCCGGGAACATGCTAGTTGGTCATATACCAGACGTCAGATGGCAGTTCCCTGGTGACATGTGTGCAGGTTAGTTCATCGACCTGGGGATCGTCATTTGTCTCGTGTGAGTTCCCACTGTACTTTGATTACTACCCTACCACGGCTCAAAGGAGTCGTGCAAACAGGTTTTAGTTGGGTACAGTCCCGAGCCACATGGAGGCAGTGAGCGTATCTTCAGGGGTTCGTCTCTCCCGGTATTGGGGGTGAGGTCGTGCTGTGTCTAGGAGAGCCATTACACAAAGTCCTTGGCCAAGGCAAGGAGATTTACTGGTAGGTATTCCAGTAGTATCTCAGGGTGTTCTGGGCTACACTCCGACACGACTTGTACCGCTTTTGGGGGTCTGACTTTTACCAACCCCCTAGGCCCGCCATGCGATACTCATAGACGAACGGACCGGACTGCACGGATATTGTCACTGACAGGCTCAGTAGGGTTGTCAGGCTGAGTTCGCTCACGGACGTCCCTTTTTGTCAATACCTGGTAGCCCGTTATGTATTGGCTTATACCTCTAACGTGCTAGTGGTTAAATCCACAACCAAGGTGTTGATGAGTCTTTAGAGTCCCCCACATTCTGTTACTCAGCTTTCGGGCGAAAGGTTGTAGAGGCCGTATGGAGATATGGCAGGGTCCGATCAGATTCGTGCGGTATTGCACGGATCAGGATCGGACAGTCTGTACTATAGGCCATATGCATATATGGCAGGGTTTGATCAGATACGTGCGGTATTGCACGGATCAGGATCGAACGGATATTACTAGCCGGTTTTGGTATAAGCCGGATCCTAGTATAGTACAGTGTAGATTTTTTCTCATTGCATTTGTATTTCGGTCGAAATACAGATGCGGGTGTGTATGCACAGTATCGGGGTTTTCCTGTAATTTATTACGGGACCAGTTTTCTGGAGTTGCCAGTTTGCTTTTCGTTTCGGCCGATTTCCTTTGTATCGTTCATTGGCCGAAGTTTGGTGGAGGAGGGCTTATTTGCATAGTTGCAAATAAGTGTTTGTGGAGGGGGCCTTTGCATATTGTTTTATCATGACATCTTTTCATTGACCTTGACTTCTTCTTGTCATGATGGCATGACTTTTGGCTCATCATGGTTGTTGATGATGAGGTTGGTGGTTGGTGGTGGAGTATGGGTTTTGTTTTGGTATCATTATTTTTCATGATAACCATTCCTCTCTCTCTCTCTTGCATGATTCATATGGTTACCTCCCCCTTGTTTTTTCCCTCTCTCCTTTTCCTACATGGGCCGGCCACTTTAGGGTGGTGGGAGATTGATTCTTTTGGTGTGGCATTTTTGGTTCATATTGTGCTAAGAAAAGAGCTCTCTAGTTGATCTCCAAAAATCTTTTCTTTCCTCCACCAAAAATGGCACCTCCACTACCCCAAAATTGAGACACAAGTTCTACTACATATTCTACAGCGAATCTTGGGCACGTCGAGTAGCCGGCTTCGTGTCCGAGTTGCCTCGGCATTGAGGTGGGAGCCCGTATAAGAAGTAGGCGATGTGGTGCACTTCCGGCGACGAGAAGGAGACGGGACATTCCGCAAGTGATCGGGACGATGACGAGAAGACCGGAGGACTTGGATCGTCGGTATATCTCTTTCCCTTCTTGTAGATAGCTAGGACTAGTTAGTGGTTCGATCCGGGTATTAGTGCGCGGCGGTTTGCCAGTCCAAGAAAATTAAAGTTTATCACCGCTTCCGCTTTTGGCCGTCGGATTGACGGCCGGGGCGCCGCCGTGCACTTACAGTGGTATCAGAGCCTCGCCATTAACTTAGTCTAGCTTGGTGTAGTGTGTTTTTCTGTTTCGATCGATCGAATGTTCCAAAACTACATTTTTGTTAGCATCAGTTTTCTGTTGGAAATTTTTGGTGTCGAAAAATTTTTCAGGTTGTAAAATATTGATGTACTGGAGAATCTAAGAGCTCTGTAAAAATTCGACGAAGTAACTCCACAGTGGGAGCGCGGAACCGCCGCGAAAACCCCCTTCCCGCCGCCCTTCCGCCGCACACTGTGGAGATCACTTCACCAATTTTTTACAGAGGCCTTCTGGGCTTAAAATATGGGTTTTGGAATATTAAAATTGGGCCCAGGTTTTCTGTGAGTGCTACAGTTTTGATTGGGGGCCCACTTGTTAATTTTTGATCGATCGGATATTTTAAACACATTTTTCACAGTATTTACATTATATCTGCGACCGTGAATGTCACTTGATCGGTAAATCCGGTCTAACTGCTATAGCCCGGTTAGACGGATTTGCGAACGTGACTTTCACGTTGATGTTCTGTTTTTGCTGTGATGTTGCGGATCGGTCGTGTGGGATAGCCTGGATGCAATGCTAGTACAGTTTTGTTGTATTATGTACATTTGATATTGCGGGACGAGCGTCCGACATGTGGACTGCCGTCACTGCCTGTTTGTATTATTCTTTTGGGGCATGACCTGGTTGCGGTCGATGTACCCGTTATATGTATATTTTACTTTCTGTACTAGGATTGCCCCGCGGAGGGGTGCACGGATAGCCGGGTTCTAGAGGGCAACAAGCCCGCATCTCATGGCATTGGGACGGAGGGGGCTTCACTCTAGGATTGGCAGGCTATTCGCCGCACTCGTAGGGGGTACAGGATGACCCAGGAGGGGTGCCCAAGTTACCGGATTCCGTGAAGTGCTGGGTGGTCCATTCACGGCGCTGAAGGGGGCTGCCTCGCTTCAGGTTTTGGCGGGTAACTTGCCGCGCCCGTAGGGGTCTAGGATTTCATTCCACAGGCTATCCACACGACCAGGGGAACGTCGGGTTTCAGCAGTGGCTCTGTGAAACCCGGGGATCCCAGATATCTGTATTGTTTCTGTGATGCTGTTCATTCTCTGTGATGTTGCATTTTATTCACGCCTTGAGCGAATATAATATATTGGTATATATATTAGTAGATGTTGTATATGTTTTGCATCCGCGCTAGCCCAGTCCCCGCTCTGTCGTTAGTTAGCTAACCTAACGGGTAATGACGGGACCCAGTGGCGAATGCGGATGGCATATACGTACATCAGTATATTTTCGTTCTTTTTGGTGTGATCAATTGATGGGACTGCATTGATTCGGATCAATGCAAGTTTAAAAACAAACCTAATCTGATGTTGTTGGAACACTTTTCAAAAAGCTGTTATTGCAAGGACGTTCACTTTTGTTTTGCATCGCGGTATTCATTTAGAATATCCTGCTCCTCAGTCGACGAGGCAAGGGCCGAGATCCCTTCACCGGGAGTGACCCCTTGGACAAAAGTTTGCGTCAGGGCATTAACTTCACTATAGCCGATTATTTTTGCTTTGCATCGCGGTATTCATTTGGAATATCCTGCACCCCATTCTACGGGGAAAGAGCCGAGATCCCTTCGCCGGGAGTGACCTCTTTAGCAACGGTTTTCGTCACTATATTTTCTAAAAAGCTATCCGTTCCTTCGACGATATCAAGTTCTTTACGTTAAAGGTTTTCGCCAAAAACCATTCGTAGCCCTCCGTCGTTTCATATGGGTAGTCAATAGTATTCAAGCTGTGTTTGTTGGCCAAAGTCAAGGCACAGTGTTTGGTAGCTGTTGGTTATTCATATGCAGCATAGATAGATGCGTTGGTTTGGAACAGTCGTATAGCCTTGTTGGCCAAAGTCAAGGGCTTGTGCGGGTGGATTCGAATCAACCTGGAGAATGACGGGTAGAACTTGACATGTGACTTATGATTTGTTAGCCAAAGTCAAGGTCATAAGAGCATGGGGCAGAAATCACATCGGGAGTTTCAAAAGAACTGAAACTTGCCAGATATGCGCATACCTTCTGGAGTGTGAGAGCGTGAGCGGATTCCGTCACGTTATCATGCGATGAGAGTTGGATCCCGATTCCCACTGATGAGTTAGTTTACTCCTCGGGTGACCCCGACTAATTCTTCTTTCAGGTTTGGAGGAGAATTTGAGGTACAGTGGGAGGATTCCAGATTAGATAAATTGGTGACCATTCTGATCTAGGTTAGAGTGCACGCTGAGTGTTTCTTTTCTCTCTCTCTTTGGCAGCGACCATTGACCCGACCCTAAGACTATGACTCAGTGACCAAGTTGACCGAACCTTCTTAAACACCGGCTTTTTGGATTGTCAGAGTTGCAGACCTCATTGCCACTCCTACTTTTACCCTTTTCTCCAGGACACCCCGTATTACTACTAACGTCCACTTCCATTGGACAAAACCATCGTATGGTTAGATACGAACTTGAAAGAATTTATTCGAGGATGGTTTCCGGTTCTGGAGAAAACGGATAGGATTATTCAGTTGTCTTTTCCTTTTACCCTCTCTCAGGTTACGAGTACTCCTTGGTTTAGGGGTAGTACACCTATTACGCAAATTGGATTGTCTTCTTTCAAACCTTAGGCTGGTGCCGACCGGTAGGGAATGAAGAAAACCAATTAGCATAACGATGGTGTGCAGAAGGTATTAAGTTCAGACAAAGCAAGGGATTAGTAAGAGGGCAAAGTAAATTGCAACAGATTTTCACGACCAAACCAAATATTTCTTTACCACTCCCACATCACCTTTGTATTTCTCCAGGACACTCCGTATCACTACGAAGATCCACAGTTTATTGGATACTCCATCGTATGGTTATATACGAACTCGAAAGGAACTTGTTCCAGTTCGGGGATGGATTCTGGTTCAGGAGAAATAGGAATAAGGTTTATTCAGGTGTCCTTTATCTTCACCTTCTCTCACATTGCGAGTGTTCCTAGGATTGGAACAGTACACCCATTATGCTTATTGGATAGTCTTCTTCCAAACCATAGGCTGGTGCCGAACGGTTGGGAAGGAAGAAAACCATTTGGCCTAAAGGGGTGTACAGAAGGTAAAGACTAAAGACATATGAAGGGATTTGGAGAGGTGGCAAAGAACTATACGGTTACAGTCGTGAATCTGGAAGAGGCATTACTAGGAATACCAGAATACCCCATCGGAACATTTCAATGTTTCAGTTTCACTGTGTAATGTTAAAAGAAAACTGATTTCCCGATTAGATACTTATTCCAGGGTATGTATTTACCAAGTATGATTCTCACATCTGTATGGTTTTACAGATGATGAGTGGGAGTAAGTTATTGGGAATTGGGTGATTATCCTCATTATATCGGGATTCATTGTAATCGGTGATATTTGAGGAAATCACCTGGGCTGTTTGCCGGTTGGCAAATATTTGGTTTTGAATATCCGCTGTTGTGCACCAATTTCAAATTGATATATCTGTACGTCTATTTTCATAGAGTGAGATATACCTTTCTGAAATTATGTCTACGACATTTACCTATATCAGTGGATGGTTAGGTAAGGAGCATTAAACAGCGGTGTAATTCTTCTTAACCATAAGTACAGTTTTCAACCTACGACACACAGTGAGTGAGTTATCAGACTCAAGGGACTTGTACAGAGTATTGTATGATGTCCAGGGTCCATCAGGACAGAGGGGTTGGTCCTCGTACTATATTCGGTTTACTTATGACTTCTCTAGTTTTTAGACAGGAGTTTCGCGGAAACACAGGGTCCAAATTTTGAGAAGTTATAGGTATTTGAATAGAGTAGAGAACCAGGTATAGCAAGTATCGGGATTCTTCAAAGAGATCGAAGATGTAGATACTTGTGTATGGTATTCAGTTGATAGTAATGACAAAGAGATCTTGCTTCTCTTTCAGGTTACTCATAAATGGAAGCATTCCTAAGTTGAGTAACGCTGATCGGCCTCCTTCTATTTAGTTGACATGCGCTGGGGACAGCTGCATGATTTGAATCTGGTTCAATTAAATCAGTGCCTCTGTTTCTATATTGGATATAGAACAGTTCATATCTTAACGATGTTAAGGTACGGGGAGTTGTCCGGTTTATGATTAAAACCAGACACTGGACAACTCAAGGCACGTTTCTGTAATGGCTGTTTGTGGGTTGACCCAGGCTATGACGCGGGTTAATTTTCTACCATCTGGATGAACAATAGCAATATTGTTCTAGACTCGCCACAGTTTTATTAAAAATGGATTTTTTCAGAAAACAGTAGTGGGAGTATGGTAGAACTGGAAGTGATTCCAGAACCGCAAACGATTACTGAAGATTTGATAAGGAACCTAAAGATTCAATTTGGATTGACATTCCATTAGCCACTCCGCAGATAAGGTGGGTAACTTCAGGCACCCGAGAGGCACTACGGTAGCCTCAAGGACGGTGACAGGGAAGTTCTTGTTTAACCACAATTGCCATTGCTGTTGTTCCAGGTTACGAGACCCGGCGGGAGGATGAGTATAGCGTCGTTCTAAACCAGTTTTAGAAGTGTACGTGTATATGACTCTGCCAGAGGGTTGTCGTAGTCAGTGGGAGCAACGGAAGCATTGGTGGACAGGTTGCTTATGTCTATTTATAGACTAGAGCAGATGTAGCGGAGATAGATCATCTATTTCTGACGTGACAGTCATGGGTTTGACTTCATCAGAATAGGGGATGGATCTGTTGAGAAGGTAGTAGGGTGTGATATCCTGGTATTTGGATGACATACACAAAATAGGAAAAGAAACTCCTATACTACAATCGGTTATACTTTGGTCGTCACACAGTGGTTTCTCCACATGGACTTGGACATTATATCAGACATACTGGTTACTAGATCTATGGTCTTAGATCTAGATTTGGGTGGTTTCCCAATCAGGGTACTTGACAGCATTCTAAGAGTATTTAGGATGGACGACTCCTGGCACGGTAGTGTACCCGCAGGTAATGGAGTCACCCTCTCCAAAGGTGTCTTACAGACTAAAGGGGAGAGGGATGTGCATGATTGCCAGATCACTTGCTCAGGCAATTGAGTCAATCATGAGATGTCAAGTACCACACCAGATGTTGTTCTTGCACTAGATGCAATAAGTTGACATTAATCCAATCCTGGAGAAACCGTAGGAAGCAGTTTTAGAACATAAGTGAATGTTCTAGGGATATGATAACGACAGCCTCATTCAGGAGACAGTTATCATTCCAGGCTTCCAAGGTGACATGGACGACAAGGAGGTTGTCAGAGTTATAGTTTTCCTTCTGATGAGGGGCAGTATTTTGGACAGGTGGTCCAAGGCAATACTGAGGGTGGCATGGCGCAGGATACTGATTAAGTTCAGTTGACGATACAGTCTAAGAAGTTTGGATTTGGATTTCATTTATGAGCTATGTCCCATCAGACATCCAGACACATTCTAAGACAGGTATTGCTCATTTCGGGAGATGGGTTTCTCCGCGAACTTGAGATATAGAGAGACATAGAAAGAAACAACTAAGCGGATCCACTCACTGAGACTATTTCTTGAACACAATAGTTCCGCAAACGAGCTTTGTGAGACTGACTAGTAGAGGAGTTGGATGTTCGGTATCACACGGGCTGTGAGTATGCGACATCGCAATAATTAGCCTTGAGTGCAAGTGGGAGATTGTTGGAGATAGTGCCCTCAGAGTCAATTATTAGGTCACAGGTACGTGATTGTAATGATTGAGGGAGGACCTATCCCGGTAGGACAGTCTTACTCGAGATGATAGTATGCTATCTGGTTTACCTTTATCATCGTGTACTGTTTTAAGTGACCTGACACGTCGCTATTACACGTTGATAGAGCCCCTAGGATTCTTGCTTGACCACCAGCAATATGAGGGCGATCATATAAGTGGGAGCTGGGGGTCTATAAGCATATCCTTAAGAGGTCCCTAGTCGTTAGAGTTTCGAGACAGGGCATCGATTCTCCATAGTAGACTAGTGTATACAGTCGAGACCCCGACGAGGGGCGGTGGCCGGTCTCACAAGCCACTGGTGTCAGTTGGATCACCTAAGATGTATACAGGTGCTCATTGGGTTATGAGTACACCGGACAGGACTCGCCGGGAACATGCTAGTTGGTCATATACCAGACGTCAGATGGCAGTTCCCTGGTGACATGTGTGCAGGTTAGTTCATCGACCTAGGGATCGTCATTTGTCTCGTATGAGTTCCCACTGTACTTTGATTACTACCCTACCACGGCTTAAAGGAGTCGTGCAAACAGGTTTTAGTTGGGTACAGTCCCGAGCCACATGGAGGCAGTGAGCGTATCTTCAGGGGTTCGTCTCTCCCGGTATTGGGGGTGAGGTCGTGCTGTGTCTAGGAGAGCCATTACACAAAGTCCTTGGCCAAGGCAAGGAGATTTACTGGTAGGTATTCCAGTAGTATCTCAGGGTGTTCTGGGCTACACTCCGACACGACTTGTACCGCTTTTGGGGGTCTGACTTTTACCAACCCCCTAGGCCCGCCATGCGATACTCATAGACGAACGGACCGGACTGCACGGATATTGTCACTGACAGGCTCAGTAGGGTTGTCAGGCTGAGTTCGCTCACGGACGTCCCTTTTTGTCAATACCTGGTAGCCCGTTATATATTGGCTTATACCTTTAACGTGCTAGTGGTTAAATCCACAACCAAGGTGTTGATGAGTCTTTAGAGTCCCCCACATTCTGTTACTCAGCTTTCGGGCGAAAGGTTGTAGAGGCCGTATGGAGATATGGCAGGGTCCGATCAGATGCGTGCGGTATTGCACGGATCAGGATCGGACAGTCTGTACTATAGGCCGTATGCATATATGGCAGGGTTTGATCAGATACGTACGGTATTGCACGGATCAGGATCGAACGGATATTACTAGCCGGTTTTGGTATAAGCCGGATCCTACTATAGTACAGTGTAGATTTTGTCTCATTGCATTTGTATTTCGGTCGAAATACAGATGCGGGTGTGTATGCACAGTATCGGGGTTTTCCTGTAATTTATTACGGGACCAGTTTTCTGGAGTTGCCAGTTTGCTTTTCGTTTCGGCCGATTTCCTTTGTATCGTTCATTGGCCGAAGTTTGGTGGAGGAGGGCTTATTTGCATAGTTGCAAATAAGTGTTTGTGGAGGGGGTCTTTGCATATTGTTTTATCATGACATCTTTTCATTGACCTTGACTTCTTCTTGTCATGATGGCATGACTTTTGGCTCATCATGGTTGTTGATGATGAGGTTGGTGGTTGGTGGTGGAGTATGGGTTTTGTTTTGGTATCATTGTTTTTCATGATAACCATTCCTCTCTCTCTCTCTCTTGCATGATTCATATGGTTACCTCCCCCTTGTTTTTTCCCTCTCTCCTTTTCCTACATGGGCCGGCCACTTTAGGGTGGTGGGAGATTGATTCTTTTGGTGTGGCATTTTTGGTTCATATTGTGCTAAGAAAAGAGCTCTCTAGTTGATCTCCAAAAATCTTTTCTTTCCTCCACCAAAAATGGCACCTCCACTACCCCAAAATTGAGACACAAGTTCTACTACATATTCTACAGCGAATCTTGGGCACGTCGAGTAGCCGGCTTCGTGTCCGAGTTGCCTCGGCATTGAGGTGGGAGCCCGTATAAGAAGTAGGCGATGTGGTGCACTTCCGGCGACGAGAAGGAGACGGGACATTCCGCAAGTGATCGAGACGATGACGAGAAGACCGGAGGACTTGGATCGTCGGTATATCTCTTTCCCTTCTTGTAGATAGCTAGGACTAGTTAGTGGTTCGATCCGGGTATTAGTGCGCGGCGGTTTGCCAGTCCAAGAAAATTAAAGTTTATCACCGCTTCCGCTTTTGGCCATCGGATTGACGGCCGGGGCGCCGCCGTGCACTTACACCCACTATATCTGCGGAGTGGCCAATGGAATGTCAAATCATATTGAATCTTTAGGTTCTTATCAAATCTTCAGTAATCGTTTGCGGTTCTGGAATCACTTCCAGTTCTACCATACTCCCACTACTGTTTTCTGAAAAAATCCATTTCTTTTAAAATGTGGCGAGTCAAGAACAATATCACTATTGATCTTCCAGATGGTAAAAAGTCAACCTTCGTCATAGCCCGGGTCAACCCACAAACAGTCATTACAGAAACGTGCCTTGAGTTATCCAGAGTCTGGTTTTAAGCATAAGCCGGACAACTCCCTGTACCTTAACATCGTTAAGATATGAACTGCTATATATCCAATACAGAAACAGAGGCACTGATTTAATTGAAGCAGATTCAAATCATGCAGCTGTCTCCAGTGCATGTCTACTAAATGGAGAGAGGCCGATCAGCGTTACTCAACTTAGGAGTACTTCCAATTATGAGTAACCTGAAAGAGAAGCTAGTTCTCTTAATCATTACTATCAACTGAATACCATTCACAAGTATCTACATCTTCGATCACCTTGAAGAATCCCGATACTTGCAACATCTGGTTCTCTACTTTATTCATATACCTATAACTTCTCAAAACTTCGGACCTTGTGTTTCTACGAAACACTTGTCTAAAAACTAGAGAAGTCATAAGTAAGCCGAATATAGTACGAGGACCAACCCCTCTGTCCTAATGGACACTGGACAATATACAATACTTTGTACAAGTTCCTTGAGTCTAATAACTCATTCACTGTGTGTCGTAGGTTGAAAACTGTACTTATGGTTAAGAAGAATTACACCGCTGTTCAATGCTTCTTACCTAACCATCCACTGATATAGGTAAATGTCATAGACATAATTTCAAAAGGTATATCTCACTCTATAAAAATAGACGTACAGATATATCAATTTGAAATTTATGCATAACAACGGATATTCAAAACCAAATATTTGTCGTTCGGCAAACAACACAGGTGACTTCCTCAAATATCATCAATTACAACGAATTCTGATATAATGAGGACGATCACCTAATTCCCAATAACTCACTCCCACTCATCATCTGTAAAACCATATAGATGTGAGAATCATACCTGGTAAATACATACCCTGGAGTAAGTATCTAATCGGGAAATTAGTTTTCCTTTAACAGTACACAGTGAAACTGAAACATTGAAATGTTTCGATGGGGTATCCGGGTATTCCTAGTAATGCCTCTTCCATTATCCAGATTCACCACTGTAACCGTATAATTGTTTGCCACTTCTCCAAATTCCTTTTTATGTCTTTGGTCATTACCTTCTGCACACCCCTTTAGGCCAAATGGTTTTCTTCCTTCCCTACCGTTCGGCACCAGCCTATGGTTTGGAAGAAGACTATCCAATAAGCATAATGGGTGTACTGTCCTAATCCCAGGAGCACTCACAATGCGAGAGAAGGTGAAGATAAATGACAACCGAATGAACCTTATTCCTATTTCTCCTGAACCAGGATCCATCCTCGAACTGGAACAAGTTCCTTTCGAGTTCGTATATAACCATACGATGGATTATCCGATAAACTTGGGATCTTCGTAGTGATACGGAGTGTCCTGGAGAAATACAAAGGTGATTTAGGATTGGCGAGGAAATACTTGGTTTGGTCGTGAATAGCAGTCGCAATTTACTTTGCCCTCTTACTAATCCCTTTCTTTGTCTTAACTTAATTCCTTCTGTACACCATTTAGGCTAATTGGTTTTCTTCATTCCCTACCATTCGGCACCTGCCTATGGTTTGGAAGAAGACTATCCAATTTGTGTAATAAGTGTACTATCTCTTAAGCCAAGGAGTATTCGCAATCTGAGAGAGAAGGTAAAAGGAAAAGTCAACTGAATAGTCCTATTCTTTTTCTCCAGAACCGGAAACCATCCTCGAATAACTTCGAGTTCGTATATAACCATACGATGGTTTTGTCCAATGGAAGTGGACGTTCGTAGTAATACGGGGTGTCCTGGAGAAAAGGGTAAAAGTAGGAGTGGCAATGAGGTTTGAAACTCTGACAATCTAAAAGTCAGTGTTAAGAAGGTTCGGTCAACTTGGTCAGTGAGTCATAGTCTAGGGTCGGGTCAATGGTCGCTGCCAAAGAGAGAGAGAAAAGAAACACTCAGCGTCCACTCCAACATAGATCAGAATGGTTATCACTTTATCTAATCTGGAAACCTCCCACTGTAACGTCAAATTCTTCCCCAAATCTGAAAGAAGAATTAGCCGGGATCACCCGAGGAGTAAACCAACTCATCAGTGGAAATCGGGATCCAACTATCATTGCATGATAACTTGACGGAATCCACTCAAGTCACCACACTTCAGAAGGTATGCGCATGCTTGGCAAGTTTTAGTTTCTTTAGAAACTCCCGATGTGATTTTTACCCCTAGGACCCAAGTGACCTTGACACAGTCAACAAATCAAAGAGTCCTAGTCAAGTTTAACCCGTCATTATTCTGGATTGCATTAAACCCACCTGTACAAGCCCTTGACACAGTCAACAAGGCCGCACGACTGTCCTAACCAATCCCTTTAATATGCTACAAACAAACACTACTTAGCTACCGCACACTACGCCTTGACACAGTCAACAAACGCAGCACGAATACTAAGTAATACTTGTAAGAAATGACGGAGGGCTACGTCTAGTTTTTGGCGAAAAACTTTTAACGTAATGAACTTGATATCGTTGAAGGAACTGCATAGTTTTTTTATAAAAATATAGTGGCGAAAACCCTTTGCTAAAGAGGTCACTCCCGGTGAAGGGATCTCGGCTCTTTCCCCGTAGAATGAGGTGCAGGATATTCCAACTGAATACCACGATGCAAAGCAAAAAGTAATCGGCTATAGTGAAGTTATTGCCCTGACGCAAACTTTTGTCCAAGGGGTCACTCCCGGTGAAGGGATCTCGGCCCTTGCCTCGTCGACTGAGGAGCAGGATATTCCAACTGAATACCACGATGCAAAACAAAAGTGAACGTCCTTGCAATAACAGCTTTTTTTTGAAAAATGTTCCAACAACATCAGAATAGGTTTGTTTATCTTGCATTGATCCGAATCAACGCAGTCCCATCAATAGATCACACCACAAAAGAACGAAAATAATGATGTACGTATATGCCATTCGCATTCGCCACTGGGTCCCGTCATCACCCGTTAGGTTACTTAACTAACGATAGGGCGGGGACTGGACTAGCGCAGATGCAAAACATATAAAACATCTACTAGTATATATAATATATAATATTTCGCTCAAGGCGTGATAAAATGCACCATCACAGAAATGTAAAGCATCACAGAACAATAAAGATATTTGGGATCCCTGGGTTTCATAGAGCCGCTACTGAAACCCGACGTTCCCCTGGTCGTGTGGATAGCCTGTGCAAAGAGATCCTAGACCCCTACGGGCGCGGCAAATTACCCGCCAAAACCTGAAGTGAGGCAGCCCCCTTCAGCAACGTGAATGGACCACCCAGTACTTCACGGAATCCAGTAACTTGGGTACCCCTCCTTGGGCCAACCTGTACCCCCTACGAGTGCGGCGAATAGCCCGCCAATTCTAGAGTAAAGCCCCCTCCGTCTCAATGCCATGAGATGCGGGCTCGTTGCCCTCTAGAACCCGGCTGTCCGTGCACCCCTCCGCTGGGTAAACCTAGTACAGAAAGTAAAATATACATACAACGGGTACATCGACCTCGACCTGGTCGTGCCCCAAAAGAATAATACAAACAGGCAGTGACGGCAGTCCACATGTCGGACGCTCGCCCCGCAATATCAAATGTACATAATACAACAAAACTATACTAATACTGCAACCAGGCTATGCCCCACGACCGTTCCGCAACAACACAGCACAATCACAGAACATCAACGTGAATGTCACGTTCGCAAATCCGTCTTACCGGGCTATAGCAGTTAGACAGGATTTACCGATCAAGTGACATTCACGGTCGCAGATATAATGTAAATACTGTGAACTAATGTGTTTAAACTTTTCGATCGATCAAATTTATCGAAGTGGGCCCCAAGCATTACTGTAGCACTTAAAGAGAGTCTAGGCCCAAAAAGAATATTCCAAAAGCCCCATTTTCAACCCAGGAGCTCACTGCAAAAATTTGGTCCAATGAATAGTAAAAATGGCCGCGGAACCGCGGCAAATACGTGGGTTTGGCCGCGGTTCCGCGGTGTAATAGTGAGATCACGAGACCAAATTTTCACAGAATGCTTAGAATTCCCTACACATGTCACTGCAATGTACTGAAAAAAATTTTGAGCCAAAAAAATTTCGACAGAAAACTGTGCAAATGAAAATGGGTTTTCGGAAAATCCGTTCGATCGAACATGTAAACACGTTAGAGCAAGCTAGAATAGGTTAATGGCGTGGCTCTGATACCATGTTGCGCCACGGCAGCGCCCCGGCCTTCTACTCGAGGCCAAAATGCAGAATCAAAATTTTTTCTTAACATTAACCGGCGCTACCGCGGACAATATACCCGGATCGTAACCATTAACCTAATCCTAGCAAACAAGAGAATGGGGTAGAGAGTTATACCAAGCGATCCGAGTCCTTCGGTCTTCATCTCCACTCCGATCTCCCGCGGAATCTCCGTCCGTCACCTCCTCGTCGGAAAGGGCACCACGTAGCCGGATTCTTTTACGGGCTCCCACCTCTGGACCGAGGCAACTCGGGCGCAAAGTTGGCTAGCCGACGCGTCCAAGGGTACTGTAGGTTGTAGTGTAGAACCTCGTCTTTTTGGGGTCATGAAGTTGCCTTAAAGATGATGGAGAAGAGAAAGAACTTTTGAAGAGGAGGAAGGTGTATCATATTTTCAAGCATGAAGAATGAGAGATGAATAAATCCCATACATAGAAAAACAACTCTCTCATTCTCTCCTCTCATATGTGGCCGGCCCCTCCCTCAACCAAATGGTGGAGGAAAAAAAACTAACACAATAAGGGAAGTGAGAGTAGGAAAAGGTGAAAGGTGACCATATCAAAAGGTTATGATAACAATATCATATCAAAATCAAATCCAACTCTAATCACAAAGAAATGATGTATAAATCATCTCATGATGATAGAAGCCACAAATGCAAGAAACCCCCTCCACACAAGTTATTTGCAAACATGCAAATAACCCCCTCCATCACAAAAGTCCGGCCGTGAAGGAATAAAGAAAAACCGGCCGGAACGGAATACAAACTGGCAACTTCAGAAAACTGATCCCGTAATAAATTACAGGAAAAACCCCGCTACTGCATATACATGCCCGCATTTGTATTCCCACTGAACACAAATGCAAAGAGACAAAATCTATACTATCTAATACTAGGATCCGGCTTAAACCAAAGCCGGCTAGTAAAAACCGTCCGATCATGATCCGTGCAATACCGCACATATCTGATCGAACCCTGCCATATCTCCATACGGCCTCTACAGCATTTCGCCCGAAACTTGAGTAACTGAGTGTGGTGGACTCTAAAGACTCGTCAATACTATGGCTGTGGGTTTAACCACTAGTACGTCAGAGGTATTAGCCATACGTGACGGGCCACCAGCTATTGACCAAAAGAGACGTCGATGAGCGCACTCATCCTGACACCCTACTGAGCCTGTCAGTGACAATATCCGTACAGTCCGGTCCGTTCGTCTATGAGTATCGCATGGCGGGCCTAGGGGGTTGGTAAAAGTCAGACCCCCAAAAGCGGTACAAGTCGTGTTGGAGTGAAGCCCAGAACACCCTGAGATACTACTGGAATACCTACCAGTAAATCTCCTGCCTCGGCCGAGGGCTTTGTATAATGGCTCTCCTAGACACAGCGCGACCTCACCCCCAATACCGGGAGAGACGAACCCCTGCAGATCCGCTTACTTCCTCCATGTGGCTCAGGACTGTACCCAACTAAAACCTGTTTGCACGACTCCTTTGAGCCGTGGTAGGGTAGTAATCAAAGTACAGTGGGAACTCACACGAGACAAATGACGATCTCAGGTCGATGAAATAACCTGCACACATGTCACCAGGGAATTGCTATCTGACGTCTGGTATAATCACAACTAGCAGGTTCCCGGCGAGTCCTGTCCGGTGTACTCATAACCCAATGAGCACCTGTACACATCTTAGGTGAACCAACTGACACCAATGGCTTGTTAGACCGGCCACCGCCCCTCGTCGGGGTCTCGACTGTATACACTAGTCTACTAATGGAGTATCGAAGCCCAGTCTCGAAACTCCCACGACTAGGGACCTTTTAAGGATGTGCTTATAGACTCCAGCTCTCACGTATATGATCGCCCTCATACTGCTGATATGAGGGAGGACCTATCCCGGTACGACAGTCTTACTCGAGATGATAGTATGCTATCTGGTTTACCTTTATCATCGTGTACTGCTTTAGGTGACTTGACAGGTCGCTATTGCACGTTGATAGAGCCCCTAGGATTCTTGCTTGACTGCCAGCAGTATGAGG
Source organism: Agapanthus africanus (assembly GCA_030015575.1). Taxonomy (NCBI): domain Eukaryota; kingdom Viridiplantae; phylum Streptophyta; class Magnoliopsida; order Asparagales; family Amaryllidaceae; genus Agapanthus; species Agapanthus africanus. The sequence continues at coordinate 156,828,419 of CM057344.1, read as the reverse complement.
GCGATCATATAAGTGAGAGCTGGAGTCTATAAGCACATCCTTAAAAAGTCCCTAGTCGTGGGAGTTTCGAGACAGGGCATCGATTCTCCAGAGTAGACTAGTGTATACAGTCGAGACCCCGACGAGGGGCGGTGGCCGGTCTCACAGGCCACAGGTGTCAGTTGGTTCACCTAAGATGTATACAGGTGCTCATTGGGTTATGAGTACACCGGACAGGACTCGCCGGGAACATGCTAGTTGGTCTTATACCTGACGTCAGATAGCAGTTCCCAGGTGACATGTGTACAGGTTAGTTCATCGACCTGGGGATCGTCATTTGTCTCGTGTGAGTTCCCACTGTGCTTTGATTACTACCCTACCACGGCTCAAAGGAGTCGTGCAAACAGGTTTTAGTTGGGTACAGTCCCGAGCCACATGGAGGCAGTGAGCGGATCTTCGGGGGTTCGTCTCTCCCGGTATTGGGGGTGAGGTCGCGCTGTGTCTAGGAGAGCCATTACACGAAGTCCTTGGCCAAGGCAGGAAATTTACTGGTAGGTATTCCAGTAGTATCTCAGGGTGTTCTGGGCTACACTCCGACACGACTTGTACCGCTTTTGGGGGTCTGACTTTTACCCACCCTCTAGGCCCGACATGCGATGCTCATAGACGAACGGACCGGACTGTACGGATATTGTCACTGACAGGCTCAGTAGGGTGTCAGGATGAGTTCGCTCATCAACTCCCTTTTAGTCAATAGCTGGTGGCCCGTTACGTATTGGCTTATACCTCTGACGTGCTAGTGGTTAAATCCACAGCCATAGTATTGACGAGTCTTTAGAGTCCACCACACTTTCAGTTACTCAGCTTTCGGGCGAAACGCTGTAGAGGCCGTATGGAGATATGGCAGGGTTCGATCAGATACGTGCGGTATTGCACAGATCGTGATCGGACAGTTTTTACTAGCCGGCTTTGGCTTAAGCCGGATCTTGGTATTTGATAGTGTAGTTTTGTCTCTTTGCATTTGTATCCGGACGGAATACAGATGCGGGTGTGTATGCACAGTATCGGGGTTTTCCTGTAATTTATTACGGGACCAGTTTTCTGGGATTGCCAGTTTGCATTCCGTTCCGGCCGGTTTTCTCTTTTTCCTTCCCGGTCAGACTTTTCATTGGAGGGTGTTAATTGCAAGTTTGCAATTAACATTTTGTGGAGGGGGTTTCTTGCAAATGTTTTCTTTATGATAGGATATGCATCTTTGCTCCATGATGCATTAATTAAGACATGACAGAAGATGTGATTTGGTGATGGGATTTGGGAATGGGCCGGCACTGTTTGGGAATGGAGTGGGGGTTGATTGAACCATTTTCTGACGTGTATATGTAAAAAGTAACGACAATCAAAAAATTATATTGACCGCAATCAAACCACGGTGTCGGATGTAGTTAATGAATGAGTGCGGATCGTCCACAGGGATTGTGCAATTCAATTGTATTTTGATACATTTGAAATGAAATGTTAATCAACAATAAACGAAAACATGATTCAAGATGTGATTTGTATTCGAGTGTCACTATCCTTTACTCAAGAATCAAGAAACTATAAACAATCAAGAATCAGTTGTTTTGATAATATTTCCAATCAACAATCAAGAATATAAGAGAGGCTCGTAGGAGTCGATCGGATCTTTAGACGTGATGTAATCTAAAGGGTTTCGTGTTCTTGTCCTTCGAAGAATTGATACTAGATCAATGGTGATCGACGAGAGTTAGGGTTTTCTTGATGAAATTAGGGTTTCATCTCTTAACCCTTGTTCTTTCGAAGATACCATTTATATTCTAGCCTCTAGCAATTCCAAGAAACGATCGGAACTCCCCAATCTCGAGCGATGTCGATCAAGAAAGCATCGCAACGAATTGGGTCGTTGATTCTTGAACTTGCTAGGGTTTACAAACTCGTGGGATTCAAGAATCGATTACAAATTTGTTACATCATCATACTAAAGATCGTTTCGACTCCCCGACGAGCGGAGTTTTATTCACACATCACCACAAAGACAACATTCAAGAATAGTAATGATAACATGATGCGGAATTTAAAGAAAACAAGATAAAAGAATATCACCTTTTATTTAATCAACAATTTCAATACATTCTTTCAAGAATCTACAAGAAGAAGAAATCGATCGTTGACTCGGCTTCGCTCGTCTCCGTGGATCGTGGATCTACTTTGATCTCTTGCCCGATTGAAGATCGGCTCGGCTCAATAAAAGGGTTGAAGGCATCTTGCTTGGCTTGCACTCAAGATCTTGAATTGTGGTTGGATTTAGGGTTAGGGTTTCCTACAAGCTCTCTCACTAAACTTGAGGAAGAGGAAGATGAAGAATGGGATTGATTTTTCTAAGCTTTCCCAAGGTTGAATAATTTTTCTAACATGAGCCTAGGGTCATATTTATAGACTCCCAAACCCTAGGTTAGATTTGAATTAGAACTTTCCCTCCCAAAGTTTGTTGAAGGGTTTCTAGAAGGAGTTTGTTAGGAGTTAGCTTAGGGTTTAAGCTAGGGTTTAGGGAAAGTTCTAGAAAGATTAGGCTAGTTTGGGTGTTTGCTGATCTGGAGGAAGTATCTGGGATATTCTGGAAGTTTGTGAGCATTATTGAGCTGTAGCCACTGAAACAGGAATTTTGGTGCCAAAATTCCTTGATGACGTCACCAGTATGCCGCGCTTCCGCCGCATTTATCCTATATATGCCGCGCTTCCGCGGTCTGTTGGTGGCCTTGGGATCTGTGTCTTCTGCAGTGGTCTTGTACTGCTGTTTTTAGCTTCCTTTGATGTTTAGATTTGTACTTCCTCTTCTGTGTTGATACCAGATTTGAGTTAAGTGAATTTACGAGCAATTGTAATGGTCGAGCAATGTAATGATCGAGCAAGCTTCTCTTTTCCTGCATAGACTTCGAAACAGGGGTTGCAAGATATAGAAAATATGCTATGTAATGCAATGCAGTCAATTTCCCTAGAAATGATGGTTTTAAGGTCGAATACATGTAATCTGATATTTTGCGACCGATTTGCTAATATGTAGAATATGAATACCGTACACTTCTATATGGATGCAGATGATATGGAAATTGCCTGTTAAAATATGCAATATTTTCGACTGATCAAATACCCCCAAACTTAATTTCGATCGTCTCGAGAGAATGTTTTATTAAAAAGAGAGAAGGAGAAAATAAAGAAAGAGAAAAACTAACTAGCACACTTTCGTAGGCAACACGATTGCACTGAGCATGTGCAACAAGCCTTTAAACCTCTAGGTGTCCCTAGTAGGAGGAGTGTTGTCTCCTGAGGGTTTTCAGCGTATTGCACCCACAAAATCCAATAATAAAAGAAAGATCATGAATATTACATTTAAAGAAGAGAATTGTAAAAGAAAAGCTTTGAAAATTAGGGTTTCCAACTAAGCTAGCTTTTCGGTTGTCATGAGCCCTATCTTAATGGTCATGAAAAGATGTCAGAAATCACGTCCTCCCTCAATAAAACATCGTCTTATTCTTCATTCCTATCTTTATTCCAAACATCGATCATATCACCCTGCGTGTGTGTAAAGACATCCCTACACCCGGAGAATTCAATTCAAGCTATCATACCCTTGCCCATCGGCCTCAGTACTTCTTGGCAAACGAGATTGCTTACACACTTTCATGCGACCGTCAATACTTCTTGAGGTACTAACCGACCGATTACTAATGTGCTTGCATGCTTGGTGTATTTTCCTCGTCTTGCACCACCTCAGGCATAGCAGTGACTCCCAGACCAGTTGACCTTGGGGCACTAGGTGAAGAAGCACCCTTTTGCTATATATTTTTATTGCCCTCGGTGATAACAAAACCAGTATCCATTTTTCTCACCACTTTAAAACACATATTTTTTTTTTCATACTTTTGGCTTTAAGACAAGAGCATTTCAAGGTATCCTCTACTATCCCAGGCTTCAAGACGTGTGTAAGTGCGAATAGCAGGGTAGCCACGTTCAAAATGTTTGGCTTCCAGAATAGAAACTATTTTTCAGACTTATTTTTATCCTCAGATTAGTGACGTCCTTTATCTTACTAACCCTTGGGACAACGGCTCATAACTACTTATTACTAGTTCGTATAAGAAAACTTCTAATTTTCTTAGTTTTCTAAAAATTTTCTAATCTCATGGATGTAACTTTTCACTATCTAAACTTTCATTATCTTATTTATATACAAAAAAAAAGTGTAAATATTAAAATTATTTTTATATTTGAAAATTTTTAAATTTTTATGGGTTTTGAAAATTTTTCAATTTTTATAGATTTTTAAAAGAAATGTTTTGTGCTTATGCAGATGATATGCAAATGATGCGAAAATAAGCACAAACCTCCCCCAAACTTGTTTTCAACAGTGTCCTCACTGTTGCCGAATGTTATACCTACAAAACTGTAAATCTGGGAGGAATTATTAGTGGGGGCAAAATATATAAGTGAAGAACTTCCCCAAAACTTGTTTTTCACACACCTTCATTCAAAAGATGATACAATGATATACAGGATATGAAGGTGAGACGGAGGAATTTTAATCCAAATAAACTGGCTCTTGTAAGAACAAGAGCTCCTCCGTGGGGTCAGTGGAAAAATACGGCTTTAGTCTATGTCCATTTACTTTGAAAACAGTGCCGTTTTTAATATTTTCTACTTCTACTGCTCCGTACGGGTATACAGACCGCACAACAAAAGGTCCCTTCCAACGAGATCGGAGCTTACCCGCGTGAAGGTGTAATCGTGAATCATAAAGAAGGACTTGTTGACCAGGTAAAAATGTTTTCCTTAAAATGCTTTTATCGTGAAAAACCTTAGTCCTATTCTTTGTGATTACAGCATTATCATAAGCTTCATCGCGGAGTTCGCTTAGCTCGTTAAGTTGCAGCTTCCGAAAGTTGCAAGCAAGGTTTAGATCAAAATTTATTTCCTTTATAGCCCACAATGCTTTATGTTCTATCTCAACAGGTAGATGACATGCTTTTCCAAAAACTATCCTATATGGAGACATTCCTAGGTCGGTCTTATATGCAGTCCTGAATGCCCAAAGAGCATCCGTCAATTTGGTCGACCAGTCTTTTCTATTTTTAGCAACAGTTTTCTCCAGGATAAGTTTGATTTGTCTGTTTGAGATCTCAGCCTGCCCGCTTGTTTGGGGATGATAGGGTGTAGAAAGACGGTGGTTGATTGAATATTTTCGCATCAGAGTCTCGAAAGATCTGTTGCAGAAGTGTGTCCCATTATCGCTAATGATAGCGCGTGGGTGTCCAAATCACGAAAAGATATTCTCTTTCAAGAACTTAATGACAACTTTCCTGTCATTAGTGCGACATGGAATGGCTTCTACCCACTTGGAGACATAATCAACCGCCAGCAAAATGTACAGATTCCCAAAGGAGTTGGGAAAAGGACCTATAAAATCAATGCCCCAAACATCAAACATTTCAACAACCAGAATGGGTTGCTGAGGCATTTCATTCCTCTGGGATATTCTACCCGTATACTGACATTGTGTACAGGTTTTGCAATACTCAAATGCGTCCTTGAATAAGGTCGGCCAATAAAATCCACATTGCAAAACCTTTTCCGCTGTCTTTCTAGGACCAAAGTGACCCCCACAGGCCTGATCATGACAAAATGAAAGAACACTCTTGAACTCTTCATTTGGGACGCACCGGCGAATGATCTGATCAGGACAATATTTAAACAAATAGGGCTCGTCCCAGTAAAAGTGTTTTACTTGGGAAAGAAAACGATATTTGTCCTGTTTTGACCAATCTCTCGGTATAGGTCCCGTGGCATGATAGTTCACAATATCCCTGAACCATGGTTCAGCGGATATGCTCAAGAGTTGTTCATCAGGGAATGAATCATTGATCGGCAGGGTCACAGGGGAAGAAACGATGCGTGAAAGGTGGTCAGCTACTACGTTTTCACATCCTTTCTTATCTTTGATAACAAGATCAAATTCTTGTAACAGTAGGATCCAACGTATTAGTCGACCTTTTGCATCTTTCTTCGCCAGAAGATGTTTCAAAGCGGAATGGTCAGTATATACAACTATAGGTGAGCCGATTAAGTAAGGCCTGAACTTTTCTAATGCGAATACAACCGCTAAAAGCTCTTTCTCGGTGGTTGTATAATTGATTTGCGCATCATTCAGGGTCTTACTGGCATAGTAAATCACGTGTGGCATCTTATCGATGTGCTGTCCTAAGACTGCACCTACTGCAAAATCAGATGCGTCACACATCAGCTCAAAGGGGTAGTCCCAATTTGGTGATGATAAAACGGGGGCTGTGGTGAGTGAGTGTTTAAGTGAGTCGAAAGCTGTTTCGCAATCCGAGTCAAAGTGGAAGGTCGTATCCTTGGCCAGGAGTAGTGTTAAAGGTCTAGCAATTTTGCTAAAGTCCTTTATGAATCTCCTATAAAAGCCTGCATGGCCAAGGAAAGAGCGAATATCTTTGACGCTTTTGGGATGAGGCAGGTTTTGAATGACATCTACTTTAGCTCTGTCAACCTCAATGCCTTTCTGTGAAATGACATGTCCAAGGACTATTCCTTCTTGGACCATAAAGTGGCATTTTTCCCAGTTTAATGTCAAGTTCTTCTCTTTGCAACGAGTAAGAACAGCGTCTAGATTCGCTAGGCAATCAGAAAAAGAGTTTCCAAAAATCGAGAAGTCGTCCATAAAGATCTCCAAAAAATTCTCTACCATATCAGAGAATATCCCCATCATACACCGCTGAAAGGTAGCGGGAGCATTGCATAACCCAAAGGGCATGCGACTGTAAGCAAAGGTACCAAAAGGACAAGTAAAAGTGGTTTTATCTTGATCCTTTTTGGCTATGGGGACCTGATTGTAGCCTGAGTAACCGTCCATAAAACAATAAAACTCTCGTCCCGCTAAGCGTTCCAGCATTTGATCAATAAATGGTAGAGGAAAATGATCTTTCCTCGTAGCAGCGTTGAGTTTTCTATAATCGATGCATACACGCCACCCAGTTTGGGCGCGTGTCTGAATCAACTCATTCGCTTCATTTGTGATAACTGTGATGCCGGATTTCTTAGGAACGACATGTATAGGACTCACCCACTGGCTATCGGAGATTGGGTATATAATACCACTATCTAAGCACTTGACGATTTCTTTCATGACAGCTTCCTTCATGACGGGATTCAACCGTCTCTGTGGTTCTCGGGTCGGTCTGGCATCATCCATCACATGTATATGATGTTCAACTATCAAGGGACTAATCCCTTTGATGTCTGCCATACTCCAACCAAACGCCTCCTTGTTAGATTTCAATACCGATAAAAGGGCATTCTCTTGCTCTGTTGCAAGAGAAGCGGAAATGATAACCGGTAATGACTCGTTCTCACCAAGATATGCATATTTCAGGTGAGAAGGTAAAACTTTGAGATCTAACTCAGGCGGAGAAATGATAGAAGGAAGGGTCATAGATTGATTTTTGGATCTACAAAGAAGCTCAGAGCCTGTGAAAGATACAGACTCGGGTGGAGAAAAGTCAGAAGTGCAGGACTCATGTGTAGCTAAAGTGTCCTCACTAAGATCTTGTGCTAAGTCAAACAGAGATGTGCTAATGTCATCGAGATCAGTCAAGCAAAAATCCTCAGCTCCACAACTATCGGGAGCGATCTCATGGACAGAGCACACATCTAAAATATGAGCACTAGGTTCTGATGGCTGACTTCCAACTTTATAGATATTTAGTTCAATGGTCATATTTCCAAATGATAAATTCATTGAACCATTTCTACAGTTTATAACAGCGTTGGAAGTGGCAAGGAAAGGACGACCTAGAATCACCGGAATTTGGCCCCGGGGGTTTGCTACAGGATGTGTGTCGAGCACAATGAAGTCTACGGGGAAAACAAATTCCCCGACCTTTATCAGCACATCCTCTAATTCACCCCTTGGTTTGGTGATAGATCGGTCTGCCATCTGGAGAGTGCAATGAGCAGGTTTCAGCTCTCCAATCCCTAATTGCTCATAGACAGAATAAGGTAACAGGTTAACACTCGCGCCAAGGTCTAACAGAGCACGATTTATGTTTTTACCCCCAATCGAAATCGAAATTGTAGGACAACCTGGGTCCTTTCTTTTCTTTGGAAGCTGGGGTATAAAAGCAGTGCTGATGTTATTAGACATAAAGACCTTCTTTGGCACTTGGGTCTTCCTCTTCCTAGTGCACAAGTCCTTTAGAATCTTCGCATAAGCGGGGACTTGCTGAATCGCATCTAAGAGAGGGATATTGATGTTAACCTGTTTGAACATCTCTAAAATTTTCTCCATATGAGGACTCGTTCTATTAGCCCTTAGCCGGTTCGGGTAAGGTGCTTTCGCAATAAGCGCGGGGTCCATCACAGGAGAAGGAAAGGGGGGTAGACGAGGTCCCAAAGGAGTTGTGGGGACCGTCTGTGGAGAACTATAAGGGTTGGGTGAAGGTGTTGAGCCTAAAGGGAAATGGAGAATAGGCTCGTGCGAAGGTGGTTTGGTAGAAGAAGAAGGATCAGAAGGTGAAGTGTGTGTATGTGGGAAAGACTCAGCCGGGGTGTTGATATGATTTTCAGTATTATCAATATCTTCCCCGACATGATTGTTCAGCACTCTTCCCGATCTCAACGTTGTAATGGCATTTACATTGTAATGCCCAGGATTCTGTAGGGGTTGAGAGGGAAGTTTCCCTTTCTCTCTCGCACTCATTTCGGCTTTTAAGCGTGCGATTTCAGCTTCCATTGTGCGAATACTCTCAGCTTGGGACGCTGAGTTTTTCTTTATTTCACTGACGGAAGATCTGACTTCAGTCGAAACATCCATGAAATTTGATAAAAGTGATTTCATGGTTTGAGTGAATTGAGAGAACTCGTCAGAACAGGGCTGCATAGGATTAGACTGTGCAGGAGTGTTGCCCTGATTTTGGAAATTTTGTGACGGGTAGGGGTGCTGAGTGAGTTGTAGGGGTTGCTGTTGTGGTGGAGGAAGAGCCCGTTGAAATTGATTCATGTTTGGAACCGTGTTTTGAGATTGTGATTGGTTCCAAGCAAAATTCGGGTGGTTCCTCCAACCCTGATTGTAACTGGAAGAATATGGATCGTTTCGAGGTCTTTGAAATGCGGCATTAGAATGCTCGTGACCTTGAAACGCAGAGTTTAATGGACATTCTTCCGTTAAATGTGACGGATCAGAACAGCACCCGCAAACAGTTTTGGGGAGCGACATTGGGTTTAGGGAGGCTGCTGCAAATTTGTGTTCCATAGCGTCGAGCTTCTTTTGCATTGCTGCCATTTCAGCTCGGACACCTATGGACACATCTATTTGGTGTACGCCACCCCTATTCAATGGTTGTGTTCCACTCTCCCAAATTAGTGACTTTTCAGCGAACTCTTCTAAGTATCGCCAAGCTTCCCCGTCATCTTTGGTCATAAAAGTACCTTGACACATGTTTTCAAGGCTCTGTTTAGTGCTAGGGTTACTGCCCTCATATATGATTCGGCAAAGCTCCCATCTCGGGATGCCGTGATGAGGACATTGAACCAATAGATCCTTGAAACGTTCAAAGTATTTTGAAAATGGTTCGGCAGGGAGCTGGGCAAATTGGTTCAGTTCGCTACGGATTCGAGCCGTCTTTTGGACTGGGTAAAATTTCTTAAGGAATGCAGCGACGAATTCTTCCCAATTCGTAATAGAGTGTGCGGTGGTGTTATATAGCCACTTCTCGGCTATATCGCACAAAGTAAATGGAAGAAGTCGTAGACGCATCGCATCCACTGAAAGTTGAGACGTACCCATCATTGCGCATACGTTTTCAAATTTGGTAATGAAAACGTAAGCGTCCTCGGTCTCGAGTCCGTGGTATTTGGGTAAAAGATTGATATACTGGGGCTTAATCTCAAAATTATCCCCATTGGCTGGTGGTGTGGATAAGCAGGTCGAAAGTGGACCTCTATGTGGATAGCATCTTTCCTGGAGAGAAATGTGGGGTGGAGTAGGATTCTGCGCACCAACGGACGGTGGCAGATTAGGGTTAAAGAAGTTTGATGGATTCGGATCCATCGGTGTGGGTGTGGTAGTAGGTAAAGAAAAGGTAAATGGAGAATTACCGACTTCGGAGTCGATAGGAGGTACGCGGACTAAACGGGCACTAGAATCCCGTGTCCAGCCTATCTTGTACTAAAAAGGGTTAGTACAAGTGGCAGCGTTGACTTATAATTAGGGGTAAAATGAATGCGGTGCTTGCTTTAAAAAGGGACGGATTTTGAAAAAATGATGCGACAAAACAAATGCAGCACACAAACCCTAGAATCTAATGGTCACCTAGGTCCGATCTCTAGACCGCTCCTAACTGCCAAAAGACAAGTCGCAGGATCAAATCCTCCACTGCCTCTTTGTCCCCCTGTGGCCGGATAAGTGCCAGGTAAGTGGGAAGGAACCACCACTACAGTGGACCTAATTAATAACCACTAGCCTTAGACACACTCGCCTTAGGCACCACAAGAAAACGCGGATAAGCAATGAATTACCCACGACCTTCTCTTGTCCTATTGAGCGCGACAGTCCTTAGAGTCTTCTCTAGATTTCTTTTAGTTAATGGGGGTAATGCGGATGCAAGTTTGACGATTTTCGGGGCCTAGGAAGGGTAATGAAATCCCCACCTAATTTGGATTTGGCCGTGCCCCTTAAATTTCCGTATTAGAATGCAAACAACCAAGAAATCAAAATCACACACAATTTTATTTTTGCTTTTGCGCGCTGCGATTTATTTGCAAAGAATCCTGCAGCAAAGGGTTAATTGGAGCTAAAAAGGGTGAGAGGAGAGAGAAAGAAAATACCTGCACTGAAAATATTTCAGTGACCCCTCAAGACTGCGGCGCTTCCGCCGCAATAAGCATGTATCTGCCGCGGATGAGCGGTCAGTTCTTGGGAACAGTGAACAAGTTTTCTTCAGCAAGCTCCTGCTACTATCTCCAGCTCTCTGGTATATTCAAACAAATTTTTCCACAGAACAGAATGCTCCAGATCACCTTGCAATCAAATCACAACATACGTGTAAGAGTTTGTACGAATTTTGATTTCAAGAAGTAAAACGTAATAATTCTTTCACTTCAAACTATAAATGCAAATGAATTAGCGCGATCCCCGGCAACGGCGCCATTTTGATTGAACCATTTTCTGACGTGTATATGTAAAAAGTAACGACAATCAAAAAATTATATTGACCGCAATCAAACCACGGTGTCGGATGTAGTTAATGAATGAGTGCGGATCGTCCACAGGGATTGTGCAATTCAATTGTATTTTGATACGTTTGAAATGAAATGTTAATCAACAATAAACGAAAACATGATTCAAGATGTGATTTGTATTCGAGTGTCACTATCCTTTACTCAAGAATCAAGAAACTATAAACAATCAAGAATCAGTTGTTTTGATAATATTTCCAATCAACAATCAAGAATATAAGAGAGGCTCGTAGGAGTCGATCGGATCTTTAGACGTGATGTAATCTAAAGGGTTTCGTGTTCTTGTCCTTCGAAGAATTGATACTAGATCAATGGTGATCGACGAGAGTTAGGGTTTTCTTGATGAAATTAGGGTTTCATCTCTTAACCCTTGTTCTTTCGAAGATACCATTTATATTCTAGCCTCTAGCAATTCCAAGAAACGATCGGAACTCCCCAATCTCGAGCGATGTCGATCAAGAAAGCATCGCAACGAATTGGGTCGTTGATTCTTGAACTTGCTAGGGTTTACAAACTCGTGGGATTCAAGAATCGATTACAAATTTGTTACATCATCATACTAAAGATCGTTTCGACTCCCCGACGAGCGGAGTTTTATTCACACATCACCACAAAGACAACATTCAAGAATAGTAATGATAACATGATGCGGAATTTAAAGAAAACAAGATAAAAGAATATCACCTTTTATTTAATCAACAATTTCAATACATTCTTTCAAGAATCTACAAGAAGAAGAAATCGATCGTTGACTCGGCTTCGCTCGTCTCCGTGGATCGTGGATCTACTTTGATCTCTTGCCCGATTGAAGATCGGCTCGGCTCAATAAAAGGGTTGAAGGCATCTTGCTTGGCTTGCACTCAAGATCTTGAATTGTGGTTGGATTTAGGGTTAGGGTTTCCTACAAGCTCTCTCACTAAACTTGAGGAAGAGGAAGATGAAGAATGGGATTGATTTTTCTAAGCTTTCCCAAGGTTGAATAATTTTTCTAACATGAGCCTAGGGTCATATTTATAGACTCCCAAACCCTAGGTTAGATTTGAATTAGAACTTTCCCTCCCAAAGTTTGTTGAAGGGTTTCTAGAAGGAGTTTGTTAGGAGTTAGCTTAGGGTTTAAGCTAGGGTTTAGGGAAAGTTCTAGAAAGATTAGGCTAGTTTGGGTGTTTGCTGATCTGGAGGAAGTATCTGGGATATTCTGGAAGTTTGTGAGCATTATTGAGCTGTAGCCACTGAAACAGGAATTTTGGTGCCAAAATTCCTTGATGACGTCACCAGTATGCCGCGCTTCCGCCGCATTTATCCTATATATGCCGCGCTTCCGCGGTCTGTTGGTGGCCTTGGGATCTGTGTCTTCTGCAGTGGTCTTGTACTGCTGTTTTTAGCTTCCTTTGATGTTTAGATTTGTACTTCCTCTTCTGTGTTGATACCAGATTTGAGTTAAGTGAATTTACGAGCAATTGTAATGGTCGAACAATGTAATGATCGAGCAAGCTTCTCTTTTCCTGCATAGACTTCGAAACAGGGGTTGCAAGATATAGAAAATATGCTATGTAATGCAATGCAGTCAATTTCCCTAGAAATGATGGTTTTAAGGTCGAATACATGTAATCTGATATTTTGCGACCGATTTGCTAATATGTAGAATATGAATACCGTACACTTCTATATGGATGCAGATGATATGGAAATTGCCTGTTAAAATATGCAATATTTTCGACTGATCAGGGGTTAATTTTTGTATAGTGGATTATTTCCTTTGTATGGAATGATTGATTAATGAGTGTGCTGGAATGTTTTTCCTTCATGGTGAATTTCGTGGGCCCCCTCTTTGTGTGTGTGTGTGCAGTGAAGACATTTTCTTTTCTTTGGTATTAATTCCTACACACATTCTTTCAAGTGAGAGCTCACATCATTATTTTCCAGTGAGCAAAAATCTTGCTCTGGCCGAGCTCATATTTTTAGGGGATGCTCCATTCTTCATCAAGTTCTCATCCATGATTATTCTTGCAAAAATTCCTCCATACATGGCAACCTCTTAAACCCCAAAGAGACAAGTTTCTACATTATTCTACAGCATATCTTGGGCGCGTCGGCTAGCCAACTTCGCGCCCGAGTTGCCTCGGTATTGAGGTGGGAGCCCGTAAAAGATACAGGCGATGTGGTGCCCTTCCGGCAAGGAGGCGACGACCGGAGGATCCGCGGGAGATCGGGACGACGACGAGAAGACCGGAGGACTCGGATCACTCGGTATATCTCTAACCCGTCTTGTACTTTGCTAGATCTAGTTTAATGGCCCGATCCGGGGTTTAGTGCGCGGTGGTGCCGGTTTGCTAAGTCCGCAAAAATTAAAGTTTTTCACCGCTTCCGCATTTGGCCGTCGGGTTGTCGGCCGGGGCGCCACCGTGCACTTACAGTGGTATCAGAGCCTCGCCATTAACTTCGTCTAGCTTCGTTTGATGTGTTTTGCATTTCCGATCGACCAAAATTCCAAAATCTACAATTTAGTTCACATCAGTTTTCTGTTGAAATTTTTTGGTCTCTAAAAATTTTTCAGGTTGTAAAATATTGATGTACTGGCGACTATAAGACTACTGGAAAAATTCGATACATTCAGTCGACGATTGGAGCACGGAACCGCGGCCAAACCCCCCTGGGGCCGCGGTTCCGCCGCACATTGGAGTCTTCAATGCATCATTTTTTTCCAGTGGGCTTCTGGGCTATTTTTAGGGGTTTTGGAATATTAAAATTGGGCCCAGGTTTTCTGTGAGTGCTACAGTTTTGATTGGGGGCCCACTTGTTAATTTTTGATCGATCGGATATTTTAAACTCATCTTTCACAGTATTTACATTATATCTGCGACCGTGAATGTCACTCGATCGGTAAATCCGGTCTAACTGCTATAGCCCGGTTAGACGGATTTGCGAACGTGACTTTCACGTTGATGTTCTGTGTTTTTGCTGTGTTGTTGCGGATCGGTCGTGGGGATAGCCTGGATGCAATGTTAGTACAGTTTTGTTTTAGATGTACATTTGATATTGCGGGGCGAGCGTCCGACATGTGGACTGCCGTCACTGCCTGTTTGTATTATTATTTTAGGGCACGACCAGGTTGCGGTCGATGTACCCGGTGTATGTATATTTTATTTTCTGTACTAGGATTACCCCGCGGAGGGGTGCACGGATAGCCGGGTTCTAGAAGGCAACAAGCCCGCATCTCATGGCATTGGGACGGAGGGGGCTTCACTCCAGGATTGGCTGGCTATTCGCCGCACTCGTAGGGGGTATAGGTTTTCATTGCACAGGCTATCCACACGACCAGGGGAACGTCGGGTTTTAGTAGTGGCTCTGTGAAACCCGGGGATCCCAGATATCTGTATTGTTCTGTGATGCTGTACATTTCTGTGATGTTGCATTTTATTCACGCCTTGAGCGAAATACTATATATTAGTAGATGTTGTATATGTTTTTCATCCGCGCTAGTCCAGTCCCCGCTCTGCCGTTAGTTAGCTAACCTAACGGGTGATGACGGGACCCAGTGGCGAATGCGGATGGCATATACGTACGTCAGTATATTTTCGTTCTTTGTGGTGTGATCAATTGATGGGACTGCATTGATTCGGATCAATGCAAGTTTAACAAACCTAATCTGATGTTGTTGGAACGCTTTTTCAAAAAGCTGTTATTGCAAGGACGTTCACTTTTGTTTTGCACAGTGATATTCGGTTATGAATATCCAGCTCCTCAGTCGACGAGGCAAGGGCCAAGATCCCTTCACCGGGAGTGACCCCTTGGACAGAAGTTTGCGTCAGGGCATTAACTTCACTATAGCCGATTACTTTTGCTTTGCATCGTGGTATTCAGTTGGAATATCCTGCACCTCATTCTACGGGGAAAGAGCCGAGATCTCTTCACCGGGGGTGACCTCTTTAGTAAAGGTTTTCGTCACTATATTTTCTAAAAAGCTATCCGTTCCTTCAACGATATCAAGTTCATTACGTTAAAGGTTTTCGCCAGAAACCATTCGTAGCCCTCCATCATTTCAGTTAAATATTCGGTAGTATTCAAGCTATGTATTTTAACCTCACGCCAAGGCATAGTGTTTGGTAGTTGCCGGGTATTTATCTGTTGCATAAATAGATGCGTTGGTTTGGGACAGTCGCACTACTATTTTGGCCTACGTCAAGGGTATGTACGGGTGGATTCAAATTAACCTGGACAATGATGGGTAGAACTTGACATGTGACTTATGATATTTTGACCTCACGCCAAGGTCATAAGAGCATGGGGTAGAAATCTCATCGGGAGTTTCAAAAGAACTGAAACTTGCCAGATATGCGCATACCTTCTGGAGTGTGATACCATGAGCGAATTCCGTCACGTTATCATGCGATGATAGTTGGATCCCGATTCCCACTGATGAGTTGGTTTACTCCTCGGGTGACCCCGACTAATTCTTCTTTCAGGTTTGGAGGAGAATTTGAGGTACAGTGGGAGGTTTCCAGATTAGATAATTGGTAACCATTCTGATCTTGGTTAGAGTGCACGCTGAGTGTTTCTTCTCTCTCTCTCTGGCAGCGACCATTGACCCGATCCTAAGACTATGACTCAGTGACCAAGTTGACCGAACCTTTTTAACACTGGCTTTTGGATTGTCAGAGTTGCAGACCTCATTGCCACTCCTACTTTTACCCTTTTCTCCAGGACACCCCGTATTACTGCGAACGTCCACTTCCATTGGACAAAACCATCGTATGGTTAGATACGAACTCGAAGGAATTCGAGGATGGTTTCCGGTTCTGGAGAAAACGGATATGATTATTCAGTTGTCTTTTCCCTTTTACCTTCTCTCAAGTTGTGAGTACTCCTTGGTTTAGGAGATAGTACACCTATTATGCAAATTGGATAGTCTTCTTCCAAACCTTAGGCTGGTGCCGACCGGTAGGGAATGAAGAAAACCAATTAGCCTAAACGATGTGCAGAAGGTATTAAGATTAAGACAAAGCAATGGATTAGTAAGAGGGCAAAGTAAATTGCGACTGATATTCACGACCAAACCAACTATTTCTTCGCCAATCCTAAATCACCTTTATATTTCTCCAGGACACTCCGTATCACTACGAAGATCCACAGTTTATTGGATACTCCATCGTATGGTTATATACGAACTCGAAAGGAACTTGTTCCAGTTCGGGGATGGATTCTGGTCCAGGAGAAATAGGAATAAGGTTTATTCGGTTGTCTTTTATCTTCACCTTCTCTCGCATTGCGAGTGCTCCTAGGACTAGGACAGTACACCCATTATGCTTATTGGATAGTCTTCTTCCAAACCATAGGCTGGTGCCGAACGGTAGGGAAGGAAGAAAACCATTTGGCCTAAGGGGTGTGCAGAAGGTAACGACTAAAGACATATAAAGGGATTTGGAGAGGTGGCAAAGAATTATGCGGTTATAGTTGTGAATCTGGATAATAGTAGAGGCATTACTAGGAATACCGGGATACCCCAACGAAACATTTCAATGTTTCTGTTTCACTGTGTACTGTTAAAAGAAAACTGATTTTCCGATTAGATACTTACTCCAGCGTATGTATTTACCAGGTATAATTCTCACATCTGTATGGTTTTACAGATGATGAGTGGGAGTAGGTTATTGGGAATTGGGTGATCATCCTCATTATATCCGGATTCGTTGTAATCGGTGATATTTGAGGAGATCACCTGGGCTGTTTGCCGGTCGGCAAATATTTGGTTTTGAATATCCGCTGTTGTGCACCAATTTCAAATTGATATATCTGTACGTCTATTTTCATAGAGTGAGATATACCTTTTGATATTATGTCGACGACATTTACCTATATCAGTGGATGGTTAGGTAAGGAGCATTAAACAGCGGTGTAATTCTTCTTAACCATAAGTACAGTTTTCAACCTACGACACACAGTGAATGAGTTATCAGACTCAAGGGACTTATACAGAGTATTGTATGTTGTCCAGGGTCTATCAGGACAGAGGGGTTGGTCCTCATACTATATTCTGTTTACTTTTAACTTCTCTAGTTCTTAGACATGTGTTTCATAGAAACACAGGGTCTAAGTTTTGAGGAGTTATAGGTATTTGAATAGAGTAGAGAACCAGGTGTTGCAAGTATCGGGATTCTTCAAAGTGATCGAAGATGTAGATACTTGTGTATGGTATTCAGTTGATAGTAATAATAAAGAGAAATTGCTTCTCTTTCAGGTTACTCATAATTGGAAGCATTCCTAAGTTGAGTAACGCTGATTGGCCTCCTTCCATTTAGTTAACGTGCACTGGAGACAGCTGCATGATTTGAATCTGGTTCAATTAAATCAGTGCCTCTGGTTCTATATTGGATATAGTACAGTTCATATCTTAACATTGTTAAGGTATGGGGAGTTGTCCGACTTATGATTAAAACCAGACTCTGGATAACTCAAGGCACGTTTCTGTAATGGCTGTTTGTGGGTTGACCCAGGCTATGACGAAGGTTGATTTTCTACCATAAGAAAGATCAATAGTGATATTGTTCTTGACTCGCCACAGTTTTAATAAAAATGGATTTTTTTCAAAAACATTAGTGGGAGTATGGTAGAACTGGAAGTGATTCCAGAACCGCAAACGATTACTGAAGATTTGATAAGGAACCTAAAGATTCAATCTGATTTGACATTCCATTGGCCACTCCGCAGATAAGGTGGGTAACTTCAGGCACCCGAGAGGTATTCCGGTAGCCTCAAGGACGGTGACAGGGAAGTTCTTGTTTACCCACACTTGCCATTGTTGTTGTTCCAGACTGCGAGACCCGGCAGGAGGATGAGTATAGCGTCGTTCTAAACTAGCTTTAGAAGTGCACGTCTATATGACTCTGCCAGAGGGTTGTCGTGGTCAGTGGGAGCAGCGGAAGCATTGGTGGACATCAGGCTTATGTCTATTTATAGACTAAAGCAGATATAGTGGAGATAGATCATCTATTTCTGATGTGACAGTCATAGGTTTGACGTCATCAGAATAGGGGATGGATCTGTTAAGAAGGTAGTAGGAAGTGATATTCCTATACTACGATCGGTTATATTTTGGTCGTCACACAGTGGTTTCTCCACATGGGACTTGGACATTATATCAGACATACTGGTTACTAGATCTATGGTTTTAGATCTAGATTTGGGTGGTTTCCCAATCAGGGTACTTTGACAACATTCTAAGAGTATTTAGAATGGACGACTCCTGGCATGGTAGTGTACCAGCAGGTAATGGAGTCACCCTCTCTAAAGGTGTCTTATAGACTAAAGTAGAGAGAGATGTGCATGATTGGCAGATCACTTGCTTAGGCAATTGAGTCAATCATGAGATGTCAAGTACCACACCAGATGTTGTTGCACTAGATGCAATAAGTTGACATTGATCCAATCCTGGAGAAATAGTCGGAAGCAGTTTTAGAACATATGTGGATGTTCTAGGGATATGATAACGACAGCCTCATTTGGGAGACAGTTATCATTCCAGGCTTCCAAGGTGACATGGACGACAAGGAGGTTGTCAGAGTTATAGTTTTCCCTCTAACGAGGGGCAGTATTTTGGACAGGTGATCCAAGGTAATACTGAGGGAGGCATGGCGCAGGATACTGATTAAGTTCAGTTGACGATACAGTCTGAGAAGTATGGATTTGGAGTTCATTTATGAGCTAGGTCCCATCAGACATCCAGACAGTCTAAGACAGGTATTGCTCATTTCGGGAGATGGCTTTCTCCGCGAACTTGAGATATAGAGAGACATAGAAAGAAACATCATGGCGGATCCACTCACTGAGGCTAATCCTTGAATGCAAGAGTTTCGCAAACATGCTTTGTGAGACTGACAAGTAGAGGAGTTGGATGTTCGGTATCACACGGGCTGTGAGTATGCGACATCGCAATAATTAGCCTTGAGTGCAAGTGGGAGATTGTTAGAGATAGTGCCCTCAGAGTCAATTATTGGATCACAGGCACGTGATTGCAATGATTGAGGGAGGACCTATCCCGGTACGACAGTCTTACTCGAGATGATAGTATGCTATCTGGTTTACCTTTATCATCGTGTACTGCTTTAGGTGACCTGACAGGTCACTATTGCACATTGATAGAGCCCCTAGGATTCTTGCTTGACTGCCAGCAGTATGAGGGCGATCATATAAGTGAGAGCTGGAGTCTATAAGCACATCCTTAAAAAGTCCCTAGTCGTGGGAGTTTCGAGACAGGGCATCGATTCTCCAGAGTAGACTAGTGTATACAGTCGAGACCCCGACGAGGGGCGGTGGCCGGTCTCACAGGCCACTGGTGTCAGTTGGTTCACCTAAGATGTATACAGGTGCTCATTGGGTTATGAGTACACCGGACAGGACTCGCCGGGAACATGCTAGTTGGTCTTATACCTGACGTCAGATAGCAGTTCCCAGGTGACATGTGTACAGGTTAGTTCATCGACCTGGGGATCGTCATTTGTCTCGTGTGAGTTCCCACTGTGCTTTGATTACTACCCTACCACGGCTCAAAGGAGTCGTGCAAACAGGTTTTAGTTGGGTACAGTCCCGAGCGACATGGAGGCAGTGAGCGGATCTTCGGGGGTTCGTCTCTCCCGGTATTGGGGGTGAGGTCGCGCTGTGTCTAGGAGAGCCATTACACGAAGTCCTTGGCCAAGGCAGGAGATTTACTGGTAGGTATTCCAGTAGTATCTCAGGGTGTTCTGGGCTACACTCCGACACGACTTGTACCGCTTTTGGGGGTCTGACTTTTACCCACCCCCTAGGCCCGACATGCGATGCTCATAGATGAACGGACCGGACTGTACGGATATTGTCACTGACAGGCTCAGTAGGGTGTCAGGATGAGTTCGCTCATCAACTCCCTTTTAGTCAATAGCTGGTAGCCCGTTACGTATTGGCTTATACCTCTGACGTGCTAGTGGTTAAATCCACAGCCATAGTATTGACGAGTCTTTAGAGTCCACCACACTTTCAGTTACTCAGCTTTCGGGCGAAACGCTGTAGAGGCCGTATGGAGATATGGCAGGGTTCGATCAGATACGTGCGGTATTGCACAGATCGTGATCGGACAGTTTTTACTAGCCGGCTTTGGCTTAAGCCGGATCTTGGTATTTGATAGTGTAGTTTTGTCTCTTTGCATTTGTATCCGGACGGAATACAGATGCGGGTGTGTATGCACAGTATCGGGGTTTTCCTGTAATTTATTACGGGACCAGTTTTCTGGGGTTGCCAGTTTGTATTCCGTTCCGGCCGGTTTTCTCTTTTTCCTTCCCGGTCGGACTTTTCGTTGGAGGGTGTTAATTGCAAGTTTGCAATTAACATTTTGTGGAGGGGGTTTCTTGCAAATGTTTTCTTTATGATAGGATATGCATCTTTGCTCCATGATGCATTAATTAAGACATGACAGAAGATGTGATTTGGTGATGGGATTTGGGAATGGGCCGGCACTGTTTGGGAATGGAGTGGGGGTTAATTTTTGTATAGTGGATTATTTCCTTTGTATGGAATGATTGATTAATGAGTGTGCTGGAATGTTTTTCCTTCATGGTGAATTTCGTGGGCCCCCTCTTTGTGTGTGTGTGTGCAGTGAAGACATTTTCTTTTCTTTGGTATTAATTCCTACACACATTCTTTCAAGTGAGAGCTCACATCATTATTTTCCAGTGAGCAAAAATCTTGCTCTGGCCGAGCTCATATTTTTAGGGGATGCTCCATTCTTCATCAAGTTCTCATCCATGATTATTCTTGCAAAAATTCCTCCATACATGGCAACCTCTTAAACTCCAAAGAGACAAGTTTCTATATTATTCTACAGCATATCTTGGGCGCGTCGGCTAGCCAACTTCGCGCCCGAGTTGCCTCGGTATTGAGGTGGGAGCCCGTAAAAGATACAGGCGATGTGGTGCCTTTCCGGCAAGGAGGCGACGACCGGAGGATCCGCGGGAGATCGGGACGACGACGAGAAGACCGGAGGACTCGGATCACTCGGTATATCTCTAACCCGTCTTGTACTTTGCTAGATCTAGTTTAATGGCCCGATCCGGGGTTTAGTGCGCGGTGGTGCCGGTTTGCTAAGTCCGCAAAAATTAAAGTTTTTCACCGCTTCCGCATTTGGCCGTCGGGTTGTCGGCCGGGGCGCCGCCGTGCACTTACATGGTAGTCAAGCAAGAATCCTAGGGGCTCTATCAACATGTAATAGCGACTCGTAAGGTCACCTAAAGTAGTACACGATGATAAAGATAAACCAGATAGCATACTATCATCTTGAGTAACACTGTCCTACTGGGACAGGTCCTCCCTCAATCATTGCAATCACGTGCCTGTGATCCAATAATTGACTCTGAGGGCACTATCTCCAACATATATCATATATATTAATATATACATAATGAAGATTAATTAGTGAGCTAATGATATTAGTTAAGATATAATTATATCACATATAATATATATCACATTATTAAATAAACACTCGATCTAATAATCCGGTTATATCATATATGACGGATTAATATCATTTATCTGTATATCACATTATCGAATCAACATTTGACTCGAAAATCTGGTTATATCACATATAACCGAACCGATAACAGATGACTGCCAGATTACAATACGGTATCACATACTCGTATTTAATCAGGCCCACACACATATCACATATGTGTCCTACATCATTTCGCTTGAATCAGGGAACTTCTGTGTGGGACTTTAAAGACTCGTCAATACGCCAGCAGTAGGTGATGATCGCATCTGTCACCTATAAGCCGTCAGCGGTACTAGCTGGACGTAACGGCTACCCGGGTATTGAGCGATATGAAGATCAACAAGCAAGCCTGTCCACAGTCTCCATGAAGCCTATCAGTAACACTACCGTACAGTCCGGTCTCTTCGTCTGATATGTTTCATATCATGTCTAGGGGTGGAAATCGTCAGACCCCAGTAATGTGATAAGTCATGCCGATGTCTGGCCTATAATGGTTCGAGAAACTACTGATAACACTTATCAGTAATTCTCGGCAGCAGCTCTGGCCAGAGGCTTCCAGTTATAGCCAATCGAGCATAGCGCAACATCAACCACCAATACCGGGAGAGAAGAAACCCTCCAATCGCTCATTGCCTCCATGCGACTCGGGACTGTACCCAAAATCCACCGGTTTGCACGTCTCCTTTGAGCGTGGTAGGGAGGAAATCAAAGCACAGTGGGAGCCGCACAAGACTCTATGACAATTATTCATATCATATTTTTGCATTTTCATACCACCCATTCTTGATCACATTGCATATAGGTAGGTACACTTGATCCGTGTTTACTGAATAATTGCAGGTTGCAGGTTCTCAGCTCTAAACAGTGAAATTCAGGAAAAAACGTAACAAACTCAGGACTTCTGCCAACCACAGATAAATACGAGTCTCCGCTCACTATCCATATGATGCCGCATATCAGTTCAAGGGACAAAATGGCAAATCATTTGTCATTTCATGCACAAAGCACAAGGGCAGCACAGGATCCAAGACTTCAACGTGGAGCTCAAGAAAATCATGGCAAAAAGTCCACATCATTTCACCTTTTACACTGCTGAAAATCTGGGAGAAAACTGAAGAGCTTTTAAGAAACCAAGTGTACCAAACAGAAGAGAACAACAACATAGAGAAACCCAGAAAAAATGAAGCTCCAATTCCAACATAGAGAACAACAAAATATGGGACTTCTGCCGCGGATCTACAGCCGAGTAAACTCGTTATTGGCTCGGGTTTTGAGGGTAGTTTTGTAACTTCATTTTATATCAGATTGTATCCCTAGGGTTTCATTTACCTGCTTATAAATAACCCAGTTCTAAGCCAAGTAATGGGTGCTTTTCTTTGTATTAGATTTTAGGATAAGATCTTGTAGTTCTTCTTTTTGTTCATCTTTCTCCATTAATATTATAGTGAGCTTCATGAGTGATAGTGAATAAAAGAAGGGTTTCTTTTTATGTCTTGTAATTGTGTTATTTTACTTGCTTGTAATTTTCATTTGCTAATCTACTTGTTGTTATTTATTTGTTTGCTTTCTTTCTTCTTCGCTTTTTCTTTATCCTTACAACAATGATGCTTAAGTATGATCCTTGCCAAAGTGAGGTCTTAAATAGCTAGTTGTAATTTCCTAAACCTCTTTCTTTCTATCCTCTTTCTTTGTTTTATTTTCTTTTTCCGTTTTAATGGGTGAGTAGTTTCTCACTTGTTAGGGTAGGATGAAGGAAGTTTGAGAGAAGGAAATCTCTCTCACTCTTTTTTTGCCCAACATCTTAATTCGGACTCCCGTTAATTGAACCACAATCCGCTCCCTACGGCATCCTATCTTACATGATAGCGGTGATATCCTAGTGAGACCGGTTGTAGTTGAATTAACCGGAGGTTAAGGCTAAGTGCCAGGAACGGACAGACAAAGACCAAAAGGAAGGAACTAAGCGTTGGAAAGCCTAGCTTATACTCGCAAGTTTCCTTCCTAGTCATGCTAATCCCTGTTGTTACCGATTACCGTAACACCGATATTAAGAGTAGCAACAAAAGAAGTGAGCGACTCCTAACTCAAACTAACATAATCCTAACCCTGACAAGCTCTCTTTATACATAATTTAGCACATAGTGAAACTAAACAAACCTGGACAAATTGGACTTAACTCGTTAAAACGCTAAGAAAATGATTCCCATCTTCCTGCGGATGACCCATACTCAACCGGCAAGCTACCAAGCGAAACCTTCTTGATTGCGGTAATTAAAACTAAGCACGCTAAAACTCTAACAATCAAATGGAGCCGTTGCCGGAGAGACGGTAGTTTATTTCTTTGTGTAATTTCGGGTTAATTTGTGAATATAAATATAACCAAAAACAAAAAAATATATTTTAAAAATCATCTTGTTATTTTTGATTGGTTTTTGTGCAAGTGTGCAGGATAGGAAAAAGGTCAAGTTTAGTGCCAAAGTCGTGGGGAGTTAGATCCATATCTCGTGGCTACACCGCGATGGATCAAGACGGAACCACGGTTTGCTGTAAAATTCTTGAGCAAATTCAGTGACCAAATCAAGATTCAGGGGCTCTAACGAAGAAGAGGAGACTTCAATTAGCCCAGTGAAGAAATTTGAAGGTCCAACTCCAGTGTTCAGCCACGGAACCGCGGTCAACTTGTGACGTTAGCACTCAAAAACTCTCTGTGAGTATTCCATTCTTTTTCCCCTCTCCTCTGAACTCCACCGAACTATTCTTTCTGCAGCATTCTTTGCACAAACTCTCTTCCCCTCTCTATTAAAATGATTTTTTGCAGGATTCTTTGCGCCGCCGCCAAATAATTTTTTGCAAGTGTATTAGATTTTTGTTTGTTACTGTTTTGCATAAATAATATGGACTTTAAGGGGTTATAACACTAATTCAGATTGGGTGGGGATTTCATCACCCTTCCTAAGACCCTAAAAATCACTAAAAATATACGCACTACCCTTGAGCTTAATTAAAAAATATCTAGACTCAGCCAACTAAGGACTGTCGTGCTTAATAGGACAGATGAAGGTTGTAGGCATTCGATCATTTATCTAAACATGACTTTGTGGTTCCTAGGCTAGACAAGTGAGAAAGGTAATTTTAAAAGGCTCGTCTCACGGTGATTCGTGAGCGGAACCCTCCTTTCCTCACTTGTGCTTACCTGGCCACAATTGGCAGTGAAGAGACGATTTGAGGGTTATCTCACAACTTGTCACTTTAGGACCGTTAGGAGCAGTCTAGTGGACTTTGAAGACCATAGCTCTAGGTATGATTGTGCATGTTTTGACTGTGATTGTTTGAATTTGTGCCATAAGTCCGTACATATTTTTGCAAAACTCTTTCTAAAAAAACAAAACAAAATTTTTTATAAAAACTTGCCCTTTGTCACAGAATTCCATTTCACCCACCTTTTATCCGCATATCTCTGTTGACGTTTTCTTACACTCACCTTCTACGCTTTGACTATACTAAACTCGTTTAGTGTATGTCCGGTTAGACTCGGGACACTAGTGCTCTCTTAGTCCATGTTACGTTAGTCGCTACCGACTACGCGATCGACTCTGACGTCGAAACTCCCTCCACACCTCTTTCACCCTTACCTTTGCCGTCCAACTCTGATGTTGACCGGGATTCTATTCATACATCCTCACCTTCACTTTCAGCATCACCAAATTCATCTTCTGAGATGTCAGGATTTCCTCCTAACGTCCCTTTACCTCCCCCGGGACTGATTCCACCTCATCTGGGTGCGAATAACCTGGAACCACCTCTTGTTGAAGCGCCACAGCAAATCATGCCCCAGGATCGTTTCTATCCTACCCGCTCTGCACTTCCAATCTGTCTTTCACTTCTGCCGGCCAATGGGGATAATTTCGAAATTAAGCCCCACTTCATCAACATGTTGCCCAAATTTCACGGGCTGGAATCCGAAAATACCTATATCTTCATCAGTAAATTCCAGAACGTCTGTGCAATGATGAAGACAACCCAACTGTCCGACGATGCTATACGGCCACGAGTCATTCCTTTCACTCTGTGTGACCTTGCTGAGAAGTGGCTTTATAGTACCGCATCGCATTCCATAACCAGTTGGGATGAGTTTGTAAAAGAGTTTCTTAAAAAGTTCTACCCAAATGACAAGACCGCGAGAATCCGAATCGAAATTAACCAATTTTCCCAGTTTCCTACTGAACCTTTTTGGAAGTGCTTTGACCGATACAAAGACCTTCTTGTTCAGTGCCCTCATCACGGTATTGAGAGATGGCAACTTTTCCAGACCTTATATGAGGGCCTGAATCCAGCAACTAAGCAGTTGCTGGAGACCATTTGTTAAGGCTACTTCCTATCTAAATCTGACGAGGAAGCTTAGGAATTCTTCGATGATCTTGCGGAACAAATGCTTCAGTGGGAAAGCACCAGACCGAACACTTTGTCTACTTCTTCTACTTCTTTCGGTCTCTCCAGGGGAGGAGTTCATCAACTCGACATCTCAATTGCAATGAAGGTCGAAATGGCAGCAATCACGCGAAAACTGGAAGAAATTAAGAGCAAATTCTCATCTCCTTCTTCTGCCCCTGCTCTTCCCCCTCGTACCATCTGCGCTTGTTGTTCTGATCCATCCCATTTGACCGAAGAGTGTCCTTACAACCCACCTTCTTAAGGACAGGATCAGGTCCATGCTGCCTTTCAGCGAAGACCAAGAAATGATCCATACTCTTCCACTTACAATCCTGGTTGGAGGAATCACCCCAATTTCGCTTGGAATCAGAACCAGCATTAATTCCAAGGCCATAACAACTTCCAAAGGTCTCCTCCTCCCCAACAACAAGATCAGCAACAAACTCAACATCAATATCAACAGCCCTTCCAACCCCAACATTTTCAAAATCCGACGAACAACTTTGCACCCAACAATTCTTTTCCCCCAAAAAACTTTGTTCCGTCAAACAACGATAAGGTTTCCTCGCTCGAACGGATTTTGGAGGCGTTTATAAAGCAATCGACTCAATCCACCGCTAACATTCAGTCTTCCATTCAGTCTCTGGTACAACACACCGCTGCTCACGGGCAAAGCATAAAGACAATCGAAGCCCAGATTGCACACCTGAATGTGGCGTTAAGCGAGCGAGAGAAAGGGAAGCTTCCATCTCAACCATTCCCAAATTCTGGTCACCCACATAATGTACATGTTGCTCTTGAACAACAGAATCATAATGTGAGTGCAGTGACTACGTTGAGATCTGGAAGGATGCTGCACAACAACACTGGCACGCGGATAAATTATGACAACCCAGCTTCTTCTTCTTCGTCTTCTTCTTCGTCTTCTGAGCCAATTCTCCATTCTTCAAAAAGCTCCTCTTATTCCGCTGCTCCGAACGGACCCACATCTCACTCCATGAAAACACCAGCTCTGGGATCCGTTCCAACTCCATAATCTCCTCCACAAGCATTGGACTCAACTAATTTCAAAAATGTTCCATTTCCAAACCGGTTGAGGTCCAATAAAAAAAATCCACAATTGGAGATGATTCTGGAGTTGTTTAAATAGGTTAACATCAACATTCCACTATTAGATGTAGTCCAACAAGTTCCTTCCTACGCAAAAATCTGAAGGACTTGTGCATTAAGAAGAAGAAATCTCAGGTACCTAAGAAGGTTTTCTTAGCTAGTGCCGTGAGTGATGCTCTTACCAAAGCTTTACCCCAAAAACGGAAGAACCCTGGCAGTCCTACGATTTCAATAACCATTGGGGATAAGAACATCAACCGCGCACTTTTGGATCTTAGTGCCAGTGTTAACCTGCTTCCGTATTCTGTATATGAGCCACTAGGTGTAGGAGAGCTGAAACCCTCACACTGTACTCTCCAAATGGCTGACCGATCTATCACCCATCCTAGGGGTGAGCTAGAGGATGTGTTAATAAAGGTAGAGGACTTCATATTCCCTGTTGACTTCATTGTTTTAGACACACAATATGTAGCTAACCCACGGAATCAAATTCTGGTGATACTCGGCCGCCCATTCCTTGCAACCTTGAATGCTATGATCAATTGTCGAAATGGTTCGATGAACCTCTCTTTTGGAAACATGACAATTGAACTCAACATTTTTAGGTTAGCGAAACAACCCTCCGAACCTAATGCTCATACACTCGATATTTGTTCGATCCAGGAGATCACCCCAGAGGACTGTGAATTCGAGGAGTTTTTGTTCGATCACAGCAATCTTGACGCCACTAGTGCGTTCCTCTTTGAACCTGCAGCTGCTTCTGCTCCCGACAATGATTATGAGTGTTTCACTTTTTCGAACGATCTTGGCCTGTCGCCACCCGAGCTTGAATCTTTTGAATTTCCGGATGCGTTAGCTGAACCATCCAACTCGGTCGCTTATACTCATTTTGAGCCTCTACTAGAATCCTTTGAGTTCGAGACATTTTCGTCGATCTTGCCTTCAATCGTTTCACCTCCAACGCTCGAACACAAGCCGTTGCCGTCTCACCTCAAGTATGCTTACTTAGGTGAGAACGAGACCCTCCCTGTCATCATCTCGGTTTCTCTAGCTCCAGAGCAGGAGAAAGCCCTTCTAACTGTCTTGCACAGTAATCGGCAAGCTTTTGGCTGGACAATGGCGGACATCAAGGGGATTAGTCCCCTGATCGTTGAACATCACATTCATATGATGGATGATGCCAAACCAGCCCGGGATCCACATAGGCGACTTAATCCAGTCATGAAGGAGGCTATGAAAAAAGAGATCGTCAAATGTCTTGATAGTGGTATCATTTACCCTATCTCTAATTGCCAGTGAGTCAGTCCTATACAAGTTGTCCCCAAAAAGTCTGGCATAACGGTCATCGCCAATGAGGCGAACGAGTTAATCCCTACTCGCACCCAAACTGGGTGGCGAGTATGCATTGATTATAGAAAACTCAACGCCGCAATGCGGAAAGACCACTTTCCGCTACCATTTATTGACCAAATGCTCGAACGATTGGCTGGACATGAGTATAACAGCTTTTTGGACGGCTAGTCTGGGTACAACCAGATTCCCATCGCCGAGAAAGATCAGGACAAAACCACGTCCACCTGTCCTTTCGGCACGTTTGCATATCGCCGCATGCCCTTTGGGTTATGCAATGCTCCCGCTACCTTCCAGCGGTGTATGATGGGAATTTTCTCGGACATGGTGGAGAAATTCATGGAGATATTTATAGATGATTTCTCCATCTTTGGCGATTCCTTTGACGAGTGTCTGCAGCATCTCGATGTTGTCCTTACCTGGTGTAAGGATAAGAACCGCACTTTAAACTGGGAGAAGTGCCACTTCATGGTGCGCGAAGGTATTGTCTTAGGACATATCATTTCACAAAATGGCATTGAGGTTGACTGATTGATGTAGAAAAAGTGTTTGTAGTGTAACCGCAATCAATAACGGTGTCGCGTGTAGCTAGACCGAGATGAGTACGGGTCGTCCTCTGGGAAATGTTGAATATTTTATTCTTACTTTAGGCGTGTTGAGAAAGAAAGGAGGAAGAATAAAGAATGTTGAAGAATGGTTGTAGGATCTAGATCTACGTTAAACACGGATGCAAAATATAGATCTAGATTAACTACGGATGTAGGTTTTATAGTAGAAGGGGGCTTGTAGGGTTCATTAAGATTTAGTAGTCATGGAAGATTAATTAAAGATTACTCTTTTTATCCTTTAATAGATTTAAAACTAGATCGACGGTGATTCATGTAGATTACGGTTTTTGGAGGGAAAAGGGTTCCCAGTCTTAACCCCTATCTTGACATGGAACTCCGTTCATATCTAGCTTTTACCAAAACAATTGTTAATCTAATCTCTAATCATGGTCGCGATTATCAATGAATTGATAGCGCGCCCAATTAGGATGTTAACTATTCTTTTGATAGAGTTTATAAACTTTATAGGACTTAAAAAGAGTTTAAGGATCTTCATCATCCATTAACCTAGCCTAATCCCATGAACCCTAACAACCGAAGAATTACTCGCGCATGTTGGGAGAAGAAGAGATGGAGAGGGAAATCATATTAAAACTATAAAGAAATAGAATAAGAAAAACAACTACCTTTATTAATCAACAAAATTCATTTACACTTTGTTCCCTTAGAAAATGATTACAAAATGATATTTTTGCTTCTCGATCTCTTCTAAGGAGGTAGATGAACCGTTGATAATCAGCCTGGATGCGTGAGCCTGTCGCGGGCTTCGTGATCTTTTCAGCTTGATGATTTTTCCAAGAGACTCTCGGTCCTTATTTATAGTCCCAGAGCCAGAACCCTAGCTTCCTAATTTGGAAACCGGTGGTTAAGATCCTAACAGCAAATTCCCAACTCCCAACTCTTCTGATACGCGGCGGAACCGCGGTCAATAGGTGGGTTTGGCCGCGGTTCCGTGGCCTTATGGTGGGATCTTTGGTTTGTTTTTCTGGGGATTCATCCTGATGACACGTGGTGATCTTTTGAATAACTGGAAACTGAAAATCTTTTCTACGTCACTGCCAGACTTGATTTCTTTAGTTTATTTTCTTAATTAGGCAGGTTTGTTTCGCCAACTTTGATTTCCTTGATTTCAGTCCTGAAAATTCTGCACAATAACTTAACAAATAATATTAGTTTGTTTTATGGAGATATTAACTTAACCATTAAGAATTGGTCAAAGGCTTTAAATAAGGTAAGCATATTTAAATGGGCCAAATGTTACATGGATATTATATGCTTACTTTTTCCTACCAAATGTTAATTATAATATATAAATACATGAAAATAGTATTTTTACAGATAAATCTTCATATGTATCATATATTATAATAAACACCTTTTATTATATAGAAATAATAGGAAAAATGTCATATTAAATGTGCAGTTTTATCAACTGAACAAATACCCCCAAACTTATGTTTGATCGTCCCGAGCAAACTAGTTTATTTAAGAGAAGAAGAAAAAGAAAGGAGAAAACTAAGCACACTTTCGTAGGCAACACGATTGCACTGAGCACGTGCAACAAGCCGTTAAACCTCTAGGTGTCCCTAGTAGGAGGAGTGTTGTCTCCTGAGGGTTTTCAGCGGATTACACCCACAAAATCCTATAATAAAAGAAAGATGGTGAAAGTTACATAAAAAGATAAGAACTATAAGAGAAAGCACTTGAAAATAAGAGTTTCCAACTATACCAGCTTTTCAGTTGCTATGAGCCCTTATCTTAATAGTCATGAAAAGATATTAGAAATCACATCATCCCTCAATAAAACATCTTCTTTATTATTCGTTCCTACCTTTCTTCCAAATATCGATCATATAACCCTACGTGTGTGTAAAGGACATCCCTACACTCGGAGAATTCAATTCAAGCAATCATACTCTTGTCCATCTACCTTAGTATTTTTTAATCGATGAATATTTAGATGGATTTGCTCACATATTTTTCATACAACCGTTAATACTTCTTTAGGTACTAACCGACCGATTACTTATGTGCTTGCTTATTAGCCGTATTAGTATTTTTCTCGTCTTGCATCACCTAAGGCTTAGCAGTGACTCCCAAACCAGTTGGTCTAAGACACTAGGTGATGAAGCACCCTCGCTATATTTTTTATTGCTGCCTTGGTGATAACAAAATCAATGTTCATTTTTCTTCACCATTTTATATTTCATTTATAATTTCTTTCATACTTTGGCTTTTAGACAAGAGTTTTTCAAGGTATCCTCTACTATCCGAGATTCAAGACGTGTGTAAGTGCGTATAGTAGGGTATCAACGTTCAAATGTTTGGTTTCCAAAATAGGAACTATTCTTCAGACTTATTTTTATCCTCAGATTAGTGACTTCTTTCATCTTACTAACCCTTGGGACAACAGCTCATAATTACTTATTACTAGTTTCATTTAAGAAAACATCTAATTTTCTTGTTTTTCTTAAACTATTCCTATCTTTTAAATATAATTTTTCACTTTCTACTCTTTTGTTATATAAAAAACAAAAAATTTTGAAAGCCCAGTA
The DNA here is from genome assembly GCA_030015575.1 of Agapanthus africanus. Classification (NCBI taxonomy): domain Eukaryota; kingdom Viridiplantae; phylum Streptophyta; class Magnoliopsida; order Asparagales; family Amaryllidaceae; genus Agapanthus; species Agapanthus africanus. The sequence continues at coordinate 156,796,542 of CM057344.1, read as the reverse complement.
TCAAAGATAATTCAATGAATACAAACCTCCCCCCAAACCTGTTTTCAGCAGTGTCTTCACTGATGTTGTCTTTTGAGAGCATGGACCTTTATATTTGGGGAGAGACAAAAGGGGTAAAATAATAGTTAAATGAAAACTACACCCAAACTTGTTCTTTGGCACACACAGATATTCAGTTAAGTCCATTTTCACTCACCTCTATTCTTAAAATGAGAAAATGTTACCAAAACATGGAGGTTAGGCGGAGGAAATTCAGTTCTGATAAAGCGGCTCCTATAAAAACAGGAGCTCCTCTGCTGGGTCAGCAGAGAAATACGGTTTTAATCTATGCCCATTTACTTTAAAAATTGAACCGTTTTTCAAATTTTCAATTTCTACTGCCCCGTGCAGGTGTACATACCGCACCACAAAAGGTCCTTTCCAACGAGATTTAAGCTTACCCGGATGAAGATGGAGACGGAAATCGTAAAGAAGGACTTGTTGCCCCGATGTGAAAATTTTTCTAAAAAGGTTTTTATCGTGAAATAGTTTAGTCCGGTTCTTTACTATCACCGCATTATCGTAAGCTTCATCGCGGAGTTCGCTTAGCTCATTCAATTGTAGCTTCCGATAGCTGCTCGCTTGATCAAAATCGAAGTTATGCTCTTTAATAGCCCACATTACTTTATGTTCGATCTCGACAGGAAGGTGGCATGCCTTCCTAAACACAAGGCGGTATGGAGACATACCAAGATCGGTCTTATAAGCGGTGCGAAATGCCCAAAGAGCATCCGTCAATCTGGTTGACCAATCTTTACGGTTTTTAGAAACCGTCTTCTCCAAAATTTGTTTGATCTGCCTATTTGAGATCTCAGCCTGCCCGCTTGTTTGGGGATGATAGGGCATAGAAAGTTTGTGAGTGATTGAATATTTCCGCATCAAACCCTCGAAAGACCGGTTAAAGAAATATGTCCCGTTGTCGCTAATTATAGCGCGAGGGTGTCCGAATCGCGAAAAGATATTTTCTTTAAGAAACTTAATGACAACTTTGTTGTCATTAGTGCGGCACGGTATTGCTTCCACCCATTTCGAGACATAATCAACCGCTAACAAGATATATAAATTCCCAAAAGAGTTAGGAAAAGGGCCCATAAAATCAATACCCCAAACATTGAATATTTCCACAACCAATATAGGTTGGAGTGGCATCTCGTTTCTTCGTGAAATTTGACCTAAGTGCTGACACCACGGACAAGTTTTGCAATGTTCATATGCATCTTTAAATAATGTTGGCCAATAAAATCCATATTGCAAAACTTTCTCCGCTGTTTTTCGAGGACCAAAATGACCACCGCATGCCTGATCATGACAAAATGATAACACACTCTTGAATTCATCGTTAGGGACACACCTGTGAATGATTTGATCGGAATAATACTTAAACAGTTAAGGTTCATCCCAGTAAAAGTATTTTACTTGGGATAGAAATCAAAGTTTGTCTTGTTTCGACCAATCGCTAGAAATAAGTCCCGTCGCAAGATAATTCACAATATCCACGAACCAAGGTTCGTAGGATACATCCAAGAGTTGTTCGTCAGAGAATGAGTCATTTATCGGCACGGTCAATGCTGGTGAAGATGTGATGCGTGAATGATGGCCAGCTACAACGTTTTCACATCCACTCTTGTCTCGGATGACAAGATCAAATTCTTATAACAATAGGATCCAACGTATTAGCCTGACCTTAGCATCCTTCGGCGATAAAAGGTGTCGTAGGACGGAGTAATCAGTGTAAACCACAATTGGCGAGCCAATCAAGTAGGGCCTGAATTTTTCTAATGCAAATACAACTGCCAAGAGTTCTTTCTCGGTAGTTGTGTAATTTATTTATGCATCATTCAAGATCCTACTTGTATAGTAAATTACATGTGGCATCTTATCAATGTGCTGTCCTAAGACAGCACCAATAGCAAAATCTGATGCATCACACATTAGCTCGAATGGGTAGTTCCAATCCAGAGATGATAGAACAGGGGCTGTAGTAAGCGATCCTTTAAGAGATTCAAAAGCAGCCTCACAATCCGAATCGAAGTGAAATGTAGTATCCTTGGCCAATAGAAGGGTTAAGGGTCTAGCAATTTTGGTAAAATCCCTAATGAATCTCCTATAAAATCTTGCATGACCAAGGAAGGATCGTATATCTTTGACGCATTTGGGACGAGGGAGGTTATGAATGACATCTATTTTAGCTCTGTCAACCTCAATACCTTTTCGTGAAATTATATGTCCAAGGAAAATACTTTCTTGGACCATAAAATGGCATTTTTCCCAATTAAAAGTTAAGTTGTTATCCTTACAGCGGGTAAGAACCGCGTCAAGATTACGATGGCAGTCCTCAAAGGAGTCCCCAAAAATAAAGAAATCGTCCATAAAAATTTTCAGAAAATTCTCAACCATGTCTGAGAATATCCCCATCATACACCGCTGAAATGTAGCGGGAGCGTTGCATAACCCAAAAGGCATGCGTCTATAAGCAAAAGTATCGAAAGGAAAAGTAAATGTGGTTTTATCTTGATCCTTTTCGGCGATGGGGACTTAGTTATAGCCAGAGCATCCGTCTAAGAAACAATAGTATTCGTGTCCAGCTAATCGTTCTAACATCTGGTCAATGAAAGGTAGAGAGAAGTAATCTTTCCTCGTCGCGGCATTGAGTTTTCTGTAATCAATACATACGCACCACCCAGTTTGGGTGCGTGTTTGGATTAACTCATTAGCCTCATTAGTTATGACCGTGATGCCAAACTTTTTAGGGACTACGTGAATCGGACTTACCCATTGGCTATCAGATATAGGGTAAACTATACCACTATCAAGGCACTTGACGATTTCTTTCTTTACCGCCTCCTTCATAACGGGATTTAACCGTCTTTGTGGGTCTTGGGTTGGTTTGGCTTCATCCATCAGATATATATAATGTTCAACAATTAAGGGACTAATCCCTTTGATGTCAGTCATCGTCCAACCAAATGCTTGCCGATTTGATCTCAATACTGCCAAAAGTGCGTTCTTTTGCTTTATGGCTAGAGAAGCGGATATAATCACTAGCAAAGTCTCATTCTCACCTAAATATGCATATTTAAGATGAGAAGGTAGCGGTTTGAGATCAAGTATTGGCGGAGAGACAATAGAAGGTGGGGTAAGGGAATGATATTCGGACTCCCTGAGAGGTTCAAAACTTGCATAGGATATTGACTCGAAAAGTGCTACTGACTTTTGTGACGAGTCAATGGATTCAAACTCTGGGACAAACTCATTGAACGTATCCTCACTATAAAGTTGTGTAGGATCAAATGATGTCTCACTAGTGTTGTCGAGATCATCAAAGCAAAGTTCCTCATCCATGCAGCTTTCGGGAGCTATCTCATGGATGGAACGAACATCAAGCAAATGAGCAGAAGGTTCCAATGGTTGACTTCCTAGCTTGTAAATATTAACCTCAATTGTCATCTTCCCGAAGGATAAGTTCATAGAACAGTTACGACAATTAATTACAGTATTAGAAGTTGCTAGGAAGGGTCGACCGAGTATCACCGGGATTTGATTGCGTGGTTTGCCACAGGCTGAGTATCTAAAACAATAAAGTCCACAGGGAATATGAATTCCCCGACTTTAATTAACAAATCTTCTAGTTCACCCCAAGATTTAGTGATTGATCGGTCTGCCATCTGGAGAGTACAATGGGCGGGTTTCAACTCTCCAATCCCTAATTGCTCCTATACTGAATAAGGAAGCTAGTTAACGCTAGCGCCAAGGTCGAGTAAAGAACGATTAATATTTTTAACCCCTTTAGAAATAGAGATGGTAGGACAGCCAGGGTCCTTACGTTTCTTTGGTATTTGCTGGGTAAAAGCTGTGCTAATATTACTCGTCATGAAAACTTTTTTAGGCACTTGAGTTTTTCTCTTCCTAGTACACAAGTCTTTAAGGATTCTTACATAAGATGGGACTTGTTGAATAGCATCTAGGAGAGGAATATTTACGTTAACTTGCTTAAACATTTCCGCAATTTTCTCCATTTGTGGGTTAGGTCTGTTGGTCTTTAATCTGTTTAGAAATGGAGCTTGATTAATAAGTTTTGGGTCCAACATTTTTGGAGAAGATTGTGGGGACGGATTCGATCTTAAAATTAGAGTGGGAATCATCTTAGATAGATTGGGCGAAGTGTTCGAGCCTTGAGGAAAACGGAGAATAGGCTCGGATGAAGGTGGGAGACTAGACGAATTAGGGGAAGAAGTAGAAGCTGGGGTATCATTAGTATCACTAACATCATCAAATTGCTCACCCACTCGATTATTCAGCACTTTTCTCGATCTCAACATCGTAACGGCACTCACGTTATGATTTTGTGAGTGGCCAGGATTCGGTAGGGGTTGAGATGGGAGTTTTTCATTCTCTCTTGCACTCATTGCGGCGTTCAATTGTGCAATTTGGTTTTCTATTGATTTAATACTCTCACCAAGGGTGGCAGAGTCTTTCTTTATGGTATCAATAGAAGACTTCATATCAGCCGACATTTGAATGGTATGTTTCATAAACAAATCCAAAGTTCGTGCGAGTATAGAGTTATCAGTACCGGCCAATTGCGGTACAAAAGTGTTGGCCCGATTTTGAAAATTTTATGACTGAAAGGGGTGCTGACTTTATGGTTGTGGTTGCTGTGGAGGAGGTCTTTGATAATTGCTTTGGAACTGGTTTTGATTTTGGGGTTGGTTTTGGTTCCAAGCAAAGTTAGGATGATTCCTCCATCCATGATTGTACGTGGAAAAATAAGGATTGTTTCTTGGTCGATGCTGAAAAGCAGCATTAGTTTGCTTGTGACCTTGAAACGGTGCATTCATAGGACATTCTTCCATCATGCGTGAAGGATCTGAACAGCAACTACACACTGTCTTGGGAAGCGTTACCTGATTTAGGGAGATTGATGAGAATGTGTTCTCAATAGCGTCGAGTTTCTTCTGCATCGCTGCCATTTTGGCTTTTACTGTGATGGAAACATTGAGCTGATGAATACCTCCCCTAGATGAAGGTGGTCTTACGCTTTCCCACTGCAAAGTGTTTTTAGCGAGATCTTCCAGATATTTCTAAGTTTCACCATCATCTTTAGACATGAAATTGCATTGACAATTTGTTTCTAGCATCTGTTTTGTCGCTGGATTAATGCCCTCATATATAATTCGGCATAAATCCTATCTATTGATTCCATGATGAGTACATTGGACAAGCAGATCCTTGAAACGTTCAAAGCACTTCCAAAATGGTTCATTGGGAAGCTGGGTAAACTGGTTGATCTCGCTCCTAACACGGGCGGTCTTATAGTTTGGGTAAAACTTCTTAAGAAATGCTATTACGAATTCATCCCAATTAGTGATAAAGTGTGCGGCAGTATTATATAGCCACTTTTCTGCCAAGTCGCAAAAAGTGAATGGGAGAAGACGCAAGCGCATAGCATCCACAGTCAGTTGTGAAGTACCCATCATTGCGCATACGTTTTCGAATTTAGTGATGAAAACGTACGCATCTTCAGACACAAGCCCGTGAAATTTGGGCAACAGATTGATGTAGTAGGATTTAATTTCAAAATTATCCCTGTTGGCTGGTGAAATGGATAGACAAGTAGGAAGTGGACCACGGATAGGATAGCATCTCTCTTAGAGAGAAATGCGCGGTTGATTCTGCTCACCTACAGGCAGCGGCAGGGTGGTATTATAATTTGATGGAGTACCATCCATCTCGGTTGATGTAGTGTGTGGTGGGGGAAAAGAAGATGATGAAGCACCGACTTCGGAGTCGATAGTAGGAACGCGGACAAGACGGGCACTAGAATCCCGTGTCCAGCCAAGCATGCACTAAGCGGGTTTAGCGCAAGTGGCAGCGTGTGTGCTTTTAAAAATGGTCTATTTTGAAAAGTGTGTCAGACTTAGACAAATCATACAAAAATGCACAAACTGTTGGATATAGTGCCTTCAGAGTCAATTATTGGATCACAGGCACGTGATTGCAATGATTTAGGGAATACCTATGCCGGTAGGACAGTTTTACTCAAGATGATAGTATGCTATCTGGTTTATCTTTATCATCGTGTACTGCTTTAGGTGACCTTATAGGTCACTATTACACGTTGATAGAGCCCTTAGGATTCTTTCTTGACGGCCAGCAGTATGATGGCGATCATATACGTGGGAGCTGGGGTCTATAAGCACATCCTTAAAAGGTCCCTAGTCGTGGGAGTTTCGAGACTGCGCATCGATCCTCCATTAGTAGACTAGTGTATACAGTCGAGACCCTGACGAGGGGCGGTGGCCGGTCTCACAATCCATTGGTGTCAGTTGGTTCACCTAAGATGTATATAGGTGCTCATTGAGTTATGAGTACACCGGACAGGACTCGCCGGGAACATGCTAGTTGGTATTATACCTGACATCAAATAGCAGTTCCCTGGTGACATGTGTACAGGTTAGTTCATCGACCTGAGATCGTCATTTGTCTCGTGTGAGTTCCCACTGTGCTTTAATTACTACCCTACCACGGCTGAAAGGAGTCGTACAAACAGGTTTTAGTTGGGTACAGTCCCGAGCCACATGGAGGCAGTGAGCGGATCGGTAGGGGTTTCGTCTCTCCCGGTATTGGGGATGAGATCGCGCTGGGTCTAGGAGAGCCATTACACGATGTCCTTGGCCAAGAAAGGAGATTTACTAGTAGGTATTCTAGTAGTATCTCAGGGTGTTCTAGGCTACACTCCGACATGACTTGTACCGCTTTTGGGGGTCTGACTTTTACCAACCCTCTAGGCCCGCCATGCGATGCTCATAGACGAACGGACCAGACTGTATGGATATTGACACTAACAGGCTCAGTATGGTGTCAGGATGAGTTCACTCATCGACCTCCCTTTTGGTCAATACCTGGTAGCCCGTTACGTACAGCTAGTACCTATGACGTGCTAGTGGTTAAATCCACAGCCAATGTATTGACGAGTCTTTAGAGTCTCCCACAGACAATTTTCAAGTTTCGGGCGAAACGTTGTAGAGGCCGTATGATATATGGCAGGGTCCGATCATATACGTGCAGTAGTGCACGGATCATGATCGGGCGGATCATACTATTGGGCTTTGGTTTAAGCCGAATCCTAATATTAGATTTGTTGGATTACTTTAGTCTCATCGCATTCGCATTCGGTCGGAATGCGGATGCAGGTATGTATATACAGGTGAGGGGTATCTTTGTGATCCGTCACAAGTTTACTTTAGATGTTGCCGTATCTTTTTATTGTTGCAAACATTTGGATTAATGTTTGCATATGGAAATTATGAGCTAGAAATCATCATTTTGTGAATTAATTGTGACACATGCAAACCTAGTGACTCATGGTCACATTTGATGATGGATTTGAGTCTTGATATGATAAGGGGAGAGAGAGTGTGGGGCTGCCATGATAGAGTTTTTGGTCTTGTAATTTTTCATAACACTCTCACTCTCATTATCATGCAAAAAAAAGAAAAAGAAAAGGTTTCTTCTTCTTCTTCCTCCTCTAGCTCACAACCTACATTAATGGCATCATCTCTAACCTCCATCCATGCTATGGATGCAAGAGACAAAGTTGTCACACACATTCTCTACTTCGCCTTGGACACGTCGGCTAGCGAACTTCGTGCCCAAGTTGCTTCGGATGAAGCGGGAGCCCATAAAAAGTCTCGAAGATGTGGCGCCCTTTCCGAAGAGGAGATCGAGACCAGAGATGCCGCGAGGAGCTTGGGATGGTGGCCAAGACCGAAGGACACGGATCGATCGGTATAGCTTTTCCATCCCTTCTCTTGTTAGCTAGTTGTAGGTTAATAGTTCGATCAGGATTTTAAGCATACGATAGCCCCGGTTTAAAGTTTTGAAAAAGTTTTCATTTCCGCATTTTGGCCTCGGACAGACGGCCGGGGCGCTACCGTAAACTTACATGGTATCAGAGCCATGCCATTAACCATTACTAGCTTGCTCTAACGTGTTTAGAACTTCGATCGAACGAAAATTCCGGAACCGCGATTCCAAGTCATCAAGTTTCTGTCGAATTTATTTTGTGGTCTAAAAATTTTTAACGGTATGTCAGAAAATCAGGCAGGCTTTTATTAGAACACTGTAGAAATTTCATGACCTGAACCCACTGTAGCGCCGCGGAACCACGGCATGACCCTCGTTATTGTCGCGGTTCCGCCACGCTACTGTAGCATTAGGGCACCAAACTTTCTACAGTGGTCTCTAAGTTGGAATTGGGGTTTCTGGTAATTTTTGTTTTGGCCCAGATTATTTTGAGTACTTGGAATTGTGCTTTGGGCCCACTTTGGGAAATTTTGTCGATCGAAAATTTTAAACATGTTAGTTCACAGTATTTACATTATATCTGCGACCGTGAATGTCATTTGATCCGTAAATCTTATCTAATTGCTATAGTTATTTTAGACGGATTTGCGAACGTGACATTCACGTTGATGTTCTTTGTTGTGCTGTGATGTTGAGGATTTGTCGTGGTGGATAGCCTTGATGCAATGGTAGTACAGTTTGGTTGTATTTGTACATTTGATATTGCGGGGAGAGCGTCCGACATGAGGACTGCCGTCACTGCCTGTTTGTATATTATTCTTTTGGGGCACGACCGGGCTGAGGTCTGTTAGTTATGTATATTCCCTAGAGGCCATTGTTGTACATATGATGTATATTATAATGGATGCTTGGATATATATAGCGAGGACTTTCTTGCTCGTCATGATAGTATGCTATTTGGTTTCACTTTATCTTAACATGTTGACTTATATTAGTTTACTGTCTTACTCTCACATGTTGATAAAGCCCTTAGGATCTGTACTCGACTACTAGGACTATGATGAGATCATACTAGTGGGGCCAGAGTAGTCGATGAGTACATCCTGTAATTGTTCCTAGTCAAGGGTGTATCGAGACAGGGCATCGATACACCAGAGTAGACTAGCGTATACGCATCTTGACCCATATGATGGGCGATGGATGATCTCATATCCATTGGTGTTTTGACATCAGAGATGGTGTACGGATGCTTAGTGGAGACTGGGTACACTGGACGGACTCGCCGAGAACTCCCAGATGGCATTATACCTTACGTCAGATGGCAGTTCTCTGGTGACACTGGTACAGGTTAGTCTGTAGACCCGAGATCGTCATAGAGTCTTGTGTGATTCCCACTGTGCTTTGATTTCCACCTTACCACGTCCAAGAGGGCATGAAAAACGGTGGATTTTGGGTACAGTTCCGAATCACATTAAGGCAATGAGCGATAGGAGGGGATTCGTCTCTCCCGGTATAGGGAGTTGATGTTGTGCTGTGTTCGATTGGCTATAACTGGAAGTCCCTGGCCAGGGCGGATATTGAGTACTACTGGTAAGTGTTACCAGTAGTTTCTCGACCTGTTATGAGCCTCACATCGATACGACTTATCGGTTACTGGGGTATGACGTATACCACCCTTAGACTAGATATGTGACATATCAGACGAAGTGACCGGACCATATGGGAGTGTTACTGATTGGATTCATAGGAGAATGTACAGGCTTGCTTGTTGATCTTCTGATCGCTCAATACCTGGGTGGCTGTTACGTTTAGCTGACCGCTTGCAGCTTGTGGGTGTTTGATATGATCATCACCTGTTACCGGCGTATTGACGATCCTTTAGAGTCCTACACAGAGGTTTCTTGACTCAGGAAAAACGGAGTAGGAGCACATATGTGATATGTGCAGGACCGAGGATAATACGATATAAGATACCGTATTATATTCTCGCAATATTTTGATATGAGCCGGGTCATCGGATCAAGTGTTAATTCGATGAATCGGTACATGATATATTAGTCGGTTATATTCGATATAGCCGGATTGTCGCATCAAGTGTTGATTCGATAATTTAATGTATAATAATATATATGATATATTGCATTACATTATCTAATATTGGCTCGCTTTATTATTTCATTTTCTCACCGGATAATACATTGATATATATGCGATATATGTTAATTGTATTATTTTCTTTTGTTATAAAATATATTATATATGTGATATATAATATTGTAACATGTTATAATTACTAATGCAACATGATTAGTGGAGATTAAATAAGGTTAGGGCTTGATTTAGGTTAGTTATTTCATGAACCTTCTAGAAGGTTTCCTTTTGTTTCTTGCAAAGATATTATGATGGATATTTTGTGAGATATTTTCCTTACCCAAACCACACCCTTAACCCTAGTTAACTCTCTACATGGGTTAGCCTTGTCATCTTTGACCATGGTTGCATTTGGAATCATATAATCATTTTCATTATTCATCACAAAAGGATTTATTCATTCATCTTCTTCTTCTTCCTCCTTGCAAAGATTTCTAGTTTTGAGATTTGTGATGATTTAGTGTGAGAATTTGATAATAAAAGAGAGCATAAATACTACTTCATCATCCTCATCTAATCTAGCCAATTAGATTAGGGTGTTCACCTCATTAGAGAGAGAGAGCTTGAGTTATAGAAACTTCGAGGTAGATCATCGGAGAAAAGGAAGACTACAAGAAAGCATGGATCATTCGGGTTGTGGAACCTCTCTTGTGTCCGGGAGATCGTGGATCGCGGCGAATGGACTTCTACTCGGAGCTTATAAAGCGAAGGAGCGGACTACAATGGTTGTAATCCCTCATTTTTAGTTGTAAAGATGTTTACTTGCATGTTAAACCCTAATAATCTAGCAAAGATCCCGGCTTTGGGTTGTTCGGCACGTCTAAATTTTTAATCGGGCATGGTTGATACCTTATAGACCCTTGTATGAGTGCCTAGGAACCCTACAGTGGTATTAGAGCCTAGCTAGAGCATTAGGTTACGTGTATACGAAGTTAAAACTCCGATCGAACCCCGAAACATCGAACATGACCCCCTCTCTGGAAATTTTGTAAAAATGTGATTTTTTCTGCATTAAAAATACTCAAAAAAATCAGCAGGAAATTCTAAGGCTAACCCTGAAAAACGAGCCACCAAGGCTCTCAAAGGGCCGCGGAACCGCGGCAAGAACATGCTTGTCGCGGCGGTTCCGCGACCATATGTAGGAATTGGGGACACATGTCTGGAGGCTATATCCGTAGGTATTTGTAGCTACTTCTGGATATTTTTAATCTTACTCAAGTGTTGAGTGTTCTAGGGATTATTTTGTATTCGTTGATTCGATTGGAAAATTTAATTTCGTTTTGTTTTCCGGATAATTTAGAAACTGTTAAAATGTTCGAACGGATATCATTAACTCATTTTTTCCCGGCACGAAAAACTTTCAAGTGTTGAATTTTTCTTGGGTTTAAATCTTTCGGAAAAACGTGCAAGTAACGCGGTGGACCCTCTAGAAGAACACAAACCTTAACTCGATTATGTTACCGTCTGAACCGTCTCTGAACCTTAAGGTTTGGGGCAGTACGGCGTTACCATATGTGAGGCGTTGGCTTGACCCTTCTACGGCTGGACCATTGGTACTGTAACATAATCTGGGACTTTTTGAACTCCGCTCAAGTGTTGAGCTATATAGGAAATCTTGGGTATTTGATTATTCGATCGGAAAGTTTAATACTGTCTATTTATCTGGAATGTGATACAATATGTGGAATTCATATAATTAGGCATGAAATGCGAAGTATGTGATATTTCGGATTTACGATGTCTAAAGAGATTGTGGATTCCAAATGTTGTAGTTTTACAATTTCTTTTCTGTGACCGTAAGTGTAGTATGTAGTTGTATTGCCGGTTTTTGTTGCTATACATCAACGACGATCAGTGTATGCATACTTACATACGTTGATAATATGAGATATTATGTGTTGCTGTGATATGTTATATTGGATCGTCGTGTTTTGAATAGCCGGGGGTTTATGTGAGATGAGGGTTTTTATTTCATTCATGTAAAACTCATTTGTATGTAATATTCTTTTATTGGGGCACTTCCGGGATGAGGTTGATGTCACCAGTGTATATTATTTAATTTTCCGCATTAGGTAGACCCAAGGAGGGGAGCACAAGTAACTGGGTTCTAGGGTCTAGTTGGAGGCCATCTCGAGGAGTCGAGACCGGGTCTCCTAATCTTAGAATTGGCAGTGTTACTTGCAGCTCTCGTAGGGGTCTAGGGATGTGGGTTTGGCTATTTATCACGACCGTGGAATCCGTATTTTATACAGGCTCGTATTAAAGCACAGACATCCTAGTATATCCAATATTTCATATATGTTCTTCTGCTGCAATGTTCTGTGATGAGATCATATTACTGCCTGAGACGAATGCTTATACTATATATATATATATATATATATATATATATGCTGATATATAAATATTACTGCTTTCGTTTCTTCTGTGATGCTTAGGAAGCATAAGCTGATGGGATATATTAATGAGATTAATAAAAAGAAAAGAAACCTAAAAGATGTTGTAGAATCAAAACTTTATAAAAAGGATAGCTACAGTTTTGCTTTGCATAGCGGTATATATGATATACCCTGCACCTTATTCGATGAGGAAAGAGCAGAGATCCCTTCACCGGGAGTGTCCTCTTTAGCGAAATTAGCAGATGCTACAAACTCGCGGTTTAGTTTTTGACAGCTTGTATTGTTCTTGCTTTGCACAGCGGTATATATGATATACCCTGCACCTTATTCGATGGGGAAAGAGCCGAGATCCCTTCACCGAGAGTGACCTCTTTAGCGAAACTAGAAGCCTCAAAAACACTCCTTTTCAAAATCAATTGTTTCTACAACGATATCAAGTTCATTACGCTCATGGTTTTCTGAAAAACCTGCGTAACCCTCCGTCATTTCAGATAAAGAGTAGTTAGTATTCATGCTATGTTTGTTGACATAGTCAAGGCGTAGTGTACGGTAGCTAAATAGTATTTATCTGCTATTGCATGAGATGCGATTGGATTAGGGTAGTCGTACGGCCTTGTTGAATTAGTCAAGGGTTGTACGGGTGGGTTTAATTCAATCAGGAAATGTACGAGTTGAACTTGACTTGCGATTTATGGTTTGTTGACTTATTCAAGGTCATAGATTGCTAGGGGCAAAAGCATTATCGGGAATTTCAAGTATTGAAATTTGCAATGAGGCTGCATACCTCCTATGAGATAGTTGGAATCCGATACCCATTGCGAGTATAAGTTACTCCTGGAAGAATTTTACAAAGGAGAATTAGCCGATCAAGTAGGTGTCTAGAAAGATGTTAACGGGGCTAAGCCTCTGTGAAAACGAGGTTTATTTTAATTAGGTCTGTGCGAAAGCACGTGGAACCTCCCTCAAAGTACCAACACTGATCTGGCTGAAAAATTGACGAAATTGTAGGGTGTAATTAATCCCGGCTAATCTTACCTTTTAGGCTTTGAAGGAAGATTTGATAAAAACAGTGGGAGACATCCTGATTAGATAAGATAATAACCAATCTAATCTTGCAAGAGCATACGCTAAAGTTCACCCTCTCTCCAGGTAGCGACCATATCAGGACTTATTCAAGATAAAAATATGAATGTATTGACTGAAGCCGCTTATTATACTGAGCAGGGGAACATTGGTCACGTTCATTCTTATAAGTGTTATAAAACTGAGCAGGGAATAGGACAATATCTGGATTCTCACGTCGCCCAAACGAAGAAAAAGCATGTTGATGCATCTTCTTCGGGTGTGTTAGTTATTGAGAACTGTTTCTCAGTTCATCCTACGTCTTGGGTATTGGATACCTGATCGGGATCCCACATATGTAAATTGTTATGTTGGCTACGTAAAGATAGAGAACTGGGAAAATGTGATCATTCTGTAAAAGTAGGGAATGGTACAAATATTGCAGCCAAAGAAGTTGGCGAATATCATCTAGTATTACCAAGTAGTAATACATTGATTCTAAATGAGTGCTATTATATACCGAACATGATGTGCAACATTATATCAGTTTCTTTATTAAGTAAAGAAGGGTATAATTTTGTAATACAGGATAATGTTATGAACATCTTCCTAAATCAAAAGTTGATTGGATCAGGCTCGTTACATAATGGCATATTCATTCTCAATCAAAATACAGTCCTTAATATACAAAACACACACAAGAGGAAGAGTTCAGAAATGAACGAATCTTTCTTATGGTATTGTAGACTTGGTCATATCAATGCGACACGGCTAGCTACGTTACATAAGGATGGATATTTGAATCCATTCGAATTATCATCTTATGATACTTGCCATTCATGTCTCAAAGGTAAAATGACCAAAACTCCGTTTAGTGGACACGGAGAAAGAGTTAAGGAACTCTTAGGGCTGGTATATAGTGATGTATGCGGTCCTATGTCTACACATGTCAGGAACGGTTCTTCCTACTTTATTACATTCACTGACGATCTTTCTAGATACAGACATGTGTTCCTGATGAAACACAAGTCTGAAGCTTTTGAGAAATTCAGAGAATATAAGAACGAAGTAGAGAACCAAATGGGCAAGAGTATTAAAATCTTTTGATCTGATCGAGGAGGAGAATACTTGAGAATTGATTTTCTGGATTATCTAAAAGAGAATGGGATTCTCTCTCATCTTACTCCTCCTTATACACCACAGCACAACGGTGTATCGGAGCGGAGGAATCACACCCTATTAGATATGGTACGCTCTATGATGAGTGATGCTGAGTTACCTAATTCCTTTTGGCGGTATGCGCTTGAAACAGCCATATACCTATTGAATCTAGTTCCATCTAAATCTGTACCTACCATACCATATGAGATATGGAGTGGGAAGAGACCATATTTTAAACAAGTTAAGATATGGGGTTGTCCGGCCTATGTCAAAAGGCAAAATCCGGACAAACTCGAGGCACGATCAGTTCTTTGCAAGTTTGTGGGATATCCAAAGAATTCTCAAGGATATTTTTTCTACCACGCTGAGGAACAAAAAGTGTTTGTTGCTCAATATGCCAACTTTTTGGAAAAGGAATTTCTTGCAAAAGAAATTAGTGGCAAAGAGGTAGAGCTGGAAGAGGTTGCAGCACCGCAAACTACAACTGATGATTTATTGGAACCAGAGGATTCAGTAATACCCGACGAACCCCAGCCTCTCCGCCGATCTAGCAGGGTTTCTCATCCACCTGAGGGATACTACGGTTTTCTCATTGATGGTGGGAGCGAGGATTGCATCATGGAAAATGATGACCCGACTAGTTTTGAGCAGGCCATTACGAGTGGTGACTCTGTAAAATGGCCGGATGCAATGCGATCTGAGATGGAATCCATGTACACCAACAAAGTATGGACTTTGGAAGTTGCTCCTGAAGGGGTAAAACCCATTGGGAGCAAATGGATCTTTAAAAGGAAAATTGGTGTAGTTGGAAAGGTTGAGACTTTCAAATCTAGACTTGTTGCAAAGGGTTTTCATCAACGACCAGGTGTGGATTATGACGAAACCTTTTCTCCAGTGGCTATGCTTAAGTCCATCCGGATCTTACTTTCCATTGCTGCATACCATGACTACGAAATCTAGCAAATGGATGTTAAGACCACCTTTCTAAATGGTGATTTAGAAGAGTGTGTGTATATGACTCAGCCAGAGGGCTTCGTAGATAGTGGGAGCAGCGGAAAGGTGTGCAAACTGCTTAAATCCATCTATGGGTTAAAGCAAGCATCGCGGAGTTGGAACATCTGCTTTGATGTTGTAGTCAAAGAGTTTGACTTCATAAAAAACGTAGATGAACCTTGTATCTATAAGAAGGTTGCAGAGAGTAAGGTTGTCTTCCTTGTATTGTACGTTGATGACATACTCTTGATAGGAAATGATGTTCCTATGCTGCAGTCAGTCAAGCTCTTCTTATCACAAAGATTCTCAATGAAAGATCCAGGTGATGCCTCCTGCATACTGGGAATTATGATCTATAGAGATATAGATCTAAACGGATACTGGGATTGTCCCAATCCAGGTACATTGACACCATACTAAAGTGGTTTAGTATGGTAGAATCCAAGCGTGGGAACCTACCCACGATCTCTGGACTCACTCTCTCTAAAGAGATGTCTCCCAAGACTGATTTGGAGAGAGCTCGCATGTAAGGGATACCCTATGCTTCGGCAGTAGGCTCTATCATGTATGCGATGCTATGTACCAGACCCGATGTAGCATACCCACTAAGTGTAGTGAGTAGGTATCAAGCAGATCCTGGAGAGAGTCACTGGATAGCTGTGAAGAACATTCTCAAGTACTTGAGAAAAACTAAAAAGATGTTCTTGGTGTATGGTAACAGAGAACTCCAGGTAGAGTCCTTTACCGATTTGAGCTTCCAAAGTGATAAGGACGACTCTAAGTCGCACTCGGGATTTGTCTTTAACCTCAATGGAGGGGCGGTGTGTTGGAAGAGTTCCAAACAGGATACTGTTGCAGACTCGACGATGGAGGAAGAATACATCGCTGCCAACGATGCTGCCAAAGAGGCTGTCTGGATAAAGAAGTTCATTACTGAACTTGGTGTGGTTCCGTCCATTGAGCATCCAATACCTTTGTATTGGGATAACAATGGAGCTGTGGATTTGGCAAAGGAACCCAGGTCCCATCAAAAGTCTAGACATATTCTGAGGCGGTATCACCTGATCATGGAGTTAGTTGATCGCCGGGAGATCGAGGTCAGGAGAGTTGATACGAAGGACAATACTGCGAATCCACTCACAAAGGCCATTCCCCAGATACAGTTTGAGAGATTATTCGGGATACTAGGTATGAGATACTACGGCAGCTGGCCTTAGTGCAAATGGGAGATTGTTAGTTATGTATATACCCTAGAGGCCATTGTTGTACATATGATGTATATTATAATGGATGCTTGGATATATAGAGAGAGGACTTTCTTGTTCGTCATGATAGTATGCTATTTGGTTTCACTTTATCTTAACATGTTTACTTATATTAGTTTACTGTCTTACTCTCACATGTTGATAAAGCCCTTAGGATCTGTACTCAACTACTGGGACTATGATGAGATCATACTAGTGGGGCCAGAGTAGTTGATTAGTACATCCTATAACTGTTCCTAGTCGAGGGTGTATCGAGATAAGGCATCGATACACCAGAGTAGACCAGCGTATACGCATCTTGATCCATATGCTGGGCGATGGATGATCCCATATCCATTGGTGTTTTGACATCAGAGATGGTGTATGGGTGCTCAGTGGAGACTGGGTACACTGGACGGACTCGTCGAGAACACCCAGATGGTATTATACCTCACGTCAGATGGCAGTTCTCTAGTGACACTGGTACAGGTTAGTCTGTAGACCCGAGACCGTCATAGAGACTTGTGTGATTCCCATAGAGGGTGTGCAAAATGGTGGCTTTTAGGTACAGTCCCGAATCACATGGAGGCAATGAGCGATAGGAGGGGATTCGTCTCTCTTGGTATAGGGAGTTGATGTTGTGCTGTGTTCGATTGGCTATAACTGGAAGTCCCTGGCCAGGGCGGATATTGAGTACTACTGGTAAGTGTTACCAGTAGTTTCTTGACCTGTTATGAGCCTCATATTGACACGACTTATCGGTTACTGGGGTCTAACGTATACCACCCCTAGACTAGATATGCGACATATCAGACGAAGAGACCGGACTGTACGGGAGTGTTACTGATTGGATTCATAGGAGAATGTACAGGCTTGCTTGTTGATCTTCTGATCGCTCAATACCTGGGTGGCTGTTACTTTTAGCTGACCGCTTGCAGCTTGTGGGTATTTGATATGATCATCACCTGCTACCGACGTATTGACGATTCTTTAGAGTCCTACACAGAGGTTTCTTGACTCAGGCAAAACGGAGTAGGAGCACATATGTGATATGTGCAGGACCGAGGATAATACGATATGAGATACCGTATTATATTCTCGCAATATTTTGATATGAGCCGGGTCATCGGATCAAGTGTTGATTCGATAAATCGGTACATGATATATTAGTCGGTTATATTCGATATAGCCGGATTGTCGGATCAAGTGTTGATTCGATAATTTAATGTATAATAATATATATGATATATTGCATTACATTATCTAATATTGGCTTGCTTTATTATTTCATTTTCTCACCGGATAATACATTGATATATATGCGATATATGTTAATTGTATTATTTTCTTTTGTTACAAAATATATTATATATGTGATATATAATATTGTAACATGTTATAATTACTAATGCAACATGATTAGTGGAGATTAAATAAGGTTAGGGTTTTATTTGGGTTAGTTCTTTCATGAACCTTCTAGAAGGTTTCCTTTTGTTTCTTGCAAAGATATTATAATGGATATTTTGTGAGATATTTTCCTTACCCAAACCACACCCTTAACCCTAGCTAACTCTCTATATGGGTTAGCCTTGTCATCTTTGACCATGGTTGCATTTGTAATCATATAATCATTTTCATTATTCATCACAAAAGGATTTATTCATTCATCTTCTTCTCCTTCCTCCTTGCAAAGCTTTCTAGCTTTGAGATTTGTGATGATTTAGTGTGAGAATTTGATAATAAAAGAGAGCATAAATACTACTTCATCATCCTCATCTAATCTAGCCAATTAGATTAGGGTGTTCACCTCGTTAGAGAGAGAGAGAGCTTGAGTTATAGAAACTTCGAGGTAGATCATCGGAGAAAAGGAAGACTAGAAGCAAGCATGGATCATTCGGGTTGTGGAACCTCTCTTGAGTCGGGGAGACCATGGATTGCAGGGAAGGGACTTCTACTCGGAGCTTATGAAGTGAAGGAGCGGACTACAAAGGTTGTAATCCCTCACTCTTAGTTGTAAAGTTGTTTACTTGCATATTAAACCCTAATAATCTAGCAAAGATCCTATCTTTGGGTTGTTCGGCACGTCTAAATTTTGAATCGGGCATGGTTGATGCCTTATAGACTCTTGTATGAGTGCCTAGGAGCCCTACAAGGTCGATGTACCCATTGTATATATTTTACTTTCTGTACTAGGATTACCCCGCGGTGGTGTGCACGGATAGCCGGGTTCTAGAGGGCAACGAGCCCGCATCTCATGGCTTTGAGACGGAGGGGGCTTTTCTCTAGAATTGGCCGGCTATTCTCCGCACTCGTAGAGGGTACAGGTTGACCCAAGGAGGTGTGCTCAAGTTACCGGATTCCGTGAAGTGCTGGGTGGTCCATTCACTTTGTTGAAGGGGCTGCCTCGCTTCAGGTTTTGGCGGGTAACTTGCCGCGCCCGTAGGGGTCTAGGATTTCATTGCACAGGCTATCCACACGACCAGGGGAACGTCGGGTTTCAGTAGCGGCTCTATGAAACCCGGGGATCCCAGATTATCTGTATTGTTCTGTGATCCTTATTACATTTCTGTGATGTTGAATTTTATCACGCCTTGAGCGATTATATATTGATATATATACTAGTAGATGTTGTATATGTTTTACACCCATGCTAGTCCAGTCCCGCTCTGTCGTTAGTTAAGTAACCTAACGGGTGATGACGGGACCCAGTGGCGAATGCAGATGGTATATACGTACATCATATTTTCGTTCTTTTATGGTGTGATTAATTGATGGGACTGCATTGATTCGGATCAACGCAAGCTAAACAAACCTAATCTGATGTTGTTCGAACATTTTTCAAAAAAAAGCTGTTATTGCAAGGACGTTCTCTTTTGTTTTGCACAGTAGTATTCAGTTATGAATATCCAGCACCTCAGTCGACGAGGCAAGGGCCGAGATCCCTTCACCGGGAGTGACCCCTTGGACAGAAGTTTGCGTCAGGGTAATAACTTTACTATAGTCGATTACATTTTGCTTTGCATCGTGATATTCAGTTGGAATATTCTGCACCTCATTCTACGGGGAAAGAGCCGAGATCCCTTCAGCGGGAGTGACCTCTTTAGCAAAGGTTTTCGCCACTATATATTTATAAAGCTATGCAGTTCCTTCAACGATATCAAGTTCATTACGTTAAAGGTTTTTCGCCAAAAACCAGCCGTAGCCCTCCGTCATTTCTTATGGGTATTATTTAGTATTCGTGCTGCGTTTGTTGACCTAGTCAAGACGTAGTGTTCGGTGGCTAAGTGGTGTTTTTTTTGTTGCATAAATGGGATTGGTTAGGACAGTCGTGCGGCCTTATTGACCTAGTCAAGGGCACGTACGGGTGGGTTTAATGCAGTCCAGAATAATAACGGGTTAAACTTGACTAGCGGTTTATGGTTTGTTGACCTAGTCAAGGTCATAAGCCGCCTGGGGTAGAATTCACATCGGGAGTTTCTAAAGAAACTGGAACTTGCCGGGCATGCGCATACCTTCTAGAGTATGATAATGTGAGTGGATTCCATCACATTATCATGCGATGATAGTTGGATCCCGATTCCCACTGATGAGTTGGTATACTCCTCGGGTGATCCAGACTAATTCTTCTTTCAGGTTTGGAGGAGAATTTGACGATACAGTGGGAGGTTTCCTGATTAGATAAATTGATAACCATTCTGATCTAGGTTAGAGTGCACGCTGCGTGTTTCTTTTCTCTCTCTCTCTTTGGCAGCGACCATGACCCGACCCTTGACTATGACTCAGTGACCAAGTTAACCAAACTTTCTTAAAACACTGGCTTTTGGATTATCTGAGTTGCATACCTCATTACCACTCCTACTTTTACCCTTTTCTCCAGAATACCCCGTATTACTACGAACATCCCCTTCCATTGGATAAAACCATCGTATGGTTATATACAAACTCAAAGGAACTTGTTCCAGATTTGAGGATAGTTTCTGGAGAAAATGAATAGGACTATTCAGTTGTCTTTTCCTTTTACCTTCTCTCAGGTTGCGAGTGCTCCTAAGATTAGGACAGTACACCTATTACGCTAATTGGATAGTCTTCTTCCAAACCATAGGCAGGTGCCGAACAGTAGAGAATGAAGAAAACCAATTAACCTAACGATGGTGTACAGAAGGTAATAAGTTAAGACAAATAAAGGGATTAGTGAGAGGGCAAAGTAAATTGCGACTGCTATTCACGACCAAACCAAGTATTTCATTGCCACTCCTACTTCACCTTTGTATTTCTCCAGGACACTCCGTATCACTACGAAGATCCACAGTTTATTGGATACTACATCGTATGGTTATATACAAACTCGAAGGAACTTGTTCCAGTTCGGGGATGGATTCTGGTTCAGGAGAAATAGGAATAAGATTTATTCAGTTGTCTTTTATCTTCACATTCTCTCAGGTTACGAGTACTCCAAGGACTAGGAGAGTACACCCATTATCCTTATTGGATAGTCTTCTTCCAAACCATAGGCTGGTGCAGAACGGTTGGGAGGGAAGAAAACCATTTAGCCTAAAGGGGTGTACAGAAGGCAATGACTAAAGATATATAAAGGGATTTGGAGAGATGGCAAAGAAATATACGGTTACAGTTGTGAATCTGATAATGGAAGAGGCATTACTAAGAATACCCGGATACCCCTTCGAAACTTTTACATGTTTCAATTTCACCGTGTATTGTTAAAAGAAAACTGATTTCCCAATTAGTCCTTGCTCCAGGGTATGTATTTACCAGGTTTGATTCTCATATCTGTATGGTTTTACAGATGATGAGTGGGAGTTAGTTATTGGGAATTGGGTGATCATCCTCATTATATCGGGATTCATTGTAATTGGTGATATTTGAGGAAATCGTCTGGGTTGTTTGCCGGACGACAAATATTTGGTTTTGAATATCCGTTGTTTGCCTCTGTTTCTATATTGGATATTGAATATTTTATATCTTAACAATGTTAAGGAACGGGGAGTTGTCCGGCTTATGCTTAAAACCGGACTCTGGATAACTCAAGGCACGTTTCTGTAATGGCAGTTTGTGGGTTGACCCGGACTATAACGAGGGTTGACCATCTGGAAGATCAATAGTGATATTGTTCTTGACTCGCCACAGTTTTAATAAAAATGGATTTTTTCAGAAAATAGTAGTGGGAGTATGGTAGAACTAGAAATGATTCCATAACCGCAAACGATTATTGAAAATTTGATAAGAACCTAAAGATTCAATCTGGTTTGACATTCTATTGGCCACTCCGCAGATATGGTGGGTAACCTCAGGCACCCGAGAGGTACTCCAGTAAGCTCAAGGACGGTGACAGGAAGGTTCTTGTTTACCTAGACTTGCCATTGCTGTTGTTCCAGACTGTGAGACCCGGCAGTAGGATGAGTATAGCGTCGTTCTGAACTGGCTTTAGAAGTCACTAGTAAAATAGGGGGTTGCCCCTACGGATATTGTAATCCGTAGGGGCAGATTTAACCTGGCCCTACGGATTAATACGTAGGGCTAAAAGGTTTCCCCTACGGGCATAGACGTCCAAGAATAAAAATATTAATTTTTAATTTGGTGTTTGCCCCTATGGAGCCGCAAACAAAGGACCTACGGGTATATCCGTAGGGGCAAGTAAATATCGATTTAACAAAACCCCAGATCGATCGCCTACGCTCACTTTCTCTCTCTTTCTC
Source organism: Agapanthus africanus (assembly GCA_030015575.1). Classification (NCBI taxonomy): domain Eukaryota; kingdom Viridiplantae; phylum Streptophyta; class Magnoliopsida; order Asparagales; family Amaryllidaceae; genus Agapanthus; species Agapanthus africanus. Next base: position 156,773,973 of record CM057344.1, on the reverse strand, counting down.
GATCGCGCGCGAAAAAAATCCCCAAATCGCCACGCCGTCGTCGCCACCGTCGTTCTCCTCGTCGCCACCGCCGGTTTCGTCGCCACCGCAGTTCTCGTCGCCACCGCGGTTCAGGCCGTCGCCACCGCCGTTCAGGTCGTCGCCCCAGCCCCAGCAGCAGCCGTTCAGGTGAGTAAATCTCGAGGTAAATTAAAGAATTTTTGGATTATTTTGGGCTTAGGGTTCATGGCTGGGTCTGGGGTTGCGCGTGCAAGTTGGGGTTGGGCAGGGGTCGCGGTCGCGGTCGGGGTCGGGGTTGGGGTAGGGTTAGGGTTGGGGTTCGGCTGCTGCTGAGGTGGGGCTGGGGTTAGGGTTTGCCTTACGGTTGGTGTTGGGGTTTAGCTGGCCGCGCTGGGGTTAGGGTTAGGTTGGGGCTGGGCTGGGGCTAGGGGCTGGGGCTGGGGCTGGGTTGGGGTTAAGTGGTGAGGAGTTGGAAAAAAACAAGAAAATGAAAGAGTAATGAATGTGAGAAATTAAGAATGAGAACAATTGCACAACAAATTTGTTGACAAGAAAATGAGAGAGTAATGAATGTGAGAAATTAAGAATGAGAACAATTGCACAGAAAAAGCTATGCTTGACTAAGGGGATGGTTCTATGTGCTTTCAGAGAGCAACTTGGGGTTAGGGATAGGTGGATTGATGACAACAAAATACCATAATTTATAACTATATTACTCATATAATGTGTATGTCATGTGAAAGCTAGATGAAGGTCGAGGCAAGCACAACAAATTTGTTGGATGGGACAATGTCAATAGGAGCTCAATGCTATTTGGAAAAATAATAATTCAAAGACATAGTGGAGTTTCCGATTGGTGGCATGGACTAGTTTGATGTATGTAGTTGGTTTGATTTATGAAAAAATGGGGAGACAACATGCATGTATGCATATAGGTAACATCTGCCAATATGCCATATCCAGACCGCAATCTATTTTTGCCTATTGGCTAATATGAAAATATCGGCCCGCGTATATGACATAATCAAAGTTGTTAAATCTTGATACGGTTTGTGTTTCGTTTTTTTATTTATCAGTTCTATCAATGTTGTGTATAACGCTTTATGATATCAGTATCCTACATTTGTAGTTTTAATTGTTGATTGTCATAGATGAATACCATTGCAATAATAGTTTTTGGTTGATGAATGCTATTGCAATGTAGGATGATCAGTTCTATCAATCTTGATCTCAATGGTTTAAAATCATGTTACACATACAACACGAATGCACAACAAACGCATAATTAGAGAGCGACTCGAGATATTCAGGTTAAAACCAATATATGATACTCGATGATAATATGAAACCTTCATATTCCCATCGATACTCATATATGAAACTAAAAGCGCCACTTAGTCCCCGTCTATCGGTTAACATACGTGCGATGCTCGTCGTGACCTAGAACTATACGAAGGTTGTTAAATATCGGATAGTATAGCTCGATACTAACAACCATCGTATAGTCTACGCGACGAGAAAATTCAATCGTATGGTAACCCATAGATTTGTCCCGTGTGGACAAGTTAAGAATGTATAAAGCAAACGCCTTCATTCACTTGTGTTTTCATCCGTTTCGAGATATTTCGTCGGTACCTTTCCGCTGGTTCTCCGTGTACAAAGATAGATTAGATGTTCATTTCAACGTTGTTTCACAGCTTTGAAATGATTATCTATTCTATTACAGTGTACTCGGAGAACAGCGGGGAGGTGCTGCCGAAATTTACTCGAAACGGTTGAAAGCACAAGTGATGGGCGTTCACTCTATACATTCTTAATAGGATAGAAGCCTACCCCCGACCGCCGGAACACACACATACAACAAGAATACACAACAAACACATAATTAGATAGCGATTCGAGATGTTCGGGTTAAAACCAATATATGATACTCGATGATAATATGAAACCTTCATATTCCCATCGATACTCGTATATGAAAGTAAAAGCGCCACATAGTCCCCGTCTATCGGTTAACATACGTGCGATGCTCGTCGTGACCTAGAATTATACGAAGGTTGTTAAATATCGGACAGTATAGCTCGATACTAACAACCGTAGTATAGTCTACGCGATGAGAAAATTCAATCGTATGGTAACCCATAGATTTGTCCCGTGTGGACAAGTTAAGAATGTATAAAGCAAACGCCTTCATTCACTTGTGTTTTCATCCGTTTCGAGATATTTCGTCGGTACCTTTCCGCTGGTTCTCCGTGTACAAAGATAGATTAGATGTTCATTTCAACGTTGTTTCACAGCTTTGAAATGATTATCTATTCTATTACAGTGTACTCGGAGAACAGCGGGGAGGTGCTGCCGAAATTTACTCGAAACGGTTGAAAGCACAAGTGATGGGCGTTCTCTCTATACATTCTTAATGGGATAGAAGCCTACCCCCGACAGTCGGAACACACACATACAACAAGAATACACAACAAACGCATAATTAGAGAGCGATTCGAGATGTTCGGGTTAAAACCAATATATGATACTCGATGATTATATGAAACCTTCATATTCCCATCGATACTCGTATATGAAACTAAAAGCGCCACTTAGTCCCCGTCTATCGGTTAACATACGTGCGATGCTCGTCGTGACCTAGAACTATACGAAGGTTGTTAAATATCGGACAGTATAGCTCGATACTAACAACCGTCGTATAGTCTACGCGACGAGAAAATTCAATCGTATGGTAACCCATAGATTTGTCCCGTGTGGACAAGTTAAGAATGTATAAAGCAAACGCCTTCATTCACTTGTGTTTTCATCCGTTTTGAGATATTTCGTCGGTACCTTTCCGCTGGTTCTCCGTGTACAAAGATAGATTAGATGTTCATTTCAACGTTGTTTCACAGCTTTGAAATGATTATCTATTCTATTACAGTGTACTCGGAGAACAGCGGGGAGGTGCTGCCGAAATTTACTCGAAACGGTTGAAAGCACAAGTGATGGGCGTTCGCTCTATACATTCTTAATGGGATAGAAGCCTACCCCCGACAGCCGGAACACATACATACAAACGTATAATTAGAGAGCGATTCGAGATGTTCGGGTTAAAACCAATATATGATAATATGAAACCTTCATATTCCCATCGATACTCATATATGAAACTAAAAGCGCCACTTAGTCCCCGTCTATCGGTTAACATAACGTGCGATAATTTATTCTTTTCAACGACAAACGCATACACAAAGCATATACACGGATTTTCTCCTTTGTCAGTAACTATCCCGTTCTTATATTTCTCAATATAGTCAGCATAACCTACAATTTATATGTTATTCAGTCTAACATGGCCCATGAGTACGTCAGAGTTAAGGAATGGATGTATGTGGATTGGAAACAACGTATGCAACCTAAGTTTGTCGCAGGAGTTGCTGCTTTCCTTGAATTTGCACGCGCACATAATAAGATCATAATAGAGAAGATTCTCTGTCCGTGCGATAGATGTGGCAATAAGTACTGGCAGAAGGTAGAATTGGCAGAGCTTCATATTGTAAAACATGGGTTTACCAGACTTTATTCAAGTTGGAAATATCACGGGGAAAGAGAAGAATGCAGTACTGCGGTAGAAGAAGAAGGAGAACACGATAATGCGGCAGGAGAAGAAGAATTCGGTAATACGGCAGGAGACGGAAATTTATTTCCATCAGAAGAAATGGAGGATATGGTAGAGGCTGTCCTAGGTGAATCTATTCGTACCGAAGATGACATTCCTTCCGGTAAAGGACCGCGTGCGGATAAATATGAAAATTTCATGAATGATGCTAGGAAACCAATTTATGAGAATGCGAAGTATTCCACCCTCTCATGGTTCGTCTAACTTTTCCAGATTAAGTGCCTAAATGGATGGAGCAACAAGTCATTCACAATACTTCTTTCGTTCTTGAAAGATTCTATGCCTCCGGGAAATAATGTGCCCGAAAGCTTGTACGAAGCCCAGAAAATGATGTCTGATTTGGGTCTAAAGTGCGAGAAGATTCAAGCATGTCCTAAAAATTGCGTGTTGTACCGGAAAGAGAATTCAGATTTGAAAGAGTGTCCAACATGCGGAGAGGCCAGGTATAAGCCGAAAGATTCTGATAAGAAGCCTGATATACCTGTGAAGATAGCACGATATTTTCCTATAACACAGAGGCTACAGAGGCTATTCTGGTGCAAGAAAACAGCCGAGGCAATGATTTGGCATCACCGTGCTCCTCCAAGCGAAAATGGAAAAATGAGCCATCCAAGAGATTCACCGGCATGGAAGGATTTCGATAGGAGGCACGCAATATTCAGTAGCGATCCTCGCAATATCCGGCTCGGACTGGCTACCGATGGCTTCTGCCCATTCAACTATATAGCTGGAAGTCACAGTACATGGCCCGTTGTAATGATAATTTATAATCTGTCGCCTTGGTTGGCTATGGACCAATCATACTTTATGATGCCTCTTCTTATCGACGGACCAAACTCACCGGGGAACAATATCGACGTCTATCTCCGACCTCTGATCGAGGAGCTGAAAACTTTGTTCATTGATGGTGTAGAGACATATGATTCAAACACAAATACAACCTTCATACTGCGTGCGGCTTTAATGTGGACAATTAATGACTTTCCTGCGTATGGAATGCTATCAGGTTGGTCCGTACATGGTCACAAAGCATGTCCTCATTGCCATGAACACACAACATCAAAATTTTTGAATTTTAGTAGGAAGGTTTGTTATTGCGGCCATCGACGTTTTCTGCCTCCAGACCACCCCTATAGGTTAGACACGGTTCACTTTGATGGTCATCAGGAGCTTCTTGGAGCTCCATCCCCATTATCCGGAGAGGACGTGACTGCTAAATGGGATGGTTACAATAACGTGACCTTCGTGATGGATCCGACGAAACAGGTCAAACCACAATATTGGAACAAGTTAAGCATTTTCTTCGAGCTTCCGTACTGGTCTACAAATTCAGTGCGTCATTGTCTGGACGTCATGCATATAGAGAAGGGAGTATCAGAGCACATACTTAACTTGCTTCTGTGTAAAGACGGAAAATCGAAAGACAACATGAATGCTCGGATGGATCTACAAGAGTGGGGAATAAGAAGTGAATTGCACCCTTGACCGGTAGCGGGTAAACCGGGCAAGTTTGTACTTCCCAATGCCGCTTATCATATGTCACAACCGGAGAAGAAAAGATTCCTGCAGGTGTTGCATGATTTGAAAGTCCCCACAGGTTTCTCAGGATCATTCAGCAAGAAAATAAAAATTGTGAAGGGCAAGATCGATGGGCTGAAAAGTCATGATCACCATGTTATCGTGGAGCACCTTCTTCCATTAGCCCTCAGGACTTCTCTCCCCGACTCGGTTGGTCTAGTAATCAACGACCTATGTTGTTTTTTCAGGGAGTTGTGTGCTAAAACACTGGAGGTTGCGACGCTGGATAAACTAGAAAATTCTATTGCGTTGATACTTTGCAAGTTTGAGCGTATTTTCCCACCGTCATTTTTCGATATCATAATACACTTGACGGTTCATCTTGCAACTGAGGCGAAGTTAGCCGGACTAGTACAATATCGATGGATGTATCCCGTCGAGAGGTACGTGTAATTTTTCGTTTCGCGCAATTTATAAATTTATTGTTGTCATGTATGCCCGTATTTATTTATTCAACATATTCTCATTAGGTACCTCTACACTCTTAAGAAGTATATACGCAATAAAAATCGACCAGAGGGTTCTATCATGCAAGGTTATCTTCTTGATGAAGCAACCACATTTTGTTCCCGCTATCTGGACGAGAACATTGAGACAAGGCTTAACCGACCACGAAGAATTCAAGACGGGCCATATGGTAAAGCCGAGTATAAGAGGGTAGACACTATGTTTATCAACAAGATATACCGGTTTATCTTGTTTAATTGCGCATATCTTGAACAAATTAGAGAGTAAGTTCTTTTGGATTAATTGTTATATCTGTGTTTGTGTCTGTATGAAATGACATAATATTAATGTCACAATTACTTGTCGAAAACAGAACTCATTTTAACGAGGTACGTGAGGGGCATCCTGATTGGAACGAAGAACGTTTGGAAAAATACCATCAGGATAATTTTTGTGATTGGGTCACAGATCATGTAAGTTATTCGAATAACATTTTATTGCTATCAGTTTTAATCTAAACTTGTATCGTTATGTATTTTGTCGTAAAATTTGTTTCGTTAGATCCACGATCCGAATTTGTCTGCATCATTTGAGAGTGATTCAAGATGTTTAGCTCAATTGCCTAGTATGGAGGTTGCATATTACAAAGGATTTGGTGTCCTTGGATACAAATTCGAAGTTAAGGACATAGAAACATCTAGAACCACTCAGAATAGTAGGATTGCGACGGTAGGATCAGACGGTGTGATTTACTATGGGTACTTAAATTGTATACTCGGCATCCACTATCCCGGATGATCAGAACACTTTTATATATTCCAGTGTACTTGGTACGATCCGCGAACCGATACGGACAGGTGGAGAAGCAGTCTTGGGACTTGGAAAGATGAATATGGATTGACCAGTGTGAACACACTTCGATTTTACGGTCAGGACGATTCGTTTATCTTTCCGAACCAAGCGTTCCAAGTATACTACTCACAGTGTTTGAAGCATCCGGGGTGGAGTGTTGTATGCCGATGGAAACCTAGAGATGTCTACGATGTCCCAGAATACGAGAACAGCGATGAGGACGAAGAAGAGAGAAGGCTTAATGTGCTCCGACCGTCTGTTTCGAAGGACGGGTTGTCTTCGACCGATCATGAAGTTACGTGGGTTAGAAATGACATCGACGATGAAATCCAAGTAGATATGTATGATGCGCCCACGAAACGAAAAAGGTTATCAGTATTGTTATATTATTAGTTCACATTTTACGCTCTAGATCATATATAGTCAATACTTTTAATGATTGTCTAATGCGTCCACGAACCGTTTATCTAGATTTGATGACGATGTCGGGAGCAGCGAGGGGCGGCAGGAGCTCCAGCCGCGGCAGAGGCAGAGGCAGAGGCAGAGCGGTTCTGCCGCCCGGAGAGCTCCGTAGGGAGCTTCAGAGGGCCGGTCTTGCACCCAGATCGGAGACCCCTTCGGATGCCTCCTTCCGTGTTGATTTGGCCACACCTCCAGGTATACAGCACGCATATCCATTTTGAATGTAATATTACAGATATTCATGCATGTTTATGTCAAAATTACTTATATTGTCAATGTTTGATTGTCTAGTTGTTGGTGATGCGTCCACATCTGGGACAGAGGCCACCCCCGCTCCTCCAGGTATGTTTATATATCATATAGTGTATGTATATTGATTTAGAATGCTATATCATAAATACACACATTCCTTTTGCTCTTAATTAGCAATTTTTATTATTGTCTAGCTGTAGGTGGTTACACCACCGCACCTGCGGGTATGTTTATATATCCTATAGTGCATGCATATTGATTTAGAACGTTATATTATTGATCTACACATTCTTTTTGCAATTACTTATATAATCTATTTTTAATTGTCTAATTATAGGTGGTGCGTCCACACCTTCCACAGGGGCCACTCCTGCCGCTTCCATACCCTCCGCATCGTCTGCAGGTTAGTATGAATAAATTTAAAATATTTATTCATTTTACATATGCTCTATAGAATAAATATGAACTTCATGGAAATTTAGCGTCGATGTTTATTTTAAAGTTGGAGGGGATGCGTCCGGGTCCGGGACCCCGGTTGTTCTTCACCAGAGGAACTATCGTCCCGCTCGTGCTGCTGCTCGGGCCCAGGCTCGTGCGCTAGTCACCGGAGGTATATATCACACTTGAATTTTTGTTTAACCTTGATTTCTTGATACAACTTTGTCTTATTATTGATTGTCTTGATATTTCGTGCAGACGCAGGGCCTCTCCATCCCCAGAGGGGGACTCGAGGCCCGAATCAGTCCCATAGGCTGAGGCCTGATAGAGCTAGGGGGGAGGCAGCATTCCCCCTATTTTTTACCCTTGACTATCGCTATACCGGTCCTCATGCCGAGTGGTTCGGCCGGTATTTGGGGGACGAGAGCCAGATCGTGAAGAACTATCCACTTCACGTTGAGTGGGGCGAGCAGCACCAGCGCTCATTCGCCCTCTTCTTTGATCAGGCTCGGGTATGTATTAATATATATTTTCATTTGATCTATCCAATATATTTATTATTAACACTTGCAATCTAATAACAATGTTTTTTTTTGTATTTTCAGTTGGATTACGATTTTCAGCCTGTAGCCGACCCTGATCACCCGGGGAGGGTGCTCGACCTTCATGCTCTGTACAATGGCCTGATGAAGAACATGCAGGCCAAGGTCCGATAAAACAGGAATGAGCTGAAGGCCGACTGCTACTCCCTGTGGATGGCGACCCCCGAGGCAAAGAGAGCGGCCCTCCTATCTACTCCGACGTTTGCAAGAGTCGACGTAGAGACATGGCCTCTATTGTGCACTTATTTCGACTCCCAACGCAAACAGGTATGTATTTTAAATTTAATTCATTATTTATGATATAATTTATTTCTTTGTGTTTCTTAATTAGAAAACTAAATGTTAATGCGTTGTGCAGAAACAGGTCGCTCGGAATACGGAGAACAGGAAGTCGGCGAAGAGGGGCCGCCCCACTTACACAGGTGGCTCGAGGAACATTACTTGAGCCATGGAGTTATCGGTAAATTAAGAGTTATTCTCTAATATTCTGCAATATTAAGAGTTATTCTCTAATATTTCTAATATTAAGAGTTACTTTCTAATATTGCAGATATCTCGGACCGTGGCGTCAGGTGGTACACCGAGCGTGCTATCCGCATATCTTGCCGTCCACGGCACCTCGACATATCCCGCCACGGGCGAGCTTTAATATCCCGACGTCGCTACCCAGGAGTACTGCGTAAGTGTTAATATTTTTTCTACCCAAATTTGAAATTTTAGCTTTGGAAGGTTCAAGTTTAAATTTTATACTTATACTTTACTACTTAATGTGGGTGTAGGAGCGGGTGGTTGAGCAGGCCCAGGCCTCGGGGATCGATTTTACCGGACAGAACGATCCGAGGCTGCTGACCCCAGTTCTGGACGCCGCACACGGAGGGCACCACGGAGGTTGGGAGAGAGGCCGGGGATTGGGCCCTAGCAGGGCCCATATGAGGTTGGACTCTACCCCGGCGGTTACTTCCTCCGTCTCCAGTGACCAGCATGTCCATCAGGAACTGGATAGCTTGAGGGCCACCGTTCAGGAGTTGAAAGAGATGCTGGTATGTATACTACTTTATAGTAAAATATCATTTCGTATTATAGACATATCAACATATCCATAATTAGTACGTAGCTTGAGCTTATTTGGTTTTAGACTTAAGTTTGATTAATCATACATACATATGTAATTAAAATAAACAACGCATTTCCAAACTAGACATCCAAACAGGGTTTCGAAATAACTTAATAATGATACGAGTTCGAATAATACACAGTTCTTACACGCTTCTTACACACGTTATGTCCAGACGCGACAGGGTAGATCGGCCGAGCCTCCACATGCATCTCCTTCGGCTGCGGCTCCGCAAGCCACTACATCGGCTGCGGTTAAGCAGACAGCTCCTGTAGCTCCACCGCCCACTCAGACTCCCGCAGCCAGGCTCCGCTAGCGACTACCTTGACGGCGGATGCGCAGACCACATCGCCAGCTCCACATGCCGCTCAGACTCCCGCTTGTGACGAATTGCAGAGTTTATTGACCGAGGAGCAGGCGCGCGTTATTCTATCGTTATTCAGAGGTGGAGCTGGACCGAGCTAGGGTAGATTTTTGGTTCTTATTTTTTGAAACATGTATTTATTTATATCATACACATTGTACTACATTTTGAAACGATATTGATATTGGTTTGTATTTATATCATATTCAGTTTTTGGGTTTCTTTTGTATATTATATATATGCGTGAGATGTGATTATGAATACAGCAATATATGATTTGATTGATGTATATATTATTGTGCACAGGGCGGGAAAAAATCAAGCAGCCCATTTTTTAAAAAAAAATACAGACAATATGTACCTACGGATTAATCCGTAGGCACACATGTTACCCCTACGGATATATCCGTAGGGGCAAAATATCAGCAGTAACTGATATTTCCCCCCTGATCTCAGTGCCAGGGTGTTGGGAAGGCCCCTACGGACATAGCCGTAGGGGCCACTGCCTCTCCCCTACGGCGTTATCCGTAGGGGCCAAATATCAGGAATCCTGATATTTTGCCTCTACGGAAACGTACCTACGCACATATCCGTAGGGGGTAGTACATGTACCTACGGACATGTCCATAGGTACAAGTAATATATTAAAAAAAACCGTAAATAATATAAAATCTTATACCCTACGGTTTAATCCGTAGGGGCAACAGGACCTACACAAAAATCCGTAGGGGCAAGAATTTGCCCGTAGGGGCAAGTTCAGGGCCTCAACTTGCACCTGCGGCCTTTGAACCTACGGGTTATTTTTTCGCCCCTACGCATATATCGGTAGGGGCAGTGGGTTGCCCCTACGGATTTATCCGTATGGGCAACCCTTATTTGTAGTAGTGAGTGCACGTATATATTATTCTGCCAGAGGGTTGTCGTAGTCAGTGGGAGCAGCGGAAGCACATAGTGGACAAGTGGCTTATGTCTATTTATAGACTAAAGAAGATATAGCGGAGATAGATCATCTATTTCTGATGTGACAGTCATAGGTTTGACTTCATCAGAATAGAGGATGGATCTGTTAAGTGTAGGGTTCCTAGGCACACACTGGAGCTCTCACAAGGCATCAAACATGCCAAATTCTAATTTTTCCGGTGCCGAGAAACCCTAATGCGAACGTTAACTAGAGTTTAGGCGAAACGAAATTCTACTAAACTACTTTAGTGCTAAGTGAACGGAAATACAACCTTTGTAGATCCGGTCCTACACCTCTATAGCTCCGTGATGATGTCCCTCCGCTGCGATCATCGGATCCCGGACTCTCGCGGTGGTTTCATCGAAGAAATGATCGGGCTAGGTCGATGACTTCGATGCCGAAGATGATCTATGTCGAGGCGACTCTAACTCGAGCTCCAACTTCACCAAGTCATGAAACTTGTGAAGAAAACACCCTATACTACATGGCAAGTGGTAGAGGATGAAGAAATAGGAAGTGGGTTCACTTTGGATTTGGATTTCTCACTTGGATTCATCACTTGAAATTTTGTAGAAAGCTTTTCTTTCTTCATCTTGAAGAAGAAGAAGAAGAAGAAGAAGAAGAATGAAAAAGAATAATAATAATCAAAACAAAATCAAGTGATGGTTATCATTAAGCAACCATGGTTAAGTGTAGAGAATAAACTAGGGTTAGGTGAATGGTTAGGTTAGGCAAAAGAAACAAAAATGGTTGAACTTTTCAAAGCTTCATGAAGCTTCATTGTAAATCTAAAAGAAGCAACCATTTCTTTTTCCTATGCCAAAAAGAATATAGAAAATAAATAAATAAGTAAATCAAAACCCTAACCATTAACATAACCATGGTTTAATCATACACACCCGAGTTTCCATGTATCATCAAACATGATACAAACTAGTGCACAAAACTATATCATATATACAATGTGCACATCAAGTGAGAAAATCCATCTTAAGTGAACAAATACTAGTTAATATAAAGTAATATATCAAATATATAATTATACATTAAATCATTAAATCAACACTTGATTTAACGATCCGGTCATATCGCATATGACCGACTAATATCCAATGTATCGACTTATCGAATCAATCCTCGATTCGATAACTAGGTTATATCGCATACAACCAATCGATACATTCATCACAAGAATAGAATACGGTATCACATACACGCATTATTCTCGGTCCCGCACATATCTCATATGCGCTCCTATTTCGTTTCGCTTGAGCCAGGAAACCTCTGTGTAGGACTCTAAAGACTCGTCAATACGCCGGCAGCAGGTGATGATCATATCAAACACCCACAAGCCGCAAGCGGTCTTCTAAACGTAACGGCCACCCGGGTATTGAGTGATCAGAAGATCATCGAGCAAGCCCGCTCTTACTCCTGTGAATCCAACCAGCAACACTTACCGTACAGTCCGGTCTGATCGTCTGATATGTCGCATATCTCTCCTAGGGGTGGTAAACGTCAGACCCCAATAGCTCGATAAGTCGTGTCGATATGAGGTCTATAACAGTTCAAGAAACTACTGGTAACACTTACCAGTAAATCTCAGCAACCCTGGGCAGGGATTTCCGGTTATAGCCAATCGAACACAGTGCAACATTAACTCCCTATACCGAGAGAGACGAATCCCCTCCTATCGCTCATTGCCTCCACGTGATTCGGGACTGTACCCAAAAACCACCGTTTTGCACACCCTTTTGGACGTGGTAAGGTGGAAATCAAAGCACAGTGGGAATCACACAAGACTCTATGACGATCTCGGGTCAACAGACTACTCTGTACCAGTGTCACCAAAGAACTGCCATCTGACGTAAGGTATAATACCATCTAGGAGTTCTCGGCGAGTCCGTCCAGTGTACCCAGTCTCCACTGAGCACCTGTATATCATCTCTGATGTCAAACACCAATGGATATGGGATCATCCATCGCCCATCTGTATGGGTCGAGAAGGTATATGCTAGTCTACTCTGGTATATCGATGCCCTGTCTCGATACACCTACGACTAGGGACCTTGAAGGATGTACTTATGGACTACCATGTCCCCACTAGTATGATCCGCATCATAGTCCAGGTAGTCAAGTACACATCCTAAGGGATTTACCAACATGTAACAGAGAGACAATCAGTGTACACGTTAAGGTAAAGATCAACCAGATAGCATACTATCATGTCGAGCAAGAAAGTCCTCCCTATATATGTCCAAGCATCCACTACAATATACATCCTATGTATAGTAATGGCCTCTAGGGCATACAAATAACTAACAATCTCCCACTTGCACTAGGGCCATCTGATAGCAGTGGTTGTAGTATCTCATACTCAACCATCCCATAAAAGTCTCTCTCTGGGAAAATGCCTTTGTGAGTGGATTCGCTGTGTTGTCCTTGTAGGGTTCCTAGGCACTCTCAAGAGGTCTCACAAGGCATCAACCATGCCAATTTCAAATTTTACAAGTGCCGAGAAACTCTAATACGGATCGTTAACTAGAATTTTAGGTGAAACATTAAACTAGTTAACAACTTAACTAAAGATAAGAAGCTACAACCTTTGTAGATCCGGTTATCCACTTCTTTAGCCCCACATAGTCATCCCCTCGCTGTCCATCTCGAATCCCGGACTCTTGCATCGGCTTCATCGGAGAAAATGAGCGGAATAGTCGTCAGCTACGATGCCGAAGATGATCTACGTCGAGGTTACACAAGATCAAGCTCCAACTTCACCAAGTTGTGAAACTTGTGAAGAAAACACCCTATACTACTTGGCAAGAGGTAGAGGGTGAAGAAATAGGAGGTGGGTTCACTTTAGAATTGGATTTCTCACTCTCTTTCTCAAGGTGCCATTGATGGAGGCAAGGTTTTCTTCATGAAGATGATGAAGAAGAAGAAGATAGAATATGATAAGTCTTTCTAAAAAGAATAATAAAATGAATACTTATCATCTTCTAACCTTGGTTAGGTGTAGAGAATAGACCATGGTTAGTGGGAATGGTTAGGGTTAAGCATGAAGACAAAATGGTCACTAGGTCAAAGCTTCATGAAGCTTCAACAAGCTTCATGATAAAAAGAAACCATTTTGTTTTCTTTTATCTATTTCTCAAAAAAAGAAAAGATAAAAATTAAGTGAAAATATGAAACCCTAACCATTCACTAAACATGGTTTAAGTCTTTACACAAATCCAAGTGTATATGTATCATCAAACATGATACAATCAAGTGCAAAAAAGTATATCACATATACAACTTGTGAACATCAAGTGAGAAAAACCATTTAAAGTGAACCAATACTAGTTAATGCAAAGTAATATATCAAATATATAATTATACATTAAATCATTAAATCAACACTTGATTCAATGATCCGGTCATGTCGCACATAACCGACTAGTATACAATGTATCGATTTATCGAATCAACGATTCGATAACTAGGTTATATCGCATACAACCAATCGAAATATTCATCGCGAGAATGAAATACGGTATCACATACTCGCATTTTTCTCGGTCCCGCACATATCTCATATGCGCTCCTATTTCGTTTCGCTTGAGCCAGGAAACCCCTGTGTAGGACTCTAAAGACTCGTCAATACGCCGGTAGCAGATGATGATCATATCAAGCACCCATAAGCCGCAAGCGGTCTGCTAAACGTAACGGCCACCCGAGTATTGAGCGTCAGAAGATCGACGAGCTAGCCCGCTCACACTCCTGTGAATCCAACCAGTAACACTTACCGTACAGTCCGGTCTGTTCGTCTGATATGTCGCATATCAAGTCTAGGGGTGGTAAACGTCAGACCCCAATAACCGATAAGTCGTGCCGATGTGAGGCTCATAACGGGTCGAGAAACTACTGGTAACACTTACCAGCAAAACTCTGATCAGCCCTGGCCAGGGACTTCCCTGTTACGGCCAATCGAGCACAGCGCAACATCAACCCCCAATACCGGGAGAGACGAAACCCCTCCTATCGCTCATTGCCTCCATGTGACTCGGGACTGTACCCAAAAACCACCGTTTTTCACGCCCTCATGGACGTGGTAAGGTGGAGATCAAAGCACAGTGGGAATCGCACAAGACTCTATGACGATCTCGGGTCTACAGACTAACCTGCACAAGTGTCACCTGAGAACTGCCATCTGACGTGAGGTATAATACCATCTGGGAGTTCTCGGCGAGTCCGTCCAGTGTACCCAGTCTCCACTGAGCACCCGTATACCATCTCTGATGTCAAACACCAATGGATATGGGATCATCCATCGCCCATCTCATGGGTCGAGAAGCGTATACGCTAGTCTACTCTGGTATATCGATGCCCCGTCTCGATACACCCACGACTAGGGACCTTGAAGGATGTACCTATAGACTACCATGTCCCCACTAGTATGATCCGTATCATAGTCCAGGTAGTCAAGTACACATCCTAAGGGCTTTACCAACATGTAACTATAAGACAGTTTAAAGAGACTAGTGTACATGTTAAGATAAAGAGCAACCAGATAGCATACTATCATATCGAGCAAGAAAGTCATCTCTATATATATGTCCAAGCATCCAATATAATATACATCATCTGTACAATACTGGCCTCTATGGCATAGATACAACTAACAATCTCCCACTTGCACTAGGGCCAGCTGCTGTAGTATCGCATACCGAGCATCCCGAAGAGTCTCTCAAACTGTATCAGGGGAATGGCCTTCGTGAGTGGATCTGCCGTGTTGTTCTTCGTGTCAACCCTCCTGACCTCGATCTCCCGGCGATCAACTATCTCCCGGATTAGGTGATACCGCCTCAGAATATGCCTGGATCGCTGATGGGACCTAGGTTCCTTGGCCAAAGCCACCGCTCCATTGTTATCGCAATACAAAGGTATTGGATGCTCAATGGATGGAACCACTCCAAGTTCAGTAATGAACTTCTTGATCCAGACAGCCTCTTTGGCAGCATCGTTGGCAGCGATGTATTCAGCCTCCATCGTCGAGTCTGCCACGGTTTCCTTCTTGGAACTCTTCCAGCTAACCGCCCCTCCGTAAAGGGTAAAGACAAATCCCGACTGCGACTTAGAGTCGTCCTTATCACTCTGGAAGCTTGAATCGGTAAAGGACTCCACTTGGAGTTCTCCGTTACCATACACCAAGAGCATCTCTTTAGTCCTTCGTAAGTACTTGAGAATGCTCTTCACAGCTGTCCAGTGACTCTCTCCAGGATCATCTTGATACCTGCTCACTACACTTAGTGAGTATGCTACATCGGGTCTGGTACATAGCATCGCATACATGATAGAGCCTACAGCTGAAGCATAGGGTATCCCTTGCATGCGAGCTCTCTCCAAATCAGTCTTGGGAGACATCTCTTTGGAGAGAGTGACTCCAGAGATCGTGGGCAAGTTCCCACGCTTGGATTCTTCCATACTAAATCTCTTTAGTATGGTGTCAATGTACCTGGATTGGGACAATCCCAATATCCGTTTGGATCTATCTCTATAGATCCTAATTCCCAATATGCAGGAGGCATCACCAAGATCTTTCATCGAGAATCTTTGTGATAAGAAGAGCTTGACCGATTGCAGCATAGGAATATCATTTCCTATCAAGAGTATGTCGTCCACGTACAATACGAGGAAGACAACCTTACTCTCTGCTACCTTCTTGTAGATACAAGGTTCATCTGGGTTTTTGACGAAATCAAACTCTTTGATAACGACGTCAAAGCAGATGTTCCAACTCCGCGATGCTTGCTTTAATCCATAAATGGATTTAAGCAGCTTGCACACCTTCCCGCTGCTCCCACTGTCTACGAACCCCTCTGGCTGAGTCATATACACGAACTCTTCTAAATCACCATTCAGAAAGGCGGTCTTAACATCCATTTGCCAGATTTCGTAGTCATGATATGCAGCGATGGCAAGCAGGATCCGGATGGATTTAAGCATAGCCACTGGAGAAAAGGTTTCGTCATAGTCCACACCTGGTCTTTGACGAAAACCCTTTGCAACAAGTCTAGCTTTGAAAGTCTCCACTTTACCATCTACACCAAGTTTTTTCTTGAAGATCCACTTGCTTCCAATGGGTTTTACCCCTTCAGGAGCAACTTCCAAAGTCCACACTTTGTTGGTATACATGGATTCTATCTCGGACCGCATTGCATCCAGCCATTTCACTGAGTCGCTACTCATGATGGCCTGCTCGAAGCTAGTTGGGTCATCATCCTCCATGATGCAATATTCGCTTCCATCGTCAATGAGAAAACCGTAGTATCTCTCAGGTGGACGAGAAACCCTACTAGATCGGCGGAGAGGCTGGGGTTCGTTGGGTACTACTGAATCCTCTGGTTCTACTAAATCATTAGTTGTAGTTTGTGGTGCTGGAACCTCTTCCAGCTCTACCTCTTTGCCACTAATTTCTTTTGCGAGAAATTCCCTTTCCAAAAAGGTGGCATGTTGAGCAACAAACACTCTTTGTTCCTCATCTTGGTAGAAAAAATATCCTTGAGAATTCTTTGGATATCCTACAAACTTGCAAAGAACTGATCGTGCCTCGAGTTTGTCCGGATTATGCTTTTTGACATAGGCCGGACAACCTCATATCTTAATACGTTTAAAATATGGTCTTTTCCCACTCCATATCTCATATGGTGTGGTAGATACAGATTTAGACGGAACCAGTTTCAATAGGTATATGGCTGTCTCAAGCGCATACCCCCAAAAAGAAATAGGTAACTCAGCATTGCTCATCATTGAGCGCACCATATCTAATAGGGTGCGATTCCTTTGTTCCGATACACCGTTGTGCTGTGGTGTATAAGGAGGAGTAAGCTGAGAGAGAATCCCATTCTCTTTTAGATAATCCAGGAATTCAATGGTTAAGTATTCACCTCCTTGATCAGATCGAAGAATCTTAATACTTTTGCCCGTTTGGTTCTCTACCTCGTGCTTATATTCTTTGAATTTCTCTAAAGCTTCAGACTTGTGTTTCAACAGGAACACATGCCCGTATCTAGAGAGATCGTCAGTGAATGTAATGAAGTAGGAAGAACCATTTCTGGTATGTGTAGACATAGGACCGCATACATCACTATGTATCAGTCCCAAGAGTTCAGTAACTCTTTCTCCGTGTCCCGTAAACGGAGTTTTGGTCATCTTTCCTTTGAGACATGAATGGCAAGTGTCATAAGATGATAATTCGAATGAATTCAAATATCCATTCTTATGTAACTTAGCTGCTCGTGTCTCATTGATATGACCAAGTCTACAGTGCCACAAGAAGGATTCGTTCATTTCTGAGCTTTTCCTCTTATGTGTGTTTTGTATATTGAGGACTGTATTTTGATTGAGAATGAATATGCCATTATGTAACGAGCCTGATGCAATCAACTTTTGATCTAGGAATATGTTCATAACATTATCCTTTACTACAAAATTATATCCTTCTTTACTTAATAAAGAGACTGATATAATGTTGCACATCATGTTCGGTATATAATAGCACTCATTCAGAACTAGTGTATCACTATTTGGTAATACCAGGTGATATATGCCAACTGCTTTGGCTGCAACATTTGCCCCATTCCTTACTTGAACGGAATGATCACCTTTACCCAGTTCTCTACCTTTCCGTAGCCCATGTAACTGCTTACATATGTGGGATCCTGATCCGGTATCTAATACCCAGGACGTAGGGTGAACTGAAAAACAGTTCTCAATAACTAACACACCCGAAGAAGATGCATCAACATGCATGTTCTTTTGGGCGGCTTGAGAATCTAGATATTCTCCTATTCCCTGTTCAGTCTTACAACTCTTATAAGAAAGAACGGGTCCAACGTTCCCCTGCACAGTATAACATGCGGGTTCGGTCAATACATCCATATTTTTATCTTGATTAGGGCATGACATGGTCGCTACCTGGAGAGAGAGAGAAGAAAACACTTTAGCGTATGCTCTTGCAAGATCAGATTGGTTATTATCTTATCTAATCAGGATGGCTCCCACTGGTTTTTATCAAATCTTCCTTCAAACCCTAAAAGGAAAGACTAGCCGGGATTAATTACAATTACAACTTCGTCGATCTTTCAGCCAGGCCAGTGTCGGTACTTTGAGGGAGGTTCCCCGTGCTTTCGCACGGACCTAATTAAAGTAAACCTCATTTTCCCAGAGGCGTAACCCCGTTGATACCTTTCTAGACACCTACTTGATCGGCTAATTGTAATGTGTAAAACTCTCCCAGGAGTAACTGTTACTCGCAGTGGGTATTGGGATCCAACTATCTCATAGAAGGTATGCAATCTCATTGCAAATTTCAACACTTGAAATTCCCAATAATGCTTTTACCCCTAGCGATCTATGACCTTGAGTAAGTCAACAAACCATAAATCGCTAGTCAAGTTCAACCCGTGCATTTCTCGATTGAATTAAACCCACCCGTACGACCCTTGACTGAGTCAACAAGGCCGTGCGAATGCCCTAATCCAATCACATCTCATGTTGTAACAGATAAATATTATTTAGCTACCGTACACTATGCCTTGACTAAGTCAACAAACATAGTACGAATACTAAATAATATCTATCTGAAATGACGGAGGGCTACGCAGGTTTTTCAGAAAAACCATGAGCGTAAAGAACTTGATATCGTTCTAGAATCAAGTGAAGTTTTGAAATGGAGTGATTTTGAGGCTTTTCTAGTTTTGCTAAAGGGGTCACTCCCGGTGAAGGGATCGTCGGCCCTTTCCTCATCGAATGAGGTGCGGGATATATCATATATATCACTGTGCAAAGAAAAAACTATAGAAGTAATCAAAAGTCAAACCGAATGTGTAGCATCTGCCAGTTATTGCTAAAGGGGTCACTCCCGGTGAAGGGATCTCGGCCCTTTCCTCATCGAATAAGGTGCAGGGTATATCATATATACCGCTATGCAAAGCAAAAACTGTAGCTACCCTTTTTATTAAAAATTTGATTCTACAACATCTTTTAGGTTTTTTTTTCTTTCATTAATCAGATTAATGAAGTCCCATCATTTAAGTCACCTAAACATCACAGATAAATACGACGTACACTTATGCCATCCGCATTCGCCTGGATGTCCCCTCGTGCACCGTTAGGTCAGGTAACTAACGACAGAGCAGGGCTGGGCTAGTGCGGGTGCAAAACATAAGTAACGTCTATATAATATATCATATATACTATATACTGTATCTATCATAGAACATCACATGATCACATCACAGATATCGCAGCAGAAGAAACATATGAAACATTGGATATACTAGGACGTCCGTGTTTTTAATACGAGCCAGTATAAAACACGGATTCCACGGTCGTGATGAATAGCCAATCCCACACCCCTAGAGCCCTACGAGAGCGGCAAGCAACCCTACCAATTCTAGGGTTAGGAGACCCGGACTCGACCCCTCGAGATGGTCTCCCACTGGACCCTAGAACCCGGTTACTTGTGCTCCCCTCCTTGGGTCTATCCTAGTGCAGAAAAGTAAATAATATACAAAAGGTGACAGCTTCCGCGACCTGGAAGTGCCCCAAATAAAAGAATATTATATACAAGTTTTTACATGAATGAAAATGAAAAACACTCATCTCACATAAAAACCCCCGGCTATTCAAACACGACGATCCAATATAACATATCCAGCAACACATAACATCACATGTCATCAACGTAAGTAAATATGCGCATCCCAATTGTCATTGACATATAGCAACGAAACCGGCGATATCACATATTACACTTACGGTCACAGAAAAGAAAGTGTAAAACTACAACAGTTGGAATCCGCAACCTCTTTAGACATCGCATGCCTAATCAAATGAAATACTTAGACATCACATGCCTAACAATTATAAACCCCGCATTTTAGTCCCATTACCGAAAACTCTTTTCAATATCATGTGAGACTAAACGGCCAGATTTATAACATTCATTCAGTTATCTCATAACTGTTTGTAAATTCCAATTATTGTATCCCATTCCGGATAAATAGAAAATATTAAACTTTCCGATCGAACATTGGAACACCCAAGTTTTCCCGAAACCGTTCAACACATGAAATAGGTTCAAAGACATTCACTTCATGCCTCAGTACCAACGGTCCAGCCGTAGAAGGGTCAAGCCAACGCCTCACATGTGGCACGCTGTACTGCCCCAAACCCTAAGGTTCAAAGGGCAGTTCAAGACGGTCACATAATCGAGTTAAGGTTTGTTGTCTTCTAGAGGGACCATCGCGTTACTTGCACTACTTGGAACGTCTTTAAACCTCAGAAAAATCCAACACTTGGAAATTTTCCGGCAGGGGAAAAGTTGGGTATTTATATCCGGTCGAACTTTTTAACATATTCAAAAATTATCCGGAATCCACATAGACAAAATCTGATAATCCGATCGAATCATCGAATCCCCAAAACAACCCCAGAAAATTCAACTCTTGAATAAATATTAAAAATTACCATAAAACTCAGCACTGTGAAAGAGGAATTACTGTGCAAATATGGAGGGCTGACGTCACCAGAGAGCCGCAGAACCACCGCAGAAACTAGGCTTCTGCCGCGGTTCCGCCGCATGTTTGAGGTATCATTGGTCAAATTTTGCACCATAATTCTTATAATTCCCTGCTGAATTTTTTAAGCATTTTTAATCTGGAAAAAACCCAGTTTTTGGAAAGTGTCCAGAGAGCAATATGGTTTTTAGGGTTTTGGTTCGATCGGGTTTCAAACGTCGTCTACACATCGCCTAAGGCTCTAGCTAGGCTCTGATACCACTGTAGGGTTCCTAGGCACTCTCAAGAGGTCTCACAAGGCATCAACCATGCCAATTTCAAATTTTACAAGTGACGAGAAACTCTAATACGGATCGTTAACTAGAATTTTAGGCGAAACATTAAACTAGTTAACAACTTAACTAAAGATAAGAAGCTACAACCTTTGTAGATCCGGTTATCCACTTCTTTAGCTCCACGTAGTCGTCCCCTCGCTGTCCATCTCGAATCCCGGACTCTTGCATCGGCTTCATCGGAGAAAATGAGTGGACTAGTCGTCGGCTACGATGCCGAAGATGATCTACGTCGAGGTTACACAAGATCAAGCTCCAACTTCACCAAGTTGTGAAACTTGTGAAGAAAACACCCTATACTACTTGGCAAGAGGTAGAGGGTGAAGAAATAGGAGGTGGGTTCACTTTAGAATTGGATTTCTCACTCTTTTTCTCAAGGTGCCATTGATGGAGGCAAGGTTTTCTTCATGAAGATGAAGAAGAAGAAGAAGATAGAATATGATAAGTCTTTCTAAAAAGAATAATAAAATGAATACTTATCATCTTCTAACCTTGGTTAGGTGTAGAGAATAGACTATGGTTAGTGGGAATGGTTAGGGTTAAGCATGAAGACAAAATGGTCACTTGGTCAAAGCTTCATGAAGCTTCAACAAGCTTTATGATAAAAAGAAACCATTTTGTTTTCTTTTATCTATTTCTCAAAAAAAGAAAAGATAAAAATTAAGTGAAAATATGAAACCCTAACCATTCACTAAACATGGTTTAAGTCTTTACACAAATCCAAGTGTATATGTATCATCAAACATGATACAATCAAGTGCAAAAAAGTATATCACATATACAACTTGTGAACATCAAGTGAGAAAAACCATTTAAAGTGAACCAATACTAGTTAATGCAAAGTAATATATCAAATATATAATTATACATTAAATCATTAAATCAACACTTGATTCAATGATCCGGTCATATCGCACATAACCGACTAGTATACAATGTATCGATTTATCGAATCAACGATTCGATAACTAGGTTATATCGCATACAACCAATCGAAACATTCATCGCGAGAATGAAATACGGTATCACATACTCGCATTATTCTCGGTCCCGCACATATCTCATATGCGCTCCTATTTCGTTTCGCTTGAGCCAGGAAACCCCTGTGTAGGACTCTAAAGACTCGTCAATACGCCGGTAGCAGATGATGATCATATCAAGCACCCACAAGCCGCAAGCGGTCTGCTAAACGTAACGGCCACCCGGGTATTGAGCGATCAGAAGATCGACGAGATAGCCCGCTCACACTCCTGTGAATCCAACCAGTAACACTTACCGTACAGTCCGGTCTGTTCGTCTAATATGTCGCATATCAAGTCTAGGGGTGGTAAATGTCAGACCCCAATAACCGATAAGTCCTGCCGATGTGAGGCTCATAACGGGTCGAGAAACTACTGGTAACACTTACCAGCAAAACTCTGATCAGCCCTGGCCAGGGACTTCCCTGTTACGGCCAATCGAGCACAGCGCAACATCAACCCCCAATACCGGGAGAGACGAAACCCTTCCTATCGCTCATTGCCTCCATGTGACTCGGGACTGTACCCAAAAACCACCATTTTGCACGCCCTCATGGACGTGGTAAGGTGGAGATCAAAGCACAGTGGGAATCACACAAGACTCTATGACGATCTCGGGTCTACAGACTAACCTGCACAAGTGTCACCTGAGAACTGCCATCTGACGTGAGGTATAATACCATCTGGGAGTTCTCGTCGAGTCTGTCCAGTGTACCCAGTCTCCACTGAGCACCCGTATACCATCTCTGATGTCAAACACCAATGGATATGGGATCATCCATCGCCCATCTCATGGGTCGAGAAGCGTATACACTAGTCTACTCTGGTATATCGATGCCCCGTCTCGATACACCCACGACTAGGGACCTTGAAGGATGTACCTATAGACTACCATGTCCCCACTAGTATAATCCGCATCATAGTCCAGATAGTCAAGTACACATCCTAAGGGCTTTACCAACATGTAACTATAAGACAGTTTAAAGAGACTAGTGTACATGTTAAGATAAAGTGCAACCAGATAGCATACTATCATATCGAGCAAGAAAGTCATCTCTATATATATGTCCAAGCATCCTATATAATATACATCATCTGTACAATACTGGCCTCTGGGGCATACATACAACTGACAGTCCTCTGAGTCTGTTCTCCTAACCTCGATCACCCTGGAGATCAACCATCTCCATGATCAGGTGATACTGTCTTAGAATATGTCTGGATCACTGATGGGACGGACGTTCCTTGGCATAAGCCACAACTCCATTGTCACATAATGGGAGGAACAAAGTTCATCTCATGAACTAATATACCCTAGACAGCCTCTTTGGTAGCATCTTAAGTAGCGATGTATCCTTCCTTTATTGTCTACTATGTCACGGTATCTAGCTTGGAACTCTTCCAACAAACCATCCCTTTACTAAGGGTAAAGACAATGCCTGTGACTGACTTTCAGTCGTCCTTATCACTCTGGAACCTTTCCAGTGATTCTCCCCAGGATCAACTGATACCATCTCACTACAACTAGTGATTATCCTAATATCCAATTAGATCTATCTCATAGATCCAAAACCCAGGATTTAGTAGGTATCACTTTGATCCTATATGGAGAATCTTTGTGATAAGCGGAGATTGACCGAGCGTAGCATAGGAAACTCCTTTCTTATCAAGAGTATGTCATCCACGTACTCTACGAGGATCGTCACCATACTCCCTACTACCTTTTTGTTTATACAAGATTCATCTACCATTTTGATGATGTCAAACTCTTTGACTAACTCATCAAAACAGATGTTCCAACTCCGCGATGCCTGTTTTATCACATAAAACATCTTGCATACGTTTCCGCTGCTCCCACTGTCTACGAGGCCCTCTGGCTGTGTACTTATAGACGCTCTCTTCCAAAACATCATTTAGAAAAGCTGTCATGACACCCAACCACCAGATATCGTAGTCATGGTATGTAGCCATGGCAAGTAGGATCTGGATGGACTTAAACATAGATCCTTGAAAAAGGTTTCATCATTATCCACGCCTGGTCAATGATGAAAACCTTTAACATGTCTAGCTTTGAAAGTCTCAACTTTTTCATCTACACCAAGTAATCTTCTCAAGATATACTTGCTCCTGATGGGGATTTAACCCTTCAGATAAAGCAACCAAAGTCCATACTTTGTTGGTGTATAAGGATACCATCTCAGATCGTTAAGCATCCAGCCATTCTTATAGAGTCCCACTCGTGATGGCCAGCTCGAAACTAGTTGGGTCATCATCTCATGATGCAATCCTCGCTCCCACTGTCATAGAGAAACCGAAGTATCTCTCAGGTGGGTAAGAAACCCTACTAGATCGGCGGAGAGGCTGAGGTTCGTTGGTAACTATTGAATCCTTTGGTTCTACCAAATCATCAACTGCAGTTTGTATAGCTGAAACATTTCCAGTTCTACATAACAGATCTTGCCTTGAGTTTGTCCGGATTTTGCTTTTAGACATAGGCCGGACAACCCCAAATCTTAACTAACTTAAGATATGAGCTATTCTCTTTCCATATCACATATGAAGTGGTAGGCAACTGATTTGATTTGAACCCTATTCAATAGGTATGCAGCTTCTTAAGTGCATAACTCCCAAAAGGAAATAGGAAACTCAGTAGTACTCATCATAGAGCGCACCATATCATATAGGGTGTGATTGCTCCGTCCCGATACACCGTTGTGCTGTGGTGTATTCAGAGGAGTAACACTGAGAGAGAATCTCATTCTCCTTTGGAATAGTCCAAGAATTCCATGCACAAGTATTCTCCTCCCTGATCTCATCATAGGACATAATACTTATACCCGTATTTTGGTTCTCTACTTCTAACTTATATTCTGTGAATATCTCAAAAGGTTCGGACTTGTGTTTCAACAGGAACATATGTCTGAATCTTGAGTGATTATCAGAGAATGTAATGAAATACAAAGAACCGGTCTTGGTATGTGTAGACTGGGGACCTACATACATCAACATGTATCATCCCAAGAGTTCATTAACTCTTTCTCTGCTTCCAATAAACAGAGCTGTGGTCATCTTATCTTTGTGACATGACCGACAAGTTTTCACAAGATGTAAATTCAAACAGATTTAAATATGCATCTAAATGTAACTTCAGCCAGTCGGGTCGCAATGATATGACCTAGTTTACAATACCTCAAGAAGGATTCGTTCATTTCTGAACTCTTCCTCTTGTGTGTGTTCTGTATACTAAGAACTGTAGTTTGATTTAGAACGTCAATGCTTTTAGATAACGTGCCTGAACCGATCAACTTTTGATATAGGAAATGTTCAAAATATTATCCAACAATACAAAATTATATCCTTTCTTTACGAATAAAGAGACTGATATGATGTTGTATATCAGGTTCGGTATCTAATAACATTTGTTCAGAATCAATGTATTTCTAATACAGGGTGACAGTGACCAACAGACTTGGCTGCAACACTTGCACCGTTTTCTGCCTCATGAAACTTATCACCCGTTCTCAGTTCTCTATCTTTTTGTAGCCCTATGTAACAGATTACATATCTGGGATCCTGATCCGGTATCAAATACCCAGGACGTAGAGGATATAGAGAAACAGTTCTTTGTAATGAACACACCCGAAGATGATGCATCAACATGCACTTTCTTCGTTTGGGCGGCACGGGAAATCTGGTATTCCCCAATTCCTGCTCTTTCTTATAACAATTATAAGTTGGAGCGGGACCAACGTTCCCCAGCTCAGCATAACAAGCGGGTTCGGTCAATATATCCGTTTTATTATCTTGATTAAGGCGTGATATGGTCGCTACCTGGAGAGAGAGAGAAGAAAACACTCAGCGTAAGCTCTTGCAAGATCAGATTGGTTATATATTTTATCTAATCAGGATGGCTCCCACTGTTTTTATCAAATCTTCCTTCAAACCCTAAATGGAAAGACTAGCTGGGATTAATTACACGCTACAAGTTCGCCAATCTTTCAGCCAGGCCAGTGTCGGTACTTTGAGGGAGGTTCCCCGTGCTTTCGCACGGACCTAATTATCGTAAAGCTCATTTTCCCAGAGGCATAACCCCGTTGACACTTTTCTAGACACCTACTTGATCAGCTAATTGTAATGTGTAAAACTCTCTCAGGAGTAACAATTACTCGCAGTGGGTATCGGGATTCAACTATCTCATAGAAGGTATGCAATCTCATTGCAAATTTCAACACTTGAAATTTCCGATAATATTTTGCCCCTAACCTCCTATGACCTTGACAAAGGCCAACAAACCATAGGATTCTAGTCAAGTTCAACCCGTCATTTCCTGATTGAATTAAACCCACTCGCACGACCCTTGACAAAGGCCAACAAGGTCGCACGACTACCCTAACCCAATCTGCATCATATGCATAAGCAGATAAGCACCAGTCAGCTACCGCACACTACGCCTTGACAAAGGCCAACAAACTCAGCACGAATACTAACTACTACTTATCTGAAATGACGGAGGGCTACGACAGGTTTTTCTGAAAACCTATTGCGTAATGAACTTGATATCGTCGTAGAATCAAATGATTTTAAAATGGAGTGTTTTTTAGGCTTTTCTAGTTTTGCTAAAGGGGTAACTCGCAGTGAAGGGATCGTCGGCCCTTTCCTCGTCGAATGAGGTGTGGGATATATCATATATATCACTGTGCAAAGCAGAAACTATAGAAGCTATCAAAAGACAAACCGAGTGTGTAGCATCTGCCAGTTATTGCTAAAGGGGTCACTCCCGGTGAAGGAATCGTCGGCCCTTTCCTCATCGAATAAGGTGCAGGATATATCATATATACCGCTGTGCAAAGCAAGAACTGTAGCTACCTGTTTTTTTTTTTGAAATTCGATTCCACAACATCTTTAGGTTTCTTTTCTTTCATTAATCATATTAATGAAGTCCCATCACTTAAGCACCTAAACATCATAGATAAATATGACGTACACTTATGCCATCCGTATTCGCCTCGATGTCCCCTCATGCACCGTTAGGTTAGGTAACTAACGGCAGAGCGGGCCAGGGCTAGCGCGGGTGTAAAACATAAGTAACGTCTATATAATATATCATATATACTATATACTGTATCCATCACAGAACGTATCAAATAATCACATCACAGATATCGCAGCAGAAGAATCATATGAAACATTGGATATACTAGGACGTCCGTGTTTTCAATACGAGCCAGTATAAAACACGGATTCCACGGTCGCGATGAATATCCAAACCCACACCCCTAGACCCCTATGAGAGCGGCAAGCAACCCTACTAATTCTAGAGTTAGGAGACCCGGACTCGACTCCTCGAGTTGGTCTCCCACTGGACTCCAGAACCGGGTTACTTGTGCTCCCCTCCTTGGGTCTATCCTACTGCGGAAAAGTAAATAATATACAATGGTGACATCTTCCATAACCTGGAAGTGCCCCAATAAAAGAATATTACATACAAGTTTTTACATGAATGAAAATGAAAAACACTCATCTCACATAAAACCCCCCGGCTATTCAAATACGACAATCCAATATAACATATCCAGCAACACATAACATCACATGTCATCAACGTAAGTAAACATGCGTATCCCAATTGTCGTTGACATATAGCAACGAAACCGGCGATATCACATATTACACTTACGGTCACAGAAAAGAAAGTGTAAAACTACAACAGTTGGAATCCGCAACCTCTTTAGACATCACATGCCTAATCAAATGAATTCCTTAGACATCACATGCCTAACAATTATAAACCCCGCATTTTAGTTTCAAAATCGAAAACACTTTTCAATATCAAGTCGGGCAATTCAACAAGATTCCCGACATCCTGATCGAATGCTCGTCGCAAACTTTAGTAGACGGCCGCCCCCCGATACCGTCGACGAAGTGCACCAAGGCGGAACACCGCTGCCGCGAGCACCCAAACGGATGCTTTCGGCGACGGGGTTCTCCTACAGTCACTTGGTCGGGGCTATGGGGTGTAGCTGTCTATTAAGTTTATCCGGCGAGTATCCGCGTACGCTACGTGATTGCGACGGACTTTTGATCGCATCAAAATTCCGTGGCAACCGATCAAGTGAGACTAAAGTACTGTGTTTTTAACATTCAAATCAGTTATCTCATAACTCCTTGTGGATTCCAAATATTGTATCACGTTCCAGATAAATAGAAAATGTTAAACTTTCCGATCGAATAATCAAACACCCAAGTTTTCCCGAAACAACTCAACACATGAAATAAGTTTAAGAACATTCACTTCGTGCCACAGTACCAACGGTCCAGCCATAGAAGGGTCAAGCCAACGCCTCACATGTGGCACGCCGTACTGCCCCAAACCCTAAGGTTCAAAGGGCAGTTCAAGACGGTCACATAATCGAGTTAAGGTTTGTTGTCTTCTAGAGGGTCCATCGCGTTACTTGCACTACTTAGAACGTTTTCAAACTACGGAAAAATCCAACACTTGGAAATTTTCCGGCAGGGGAAAAATTGGGTATTTATATCCGGTCGAACTTTTTAACATATTCTTAAATTATCCGGAAGATACATAGACGAAGTTAAATAAACCGATCGAATCAACGAATCCCCAATACAACCCAGAAAACTCAACTCTTGAGTAGAAGTTAAAAATTCCCAGAAAATACAACACTAAAATATAGGAATTACTGTGCAATTTTCAAAACCTGATGTGACTACTTGGCCGAGGAACCACCGCACGAGCCATGCTCGTGCCGCGGTTCCGCCGCGCCTTAGTCGAATTAGCCACTCGAATTTCACAGTAACTCCTAGAAACTCCTGCTGATTTTTCTGCATATTTTTAATTCTCAAAATTCCACAATTTTCAAAAATGTACAGAGAGTGGATTTTGCATTAGGGTTTCGGTTCGATCGGACTTCTAACTCCGTCTACACATCACCTAAGGCTCTAGTTAGGCTCTGATACCACTGTAGGGTTCCTAGGCACACACTAGAGCTCTCACAAGGCATCAACCATGCCAAATTCTAATTTTTCCGGTGTCGAGAAACCCTAATGCCATCGTTAACTAGAGTTTAGGCGAAACGAAATGCTACTAAACTACTTTAGTGCTAAGTGAACGGAAATACAACCTTTGTAGATCCGGTCCTCCACCTCCATAGCTCCGTGATGATGTCCCTCCGCTGCGATCATCGGATCCCGGACTTTCGCGGTGGTTTCATCGAAGAAATGATCGGGCTAGGTCGATGACTTCGATGCCGAAGATGATCTACGTCGAGGCGACTCTAACTCGAGCTCCAACTTCACCAAGTCATGAAACTTGTGAAGAAAACACCCTATACTACATGGCAAGTGGTAGAGGATGAAGAAATAGGAAGTGGGTTCGCTTTGGATTTGGATTTCTCACTTGGATTCATCACTTGAAATTTTGTAGAAAGCTTTTCTTTCTTCATCTTCAAGAAGAAGAAGAAGAAGAAGAAGAATGAAAAAGAATAATAATAATCAAAACAAAATCAAGTGATGGTTATCATTAAGCAACCATGATTAAGTGTAAAGAATAAACTAGGGTTAGGTGAATGGTTAGGTTAGGCAAAAGAAACAAAAATGGTGGAACTTTTCAAAGCTTCATGAAGCTTCATTGTAAATCCAAAAGAAGCAACCATTTCATTTTCCTTTGCCAAAAAGAATATAGAAAATAAATAAATAAGTAAATCAAAACCCTAACCATTAACATAACCATGGTTTAATCATACACACCCAAGTTTCTATGTATCATCAAACATGATACAAACTAGTGCACAAAACTATATCATATATACAATGTACACATCAAGTGAGAAAATCCATATTAAGTAAACAAATACTAGTTAATGTAAAGTAATATATCAAATATATAATTATACATTAAATCATTAAATCAACACTTGATTTAACGATCCGGTCATATCGCATATGACCGACTAATATCCAATGTATCGACTTATCGAATCAATCCTCGATTCGATAACTAGGTTATATCGCATACAACCAATCGATACATTCATCGCAAGAATAGAATACGGTATCACATACACGCATTATTCTCGGTCCCGCACATATCTCATATGCGCTCCTATTTCGTTTCGCTTAAGCCAGGAAACCTCTGTGTAGGACTTTAAAGACTCGTCAATACGCCGGCAGCAGGTGATGATCATATCAAACACACACAAGCCGCAAGCGGTCTGCTAAACGTAACGGCCACCCGGGTATTGAGCGATCAGAAGATCATCGAGCAAGCCCGCTCTTACTCCTGTGAATCCAACCAGCAACACTTACCGTACAGTCCGGTCTGATCGTCTGATATGTCGCATATCTCGCCTAGGGGTGGTAAACGTCAGACCCCAATAGCTCGATAAGTCGTGTCGATATGAGGTCTATAACAGTTCGAGAAACTACTGGTAACACTTACCAGTAAATCTCAGCAACCCTGGCCAGGGATTTCCGGTTATAGCCAATCGAACACAGTGCAACATCAACTCCCTATACCGGGAGAGACGAATCCCCTCCTATTGCTCATTGCCTCCATGTGATTCAGGACTGTACCCAAAAACCACCGTTTTGCATGCCCTCTTGGACGTGGTAAGGTGGAAATCAAAGCACAATGGGAATCACACAAGACTCTATGACGATCTCGGGTCAACAGACTACTCTGTACCAGTGTCGCCAGAGAACTGCCATCTGACGTAAGGTATAATACCATCTGGGAGTTCTCGGCGAGTCCGTCCAGTGTACCCAGTCTCCACTGAGCACCCGTATATCATCTCTGATGTCAAACACCAGTGGATATGGGATCATCCATCGCCCATCTGTATGGGTCGAGAAGGTATACACTGGTCTACTCTGGTATTTCGATGCCCTGTCTCGATACACCCACGACTAGGGACCTTGAAGGATGTACTTATGGAATACTATGTCCCCACTAGTATGATCCGCATCATAGTCCAGGTAGTCAAGTACACATCCTAAGGGCTTTACCAACATGTAACAGAGAGACAATCAGTGTACACGTTAAGGTAAAGATCAACCAGATAGCATATTATCATGTCGAGCAAGAAAGTCCTCCCTATATATGTCCAAGCATCCACTACAATATACATCCTATGTATAGTAATGGCCTCTAGGGCATACATATAACTAACATTAAGAAGGTAGTAGGGTGTGATGTCCTGCTATTTGGATGACATACACAGAGTAGGAAGAGAAATTCCTATACTACGATCGGTTATACTTTGGTTGTCACACATTGGTTACTGTACATAGGACATGGATGTTATATCAGATATTCTGGTTACTAGATCTATGGTTTTAGATCTAGATTTGGGTAGTTTCCCAATCTGGGTACTTAGACAGCATTCTAAAACTGTTTTAGAATAGACGACTCCTGGCACGGTAATGTACCTGCAGGTGATGGAGTCACCCTCTCTAAAGGTGTCTTACAGACTAAAGGGGAGAGGGATGTGCATGATTGGCAGATCACTTGCTTAGGCAATTGAGTCAATCATGAGATGTCAAGTACCACACCAGATGTTGTATTGGCACAAGATGCAATAAGTTGTGATATTAATCTTATCCTGGAGAAACGTTCGGAAGCAGTTTTAGAACATAAGTGGATGTTCTAGGGATATGATAACAACAGCCTCTTTCGGGAGATGGTTATCATTCCAGGCTTCCAATATGACCTGGATGACAGAGTGACTGTCAGAGTTATAGTTTTTCCTCTGACGAGGGGAAGTTGTTTGGACAGGAGGTCCAAGCAGATACTGAGGGAGGCATGGCGTAGGATACTGATTAAGTTCAGTTGACGATACAGTCTAAGAAGTTTGGATTTGAAGTTCATTTCTGAACTAGGTCCCATCAGATATCCAGACATATTCTAAAATAGGCATTGCTCATTTCGGGAGATGGCTTTCTCCGCGAACTTGAGATAAAGAAAGACATAGAAAGAAACATTAGGGTGGATCCACTCACTGAGGCTATTCCTCGAACGCAATAGTTTCGCAAATGGGCTTTGTGAGACTGATTAGTAGAGGAGTTGGGTGTTCTGTATCACACGGGCTGTGAGTATACGACATCGCAATAATTAGCCTTGAGTGCAAGTGGGAGATTTTTGGATATAGTGCCCTAAGAGTCAATTATTGGATCACAGGCACGTGATTGCAATGATTGAGGGAGGACCTATGCCGGTAGGACAGTCTTACTCAAGATGATAGTATGCTATCTGG
Organism: Agapanthus africanus; assembly: GCA_030015575.1. NCBI lineage: Eukaryota > Viridiplantae > Streptophyta > Magnoliopsida > Asparagales > Amaryllidaceae > Agapanthus > Agapanthus africanus. The sequence continues at coordinate 156,741,058 of CM057344.1, read as the reverse complement.
TTTATCTTTATCATCGTGTACTGCTTTAGGTGACCTTATAGGTCACTATTACACGTTGATAGAGCCCTTAGGATTCTTGCTTGACGGCCAACAGTATGATGGCGATCATATACGTGGGAGCTGGGGTCTATAAGCACATCCTTAAAAGGACCCTAGTCGTGGGAGTTTCGAGACTGGGCATCGATACTCCATTAGTAGACTAGTATATATAGTCGAGACCCCGACAAGGGGCGGTGGCCAGTCTCACAAGCCATTGGTGTCAGTTGGTTCACCTAAGATGTATGCAGGTGCTCATTGGGTTATGAGTACACCGGACAGGACTCGCCGGGAACATGCTAGTTGGTATTATACTGACGTCAGATAGCAGTTCCCTGGTGACATGTGTACAGGTTAGTTCATCGACCTGAGATTTTCATTTGTCTCGTGTGAGTTCCCACTGTGCTTTTATTACTACCCTACCACGGCTCAAAATAGTCGTGCAAACAGGTTTTAGTTAGGTACAGTCCCGAGCCATATGGAGGCAGTGAGCGGATCGGCAGAGGTTTCGTCTCTCCCGGTATTGGGGGTGAGATCGCGCTGTGTCTAGGAGAGCCATTACACGAAGTCCTCGGCCAAGGCAGGAGATTTACTGGTAGGTATTCCAGTAGTATCTCAGGCTGTTCTGGGCTACACTCCGACACGACTTGTACCGCTTTTGGGGGTCTGACTTTTACCAACCCCCTAGGCCCGCCATGCGAAGCTCATAGACGAACGGACAGGACTGTACGGATATTGTCACTGACAGGCTCAGTAGGGTGTCAGGATGAGTTCGCTCATCGACCTCTCTTTTGGTCAATATCTGGTATCCTGTTACGTACAACTAGTACCTCTGACGTGCTAGTGGTTAAATCCACAGCCAATGTATTGACGAGTCTTTAGAGTCCCCCACAGACAGTTTTCAAGTTTCGGGCGAAACGTTGTAGAGGCCGTATGATATATGGCAGGGTTCGATCATATATGTGCAGTAGTGCACGGATAATGATCGGGCGGATCATATTAGTGAGCTTTGGTTTAAGCCGGATCCTATTATTAGATTTGTTGGATTACTTTAGTCTCATCGCATTCGCATTTGGTCGGAATGCGGATGTAGGTATGTATATACAGGTGAGGGGTGTAGGGTTCCTAAGCATACTCATGAGCTTCCACAAGGCATCAACCATGCCAAAATCAAATTTTTCTATGTGCCTAACAACTCTATGCAAGATCGTTAACTAGAGGTAAAGGCGAAAAACAAGCAAGTTAACAACTTTAACTACAAGTGAAAGGGATTACAACCTTTGTAGATCCGGTCCTCCACTTTTAAAGCTCCATATTGACATACCTCCGCTGCGATCATCGGGATCCCGGACTCTAGTGATGGTTTCGTCGGAGAAATAAGCGGGCTAGGTCGTTGACTTCGATGCTGAAGATGATCTACGTCGAGGTGACTCAAACTCAAGCTCCATCTTCACTAGGTCATGAACTTTGTGCAGATAACACACTCTTCTACATGGCTAGTGGTAGAGGATGAAGAAATAGGAAGTGGGTTCACTTTGGATTTGGATTTCTCACTTGATTTCATCCCTTGAAATTTTGTAGAAAAGGTTTTCTTCTTCATGAAGAAGAAGAAGAAGAAGGAAAAATGAAAAAGAATTATTGAAAATGATAAATCAAGTGAAGTCTATCATCTTGCAACCATGGGTTAGTAAACTCTTGTAGAGAGTAAACTAGAGTTTAGGTAATGGTTAGGTCAAAGCATAAAACAAAATGGTTAGACTTTTCAAAGATGATTAAAAAGCTTCATGAAGCTTCAAGCATAAAAACAAAGAAATCCACCATTTTATTTTTGCCAAAAATAAATAAATAAAATAAATAAAACCTAACCATTAACCTAAACATGGTGTAAGTCATTCACACACCCAAGTTTGCATGTATCATCAATCATGATACAAACTAGTGCACAAACATATATCACATATACAACTTGTGCACATCAAGTGAGAAAATCAATCTTAAGTGAACAATACTAGTCAATGTAAAGTAATTTATCCAATATATAATTATACATTAAATCATTAAATCAACACTTGATTTAATGATCCGGTCATACTGCATATAACCGACTAATATCAAGTGTATCAATAATATATCGAATCAATACTTGATTCGGTAACCCGGCTATATCTCATATAACCGTCCAATGATACAAATCGCCAGAATAGAATACAGTATCACATATTGGTATTATACTCGGTCCCGCACATATCTCATATGCGCTCCTATTTCGTTTCGCTTGAGCCAGGAAACCTCTGTGTAGGACTCTAAAGACTCGTCAATACGCCGGCAGTAGGTGATGATCATATCAAACACCCACAAGCCGCAAGCGGTCTGCTAAACATAACGGCCATCCGGGTATTGAGCGATCAAAACATCAACGAGAAAGACTGCTCACACTCCTGTGAATCCAACCAGTAACACTTACCGTACAGTCCGGTCTGTTCGTCTGATATGTCGCATATCTCGCCTAGGGGTGGTAAACGTCAGACCCCAGTAGCTTGATAAGTCATGCCTATGTAAGGTCCATAACAAGCACGAAACTACTGATAACACTTACCAGTAAATCAGTGCAACCCTGGCCAGGGATTTCCAGTTATGGCCAGTCGAGCATAGCGCAACATCAACCCCCAATACCGGGAGAGACGAATCCCCTCCTGTCGCTCAATACCTCCATTTGAATCGGGACTGTACCCAAAAACCACCTGTTTGCATGACTCAGTAGAGCCGTGGTAGGGTGGAAATCAAAACACAGTGGGAGACACACAAGACTCTATGACGATCTCGGGTCAACAGACTAAGCTGTACCAGTGTCAACAGAGAACTGCCATCTGACGTAAGGTATAATACCATCAAGGAGTTCTCGGCGAGTCCGTTTAGTGTACCCAGTCACCACTGAGCACCCGCATACCATCTCTGATGTCAAACACTAATGGATATGGGATCATCCATCGCCCATCACATGGGTCGAGAAGATATACGCTAGTCTACTCTGGAATATCGATGCCCCATCTCGATTTCCCATGACTAGGAACAATGAAGGATGTACTCATTGACTACCCAAGCCCCACTAGTATGATCTACATCATAGTCCTGGAAGTCGAGCACACATCCTAAGGGCTTTATCAACATGTAATAGAGAGACTGCAAGTATACATGTTAAGATAAAGTGCAACCAGATAGCGTACTATCATGTTGAGCAAGAAAGTCCTACCTATATATGTCCCAGCATCCACTACAATATACATCTCATGTACAGTAATGGCCTCTAGGGCATACATATGACTAACAATCTCCCACTTGCACTAGGGCCATCTGTAGCAGTGGTTGCAGTATCACATACTCAACCATCCCATATAAGTCTCTCTCTGGGAAAAGGCCTTTGTGAGTGGATCCGCCGTGTTGTCCTCTGAGTCTACTCTCCTAACCTCGATCACCCTGGAGATCAACTATCTCCATGATCAGGTGATGCTGCCTCAGAATATGTTTGGGTCACTGATGGGACCGGGGTTCCTAGGCCAAAGCCACACTTCCATTGTCACACAATGGTAGGAACCTAGTTCATCTCACGAACTAATATACACCCAAACTTCCTGTTTAGTAATATCTTTGATAGCGATGACACCAGCCTTTATCGTCTAGTTTGCCACGGTATCTAGCTTGGAACTCTTCCAACATACCGTCCCTCTACTTAGGGTAAAGACAATGCCTGCGACTGACATTCAGTCGTCCTTATCACCCTGGAACCTTTCCAGTGATTCTCCCAAGGATGCATTGATACCATCTTACTACACCTAGTGAGAATCCTAACATCCATTTAGATCTATCTCATAGATCCAAAACCCAGGATTTAGGAGGTATCAGTTTGATCCTATATGGAGAATCCTTGTGATAAAAGGAGATTGACCGTGCGTAGCATAGGAAACTCTTTTCCTATCAAGAGTATGTCATCCACGTACTCTATGAGGATCACCACCTTACTCTCCACTACCTTTTTGTATGTACAAGATTCATCTACCATTTTGATGAAGTCAAACACTTTGACTACCACATCAAAACAGACGTTCCAAATCCACGATGCCTATTTTATTCTGTAAAGCATCTTTCACACGTTTCCGCTGCTCCCACTGTTTACGAAGCTATCTGGTTGTGTTCTTATAGACGCTCTCTTCTAAATCAATATTTAGAAAAGCAGTCATGACACCCAACCGCCAGATATCGTAGTCATGGTATGTAGCCTTGGCAAGTAGGATCTGGATGGACTTAAGCACAGCCACTGGGAAAGGTTTCATCATTATCCACGCCTGGTCGATGATGAAAACCTTTAACAAGTCTAGCTTTGAAAGTCTCAACTTTTCCATCTACACCAAGTAATCTTCTCAAGATATACTTGCTCCTGATGGGGATTTAACCCTTTAGATACAGCATCCAAAGTCCATACTTTGTTGGTGTACATGGATTCCATCTCAGATCGCTAAGCATCCAGCCATTCTTACAGAGTCCCCACTCTTGATGGCCTGCTCGAAACTAATTGGGTCAGCATCTCATGATGCATTCCTCGCTCCCACTGTTACCGAGAAACCGAAGTATCTCTCAGGCAGGTGAGGATCCCTGCTAGATTGGCGGAGAGGCTGAGGTTCGTCGGAATCTATTGAATCCTCTGGTTCTACCAAATCATCTGCTGTAGTTTGTATAGCTAGAACTCCTTCCAATTCTACAGAACTGACCTTGCCTCGATCTTGTCCGGATTTTTCTTTTGACATGGGCCTGACAACCCCAAATCTTAACTTGCTTAAGAGATGGCTTCTTCCCTTGCCATATCTCATATGGAGTGGTAGGCTGTGATCTGATTCGAACCTAATTCAATAGGTTTGCAGCTTCTCAAGTGCATAACCCCCAAAAGGAAATAGGTAACTCAGTAGTACTCATCATAGAGCACACCATATCACATAGGGTGCTATTGCTCCGCCCTGATACACCGACGTGTTGTGGTGTATACGGAGGAGTAATGCTGAGAGAGAATCTCTTTCTCCTTTAGAATAGTCCAAGAATTCCATGCACAAGTATTCACCTCCCTGATTTTATCATAGGACATAATACTTATACCCATTTTTGGTTCTTTACTTCTGACTTATATTTGCTGATTATCTCAAAAGTTTCGGACTTGTGTTTCAACAGGAACATATGTCTGAATCTAGAGAGATCATCAGTGAATGTAATGAAGTACAAAGAACCGGTCATGGCATATGTAGACTGGGGACCTTTATACATCAATATGTATCAGTCCCAAGAGTTCGCTAACTCTTTCTCTGTTTTCAGTAAACGGAGCTATGGCCATCTTATCTTTGTGACATGACTGGCAAGTTTCATAAGATGTAAATTTAAACTGATTTAAATATGCATCTAAATGTAACATAGCTAGTCGGGTCGCATTGATATGACCTAGTCTACAATGCCTCAAGAAGAATTCGTTCATCTCTGAACTCTTCCTCTCGTGTGTGTTCTGTATACTAAGAACTGTAGTTTGATTTAGAATGTCAATGCTTTTAGATAACGTGCCTGAACCGATCAACTCTTGATATAGGAAATGTTCAAAACATTATCCAACAATACAAAATTATATCCTTCTTTAGTAATAAAGAGACTGATATGATTTTGTATATCAGGTTCGGTATCTAATAACATTCGTTCAGAATCAGTGTATTTTGGTAATACAGGGTGATAGTGACCAACAGACTTGGCTGCAACACTTGCACCAATTTCTGTCTCATGAAACTTATCACCCGTTCTCAGTTCTCTACCTTTCTGTAGCCCATGTAACAGATTACATATCTGGGATCCTGATCCGGTGTCAAATACCCAGGACGTAGAAGATACAGAGAAACAGTTCTTTGTAATGAACACACCCGAAGAAGATGCATCATTATGCACTTTCTTCGTTTGGACGGCATGGGAATCCTGGTATTCCCCTATTTCCTGCTCGGTCTTATAACAATTATAAGTTGGAGCGGGACCAACGTTCCCCAGCTCAGTATAACAAGCGGGTTCGGTCAATACTTCCATATTATTATCTTGATTAAGGCGTGACATGGTCGCTACCTGGAGAGAGAGAGAAGAAAACACTCTACGTGCGCTCTTGCAAGATTAGATTGGTTATTTATTTTATCTAATCAGGATGGCTCCCACTGTTTTTATCAAATCTTCCTTCAAACCCTAAAAGGAAAGACTAGCCGGGATTAATCACACTCTACAAGTTCACCAATCTTTCAGCCAGGCCAGTGTCGGTACTTTGAGGGAGGTTCCCCGTGCTTTCGCACGGACCTAATTAAAATAAACCTCGTTTTCTCAGGGGCGTAACCCCGTTGACACCTTTCTAGACACCTACTTGATCAGCTAATTGCAAAGTGCAAAACTCTCCCAGAAGTAACAATTACTCGCAGTAGGTATCAGGATCCAACTATCATATAGAAGGTATGCAATCTCATTGCAATTTTCAACACTTGAAACTCCCGATAGAGGTTTTTACCCCTAGTACTTATGACCTTAACTATGGTCAACAAATCATAAGCACTGGTCAAGTTCTACCCGTCATTTCGTGATTAATTAGACCCACCCACATGATCCTTAACTAAGGTCAACAAAGTCACGCGACTGTCCTAACTAATCGCATCATATGCGGTGGAGAAAGACATCACTTAACTACCGTACACTGTGCCTTGACTATGGTCAACAAACACAGCACGAATACTAAGTACTCTACTTCCTAAAATGACGGAGGGTTGCGGATGGTTTTTAATAAAACCTTTAACGCTTTGAACTTGATCTCGTCGCGGAATCAAATGGTTTTTAAATGGAGTGTTTTTGAGGCTTTTCTAGTTTTGCTAAAGGGGTCACTCCCGGTGAAGGGATCGTCGGCCCTTTCCTCATCGAATAAGGTGCAGGATATATCATATATACCGCTGTGCAAAGCAAAAACTATAGAAGCAATCAAAAGACAAACCGAGGGTTGTAGCATCTGCTAATTATTGCTAAAGTGGTCACTCCCGGTGAAGAGATTGTCGACTTTTTCCTCATCGAATAAGGTGCTGGATGTTCTACAAGGAACACCGCTATGCAAAGTAACAACTAGAGCTACCTAATTTTTGAAATTCGATTCCACAACATCTTTTAGGTTTATTTTCTTTCATTAATCTCATTAATGAATGTCCCATCTTTTAAGTCCACCTAAACATCATAGATAAATACAACGTACACTTATGCCATCCGCATTCTTCTCGATGTCCCATCTGCACTGTTAGGTTAGGTAACTAATGGAAGAGCGGGGCAGGGCTAGCGCGGGTGTAAAACATAAGCAACGTCTATATAATATATCATATATATACTATATACAGTATCAATCTGAATATATCACATGATCACATCACAGATAACGCAGCAGAAAATATCATATGAAATATTGGATATACTAGGACGTCCGTGTTTTATTTTGAGCCTGTATGAAACATGGATTCCACGGTCGTGATGAATGTTAGATATATATGCCGTAGAGGCCTTCATTGTATAGGATGCTAGGGATATGTATGTACATGACAGTCTTGCTTGATATGATAGTACGCTATTTGGTTTGTCTTTGTCTTAACGTATGATATATTTTACTTGGTATTTATATATGTATGTTGATAAAGCCCATAGGGTGTTTGCCTGACTACCGGCGTTGTGATGGCAGTCATACTTGTGGGAGCTGGATAGTCAATAGGCACATCCTTAGATGTCCTTGGTCGCAGGAGTTTCGAGACTGGGCATCGATACTCCGGAGTAGACTAGTGTATACATATCTAGACCCTGAGGAGGGGCGATGGACTGCTCCCGCAGCCATTGGTGGAGTGCACCTAAGATTGTATACAGATGCTCACTGGATGTGAGTACACCGGAAAGGACTCGCCGAGAACTGACTGGATGGTATTATACCTAACGTCAGATAGCAGTTCTCAGGTGACATGTGTGCAGATAGTCCGTTGACTTAAGGTCGTCATTTGTCTCGTGTGAGTTCCCACTGTGCTTTGATTACTACCCTACCACGATTCAAAAGAGTCGTGCAAACAGGTTTTAGTTGGGCACAGTCCCGAGCCACGTGGAGGCAGTGAGCGACTGTTAGGGATTCGTCTCTCCCGGTATAGGGAGTTGATATCGCACGGTGATCGGTTTGTCATTACCATAAGCCCCTGGCCAGGGATGATTGAGAATTACTGATGGACTGATCAGTAGATTCTCGGATAGTCTTGAGCCATGCCGATACGACTTGTACGGTTATTAGGGGTCTGACGTCCACCACCTCCCTAGACCATACATGCGATACTCTTAGACGAACAGACCGGACTGCGCGGATATTTTCACGGACAGGCTCAGTAGGATTTCAGATGGGTTACCTCATCGGTTTTCTTATCGACAACTAGCTGGGGACCGTTACGTACAGCTAGTGCCGCTTGCGGTCTGTGGTTAAACCCACTGCCAGCGTAGTAGTTGAGTCTTTAGAGTCCCACACAAAGATTTCCCAAACCCAGGCGAAAAGATATAGAGGTCGTATGGTTTTACGACAAAGGTTCGGACGCATACGTGTTTAAACTCACGTACGACATCCGGACAGTTTTTACTAGCTGGCTTTGGTTTAAGCCAGATTCTAGTATCAGGTTATTGGATTTATACAGTCTAAAGTTTTTCCGTGTTTTCACGGATGCGAGGGGCGTTCTCGTAATTTCCGAGAAGCTTCTAGAAGGATGTGACATGAGGGGTTAAGATGGCATTTTCATTAATTGCTTTAGTGACTCATTCATATGATTCATCATATCATTAAATGCATCATTAATGCATCATTAATGATCTAATGACTCACATGATGAATCACTCTTCTTGAATAAATGAAGCATGGTGAATAATCATTTAATTGATATTATTTGATAATTCATTATGTTTGATATATTCAAGTGAGATGCTTTTCTATTCTTATTTATCATCTCCAACTTCTCTCTCCTCAAGCTCTCTCTCCTTCTCCAAACCCTAATCCTACCACTCATGAGTTGAGTACAAGGATTATAAAGACCAAACACTCCATAACCTAATTCTACATCACCTTAGTTACTTTAATTAGCAACTAGAGAAACTAAGTAACCTCAAGTTTAGAGGTAATAGCTTGGATTAGGGTTCTCGGGTGGATCGTCTATCACGGAAGGAAGCCGAGGAGGACGTGGAGATCCAAGGAGGCCGTAGAGATCGTAAAGACAAAGGACTAGAATCGTTTGGTATAATTTCTTTAAATAGTAGTTTAGAACTCTATGCTTATTGTTAAGTATTGTTTAGCAAAGATCTTCGGTTAGTCGATGTATGTTTTAGAACAAGATCGTTTTTCATATTTCCGCCTCCCCACCACTCGTGGAGTGTTGTACATCGACTTACAGTGGTATCAGAGCCTCACTAAATAATAATTAACTCACTTGCAAAGTCGTATGAATTTCGAACGCGAAACAAACCGGAAAATACACCGATATTGCATAGTTTCTGTCGAATTAAAAATGAGCTCTAAAAATTTTTCAGGGACCTCCAGAATGACCATCATGAATATATAAGAACAAACAAGAAAATTGGGCTCCTGAATCGGCCAAAGAGCCGCGGAACCGCGGCCGATCCCACCGATCCGCCACGGATCCGCGGCCGAGTTAGGGCCGATTCAGCCCTGTTTTCTTCTGTGCATCTTTTGTGATATTTTGTATTTCTGGTATTTTTATTTTCTGCTCAGGTTTCAAATTTAAAAAGAAAATTTGGAGTAGAATTTAAAGTGTTTAATCGATCGAAATTATACGATGTTTGCTTGTTTGATTATATCTGTGAACTGTTTTATGTGTTCGTAAACCTCCCCTAACTGCTAGTATATCGGTTGGCAGGGGGTTGCACATATCTGTGATGTTGTTTTTAACTGTTTGTGGATATGAACTGTATTGGACTGTTGTGATGATTAGCCGGGTTATGTGATGGGTTATTGTATTAATTCATTCGATGTCATTGTAATAAGTTGTAATATTTTTTTGCGGGGCACATCCAGGTTGCGGTTGTAGCCACCGTTGTATTATTTCTTTTTACTGTTTTTGCTCCTAGGATAGACCCAAGGTGGGGTGCACAAACTACCGGGTATTTTGAAGTGTTGAGGTAGACCGCTTCACTTCTGGTACTTGGTGGGTAGTTTGCCATACCCGTAGGGGTCTGGGGTGGGGTAATCGCTATTCATCACAACTGTGTAATCCGTCTTTCATTGCAGGCTCAATTGAAACGCGAATTGCTTGCAAATCCAATATTGTTTATCTGTGATCTGGAATGCCTATTATTGCGTCTGACGAATGTACAATATCTATATATGATAGCTATTTAGACATCACTTATGTTTTACACCCGCGCTAGCCCAGCCCCCGCTCTGCCGTTAGTTAAGTAACCTAACGGGTGATGAAGGGACCCAGTTGCGAATGCGGATGGCATAAAAGCACGTTGTATTTTCGTTGTTATCTGTAATGATAGGTTAATGATGGGACGCATTATTATTAATGCAAAGAAAATAAAACCTAAACTGAATCGTTGGAACAATTTCTAAAAACCACTCGGTTTTCTTGAAAAAGCAAATTTTAAATGCGGAGCTTAAACCACTCCTTTTAAATAAAAGCTATCTTTGTTCCTTCGATCATATCAAGTTCATTACGTTAACGGTTTTTTGCCAAAAACCAGCCGTAACCCTCCGTCGTTTCAGATAGACAGCACATCGTATTCATGCTATGCTTGTTGGCCTACGTCAAGGCATAGTGTATGGTAGCAGTGTGTGTGCCTATTTGTTGCATAGATAGATGCATTAGTTTAAGACAGACGTACACCTTGTTGGCCTACGTCAAGGGCATGTACGATGTACTTAAGTTGATCAGGACAACGACGGGTAGAACTTCACTTGCGTCTTGTAATTTGTTGGCCTACGTCAAGGTCATAAGAGCTTGGGGTAAAAATCACATCGGGAGTTTCAAACATAAAGGAAACTTGCAGATTAAGCATACCTTCTGGAGTGTGGTGACTAGAGTGGCTTCCATCTAGGGCATCATGCAATGATAGTTGGATCCCGATCCCACTGATGAGTAAGGATTACTCTCGGGAATTTTTCTCACTTAACAATCAATGCTATAAACCAAGTAGGTGTCTAGAAAGGTGTTAGAGGGGCTACGCCTCATGGGAAAAGAGGTTATTTAATTAAGGAACTTCGCGAAAGCTTTGGAAAACCTCCCACGAAGTACCAACACCAGCCTGGCTGAAAGGTTAAGCAAGTATTGTGATGTGTGATTAAATCCTGACTAGTTCTTCTTTTAGGTTATGAAGAAGGATTTGAGGAAACAGTGGGAGCCATCCTGTTTAGATAAATTAATAAACCAATCTAAACTTGTAAGAGCATATACTGAGTGTTTTCTTTTCTCTCTCTGACAGCTACCATGACTGGACTAAAACTATTACTTGAAAAAAATATACTGACCGGGCAGAACTATAAAGATTGGCTAAGGAACGTCAATATTGCACTGACTTATGACAAAGTAGCATATGTTACCACCGCTGTTCCTCCCCTTATGCCTGGACCAGATTCCTCAGTTGTGGACAGGGAAGTCCGCAAAACCTGGGATCTAGATTGTGAGCGAGCTAAGTGTATCATGCTAGCGTCCATGAACAATGAACACCAGAAACAGCACGAGAGTATGGATATTGTATCCAACTTTCTCCATGTCAAAGAATTGTATGGGGAGCACTCCCGTATCGCGAGTTACGAAACCTCAAGGAAACTCTTCCAGATGAGGTTAGCTCCATGATCGCCTGTAGGAGAGCATGTCCTCAAAATGACCATCCTCATTGAGGAACTCGCAAACCTGGGTTGCGTGCTAGAGAACGATTTGTATATCGACTTGATTTTGCAGTCCCTTCCCCACACCTTCTCTCAGTTCGTGCTGAGCTTCAACATGCACGAAATGGAAGCCGATCTTCCAAAGCTCCTCAATATGTTGAGGGTAGCAGAGACCTCTTTGAAAAAGGAGAAGACCCCCGTTCTGTATGTTGGCCAATCATCTTCTTCTAAATCTAAAGCGAAAGGTAAAGGGAAGAAGAAGATGAAAGCCACCAAACTGAAAGGTGGGGTCAAGAAGGTGCAGGGAACGAACAAGGCAGGAAGGGTGAAGACAGAAAAGAACGAGTGCTTCTATTGTCACAAGCAAGGGCACTGGAAGAAGAATTGTCAGGCCTTCAAAGCTAAGGACATAAAGCAAGCGGTTGCTTCTACTTCAGGTGTGTTTGTAATCGAAAATTGTCTTTCAGTTAACTCTACATCATGGGTACTTGATACCGGTTCTGGTTCTCATATATGTAATTCATTGCAGGATCTGAGAAATAGTAGAGTGCTGGGGACAGGTGATATGACTCTCCGGATGGGCAATAGAATGCATGTAGATCCAATTGCAATAGGGGAATATCACCTAGGGTTGACTAGTGGACACATTTTGGTGTTGTACAGCTGTTTTTGTATTCCCAGTATGTTGTGTAATATTATATCAGTATCTTTGTTATCGAATGAAGGATATAGTTTTGCGCTTGAAAGAAATGTTATGAACATTCACCTAAATCAAGAACTGATTGGGTATGGCACACTGGAAAACGGCATATACATACTTAATCAACCTCAAATTTTCAATATTCAAAACACGCGTAAAAGAAAGGCTCCAGATTCGAACCAAGCCTTTCTATGGCATTGTAGACTTGGTCATATAAATGAAACAAGGTTGACTAAGCTACATAAAGATGGATATTTAGATCCGTTTGAATATTCATCATATGCAACTTGTCAATCATGTATAAAAGGAAAAATGACCAAATCTTTGTTCACCGGACACGGAGAAAGAGCCACTGAACTCTTGGGACTTGTACACAGTGATGTATGTGGTCCGATGTCTACGCATGCACGAAGTGGTCACTCCTACTTCATCACTTTTATTGATGACTTCTCTAGGTATGGACATGTGTTCTTAATGAAGCATAAATTCGAGGCTTTTAAGAAGTTTAAGGAGTATAAAAATGAAGTAGAGAAACAAACTGGTAAAAGCATCAAGACACTTCGATCAGATCGAGGTGGAGAATACTTAAGTACCAGTTTCCTTGAATGCTTAAAAGAGAATGGAATTCTCTCTCAGCTTACTCCGCCTTATACACCTCAGCATAATGGTGTATCAGAAAGGAGGAATCGCATGCTATTAGATATGATGCGTTCAATGATGAATAATGCTGAGTTGCCACTTTCCTTCTGGGGATTTGCTCTAGAATCAGCCGCATACCTATTGAATAGAGTTCTAACTAAGTCAGTACCTACCACTCCATATGAAATGTGGTGCGGGAAGAGACCATATCTCAAGTATATCAAGATATGGGGGTGTCCGGCATATGTTAAAAAGCATAATCTGGACAAGCTCGAGGCACGATCGGTTTTATGCAAGTTTGTAAGATACCCCAAGCATTCAAGAGGGTATATGGTCTACCACACTGAAGAACAAAAGGTGTTTGTCGCTCGTCACATTGTCTTCTTAGAAAGCGAATTTCTTGCAAAAGAAATTAGTGGGACGCGGTAGAGCTGGAAGAAATTCCAGAACCTCAAACTGCTACCGAGGACTTAGTAGAACCTCAGATTTCAATAGAACATGACAAACCAACGCCACTCCGCAGATCTAGTAGGCTTTCTCATCCTCCTGAAAGATACTATGGTTTTCTTCTAGATGGGGATCGAGAGGATTGCATCATCGATGATGATGAGCCTACTAGTTTTCAGCAGGCTATTACGAGTAGTGACTCGATGAAATGGCTGGATGCTATGAGATCCGAAATGGAATCCATGTACACCAATAAAGTATGGACTTTAGAAGTTGCTCCTCCTGAAGTAAAACCAGGTGGATGCAAATGGATCTTCAAAAAGAAGATTGGTGCATTTGGACAAGTGGAAACCTACAAAGCTAGACTCGTAGCAAAAGGTTTTCGTCAAAGACCAGGATTGTACTATGATGAAACCGTTTCACCTGTAGCTATGCTTAAATCCATTCGGATCCTGCTTGCGATTGCTGCCTTCCATGACTATGAAATCTGGCAGATGGACGTAAAAACAGCTTTTCTAAATGGACATTTAGAAGAGAGTGTTTACATGGATCAACCAGAAGGTTTCTTAGACAGTGGGAGCAGCGGAAGAGTCTGCAAGTTGCTTAAATCCATTTATGGATTAAAGCAAGCATCGCGGAGTTGAAACATCTGTTTTGATGAGACAGTCAAAGAATTTTACTTTATCAAAAATGTAGATGAACCATATATTTATAGGAAGATTGTAGAAAGAGCAGTAGTCTTCCTCGTTTTGTACGTCGACGACATACTACTGATAGGGAATGATATCCCTATGCTACAATCAGTAAAGCTCTTCTTGTCACAGAAATTCTCTATGAAAGACTTGGGAGATGCATCATACATTCTGGGCATTAAGATCCATCGTGATAGATCTAATAGAATGTTGGGACTTTCACAGTCCAGGTATATTGACACTATACTAAAGAGATTTAGTATGGAAGATTCCAAGCGTGGTAATATGCCCGCTTGTCACGTAATCACCCTCTCCAAAGAGATGTTTCCAAAGACTGATGAAGAAAGGGCTCGCATGGGCATTATACCCTACGCTTCGGCGGTAGGATCTATAATGTATGCGATGTTATGTACCAAACTGGATGTAGCTTACGCACTTAGTGTGCTAAGGAGGTATCAGTCTGACCCAGGTGAGAAACATTGGATAGCGGTGAAGAACATTCTCAAGTACCTAAGAAGGACTAAGGAGATGTTCTTAGTTTACGGTAATAAGGACCTCCGGGTAGAGGCTTTTACCGACTCCGGCTTCCAAAGTGACAAGGATGATTCTAAATCCATTTCGGGTTTTGTGTTTACCCTCAATGGAGGGGCGGTATGTTGGAGGAGTTCCAAACAGGATACCATCGCAGACTCAACTATGGAGGCTGAGTATATAGCTGCTAGTGAAGCCGCAAAAGAGGCTGTCTGGATGAGGAAGTTCATTTCTGAACTTCAGGTGGTTCCGTCCATTGCCAATCCAATACCTTTGTATTGTGATAACAATGGCGCTGTAGCTTTAGCGAAGGAACCAAGGTCCCATCAGAAATCCAGGAATATCTTAAGGCGGTTTCACCTGATCAGGGAGATCATGGATCGTCGGGAGATCGAGATACGGAGAGTGGACACAAAAGACAACACGGCAGATCCATTCACCAAGGCCATCCCTCAAGTGCAGTTCGAGAAGCTGTTTGAGATGTTGGGCATGCGGTACGCCAGCAACTGGATCTGGTAGAGATAGTGGGTACTCATTGCGCCAATTATAGGCCTTAGTGCAAGTGGGAGATTGTAGGATATATATGCCCTAGAGGCCTTCATTGTATAGGATGCTAGGGATATGTATGTACATGACAGTCTTGCTTGATATGATAGTACGCTATTTGGTTTGTCTTTGTCTTAACGTATGATATATTTTACTTGGTATTTATATATGTAAGTTGATAAAGCCCATAGGGTGTTTGCCTGACTACCGACGTTGTGATGGCAGTCATACTTGTAGGAGCTGGATAGTCAATAGGCACATCCTTAGATGTCCCTGGTCGCAGGAGTATCAAGACTGGGCATCGATACTCCGGAGTAGAATAGTGTATACATATCTAGACACTGAGGAGGGGCGATGGACTGGTCCCGCAGCCATTGGTGGAGTGCACCTAAGATTGTATACAGATGCTCACTGGATGTGAGTACACCGGAAAGGACTCGCCGAGAACTGACTGGATGGTATTATACCTAACGTCAGATAGCAGTTCTCAGGTGACATGTGTGTAGATAGTCCGTTGACTTAAGGTCGTCATTTGTCTCGTGTGAGTTCCCACTGTGCTTTGATTACTACCCTACCACGATTCAAAGGAGTCGTGCAAACAGGTTTTAGTTGGGCACAGTCCCGAGCCATGTGGAGGCAGTGAGCGACTGTTAGGGATTTGTCTCTCCCGATATAGGGAGTTGATATCGCACGGTGATCGGTTGGTCATTACCATAAGTCCCTGGCCAGGGCTGATTGAGAATTTCTGATGGACTGATTAGTAGATTCTCGGATGGTCTTAAACCATGCCGACACGACTTGTACGGTTATTAGGGGTCTGACGTCCACCATCTCCCTAGACCATACATGCGATACTCTTAGACGAACAGACCGGACTGCGCGGATATTGTCACGGGCAGGCTCAGTAGGATTTCGGATAGGTTACCACATCGGCTTTCTTATCGACAACTACCTGGGGACCGTTACATACAGCTAGTGCCGCTTGCAGTCTGTGGTTAAACCCACTGCCAGCGTAGTAGTCCAGTCTTTAGTGTCCCATATAGAGATTTCCCAAACCCAGGCGAAAAGATATAGAGGTCGTATGGCTTTACGACAAAGGTTCGGACGCATACGTGTTTAAACGCACGTACGACATTCGGACAGTTTTTACTAGCCGGCTTTGGTTTAAGCCAAATTCTAGTATCAGGTTATTAAATTTATACAGTCTAAAGTTTTTCCGTGTTTTCACGGATGCGATGGGCATTCTCGTAATTTCCGAGAAGCTTCTAGAAGGATGTGACATGAGGGGTTAAGGTGGCATTTTCATTAATTGCTTTAGTGACTCATTCATATGATTCATCATATCATTAAATGCATCATTAATGCATCATTAATGATCTAAGGACTCACAAGATGAATCACTCTTCTTGAATAAATGAAGCATGGTGAATAATCATTTAATTGATATTATTTGATAATTCATTATGTTTGATATATTCAAGTGAGATCCTTTTCTATTCTTATTATCATCTTCACCTTCTCTCTCCTCAAGCTCTCTCTCCTTCTTCAAACCCTAATCCTACCACTCATGAGTTGAGTACAAGGATTAGTAAAGACTAAACACTCCATAACCTAACTCTACATCACCTTAGTTACTTTAACTAGCAACTAGAGAAACTAAGTAACCTCAAGTTTAGAGGTAATAGCTTGGATTAGGGTTCTCGGGTGGATCTTCTATCACGGAAGGAAGCCGAGGAGGACATGGAGATCCAAGGAGGCCGTAGAGATCGTAAAGACGAAGGACTAAAATCGTTTGGTATAATTTCTTTACATAGTAGCTTAGAACTCTATGCTTATTGTTAAGTATTGTTTAGCAAAGATCTTCGGTTAGTCGATGTATGTTTTAGAACAAGATCGTTTTTCATATTTCCGCCTCCCCGCAACTCGTGGGGTGTTGCACATCGACTTACAATGAATAGCCAATCCCACACCCCTAGACCCCTACGAGAGCGGCAAGCAACCCTACCAATTCTAGAGTTAGGAGACCCGGACTCGACTCCTCGAGATGGTCTCCCACTGGACCCTAGAACCCGGTTACTTGTGCTCCCCTCCTTGGGTCTATCCTAATGCGGAAAAGTAAATAATATACAATGGTGACATCATCCTCAGCCCGGAAGTACCCCAATAAAAGAATATTACATACAAGTTTTTACATGAATGAAAAATGAAAAAACACTCATCTCACATAAACCCCCCCGGCTATTCAAACACGACGATCCAATATAACATATCCAGCAACACATAACATCACATGTCATCAACGTAAGTAAATATGCCCATCCTAATTGTCGTTGACATATAGCAACGAAACCGGCGATTTCATATATTACACTTACGGTCACAGAAAAGAAAGTGTAAAACTACAACAGTTGGAATCCACAAACTCTTTAGATATCGCATGCCTAACCAATTATAAACCCTGCATTTTAGTCTCATTATCGAAAACTCTTTTCAATATTAATTCGGGCAATTCAACAAGATTCTCGACATCCAGAACGAATGCTCGTCGCAAACTTTAGTAGACGGCCACACCCCCGATACCGTCGACAAAGTGCACTAAGGCGAAACACCGCTGCCGCGAGCACCCAAACGGATGCTTTTTGGCGACGGGGTTCTCCTACAGTCACTTGGTCGGGGCTATGGGGTGTAGCTGTCTATTAAGTTTACCCGGCGAGTATCCGCGTACGCAACGTGATTGCGACGGACTTTTGATCACATCAAAATCCCGTGGCAACCAATCAAGTGAGACTAAACTGCTAGATTTATAACATTCAAATCAGTTATCTTATAACTACTTGTCGATTCCAATTATTGTATCACATTCCAGATAAATAGACAATGTTAAACTTTTCGATCGAACAATCAAACACCCAAGTTTTCCCGAAAAGCTCAACACATGAAATAAGTTTAAAAACATTCACTTCATGCTACAGTACCAATGGTCCAGCCGTAGAAGAGTCAAGACAACGCCTCACATGTGGCACACCGTATTGCCCCAAACCCTAAGGTTCAAAGGGCAGTTCAAGACGGTCACATAATCGAGTTAAGGTTTGTTGTCTTCTAGAGGGTCCATCGCGTTACTTGCACTACTTAGAACGTTATTAAACTACGGAAAAATCCAACACTTGGAAATTTCCCGGGTCGGGAAAAAATGAGTATTTATATCCGGTTGAACTTTTTAACATGTTCTAAAATTACCCGGAAAACACATAAAGAAAGTTAAATATCCGATCAAATCAACGAGTCCCTAATACACCCCAGATAACTCAACTCTTGAGTATAATAAAAATTTCCAGAAGAATCAGGAATCACATACGGAGGTTACTGTGCAAAACTGAGTACCTATTCTTTACATACGGCCGTGGAACCGCCGCCAATAGCATGGTAAGGCCGCGGTTCCACGGCGCTTTAGAGGTGTTAGGGACACGTGTTGCACAGTAACTCCTAGAAAACCCTGCTGATTTTTCTGAGTATTTTTAATTCACAAAAATCACAGTTTTGAAAAAAATTTACAGAGAAGGGTGTAGTTTAGGGTTTCGGGGTTCGATCGGGTTTCTAACTTCGTCTACACTTCGCCTAAAGCTCTAGCTAGGCCCTGATACCACTGTAGGGTTCTTAGGCACACTCATGAGGTTCCACAAGGCATCAACCATGCCAAAATCAAATTTTTCTATGTGCCTAACAACTCTATGCAAGATCGTTAACTAGAGGTAAAGGCGAAAAACAAGCAAGTTAACAACTTTAACTACAAGTGAAAGGGATTACAACATTTGTAGATCCGGTGCTCCACTTTTAAAGCTCCATGTTGACGTGCCTCCGCTGCGATCATCGGGATCCCGGACTCTAGCGATGATTTCGTCGGAGAAATAAGCAGGCTAGGTCGTTGACTTCGATGCCGAAGATGATCTACGTCGAGGCGACTCAAACTCAAGCTCCATCTTTACTAGGTCATGAACTTTGTGAAGATAACACACTCTACTACATGGCAAGTGGTAGAGGATGAAGAAATAGGAAGTGGGTTCACTTTGGATTTGGATTTCTCACTTGAAATTTTCTAGAAAAGGTTTTCTTTTTCATGAAGAAGAAGAAGAAGAAGGAAAAATGAAAAAGAATTATCGAAAATGATAAATCAAGTGAAGTCTATCATCTTGCAACCATGGGTTAGTAAACTCTTGTAGAGAGTAAACTTGAGTTTAGGTAATGGTTAGGTCAAAGCATAAAACAAAATGGTTAGACTTTTCAAAGATGCTTAAAAAGCTTCATGAAGCTTCAAGCATAAAAAAAAAGAAATCCACCATTTTATTTTTGCCAAAAATAAATAAATAAAATAAATAAAACCTAACCATTAACCTAAACATGGTGTAAGTCATTCACACACCCAAGTTTGCATGTATCATCAATCATGATACAAACTAGTGCACAAACATATATCACATATACAACTTGTGCACATCAAGTGAGAAAATCAATCTTAAGTGAACAATACTAGTCAATGTAAAGTAATATATCCAATATATAATTATACATTAAATCATTAAATCAACACTTAATTTAATGATCCGGTCATACTGCATATAACAGACTAATATCCAGTGTATCAATATATCGAATCAACACTTGATTCGGTAACCCGGCTATATCTCATATAACCGTCCAATGATACAAATCGCGAGAATAGAATACAGTATCACATACTGGTATTATACTCGGTCCCGCACATATCTCATATGCGCTCCTATTTCGTTTCGCTTGAGCCAGGAAACCTCTGTGTAGGACTCTAAAGACTCGTCAATACGCCGGCAGTAGGTGATGATCATATCAAACACCCACAAGCCGCAAGCGGTCTGCTAAACGTAACGGCCACCCGGGTATTGAGCGATCAAAAGATCAACGAGCAAGCCCGCTCACACTCCTGTGAATCCAACCAGTAACACTTACCGTACAGTCCGGACTGTTCGTCTTATATGTCGCATATCTCGCCTAGGGGTGGTAAACGTCAAACCCTGGTAGCTTGATAAGTCATGCCGATGTAAGGTCCATAACAAGCACGAAACTACTGATAACACTTACCAGTAAATCAGTGCAACCCTGGCCAGGGATTTCCAGTTATGTCCAGTCGAGCATAGCGCAACATCAACCCCCAATACCGGGAGAGACGAATCCTCTCCTATCGCTCATTGCCTCCATGTGAATCGGGACTGTACCTAAAAACCACCTGTTTGCACGACTCAGTAGAGCCGTGGTAGGGTGGAAATCAAAGCACAGTGGGAGACACACAAGACTCTATGACGATCTCGGGTCAACAGACTAAGCTGTACCAGTGTCACCAGAGAACTGCCATCTGACGTAAGGTATAATACCATCTGGGAGTTCTCGGTGAGTCCGTTCAGTGTACCCAGTCACCACTGAGCACCCGGATACCATCTCTGATGTCAAACACCAATGGATATGGGATCATCCATCGCCCATCACATGGGTCGAGAAGATATACGCTAGTCTACTCTAGAATATCGATGCCCCGTCTCGATATTCCCACGACTAGGAACAATGAAGGATGTACTCATTGACTACCCAGGCCCCACTTGTATGATTTACATCATAGTCCTGGAAGTCGAGTACATATCCTAAGGGCTTTATCAACATGTAATAGAGAGACTGCAAGTATACATGTTAAGATAAAGTGCAACCAGATAGCGTACTATCATGTCGAGCAAGAAAATCCTACCTATATATGTCCCAGCATCCACTACAATATACATCTCATGTACAGTAATGGCCTCTACGGCATACATATAACTCACAAGGGGTATCCTTGTGATCCGTCACGAGTTTACTTTAGATGTTGCCGTATCTTTTTATTGTTGCAAACATTTAGATTAATGTTTGCATATAGAAATTCTGAGCTAGAAATCATCATTTTGTGCATTAATTATGACGCATGCAAACCTAGTGACTCATGGTCTCTTTTATTGTGCATATTGTAAGTGCACGGCGGCGCTCCGGTCGTCAATCCGTCGGCCAAATGCGGAAGCGGTGATAAACTTTAATTTTGCGAACTTTGCAAACCGGCACCACCGCGCACTAAACCCCGGATCGGGCCATTAAACTTGTCCTAGCTAACTAACAAGATAGGGAAGAGATATACCGAGTGATCCGAGTCCTCCGGTCTTCTCGTCATCGTCCCGATCTCCCGTGGAAACTCCGGTCGTCGCCTCCTTGCCGGAAGGGCACCACATCGTCTGTATCTTTTACGGGCTCCCGCCTCTATACCGAGGCAACTCGGGCACGAAGCTGGCTAGTCGACGTGCCCAAGATTTGCTGTAGAATGCAGTGTAGATGATGCTTGTCTCATTTGGGGTTTGTAGTTGCCTTGATGGAGGAATAAGGTTATGGAAAAATGGTGCTTTCATTTTTCCAAAACTAGAAGTATGAGATGAAGAAATATGTGCTACCACAAAATGGAAATTTCTCCCCTTCCTCAACTAAAGTGGCCGGCCATTCTCCTATGTGGAAATGGTGGAGAGCAAAAGCAAATCATGAAGGGAGGTGAGTGTAGGATAAAGCAAGAGGTGACCACAAACAAAACATCAACCATGCAAACACCTTAATCAACCCATACCCATTCAAATCACAATTAATGCAAGTGATGGATGAAAGATATCATAATCAATAAAATTTCAAAAAACCCCTCCATAAATGTTATTTGCACAATTGCAAATAACCCCTCCATCGGAAAAGTCCGGCCGGGAAAGAACAAACGAAAACCGGCCGGAACGGAATGCAAACTGGCAACTCCAGAAAACTGGTCCCGTAATAAATTACAGGAAAACCCCATACTGTGCATACACACCCGCATCTGTATTCCGTCCGGATACAAATGCAATGAGACAAAATCTACACTGTACTATACTAGGATCCGGCTTAAAACAAAGCCGGCTAGTAATGTTCGTCCGATCCTGATCCGTGCAATACCGTACGTATCTGATCGAACCTTGCCATATAACTATACGGCCTCTAGTACAAACCGTCCAATCCTGATCCGTGCAATACCGCACGTATCTGATCGGACCCTGCCATATCTCCATACGGCCTCTACAGCGTTTCGCCCGAAAGCCTGAGTAACTGAAAGTGTGGTGGACTCTAAAGACTCGTCAATACAATGGCTGTGGATTTAACCACTAGCACGTCAGAGGTATAAGCCAATAAGTAACGGGCCATTAGCTATTGACTAAAAGGGACGTCGATGAGCGAACTCATCCTGACACCCTACTGAGCCTGTCAGTGACAATATCCGTACAGTCCGGTCCGTTTGTCTATGAGCATCGCATGTCGGGCCTAGGGGGTTGGTAAAAGTCAGACCCCCAAAAGCGGTACAAGTCGTGTCGGAGTGTAGCCCAGAACACCCTGAGATACTACTGGAATACCTACCAGTAAATCTCCTGCCTTCGCCAAGGACTTCGTGTAATGGCTCTCCTAGACACAGCGCGACCTCACCCCCAATACCGGGAGAGACGAACCCCTGAAGATCCGCTCACTGCCTCCATGTGGCTCGGGACTGTACCCAACTAAAACCTGTTTGCACGACTCCTTTGAGCCGTGGTAGGGTAGCAATCAAAGCACAGTGGGAACTCACACGAGACAAATGACGATCTCAGGTCGATGAACTAACCTGCATACATGTCACCAGGGAACTGCTATCTAACGTCAGGTATAAGACCAACTAGCATGTTCCCGGCGAGTCCTGTCCGGTGTACTCATAACCCAATGAGCACCTGTATACATCTTAGGTGAACCAACTGACACCAGTGGCTTGTGAGACCGGCCACCGCCCCTCGTCGGGGTCTCGACTGTATACACTAGTCTACTCTGGAGAATCGATGCCCTGTCTCGAAACTCCCACGGCTAGGGACCTTTTAAGGATATGCTTGTAGACCCCAGCTCTCACGTATATGATCGCCCTCATACTGCTGGTCGTTAAGCAAGAATCCTAGGGGCTCTATCAACGTGCAATAGCGACCTGTCAGGTCACCTAAAGCAGTACACGATGATAAAGGTAAACCAGATAGTATACTATCATCTCGAGTAAGACTGTCGTCCCGGGATAGGTCCTCCCTCAATCATTGCAATCACGTGCCTGTGATCCAATAATTGACTCTGAGGGCATTATCTCCAACAATCTCCCACTTGCACTCAAGGCTAATTATTGCGATGTCGCATACTCACAGCCCGTATGATACTGAACACCCAACTCCTCTACTAGTCAGTCTCACAAAGCTCGTTTGCGAGACTATTGCGTTCGAGGAATAGCCTCAGCGAGTGGATCCGCTCTGATGTTTCTTTCTATGTCTCTCTAAATCTCAAGTTCGCGGAGAATGCTATCTCCCGAAATGAGCAATACCTGTCTTAGAATGTCTGGACGTCTGATGGGACCTAGCACATAAATGAACTCCAAATCCAAACTTCTTAGACTGTATCGTCAACTGAGCTTAATCAGTATCCTGCGCCATGCCACCCTCAGTATTGCCTTGGACCACCTGTCCAAAATACTGCACCTCGTCAGAAGGAAAACTATAACTCTGACAACCTCCTTGTCGTCCATGTCACCTTGGAAGCCTGGAATGATAACTGTCTCCCGAATGA
The DNA here is from genome assembly GCA_030015575.1 of Agapanthus africanus. NCBI lineage: Eukaryota > Viridiplantae > Streptophyta > Magnoliopsida > Asparagales > Amaryllidaceae > Agapanthus > Agapanthus africanus. The sequence goes on along the minus strand of CM057344.1, from coordinate 156,716,844 downwards.
GGCGGTCGTTATCATATCCCTAAAACATCCACTTATGTTCTAAAGCTGCTTTCGACTGTTCCTCCAGGATTGGATCAATATCAACTTATTTCATCTAGTGCAAGAACAACATCTGGTGTGGTACTTGACATCTCATGATTGACTCAATTGCCTAAGCAAGTGATCTGCCAATCATACACGTCCCTCTCTACTTTAGTCTATAAGACACCTTTAGAGAGGGTGACTCCTTCACCTGCAGGTATACTACCATGCCAGGAGTCAACCATTCTAAATACTCATAGAATGCTGTCTAAGTACCCTGATTGGGAAACCACCCAAATCTAGATCTAAAACCATAGATCTAGTAACCAGAATGTCGGATATTATATCCAAGTCCTTTGTGGAGAAACCACTGTGTGACGACCAAAGTATAACCGATCGTTGTATAGGAATATCACTTCCTACTACCTTCTCAATAGATCCATCCCTTATTCTGATGACGTCAAACCTATGACTGTCACATCAGAAATAGATGATCTATCTCCGCTATATCTGCTTTAGTCTATAAATAGACATAAGCCTGATATCCACTAATGCTTCCGCTGCTCCCACTGACTACGACAACCCTCTGGCAGAGTCATATAGATGTGCACTTCTAAAGCTAGTTTAGAACGACGCTATACTCATCCTCCTGCCGGGTCTCGCAGTCTGGAACAACAACAATGGCAAGTGTGGGTAAACAAGAACTTCCCTGTCACCGTCCTTGAGGCTACCGGAGTACCTCTCGGGTGCCTGAAGTTACCCACCGTATCTGCGGAGTGGCCAATGGAATGTCAAATCAGATTGAATCTTTAGGTTCCTTATCAAATCTTCAGTAATCGTTTGCGGTTCTGGAATCACTTCCAGTTCTACCATACTCCCAGTACTGTTTTTTTTTTGTTGAAAAAATCCATTTTTATTAAAACTGTGGCGAGTCTCGAGTAATATTACTATTGATCTCCCAGATGGTAGAAAATCAACCCTCGTCATAGCCTGGGTCAACCCACAAACAGCCATTACAGAAACGTGCCTTGAGTTATCCAGAGTCTGGTTTTAATCATAAGCCGGACAACTCCCCGTACCTTAACAATGTTAAGATATGAACTGTACTATATCCAATATAGAACCAGAGGCACTGATTTAATTGAACCAGATTCAAATCATGCAGCTATCTCCAGTGCATGTCAACTAAATGGAAGGAGGCCGATCAGCGTCACTCAACTTAGGAATGCTTCCAATTATGAGTAACCTGAAAGAGAAGCAATTTCTCTTTATCATTACTATCAACTGAGTACCATACACAAGTATCTACATCTTCGATCACTTTGAAGAATCCCGATACTTGCTACACTTGGTTCTCTACTCTATTCAAATACTTATAACTCCTCAAAACTTAGACCCTGTGTTTCTACGAAACACATGTCTAAGAACTAGAGAAGTTAAAAGTAAACAGAATATAGTATGAGGACCAACCCCTCTGTCCTAATGGACACTGGACAACATACATTACTCTGTATAAGTCCGCTGAGTCTAACAACTCTTTCACTGTGTGTCGTAGGTTGAAAACTGTACTTATGGTTAAGAAGAATTACACCGCTATTTAATGCTCCTTACCTAACCATCCACTGATATAGTTAAATGTCATCGACATAATATCAAAAGGTATATCTCACTCTATGAAAATAGACGTACAGATATATCAATTTGAAATTGGTGCACAACAGCGGATATTCAAAACCAAATATTTGCCGACCGGCAAACAGCCCGGATGATCTCCTCAAATATCACCGATTACAACGAATCCCGATATAATGAGGATGATCAACCTATTCCCAATAACTTACTCCCACTCATCATCTGTAAAACCATACAGATGTGAGAATCAAACCTGGTAAATACATACCCTGGAGCAAGTGTCCAATCGGGAAATCAGTTTTCTTTTAACAGTACACAGTTGAACTGAAACATTGAAATGTTTCGATGGGGTATCCTGGTATTCCTAGTAATGCCTCTACCATTATCCAGATTCACAACTATAACCGTATAATTCTTTGCCACCTCTCCAAATCCCTTTATATTTCTTTAGTCATTACCTTCTGCACACCCCTTAGGCCAAATGGTTTTCTTCCTTCCCTACCGTTCGGCACCAGCCTATGGTTTGGAAGAAGACTATCCAATAAGCATAATGGGTGTACTGTCCTAGTCCTAGGAGCACTCGCAATGCGAGAGAAGGCGAAGATAAAAGACAACCGAATAAACCTTATTCCTATTTCTCCTGGACCAGAATCCATCCCCGAACTGGAACAAGTTCCTTTCGAGTTCGTATATAACCATACGATGGAGTATCCAATAAACTGTGGATCTTCGTAGTGATACGGAGTGTCCTGGAGAAATACAAAGGTGATTTAGGATTGGCGAAGAAATACTTGGTTTGGTCGTGAATATCAGTCGCAATTTACTTTGCCCTCTTACTAATCCCTTGCTTTGTCTTAATCTTAATACCTTCTGCACACCATCGTTATGCTAATTGGTTTTCTTCATTCCCCACTGTTCGGCACCAGCCTAAGGTTTGGAAGAAGACTATCCAATTTGCATAATAGGTGTACTATCTCCTAAACCAAGGAGTACTCGCAACCTGAGAGAAGGTAAAAGGAAAAGACAACTGAATAATCCTATCCGTTTTCTTCAGAACCGGAAACCATCCTCGAATTCCTTCGAGTTTGTATCTAACCATACGATGGTTTTGTCCAATGGAAGTGGACGTTCGTAGTAATACGGGGTGTCCTGGAGAAAAGGGTAAAAGTAGGAGTGGCAATGAGGTCTGCAACTCTGACAATCCAAAAGCCAGTGTTAAGAAGGTTCGGTCAACTTGGTCACTGAGTCATAGTCTTAGGGTCGGGTCAATGGTCGCTGCCAGAGAGAGAGAGAAAAGAAACACTCAGCGTGCACTCTAACCTAGATCAGAATAGTTACCAATTTATCTAATCAGGAAACCTCCCACTGTACCTCAAATTCTCCTCCAAAACTGAAAGAAGAATTAGTCGGGGTCACCCGAGGAGTAAACTAACTCATCAGTGGGAATCGGGATCCAACTATCATCGCATGACAACGTGACGGAATCCGCTCACGCTATCACACTCCAGAAGGTATGCGCATATCTGGCAAGTTTCAGTACTTTTGAAACTCCGGATGTGATTTTTACCCCATGCTCTTATGACCTTGGCGTGAGGTCAAAATATCATAAGTCACATGTCAAGTTCTACCCATCATTGTCCAGGTTAATTTGAACCCACCCGTACATACCCTTGACGTAGGCCAAAATAGTAGTACGACTGTCCCAAACCAACGCATCTATCTATGCAACAGATAAATACCCGGCAACTACCAAACACTATGCCTTGGCGTGAGGTCAAAATACATAGCTTGAATACTACCGAATATTTAATTGAAATGATGGAGGGCTACGAATGGTTTCTGGTGAAAACCTTTAACGTAATGAACTTGATATCGTTGAAGGAACGGATAGCTTTTTAGAAAATATAGTGACGAAAACCTTTACTAAAGAGGTCACTCCCGGTGAAGGGATCTCGGCTCTTTCCCCGTAGAATGGGGTGCAGGATATTCCAAATGAATACCACGATGCAAAGCAAAAGTAATCGGCTATAGTGAAGTTAGTACCCTGACGCAAACTTCTGTCCAAGGGGTCACTCCCGGTGAAGGGATCTCGGCCCTTGCCTCGTCGACTGAGGAGCAGGATATTCCAAATGAATACCACGATGCAAAACAAAAGTGAACGTCTTTACAATAACAGCTTTTTGAAAAGCGTTCCAACAACATCAGATTAGGTTTGTTTAACTTGCATTGATCCGAATCAACGTAGTCCCATCAATTGATCACACCACAAAGAACGAAAATATACTGACGTACGTATATGCCATCCGCATTTGCCACTGGGTCCCGTCATCACCCGTTAGGTTAGCTAACTAACGGCAGAGCGGGGACTGGACTAGCGCGGATGAAAAACATATACAACATCTACTAATATATATACCAATATATATTATATTTCGCTCAAGGCGTGAATAAAATGCAACATCACAGAAATGTACAGCATCACAGAACAATACAGATATCTGGGATCCCCGGGTTTCACAGAGCCACTACTGAAAACCCGACATTCCCCTGGTCGTGTGGATAGCATGTGCAATGAAATCCTAGACCCCTACGGGCGCGGCAAGTTACCCGCCAAAACCTGAAGCGAGGCAGCCCCCTTCAGCGCCGTGAATGGACCACCCAGCACTTCACGGAATCCGGCAACTTGGGCACCCCTCCTGGGTCATCCTAGTACAGAAAGTAAAATATACATACAACGGGTACATCGACCGCAACCTGGTCGTGCCCCAAAATAATAATACAAACAGGCAGTGATGGCAGTCCACATGTCGGACGCTCGCCCCACAATATCAAATGTACATGATACAACAGAAACTGTACTAGCATTGCATCCAAGCTATCCCCACCGACCGATCCGCAACATCACAGCAAAACACAGAACATCAACGTGAAAGTCAAGTTCGCAAATCCGTCTAACCGGGCTATAGCAGTTAGACCGGATTTACCGATCGAGTGACATTCACGGTCGCAGATATAATGTAAATACTGTGAAATAATGTGTTTAAAATATCCGATCGATCAAAAATTAACAAGTGGGCCCCCAAGCAATACTGTAGCAGATCAAGAAATTCTGGGCCCAATATTAATATTCCAAAACCCCTAAAATCAGCCCAGAAGCCCACTGGAGAAGTTTGACACATTGACCATTCTAACCTGCGGCGGAACCGCGGCAACAAGGGGGGTTTTGCCGCGGTTCCGCGCTCCGCCTGAAGGATCAATGTCTCGAATTTTCCCAGAACTCTTAGAACTTCTAGTACATCAATTTTCTACAACCTGAAAAATTTTTAGAGACAGAAAAAATTTGACAGAAAACTGATGTGAAGAAAAACGTGGTTTTTTGGAATTTTGGTCGATCGGAAATGCAAACACATCAAACGAAGCTAGACGAAATTAATGGCGAGGCTCTGATACCACTGTAAGTGCACGGCGGCGCCCCGGTCGTCAATCCGACGGCCAAATGCGGAAGCGGTGATAAACTTTAATTTTGCGAATTTTGCAAACTGGCACCACCGCGCACTAAACCCCGGATCGGGCCATTAAACTTGTCCTAGCTAACTAACAAGATAGGGAAGAGATATACCGAGTGATCCGAGTCCTCCGGTCTTCTCGTCATCGTCCCGATCTCCCGCGGAAACTCCGGTCGTCGCCTCCTTGCCGGAAGGGCACCACATCGTCTGTATCTTTTACGGGCTCCCGCCTCTATACCGAGGCAACTCGGGCACGAAGCTGGCTAGTCGACGTGCCCAAGATTTGCTGTAGAATGTAGTGTAGATGATGCTTGTCTCATTTGGGGTTTGTAGTTGCCTTGATGGAGGAATAAGGTTATGGAAAAATGGTGCTTTCATTTTTCCAAAACTAGAAGTATGAGATGAAGAAATATATGGTACCACAAAATGGAAATTTCTCCCCTTCCTCAACTAAAGTGGCCGGCCATTCTTCTATGTGGAAATGGTGGAGAGCAAAAGCAAATCATGAAGGGAGGTGAGTGTAGGATAAAGCAAGAGGTGACCACAAACAAAACATCAACCATGCAAACACCTTAATCAACCCATACCCATTCAAATCACAATTAATGCAAGTGATGGATGAAAGATATCATAATCAATACAATTTCAAGAAACCCCCTCCACAAATGTTATTTGCACAATTGCAAATAACCCCCTCCATCGGAAAAGTCCGGCCGGGAAAGAACAAACGAAAACCGGCCGGAACGGAATGTAAACTGGCAACTCCAGAAAACTGGTCCCGCAATAAATTACAGGAAAACCCCATACTGTGCATACACACCCGTATCTATATTCCGTCCGGATACAAATGCAATGAGACAAAATCTACACTGTACTATACTAGGATCCGGCTTAAAACAAAGCCGGCTAGTAATGTTCGTCTGATCCTGATCCGTGCAATACCGTACGTATCTGATCGAACCCTGCCATATAACTATACGGCCTCTAGTACAAACCGTCCGATCCTGATCCGTGCAATACCGCACGTATCTGATCGGACCCTGCCATATCTCCATACGGCCTCTACAGCGTTTCGCCCGAAAGCCTGAGTAACTGAAAGTGTGGTGGACTCTAAAGACTCGTCAATACAATGGCTGTGGATTTAACCACTAGCACGTCAGAGGTATAAGCCAATACGTAACGGGCCACCAGCTATTGACTAAAAGGGACGTCGATGAGCGAACTCATCCTGACACCCTACTGAGCCTGTCAGTGACAATATCCATACAGTCCGGTCCGTTTGTCTATGAGCATCGCATGTCGGGCCTAGGGGGTTGGTAAAAGTCAGACCCCCAAAAGCGGTACAAGTCGTGTCGGAGTGTAGCCCAGAACACCCTGATTTACTACTGGAATACCTACCAGTAAATCTCCTGCCTTGGCCAAGGACTTCATGTAATAGCTCTCCTAGACACAGCACGACCTCACCCCCAATACCGGGAGAGACGAACCCCTGAAGATCCGCTCACTGCCTCCATGTGGCTCGGGACTGTACCCAACTAAAACCTGTTTGCACGACTCCTTTGAGCCGTGGTAGGGTAGCAATCAAAGCACAGTGGGAACTCACACGAGACAAATGACGATCTCAGGTCGATGAACTAACCTGCACACATGTCACCAGGGAACTGCTATCTAACGTCAGGTATAAGACCAACTAGCATGTTCCCGGCGAGTCCTGTCCGGTGTACTCATAACCCAATGAGCACCTGTATACATCTTAGGTGAACCAACTGACACCAGTGGCTTGTGAGACCGGCCACCGCCCCTCGTCGGGGTCTCGACTGTATACACTAGTCTACTCTGGAGAATCGATGCCCTGTCTCGAAACTCCCACGGCTAGGGACCTTTTAAGGATATGCTTGTAGACCCCAGCTCCCACGTATATGATCGCCCTCATACTGCTGGTCGTTAAGCAAGAATCCTAGGGGCTCTATCAACGTGCAATAGCGACCTGTCAGGTCACCTAAAGCAGTACACGATGATAAAGGTAAACCAGATAGTATACTATCATCTCGAGTAAGACTGTCGTCCCGGGATAGGTCCTCCCTCAATCATTGCAATCACGTGCCTGTGATCCAATAATTGACTCTGAGGGCATTATCTCCAACACATATGACACATTTGATGATGGATTTGAGTTTTGATATGATAAGGAGAGAGGGGGGGCTGCCATGATAGAGTTTTTGGTCTTGTAATTTTTCATAACACTCTCACTCTCATTATCATACAAAAAAAGAAAAAGAAAAGGCATCTTTTTCTTCTTCCTCCTCTAGCTCACAACCTCCCTTAATGGCATCATCTCTAACCTCCATCCATGCTATGGATGCAAGAGACAAAATTGTCACACACATTCTCTACTTCGCCTTGCACACGTCGGCTAACGAACTTCGTGCCCGAGTTGCTTTGGATGAAGCGGGTGCCCGTAAAAAGACTCGAAGATGTGGTGCCATTTCTGATGAGGAGATCGAGACCGGAGATACCGCGAGGAGCTTGGGATGGTGGCTAAGACCGAAGGAAACAGATCGATCGGTATAGCTTTTCCAACCCTTCTCTTGTTAGCTAGTTGTAGGTTAATAGTTCGATCTGGGTTTTAAGCATACGATAGCGCCGATTTAAAGTTTTGAAAAAGTTTTCATTTCCGCATTTTGGCCTCGGACAGACAGTCGGGGCGCTACCGTAGACTTACACAAACAACCCTAGAACTAAGGTTACCTAGGTCAAGTCTCTAGACCGCTACTAGACTTTTAAAGGACAAGCCGTAAGATCAATCATCTACCACCTCTTTACTACTCTTGTGGCCAGGTAAGTGCCAGGTAAGTGGGAGGTATCTGCTATACGAATCACCGAAAATAGCGGGCCTAATTAAGTAACCACTTGCCTTAGACACACTTGCCTAGGTACCACAAGAGTAATGCGGATAAGCGATAAATTACCCACGAACTTCCTCTGTCCTTATTGAGCGCGACAGTCCTTAGAGTCTTGTCTAGATATTTTTTAAATTAATGTAGGGTTGATGCAGATGCTCGGTTTGTGATTTGTGGGGCTCAGGAAGGGTGATAAAATCCCCACCTAATCTGAATTTGGTCTTTGCCCCTTAAATTCCGTATTAAAATATGCAAAACAAACCAATTACAAAATTTTGCAAAAAGATTTTTGAGCGGCAATATTTTGCAAAGAATCCTGTAGAAGAGATATTTTATTGGATTTCAGATGAGAGAGAAAGAGTTGATAAACTTACCAGAGATGTTTGGAACCCTAGATCCTCAATCCCGCTGCGCTTCCGCCGCGAATGTGGCTTATTTACCGCGGTTCGGCCACAAGGAAGAAAGATCAGTTTATGAAATTTTTCTTTGTGGCCTTCTGTGCTCCTCTGGATCTCGATGAATGTCTCTGTCTTTCTGTTTCCTCAAGTCTGTGACTCCAGATCTCCTTGCAAAATTCACACAATTCGTTAAATATACAATTTGCAGTTTTGTTTATTTTTATGATATAGATCGATTAAGAATTCAACACGAATAGTAAGACAAAAAAATATTACGCATGTATCCCCGGCAACGGCGCCATTTGATTGATGTAGAAAAAGTGTTTGTAGTGTAACCGCAATCAATAACGGTGTTGCGTGTAGCTAGACCGAGATGAGTACGGGTCGTCCTCTGGGAAACATTGAATATTTTATTCTTACTTTAGGCGTGTTGAGAAAGAAAGGAGGAAGAATAAAGAATGGTGAAGAATGGTTGTAGGATCTAGATCTACGTTAAACACGGATGCGAAATATAGATCTAGATTAACTATGGATGTAGGTTTTATAGTAGAAGGGGGTTTGTAGGGTTCATTAAGATTCAGTAGTCATGGATGATTAATTAAGGATTGCTCTTTTTATCCTTTATAGATTTAAAACTAGATCGACGGTGATGCATGTAGATTACGGTTTCTGGAGGGAAAAGGGTTTCCACTCTTAACCCCTATCTCGACATGGAACTCTGTTCATATCTAGATTTTACCAAAACAATTGTTAATCTAATGTATAATTGTGGTCGCGATTATCAATGAATTGATAGCGCGCCCAATTAGGATGTTAATTATTCTTTTGATAGAGTTTATAAACTTTATAAGACTTAAAAAGAGTTTAAGTATCTTCATTATCCATTAACCTACCCTAATCCCATGAACCCTAACAACCGAAGAATTACTCGCGCATGTTGGGAGAAGAAGAGATGGAGAAGGAAATCATATTAAAACTACAAAGAAATAGAATAAGAAAAATAACTACCTTTATTAATCAACAAAATTCATTTACACTTTGTTACCTTAGAAAATGATTACAAAATGCTAGTTTTGCTTCTCGATCTCTTCTAAGGAGGTAGATGAACCGTTGATGATCAGCCTGGATGCGTGAGCCTGTCGCGGGTTTCGTGATCTCTTTAGCTTGATGATTTTTCCAAGAGGCTCTCGGTCCTTATTTATAGTCCCAGAACCAGAACCCTAGCTTCCTAATTTGGAAACCAGTAGTAAAGATCCGAACAGCAAAATCCCAACTCCCAACTCTTCTGATACGCGCCGGAACCACGGCCAATAGGTGGGTTTGGCCGCGGTTCCGCGTCTTTATAGTAGGATCTTTGGTTTGTTTTTCTGGGGATTCATCCTGATGACACGTGGTGATCTTTTGAATATCTGGACACTAAAAATCTTTTCTACGTCATTGTCAGACTTGATTTCTTTAGTTTACTTTCTTAATTAGGCCGGTTTGTTTCGCCAACTTTGATTTCCTTGATTTCAGTCCTGAGAATTCTGCACAATAACTCAACAAATAATATTAGTTTGTTTTATGGAGATATTAACTTAACCATTAAGAATTGGTCAAAGGCTTTTAATAAGATAAGCATATTTAAATAGGCCAAATGTTACATGGATATTATATGCTTACTTTTTCCTACCAGATGTTAATTATAATATATAAACACATGAAAATAGTAGTTTTACAGATAAATTCTCATATGTATCATATATTGTAATAAACACCTTTTATTATATATAAATAGTAGGAAAAATGTCATATTAAATATGAAGTTTTATCAACTGAACATTGACAAAGTGAAGATTGAGGTCATTTCCAATCTCCCTCCGCCCAGATGCGTCAAAGACATCCGAGCTTTTCTTGGCCATGCCGGTTTTTATAGACGGTTTATCAAGGACTTTAGCAAGATTGCTAGTCCCTTGACTCTTCTACTGGCCAAGGACACCACATTTGATTTCAACTTGAGCTGTATGACTGCGTTCAAATCGATGAAAAGTCACTCACTTCTGCTCCCGTTCTTTCTTCTCCTGACTGGACGTATCCCTTTGAGATTATGTGCGATGCATCCAACTTTGCTATCGGTGCGGTCCTAGGACAACACATTGATAAAATGCCGCACGTAATCTACTATGCTAGCCGAACCCTGAATGATGCCCAACTGAATTACACAACAACAAAGAAGAAATTCTTGGCTGTTGTGTTTGCATTAGAAAAATTCAGGCCCAACTTGATCGTCTCTCCAGTCATTGTCTACACAGACCATTCGGCTTTGTGACATCTTTTTGCAAAGAAGGACGCAAAATCTCGGTTGATATGTTGGATTCTCTTACATCAAGAGTTTGACCTTGTCATTAAGGACAAAAGATGATGTGAAAACGTAGTGGCCAATCATCTTTCACGACTTCCTTCTTCGCCGACGCTTCCACTTCCCACTAACGACGTTTTTCCGGATGAACAACTCTTGACAGTATCGTGCGAACCCTGGTTCGCAGATATTGTGAACTGTTTGGCAATAGGATTACTACCCAATGAATGGTCAAGTCAGGATAGACTTCGATTCTTATCCTAAGTAAAACATTTTTACTGGGACGAACCCTATCTGTTCAAGTACTGTCCCGACAAGATTATTCATCGGTGTGTTTCTGATAATGAGTTCAAGAGTGTGCTGTCGTTTTGCTACGATCAAGCATGTGGCGGGCATTTTGGCCCAAGAAAGACAGCCGAGACGATCTTGCAGTGTGGCTTCTACTGGACACAACTCTTCAAAGATGCTCATGATTACTGCAAGACTTGCTCCCGGTGCCAACACTTGGGCCAGATATCCAGAAGAATGCCGCTCCAACCAATCTTGGTTGTCAAGATTTTCGATGTTTGGGGAATTGATTTCATGGGGCCGTTTCCCAGCTCTTTTGGGAAGCTGTATATTCTTCTAGCTGTTGATTATATCTCTAAATGGGTCGAGGCAGTGCCAAGCCGGACTAACGACAACAAGGTTGTCGTTAGATTCCTTAAGAAAAACATCTTTTCCCGGTTTGGGCACCCCCGCTCGATCGTTAGCGACAATGGAACGCATTTCTGTAATAGGACTTGATGCGGAAATACTCCATTAATCATAAGCTATCCACACCCTACCACCCCCAAACATGTAGTCAAGCCGAAGTGTCTAATCGGCAAATCAAACAGATTTTGGAGAAAATGGTTTCCAAAAACCGTAAGGATTGGCCTTTGAAACTCACTAATTGTAACGTTTTGAAAATCGTTTCGGTGAAATTTCAAAAAAATCGGTAAAATAAGGGGGTTTTCTGTAAAAAGTCAAAATACAAATATCTTATTATAAAAATTAAATATACATATTCTAGCTATGTAATTGCTATTATTTGGTGTTTATTGAGCCGCTGGTGAAATTTCAAATTTTCTGAAAAAAATATTATTTTATTATTATTTTAAACCGTCACCAATACATTTAATTAGGGAAAATTACAAATTGGAATGAGTTGAAACAAATTTTGTGCATCATAAAACATTAAATAAAATTTTATCATATGGTGTTTGGAACAAAATCATTTACCAAAACGGTTTAGAAATTATTGAAGAAAAAAGGCTTTTTTTTAGCGTAAATGGATGTTTGGGGTATTTTATTTATCATTTTTCATCACCCCACACCCGTACCCACACCCACACACCCCCATTCACTTATCCCCTTGAAGAATTCAGCAGCCCCCATTTATTTTCCCCACTTGAATTTCAAAGGAAAGAAATGAAAGAAAAGAAAAGAAAATGGAGAAATGAGGTGGACCTTTGACCTTGAATTGACTTTGACTTCTTCCCCCACTTTCTCTACCTCCCTCTCTCTCCTCTCCTACTCCAATTCTAGCAGCCCCCCCTCTCCTACTGCAGCAACAGCCCCCCCCCCCCATTTCCCTTCTCTTTTCTCTTCAAAACTTCATCAAAAATTGCCCCAAAATCCATCAAAAAAATCCCAAAATCCAAATCCGACTCCTACCCATTTTAGCTTAGCCCGTATAGCATGGATCCTTGTGAAAAGAGAGCATTTTGGAGGGCCATGGATGCTTGTGGGATCTTCAATTTGTTTGGGTAAATTCTAACCCTTTTGCTTAAATTGTTGTTAATTGCTTGTAGTTAGCTTAATTAAGTGTTAATTTGGTTTTATATGGGTTCAATTGTATGATTAAGGAATTCTAGTTAGGGTTTTGTTTTGAAATTGGGTTGTGATCACTTGTGCATGGTTTGTGATGTGAGCTAACATCTTGAAAAAATTGTTAAAATTTATCTAGTTGCATATTACAAGTTGTTACTTGAAAAATGTCCAAATTAAGCTTTTTTGTGCAAACTAGGGTTTTATGAAATGCATTTATATGTGAGATTAAAAATATCGTTAGGGTTTTTATCATATTACTAACTTTATTAAGTGTAGTTTAACACTTTAGTTCATGGAAATCCAACCTAAATTGTAGTTTGTGCATTTTTGCTATGAAATTGTTAAAAAGGGTATTTTTGTAAACTAGAATATTAGGGTTTCTGGAATTTAATGAGATTAAATTCCGGAAATTGTTTATATGACTTATTTAAGATATTTAATAAATATATTGGCCGCCACATTCATTTAAACATCATGTTTTGTTCAAAAACGGCGAAATGTGCTTGTTAGATTTTCGGAAAAATGACCTTTTAAGTGAAATTGGGGTTTTTGTGAGTTTTAACCTAGTTTATATTAAAATTAGTGTTCGTGAATGTGCAAATGAGTGTGATTGGATTTTTCTCGATGGTTTGACGTTTGTACATCGACATCGAGGGTTGGTTTGACTATTCTTGCATGCGTAGGCGATAGGTTTGGACCTATACGTGATACGCGTGCCGATTTGATTTTCGTATGCCGTTTCGATTTCGAATTTAGTTTTAATGCGATACGGTGCATTATGATATGTAGGTACCCCATGCGGACTTCGAGACGACAAGAAAGCGCGTGGCGACGTCGGCACCGGCGAACGAGGACCAGATGAGTAGATTTATATCTACGGGGAGAAGTCGGATGGATGGCGTATAGCACCCCCGCAGTCCGTGGTGGTGTATACGGATGCGTATACACACCAACATTTATTATATGTTATTTGGGATTAATAACGTTGCTTAGGATGGATATTGGTGTGTTGGATTACCTTAGTGTAGCGAACCCTAGGGTAGTGTTGCACTACACATACACATACACATACACACATACATACTTGCATACATTCCTATTGATATGCGCTCATGGGATTCTTTATAGTTATGTGTTCACATGGGTATGGGACTATGTGTTCACATACGGATTGAGGATGATACTTGGGGTTGAGCTGAGTCGATGAGATTTGATTGAGGCCGTGAGATCGGTGATATTGCAGGACTCGTATTTGAGATAGGACATGATGTTGTAGCGGGTCCTTGACGTAGTGTTTCACACACGTCCATGCATACTTAGGCGGTATCAGTATGGTACTAGACGTAGATCAGTACCCCGATCATGATAATTTATAAAGAGGATACCAGGTGAATAGTATGATGAATGTGATATTGACCCGTACCCAGATTTGGGATGCCGTACGACGGATTTACGTACGAGCTATATTGATGATTGATCCGCACTCTTGACTTGGGATGCCTGATTATAGATATGGTATCGGCTATGATATTATTGAGGCGGGATCACCGACTATACATATACAGGTATGTATACGTATCGACTCAGATGATAGGCGGTTTCCTTACCTGTAGTTCAGCTCGTTAGCTTAGCCCTTTAGTTTAGTTTAGTTATTAGATTAGATTCGATTCTTACCTATTTCAAAAAAAAACTAACGAATCGTAGGTATTTTAAAAGGCAGCCCAAGGGATCCTACGGATATTTCAAAAGACGTATCTTTTCATAAAAACACCGTAGCCCCTGTTTTCAAAACCCCATGATTCGTGTTATTTCAAAAGGCACCATTTGTAGGACTTATATTAGTTTAATACTGATTAGTTATCGTTGTGTCTAGTATTCTGCTTCCGCACATTATTGCTGTTCGCTCTGCCCCGCATACTTATTTTGCTGCATACTCCATTATTGATATCATGCTGTTAGGACACCAGCACCATTACCGATGATGCGTATGTACCACATACACTTACTTGCCGGCTCACACACATCTTCATCGGTAATTGCCATGTTACGTACACTTAGAAAATACTATTGCTTGGCTTAGCTTGTTAGTTAGTAGTTGATATGATATTAGTGTACCTGGGTTATATGCCAGTTTAGACATTGTAGTTATTACTTGTCACTTCATGCATACTGTTATTCCATTGTTCATGCCTAGTTATTAATCATACATTGCAACTTGGTTATTGATACCATATACATTCATTAGCATTGACATATGCACTTGTGATGACTTCTTGAGATTTATGATATTTCTGGATTTCGGGGGAAAGCCACAAAATTTCTAGACTTATTAACCTTTTAAAATATGTAAATTGCGGTTTTCTAGTGATGTAAGTGTCGTCCACCATGAGTTTGCTGTGGTTTTCGAGATCCGTGTCGAGGAGTGGAGGAACCGTCATGGGTACATGGTGGGCCCGGTATGGTACCCCGGGGCAAGATGAATGTGGTGTTGACGTTGAGCCTGGCAGGGGACCGATTACCTACCGGTGATATTACCCGACGCGTCGGATATCCGGAGGATACCGTCATGGTCTTGAGATGGATGGTAGGGGCCGGTCTGGACTGACGGCGTCCTAGATATTAAGATTGAGACATTGATATTTCGAGACAGTGAGATTTATGTTTTGTGTCGATGCTAGACACTGTTGATACTGATTTCATTATGATACCTCAGTTTAAAAATATGAAGGAAATCTCACTAATTTATGAAAACAGTTTCTTCATTTACATGTATTCTGTTTTCATGCATTCATACCTCATTCATATGATATATTGCTACCTGAGGCACTGACACGGGCATGAGATTTCACTCGGTTAGATATTACCCTAGCCATTGTTATAGGCTGCTTGTTATGTATATTTTTGAGGTTATATTATGATCATTGACCTAGGTTGCGTTATTTATGCGATTTCTGTGCGTAGATGTTTTTCTATTCACGAGTTGGCAACTCACCCCCGTTGTGCCCCAGTTTCTTGCAGGTTTGCCGTACAGGTTTCATTACGGCGTTGCGGGCTCAGTTTCATTCGGGTGACTTGCTAGTAGGTGGGTTTTTCTTGTATCGTACCCATCATATTACCTTGTATAATATTATTCAGTTGTATCTAGTAAATTCCATCAACCAAACATATATTTTTGAGATAGAGACCAGTGTTGTTTATTCTTTCGACCTTAGAGTCGCTCGTTATGTTTCTGGTGGTTTTGAGTTTCCTTTTGAGTTTTGATCCTCGCCGTTGGCGTTGTACATTATATTGCTTGTGTGGTTGTGACCGTCGATTGACGAAGAGCTAGCTCCCGCTTGGGGATGCCTTTTTCTTGATTTCGTATACTATTCATGTTGTATCCCGTTTGGGGGCCTGTATTTACAAAGGAGACTCTGCCGAAATTTTCAATAAATTTTTGATGTTTTTTTTAAACCACATAATTCGGCTTATGCTATTGAAACAACTTGCTTTAAGTTGGTTTTTCCTGCACTCTACTACTTTTCTTGGTTTGGATTTCTGGGTTTTCGGTTTACTTGGATTACGTACGTCTCGAGACGTTCGTAGTTTAAGTGCCGGTCATGTTCCGTACTTTCGGGTCGTGACACTAATGCCCTTTGTGCATTTCGAACTGCTTATAAGACTGATCTTAGCATGTCTCCTTATCGGCTTGTTTACGGAAAGGCTTGCCACCTTCCAGTGGAAATCGAGCATCGTGCATTTTGGGCGATCAAAGAGCTGAATTTGACCCTTGAAGATGCGAGCAACCATCGGAAGCTGCAGCTCAACGAACTGAATGAGCTTCGGGATGAAGCTTACGAAAACGCGGTTGTCATTAAGAACCGAACGAAGGTGTTTCAAGATAAACACCTTACACGCAAAACATTCACACCTAGTCAACAGGTACTTCTTTACGACACCCGACTACATTTCCATCCCGGTAAACTCAGATCTCGCTGGAAAGGACCCTTTTTTGTGCGGACTGTATATCCGCACGGCGAGGTGGATTTTGAGAATCCATAGGACGGTTCGCTATTCAAAGTGAACGGACACAAGATAAAACCGTTCATCACCGCAGACCCATCGGAGGAGCTCCTGATATTGCAGGAGCCGCTTTACATTGACTAATCTTCCTCCGCTTACCACCAAACTTCGGTTATCTAGCCATAAACAGTGGAAACACTGTTTCAAATAAGTTTGGGGTATGTATATACAAATTTTTTTTGTATGCCTGGTAAAATTCCCACCTGTAATAATTTGTAAAATAATACAATAAAAAATAAATAAAATATATATATATATATATATGTAAATAAAAATAAAAAAATAATTTTTTTTAACAAAGGGGTATTGTTGTAAATATTCAGAACCATAAATAAAATAAAAATAAAATTTTAAATAAATAAAACTTTTAATTATTCCTTTTGGGGGGGCTAATGTACAAATAACCAAGAGCCCCTATAAATACCTCCTAGACCACTCTCTGCATTTACAGAACACTAATTTTCACCCTTAGAAAAACCCTAGCCGCCGCTGAAGAGAACACGAGAGGACACCTCCACGTCGCCGCGCTTCCGCCGCCCATCAGCCCATCTGCCGCGCAACCGCCGTGCTTCTGCCTCGTCTCCCTCTGAAATTTTCAGAGGAGCTTCGATCTTCTAAACTCTTCTCTGTAAATTTCATAGTTCTGTATTTTTCTCTCTGTCATGGCCCTACTTTGCAATTTGAACGGGATTTCTCCCAATTGTTTGCGCATGATATTTACGGTAGTTATTTCGGCGATGAGATCCAAAAGCGTGGATGGAATTTTTTGTTATTTAACCATCCAAACGGTTTCGCGCTTTCGGATCTTGTTGCGCGTTTCTATGATAGTATAGAGGAGGGTTTCTTAGCACAACACGGGTACATTAGCTTACTGTGGGGGGATCGTGAAATTTTAATCGATAGGGACTTCATCCATGAAGTCACTTTAATACCACGATTCCCCGTCCACGATCAACCCCTCCGCTTTGAGGACTACCTACCTTTAATGGGTAATGACTGTTCTAGGGAGCCTAGGAAGGGCATTCAGGCTTGCACGCTTTTTGCGAATGTTTTAACAGTGTGCCGTTGGGCACAAAACAATATTTTTGGCAGTTCGCACAACACCACATTTTTTACCCCATCCCTTTACATAGTGCACACCTTAATGACCAGAAACCCTAGCTGTGACATGTGCACTGTGTTGCTACACTTGATTGGCGCCGGCAAGAAGGCTGCCAATTATCCATGTCCGATGTTGGTGACACAACTGTGTCACCATTTCCTTCCGGTTGAGGAATTTGAATTTTACCTGCATGGTGGGGTTCCCATTCGGCCCCTTCCTGAGGGTGTCTCTACATACTACACACGACTTCATGATTTATGGTCGCGCACCAAGCCGGCCGAAGATGTGATGGCCAAGACACCCAGCTCGAGCTCCACAGCGAGCGATGAAGAGCTGACCCCCGCTGCGCAAGGACGCTTAATTAGACGAACTCATAGGGGGTAGAACGAGTGATAGGGATGCTGATGAACTTTGATCAGCGACTGCCGAGTCTGGAACAGGGAATGTCCACCATACTGGTAAGAGAGGAACGAGCACGATCGAGGGGACGGGGGACAGATAGGGGTGATGCTGGAACTAGTGAGGCCACGTCTAGGAGACGCCACAGGGAGCAGTGATGACACTGCTGTCAATAAGTTTGGGGGTAAGATTTGATTGTAAATAGTTATCCTTGCATTGCATCTTCATGTTTTATTTCTATTTTTGTAAATATTTGTTTTTCTTTGCATATTTAATTCCATATCGTTTTTTTTTGCATTGCATTAAAAAAATTAAAAAATTAAAAATTCTAAAAATGAAAATTTCAATATTGGCCATATTTGACTCAAGTTCAAAATAACGGTTGCCTAGTTAGAAAAAACTAGATCTTAAACTTAATAAATTAAAAACCCGAAAAATAACTTTCCTTGAAGTATAACTGTAGAAAATATACGTTTTAGCAGTTTATTTAGAAATAAGCAATTTTGAGTTCCGTTCTTGGGCTAAGTTAAAATGAGGGAGGAGTATTGAAGCTCTACTTGAAGAGTAAGTCTGAAAAATAATTCTGAATTTTAAGTCCAAATTCTGAAAATATATACCCTACAAATCGCACATACATGCACCTTGAAACTTGGGATAGTAGAGAATACCTAGAAATACTCTATCCTGAAAGCCTAGTATGAAAGAAAAACGGCATTTAAAACTAACCACCAAGAGAGCACCATTGAAAAATATATCCGGTCTTGAAATAAAAAAAAGAATAAAATACAAGATCTGGAAACTGCGATTTACGCTTTAAGCTCACACATTTAGTAATCGGATATTAGTGCCTCAAGAAGTTTTAATAGTCGCATGAAAGGTGTATGAGCAAAACCGTCCATCATTAATGGAAAGAATAATACTAGGTATTAAGGCAAGAGTATTATAGCTTGAACTAAACTTCCAAGTGTAGGGGTGATAATTACACACACGTAAGGATATATAATCGGAGTTTGGAGGAGAGATAGGAATGAAAAAGAGAGCTTATTTCTTCAGTAGAGTTAATAAAAATTCCATATTTGAGATTGCGTTCTAGAAGGAAAACTCAAGAGATGCGGAAAGCTTTATAAACTGGCAAAACATATAGAATCTTTAGTTAAATGAAAAGGAAGTGTGAAAAATACGGGTTGATGATTTTCTAAGTTAAAGGTGATAGGGTTCTTGCTAGAATGTTGAATTGTAGAATTAGAGTCAACGGCCAAATTGATCGGATTTTGTGGGTAGTATCCGCTGAAAACCCTAAGGAGACAACATTCCTCCTCTAGGGTAACCTAGAGGTTTAACTGCTTATTGCACGAGCTCAGTGCAATCGCGTTCCCTGCGAAAGTGAAGTTAGGACTATTTGGAAATAAAATGGCTTTGCTCGGGACGAGCAAAAGATAAGTTTGGGGGTATTTGTTCATATCAGATTTTTACATTTTTATACCGCCCATTCTTGATCACATTGCATATAGGTAGGTACTCTTGATCCGTGTTTGCTGAATAATTGCATGTTAAAGGTTCTCAGCTCTAAATAGTGAAATTCAGGAAAAGGCGTAACAAACTCAGGACTTCTGCCAACCACATATAAATATGGGTCTCCGCTCACTATCTGTATGATGCCGCATATCAGTTCAAGGGACAAAATGGCAAATCATTTGTCATTTCATACACAAAGCACAAGGGCAGCACAAGATCCAAGACTTCAACGCGGAGCTCAAGAAAATCATGGCAAAAAGTCCACATCATTTCACCTTTTACATTGCTGAAAATTTAGGAAAAAACTGAAGAGCTTTTAAGAAACCAAGTATACCAAATAGAAGAGAACAACACCATGGAGAAATACAGAAAAAATGAAGCTCCAATTCCACTATATGGCCGCGGAACCACGGCTAATATTGCACTTCTGCCGCGGATCCACGGCTGAGTCAACTCGTTGTTTGCTCGGGTTTTGAGGGTCGTTTTGTAACTTCATTTTGTATCACATTGTATCCCTAGTGTTTCATTTGCCTGCCTATAAATAGCCCAGTTCTAAGCCAAGTAAAGGGTGCTTTTCTTTGTATTAGATTTTAGGATAAGATCTTGTAGTTCTTCATCCTCTTCATCTTTCTCCATTAACATTGTAGTGAGCTTCATGACTGATAATGAATAAAAGAAGAGTTTCTTTTTATGTCTTGTAATTGTGTTATTTTACTTGCTTGTAATTTTCATTTGCTAATCTAGTTGTTATTTTTTGTTTGCTTTCTTTTTTCTTCTCTTTTTCTTTATCCTTACCACAATGATGCTTAAGTATGATCCTTGCCAAAGTGAGGTCTCAAATAGCCAGTTGTAATTTCCTAAACCTCTTTCTTTCTATCTTCTTTCTTTATTTTATTTTCTTTTTCCTTTTTAATGGGTGAGTAGTTTCTCACTTGTTAGGGTAGGATGAGGGAAGTTTGATAGAAGGAAATCTCTCTCTCTTTTCTTTGCTCAACATCTTAATTCGGACTCCCGTTATTTGAACCACAATCCGCTCCCTACGGCACCCTATCCTACATGATAGCGGTGATATCCTAGTGTGACCGGTTGTGGTTGAATTAACCAGAGGTTAAGGCGAAGAAGCAAGAACGGACGGACAATGACCAAAAGGAAGGAACTAAGCGTTAAAAAGCCTAGCTTATACTCGCAAGTTTCCTTCCTAGTCGTGCTAATCCCCGTTGTTGTCGATTACCATAACACCGATATTAAAAGTGGCAACGAAAGAAGTGAGCGACTCCTAACTCAAACTAACCTAATCCTAACCCTAACAAGCTCTCTTTATACATAATTTAGCACATAGTGAAAATAAACAAACCTGGACAAATTGGACTTAACTCGTTAAAACGCTAAGAAAAAGATTCTCATCTCCCTGCAGAAGACCCGTACTCAACTGGCTAGGTACTAAGCGAAACTGTCTTGATTTCGGTAATTAAAACTAAGCACGCAAAAACTCTAATAATCAATGATCTCGGGTCTACAGACTAACCTGTACCAGTGTCACCAGAGGACTGCTATCTGACGATAGGTATACTACCACATAGGAGTCCTTGGCGAGTCCTGTTCAGTGTACCTAGTCTCCACTGAGCACCCGTATACCATCTTTGATATCAAACATCAATGGATGTGGGATCATCCATCGCCCATCATATGGGTTAAGAAGCATATACGCTAGTCTACTCTGGAATATCGATGTTCTGTCTCGATATTCCCTCGACTAGGAACAATTAAAGGATGTACTTGTGAACTACCCTGGCCTCACTAGTACGATCTCCATCATAGTCCTGGTATTCAAGTACATATCCTAAGGGCTTTATCAACACGTGAGAGCAAGACAATATAAATACCAGTCAACATGTTAAGATAAAGGTAACCAGATAGCATACTATCATGTCGAGCAAGAAAGTCCTCTCTATATATGTCCAAGCATCCACTATAATATACATCATATATACAATAATGGCCTCTAGGGTATACATATAACTAATACCTGTCTCTCATTTGTGCCCATGGATCGTATACAAGAGTCAATATGGACATACTTGCAGGGCAGAAAAGTTTCATTTTCATTTTTTTATTTCTTCCCACGATACTCTATCTTTTCAGCTTTTTATATCGTGAAATTCATGATTGCTCAATCAATTCGGCTATTTATTGCGGTGCTTAATCATTTCAGCTATTTTTATTTCTCCCTATTTTTTTATTCTCGCTGCTTTTTATTACGAGTTGCCCTATCATTTCGGCTATTTTTCGCATGCAATTTTTTTGCGACTCGCCGAGTTTGTTGCAAGTCATAGACTTGAATTTTTGATACCAATCTTGGCATCAGCATCGCTACCACTGGGATATTTCCAGAAGCGAATCATCATTTGTCTTGAGAGGACCTGAAGTTTGACGCATGTTTAGGCATCATCATTGCTACAACTGGGATATTGCCAGGAGCGAATCGTCATTTTCCTTTGTCGATTTGAGCAAAGGTGGCTTAGCAAACAGGGTTAGGATCCTGTCGACTAAGGCTTTTTGATTTTATGAACTGTAAGAAACTCATAAAAGTATTTCTCCCTACGAGTCGAGAGGCTCTTGTAAGTGTATTTTCTTCTTAGGAATCGTAGGGATTCCTAAGTCTGTTTTCTCTTGCAAGTCGTAAGGATATTACAAGAGAGTTTTCTCCTTGTATGTCGATAGGACTTACAAGTGCTGTTCACCATATGGGGATATTTCTTGCCATCGGCGAAACTTTATGAGAACATATTTTGTTCATGCCCGTGGATTGTATATAAGAGTCAATATTGAACTACTTGTAGGGAAAGTTGGGGGATATGATGGATTAAGAACAGGTTTAGATCGCTATAGCTTAAGGCTTTTGAATCCTACAAACCATGAGGGTCTCATAGGGGGGATTCTTCTTACGAGTCGTAAGGATCTCGCAAGTGTAATTTCTCCATAGGAATCATGGGGATTCCTAAGTGTATTGCCCCTTTGTGAGTTATAAGGATCTCACGCAGGTATTTTCTCCTCACAAGGTCTATAGGATCTTGCAAGTGCTTTTTTTATAAGATTGCGCCCTTTCGGGTTTTCACAAACTCGCCGGCAGTCCTGCTGTTTTTACTCACGACACCCTTTCGGGTTTTCATCCATGCCTATTTTTCTTGTGGACATACCCCTTTTTTTGAATGACGAAACTCTTGAAAGTAGCTTCGTCGTAGGTGACCCGTCTGTTTACCAGTGGGATTTAGGGGTGGCTTCATCGCTGGAATAGCTGTGTAGGGACTTGAGTTGCAACCTTCGCTGTTAGGACTTCGATATCATTATAGATCTCAAGAGAGCATATCATCGTTTTTGGGGGCGATGTGCTAGTTTAGGGACATCTCGGTCCGTTGCGCCATGTTTGAGGCGGAATATTAGTTTAAGGACATCTCCGCCCGTTGTTAATTTAGGGATATCTCGATCCGTTGTCGCCATGTTTGAGGTGGATAGTTAGTTTAAGGACTTCTCGGTCCGACATTCCCATTTTTGGGACGAATTTTAGTTTAGGGACTTCTCGGTCCATCATCATCGTTTTTGAGATGAGTATTAATTTAAGGACATTTTGGTCCATCATTCCCATATTTAGGACAAATATTAGTTTAAGGACGTTTCGGTCTGTTATCACCATTTTTTAGGCGAGTATTGTTAATTTAGGGACTTCTCAGTCCAACATTCCCATATTTGGGATGAATATTAGTTTAAGGACGTTTTGGTCCATTGTTCACGTATTTTGGGGCGACGGAGCTTTTTTTTGGATACTACTCTCAGGGTTCTAACTCAGGAAGATAGCGAGCGGACACAAGCATTGTCATCTATCATTGACCTAAGTCATGATTCTTCAAGCGTAGTATTGTTTTAGAAATTGATCTTTTATCGGCCGGAAGGGTCTTTTGCCATGCATATCCATGAGCAGGTAGGCTCCATCTTGGTAGACTTTGTTTATAATATACGGGCCTTCATAGTTCGGTTTGAATTTCTCTTGTTTTGCATGATTGGGGATCATTGGTCTTTTGACTACTAGCACGAGTTCTCCTTGGCGGAATGTTCTCAGCCTGGTCAGTTTTCCATATGACTGTATCATCCTTTCCTTATAAGCCTCCAGATTTTGCTGTGTTATAAGGCGAGTTCCATCGAGGGTATCGAGCTCCTCAAGCCAAAGATGAGCATTTTCTTCATCTGTCAGCTCGTATCGAACCGCTACTTGTAGAGAGGGGAGTTCTATCTCCAATGGGAGCACTGCTTCCGTGCTGAATACCAATGCGTACGGTGTAGTTTTCGTGGCCATCTTGAACGTTGTTCGGTATGCCCAGAGAGCTTCATGTAACCTTTCTTACCAGTCCTTTTTATTTCTGGACACCGTTTTCTTTATAATCTTTATCAAGGTCTTGTTGAAAGCTTCAGCGAGATCGTTGGCCCGAGGATTATAGAATGACGAGTATCTCCAATCTATTTTATGTTGTTGTGCGAAGCGGCTAATTTTATGACTTCTATAGGCTGGCCCATTATCCGAGGTTATCCATTGCGGAGTGCCGAATCGATAGATGGCATGTGTTCTGAAGAAATGGAGGATATTCTCCGTCTTCACCTCCTTTAGTGGTACTGCTTCTTCCCATTTGGAGAAGTAGTCGGTTGTTGCCAGTATGAACCGATGTCCTTGGGAAGATGTCGGTTCAATTGGGCTAATTATATCGGTTTCCAACATTTCGAACGGCCAGCTAGCCACGGTTGGGTGTAGCGGAATTGGATGTTGGTGGATAAAGTCCCCGTGAATTTAGCAGGAGTGGCACTACTTCGCATATTCAAGGCAGTCCTGAATCATGGTGGGCCAATAGTAACCCATTCATTTTATCTTCAGCTTCATCTTTGGCCCGGCTTGATGAGAACCGCAGAGTCCATTGTGAGTTTCTTGAACGACTTTCTTTGCTTCCTCCGGCCCCAGGCACATTAACCATAGACAGTCAAACGATCTCTTATACATAGTATCATTGACGAAGGTGAAAGACAAAGCTTGTTTCATGAGCTGATGTCTGGACGACGCATTTTCGGGCGTTCATCGGGATTTGAAGTAGTCTATGGAGACTTCTCTCTAGTCGATTACCTTTTCTTCATTCTCTATTTGAAGGGCTACTTTTTTGGTCGTCTCTTTTCTATCTGATGGCTCTATTAGGTCTTCCGAAGATATATTTGTTGGCGTCAGAACCCTGCGGCTTTGCACAATGATCCTTACGTCATCGAGGTCTTCATCGGCCGGTTCCTTACCCAATCTGGCCAACGCGTCCACCATGTTGTTTTCTGAACGTAGTATACTCTCTATGGTGTAGGAGGGGATTTGTGTCAGCAATTGTTGTACTCTTTCGCCATACTTTGTCAACTCCGGCATGCATGTCTGATAGTCACCATTTACCTGGCTAATGATCAGCTGGGAGTCTTTATATGTGAGGTCTTTGATTCCCATGTCGATAGCGATCTCGAGACCTGCTATCAAAGCTTCATATTCCGCTTCATTATTAGTCCTTGTACTGTTAAGGAAAGGGCATAACCCAATATCCCTCATTGTGGAGTTACGAAGATAAGGCCCACCCCAGCTTTGATTATGTGGGTGTTTTGCTTTTGCCGCTTCATGGAAGGTACTCCATCGAAGTAGAGCTCCCATTGGGAATCATTTTCTTCTTCAGTTGTATCAAACGCATGTTCGTCTGGCAACTCACAATTTAAGGGGGAGTCAGCTGGTATCGGATACTCCGTAAGAAAGTCGGCGATGACCTGCCCTTTCACTGCCTTGAGGGGACGATATGTTATCAAGAACTCCATCAGGAGGAGTGCCCATTTGGCAAGCCTTCTTGTTAGTATGGCCCTTGACATTAGATATTTAAAACGATCCACCTTTGATATGAGATGGACCTCATGTGCTAAGACGTAATGTCCGAGCTTTGTTATTGCGAAGATCAGTGCCATGCAATGCTTTTCGATGGGGGACTAGTTGTTTTCTGCCCTCAAGAGAACTCGACTCAGATAGTATAGAGCCCTCTCCTTTCCCTGATCATTCTCTTATGCCCATAGTGCGTCTAGAGAACCTTCAAGGGCCATTGTATATAGGATAAGGGGTTTGCCCTTAACCGGAGCGGTTAGTACCGGCGGATTTTGCAGGTATTGCTTGATTTCATCCAGTGCGTTTTGGCATTTTTGATCCCATACGAATGGGGTCCCCTTCTTCATTAAATAACTGTAGGGATGGTATTTTCTGGAAAGATTGGCTATGAAAAGCCGGATATACGCGAGCTTTCCTTGAAGAGACCAAAATTGTTTGAGGGTTCTTGGCATGGGCATTTCCATAATCGCCTTGATCTTTGAGGGGTCGATTTCGATACCTCGGTGACGTATGATGAATCCTAAGAATTTTCCTGAGGAAACTCCAAACACGCATTTTAAAGGATTCATCTTCAGATTATACTTCCGAAGACGCCGGAATACTATTTTTAGGTGTTCCCAATGTTCCTCGTGAGATTTGCTCTTCACCACAAGGTCGTCGATGTAGCATTCGACAATCTCGTGTATGAGGTCATCGAAGATCCTTGTTATGGCCCTCTGGTAGGTAATGCCAGCGTTCTTCAAACCGAAGGGCTTCACTTTATAGCAGAATATGCCCAATGGGGTTCGGAAGGAAGTATGCTTTTGGTCTTCAGGATGCATTTTTATTTGATTGTATCCTGAAGATCCATCTATGAAGGAGAAGACCTCATGGGTAGACATGTTATCGATCATCAGCTTGATAACAGGTACTGGGAAGTCATCCTTCGGGAAAGCTTTGTTGAGATCCTAAAAGTCAACGCAGATGCGCATCGTCCCATTTTTCTTCATTACTAGAACAATATTAGCGATCCGGTCGGGATATTGAACTTCTTGGATGAAGCCAGAGTCGATTAGTTTCTTGACTTCAGCATTAATGCTCATCTCAAGTTCGAGTCGCATCCTTCTCGGTGCCTGTTTGATCGGCTTTAATCCCGGCGATATAGCCAGTTTATGTACTGCCACTTTTGGATCTAGACCCGGTATTTCAGAATAGTTCCATATGAAACAGTCTTTATATTGCGTGAGCACATCTTTTAACGTGGCCACCTATTTTTCAGATAGTAGTTCACCGACGAACGTTGGCCTCGGATCATTTTCTGTCCCTAAGTTAATTTTTCTTAGGTTGTCCGCCATAGTGTGTATCCCATCTTCCAGCTCTTTTCGTACTGGTGGAAACTCTGAGATCACCTCATTCTCATCCATATTTGCGAAGCACCTGTAGAGGTCATTCATAGTGTTAGGAATATGTATGCCCTAGAGGCCATTACAGTACATTGATGTATATTATAGTAGATGCTTGGACATATATAGAGAAGACTTTCTTGCTCGACATGATAGTATGCTATCTGGTTGCCTTTATCTTAATATGTTCATTGGTATTATTATACTGTCTCTCTCTCATATGTTGCTAAAGCCCTTAGGATATGTACTTGACTACCAGGACTATGATGCAGAATATACTAGTGGGGCCATGGTGGTCCACAAGTGCTGGGTTCCTTAGCACCCTCACTAGGTTTTGTAAGTCATCAAGCATGCAATTTTTAAAAACCTAGAGTGCTAAGAAACCCTAAACCAAGGATCTAACTAGATAATTAGGGTTATTAAACATGTAAACAACTATACACTAAGTGAAATGGGAATACAACCTTTGTAGACCGGTCCTTCACTTCTAAAGCTCCGTGTAGTAGTCCCTTTGCTGCAAGTAGTGGTGTCCCGGACTCTCCTTTGGCTCCACTAGGTGAAAGGAACGAGCTTGCTCAAGGATTTTCGAGGCCGAAAATGATCTACGTCAAAGAATCTCCAACTCAAGCTACCATTTCACTAATTGAGAATTAGTGAAGCAAACAACCTATACTAAATGGCTAGTCTTGTGTAGATTGATGAAGTAGGAATTTTTCTCATTTTAGAATTATTTTTCTCTCTTTCTTTTCTTTTCTCACTCAAAGCTAGAGAGTAAATGGGGAGATGAAGAAAATGATCTCAAGTGATCCAAGTGTGAACCATGGGTGAGTAAATATCTCATATCTCTCATGCAGAGACTAAACCATGGCTTAAGATAATGGTTAGGTCAATAAATATCTAGAGTAAAACATAATTAGTGGACTTTAGTCAAAGCTTCTCCATGCTTCCAAAAGCATCTTAGCCATGCTAATTTCCACCTAATTTTGATTTTTCCCTTAATAGTTAAACACCTAAATTATCTCTAGTTAGGTATGAGTCTCACACACCCAAGTCCAATGTATCATCTAGCATGACACAAAATAAATACATTAACATATATCACATATATATTAAATGTATAAAGAGAAAACATTTTCTTAACTGAGCTAATGTTATTTAATGTATATTAATATATCAAAGATATAATTACATATTAAATTATTAAATCAACACTTGATTTTATAACCCGGTTGTATCGCATACAACCGACTAATATCTTTTATATGCTATCACATATACATATAACATATCATAGAATCAACACTTGATTCAACAATCCGGTTATATCATATATAACCTGTATCGCGAGATTGGAATACAGTTTCACATACACGTATTAATCCCGGTCCCGCACATATCACATATGTGCTCTACTTCATTTTGCTTAAGCCAGGAAACCTCTATGTAGGACGCTAAAGACTCGTCAATACGCCGACAGTAGGTAATGATGATATCAGTTACTTACAAGCCGTCAGCGGTACTAGTTAGACGTAACGGCTACCCGGGTATTGAGCGATTGGAAGATCAACAAACAAGCCTACTCATACCCCCGTGAATCCAATAAGTAACACTACTGTACAGTCCGGTCTCTTCGTATGATATGTCGCATATCTAGTCTAGGGGTGGTTAATGTCAGACCCCAATAACATGATAAGTCATGCCGATGTGAGGCTCATAACGGGTCGAGAAACTACTGATAACACCTACCAGTAAATCATAGTATCAGCCCTGGCTAAGGACTTCCTGTTATGGCCAATCGAGTACAGCGCAACATCAACCCTCAGTACATAGAGAGACGAATCCCCTCCTGTCGCTCATTGCTTCTATGTGACTCGGGACTATACCCAAAAACCACCTGTTTGCACGTTCTCTTGAACGTGGTAGGGTGGAAATCAAAGCACGGCGGGAATCACACTAGACTCTATGACGATCTCGGGTCTACAGAGTAACCTGTACCAGTGTCACCAGAGAAATGCTATCTGATGATAGGTATAATAACATCTAGGAATTCTCGGCGAGTCCTGTTCGGTGTACCCAGTCTCCACTGAGCACCCGTATACAATCTTTGTTTTCAAACACCAATGGATGTGCGATCATCCATCGCCCATCATATAGGTCAAGAAACGTATACGCTACTCTACTCCAGAATATCGATGCCCCGTCTCGATACACCCTCGACTAGGAACAGTTAAAGGATGTACTTGTGGACTACCCTGGCCCCACTAGTTTGATCTGCATCATAATCCTGATAGTCAAGTACATCTTAAGGGGTTTACCAACATGTGAGAGAAAGAAAGTATCATAATACTTCTCTACATGTTAAGATAAAGTACAACCAGATAGCATACTATCATGTCGAGCAAGAAAGTCCTCTCTATATATGTCCAAGCATCCATTATAATATACAATCATGTACGACAATGGCCTCTTGGGCATACATACAACTAACAATCTCCCACTTGCACTAAGGCCAGTTGTTGTAGTATCTCATACCCAACATCCCGAAGAGTCTCTTAAATTGTATCTGGCGAATGGCCTTCGTGAGTAGATCCGCCGTGTTATTCTTCGTGTCAACTCTCCTTACCTCGATCTCCCGGCGATCAACTATCTCCTGGATCAGGTGATACCGCCTCAGAATATGCCTGGATCGCTGATGGGACCTGGGTTTCTTGGACAAAGCCACAGCTCCATTGTTATCATAATACAAAGGTATTGGATGCTCGATAGATGGAACCACTCTAAGTATAGTTATGGACTTCTTCATCCAGACAACCTCCTTGGCGGCATTGTTAGCAGCGATGTATTCAGCATCCATCGTTGAATCTGCCATGTATCTTGCTTGGAACTCTTCCTGTTAGTTATATGTATGCCCTAGAGGCCATTACTATACATAGGATGTATATTGTAGTGGATGCTTGGACATATATAGGGAGGACTTTCTTGCTCGACATGATTGTATGCTATCTGGTTGCTCTTTACCTTAACGTGTACACTGATTGTCTCTCTGTTACATGTTGGTAAAGCCCTTAGGATGTGTACTTGACTACCTGGACTATGATGCGGATCATACTAGTATGGACATGGTAGTCCATAAGTACATCCTTCAAGGTCCCTAGTCGTGGGTGTATCGAAACGGGGCATCGATATACCAGAGTAGACTAGCGTATACCTTCTCGACCCATACAGATGGGCGATGGATGATCCCATATCCATTGGTGTTTGACATCAGAGATGATATACGGGTGCTCAGTGGAGACTGGGTACACTGGACGGACTCGGCGAGAACTCCCAGATGGTATTATACCTTACGTCAGATGGCAGTTCTCTGGTGACACTGGTACAGGTTAGTCTGTAGACCCGAGATCGTCATAGAGTCTTGTGTGATTCCCACTGTGCTTTGATTTCCACCTTACCACGTCCAAGAGGGCGTGCAAAATGGTGGTTTTTGGGTACTGTCCCGAATCACATGGAGGCAATAAGCGATAGGAGGGGATTCGTCTCTCCCGGTATAGGGAGTTGATGTTGCGCTGTGTTCGATTGGCTATAACCGGAAATCCCTGGCCAGGGTTGCTGAGATTTCTGGTAAGTGTTACCAGTAGTTTCTTGAACTGTTATAGACCTCATATCGACACGACTTATCGAGCTATTGGGGTCTAACGTTTACCACCCCTAGGCGAGATATGCGACATATCAGACGACAAGACCGGACTGTACGGTAAGTGTTACTGGTTGGATTCACAGGATTGTGAGCGGGCTTGCTCGTCGATCTTCTGATCGCTCAATACCCGGGTGGCCGTTACGTTTAGCAGACCGATTGCGTCTTGTGGGTGTTTGATATGATCATCACCTGCTGCCGGCGTATTGACGAGTCTTTAGAGTCCTACACAGAGGTTTCCTGGCTTAAGCGAAACGAAATAGGAGCGCATATGAGATATGTGCGGGACCGAGAATAATGCGTGTATGTGATTCCGTATTCTATTCTCGCGATTTGTATCATTGGACGGTTATATATGATATAGCCGGGTTACCGAATCAAGTGTTGATTCGATACATTGATACACTTTATATTAGTCGGTTATATGCGATATGACCGGATCATTAAATCAAGTGTTGATTTAATGATTTGATGTATAATTATATATTTGATATATTACTTTACATTAACTAGTATTTGTTCACTTAAATTGATTTTCTCACTTGATGTGCACAAGTAGTATATGTGATATATTTTTGTGCACTTGATTGTATCATGTTTGATGATACATGTAAACTTAGGTGTGTATGATTAAACCATGGTTATGTTAATGGTTAGGGTTTTGATTTACTTATTTATTTATTCTCTTTATTCATTTTGGCAAAGGAAAATGAAATGGTGGCTTGCTTTGTCTTTTGTTGAAACTTCATGAAGCTTTGAAGAAGTAACCATTTTGTTTCTTTCTTTTAACCTAACCATTCAACTTAACCCTAGTTTATTCTCTACACTCACCCATGGTTACAAAATGATAACCATCACTTGATTTTGTTTTAAGGGATTATTCTTTTTCATTCTTTTTCTTCTTCTTCAGGAGAAAAAGAAAAGCTTTGCTTGAAAAATATCAAGTGTTGAAATCAAGTGAGAAATCCAAAACCAAAGTGAACCCACTTCCTATTTCTTCATCCTCTACCACTTGCCATGTAGTATAGGGTGTTTTCTTCACAAGTTTCATGACTTGGTGAAGGTGGAGCTTGATCTTGAGTTGCCTCACCGTAGATCATCTTCGGCATCGAAGTCGACGACCTAGCCCGATCATTTCTTCGACGAAACCATCGCTAGAGTTCGGGATCCGATGATCACAGCGGAGGGATATCATCATGGAGCTAAGGAAGTGGAGGACCGGATCTACAAAGGTTGTAGCCCCTTTCACTTAGAACTAAAGTAGTTTAGTAGCTTGTTGTTTCGCCTAAACTCTAGTTAACGATCGCATTAGGGTTTCTCGGCACCGGAAAAATTTGAATTTGGCATGGTTGATACCTTGTGAGACCTCATTTGTATGCCTAGAAACCCTACAGTGGTATCAGAGCCTAGCTAGAGCCTTAGGCAATGCGTAGACGGAGTTAGAAACCCGATCGAACCCGAAACCCTAATCCGAGACCACTCTCTGTACATTTTCTGAAAATGTGGATTTTCCAAATTAAAAATAGCCAAAAAATTCAGCAGGGTTTTGTAGGAATTACTGTGAAATTCGTGGGCCCAATTCCATTAAACCGCCGCGGAACTGCGGCCGTACCCTACCTTGGGCGGCGGTTCCGCGGCAATATAGTGGCTATTTCCCACTTTGTTTGTATAGTAATCTCTATTTATAGTTGCTGTATTTTATGGGAATTTTTAATCTATACTCTACAGTTGAGTTTTCTGGGATGTATTGGGGACTCGATGATTCGATCGGATCATTTAACTTTGTCTATGTGTTTTTCCGGATAATTTTTGAATATGTTAAAAATTCGACCGGATATAAATACCTAATTTTTCCCCTGCCGGAAAATTTCCAAGTGATCTTTCCGTTGTTTAAAGACGTTCTAAGTAGTGCAAGTAACGCGTTGGACCCTCTAGAAGACAACAAACCTTAACTCGATTATGTGACCGTCTTGAACTGCCCTTTGAACCTTAGGGTTTGGGGCAGTACGGCATGCCACATGTGAGGCGTTGGCTTGACCTTTCTACGGCTGGACCGTTGGTGCTGAGGCATGAAGTGAATGTTTTTAAACTTATTTCAAGAGTTAAGCTGTTTCGGGAAAACTTGGGTGTTTGTTTGTTCGATCGGAAAGTTTAACATTTTCTATTTATCTGGAATGTGATACAATATTTGGAATCCACAAGTAGTTATGAGATAACTGATTTGGATGTTATAAACATAGCACTTTAGTCTCACTTGATCGGTAGCCACGGAATTTTGATGTGATCAAAAGTCCGTCGTAATCACGTAGCGTACGCGGATACTCGCCGGTAAACTTAATAAACAGCTACACCCCATAACCCCGACCAAGTGACTGTAGGAGAACCCCGTCGCCCAAAGCATCCGTTCGGATGCTAGCGGCAGCGGTGTTCCGCCTTGGTGCACTTCATCGACGGCATCGGGGGTGCGGCCGTCTACTGAAGTTTGCGACGAGCATTCGATCAGGATGTCGGGAATATTGTTGAATTGCCCGACTTGATATTGAAAAGTGTTTTCGATAATGAGACTAAAATGCGGGGTTTATAATTGTTAGGCATGTGATGTCTAAGGAATTCAGATGGTTAGGCATGCGATGTCTAAAAAGGTTACGGATTCCAACTGTTGTAGTTTTACACTTTCTTTTCTGCGACCGTAAGTGTAATATGTGATATTGCCGGTTTCGCTGCTATATATCAACGACAATTGGGATGGGCATATTTACTTACGTTGATGACATGTGATGTTATGTGTTGCTGGATATGTTATATTGGATCGTCGTGGTTGAATAGCCCAAGGGTTTTTATGTGAGATGAGTGTTTTTCATTTTCATTCATGTAAAAACTTGTATGTAATATTCTTTAATTGGGGCACTTCCAGGTTGCGGAAGATGTCACCATTTGTATATTATTTACTTTTCCGCACTAGGATAGACCCAAGGAGGAGGGCACAAGTAACCGGGTTCTGGAGTCCAGTGGGAGACCAACTCGAGGAGTCGAGTCCGGGTTTCCTAACTCTAGATTTGGTAGGGTTGCTTGCCGCTCTCGTAGGGGTCTAGGGGTGTAGGTTTGGCTATTCATCGCGACCGTGGAATCCGTGTTTTATACTGGCTCGTATTGAAAACACGGACGTCGTAGTATATCCAATGTTTCATATGTTTCTTCTGCTGCGATATCTGTGATGTGATCATGTGATGTTCTGTGATAAATACTGTATATAGTATATATAATATATTATATAGACGTTACTTATGTTTTACACCCGCGCTAGTCCTGCCCTGCTCTGTCGTTAGTTATCTAACCTAACGGTGCACGAGGGGACATCGAGGCGAATGCGGATGGCATAAGTGTACGTCGTATTTATCTGTGATGTTTAGGTAACTTAAATGATGGGACTTCATTAATGAGATTAAGGAAATAAAAGAAACCTAAGATGTTGTGGAATCGAATTTCAAAAATAAAACAGGTAGCTACAGTTCTTGCTTTGCACAGCGGTATATATGATATATCCTGCACCTTATTCGATGAGGAAAGGGCCGACGATCCCTTCACCGGGAGTGACCCCTTTAGCAATAACTGGCAGATGCTACACCCCTCGGTTTGTCTTTTGATAGCTTCTATAGATTCTGCTTTGGACAGTGATATATATGATATATCCCACACCTCATTCGACGAGGAAAGGGCCGACGATCCCTTCACCGGGAGTGACCCCTTTAGCAAAACTAGAAAAGCCTAAAAAACACTCCATTTCAAAATTCATTCGATCCTACAACGATATCAAGTTCATTACGCAATAGGTTTTCAGAAAAACCTGTCATAGCCCTCCGTCATTTCAAATAAGTACTAGTTAGTATTCGTGCTGCGGTAGGTTGGCCTTCGTCAAGACGTAGTGTACGGTAGCTAACTAGTGCTTATCTGCCAGCATATGATGCGATTGGATTAGGGTATTCGTACGGTGTTGTTTGGCCTCCGTCAAGGGTCGTGCGGGTGGGTTTAATTCAATCAGAAAATGACGGGTTGAACTTGACTAGCGGACTATGGGTAGTTTGGCCTCCGTTAAGGTCATAGGACGCTAGGGGCAAAATTATCGGGAATTTCAAGTGTTCAAATTTGCAATGAGATTGCATACCTTCTATGAGATAGTTGGATCCCGATACCCACTGCGAGTAAGTGATACTCCTGGGAGAGTTGTACACATTACAATTAGCCGATCAAGTAGGTATCTAGAAAGGTGTTAACGAGGTTACGCCTCTGGGAAAACGAGGTTTACATTAATTAGGTTCGTGCGAAAGCACGGGGGACCTCCCTCAAAGTACCGACACTGGCCTGGCTGAAAGATTGGCGAACTTATAGTGTGTAATTAATCCCGGCTAGTCTTTCCTTTTAGGGTTTGAAGGAAGATTTGATAAAAACAGTGGGAGTCATCCTGATTAGATAAAATAATAACCAATCTGATCTTGCAAGAGCGTACGCTGAGTATTTTCTTCTCTCTCTCTCTCCAGGTAGCGACCATATCACGCCTTAATCAAGATAATAATACGGATATTTGACCGAACCCGCTTGTTATACTGAGCTGGGGAACGTTGGTCCCGCTCCAACTTATAATTGTTATAAGACAGAGCAGGAAATTGGGGATTACTAGAATTCCCGTGCCGCCCAAATGAAGAAAGTGCATACTGATGCATCATCTTCGGGTGTGTTCATTACAAAGAAGTGTTTCTCTGTATCCTCTACGTCCTGGGTATTAGATACCGGATCAGGATCCCAGATATGTAATCTGATACATAGGGCTACAGAAAGGTAAAGAACTGAGAACGGGTGATAAGTTTCATGAGACAGAAAACGGGGCAAGTGTTGCAGCCAAGTCTGTTGGCCACTGTCACCCTACATTGATTCTGAACGAATGTTATTAGATACCGAACCTGATATACAAAATCATATCACTCTCTTTATTAGTAAAGAAATGATAAAATTTTGTATTGTTGGATAATGTTTTGAACATTTCCTATATCAAAAGTTGATCGGTTCAGGCACGTTATCTAAAAGCATTGATGTTCTAAATCAAACTACAGTTTTTAGTATACAGAACACACACAAGAGGAAGAGTTCAGAAATGAACGAGTCCTTCTTGAGGCATTGTAGACAAGGTCATATCAATATGACCCGACTAGCTGAAGTTACATGCAGATACATATTTAAATCAGTTTGAATTTACATCTTGTGAAACTTGCCAGTCATGTCACAAAGATATAATGACACCAGCTCTGTTTATTGGAAACAGAGAATGAGTTAGTGAACTCTTGGGATGATACATGTTGATGTATAAAGGTCCCCTGTCTACACATGCTAAGACCAGTTCTTTGTACTTCATTACATTCTCTGATGATCTCTCAAGATTCAGACATATGTTCCTGTTGAAACACAAGTCCGAACCTTTTGAGATATTCACGGAATATAAGTTAGAAGTAGAGAACCAAAATGAGGGTATAAGTATTATGTCCTTTGATGCGATCAGGGAGGAGAATACTTGAGCACGGAATTCCTGGACTATTCTAAAGGAGAATGAGATTCTCTCTCAGCATTACTCCTCCGTATACACCATAGCACGATGGTATATCGGGGCAGAGCAATTGCACCCTATTCGATATGGTGCGCTCTATGATGAGTAATACTGAGTTACCTGTTTCCTTTTAGGAGTTATGCGCTTGAGAAGCTGCATACCTATTGAATAGGGTTCGAATCAGATCACAGCCTACCACTCCATATGAGATATGGTATGAGAAGAGCCCATGTCTTAAGCTAGTTAAGATTTGGGGTTGTCCGGCCTATGTCTAAAAGCAAAATCCGGACAAGCTCGAGGCAAGGTCAGTTATGTAGAAATGGAAAGGTTCCGGCTATGCAAACTACAGCAGATGATTTGGTACAACCAAAGGATTCAGTAGATACCAACGAACCTCAGCCTCTCCGCCGATCTAGTAGGGTTTCTCACCCACCTGAGAGATACTTCAGTTTCTCTATGACAGTGGTAGCGAGGATTGCATCATGAAATGATGACCCAACTAGTTTCGAGCGGGCCATCAGGAGTGGGACTCTATAAGAATGGCTGGATGCTTAGCGATCTGAGATGGAATCCTTATACACCAACAAAGTATGGACTTTGGTTGCTATATCTGAAGGGTTAAATCCCCATCGGGAGCAAGTATATCTTGAGAAGATTATTTGGTGTAGATGGAAAAGTTGAGACTTTCAAAGCTAGACTTGTTAAAGGTTTTCGTCATCGACCAAGCGTGGATAATGATGAAACCTTTTCCAGTGGCTATGCTTAAGTCCATCCGGATCCTACTTGCCACGGCTACATACCATGACTACGATATCTGGCGGTTGGGTGTCATGACTGCTTTTCTAAAATGATGTTTTAGAAGAGAGCGTCTGTAAGCACACAGCCAGAGGGCTTCGTAGACAGTGGGAGCAGCGGAAACGTGTACAAGATGCTTTATAGGATAAAGCAGGCATCATGGAGTTGGAACGTCTGTTTTGATGTAGTAGTCAAAGAGTTTGACATCATCAAAATGGTAGATGAACCTTGTATAAACAAAAAGGTAGTAGGGAGTATGGTGACGATCCTCGTAGAGTACATGGATGACATACTCTTGATAGGGAAGGAGTTTCCTATGCTATGCTCGATCAATCTCCGCTTATCACCATGATTCTCCACATAGGATCAAAGTGATACCTACTAAATCCAGGGTTTTGGATCTATGAGATAGATTTAAATGGATGTTAGGATTCTCACTAGATGTAGTGAGATGGTATCATTCGATCCTGGGGAGAATCACTGGAAGTGTTCCAGGGTGATAAGGACGACTGAATGTCAGTCGCAGGCATTGTCTTTACCCTCTATGGAGGGATGGTATGTTGGAAGAGTTCCAAGCTAGATACCATGACATATTAGACGATTAAAGGCAAGATACATCGCTACTTAAGATGCTACCAAAGAGGTAGTCTGGATGTATATTTGTTCATGAGATGAACATAGTTCCTCCCATTGTGTGACAATGGAGTTGTGGCTTAGGCCTAGGAACGCCCGTCCCATCAGTGATCCAGACATATTCTGAGGCAGTGTCACCTGATCATGGAGATAGTTGATCTCCAGGATGATCGAGGTTAGGAGAGTAGACTCAGAGGATAACACGGTGGATCCACTCACAAAGGCCTTTTCCCAGAGAGACACTTTTATGGGATGGTTGAGTATGAGATACTGCAACCATTGCTATCAGATGGCCCTAGTGCAAGTGGCAGATTGTTAGTTATATGTATGCCCTAGAGGCCATTACTATACATAGGATGTATATTGTAGTGGATGCTTGGACATATATAGGGAGGACTTTCTTGCTCGACATGATAGTATGCTATCTGGTTGCTCTTTACCTTAACGTGTACACTGTGTTAGTGTATATGCCCTAAAGGCCATTACTGTATCATATTAGTTTGTATATTACTTAATGGAAGCTTGGGATATTCACCTTGTATTGACAATCTTGCTCAAAATAGTAATATGCTACTTGGTTTGTTTCTGCTTCAATGTGTACATGTGTTTATTTTAGTATATCACCTATACACATTAGTGGAGCCCTTAGGATCTTTGCTTGATTACCAGCGTTGTGATGGCAGTCACACTAGTGGGGGCTGGGTAATCTATAAGCACATCCTTATGCAGGTCCCTAGTCACAGGACTATCGAGACAGGGCATCGATAACTCCGGAGTAGACTGGCGCATGCGCTTCTCATCCCAGAGTGGGAGATGGTCTGTCCCACAGCCATCGCTACGTCGTACTGGAGATAGTATGCGGGTGCTCGTTAGGTTATAAGTACACTGGACAGGACTCGTCGGGAACTGACCGGTTGGTATTATACCTATAGTCAGTTATCAGTTCCCAGGTGACATGAGTACAGCTTAGTCCGCTGACTTGACACTGTCACTTTGCCTCGAGTGTGTTCCCACTGTACTTTGGTTACTACCCTACCACGGCTCAAGGGAGTCGTGCAAACAGGTAGTAGTTGGGTGCAGTCCCGAAGCACTTGGAGGCAGTGACGGTTAGACAGGATTCGTCTCTCCCGGTATTGGGGGTTGATGATTGAAATGATTTAGCGTACTTGCGCTTTCTAAAAGATAGATCAAAAATATTTGTAACCGCAATCAAGAACGGCGTCGCATGAAGCTAGCCGGTGAGTACGGGTCGGTCCACAGGGATTTTGTGAATTTCCGATTCGTTCTTACGAGTTAATTCCGAAGGGTGTTCGGTTGATTATTAAATCTACAAATCTAATTAACCTAGGGCAATTATCCAGATCTACTCTTGCTAGGGCTAGGTTTAGGGATGATTTGGAAATGTAATTAAATCTCACCGCTTTCAATACCCGAATGAAGATCTATGAGGAGTTATGGTAATTATCAATAAAGTGGATTAGATCCGTTCGGGAAGGTGTTCCTTCCTCTAGGTTCTTGTCCTTCCTTTAGAGATCCTTACCCTAACCTCCATGAAAAACATCACACCCGGGCCTTTATACTACGGTATCACCGCTACCTCGAGGGATAGGGTGTCGTAGGGAGCGGTATGTGCATGTATGCATGGAGTCTTATTGTAAATGTTTGGTGGGCAAGAAAGGGATGAGAGATCTCATCTCTCAAAATCCTTCCCCAAAGCTAACTCTAAACAAGTTCCTAGGGCATGAAATTAAATCTACCTAGGGCAAGGAATTGAAATCTACACTAGAGCAAAAAATTAAATTACTTACAGATGGCTCTCTCCAAACATCAAAGCAGGGTTGTCAGATCTGAATTTCTGAATTAAAGAGAGGCACCGATGCTCTCCAAAAGATTTCTGAATTTTTGTTAAAAGGAGGCATAAAGAATTACAATCTGTAGAGTTCCTATTTATAGGAAATAGAAACCCTAGGTTACATTTTGATCTGCATGTCTAAAATTACAAAAATAGCCCCAGGGAATCTTTTCAGAGCCGTATAAACATTATGGTAAAATTTTCTTTAAGAGAGGGCTCTTAATGGCCGTAGAACCGCGGCATGGGTAAGGCTTGGGCCGCGGTTCCGCGGTCCATTGGTGAGATCACATCATGAACTTTCCTGGGCTGCTTCAAAGTTCTTTGGGCTTCTGGTTCTTGGGTTTATTTTATTAATTGGACTTCTCCATTGGTTCCAGATCTTCAGTGAACATTTTGCAATGGATCTTTTAACCGTTTGCCTTATTATTTTGGACCTTTCCTTGCCTTGTTGATTGTGAACTGTTCTTTGATGTAAGCTTGATCAAGAGTCCTCTGTTTGTTGGTCAAAAGTCCATATTTTCATTGTCTTTACATCGTTTTCACTGTTTCCTGTCCAAGAACCTGTAACCTGTAACATGTAGCAGACATGCGTCAAAAGTACCTATTTATTTATAAAAAGAATAAGAATGGGGAATATAATAATACAATATTATGGTGTGAACAAATACCCCCAAACTTATCTTTTGCTCGTCCTCGAGCAAACTTATTTTTATTCACTAAAATCCTAACCACACTTTCGCAGGGAAACGCGATTGCACTGAGCTCGTGCAACAAGCCGTTAAACCTCTAGGTGTCCCTAGTAGGAGGAGTGTTGTCTCCTGAGGGTTTTCAGCGGATTACACCCACAAAATCCTATCAATTTGGTTTTTCGACTTTTGTTCTCTAATTAGGTTTTGTAACAAGGAATTCTATTATCGTTGACCCGCAAATTATCCACCCATATTCTTCACGTTTCCTCATTGTTTAACTTAAGATTATATATATCCTGTAGAATTACCTAGCTTTCGGCATTTCTTAAGTTTTCTTTCTAGGGTTCCATCTCCACTTAGGAATTTCTATCAACTCTATCAAAGATACAAGTTCTATTCTTCATTCCTTTCTCTTATCTAAACTCTAATCACATATCCCCACGTGTGTGTAAATATCACCCCTACACTTGAAAATTCAAATCAAGTAATCGTACTCTCGTCCATTGTCCAAAGCACTTATTAATTCGTGAATTTTCGCTTTCACATCCTTCATGCGACTGTTAATACTTCTTGAGGTACCAACAACCGATTACAAGATGCGTTAGCATTTTAAAGCGTACTTCCTAGTTTTGCAACACCCAAGGCTTTTACCAGTGGCTCCTAAACCAGTTGGTCTAAGGCACTAGGTGATGAAGCACCCTCGCTAAATATTTTTCTATTTTTACAGCCTTAAGTAATCACAAAAACCAGTGTCCATTTTTTTCTTTATTCATTTTTTTTCTTTTTATTTTCATTATGCTAAGGACTTTAGACAAGAGTATTTCAAGGTCTCTTCTACTAATCCAAGTTTCAAGGCGCGTGTTTGTGCATTTTGTAG
Source organism: Agapanthus africanus (assembly GCA_030015575.1). Classification (NCBI taxonomy): domain Eukaryota; kingdom Viridiplantae; phylum Streptophyta; class Magnoliopsida; order Asparagales; family Amaryllidaceae; genus Agapanthus; species Agapanthus africanus. The sequence goes on along the minus strand of CM057344.1, from coordinate 156,675,670 downwards.
GGTATATGTTTTCAGAATCTAGACTTAAGCTAGGAATTATTTTTCAAACTTATACTCTAATAAAAGTTTTAATACTTTTCCTTCGTTTCGACTTAGCCCAAGAAGTGAACTCCAAATTTGCCTATTTCTAAATAAACTACAAAGACATATACTTTCTACCGTTAAACTTTAAGGAAGGTTATCTTTAGGGTTTTTAATTTACTAAGTCTAAGATCTAGTTGTTCCTAACCAGTTAACCCATTCATCAAACTCAAGTCAATCAGCCAAAATTGAATACAGTAATTTTTATAATTTTTGAAAATTTTCAATTTTTATCGGTTTTCAAATAAGTATGCAAATGCAAAAATATGTACAAATGAATGCGAAGGAAGAAGACGTACCGAGCATACCCCCAAGCTTGAACTTGACAGTGTCCTCACTGTCATGCTAAACCAAGAGGGTCAAAATATCGGTACTCCCCTGTTTATTTATTTATAATTTTCTTTTTATATTTTTAATGTTTTGAATTTTTTATTTTTATTTTTTTTTATAGAAAAAGAAAAATATATATACATATATACAAAGATTCCCCCCAAACTTAAGCTTGGCCTTACACAAGCCAAAGGTTAGCACCAACCATTCAAAAATCTTATCATGGTAAAGATATAATCGTTGTAAGAATGGGGTGGAGATGAAAGAAATGAGAAACACGCGAGACCGTGTGGAAAGAAGAATGGTAGAATATGGTCTCGGTGGGGGAGAAGAAGGGCGGAAAGGAGAAAGAAGGATCGCGTGAACTTGAGGGTGTAAATCGAGTGAATAAATTAGTGCAATATGTGATGACCGATGTGTTATAAGAGATTGCGCTAACCTATCCACCCGTCCGGAAATGGGGTCAAATCCCTCAAGATTCGCAAGAAAACATGGGTATGCCGAACTTGGTATAGGAGATGAAAGCGTAACGGTTTCTTGTTCGGTCGGAACAATGGTTGAGACGAAAGGGAGAGAATTAGGGATAGTATCTTTCTCACCGTAGTAAACTGTTTCAAACTTGAAAGATTCCATTAATGGTTCGAAACTACTATAATCAACCGAGTTTGATAGCTCATCTGAAAATGTAAAGGACTCAAACTCGGGCGGTGAGTCATCAGCATCGTCCGAAAAAGTGAAACACTCGTAGGTGTTATCGTCTGTGAGAATTGTGTCAGATTCAAAGGAAAAGGTTTCAAGCTCACAGTCTTCAAGCGGGGTCGGAACGATGGAAAGGAGGAAGGGTGATATAACAGTCAATGGTTCAGGAGGATGAATTGGAAAATCAGACACATCAAACAAAAATGATTCAACCTCAATATTATCCTCAAGACTCTGCTCAATACTATCCTCAATATCCAACTCATCCATGCCATTATCATCAAAATCTAGACGCATATGAGATTCGGGAGAAACATTTAATAACTCAGGATGATGATTTGAACATAAAATTTCAAGCAAATCGACAGGTTCATCATCCAAAATATTCCCGGCGTCTATATCCTCAATCAAGTGAAAATCAATTTCTTTAGACACCTCATCAGCATGGATATGTTTCGATTTAGGTTCTAGAGTGGAGGTGTAAAGATCGAAAGAATTAGGTGCGGTTTCACTCGAAAGGGGTTCCTCACAATTTGGCAAATCAAACACTGCAAAATCACACAACTCGTTTTTATTTTCAATAGGTGAACTATTTAGGGCTATCGATGGAAAACAGGAGTTGTGGGTTTCAATTGGGTAAGGGTAGGTTTGATTTGAAAATCCTCTCTCATTCTCACTCTGTCCAACTGCCGCCTCATACATTGAAAAATTTAGAGCTAGCGGGACACTAGCTACCGGTTCACTCGGTTGCATAAGGGCGGCCATGGACGCTTCCACATTCCTCACCATTTTGTTTGTTGCAGCAATATAAGCCTCCAACGACTCTTCCAAACTAGACTTGGGTGGTGAGGGGGTTTCGGTAAAAGATTCAAAATTGGTTGGATATGTGAAACTTCCTAATGACTGTGTAGAAACAGTGTCTAGTGAAAGTGGGAAAGTCGGGTATGACTGGTAGGAAGTGGGTGGTAGAACAGGGGTAGGGTCAACATCTGGATAAAAAGGTGAAAAGTCGTGTGGATCCCTAGAACTAGATGAGTGGAGAGGGGTGAAAGATCGGCTGCGAGATTGAGCAATATGCTCAGCAATGGACATCGGCCTAGGAGAGACGGTAGGACTTGGAAAAGTGGTGTCAACATATGTAGGTGGTAAAGATGGACTTGGTCGACACAAAGTGGGTTGAAAAGTCGAATTGTTTCTCCTAGACGCCTCTATTTGATCTTTCAACGATATTTTAGGCAAGGAAGGATCGTCTTTAAATTGACAGAACAAATTGCCGAACGACGCAAAATTAGGTTCGGGATACCAAAGTTCGGCAAGTGATTTATTATGTGGGGTACCCATGTTAGAAGAAGAAAGGTGACAAGAAGGAAGGTTGGGTGGTGCAAGGATTTATTTGGGGCTAAATCATTTTGCAAGTTCTATAAAATATTTGTCCTTTTTATTTTCATTTTTCATTGATCTTTTTTTTCTTTCTCTTTATTTGGAAATTTTTTTTTTGTTGCAAAAAGATTTTAGAGAAAAGATATGCAACAGCAAAATATTTTATAGAAAAGATATGCAACACCATATATTACTTGCAATTGGTTATTATTTGAAGCATATCACAAGAATCTTTATTTGGAAAAAAATTGTTGCAAAAAGATATTCGAGAAAAGATATGCAACAAAAAAGATTACTTGCAATCAATTTTAATTTTGAGCGGGGCCCAAAAATCCTGCACAAGACTCGTTATATGGAAGAGAATATATTTTTAAAGCACACAAAATCTTGCAGGCATTATTCAGAAAATATATTAAAATTTGCAGAGGAGAAATAACAGAGAGCTTACAATGCAAATTTCGTAGGATGATCTCACCAAAAGAGCGCGGTTCCGCGGTATAAACGCGTTATTGCCGCGTTTTCGCGGCAGTCTAATCAGCACGAATCCCCAAAAAAAATTTGACGCTCTGATTCCACTAGAAGGCCGCGGTTCCACGGCCTAAGGTGGGTTTTGGCCGCGGAATCGCGGCGTGTTGGGGGAATTGGGTCTCCAAAAAATTTTCGCTGTTCTGTTATTTGATTCCCCTTCTGTTTCGATCTTCTGATTTCTGTTTCGCCTTCTGGAAATTTCCAGATCGTCTTTGTAAATCCTGCAAAATTAAAACAACAAAGTATCACTTCCAAAAATAACAAAATATATATATTTTTATATTTTTTTGGATTTTTTAGATTTTTATGAATTTTTAAATTTTAGATTAACCCGAAATCGCGAAAAGAAAATTCTACGCCATCCCCGGCAACGGCGCCATTTGATGGAAATGATTTAGCATACTTACGCTTTCTAAAAGATAGATCAAAAATATTTGTAACCGCAATCAAGAACGGCGTCGCATGAAGCTAGCCGGTGAGTACGGGTCGGTCCACAGGGATTTTGTGAATTTCCGATTCGTTCTTACGAGTTAATTCCGAAGGGTGTTCGGTTGATTATTAAATCTAAAAATCTAATTAACCTTGGGCAATTATCTAGATCTACTCTTGCTAGGGCTAGGTTTAGGGATGATTTGGAAATGTAATTAAATCTCACCGCTTTCAATACCCGAATGAAGATCTATGAGGAGTTATGGTAATTATCAATAAAGTGGATTAGATCCGTTCGGGAAGGTGTTCCTTCCTCTAGGTTCTTGTCCTTCCTTTAGAGATCCTTACCCTAACCTCCATGAAAAACATCATACCCGGGCCTTTATACTACGGTGTCACCGCTACCTCGAGGGGTAGGGTGCCGTAGGGAGCGGTATGTGCATGTATGCATGGAGTCCTATTGTAAATGTTTGGTGGGCAAGAAAGGGATGAGAGATCTCATCTCTCAAAATCCTTCCCCAAAGCTAACTCTAAACAAGTTTCTAGGGCATGAAATTAAATCTACCTAGGGTAAGGAATTGAAATCTACACTAGAGCAAGAAATTAAATTACTTACAGATGGCTCTCTCCAAACATCAAAACAGGGTTGTCAGATCTGAATTTCTGAATTAAAGAGAGGCACCGATGCTCTCCAAAAGATTTCTGAATTTTTATTAAAAGGAGGCATAAAGAATTACAATCTGTAGAGTTCCTATTTATAGGAAATAGAAACCCTAGGTTACATTTTGATCCGCATGTCTAAAATTACAAAAATAGCCCCAGGGAATCTTTTCAGAGCCGTATAAACATTATGGTAAAATTTTCTTTAAGAGAGGGCTCTTAATGGCCGCGGAACCGCGGCATGGGTAAGGCTTGGGCCGCGGTTCCGCGGCCCATTGGTGAGATCACATCATAAAATTTCCTGGGCTTCTTCAAGGTTCTTTGGGCTTCTGGTTCTTGGGTTTATTTTATTAATTGGACTTCTCCATTGGTTCCAGATCTTCAGTGAACATTTTGCAATGGATCTTTTAACCGTTTGCCTTATTATTTTGGACCTTGTCTTGCCTTGTTGATTGTGAACTGTTCTTTGATGTAAGCTTGATCAAGAGTCCTCTGTTTGTTGGTCAAAAGTCCATATTTTCATTGTCTTTACATCGTTTTCACTGTTTCCTGTCCAAGAACCTGTAACCTGTAACATGTAGCAGACATGCGTCAAAAGTACCTATTTATTTATAAAAAGAATAAGAATGGGGAATATAATAATACAATATTATGGTGTGAACAGTTGACATCGCGCTGTGTCTAGGAGAGCCATTACACGAGTAGTCCCTGGCCAGGGCAAGCGAGATATACTGGTAGGCTTCCAGTGCTATCTCAGGGTGTATTGGGCTTCACTCCGACACGACTTGTACCGCTATTAGGGGACTGACGTTTACCGCCCCCTAGGCCCGCCATGCGATGTATCAGACGAACAGACCGGACTGTACGGAGATTGTCACAGTCAGACTTAGTAGGAGTTCAGATGGGTTTCACCTCGTCAGTCTTCTTGTCGGCATCTACCTGGGGACCGTTACGCACAGCTAGTGCCGCTTGCGGTCTGTGGTTAAACCCACTGCCAGCGTAGTGTCGAGTCTTTAGAGTCCCACGCAGAAAGCTATTCACCTTTAGGCAAAAGAGTAGAAGTCGCATGGTTTTGCGACAGGTCGCATGGTTTTGCGACAGGGTCCGGTCACATCCGTGCACTTGTGCACGTACAGTGTCCGGACAGTTAACACTAGCGGGCTTTGGTTTAAGCCAGATCCTAGTGTACGTTTTGGGATTGGTTTTATCCAGTATGTATTCGTGTTCCTCGGAACACGGATGCGGGTGTGTATGCACAGTTGACGGAGAGACAGAGGCAGAGGATTCTCATTAGGGTTGTTGATCGTTGACTGTTGACTATTGATTTTTTGCTCAACCCTAATGAGAATATGATATATATATATAATTAGCAATAATATTAATTAAGTATTATAGTGACATAGTTGTTGAGGGGTTGACTTTGTTGACTTGTTGACTTTGTTGACCGGTTGACTAGGTTGGACTAGTTGACCATCATCATCACAATGGTTGTCATTTTCATGCAAAGACTTTTGCTTGCTTGTTGTGGTTTGCAAAATGAGTGCATGGAAATGATATTGCCTTTGACATGATATGAACCATCACATAATAATACTTGATTAACATTATGGCTCATGATGCTTTTGGATTATGAGAGGGTAAAAGAGAAAAGAGAGGCTCATTCTTTCATGATCTTTCTCTCTCTTGGTTTTGAGCTCTCCCATTCTCTTGCTCTCACATTCTTCCTCTTGCTTTCTCTCTTGTCTATGGTTCACTTGTCTCATATGTTGAGAAGCAAGAACCATAGAGAAAATCCCATCACACTCTCCTCTACTCACTCTAGTTCACAAGGTTTAGCAAACCAAGTGAACTAGTTTCTTCAAAGTTCGAAGAAGAAGCCAAAGGTAGAAGCTTTCGGGTGGATCGATCTTCGGCGCAAGGAGACGACGGGGTGAAGCCAATCCGTACACCATCAAGAGATGAAGAAGAAGGAGTTCAAGAAAGAAAGGTATAACCCCCTAACCGAGTAGTTAACAACTCGTAGTTAGGTTGTTAGGTAGATAGTTTAACAAAGATCCGGTTTTGAGTCCATGTTACCGCCTCTAGAAAATCGTTTTTCACCAAATTCCGCATGCCCGAAAGTACCGGGAGAGGTAGCATGGACTTACAGTGGTATCAGAGCCTAGTTAAACTCTATCTAACATGTTAGCATAGTAACTAGAAATTCGATCGGAGAAAAAGTCGCGAAATACACCCGGATTTCAAACTTTCTGTCGATTTTCAAAGTGCTGCAAAAATTATTTGAGATATACCAAAAATCGACTCAGGGTTTTTAGAAGAAACTGCAAAAATTCGACCCACTGAATCGATCAACGCGCCGCGTTTCCGCGGCGGGAGCTTCCTCCCGCCGCGGAACCGCGGCCGAGTTGACTCGGTCGTGGGGTTTTATTTTTGCAGTTTGTTCATAGGGGTATTTTAGGATTTTTGGAATATGTATTTTCTGCCCAGATTTTCCAGAACGAAAATTTTGTGTTTGGGGCCTATAAATCCGCATTTTGATCGAGTTTCTAAAGACTTAAGCTGACGGGTATTTCTGTGATGTGATATTTGTATTGAACGTCTGCTAATTGCTATATGTTGATTAGTAGGGGTTATACAAATCTGTGATCTGTAATGTTGCTGGAATGTGTATATGAATTCATTGGATTGTCGCGGGTGAATAGCCGGGGGTTGTGAGACGAGAGTTTTCTTTTCTTTCAATTCATGTAAATTTGTAAATTGATGTAATAATTATTTTTATGGCCGCACAACCGGGTCGGGGTTCTAGCCGTCATTGTATAATTTCTTTTTACTGTTTTTGCTCCTAGGATAGACCCATGGAGGGGGTGCACAAACTACCGGGTATGCCGAAGTGCCGAGTGGCCTACTCACGGGGTTGAGGGAGGTTGCTTCGCTTCGGGTACTTGGCGGGTAGTTTGCCGCACCCGTAGGGGTCTTGGGTGGGGTATGGCTATTCACCGCGACCGTGTAATCTGCTTTTCGTTACAGGCTCGTACGAATTGCGGGTTCCTAGTATATCCAATGTGTTCATCTGTGATCTGAAATGGCTATCATTGCAATATATCTATATATGATATTATTTAGGCGTTGCTTATGTTTTACAGCCGCGCTAGCCCAGCCCCCGCTCTGTCGTTAGTTAAGTAACCTAACGGGTAATGACGGGGCCACGTGGCGAATGCGAATGGCATAAGCGTACGTCATATTTTGGTTGTTTTCTGCAATGGTAGGATTAAATGATGGGACGCATTAAAAGAACTAATGCAAGAATATCACGCATTAAAAGAACTAATGCAAGAAAATAAACCAAGTTAAAGTCGTTGGAACACTTTCGAAAAACCACTCGGTTCTTTTCAAAACCAACTTTTAAATGCGGAGCTTGAGCCACTCCTTCTAAAAGCTATCTCGTTCCTTCGATTATATCAAGTTCACTACGTTCAAGGTTTCGCCAAAACCATTCGTAGCCCTCCGTCGTTTCATATGAATATTCAATAGTATTCAAGCTATGTTTGTTGACCTTCGTCAAGCATAGTGATTGGTAGCTGTTGGGTGTTCATATGTAGCATAGATAGATGCGTTGGTTTGGGACAGTCGTATTATCTTGTTTACCTTCGTTAAGGGTATATACGGGTGGGTTCAAATTAACCTGGATAATGACGGGTAGAACTTGACATGTGACTTATGATTTGTTGACCTTCGTCAAGGTCATAAGAGCATGGGACAAAAATCCACATCGGGAGTTTCAAAAGAACTAAAACTTTCTAGCGTTGCATACCATTTGGAGTGTGATGATTCTGGTAGGATTCCTTCAGTTTTGTCACGCAATGATATTTGGATCCCGATCCTACTGTGAGTATATGCTACTCCTTGGGAAATTTCTCACTTAACGATCAATGCTATAAACCAAGTAGGTGTCTAGAAAGGTGTTAGCGGGGCTACGCCCACAGGGAAAAGAGGTTATTTAATTAAAGAATTTCGTGAAAGCGTTGGAAAACCTCCCTCGAAGTACCGACACTAGCCTGGCTGAACGGTTAAGCAAGTATTGTACGGTGAGATTGATCCCGACTAATTCTTCCTTTATGGTTTGAGGAGGGATTCGAGAGACAGTGGGAGCCATCCTGTTTAGATAAATTAAAAACCAATCTAAACTGGCAAGAGCATCATGCTGAGTGTTTTCTTCTCTTTCTCTCTTAATTGCAGCGACCCAGTGACCACACCTAGGTTACATCTAGATAATAAAATGACTGAACCTGACTGTTATGACTGGCAAAGGTCTGTCCAGATGTCCATTGCCCATAACAAGCTGGGACACCTCTTAACTGATCATACCCCTACCGTCTCAGGTCCAGTTTCCCCTGTCACGGATATTTACATCCGTAGGACATCGGAAAAGGATTGTGTGAAAGCCAAGTGCCTCGTGTTAGCCTCAGTTAATGGTGCAAACCAGAGGCAGCACGAGAAGATGTACTCAGTTTCTATCTTCCTCCATAACAAAGATTTATATGGAGAGCAATCTCGTATCGCAAGATATGAGACCTCGAACGAATTGCTTCAAGCGAGGTTGGCTGTCGGGTCATCTGTAGGGGACAACGTCCTTACAGAGGCCAGCTATTTTGAGCTCACGGACCTGGAGACCATGTTGGAGAATAGGTCAAGTACTGACTTAATTCTACAGTCCCTGCCCTCTGCTTATACCCTGAAGGAAACTGGGGAAGAAAAAGGAAAAACAAGGGCAAAAGTTTCAGTACTGGATATAGTAAAAGAGGGACGTTCCTATAGTAACGGGAATGAACATTGGCAGAAGGATTGCAGGGCTTGCAAAGCCAGTAGCCAGAATTCGAAGCATGTTGTGGCTTCGGCTTCGAGTGTGTTTGTAATTGAGAACTGTATGTCAGTTAACCCTACTTCCTGGGTATTGGATACCGGATCAGGATCTCATATCTGTAATTCGTTACAGGCTCTGAGAAACCGTAGGGTTATCAGGAAAGGTGATATGACCCTCAGGGTTGCTAACGGAATGAGCATGGATGCTGAATCCGTAGGGGAATATCATCTTGGACTGACAACTGGGCAGATATTGATTTTGCGTAACTGTTTGTATGTACCAGGTGCGACTTGTAATATCATATCTGTATATCCTTACTTTCTAAAGAAGGATATGAATTTACTTTTGTAAGCGATGTAGTACACATCCACCTAAATCAAGTTCTGATTAGGTCAGGTACATTACAGAACGGAATATACGTGTTAAATCAAGCTCAGATTTTCAGTGTCCAGAACACACTTATAAGAAAGTCTCCGGAAACAAATCTGGCTTTCTTATGGCATTGTAGACTGGGTCACATTAATGAGACATGATTAACTAAGTTACATAAAGAAGGGTACTTGAATCCGTTCGAGTATCAGTCTTATGCCACTTGTGAATCTTGTCTCATAGGAAAGATGACAAAGACTTCGTTCACTGGACGCGGAGAAAGAGCGAGCAAGCTCTTGGGACTCATACACAGTGATGTGTGTGGTCCAATGTCTATACATGCGCGAAGTGGTTATTCATACTTCATTACTTTCACAGATGATTTCTCTTAATATGGACATGTCTTCTTAATGAAGCACAAATCCGAGGCCTTTGGGAAATTTCAAGAATACAAGAATGAAGTTGAAAAACAAACCGGCCAAAGTATCAAGATTCTAAGATCGGATCAAGGTGGAGAATACTTGAGTGCCGAGTTTCTGGACTACTTAAAAGAGAATGGAATTCTCTCTCAACTTACTCCTCCATACACACCGCAATACAACGGTGTATTGGAAAGGCGGAATCGGACCCTATTGGATATGGTTCGTTCCATGATGAGTAAGGCTGAGTTACCACGATCTTTCTGGGGTTATGCACTAGAAGCAGCTGCATATCTCTTGAAAAAGGCTCCAACCAAGACTGTGCCTACCACCCCATATCAGATGTGGAGTGGAAAGAAACCCTGTCTTAAGTATCTTAAGATATGGGGATGTCCAGCTTTTGTAAAAAAGCGGCATGCGGACAAGCTCGAGGCACGCTCAGTACTGTGTAAGTTTGTGGGATACCCAAAGAACTCCAGGGGGTATCTTTTCTATTCCGCAGAAGAACAAAAAGTTTTTGTTTCTCCGCACGCCCACTTCTTGGAAACTGAATTTTTAGAAAATCAGATAAGTGGGGGCGCAATAGAACTGGAAGAAATTCCAGAACCACAAGCTGTTACTGAAAGCTTGGATGAACCAGACGTTTCAGGAGAACCGGACATTCCTACGCCGCTCCGCAGAAGTAGTAGGCAGTCTCATCCGCCCGAGAGATACTTCGGTTTTCTCATAGACGGGGATAGAGAGGATTGTACAGTTAATTATGATGAGCCTACTAGCTTCCAGCAAGCCATTCAGAGCGGTAACTCAGTAAAATGGCTGGATGCAATGCGGAACGAGATGGAGTCCATGTACACCAACAAAGTTTGGACTTTGGACTTTGCTCCAGAAGGGGTAAAACCCGTAGGCTGCAAATGGATCTTCAGAAAGAAGATTGGTGTAGATGGGCAGGTTGAAACATATAAAGCTAGGCTCGTTGCAAAGGGTTTTCGTCAAAGACCTGGTTTGGACTATGACGAGGCCTTTTCTCCGGTAGCCATGCTTAAATCCATTCGGATCCTTCTTGCCATTGCTGCCTTCCACGATTATGAGATCTGGCAGATGGACGTAAAGGCGGCTTTCCTAAATGGAAATTTGGAAGAGTGCGTCTATATGGATCAGCCAGAGGGATTCATTCAGAGTCGGAGCAGTGGTAAAGTATGCAAGTTGCTCAAGTCCATCTATGGACTTAAGAAGGCATCGCGGAGTTGGAACATCTGCTTTGATGATACTGTCAAAGAATTCGACTTTGTCAAAAACCCAGATGAACCATGGATTTACAGTAAGATTGTAGGGAGAAATGTGGTATTCCTCGTCTTGTACGTCGATGACATTCTCCTAATAGGAAATGATATTCCTATGCTACAGTCAGTCAAAGGATTCTTGTCGCAGAGGTTCTCCATGAAGGACCTGGGCGATGCCAACTACATTCTGGGGATCCAGATCTATCGTGATAGATCTAAGAGGATGTTGGGACTTTCACAGTCAAGGTACATCGACACCATACTGAAACGATTCAGTATGGAAGATTCCAAGCGCGGTAATCTACCGGCTTGTCACGGAATCACCCTCTCTAAAGAGATGTCTCCCAAGACTGATTTGGAAAGGGCTCGCATGTCATCAATACCCTACGCATCTGCGATAGACTCTATTATGTATGCAATGTTATGTACCAGACCAGATGTAGCATACGCATTGAGCGTTGTAAGCCGGTATCAGTCGAACCCAGGGGAGAGACACTTGATAGCAGTAAAGAACATTCTCAAGTACCTGAGAAGGACTAAGGAGATGTTCTTGGTGTATGGCGGAAAAGACCTCCAGATTGAGGCCTTTGCTGACTCCAGCTTCCAGAGTGACAAGGATGACTCCAAGTCCATGTCGGGTTATGTCTTTACCCTCAATAGAGGGGCGGTTTGCTGGAAGAGTTCCAAGCAGGAAACCGTTGCTGACTCAACTATGGAAGCGGAGTACATAGCTGCTTGCGATGCCGCAAAGGAAGCTGTCTGGATGAAGAAGTTCCACACGGAACTTCAGGTGGTTCCTACCAGTGTTGATCCAATACCGCTGTATTGTGACAACAACGACGCTATAGCTTTAGCGAAGGAACCCAGGTCCCATCAGAAGTCCAGGCACATTTTGAGGCGGTTCCACCTGATCAGGGAGATCATTGATCGCCGGGAGATCAAGGTAAAGAGAGTAAATTCAGAAGATAACACTGTAGATCCATTCACCAAGGCCTTGCCCCAGACTCAGTTCGAGCGGCTGATCGAGATGATAGGTCTTCGATACGCCAGTACATGGCCTTAGTGCAAGTGGGAGATTGTTAGTGTATATTGTTGGAGATAGTGCCCTCAGAGTCAATTATTGGATCACAGGCATGTGATTGCAATGATTGAGGGAGGACCTATCCCGGTACGACAGTCTTACTCGAGATGATAGTATGCTATCTGGTTTACCTTTATCATCGTGTACTGCTTTAGGTGACCTGACAGGTCGCTATTGCACGTTGATAGAGCCCCTAGGATTCTTGCTTGACGACCAGCAGTATGAGGGTGATCATATACGTGAGAGCTGGGATCTACAAGCATATCCTTAAAAGGTCCCTAGTCGTGGGAGTTTCGAGACAGGGCATCGATTCTCCAGAGTAGACTAGTGTATACAGTCGAGACCCCGACGAGGGGCGGTGGCCGGTCTCACAGGCCACTGGTGTCAGTTGGTTCACCTAAGATGTATACAGGTGCTCATTGGGTTATGAGTACACCGGACAGGACTCGCCGGGAACATGCTAGTTGGTCTTATACCTGACGTCAGATAGCAGTTCCCTGGTGACATGTGTACAGGTTAGTTCATCGACCCGGGGATCGTCATTTGTCTCGTGTGAGTTCCCACTGTGCTTTGATTACTACCCAACCACGGCTCAAAGGAGTCGTGCAAACAGGTTTTAGTTGGGTACAGTCCCGAGCCACATGGAGGCAGTGAGCGGATCTTCGGGGGTTCGTCTCTCCCGGTATTGTGGGTGAGGTCGCGCTGTGTCTAGGAGAGCCATTACACGAAGTCCTTGGCCAAGGCAGGAGATTTACTGGTAGGTATTCCAGTAGTATCTCAGGGTGTTCTGGGCTACACTCCGACACGACTTGTACCGTTTTTGGGGGTCTGACTTTTACCCACCCCCTAGGCCCGACATGCGATGCTCATAGACGAACGTACCGGACTGTACGGATATTGTCACTGACAGGCTCAGTAGGGTGTCAGGATGAGTTCGCTCATCGACGTCCCTTTTGGTCAATAGCTGGTGGCCCGTTACGTATTGGCTTATACCTCTGACGTGCTAGTGGTTAAATCCACAGCCATAGTATTGACGAGTCTTTAGAGTCCACCACACTTTCAGTTACTCAGCTTTCGGGCGAAACGCTGTAGAGGCCGTATGGAGATATGGCAGGGTCCGATCAGATACGTACGGTATTGCACGGATCAAGATCGGACAGCTTGTACTAGAGGCCGTATAGTTATATGGCAGTGTTCGATCTGATACGTGCGGTATTGCACGGATCAGGATCGGACGAACATTACTAGCCGGCTTTGTTTTAAGCCGGATCTTAATATAGTACAGTGTAGATTTTGTCTCTTTGCATTTGTATCCGGACGGAATACAGATGCGGGTGTGTATGCACAGTATCGGGGTTTTCCTGTAATTTATTACGGGACCAGTTTTCTGGAGTTGCCAGTTTGCATTCCGTTCCGGCCGTTTTTTCCTTTGTTCTTTCCCGGCCGGACTTTTCCGATGGAGGGGGTTATTTGCAATTGTGCAAATAACATTTGTGGAGGGGTTTTCTTGCATATGTATTCTTTATGATAGGATATGCATCTTATTCTTCTATGATGGTGCATTTATGAGATTTGATGTGATTAAGGTGTAAGCATGGTTGATGTTTTTGGATGTGGTCACCTCTTCTCTTTATCCTACCCTCACCTCCCTTCTTGCTACAATTTCTTTCCTCCACCATTCCTACAAAATGATGGCCGGCCACTTCATTGAAGATGATGGGAGAAATTTCCATTTTTGTTGTAGCATAAATTTCATCATCTCATTCTTCTAGTTTTGGGAAAAATGAAAGCACCATTTTTCCTTAACCTTATTCCTCCATCAAGGCAACTACAAACCCCAAATGAGACAAGCATCATCTACACTATATTCTACAGCATATCTTGGGCATGTCGACTTGCCAGCTTCATGCCCGAGTTGCCTCGGTATAGAGGCAGGAGCCCGTAAAAGATGCAGGCGATGTGGTGCCCTTCCGGCGAGGAGGCGACGACCGGAGTTTCCGCGAGAGATCGGGACGACGACGAGTAGACCGGAGGACTCGGATCACTCGGTATATCTCTTCCCATCTTGTAGTTAGCTAGAACTAGTTTAATGGCCCGATCCGGGGTTTAGTGCGCGGTGGTGCCGGTTTGCTAAGTTCGCAAAATTAAAGTTTATCACCGTTTCCGCATTTGGCCGTCGGATTGACGACCGGGGCGCCGCCATGGACTTACAGTGGTATCAGAGCCTCGCCCTTAACTTCATCTAGCTTCGTTTGATGTGTTTTACATTTCCGATCGACCAAAATTCCAAAACTTGCATTTTTGTTCACATCAGTTTTCTGTTGAAATTTTTTTGTCTCGAAAAATTTTTCAAGTTGTCTCAGAATGATGTGCAGGGAGTTCTAAGACTGCTGTAAAAATTCGACGCAGTGACTCGATCACTGAAGCGCGGAACCGGGACTAAACCCCCCCTTGGGCCGCGGTTCAGCCGCACATTGGTGTCGTCACTGCATCATTTTTTTCCAGTGGGCTTCTGGGCTAATTTTAGGGGTTTTGGAATATTAAAATTGGGCCCAGAATTTCTGTGAGTGCTACAGTATTGCTTGGGGGCCCACTTGTTAATTTTTGATCGATCGGATATTTTAAACACATTATTTCACAGTATTTACATTATATCTGCGACCGTGAATGTCACTTGATCGGTAAATCCAGTCTAACTGCTATAGCCCGGTTAGACGGATTTGCGAACGTGACTTTCACGTTGATGTTCTGTGTTTTGCTGTGATGTTGCGGATCGGTCGTGGGGATAGCCTGGATGCAATGCTAGTACAGTGTTGTTGTATTATGTGCATTTGATATTGCGGGGCGAGCGTCCGACATGTGGACTGCCGTCACTGCCTGTTTGTATTATTATTTTGGGGCACGACCAGGTTGCGGTCGATGTACCCGTTGTATGTATATTTTACTTTCTGTACTAGGGTTACCCCGCGGAGGGGTGCACGGATAGCCGGGTTCTAGAAGGCAACAAGCCCGCATCTCATGGCATTGGGACGGAGGGGGGGCTTCACTCCAGGATTGGCTGGCTATTCGCCGCACTCGTAGGGGGTATAGGATTTCATTGCACAGGCTATCTACACGACCAGGGGAACGTCGGGTTTCAGTAGTGGCTCTGTGAAACCCGGGGATCCCAGATATCTGTATTGTTCTATGAAAGCTGTTACTGCAAGGACGTTCACTTTTGTTTTGCATCGTGGTATTCATTTGGAATATCCTGCTCCTCAGTCGACGAGGCAAGGGCCGAGATCCCTTCACCGGGAGTGACCCCTTGGACAGAAGTTTGCGTCAGGGCATTAACTTCACTATAGCCGATTACTTTTGCTTTGCATCGTGGTGTTCATTTGGAATATCCTGCACCCCATTCTACGGGGAAAGAGCCTAGATCCCTTCACCGGGAGTGACCTCTTTAGTAAAGGTTTTCGTCACTATATTTTCTAAAAAGCTATCCGTTCCTTCAACGATATCAAGTTCATTACGTTAAAGGTTTTCGCCAGAAACCATTCGTAGCCCTCCGTCGTTTCATATGGGTAGTCAATAGTATTCAAGCTGTGTTTGTTGGCCAAAGTCAAAGCACATTGTTTGGTAGCTGTTGGTTATTCATATGCAGCATAGATAGATGCGTTGGTTTGGGGCAGTCGTATAGCCTTGTTGGCCAAAGTCAAGGGCTTGTACGGGTGGGCTCAAATTAACCTGGAGAATGACGGGCAGAACTTGACATGTGACTTATGATTTGTTGGCCAAAGTCAAGGTCATAAGAGCATGGGGTAAAAATCACATCGGGAGTTTCAAAAGTACTGAAACTTGCCAGATATGCGCATACCTTCTGGAGTGTGATAGCGTGAGCGGATTCCGTCATGTTATCATGCGATGATAGTTGGATCTCGATTCCCACTGATGAGTTGGTTTACTCCTCGGGTGACCCCGACTAATTCTTCTTTCAGGTTTGGAGGAGAATTTGAGGTACAGTGGGAGGTTTCCAGATTAGATAAAGGGATAACCATTCTGATCTAGGTTAGAGTGCACGCTGAGTGTTTCTTCTCTCTCTCTCTCTGGCAGCGACCATTGACCCGACCCTAGACTATGACTCAGTGACCAAGATGACCGAACCTTCTTAACACAGGCTTTTGGATTGTCAGAGTTGCAGACCTCATTGCCACTCCTACTTTTACCCTTTTCTCCGGGACACCCCGTATTACTACGAACGTCCACTTCCATTGGACAAAACCATCGTATGGTTAGATACGAACTCGAAAGAATTCGAGGATGGTTTCCGGTTCTGGAGAAAACGGATAGGATTATTCAGTTGTCTTTTCCCTTTTACCTTCTCTCAAGTTGTGAGTACTCCTTGGTTTAGGAGATAGTACACCTATTATGCAAATTGGATAGTCTTCTTCCAAACCTTAGGCTGGTGCCGACCGGTAGGGAATGAAGAAAACCAATTAGCCTAAACGGTGTGCAGAAGGTATTAAGATTAAGACAAAGCAAGGGATTAGTAAGAGGGCAAAGTAAATTGCGACTGATATTCACGACCAAACCAAGTATTTCTTCGCCAATCCTAAATCACCTTTGTATTTCTCCAGGACACACCGTATCACTACGAAGATCCACAGTTTATTGGATACTCCATCGTATGGTTATATACGAACTCGAAAGGAACTTGTTCCAGTTCGGGGATGGATTCTAGTCCAGGAGAAATAGGAATAAGGTTTATTCGGGTGTCTTTTATCTTCACCTTCTCTCGCATTGCGAGTGCTCCTAGAACTAGGACAGTACACCCATTATGCTTATTGGATAGTCTTCTTCCAAACCATAGGCTGGTGCTGAACGGTAGGGAAGGAAGAAAACCAATTGGCCTAAAGGGGTGTGCAGAAGGTAATGACTAAAGACATATCAAGGGATTTGGAGAGGTGGCAAAGAATTATACGGTTATAGTTGTGAATCTGGATAATGGTAGAGGCATTACCAGGAATACCAGGATACCCCATCGAAACATTTCAATGTTTCAGTTCAACTGTGTACTGTTAAAAGAAAACTGATTTCCTGATTAGACACTTGCTCCAGGGTATGTATTTACCAAGTTTGATTCTCACATCTGTATGGTTTTACAGATGATGAGTGGGAGTAAGTCATTGGGAATTGGGTGATCATCCTCATTACATCGGGATTCGTTGTAATAGGTGATATTTGAGGAGATCACCTGGGCGGTTTGCCGGTCGACAAATATTTGGTTTTGAATATCTGCTGTTATGCACCAATTTCAAATTGATATATCTGTATGTCTATTTTCATAGAGTGAGATATACCTTTTGATATTATGTCGATGACATTTACCTATATCAAGTGGATGGTTAGGTAAGGAGCATTAAACAGCGGTGTAATTCTTTTTAATCATAAGTACAGTTTTCAACCTACGACACACAGTGAAAGAGTTGTCAGACTCAGTGGACTTATACAGAGTATTGTATGTTGTCCAGTGTCCATAAGGACAGAGGGGTTGGTCCTCGTACTATATTCTGTTTACTTTTAACTTCTCTAATTCTTAGACGTGTGTTTCGTAGAAACACAGGGTCTAAGTTTTGAGGAGTTATAAGTATTTGAATAGAGTAGAGAACCAGGTGTAGCAAGTATCGGGATTCTTCAAAGTGATCGAAGATGTAGATACTTGTGTATGGTATTCAGTTGATAGTAATGATAAAGAGAAATTGCTTCTCTTTCAGGTTACTCATAATTGGAAGCATTCCTAAGTTGAGTAACGCTGATCGGCCTCCTTCCATTTAGTAAACATGCACTGGAGACAGCTGCATGATTTGAATCTGGTTAAATTAAATCAGTGCCTCTGGTTCTATATTGGATGTAGAACAGTTCATATCTTGACGTTGTTAAGGTACGGGGAGTTGTCCGGCTTATGATTAAAACCAGACTCTGGATAACTCAAGGCACGTTTCTATAATAGCTGTTTGTGGGTTGACCCAGGCTATGACGAGGGTTGATTTTCTACCATCTGGCAGATCAATAGAAATATTGTTCTAGACTCGCCACAGTTTTATTAAAAATGGATTTTTTCAAAAACAGTAGTGGGAGTATGGTAGAACTGGAAGTGATTCCAGAACTGCAAACGATTACTGAAGATTTGATAAGGAACCTAAAGATTCAATCTGATTTGACATTCCATTGGCCACTCCGCAGATAAGGTGGGTAACTTCAGGCACCCGAGAGGTACTCCGGTAGCCTCAAGGACGGTGACAGGAAAGTTCTTGTTTACCCACACATGCCATTGTTGTTGTTCCAGGCTGCGAGACCCGGCAGGAGGATGAGTATAGCGTCGTTCTAAACTAGCTTTAGAAGTGCACGTCTATATGACTCTGCCAGAGGGTTTTCGTAGTCAGTGGGAGCAGCGGAAGCATTGGTGGACATCAGGCTTATGTCTATTTATAGACTTAAGCAGATATAGCGGAGATAGATCATCTATTTCTGATGTGACAGTCATGGGTTTGACGTCATCAGAATAGGGGATGGATCTGTTGAGAAGGTAGTAGGGTATGATGTCATGGTATTTGGATGAGATACACAAGGTAGGAAGTGACATTCCTATACTACGATCGGCTATACTTTGGTCGTCACACGGTGGTTTCTCCACATGGGACTTGGACATTATATCAAATATACTGGTTACTAGATCTATAGTTTTAGATCTAGATTTGGGTGGTTTCCCAATCAGGGTACTTAGACAACATTCTAAGAGTATTTAGAATGGACGACTCCTGGCACGGTAGTGTACCTGCAGGTGATGGAGTCACCCTCCCTAAAGGTGTCTTATAGACTAAAGTAGAGAGGGATATGCATGATTGGCAGATCACTTGCTTAGGCAATTTAGTCAATCATGAGATGTCAAGTACCACACCAGATGTTGTTCTTGCGCTAGATGCAATAAGTTGACATTGATCCAATCCTGGAGAAACAGTCGGAAGCAGTTTTAGAATATAAGTGAATGTTCTAGGGATATGATAACGACAGCCTCATTTGGGAGACAGTTATCATTCCAGGCTTCCAAGGTGACATGGACGACAAGGAGGTTGTCAGAGTTATAGTTTTCCTTCTGACGAGGGGCAGTATTCTGGACAGGTGATCCAAGGAAATACTGAGGGTGGCATGGCGCAGGATACTGATTAAGTTCAGTTGACGATACAGTCTAAGAAGTTTGGATTTGGAGTTCATTTATGAGCTCGGTCCCATCAGACATCCAGACACTCTAAGACAGGTATTGCTCATTTCGGGAGATGGTTTTCTCCGCGAACTTGAGATATAGAGAGAGACATAGAAAGAAACTTCAAGGCGGATCCACTCACTGAGGCTATTTCTCGAACGCAATAGTCTTCCAAACAGGCTTTGTGAGACTGACTAGTAGAGGAGTTGAGTGTTTGGTATCACACGGGCTGTGAGTATGCAACATCGCAATAATTAGCCTTGAGTGCAAGTGGGAGATTGTTGGAGATAGTGCCCTCAGAGTCAATTATTGGATCACAGGCACGTGATTGCAATGATTGAGGGAGGACCTATCCCGGTACGACAGTCTTACTCGAGATGATAGTATGCTATCTGGTTTACCTTTATCATCGTGTACTGCTTTAGGTGACCTGACAGGTCGCTATTGCATGTTGATAGAGCCCCTAGGATTCTTGCTTGACGACCAGCAGTATGAGGGCGATCATATACGTGAGAGCTGGGGTCTACAAGCATATCCTTAAAAGGTCCCTAGTCGTGGGAGTTTCGAGACAGGGCATCGATTCTCCAGAGTAGACTAGTGTATACAGTCGAGACCCCGACGAGGGGCGGTGGCCGGTCTCACAGGCCACTGGTGTCAGTTGGTTCACCTAAGATGTATACAGGTGCTCATTGGGTTATGAGTACACCGGACAGGACTCGCCGGGAACATGCTAGTTGGTCTTATACCTGACGTCAGATAGCAGTTCCCTGGTGACATGTGTACAGGTTAGTTCATCGACCCGGGGATCGTCATTTGTCTCGTGTGAGTTCCCACTGTGCTTTGATTACTACCCTACCACGGCTCAAAAGAGTCGTGCAAACAGGTTTTAGTTGGGTACAGTCCCGAGCCACATGGAGGCAGTGAGCGGATCTTCCGGGATTCGTCTCTCCCGGTATTGGGGGTGAGGTCGCGCTGTGTCTAGGAGAGCCATTACACGAAGTCCTTGGCCAAGGCAGGAGATTTACTGGTAGGTATTCCAGTAGTATCTCAGGGTGTTCTGGGCTACACTCCGACACGACTTGTACCGCTTTTGGGGGTCTGACTTTTACCCACCCCCTAGGCCCGACATGCGATGCTCATAGACGAACGGACCGGACTGTATGGATATTGTCACTGACAGGCTCAGTAGGGTGTCAGGATGAGTTCGCTCATCGACGTCCCTTTTGGTCAATAGCTGGTGGCCCGTTACGTATTGGCTTATACCTCTGACGTGCTAGTGGTTAAATCCACAGCCATAGTATTGACGAGTCTTTAGAGTCCACCACACTTTCAGTTACTCAGCTTTCGGGCGAAACGCTGTAGAGGCCGTATGGAGATATGGCAGGGTCCGATCAGATACGTGCGGTATTGCACGGATCAGGATCGGACAGCTTGTACTAGAGGCCGTATAGTTATATGGCAGTGTTCGATCTGATACGTGCGGTATTGCACGGATCAGGATCGGACGAACATTACTAGCCGGCTTTGTTTTAAGCCGGATCCTAGTATAGTACAGTGTAGATTTTGTCTCTTTGCATTTGTATCCGGACGGAATACAGATGCGGGTGTGTATGCACAGTATCGGGGTTTTCCTGTAATTTATTACGGGACCAGTTTTCTGGAGTTGCCAGTTTGCATTCCGTTCCGGCCGTTTTTTCCTTTGTTCTTTCCCGGCCGGACTTTTCTGATGGAGGGGGTTATTTGCAATTGTGCAAATAACATTTATGGAGGGGTTTTCTTGCATATGTATTCTTTATGATAGGATATGCATCTTATTCTTCCATGATGGTGCATTTATGAGATTTGATGTGATTAAGGTGTAAGCATGGTTGATGTTTTTGGATGTGGTCACCTCTTCTCTTTATCCTACCCTCACCTCCCTTCTTGCTACAATTTCTTTCCTCCACCATTCCTACAAAATGATGGCCGGCCACTTCTTTGAAGATGATGGGAGAAATTTCCATTTTTGTTGTAGCACAAATTTCATCATCTCATTCTTCTAGTTTTGGGAAAAATGAAAGCACCATTTTTCCTTAACCTTATTCCTCCATCAAGGCAACTACAAACCCCAAATGAGACAAGCATCATCTACACTATATTCTACAGCATATCTTGGGCATGTCGACTTGCCAGCTTCATGCCCGAGTTGCCTCGGAATAGAGGCGGGAGCCCGTAAAAGATGCAGGCGATGTGGTGCCCTTCCGGCGAGGAGGCGACGACCGGAGTTTCCGCGAGAGATCGGGACGACGACGAGTAGACCGGAGGACTCGGATCACTCGGTATATCTCTTCCCATCTTGTAGTTAGCTAGAACTAGTTTAATGGCCCGATCCGGGGTTTAGTGCGCGGTGGTGCCGGTTTGCTAAGTTCGCAAAATTAAAGTTTATCACCGTTTCCGCATTTGGCCGTCGGATTGACGACCGGGGCGCCGCCGTGGACTTACATATATGCCCTAGAGGCCATTACTGTATCATAGTAGTTTGTATATTACTTAATAGAAGCTTGGGATATTCACCTTGTATGGACAATCTTGCTCAAAATAGTAGTATGCTACTTGGTTTGTTTCTGCTTCAATGTGTACATGTGTTTATTTTAGTATATCACCTATACACATTAGTGGAGCCCTTAGGATCTTTGCTTGATTACCAGCGTTGTGATGGCAGTCACACTAGTGGGGGCTGGGTAATCTATAAGCACATCCTTATGCAGGTCCCTAGTCGCAGGACTATCGAGACAGGGCATCGATACTACAGAGTAGACTGGCGCATGCGCTTCTCATCCCAGAGTGGGAGATGGTCTGTCCCACAGCCATCAGTACGTCGTACTGGAGATAGTATGCGGGTGCTCGTTAGGTTACGAGTACACTGGACAGGACTCGTCAGGAACTGACCGGTTGGTATTATACCTATCGTCAGTTATCAGTTCCCAGGTGACATGAGTACAGCTTAGTCCGCTGACTTGATACTGTCACTTCGCCTCGAGTGTGTTCCCACTGTACTTTGGTTACTACCCTACCACGGCTCAAAAGAGTCGTGCAAACAGGTAGTAGTTGGGTGCAGTCCCGAAGCACTTGGAGGCAGTGACGGTTAGACAGGATTCGTCTCTCCCGGTATTGGGGGTTGACATCGCGCTGTGTCTAGGAGAGCCATTACACGAGTAGTCCCTGGCCAGGGCAAGCGAGATATACTGGTAGGCTTCCAGTGCTATCTCAGGGTGTATTGGGCTTCACTCCGACACGACTTGTACCGCTATTAGGGGACTGACGTTTACCGCCCCCCTAGGCCCACCATGCGATGTATCAGACGAACAGACCGGACGGTACGGAGATTGTCACAGTCTGACTCAGTAGGAGTTCAGATGGGTTTCACCTCGTCAGTCTTCTTGTCGGCATCTACCTGGGGACCGTTACGCACAGCTAGTGCCGCTTGTGGTCTGTGGTTAAACCCACTGCCAGCGTAGTGTCGAGTCTTTAGAGTCCCACACAGAAAGCTATTCGCCTTTAGGCAAAAGTGTAGAGGTCGCATGGTTTTGCGACAGGTCACACGGTTTTGCGACAGGGTCCGGTCACATCTGTGCACTTGTGCACTTACAGTGTCCGGACAGTTAACACTAGCGGGCTTTGGTTTAAGCCAGATCCTAGTGTACGTTTTGGGATTGGTTTTATCCAGTATGTATTCGTATTCCTCGGAACACGGATGCGGGTGTGTATGCACAGTTGACGGAGAGACAGAGGCAGAGGATTCTCATTAGGGTTGTTGATCGTTGACTGTTCACTATTGACTTTTTGCTCAATCCTAATGAGAATATGATATATATATATATATAATTAGCAATAATATTAATTAAGTATTATAGTGACATGGTTGTTGAGGGGTTGACTTTGTTGACTTGTTGACCTTGTTGACCGGTTGACTAGGTTGGACTAGTTGACCATCATCATCACAATGGTTGTCATTTTCATGCAAAGACTTTTGCTTGTTTGTTGTGGTTTGCAAAATGAGTGCATGGAAATGATATTGCCTTTGACATGATATGAACCATCATATAATAATACTTGATTAACATTATGGCTCATGATGCTTTTGGATTATGAGAGGGTAAAAGAGAAAAGAGAGGCTCATTCTTTCATGATCTTTCTCTCTCTTGGTTTTGAGCTCTCCCATTCTCTTGCTCTCACCCTCTTCCTCTTGCTCTCTCTCTTGTCTATGGTTCACTTGTCTCATGTGTTGAGAAGCAAGAACCATAGAGAAAATCCCATCACACTCTCCTCTACTCACTCTAGTTCACAAGGTTTAGCAAACCAAGTAAACTATTTTCTTCAAAGTTCGAAGAAGAAGCCAAAGGTAGAAGCTTTCGGGTGGATCGATCTTCGGCGCAAGGAGACGACGGGGTGAAGCCAATCCGTACACCATCAAGAGATGAAGAAGAAGGAGTTCAAGAAAGAAAGGTATAACCCCCTAACCGAGTAGTTAACAACTCGTAGTTAGGTTGTTAGGTAGATAGTTTAACAAAGATCCGGTTTTGAGTCCATGTTACCGCCTCTAGAAAATCGTTTTTCACCAAATTCCGCATGCCCGAAAGCACCGGGAGAGGCAGCATGGACTTACACACTGATTGTCTCTCTGTTACATGTTGGTAAAGCCCTTAGGATGTGTACTTGACTACCTGGACTATGATGCGGATCATACTAGTGGGGACATGGTAGTCCATAAGTACATCCTTCAAGGTCCCTAGTCATGGGTGTATCGAGACGGGGCATCGATATACCAGAGTAGACTAGCGTATACCTTCTCGACCCATACAGATGGGCGATGGATGATCCCATATCCATTGGTGTTTGACATCAGAGATGATATACGGGTGCTCAGTGGAGACTGGGTACACTGGACGGACTCGCCGAGAACTCCCAGATGGTATTATACCTTACGTCAGATGGCAGTTCTCTTGTGACACTGGTTCAGGTTAGTCTGTAGACCCGAGATCGTCATAGAGTCTTGTGTGATTCCCACTGTGCTTTGATTTCCACCTTACCACGTCCAAGAGGGCATGCAAAATGGTGGTTTTTTGGGTACAATCCCGAATCACATGAAGGCAATGAGCGATAGGAGGGGATTCGTCCGTCCCGGTATATGGAGTTGATGTTGCGCTGTGTTCGATTGGCTATAACCAGAAATCCCTGGCCAGGGTTGCTGAGATTTACTGGTAAGTGTTACCAGTAGTTTCTTGAACTAGTATAGACCTCATATCGACACGACTTATCGAGATATTGGGGTCTGACGTTTACCACCCCTAGGCGAGATATGCGACATATCAGACGACGAGACCGGACTGTATGGTAAGTATTACAGGTTGGATTCACAGGAGTGTGAGCGGGCTTTCTCGTCGATCTTTTGATCACTCAATACCCGGGTGGCCGTTATGTTTAGCATACCGCTTGCGGCTTGTGGGTGTTTGATATGATCATCACCTGCTGCCGGCGTATTGACGAGTCTTTAGAGTCCTCCACAGAGGTTTCCTGGCTCAAGCGAAACGAAATAGGAGCGCATATGAGATATGTGCGGGACCGAGAATAATGCGTGTATGTGATACCGTATTCTATTCTCGCGATTTGTATCATTGGACGGTTATATATGATATAGCCGGGTTACCGAATGAAGTGTTGATTCGATACATTGATACACTTTATATTAGTCGGTTATATGCGATATGACCGGATCATTAAATCAAGTGTTGATTTAATGATTTGATGTATAATTATATATTTGATATATTACTTTACATTAACTAGTATTTGTTCACTTAAGATTGATTTTCTCACTTGATGTGCACAAGTAGTGTATGTGATATATTTTTGTGCACTTGATTGTATCATGTTTGATGATACATGTAAACTTGGGTGTGTATGATTAAACCATGGTTATATTAATGGTTAGGGTTTTGATTTACTTATTTATTTATTCTCTTTATTCATTTTGGCAAAGGAAAATGAAATGGTGGCTTGCTTTGTCTTTTGTTGAAGCTTCATGAAGCTTTGAAGAAGTAACCATTTTTTTTTTTTTTTTAACCTAACCATTCAACTTAACCCTAGTTTATTCTCTACACTCACCCATGGTTACAAAATGATAACCATCACTTGATTTTGTTTTAATGGATTATTCTTTTTCATTCTTTTTCTTCTTCTTCAAGAGAAAAAGAAAAGCTTTGCTTGAAAAATATCAAGTGTTGAAATCAAGTGAGAAATCCAAAACCAAAGTGAACCCACTTCCTATTTCTTCATCCTCTACCACTTGCCATGTAGTATAGGGTGTTTTCTTCACAAGTTTCATGACTTGGTGAAGGTGGAGCTTGATCTTGAGTTGCCTCGCCGTAGATCATTTTCGGCATCGAAGTCGACAAGCTAGCCCGATCATTTCTTCGACGAAACCATCGCTAGAGTCCGGGATCTGATGATCGCAGCGGAGGGACATCATCATGGAGCTAAGGAATTGGAGGACCGGATCTACAAAGGTTGTAGCCCCTTTCACTTAGCACTAAAGTAGTTTAGTAGCTTGTTGTTTCGCCTAAACTCTAGTTAACGATCGCATTAGGGTTTCTCGGCACCGGAAAAATTTGAATTTGGCATGGTTGATGCCTTGTGAGACCTCATTTGTGTGCCTAGGAACCCTACACTTCCAACATACCGCCCTTCCATTGAGGGTGAAGATAAAACACGAGACCGAATTAGAGTCATCCTTATCACTATGGAAGCTCGAATCGGTAAAGGACTCCACTTGGAGTCCACCGTTACCATACACCAAGAACATTTCTTTTGTCTTTCTCAAGTACTTAAGAATGTTCATCACAATTGTCCAGTGATTCTCCCCAGGATCTGATTAATACCTGCTTACAACACCCAGTGAGTACGCTACATCCGGTCGGGTACATAACATTGCATACATGATAGACCTGACTGTCGAAGCATAAGGCAGACCTTTCATGCGAGCCCTCTCCAAATTAGTCTTGGGGGACATCTCTTTGGAGAGAGTGATTCCTGAGATTGTAGGTAAATTCTCACGCTTGGAATCCTCCATACTAAACCTTTTTAGTACGGTTTCAATGTACCTCGATTGGGACAATCCCAGCATCCGTTTAGATCTATCTCTATAGATCTTAATCCCCAGGATGTAGGAGGCATCACCCAGATCCTTCATGGAGAATCTTTTTGATAAGAAGAGCTTGACCGAGTGCAGCATAGAAACATCATTTCCTATCAAGAGTATGTCATCCACGTACAATACGAGGAAGACGACCATACTCTCTGCCACCTTCTTGTATACACAAAGTTCATCTACATTTTTGACGAAGTCAAACTCTTTGACTGCCACATAAAAACAGATATTCCAACTCCGCGATGCCTGCTTTAACCTGTAGATTGATTTAAGCAGCTTGCACACCTTTCCGCTGCTCCCACTATCTACAAAGCCCTCTGGCAGAGTCATGTACACGCACTCTTCTAAATCACCATTTAGAAAAGCGGTCTTGACGTCCATCTGCCAGATTTCGTAGTCATGGTATGCAGCGATAGCAAGTAGGATCCGGATGGACTTAAGCATAGCCACTGGAGAAAGGGTTTCATCAGAATCCACACCTGGTCGTTGACGAAAACCTTTTGTTACGAGTCTAGATTTGAAAGTCTCAACTTTTCCATCTAGACCAAGTTTTTCCTTGAAGATCCACTTGCTCCTGATGGGTTTTACCCCTTCAGGAGCATCTTCCAAAGTCCATACTTTATTGGTGTACATGGATTCCATATCAGATCGCATTGCATCCAGCCATTTAACAGAGTCCCCACTCATGATGACCTGCTTGAAGCTAGTTGGGTCATCATCTTCCATGATGCAATCCACGTTCCCACCATCAATGAGAAAACCGTAGTATCTTTCAGGTGGATGAGGAACCTTACTAGATCGGCGGAGAGGCTGAGGTTCGTCGGGGACTATTGAATCCTCCGGTTCTACCAAATCTTCTGTTATAGTTTGTGCGGTTGGAACTTCTTCCAGCTCTACCTCTTTGCCACTAATTTCTTTTACAAGAAATTCCTTTCCGAAAAAGGTTGCATGTTGAGCAACAAACACCTTTTGTTCCCCACTGTGGTAGAATTGATATCCATATGAATTCTTTGGATATCCCATAAACTTGAAAAGAACCGATCTTGCCTTGAGTTTGTCCAGATTTTGCGTTTTGACATAGGCCGGACAACCCCATATCTTAACTCGCTTAAGAGATGGTCTCTTCCCATTCTATATCTCATATGGAGTGGTAGGCACTGATTTGGTTGGAACACTATTCAATAGGTATGCTGTTGTCTCAAGCGCATAACCCCAAAAGGAAATAGGTAACTCAGCGGTGCTCATCATAGAGCGCACCATATTCAATAGGGTGCGATTCCTCCGCTCCGATACACCGTTGTGCTGTGGTGTATACGGAGGAGTTAACAGAGAGAGAATCCCATTCTCTTTTAGATAGTCCAGGAACTCATTGCTCAAGTATTCTCCTCCTCGATCAGATCGAAGGATTTTAATACATTTACCCGTCTGGTTCTCAACTTCATGCTTATATTCTTTGATTTTCTCAAAAGCTTCAGACTTGTGTTTCAACAGGAATACATGTCTGAATCTTGAGAGATCATCAGTGAATGTAATGAAGTACGGAAAACCATCCCTGGCATGTGTAGACATAGGATCGCATACATCACTATGTATCGGTCCCAACAGTTCCATAGCTCTTTCTCCTTGTCCAGTAAACGGAGTTTTGGTCATCTTTCCTTTGAGACATGACTGGCAAGTTTCATAAGATAAAAATTCGAACGGATTCAAATATCCATCCTTATGTAACTTAGCTAGTCGTGTGGCATTGATATGAGCTAGTCTACAATGCCACAAGATGGATTCATTTATTTCTGAACTCTTCCTCTTGTGCGTGTTCTGTATACTTAGAATTGTGGTTTGATTTAGAACGTATATGCCATTGCATAACGTGCCTGATCCGGTCAACTTTTGATTAAGGAAAATGTTCATAAAATTATCCTGCAATACAAAATTATATCCTTCTTTACTTAATAAAGGGACTGATATAATGTTGCATATCAGGTTCGACATGTAATAATATTCGTTCAGAATCATTGTATTACCACTTGGTAATACAAGGTGATATTCTGTTAGGTCCACGTTACCTCTCCCGCTACTTTTGGGGTTGCGGAAACGGTAAAACAAAAAATTTTCTGGACTTGGTAACATGGACCGTAAAAACCGGATCTTTACTAAACAATACACTAGCATCCTAACTAGAGATTTATCTACTCGGTTAGGGGTTATACCTCAACTTGAAATCCTTCTCTTCTTGTTGTTCTTCTCCTTGCTTGCTCCGAGGCTTGATCCGGACTTTGGTCACCTCCACGGCCTCCTTGAGTCGAAGACGATCCACCCGAGAGATGTACACCGAGCTCCCCCTCGAGCCGAGGTAACTAGGGCAAAGAGATTGCCAATCTAGAAGCCCTAGGTTGTGTAGAAGTGATAAAGGGATGGTTTTGTCTTTGTGGGATCTTTATCTCTCAACACATGAGATCAAAAGATGAATCAAGAGGAGGAAGAAGAAGGAGGAGCTAGCAACCATGGTCCATTTCTTTTCTTCCCATGAGAAAGAGCAAGAGAGAGAATGAGAAAAGAATTATGAGCATAAGAAAATGAACCATGGTTCAATAATGCAAAAACAATATCATTACTAATCCCATCAAGATAAAGTTTGATGGCTACATTGAAATGACCATTATCATAATCAAAATAGAAAAAGAAAAAGAAAAGAAGAGTGTAGATCCCTCTTGAAAGTCAATGGTCAACACGGTCAACCGGTCAACAAAGTCAAGAGAGGTCATGGTGGTCAAATGGTCAATGCAATTAGCCATCATAAAATTATCACTAAAAGGATTAGTAAATGATGTCCGCGGCTCATAATGGTTTTGACCAAACGAACTGCCAAAACCCTAATGAGTCCGAATCAACTATCAAAACCCTAATGAGCCTTCCACATAACGGTTTTGGCCGAACCAACTGCCAAAACCCTGATGAGGCGCCTCCTCCTTCATCGCTCCGGAAAACTGTGCATACACACAAGCATCCGCATTCCGTAGAATGCGGATGCGCAGAAGACAAAACAAATCCATCCGTGCAATACTAGGATCCGGCTTAAACCAAAGCCCACTAGTACTGCCTGCCCGAACACCACACGCACACAAGTGTATGAAAGTGATCGCAGCCCTGCCGTAAAACCATACGGCCTCTACATGTTTCACTCAGTGCAGGGAAACTCTCTGTGTGGGACTCTAAAGACTCGACACTACGCTGGCAGTGGGTTTAACCAAAGACCGCAAGCGGCACTAGCTGTACGTAACGGTCCCCAGGCAGATGTCGATAAGAAGGCCGATGAGGTGAACCCATCCGATCTCCTACTGAGCCTGTATGTGACAATCTCCATACAGTCCGGTCTGTTCATCTGATACATCGTATGGCGGGCCTAGGGGGGCGGTAAACGTCAGTCCCCTAATAGCGGTACAAGTCGTGTCGGAGTGAAGCCCATTACACCCTGAGATAACACTGGAAACCTACCAGTATATCTCGCTTGCCCTGGCCAGGGACTACTCGTGTAATAGCTCTCCTAGACACAGCGCGATGTCAACCCCCAATACCGGGAGAGACGAATCCTGTCTAACCGTCACTGCCTCTAAGTGCTTCGGGACTGCACCCAACTACTACCTGTTTGCACGACTTAGTAGAGCCGTGGTAGGGTAGTAATCAAAGAACAGTGGGAACACACTCGAGGCGAAGTGACAGTGTCAAGTCAGCGGACTAAGCTGTACTCATGTCACCTGGGAACTGATAACTGACGATAGGTATAATACCAACAATCAGTTCCCGACGAGTTCTGTCTAATGTACTCATAACCTAACGAGCACCCGCATACTATCTCAAGTATGTCGTACTGACGGCTGTGGGACAGACCGTCTCCCGTGCTGGGATGAGAAGCGCATACGCTAGTCTACTCCGGAGTATCGATGCCCTGTCTCGATAATCCCACGACTAGGGACGTGTATAAGGATGTGCTTGTGGATTACCCAGCCCCCACGAGTGTGATCACCATCACAACGCCGGTAATCAAGCAAAGATCCTAAGGGCTCTACTAATGCGTAAAGGTGATATAATAAAGAAACACACATGTACACATTAAAGCAGAGACAAACCAAGTAGCATACTACTATATCGAGCAAGATTGTCTGTACAACTGTGAATATCCCAAGCTTCCATCAAGTAATATACATACTAGTATGATACAGTAATGGCCTCTAGGGCATATACACTAACATATTCGGCAACTGATTTGGCTGCAACAATTGCACCATTCCTAACTCTTATATCTTTATCACCCATTCCCAGTTCTTTACCTTTCCTTAGCCCATGTAACAGATTACATGTATGGAATACTGATCTGGTATCTAATACCTAAGACGTAGAGCACAGTGAGAAACAGTTCTCAGTAACGAACACATCCGAAAAAAATGCATCAACATGTTCTTTCTTCGATCGGGTGGCATGTGAATCCTGGCATTCCCCAATTTCCTGCTTGGACTTATAACAATTATAAGTTAGAGCGGAAACAACGTTCCCCAGCTCAGTATAACAAGTGGGTTCGGTTAATACATCCATATTATTATCCTGATTAAGGCATGACATGACCACTACCTGGAGAGAGACAGAAGAAAACACTTAGCGTATACTCTTGCAAGATTAGTATAAGTCAACGGTAGCGCCCCGGCCGTCGATCCGAGGATAAAATGCGGAAACGAAAACTTTTTCTAAACATGAAACCGGCGCTATCACAGACTTTAATCCTAGATCGAACCATTAACCTATAACTAGCAAACTAGAGAAGGGTTAGAAAGGCTATAACGATCGATCAGTGTCCTTCGGTCTTTGGCCACCTTCCCAAGCTCCTCGCGGTATCTCCGATCTTCGGTCTCCTCATCGGAAAGGGTACCACATCAATGAGTCTTTTTACGGGCTCCCTCTTCATCCGAAGCAACTCGGATACGAAGTTTGCTAGCCGACGTGTCCAAGGTGATGTAGAGAATTTGTGTGATAATTTTGTCTTAAGCATCCATTGATTCTCAACACATGAGAGTGTATGGATGGAGGTTGAAGATGAAACCATTAATAGAGATGGTGAGCTAGAGGAAGAAGAAGAAGAAGTGGCCTTTTCTATTATTGTGTTGAGATGAAGAAATGAGAACTTCCAAAAAAATAATCACAAGAGCTCTACATGGCTGCCCTTTCTCGCTCTATCTTTCATTTCATCACTTAAATCAATCACTAAAGATGACATGGCTCAAAGAATAAGACCATGAGTCACCACCCTTGTCCATGCCATATTTAATGCACCTCATCATGAATTAAGCTCACAATTTCCACCAAAGTAAACATTAACCCAAATGTTTAATTCAACAAAAAGATATGGCAACATCTAAAGTAAACTCGTGACGGATCACAAGGATACCCCTCACCTGTATATACATACCTGCATCTGCATTCCGACTAAATGCGAATACGATGAGACTAAAGTAATCCAACAAATCTAATATTAGGATCCGGCTTAAACCAAAGCCCACTAGTATGATCCGTCCGATCATGATCCGTGCATGACTACATATATGATCGAACCCTGCCATAATACCATACGGCCTCAACAACGTTTCGCCCGAAACTTGAGAAAATGTCTATGGGGGACTCTAAAGACTCGTCAATACTTTGGCTGTGAATTTAACCACTAGCACATCAGTGGTACTAGTTGTACATAACGAGCTACCAGGTATTGACCAAAAGGGAGGTCAATGAGCGAACTCATCCTGACACCCTACTGAGCCTGTCAGTGACAATATCCGCACAGTCCAGTCCGTTCGTCTATAAGCATCACATGTCAGGCCTATGGGGTTGGTAAAAGTGAGACCCCCAAAAGCGGTACAAGTCGTGTCGGAGTGTAGCCCAGAACACCCTGAGATACTACTGGAATAACTACCAGTAAATCTCCTGCCTTGGCCAAGGACTTCGTGTAATGGCCTCCTAGACACAGCGCGATCTCACCCCCAATACCGGGAGAGACGAAACCCCTGCTGATCCGCTCACTGCCTCCATATGGCTCGGGACTGTACCCAACTAAAACCTGTTTGTACGACTCCTTTGAGCCGTGGTAGGGTAGTAATCAAAGCACAGTGGGAACTCACACGAGACAAATGACGATATCAGGTGGATGAACTAACCTGTACACATGTCACCAGGGAACTGCTATCTGACGCTAGGTATAAAACCAACTAGCATGTTCACGGTGAGTCCTGTCCGGTGTACTCATAACCCAATGAGCACATGCATACGTCTTAGGTGAACCAACTGACACTAATGGCTTGTGAGACTAGCCACTGCCCGTCGTCGGGGTCTCGATCCGTATACATTAGTCTACTCTGGATTATCGATGCCCTGTCTCGAAACTCCCTCGACTAGGGATCTTTTAAGGATGTGCTTATAGACCCCAGCTCCCATGTATATGATCGCCATCATACTGCTGGCCATCAAGCAAGAATCCTATAAGCTCTATCAACGTGCAATAGTGACCTGTAATATCACCTAAAACATGTACACGATGATAAAGATAAACCAGATAGCATACTATCATCTTGAGTAAGACTGTCCTACCGGTATAGGTTATTCCTCAATCATTGCAATCACGTGCCTGCGATCCAATAATTGACTTTGAGGGCACTATATCCAACAATCTCCTACTTGCAATCAAGGCTAATTATTGCGATACCGCATACTCACAGCCCGTATGATACCGAACACCCAACTCCTCTACTAATCAGTTTCACAAAGCCCGTTTGTGAAACTATTGCATTCGAGGAATAGCCTCAGTGAGTGGATCCGCCCTAATGTTTCTTTCTATGTCTCTCTTTATCTCAAGTTCGCGGAGAAAGCCATCTCCCGAAATGAGCAATACCTGTCTTAGAATATGTTTGGATATCTGATGGGACCTAGTTCATAAATGAACTCCAAATCCAAACTTCTTAGACTGTATCGTCAACTGAACTTAATCGGTATCCTGCGTCATGCCTCCCTCAGTGTCCGCTTGGATCACCTGTCCAAACCACTGCCCCTCGTCAGAGGGAAAACTATAACTCTGACAGTCACTCTGTGATCCAGGTCACCTTGGAAGTCTGGAATTATAACCGTCTCCTAAAAGAGGTTGTTGTTATCATATCCCTAGAACATCCACTTATGTTCTAAAACTGCTTCCAAACGTTTCTCCAGGATAGGATTAATATCAACTTATTGCATCTAGTGCAAAACACAACGTCTGGTGTGCTACTTGACATCTCATGATTGACTCAATTGCCTAAGCAAGTGATATGCCAATCATGCACATCCCTCTCCCCTTTAGTCCGTAAGACACCTTTAGAGATGGTGAATCCATCACCTGTAGGTACACTACCCTGCCAGGAGTCATCCATTCTAAAACACCTGGAGAATGCTATCTAAGTACCCAGACTAGGAAACTACCCAAATCTAGATCTAAAACCATAGATCTAGTAACCAGAATGTCTGATATTATATCCATGTCCTATGTGGAGAAACCACTGTGTGACAACCAAAGTATAACCGATTGTAGTATAGGATTTTCACTTCCTACTATGTATGTCATCCATGTACCAGGACATCACACCCTACTACCTTCTTAACAGATCCATCCCCTATTCTGATGAAGTCAAACCTATGACTGTCACATCAGAAATAGATGATCTATCTCCGCTATATCTGCTTTAGTCCATAAATAGACATAAACTACTTTTCCACTATGCTTCCGCTGCTCCCACTGACTACGACAACCCTCTGGCAGAGTCATATACACGTACACTTTTAGAGCTAGTTTAAAACGACGCTATACTCATCGTCTTGCCGGGTCTCATAGCCTGGAACAACAGTAGTGTCAAGTCTGGGTAAACAAGAACCTCCCTGTCACCGTCTTTGAGGCTATCGGAGTACCTCTCGGGTGCCTGAGGTTACCAACCATATCTGCGGAGTGGCTAATGAAATGTCAATCCTGATTGAATCCTTAGGTTCCTATTAAATTTTCAGTAATCGTCTGTGGTTCTGGAATCACTTCCAGTTCTACCATACTCCCACTACTGTTTTCTGAAAAAATCTATTTTTTATCAAAACTGTGGCAAGTCAAGAACAATATCACTATTGATCTTTCAGATGGTAGAAAGTCAACCCTCGTCATAGCCCGGGTCAACCCACAAACAGCCATTACAGAAACGCGCCTTGAGTTATTCAGAGTCTGGTTTTAAGCATAAGCCAGAAAACTCCCCGTACCTTAACATTGTTAAGATATGAACTATTCTATATCCAATATAGAAACAGAGGAACCGATTTAATTGGAACCAGATTCAAATCATGCAGCTGTCTCCAGTGCATGTCAACTAAATGGAGAGAGGCCGATCAGCATTACTCAACTTAGGAGTGTATCCAATTATGAGTAACCTGAAAGAGAAGCAAGTTCTCATAATCATTACTATCAACTGAATACCATACACAAGTATCTACATCTTCGATCACCTTGAAGAATCCTGATACTTGCAACACCTGGTTCTCTACTTTATTCTTATACCTATAACTTCTCAAAACTTAGACCTTGCATTTCTATGAAACACATGTCTAAGAACTAGAGAAGTCATAAGTAAACAGAATATAGTACGAGTACCAACCCCTCTATCCTCATGGACACTGGACAACAGACAATACTCTGTATAAGTCCCCTTAGTCTAATAACTCATTCCCTATGTGTCATAGGTTGAAAACTGTACTTATGGTTAAGAAGAATTAGATCGTTGTTTAATGCTCCCTACCTAACCATCCACTGATATAGGTAAATGTCATAGACATAATTTCAAAAAGTTGTATCTCACTTTATAAAAATAAACGTACAGATATATCAATTTGAAATTGGTGCATAACAATTGATATTCAAAACCAAATAATTGCCGTCCGGCAAACAACCCAGTCGATTTCCTCAAATATCACCAATTACAACGAATCCTGGTATAATGAGGATGATCACCCAATTCCCAATAACTTACTCCCACTCATCATCTATAAGACCATACAGATGTGAGAATCAAACCTGGTAAATACATATCCTAGAGTAAGTACTAATTGGGAAATCATTTTTCTTTTAACAATACAAAGTGAAACTGAAACATGTAAATGTTTCGAAGGGGTATCCGGGTATTCTTAGTAATGCCTCTTCCATTATTAGATTCATAACTGTAACCGTATATTTCTTTGCCATCTCTCCAAATCCCTTTATATGTCTTTAGTCATTATCTTCTGTACACCCCTTTAGGCTAAATGGTTTTCTTCCCTTCCTACCGTTCGGCACCAGCCTATGGTTTGGAAGAAGACTATCCAATAAGCACAATGGGTGTACTCTCCTAATCCTAGGAGTACTCGTAACCTGAGAGAAGGTGAAGATAAAAGACAACTGAATAAAACCTTACTCCTATTTCTCCTGAACCAGAATCCATCCCCGAACTGGAACAAATTCCTTCGAGTTCGTATATAACCATACGATGGAGTATCCAAATAACTGTGGATTTTCATAGTGATACGGAGTGTCCTGGAGAAATACAAAGGTGAAGTAGGAGTGGCGATGAAATACTTGGTTTGGTCGTGAATAGCAGTCGCAGTTTACTTTGCCCTCTTTCTAATCCCTTTATTTGTCTTAACTTATTACCTTCTGTCCACCATCGTTAGGCTAATTGGTTTTCTTCATTCCCCACCATTCGGCACCTGCCTATGGTTTGGAAGAAGACTACCTAATTAGCATAATAGGTGTACCGTCCTAATCTAAGGAGCACTCGCAACCTGAGAGAAGGTAAAAGGAAAAGACAACTGAATAGTCCTATTCATTTTCTCCAGAACTGGAAACTATCCTCGAATCTGGAACAAGTTCCTTCGAGTTCGTATATAACCATACGATGGTTTTATCCAATGTAAGTGGACGATCGTAGTGATACGAAATGTTCCAGAGAAAAAGGGTAAAAGCAGGAGTGGCAATGAGGTATGCAACTCTGACAATCCAAAAGCCAGTGTTTTTAACAAGATTCGATCAACTTGGTCACTGAGTTATACTGTAAGGTTGGGCCATGGTCGCTACCAAAGAGAAAGAGAAAAGAAACACTCAGCGTGCACTCTAACCTAGATAAGAATGGTTATCACTTTATCTAATCAGGAAACCTCCCACTGTAACCTCAAATTCTCCTCCAAACCTGAAAGAAGAATTAGTCGGGATCATCCGAGGAGTAAACCAACTCATCAGTGGGAATCGGGATCCAACTATCATCGCATGATAACGTGATGGAATCCACTCATGTTATCACACTCCAGAAGGTATGCGCATATCTGGCAAGTTTCAGTTTCTTTAGAAACTCCCGATGTGATTTTTACCCCATGCTCTTATGACCTTGACGAAGGTCAACAAATCATAAGTCACATATCAAGTTCTACTCGTCATTGTCAAGGTTAATTTGAACCCACCTGTACAAGCCCTTGACGAAGTTCAACAAGGTTATACGACTGTCCCAAACCAACGCATCTATCTATACAGCAGAAAAGTAAAAAAATAGATACCATACACTATGCCATGACGAAGACCAACAAACATAGCATGAATACTAAGTGCTACCCATCTGAAATGGCGGAGGGCTATGAATGGTTTTTAGCGAAAAACCTTTAACGTAATGAACTTGATATCGTTGAAAGAACCGGATAGCTTTTTATAAAAATATGGTGGCGAAAACCTTTGCTAAAGAGGTCACTTCCGGTGAAGGGATCTCGGCTCTTTCCCCGTAGAATGAGGTGCAGGTATTTCCAACTGAATACCATGATGCAAAGCAAAAAGTAATCGACTATAGTGAAGTTATTACCCTGATGCAAACTTCTGTCTAAGGGGTCACTCCCGGTAAAGGGATCTCGGCCCTTGCCTCGTCGATCGAAGTGCTGGATATTCATAACCGAATACCACTGTGCAAAACAAAAGAGAACGTCCTTGCAATAACAGCTTTTTGAAAAATGTTCCAACAATATCAGAATAGGTTTGTTTAGCTTGCATTGATCCGAATCAGTGTAGTCCCATCAATTAATCACACCACAAAAGAACGAAAATATGATGTACGTATATGCCATCCGCATTTGCCACTGGATCCCGTCATCACCCCTTAGGTAACTTAAGTAACGACAGAGCGGGGACTGGACTAGCGCGGGTGGAAAACATATACAACATCTACTAGTATATATATCAATATATAATATTCGCTCATGGCATGATAAAATGCAACATTACAGAGAGTAATAAGCATCACAGAACAATACAGATAATCTGGGAGCCCCGGGTTTCCTTTGAGCCACAAGTGAAACCCGACGTTCTCCTGGTCCTGTGGATAGCCTGTTCAATGAAATCCTAGACCCCTACGAGTGCGGCAAGTTACCCGCCAAAACCTGAAACGAGGAAGTCCCCTTCAACAAAGTGAATGGACCACCCAGCACTTCACGGAATCCGGTAACTTGAGAACCCCTCCTTAGGTCAACCTATACCCCCTAAGAGTGTGGCGAATAGCCCGCCAATTCTAGAGTAAATCCCCCTCTGTCTTAAAGCCATGAGATGCGGGCTCGTTGCCCTCTAGAACCCGGCTATCTGTGCACCCCACCGTGGGGTAATCCTAGTACAGAAAGTAAAATATATACAACAGGTACATCGACCTCAGCCCGGTCGTGCCCCAAAAGAATAATATACAAATAGGCAGTGACGGCAGTCCACATGTCGGACGCTCGCCCCGCAATATCAAATGTACAAATATAACCAAACTGTATTACCATTGCATCAAGGCTATCCACCACGACAAATCCGCAACATCACAGCACAATACAGAATATCAAAGTGAATGTCACGTTCGCAAATCCGTCTAAAAGAGCTATAGCAATTAGACAAGATTTACTGATCAAATGACATTCACGGTCGCAGATATAATGTAAGTACTGTAAACTAACGTATTTAAAATATTCGATCGACAAAATTTTCCGAAGTGGGCCCCAAGCACAAATCCAGTACTGTAACAAATCTGGGCCCAAACAAAATATTCTAGAAACCCCAATTCCATGTCAAAGACCACAGTAGAAAAATTGGTGCACTGAAGCTAGTGTACGCGGCGGAACCGCGGCCACAACATGGGTAACGCCGCGGTTCCGCGGCGCTATGGTGGAATCACACTTCCAAATTTCTACAGTGGTCTTATAAAAGCCTGCCTGATATTTTAACATACCCAAAATAATTTTTAGACCACAAAAAAATTCGACATAAACTTCATGAAATGGAATCGCGGTTTCGGAAATTTCATTCGATCGATGTTTTAAACATGTTAGAGGAAGCTAGTAAAGGTTAATGGCGTGGCTCTAATACCATTTAATTTTGACGGTAGCGCCCCAGTCGTCGATCCGAGGCCAAAATGCGGAAACGAAAACTTTTTCTAAACTTGAAACCGGCGCTATCGCAGACTTTCATCCCGGATCGAACCATTAACCTATAACTAGCAAACTAGAGAAGGGTTAGAAAGGCTATACCGATCGATCCATGTCCTTCGGTCTTTGGCTACCTTCCCAAGCTCCTCGCGGCATCTCCGATCTTCGGTCTCCACGTCGGAAAGGGCACCACATCAATGAGTCTTTTTACGGGCTCCCGCTTCGTCCGAAGCAACTCGGATACGAAGTTTGCTAGCCGACGTGTCCAAGGTGATGTAGAGAATGTGTGTGATAACTTTGTCTCAAGCATCCATTGATTCTCAACACATGAGAGTGTATGGATGGAGGTTGAAGATGAAGCCATTAATGGAGATGGTGAGCTAGAGGAAGAAGAAGAAGTGGCTTTTTCTATTATTGTGTTGAGATGAAGAAATGAGAACTTCCAAAAAAATAATCACAAGAGCTCACCCTATACATGGTTGCCTTTTCTCTCTCTATCTTTCATTTCACCACTTAAATTAATCACTAAAGATGACATGGCTCAAAGAATAAGACCATGAGTCACCACCCTTGTCCATGTCTTATTTAATGCACCTCATCATGAATTAAGCTCACAATTTCCACCAAAGTAAACATTAACCTAAATGTTTAATTCAACAAAAAGATACGACAATATCTAAAGTAAACTCGTGACGGTTCACAAGGATACCCCTCACCTGTATATACATACCTGCATCTGCATTCCGACTTAATGCGAATACGATGAGACTAAAGTAATCCAACAAATCTAATACTAGGATTCGGCTTAAACCAAAGCCCACTAGTATGATCCGTCCGATCATGATCCGTGCATAACTGCACGTATATGATCGAACCCTGCCATAATACCATATGACCTCAACAACGTTTCGCCCGAAACTTGAGAAAATGTCTGTGGGGGACTCTAAAGACTCGTCAATACTTTGGCTGTGAATTTAACCACTAGCACATCAGTGGTACTAGCTGTACATAACGAGCTACCAGGTATTGACCAAAAGGGAGGTCGATGAGCGAACTCATCCTGACACCCTACTGAGCCTGTCAGTGACAATATCCGTACAGTCCAGTCCGTTCGTCTATGAGCATCGCATGTCAGGCCTACGGGGTTGGTAAAAGTCAGACCCCCAAAAGCGGTACAAGTCGTATCGAAGTGTGGCCCAGAACACCCTAAGATACTACTGGAATACCTACCAGTAAATCTCCTGCCTTGGCCAAGGACTTCATGCAATGGCTCTCCTAGACACAGCATGATCTCACCCCCAATACCGGGAGAGACGAAACCCCTGCCGATTCACTCACTGCCTCCATATGGCTCGGAACTGTACCCAACTAAAACCTGTTTGCACGACTCCTTTGAGCCGTGGTAGGATAGTAATCAAAGCACAGTGGGAACTCACACGAGATAAATGACGATCTCAGGTCGGTAAACTAACCTGTACATATGTCACCAGGGAACTGCTATCTGACGCTAGATATAAAACCAACTAGCATGTTCACGGCGAGTCCTGTCCGGTGTACTCATAAACCAATGAGCACCTATATACGTCTTAGGTGAACCAACTGACAGCAATGGCTTGTGAGACCAGCCACCGCCCCTCGTCGGGGTCTTGATCCGTATACACTAGCCTACTCTGGAGTATCGATGCCCTGACTCGAAACTCCCTCGACTAGGGACCTTTTAAGGATGTGCTTATAGACCCCAGCTCCCACGTATATGATCGCCATCGTACTGCTGGCCGTCAAGAAAGAATCCTATGGGCTCTATCAACGTGCAATAGTGACCTATAATGTCACCTAAAACATGTACACGATGATAAAGATAAACCAGATAGCATACTATCATCTTGAGTAAGACTGTCCTACCGGTATAGGTCCTCCCTCAATCATTGCAATCACGTGCCTGCGATCCAATAATTGACTTTGAGGGCACTATATCCAACAATTAGATTGGTTATTATCTTATCTAATCAAGATGGCTCCCACTATTTTTATCAAATCTTCCTTCAAACCTTAAAAAGTAAGACTAGCCGGCATTAATTATACCCTACAAGTTCGCCAATCTTTCGGCCAGGCCAGTGTCGGTACTTTGAGGGAGGTTCTCCATGATTTCGCAAGGACCTAATTAAAATAAACATCATATTCCCAGGGGCGTAACCCTGTTAACACTTTTCTAGACACTTACATGATCGGCTAATTGTAATGTGCAAAACTCTCACAGGAGTAACTCTTACTCGCAGTGGGTATCGGGAGCCAACTATCTTATAGAAGGTATGCAATCTCATTGCAAATTTCAACACTTGAAATTCCCAATAATATCTTTCCCCTAACAACTCATGACCTTGGCTATGGTAAGCAATTTATAAGCGTTAGTCAAGTTCAACCCGTCATTTCCTGATTGAATTAAACCCACCCGTATGACCCTTGGTTATGGTCAACAAAGTTGTACGACTACCCAAACTCAATCGCATCATATGCTGCAGATAAGCACTAATTAGCTACCGCACACTATATCTTGGCTATGGTCAACAAACGTAGCACGAATACTAAATAGTACTTATCTGAAATGATGGAGGGCTACGACAGGTTTTAAGAAAACCTTTTGTGTAATGAACTTGATATCGTTGTAGAATCGAGTGATTTTGAATAGGAGTGGTTTAAGCTCCGCTTTTAAAATCATGTGATTTTCAAAATAAACCAAGTGGGTATAGCATCTGCTAGCTTTTGCTAAAGAGGTCATTCCCGGTGAAGGGATCTCAGCTCTTTCCTCATCGAATGGGGTGCTGGATATTCATCAAGGAATACCACAATGCAAAGCAAGAACTAGAGCTACCTTTTTGAAAATTTGATTCTACAACATTTTTAGGTTTGTTTCCTTTCATTAATCTCATTAATGAAGTCCCATCATTTATGCTTCCTAAGCATCACGGAAGAAACGAAAATACATATACAACGTATGCTTATGCCATTCGCATTCGCCATGGGGCCCTGTCAAGCGCCGTTAGGTTAGATAACTAACGGCAGAGTGGGGACAGGACTAGTACAGATGAAAAACATAAGCAACGTTTATTATATATCATATATATAATATAAAGCATTCGTCTCACGCAGTTAAATGATCTCATCACAGAACATTACATCAGAAGTCAACATATGAAATATTGGATATACTAGGAGGTCCGTGTTTTAAATTAAGCCAGTAAAAAACACGGATTCCACGGTCGTGATGAATAGCCAAACCCACATCCCTAGACCCCTACGAGAGCGGCAAGCAACCCTACCAATTCAAGAGTTAGGAGACCCGGTCTCGACTCCTCGAGATGGTCTTCCACTGGACTCTAGAACCCGGTTACTTGTGATCCCCGCCTTAGGTCTATCCTAATGCTGAAAAGTAAATAATATATATCAATGGTGACATCATCCTCAACACAGAAGTCTCCCAATAAAAGAATATTACATACAAGTTTTTATATGAATGAAAATGAAAAACACTCATCTCACGCAAAAACCCCAGGCTGTTCAAAAACGACGATCCAATATAACATATCACAGCAACACATAACATCACATGTCATCAACATAAGTAAATATGCGTCCCAATTGTCGTTGATAAATAGCAACGAAACCGGCGTTAAACCACATATTACACTTACGGTCGCATAAAAGAAAGTGAAAACTACAACAATTGGAATCCGCAACCACCTTAGACGTCATAAACCCGAAATATCACATACTTTGGATTTCATGCCTAACCATATGAATTCCTTAAACATCATAAACCCGGAATATCTCATATTCCGAATTTCATGCCTAACCATATAAACCCCATATTTTAGTCTTAATATTGAAAACACTTTTCAATAACCAGTCGGATAATTCAACAAGATTCCTGACAACCTGATCAAATACTCATCGGAAACTTTAGTAGACGGCCGCACCCCCCGATGCCAACGACGAAGTGCACTTAGGCGGAACACCGCGGCCGCGAGCATCCCGGAGGATGTTTTTGGCAACGGGGTTCTCCTACAGTCACTTGGTCGGGTCTTTGAGGCGTGGCTATCTAGTAATGTTACCCGGTGAGTATCCGCGTACACTACGTGATTGTGACAGAGTTTTGATCCATATCAAAACCCTATGGCAACCAATCAAATAAGACTAAATTTCTAGGTTTACAATATTAAACTAGTTTTCGCAAAACTAATTATTGTGGATTCCAAATATTGTATCACATATATAAACCCGAAACGATGTTAAAACTACAAATACGAAACACTCCAAATTGTCGTTACAGAAAGATAACATCACATGAAATCTTGGCAAAAACAAACATTACCTGAAACACCAAAGCCCAGAGACTGGAACACCAAAGAAAAATGAATCCGAAATTACTTTACAAAACCGGCCAGGCCGGTTTTTTGATGTGTTTCGTCAGTCAAAAGCCGGCGGATTGGGCTCGTTTTTCTCTAGTGTTCTTATTACATCATATGTAACAATCTGCACTTGTTTAAATAATTTTTAGAGAACCTTTTAAAAACGACAGAAACTAGGGTTTTGGTTTCGAGGTTTCGGAGTTGTTTCGGTTTCGTAATTCTACTAACATCGTTTAATTCTCTAGCTTGGCTCTAATACCATTGCTGGGTTCCTTAGCACCCTCATTAAGTTTTCTAAGGCATCAAGAATGCAATTTTAAAAAATCTAGAGTGCTAAGAAACCCTAAACCAAGGATCTAACTAGATAATTAGGGTT
Source organism: Agapanthus africanus (assembly GCA_030015575.1). Lineage (NCBI taxonomy): Eukaryota > Viridiplantae > Streptophyta > Magnoliopsida > Asparagales > Amaryllidaceae > Agapanthus > Agapanthus africanus. The sequence continues at coordinate 156,631,844 of CM057344.1, read as the reverse complement.
ATTAAACATGTAAACAACTATACACTAAGTGAAATGGGAATACAACCTTTGTAGACCGGTCCTTCACTTCTAAAGCTCAGTGTAGTAGTCCCTTTGCTTCAAGTATTGGTGTCCCGAACTCTCCTTTGGCTCCACTAGGTGAAAGGAACGAGCTTGCTCAAGGATCTTCGAAGCCGAAAATGATCTACGTCGAAGAATCTCCAACTTAAGCTATCTCTTCACTGATTGAGAATTAATGAAGCAAACAACCTATACAAAATGGCTAGTCTAGTGTATATTGATGAAGTAGGAATTTTTCTCACTTTAGAATTATTTTTCTCTCTTTCTTTTCTTTTCTTTTTTCACTCAAAGCTAGCGAGCAAATGGAGGAGATGAAGAAAATGATCTCAAGTGATCCAAGTGTGAACCATGGGTGAGTAAATATCTCATATCTCTCATGTAGAGACTAAACCATGGCTAAAGATAATGGTTAGGTTAATAAATATCTAGAGTAAAACAAAATTAGTGGACTTTAGTCAAAGCTTCTCCATGCTTCCACAAGCATCTTAGCCATGCTAATTTCCACCTAATTTTGATTTTTCCCTAAATATTTAAACACCTAAATTATCTCTAATTAGGTGTGAGTCTCATACACCCAACTCCAATGTATCATCTAGCATAACACAAAATAAATACATTAATATATATCACATATATATTAAATGTATAAAGAGAAAACATTTTCTCAAGTGAGCTAATATTAGTTAATGTACATTAATACATCAAATATATAATTACACATTAAATTATTAAATCAACACTTGATTTAGTAACCCGGTTGTATCACATACAACCGACTACTATCTTTATATGCATATCACATATACATATAACATATCATTGAATCAACACTTGATTCAACAATCCGGTTATATCATATATAACCTGTATCGCGGGATTGGAATATGGTATCACATACACGTATTAATCTCGGTCCCGCACATATCATATATGTGCCCTACTTCGTTTCGCTTAAGCCAGAAAACTTCTGTGTAGGACTCTAAAGACTCGTCAATACGCTGACAGTAGGTAATGATCATATCAGTTACCCACAAGCCTTCAGCGGTACTAGATAGACGTAACGGCTATCCGGGTATTGAGCGATCTGAAGATCAACAAGCAAGCCTGCTCATACTCCCGTGAATCCAATAAGTAACACTACCGTATAGTCCGGTCTCTTTGTCTGATATGTCTCATATCTAGTCTAGGGGAGGTTAGCGTCAAACCCAAAAAACTTGATAAGTCATGTCGATGTGAGGCTCATAACGGGTCGAGAAACTACTGATAACACTTACCAGTAAATCTCAGTATCGGCTCTAGTCAGGGACTTCCTGTTATGGCCAATCGAGCACAGCGCAACATCAACCCCCAATACCGGGAGAGACGAAACCCATCCTATCGCTCATTGCCTCCATGTGACTCGGGACTGTACCTAATAACCACCTGTTTGCACGTTCTCTTGAACATGGTAGGGTGGAAATCAAAGCACTGTAGGAATCACAAAAGACGCTATGAAGATCTCGGGTCTATAGACTAACTTGTACCAGTGTCACCGGAGAACTGCTATCTGACGATAGGTATAATACCATCAAGGAGTTCTCGGCGAGTCATGTTCGGTGTACCCAGTCTCCACTGAGCACCCATATACAATCTTTGATGTCAAACACCAATGGATGTGGGATAATCCATCGCCCATCATATGGGTCAAGAAACGTATACGCTAGTCTACTCCGGAATATCGATACCCCGTCTCGATATACCCTCAACTAGGAACAATTAAAGAATGTACTTGTGGACTACCCTTGACCCACTAGTATGATCTGCATCATAATCCTGGTAGTCAAGTATATCCTAAGGGCTTTACCAACATGTGAGAGAAAGACAGTATCACAATACTAGTCTACATGTTAAAATAAAGAACAACCAGATAGCATACTATCATGTCGAGCAAGAAAGTCCTCTCTATATATGTCCAAGCATCCATTATAATATACAATCATGTCGAACAATGGCCTCTAGTTTTGGGTTGCCTAGCACGGCAGCAAATTTTTGGGAGGCATCGTCCATGCCAATTTTAAAAAATTGCCATTCTAGTAAACCCTAATCCTAGAATCGCTACTAGAAAATCTGACGATACTAAATGTAACACTTTACATCTAAGTGAATGAGGGAATACAACCTTTGTAGACCTATCCTTCACTTCTAAAGCTCCATGTTTTAGTCCCATCGCTGCGAATGGTAAACTCCCGGACCCTCATAAGGGTTCACTTGAAGAAACGAACAAGCTTGCTCAATGTCTTCGAGGCCGAAGGTGATCTACGTCGATGAGATTCTAGCTCATGCTACCTCCTCACTAATGATGAAATTAGTGAAGCAAACACCCTGAACTAAATGGCTAATAGTAGAGGATGATGAAGTAGGAAGTGGGCTCACATTAGATTTATTTTTCTCACAATATTTCATCACTTCTCAAAACCCTAGAAAACTTTTTTCTTGAGCTCATGAAGAAGATGAAGAGAGATGAATAATAATGAAAACTCATGAGGTTAGAAAATCAACCATGGTGAGTATATGACATACCTTAACCCTTGTAGAGAATTAACTATGGCTAAGTGTAATGGTTGGGTTTATAAATATCTTTAGTAAAACAAAACATGTGGAATTAGTCAATGGTTAGCAAAGCTTCTCCAGTTTCTAGCCATGACCAAATGCTACCAATTTTGAATTACTTAAGAAATTAAAACCCTAGATTATCACTTAGCATGGTGTAAGTCATACACACACCCATGAATCATGTATCATCAAGCATGACACAAAACTTTATACACTAATCTATATCACATATATGCACATGCACAAAATCAAGTGAGAAAAGAATTACTTAAGTGAGTTAATATTAGTTAATGTAATATAATATATCAAATATATAATTATACATTAAATCATAAAATCAACTCTTGATTTAATAATCCGGCTATATCACATATACCCGATTAATATCAAATGTAACAACTTATCGAATCAACACTTGATCCGATAACTTGGCTATATCACATATAACCGTCCGATATCACATATTGCGAGGATACAATATGGTATCACATACTCGTATCAATTTCGGTCCCGCACATATCACATATGTACTCCTACTCCATTTTGCATGAACCAGGAAACCTCTGTGTAGGACTCTAAAGACCCATCAATATTCCGGCAGTAGGTGATGATCATATCAAACACCCACAAGCCGCAAGCGGTCTGCTAAACGTAACGGCCACCCGGGTATTGAGCGATCAGAAGAACAACAAGCAAGCCTGCTCATACTCCTGCGAATCCAATCAGTAACACTACAGTACAGTCCGATCTCTTCATCTGATATGTCGCATATCACAGCCTGGGGATGGTATAACGTCAGACCCCAATAGCCTGATAAGTCATGCCGATACAAGGTCCAGAACGGTTCGAGAAACTACTGATAACACTTACCTGTAAATCTCAGCAACCCTGGCCAGGGATTACCTGTTATGACCAATCGAGCATAGCGCAACATCAACTCCCAATACCGGGAGAGACGAAACCCCTCCTATCGCTCATTGCCTCCATGTGACTCGGGTCTGTACCCAAAAACCACATTTTTGCACGATCTCTTGACCGTGGTATAGTGGAAATCAAAGCACAGTGGGAATCACACAAGACTCTATGACGATCTCGGGTCTACAGACTAATTTGTGCCAGTGTCACCAGAGCACTGCTATCCAACGATAGCTATAATACCATCTAGGAGTTCTCGGTGAGTCCGTTCAGTGTACCCAGTCTCCACTGAGCACCCGTGTACCTTCTCTGATGTCAAACACCAATGGATATGGTATCATCCATTGCCCATCATATGGGTTGAGAAGCGTATACGCTAGTCTACTCTAGAGTATCGATGCCTTGTCTCGATACACCCACGACTAGGAACAATTATAGGGTGTACTTTTGGACTACCCTTGGTCCCACTAGTATGATCTCCATCATAGTCCTGGTAGTCAAGTACACATCCTAAGGGCTTTATCAACTTGTAATAGAGAGACAATAAGTGTACATGTTAAGATAAAGAGCAACCAGATAGCATACTATCATGTCAAGCAAGAAAGTCCTCCCTATATATGTCTAAGCATCCACTACAATATACATCGCATGTACAGTAATAGCCTCTAGGGCATACATATAACTAACAATCTCCCACTTGCACTAAGGCCATCTGTTGTAGTATCCAATACCCAACAATATAGCAGTGGTTGTAGTATCCCATACTTAACCATCCCATAGAAGTCTCTCTAGGGGTAAGGCCTTTGTGAGTAGATCCGCTGTATTATCCTTCATGTCTACTCTCCTTACCTCGGTCCTTTGGAGATCAACCATCTCCCTGATCAGGTGATACTTGCCTCAGAATATGTCTGGAACGCTGATGGGACCTTCGTTCCTAGGCCAAAGTCACAACTCCATTGTTGTCACAATAATAGTTATCGGACGCTCAATGGTAGGAACCATTTTCATCTCATGAACAAGAAATGCCCAGACAGGCACTTTGGCAGCATCGTTGGTAGCGATGTAATTCGCCTTTATCGTCTAGTACGTCACAGTATCTAGCTTGGAACTCTTCCAACATACCGTCCCTGAACTGTGGGTAAAGACAATGCCTGTGACCGACTTTCAGTCAACCTTATCACTCTGGAGGCTCGAACCATGAACGTTCATTTAGTGCTTCTCAAGTACTTAGGAATGCCCTCCACAGCTGTCCAGTGATTTGTAATAGCGCCCCGGCCGTCTAACAGACGCCAAATGCGGAACAAAAACTTTTACAACTAGCGCTATCGCATACTATAACCCGGATCTGCCATTAAAGCTAAACTAACAAACTACAAAGTGGGTAGAAATGTTATACCGAACGATCCGAGTCCTTTGGTCTTCAACCATCATCCCACGCTTTGTTGCGGCTGCTCCGATCTCTTGAATCTCCAGTCTTCTCGTCCAGGTGGCACCACGTCGTCGGATCTTTAAACGGGCTCCCGCCTCTGAACCGAGGCAACTCGATCATCAAGTTTGCTAAAAGAGATGACCAAGATTGATGTACAGAATGAGTCGAACACTTTGTCTCGTTACATCCAAAGCTATGAATGAACGCTTAATGAAGTTGCCTTTTTGGAATCGGGTGAAATGAAAATTGAGTATACTAATTTCCATGAATCCATAACCTTAATCTTTTTTCAAGCAACCATATCATCTCTCCAAGAGGGGCCGGCCACTTATGAAGGAAGGGGGTGAATGTAGGAAGGGAGAGGGTGACCATTAGCACAAATAAGAATGAGTGAGTCATCTAGACACCTTGCATTATCATTAATGCATACAATGAATCATAACACTTAGTCATCCATTCATTAAATGGACAATTAATGCACTAATGACTCACTAGCCACCTGATCATCCTAGTCATCATCTAGAAGCTTCCACACACTCATGACTCACCCTCGTGACGAAAAGATAAATCTGTATTAAATCGAATGTTTAATACGGGCGATAGAAAACTGGAAACTGGCAACTTCCAAAAGCGATCCCGAAATGGATTTCAGGATAACCCCGTAACAGTATAAACATACCCGCATTTGTATTACGACCGAATACAAATGCAACTGAGATACAGATATTATATCTACACAGTATAATACTCGGATCCGTCTTAAACCAAAGCCCACCAGTATTATCTGCCAGAAATATGACACGTGCGTAAACGCACGTGCATTTTTCCGAACCCTGCCATAAAACTATACGGCCTCTACAACTTTTCGCCCAAACTTGGGAAACTGTCTTTCTGGGACTCTAATGACTCATCAACACACTGGCCCTGGGTATAACCACTAGCACGTCAGAGGTACAAGCTGTATGTAACGGTGGCCTATGTATTGATTGGAAGGGAAGCTGATGAGCGAACTCATCCTGAAACCCTACTGAGCCTGACAGTGACAATATCCGTACAGTCCGGTCTGTTCGTCTAAGAGTATCGCATATCGAGTCTAGGGGGTGGATAAAGTCAGACCCCTAATAACGCGATAATTCGTGTCGGTATGAAGCCCATCACCTCTTGAGAAACTACTGATCCAAATCAGTAATTCTCCGCTACCTCGGCCGAGGATTTCTAGTGATGGCCACCCGTGCACTGTGCGACATCAACCCCCAATACCGGGAGAGACGAATCCCCGACGATCCGCTCACTGCCTCCATATGGCTCGGGACTGTCCCAACTAAAACCTGTTTGCACGTCTCCTTTGAGCATGGTAGGGTAGTAATCAAAACACAGTGGGGACTCACACGAGACAAATGACGATCTCAGGTCGACAAACTAACCTGTACACATGTCACCAGGGAACTGCTATCTGACGATATATATAATACCAACTAGCATGTTCCCGGCGAGTCCTTTCCGGTGTACTCAATGAGCACCTGTATACATCTTAGGTGAACCAACTGACACTAATGGCTTGTGAGACCGGCCATCGCCCCTCGTCGGGGTCTCGACTGTATACACTAGTCTACTATGGAGTATCGATGCCCTGTCTCGAAACTCCTATGACTAGGGACACTTTAAGGATATGCTTACAAACCCCAGCTCCCACGTATATGATCGCCATCATACTGTTGGCAGTCAAGCAAGAATCCTATGGGCTCTATCAACATGCAATAGAGAACTAAAACATGTATACAATGATAAAGAAAAACCAGATAGCATACTATCATCTCGAGCAAGACTTTCATATCGGTATAGGTCCTCCCTCAATCATTGCAATCACGTAACTGCGATCCAATAATTGACTTTGAGGGCAATATATCCAAGAATCTCCCAGTTGCACTTAAGGCTTATTATTGCGTTGTCGCATACTCACTGCCTCAGTGAGTGGATCCGCCCTGATGTTTCTTTCTATGTCCCTCTTAATTTCAAGTTCGCAGAGAAAGCCATCTCCCGAATCGAGTAATCCCTGTCTTAGAATATGTCTGGATATCTGATGGGACTTAGTTCATAAATGAACTCCAAATCCAAACTTCTTAGACTGTATCGTCAACTGAACCTAATCAGAATCCTACACCATGCCTCCCAGAGTATCCTTTTGGACCACCTGTCCATAATATTGTCCCTCATCAGAGGGAAAACTATAACTCTGACAATCACTCTGTCATCCATGTCACCTTTGAAGCCTGGAATGATAACCGTCTCCTCAAGGAGGCTACCATTATCAAATCCATAGAACATCCATTCATGTTCTAATACCGCTTCCTTATGTTTCTCCAGGATTGGATTAATATAAACTTATCGCATCTAGTGCATAAACAACATCTGGTGTGGTACTTGATATCTCATGATTGACTCAATTGCCTAAGCAAGTGATTTGTCAATCATGCACATCCCTCTCAAGTTTAGTCTGTAAGACACCTTTAGTGAGGATGACTCCATCATCTGCAGGTACACCACCATGCCAGGAGTCATCTATTCTAAAATACCATTAGAATACTGTCAAAGTACCCAAATTGGGAAACTACCCAATTCTAGATCTAAAACCATAGATCTAGGAACCAGAATGTCTGAAACTATATCCATGTCCTTTTTGGAGAAACAACTGTGTGACGACCATAGTACAACCGATCGTAGTATAGGAATTTTACTTCCTACTCTGTGTATGTCATCCAAATACCAGGACATCACACCCTACTACCTTATTAACAGATCCATCCCCTATTCTGATGAAGTCAAGGCCATGACTGTTACATCAAAAATAGATGATCTATCTCTGCTGTATTTGCTCAAGTCTATAAATAGACATAAGCTACTTGCCCACTATACTTCCGCTGCTCCCACTGACCACAACAACCCTCTGGCAGAATAATATATACGTACACTTCTAAAGCTAGTTTAGAACGACGCTATACTTAATCTCCTGCCGGGTCTCATAGCCTGGAACAACCGTAGTGTCAAGTCTGGGTAAAGAAGAACCTCCCTGTAACCGTCCTTGAGGCTACCAGAGTACCTCTCGGGTGTCTGAGGTTACCCACCATATCTGCGGAGTGGCTAATGGAATGTCAAACCTGATTGAATACATAGGTCCTATTAAATTTTCCGTAATCGTTTGCGGTTCTGGAATCACTTCCAGTTCTACCAAACTCCCAGTACTGTTTTCTGAAAAAATCCATTTTTACTAAAACTGTGGCGAGTCAAGAACAATATCACTATTGATCTTCCAGATGGTAGAAAGTCAACCCTCGTCAAAGCTAGGGTCAACCCACAAACTGCCATTACAGAAACGTGCCTTGAGTTATCCAGTGTCTGGTTTTAAGCATAAGCCGGACAACTCCCCTTATCTTAACATCGTTAAGATATGAACCATTCTATATACAATATAGAAATAGAGGCACTAATTTAACTCGAACTAGATTCAAACCATGCAACTGTCTCCAGTGCATATCAACTTAATGAAGAGAGGCTAATCAACATTACTCAACTTAGGAATCCATCCAATTTTGAGTAACCTGAAGAGAAACAAGTTTCTCAAAACTGTTAATATCAACTGAATACCATTCACAAGAATCTACATCTTCGATTTCTTTGAAGAATCCTGATACTTGCGACACCTGGTTCTCTACTTTATTCCTATACCCACAACTTCTCAAAACTTAGACATTGTATTTCTACGAAACACTTGTCTAAAATCTAGAGAAGTCATAAGTAAACAGAACATAGTACGAGGACCAACCCCTTTGTCCTGAAGGACTCTGGACAACATACAATACTCTGTATAAGTCCGCTGAGTCGAATAACTCAAAACCTGTGCATCGTAGGTTGAAAACTGTACTTATGGTTAAGAACTACTCCGTTGTTCAATGCTCTTTACCCAATCGTCAACTGATATAGGTAAATGTCACAGACATAATTTCAAAAAGTTATATCTCACTTTATAATAATAAACGTACAGATATATCATTTTGAAATTGGTGTATAACAACGGATACTCAAAACCAAATACATGCCGTCCGGCAAAAACTCAGGCGACTTCCTCAAATATCACCAATTACAACGAATTCCGATATAATGAGGATGATCACCTAATTCCCAATAACTTACTCCCACACATCATCTGTAAAACCATACAGATGTGAGAATCATACCTAGTAAATACATACCTTGGAGTAACTATCTAATCGGGAAATCAGTTTTCCTTTAATGATGCACTGAAACATGAAAATGTTTCGTAGGGGTATCCTGGTATTCGTAGTAATGTCTCTTCCATAATCCAATTCATGACTATAACCGTATATTTCTTTGCCACCTCTCCAAATCTCTTTATTTGTCTTTATTCATTACCTTCTGTACACCCCTTAGACTAAGTGGTTTTCTTCCTTCCCTACCGTTCGGCACCAGCCTATGGTTTGGAAAAAGACTATTCAGTAAGCATAATAAGTGTACTCTCCTAAACCAAGGAGTACTCGCAACTTGAGAGAAGGTGATGATAAAAGACAACTGAATAATACCTTATTCTATTAAAGGTGAAAAAGGAGTAGCGATGAAGTACGTGGTTTGGTCGTGAATCATAACAGTCGCAATTTACTTTGCCTTTTTTCTAATCCCTTTATCTTGTCTTTACATATTACCTTCTGCACACCCTACTTAGGCTAATTGATTTTCTCCATTCCCTACCTTTCGGCACCTGCCTATGGTCTGGAATAAGACTATCCAATAAGCGTAATAGGTGTACTCTCCTAAACTAAGGAGCCCTCGCAACCTAAGAGAAGGTGATAATAAAAGTCAACTGAATAATCCAATTCTATTTCTCTTGAACCTGGATCCATCCTCGAAGAATTCCCTTCGAGTTCGTATATAACCATACGATGGATTTATCCAATGGAAGTGGATATCCATAGTAATATGGGGTGTTCTGAGAAATGCAAAGGGTAAAAGAGGGAGCGGCAATGACTTATGCAACTTTAGACAATCCAAAAGTCAGTATTTTAAGAAGGTTCGGTCAACTTGGTCACTGAGTCATAGTCTATGCAACTTTAGACAATCCAAAAGTTAGTATTTTAAGAAGGTTCGGTCAACTTAGTCACTGAGTCATAGTCTAGGGTCGGTCAAAGGTCGCTGCCAAAGAGAGAGAGAGAAAAGAAACACTCTGCGTGCACTCTAACCTAGATCAGAATGGTTATCACTTTATCTAATCAGGAAACTACCCACTGTAATCTCAAATTCTCCTCCAAACCTGAAAGAAGAATTAGTCGGGATCACCCGAAGAGTAAACCAACTCATCAGTGAGAATCGGGATCTAACTATCATCGCATGATAACTTGATGGAAGCCACTCAAGTTATCACACTCCAGATGGTATGCGCATGCCTGGCAAGTTTCCTGTATGTTTGAAACTCCCGATATGATTTTTGCCCCATGCTCTTATGACCTTGATGAAGGCCAACATATCATAAGTCACATGTCAAGTTCTACCCGTCTTTATCCAGGTTAATTTGAACCCACCCGTACATACCCTTGACGAAGGCCAAAATAGTAGTACGACTGTCCCAAACCAACGCATCTATCTATGCAACAAATGAATACCAAGCAGCTACCAAACTCTATGCCTTGGCGAAAGGTCAAAATACATAGCTTGAATACTACTGAATACCCAAAAGAAATGATGGAGGGCTACGGCTGGTTTTTGGCGAAAAAACCTTTAACGTAATGAACTTGATCTTGTTGTAGGAACCTGATAGCTTTTTATAAAAATATAGTGACGAAAACCTTTTGCTAAAGGGGTCACTCCCGGTGAAGGGATCTCGGCTCTTTCTTCGTGGAATAAGGTGCAGGATATTCTAACTGAATACAGCTATGCAAAGCAACTTATAATCGACTATAGTAAAGTTATTACCCTGACGTAAACTTCTGCCCAAGGGGTCACTCCCGGTGAAGGGATCTCGGCCCTTGCCTCGTCGAATGAGGTGCAGGATATTCCAACTGAATACCGCTATGCATAACAAAAAGGAAACATCTTTGTAATAACACCTTTTAAAATTTGTTCCAACAACATCAAATATATGTTTGTTTTATCCTTGCATTGATAAAAATCAATGCAGTCCCATCAATCAATCACACCAGAAAAGAACGAAAATAAAATGTACGTATATGTCATCCGCATTCGTCACTGGGTCCCGTCATCACCCGTTAGGTTACTTAACTAACGACAGAGCGGGGACTGGACTAGCGCGGGTGTAAAACATATACAACATCTAATAGTATATATATACCAATATACAATAATCGCTCCAGGCATGATAATATGCAATATTACAGAAAAGCAATAAGCATCACAGTACAATACAGATAATCTGGGATCCCCGGGTTTCACAGAGCCGCTACTGAAACCCGACGTTCCCCTGGTCGTATGGATAGCCTGTACAATGAAACCTAGACCCCTACGGGTGCGGCAAGTTACCCGCCAAAACCTGAAGCAAAGCAGCCCCTTACAGCAAAGTGAATGGACCACCCGACACTTCACGGAATCCGGTAACTTGAGCACCCATCCTTGGGTCAACCTGTACCCCTTACGACTACAGCGAATAGTCTGCCAATTCTAGAGTGAGGCCCCTCTGCCTCTCAAAGCCATGAGATACGGACCCGTTGCCCTCCAAAACCCGGCTATCCGTGTACTCCGTCGCGGGGTAAACCTAGTACAGAAATAAAAATATGTACAACGGGTACATCGACCTCTGCTCGGTCGTGCTCCAAAAGAATATTATACAAACAGGCAGTGACGGCATTCCACATGTTGGACGCTCGCCCCGCAATATCAAATGTACAAATAAATTCAAACAGCACTACCATTGCACACTGCTATCCACCACGACATATCCGCAACATTACATCACAACACAGAACATCAACACGAATGTCACGTTCACAAATCCGTCTAAAAGAACTATAGCAATTAGACGCAATTTACCGCTCGAATGACATTCCCGGTCGGAGATATAATATAATTACTGCATACTAACAAGTTTAAAATTTCGATCGACAAAATTTCCCGAAGTGAGCCCCACGTACATCTGGTGTACGGTAATAAAATCTGGGCCCAAAAGAACAGTACCAAAAACCACAATTCACTGTGTAAAGCTCACTGGAAAAATTTAGTGCACTGTTCCCACATACTGGCCACGGTTCCGCGGTCAAACCCTAGCTTTAACCGCGGATCCGCGGCGATACTGTGGGATCACGTGCCCAAATTTTCCCAGAATGCTTAAAAAAGCCTGCTCTGTTTTCTGTGATATGTAAAATAATTTTTATACCCTTTTAAAAATCGACACAAACTTTTGTGCAGAAAATTGCGATTTTTGAAAGTCCGTTCGATCGATGTTTTAAACGCATTAGCACAAATTAGTAAAGCTTAATGGTGAGGCTCTGATACCACTGTAAGTACACGGTAGCGCCCCGGCCGTCTAACAGACGCCAAATGCAGAACAAAAACTTTTACAACTGGCGCTATCGCATACTATAACCCGGATCTGCCATTAAAGCTAAACTAACAAACTACAAAGTGGGTAGAAATATTATACCGAACGATCCGAGTCCTTCGGTCTTCAACCATCATCCCACGCTTTGTTGCGGCTGCTCCGATCTCCTGAATCTCCTGTCTTCTCGTCCAGGTGGCACCACGTCGTTAGATCTCTAAACGGGCTCCCGCCTCTGAACCGAGGCAACTCGATCATCAAGTTTTCTAAAAGAGATGACCAAGATTGATATAGAGAATGAGTAGAACACTTTGTCTCGTTACATCCAAACCTATGGATGAACGGTTAATGAAGTTGCCTTTTTAGAATCGGGTGAAATGAGAATTGAGTATACTAATTTCCATGAATCCATAATCTTAATCTTTTTTCAAGCAACCGTATCATCTCTCCAAGAGGGGCCGGCCACTTATGAAGGAAGGGGGTGAGTGTAGGAAGGGAGAGGGTGACCATTAGAACAAATAAGAATGAGTGAGTCATCTAGACACCTTGCGTTATCATTAATGCATATAATGAATCATAACACTTAGTCATCCATTCATTAAATGCACAATTAACGCACTAATGACTCACTAACCACCTCATCAACTTAGTCATCTTCTAGAAGCTTCCACACACTCATGACTCACCCTAGTGACGAAAAGATAAATCCCTATTAAATCGAATGTTTAATACGGGCGATATAAAACTGGAAACTGGCAACTTCCAAAAGCGATCCCGAAACGGATTTCAGGATAACCCCGTAACAGTATAAACATACCCGTATTTTTATTACGACCGAATACAAATGCAACTGAGACAAAGATATTATATCTACACAGTATATTACTCGGATCCGGCTTAAATCAAAACCCACCAGTATTATCTGCCCGAAATATGACACGTGCGTAAACGCACGTGCATTTTTTTGAACCCTGCCATAAAACCATACGGCCTCTACAACTTTTCGCCCGAACTTGGGAAACTGTCTGTGGGGGACTCTAATGACTCATCAACACACTGGACCTGGGTATAACCAATAGCACGTCAGAGGTACAAGCTGTACGTAATGGTGGCCTATGTATTGATTGGAAGGGAAGCTGACGAGCGAACTCATCCTAAAACCCTACTGAGCCTGACAGTGACAATATCCGTACAGTCCGGTCCGTTCGTCTAAGAGTATCGCATATCGAGTCTAGGGGGTGGATAAAGTCAGACCCCTAATAACGCGATAATTCGTGTCGGTATGAAGCCCATCACCTCCTGAGAAACTACTGATCCAAATCAGTAATTCTCCACTACCTCGGCCGAGGATTTCTAGTGATGGCCACCCGTGCACTATGCGACATCAACCCCTAATACCGGGAGAGATGAATCCCCGACGATCCGCTGACTACCTCCATGTGGCACGGGACTGTACCCAACTAAAACCTGTTTGCACGTCTCCTTTGAGCGTGGTAGGGTAGTAATCAAAGCACAGTGGGAACTCACACGAGACAAATGACGATCTCAGGTCAACAAACTAACATGTACACTTGTCACCAGGGAACTGCTATCTGACGATATATATAATACCAACTAGCATGTTCCCGGCGAGTCCTGTCCGGTGTACTCAATGAGCACCTGTATACATCTTAGATGAACCAACTGACACCAATGGCTTATGAGACCGGCCATCGCCCCTCGTTGGGTCTCGACTGTATACACCAATCTACTCTGGAGTATCGATGCCCTGTCTCGAAACTCCTACGACTAGGAACACTTTAAGGATGTGCTTACAGACCCCAGCTCCCACGTATATGATCTTCATCATACTGCTGGCAGTCAAGCAAGAATCCTATGGGCTCTATCAACATGCAATAGAGAACTAAAGCATGTATACAATGATAAAGACAAACCAGATACCATACTATCATCTCGAGCAAGACTTTCATATCGGTATAGTTCCTCCCTCAATCATTGCAATCACGTACCTGCGATCCAATAAATGACTTTGAGGGCACTATATCCAACATGATTCTCCCAAGATCCGATTGATTCCTGATCACTACACCTAGTGAGTCATCTACATCTGATCGGGTACATAACTTCGCATACATGATAGAGCCTACTGCTGAAGCATAGGGTATTCTTTGCACGCGAGCTCTCTTCAAATCAGTCTTGGAAGACTTCTTTTTGGAGAGAGTGATCCTGAGTAAGTGGACGGACCACCATGCTTAGAATCATCCATACTAAACCCCTTTAATATGGTGTTAATGTACCTGGATTTGGGAGACTCCCAACATCCACTTTGATCTATCACCATTGATCATAATCCACAAGATGTAGCAGGTATTATCCAGATCTAGCATGGAGAATCCTCGTGATAAGAGGAGCTTGACCGAGTGTACCATAGGAAACCATTTCCTATCAAGAGTATGTCATCTACGTACAATACATGAAAGACAACCTTACTCTCTACAACCTGCTTGTATATACAAGGTGCATCTACCTTTTTGATGAAGTCAAACTCTTTGACTGTCACATCAAAACAGATATTCTAACTCCGCGATGCGCATATTGATCCTGATGGACTTAAGCATAGCTTTAAAAGTCTCAAATTTTCCATCTACACCAAGAATCTTCTCAAGATCCATTTGCTCCCAATGGGTTTTACCCCTTCAGGTGCAACAATCAAAGTCATACTTTGTTGGTGTATATGGATTCTATCTTTGATCGCATAGCATCCTACCACTTCACTGAGTCCTCACTCATGATGGCCTGCCTGAACCTAGTTGGGCCATCATCTCATAATGCAATCCTCGCTCCCACTGTCACCGAGAAGACCGTAGTATCTCTCAAGTGGATGAGGAACCCTACCAGATTCGCGGAGAGGCTGAGGCTCGTTGGAGACTATTGAATCCTTTGGTTTCACCAAATCATCAGCTGTTAGATTGTTTAGCTGGAACTCCTTCCAGTTCTACCTCATGACCATAAATTTCTTCACAAGAAATTCCTTTTCTAAAAAGGTGGCATGCTGAGAAACAAAACACCTTTTGTTTCTCAGTTAGGTAGAAGATATACCCTCACAAATGTTTGGGATATTCTAAAAAACTTATATAGAACTGACCTTGCCTCGAGCTTGTCCGGATTCTTCCTTTCAACATAGGCCGGACAACCCCATATCTTAACTCGTTTAAGACATTGTCTCTTCCCACACTATATCTCATATGTAGTGGTAGGCCCTGATTTGGACGGAACTCCATTCAATAATGCAGCTTCTCAAGTGCATAACACCAAAAGAAAACAGGTAACTTAGCAGTACTTATCATAGAGCGCACCATATCTGATAGGGTGCGATACCTCCACCCCGATACACCGTTGGGCTGTGGTGTACTCGAAGGAGTGAGCTGAGAGTGAATCACATTCTCCTTTTCGAAACTCCATGAACTCCATGCGCAAGTATTCTCCTCCTCGATCACATCGTAGGACATAATACTTCTACCCGTTAGGTTCTTAACTTCAAGCTTATATTTTTTGAATTTCTCAAAAGTTTCAGACACATGTTTCAACAGGAACATATGTCCGAATCTTGAGAGATAGTCTATGAATGTAATGAAGTACCAAGAACCAACCTTGGCATTTGTAGACATAGGACCGTATACATCATCATGTATGCATCCCAAGATTTCACTAACTCTTTCTCCGTTTTCAGTAAATGGAGTATCGGTCATTTTACCTTTGAGACAAGACTGGCAAGTATCATAAGATGAAAATTCGAACATATTCTCATATTCATCCTTATGTAACTTAGCCGGTTATGTCGCATTGATATGACCTAGTCTACAATGCTACAAGAAGGATTCGTTCATTTCTGAACTACTCCTCTTGTGTATGTTCTATATACTTTGAACTGTGGTTTGATTTAGAACGTATATGCTATTATATAACGTGCTTGATCGTAAGGATCTAAGCCTCTTTTTTTTGGTTGGTCAAAAACTAAATCAACTCTTGATTCAGGAAAATGTTCACAACATTATCCTCCAATACAGAATTATATCCTTCAACTTAATAAAGAAACTGATATAATGTTGTATATCAGGTTCGGTATCTAATAACATTTGTTCAGAATTAATTTATTAATACAAGGTGATATTTGCCAACTGGTTTGGCTGCAACAATTGCACCATTCTCTAACACTTAGAGACATATCACCCATTCTCAGTTCTCTACCTTTCTGTAGCCCATGTAACTCTTACATATATGGGATCCTGATCCAGTATCTTATACCTAGGACGTAGAGGATACTGAGAAACAGTTCTCGGTAATGAACACACCCGAAGAAGATGCATCAACATGCACTTTCTTCGATTGGGTGGCATGGGAATCCGGATATTCCCTTATTTCCTGCTTGGACTTATAACAGTTATAAGATAGAGCGGAACCAACGTTCCTAGCTCAGTATAATAAGCAGGTTTGGTCAATGCATCCATATTATTATCTTGATTAAGGCGTGACATGGTCGCTACCAGGAGAGAGAGAGAGAAGAAAACACTCTGCGTGCGCTCTTGCAGGATTAGATTGGTTATTAGTTTATCTAATCAGGATGGCTCCCACTGTTTTAGTCAAATCTTCCTTAAAACCATAAAAGGTAAGACTAGCTGGGATTAATTACAACCTACAAGTTCGTCAATCTTTCGGCCAGACTAGTGTCGGTACTTTGAGGGAGGTTCCCCGTGCTATCGTACGGACCTAATTAAAATAAAACTCGTTTTTCTAGAGGCGCAACCCCGTTAACACCTTTCTAGAAACCTACGTGATCGGCTAATCGTAATGTGTAAAACTCTTCCAGGAGTAACTCTTACTCGCAGTGGGTATCGGGATTCAACTATCTCATAGAAGGTATGCAATCTCATTGCAAATTTCAACGCTTGAAATTCCCGATAATATTTTTACCCCTAGCGACTTATGACCTTAACATGGTCAACAAATCATAAGTGCTAGCCAAGTTTAACCCGTCATTTCCATATTGAATTAAACCTACTCGCACGACCCTTAACATGGTCAACAAAGTCGTACAACTACCCTAATCAAATCGTGTCATATACATATGCAGATAAGTACTAATCATCTACCGCACACTACGTCTTAACACGGTCAACAAACGTAGCATGAATACTAAGTAGTACTTATTTGAAATGACGGAGGGATATGACAGGTTTTTAAGAAAACGTTTTGCGTAATGAACTTGATATCGTTGTAGAATCGAGTGATTTTGAAAAGGAGTGTTTTTTAGGCTTTTACTAGTTTTGTTAAAGAGGTCACTCCCGGTGAAGGGATCTCGGCTCTTTCCTTATCGAATAAGGTGCAGGATATTTCACAAATACCACTATGCAATGCAAAAACTATTGAAGCAATTAAAAGACAAACCGAGGGGTTGTAGCATCTGCTAGTTTTGCTAAAGAGGTCACTCCCGGTGAAGGGATCTCGACTCTTTCCTTATCGAATAAGGTGCTGGATATTCTACAAGGAATACCGCTATGCAAAGCAAGAGGTAAAGCTACCAGTTTTCGAGACAAGTTTCTACAACATATTTAGGTTTCCTTTTCTTTTATTAATCTCATTAATGAAGCCCCATTTGTTATGCTTTCCAAGCATCACATAAGCAACGAAAGCAGCAATATTTATTATATCTCATATATATAATATAGGCATTCGTCTCAAAACATATCAAGTGATCACATCATAGAATATCAGCAGCAGAAGAATCACATATGAAATATTGGATATACTAGGAATTCCGTATTTTAAATTAACCCAGTATAAAACACGGATTCTATGGTCGCGATTAATAGCCAAACCCACATCCTTAGACCCCTACGAGAGCGGCAAGCAACCCTGGCAATTCTAGAGTTAGGAGACCCGGTCTCGACTCCTCGAGATGGTCTCCCCTTGGACCCTAAAACCCGGTTACTTGTGCTCCCCGCCTTGGGTTTATCCTAATGTGGAAAAGTAAATAATATACAATAATGGTAACATCATCCTCAACCCAGAAGTGCCCCAATAAAAGAATATTACATACAAGCTTTTACATGAATGAAAAGGAAAAACTCTCATCTCACATAAAAATTCTCGGCTATTCAAAACACGATGATCCAATATTACATATCACAGCAACACATAACATCACATGTCATCAACGTAAGTAAATATGCGTACCCCAGTTGTCGTTGACATATAGCACCGAAACCGGCGATACACCACATATTACACTTACGGTCGCAGAAAAGAAAATGAAAAACTACAATAGTTGGAATCCGCAACCACTTTAGACATCATAAACCCAATGTATCACATACTTTGGATTTCATGTCTAACCAAATGAATTCCTTAGACATCACATGCCTAACAATTATAAACCCTGCATTTTAGTCTCGATATTGAAAACACTTTCCAATAACTTATCGGGTAATTTAACAAGATTCCCGATAACCTGATCGAATGCTCGTCGGAAACTTTAGCAGACGGTCGCACTCCCCGATGCCGTCGACGAAGTGCACTAAGGCGGAACACCGCATCCGCGAGCACCCGAACGGATGCTTTTGACGACGGGGTTCTCCTACAGTCACTTGGTCGGGGCTATGGGGCGTGGTTATCTAGTAAGGTTACCCGGCGAGTATCCGCGTATGCTACGTGATTGCGACGGACTTTTGATCAATATCAAAATCCCGTGGCAACCGATCAAATGAGACTAAACTGCTAGATTTATAAAATTCAAACTAGTTATCTCATAACCAATTATGTGGATTCCAAATATTGTATCACAATCATAGATAGCTAGATGAAGTTAAACTTTTCGATCGAATAAACAAACACCCAAAATTTCGTGTGAAGCTCAACACTTGAGCGGAGTTCAAAAAGTACCCAGAAACATGTCATGGCTCCTATGAACCAGCCATAGAAGGGTCAACCAATGGCTCATATGTGGCACCGCTGAACTACCACAAACCCTAGGATTTGATGGCGGTTCTGACGGTCATATAATCAAGTTAAGGTTTCGTTATTCTAGAGGGTCTACAAAATCACTTGCAAGTTTTTCTGAAAATTTTAAACTCGGAAAAATTCAACTCTTGAAAAATTTCCAGCGGGGAAAATTGGGTTATTGATATCCGTTCGAACTTTTTAATATCGTCTAAATAACCCGAATACATGTTAGAATTACGATTACGAAACACTCCGAGTTGCTTTTGCAGAAAGTTAACATCACATGAAAATTTATCAAAAACAAACAACACCTGAAACCCTAAAACCCAGAGACTGGAACACACTGAAAATTTGAAGCCCAGACTCCTCTGGAAAACCGAGCAGGCCATTTTTTAGCATGATGTGGCTGTCCAAATTTTCACAAAACCCCCTCAAATTTTCACAGTGTTCATGTTATATCTCATACAACATTCTACAGTTGTTTAAAAAAATTTTTGAAGACTTTTTAAAATCGACATAAACCAAGTTCTCGTATCAGGTGTTTCGGAGTAGTTTCGATTTCGTAATCCTAGCAAACATCGTCTAATTTTTTAGCATGTCTCTGATACCACTGTTGGGTTGCCTAGCATGGCAACAAGTTTTCGGGAGGCATCGTCTATGCCAAATTTAAAAATTGTCGTTCTGGTAAACCCTAACCCTAGAATCGCTACTAGAAAATCCGACGATACTAAATGTAAACACTTTACATCTAAGTGAATGAGGGAATACAACCTTTGTAGACCGGTCCTTCACTTCTAAAGCTCCATGTTGTAGTCCCTTTCGATGCGAATGGTGAACTCCCGGACTCTCGCGAGGGTTCACTTGAAGAAACGAACAAGCTTGCTCAATATCTTCAAGGCCAAAGATGATCTACGACGATGAGAGTCGAGCTCATGCTATCTCTTCACTAATAGTGAAATTAGTGAAGCAAACACCTTAAACTAAATGGCTAATAGTAGAGGATGATGAAGTAGGAAGTGGGCTCACATTAGATTTATTTTTCTCATAATATTTCATCACCTCTCAAAACCCTAGAAAACTTTTTTCTTGAGCTCATGAAGAAGATGAAGAGAGATGAATAATAATGAAAACCCATGAGGTTAGAAAATCAACCATGTTGAGTATATGACATACCCTAACTCTTGTAGAGAGTTAACCATGGCTAAGTGTAATGGTTGGGTTTATAAATATCTTTAGTAAAACAAAACTTGTGAACCTAGTCAATTGTTAGCAAAGCTTCTCCAAGTTTCTAGCCATGACCAAATGCTACCAATTTTGAATTACTTAAAAAATTAAACCCTAGATTATCACGGCCACCCTAGTATTGAGCCATTAAAAGAACAACAAGCAAGCCTGCTCATACTCCTGCGAATCCAATCAGTAACACTACCGTACAGTCCGGTCTCTTTGTCTGATATGTCGCATATCATAGCTTGGGGTGGTATAACGTCAGACCCCAATATCCTGATAAGTCATGCTGATGCAAGGTCCATAACGGTTCGAAAAACTACTGATAATACTAACCTATAAATCTCAGCAAACCTGGCCAGGGATTTCCTATTATGGACAATCGAGCATAGCGGAACATCAACTCCCAATACCAGGAGAGATGAAACCCCTCCTATCGCTCATTGCCACCATGTAACTCGGGAATGTACCTAAAACCCACCTTTTTGCATGATCTCTTGACCGTGGTATGGTGGAAATCAAAGCACAGTGGGAATCACACAAGACTCTATGACGATCTTGGGTCTACAGACTAACCTGTACCAGTGTCACCAGAGAACTGCTATCCGACGATAGGTATAATATCATCTAAAAGTTCTCGGCGAGTCCGTTCAGTATACCCAGTCTCCACTGAGCACCCGTGTACCTTCTCTGATGTCAAACACCAATGGATATGGGATCATCTATCGCCCATTATATGGGTCGAGAAGCGTATATGCTAGTCTACTCTGGAGTATCGATGCCCTATCTCGATACTCCCATGACTAGGAACAATTATAGGGTGTACATTTGGACTACCTTTGGCCCCACTAGTATGATCTCTATCATATTCCTGGTAGTCAAGTACACATCCTAAGGGCTTTATCAACATGTAATAGAGAGACAATAAGTGTACATGTTAAGATAAAGAGCAACCAGATATCATACTATCATGTCGAGCAAGAAACTCCTCCCTATATATGTCCAAGTATCCACTACAATATACATCACATATAAAGTAATTGCCTCTATGGCATACATATAACTAACATCCAGGGCATACATACAACTAACAACAAGTACATCCTTTAAATAGTTCTTAGTCGAGGGGATATCGAGACAGGGCATCGATATTCCAGAGTAGACTAGTGTGTACGTTTCTTGACACTGTATGATGCAATGGTTGATCCCACAACCATTGGTCTCTGACATCAAAGATTGTACACAGGTGCTCATTAGAGAATGGGTTCACCGAATAGGACTTGCCAAGAACTCCTATTTGGTATTGTACCTATCGTCAGATAGCAGTTCTCAGGTAACACTGGTATATGTTAGTCTGTAGACCCGAGATCGTCATAGAGTCTTGTGTGGCTCCCACTGTGCTTTGATTTCCTCCCTACCACGGCTCAAAAGAGTCGTGCAATCAGGTGGATTTTGGATACAGTCTCGAGTCACATAGAGGAAGGGAGCAATAGGAGGGGTTTCGTCTCTCCCCGTATTGGGAGTTGATGTTGCGCTATGCTCGATTGGCTATGACTGGAAGTCCCTTTCCAGGGTCGCTGATGAGATTTACTGGTAAGTGTTACCAGTAGTTTCTCGAACCATTATGAGCCATACATCGGTATGAATTATCACGTTACAGGGGTTTGACGTTACCACCCCTAGACTCGATATGTGACATATCAGATGAAGAGACCGGACTGTACAGTAGTGTTACTTATAGGTTTCATGGGAGTTTAGACAAGCTTGCTTGTTGATCTTCTAATCGCTCAATACTTGGGTAGCCGTTACGTCCAGCTAGTATCGATGACGGCTTGTGGATGACTGATGTGATCATCACCTACTGCTGGCGTATTGACAAGTCTTTAGAGTCCTACACAGAAGTTTCCTGGTTCAAGCGAAACGAAGTAGGTCACATATGCTGATATGTGCGGGGGACCTGATTGAATACGGGTATGTGATACCGTATTCTAATCTGGCGGTTATTTGTTATCAGTTAGGTTATATGTGATATAACCAGATTATCAAATCAAGTGTTGATTTCATAATGTGATATACAGATAAATGATATTAGTCGGTCATATGTGATATAACCGGATTATTAAATCAAGTGTTGATCTAATAATTTGATATAATTATATGTTAACTAATATTATTAGCTCACTAATTATGTTTCTTAATATATATTAATATATATATATACATATATATATATACATATATATATTTGATATATATATATATATATATTATATGAAGCATAGCATTGATTTTCTATTTTGAGAAAATAAAAAAATGAGGTGTAAAATGTAGAGATATTTTGAGTATGGTGTGAATCATGGGCTTTAATATTTTTTATTAGTCTTGACTCACTATTCAAGCATGGTTGCAATTTCTTATTGCAAATAATTCCATGCTTGAATAAGTGAGCTCAAGTGAGAGCCATTCTTCACATTCAATCTACACTTAGCCATTTTCTTGAGTTCCTTGCTCTCTAGCCATCTCTATTTTTCCTCACCTCAACTCCAAGCTCCAAACCCTCACATGTGATGTGAATCATTGAGCTTGTGAGAACCCTAGTGAGCTTTCATAACCCCTACTTCACCATCCCACATTAGATTAGCACTTTGATGTGGTGTGTTGTCTTTACTAATGAGATTTTAGTGAAGAGGTAGCTTGAGCTAGTGGACTTCGGGTGGATCATCTTCGGCACGAAGATCACGGAGGAGGCTCGTTCCAACCTCAAGAGGAGCCTTGTGGAGTCGTAGGGACTACAACCCGGAGCTTGAGAAGAGAAGGATACGGTCTACAAAGGTTGTAGCCTCTTTCCCTTAGTGTAAAGTTTTAGATATCTGGCTTAAACCCTAATCTTCTAGTTAAAGAACTAGGTTAGTGTAGATCAGCATCCCAAAAAATTTTAATATGGCATGCTTGATGCTAGTAAAACCTAGTGGTGGTGCTAACATACACTTTTATGGTATCAGAGACAAAACTAGAAGATCAGACGATGTAGTTAAGATCACGGAACCGAAACAACTTCGAAACTGAAACCCAAGACATCAAGTTTCTATCGATTTTAAAATGGACTCTGAAATTTTTTTAAACAGGTGCAGAATGTTGTATAAGATATAACTAGAACACCATGAAAATTAGAGACAAAAATACCAAAATTGACCCGGTGAAATGCTCAATTTGGCCGGCCTGGCTGGCCCCATAACATTGTTTTGGTCTCGTATATTTTTGGTGTTCTGCATGCTTGGGTTTTGGGGTTTCAGGTTATGTTTGATTAGCCCAGTTTAAATGTGATGTTAAAAATTCTATTTGGACTAATCGGAGTGTTTCGTAGTCATAATTTTAACGTCATTTCGGGTTTAAGTTTGATATGTGATGCAGTAGTTGGAATTTACGTTAAATTAGTTTTGTGAAAACTAGTTTGTTTTTAAATCTAGCATGTTAGACTCTATTGATCGATTGCCACGAATTTTCGATTCGGATCGAAACTCCGTCGCAATCGCGTATCATACGCGAATACTCGCCGAATAACTGTACTAGGTAGCCACACCCCATAGCCCCAACCTAGTGACTTTAGGAAAACCCTGTTGCCAAAAGTATCCACTTTAGTACTCGCGGCCACGGTATTCCGCCTAAGTGCACTTGGTCGTCGGCTTTGGGGGTGCGGCCATCTACTATAGTTTCCGACAAGTATTCGATCAGATAGTCGGGAATCTTGTTGAATTACCCGACTAAATTATTGAAAGAATTTTTTATATGAGACTAAAATGCAAGGTTTATAGGGTTAGGCATGAAATTCGGAATATGAGATATTCCGGGTTTATGATGTCTTAGGATATGCGGGTTCTAATTATTGCAGTTTTTCACTTCTTTTCTGCGACCGTAAGTGTAATATGTGGGGTATACCAAATCTCGTTGCTATATGTCAACGGAGTTTGGGATACGCGTATTTACTTACGTTGATGATATGTGATATTATGTGTTGCTGATATGTTATATTGGATCGTCGTGATTGAATAGCCGGGAGTTTTATCTGAGATGAGAGTTTTTCAATTTTCATTCATGTAAAAGTTGTATGTAATATTCTTTAATTGGGACACATCAGGGTTGAGGATGATGTCACCATTAATGTATATTATTTACTTTTCCGCAATAGGATAGACCCAAGGCAGGGAGCGCAAGTGACCGGGTTCTAGAGTCTAGTGGGAAACCATCTCGAGGAATCAAGACCAGGTCTCCTAAGTCTAGAATTGGCAGGGTTACATGCCGCTCTCGTAGGGATTTAGGGATGTGGGGTTGGCTATTCATCACGACCGTGGAATCCGTGTTTTTCATTACTGGCTGAATTTAAAACACGGACCTCTTAGTATATCCAATATTTCATATATTATCTTCTGCTGCTTAGTTCTATGATGAGATCATATAACTGCGTGTGACGAATGTTGTATTATATATATGATATATAATAAACGTTGCTCATGTTTTGCACCAGCGTTAGTCTAGCCCTCGCTCTGCCGTTATGTCACGACCCGAAATAGCACGTGACTGGCCCTTGAGTCATATAAAGTGTGAGTGCACGGCGGCGCCCCGGCCGTCAATCCGACTGCCAAAAGCGGAAGCGGTGAAAAACTTTAATTTTTCTTTGAACTGGCAAACCGCCGCGCACTACTACCCGGATCGAACCATTAATTAGTCCTAGCTAACAATAAGATAAGAAAGAGATATACCGACGATCCATGTCCTCCGGTCTTCTCATCATCGTCCCGATCTCTTGCGGAATGTCCCGTCTCCTCCTCGTCGCCGGAAGTGCACCACATCGCCTACTTCTTTTACGGGCTCCCACCTCAATGCCAAGGCAACTCGGGCACGAAGCCGGCTACTCGACGTGCCCAAGGTTCGCTGTAGAATATGTAGCCCTCAAGTCTCACTTTGGGGTTGTGGAATTGCCTTTTTAGTGGAGGAAATGATATGAGCTTGTGGAGATGAAACATGTGGGATTTTACAAAGCTAGAAGAACAAAAATCCCACCCCAAGAAATTTGGACAGCCCCCTCCCTCAATGTGGCCGGCCATGTATATGGTGGTGGAGAGAGTGAAAGAGTGAGAGTGTATCAAAAAGATGGGAGCCATTCTCATCTAATCCCAAAGAGAGAGAGAGGAAAGCTATCATGCAAAAGGGAATGATCACAAGGCAATGCCAACACTCCACACAACCATCATCAACAACCATGATGCTAACAAAGTCAAGCCATCATGAAGTATGAAGTCAAGCAAGTCAATGGATGGTGCACCATCATGAAGACTATCATGATGCTACAAAAAACAAAGAACCCCTCCACAAATGCCTATTTGCAACAATGCAAATAAACCCTCCTCCACCAATCTTCGGCCAATGAACGGAATAATGGAAATTGGCCGAAACGGAAAGCAAACTGGCAACTCCAGAAAACTGGTCCCGTAATAAATTACAGGAAAACCCCGATACTGTGCATACACACCCGCATTTGTATTCCGACCGAAATACAAATGCAATGAGACAAACTCTACACTGTACTATACTAGGATCCGGCTTATACCAAAGCCGGCCAGTAATATCCGTTCGATCCTGATCCGTGCAATACCGCACGTATCTGATCGAACCCTGCCATATATCCATACGGCCTATAGTACAAACTGTCCGATCCCGATCCGTGCAATACCGCACGTATTTGGTCGGACCTTGCCATATCTCCATACGGCCTCTACAACCTTTCGCCCGAAAGCTGAGTAACTGAATGTGGGGGACTCTAAAGACTCATCAACACCTTGGTTGTGGATTTAACCACTAGCACGTCAGAGGTATAAGCCAATACGTAACGGGCTACCAGGTACTGACTAAAAGGGATGTCTGTGAGCGAACTCAGCCTGAAAACCCTACTGAGCCTGTCAGTGACAATATCCGTACAGTCCGGTCCGTTCGTCTATGAGTATCGCATGGCGGGCCTAGGGGGTTGGTAAAAGTCAGACCCCCAAAAGCGGTACAAGTCGTGTCGGAGTGTAGCCCAGAACACCCTGAGATACTACTGGAATACCTACCAGTAAATCTCCTTGCCTTGGCCAAGGACTTTGTGTAATGGCTCTCCTAGACACAGCACGACCTCACCCCCAATACCGGGAGAGACGAACCCCTGAAGATACGCTCACTGCCTCCATGTGGCTCGGGACTGTACCCAACTAAAACCTGTTTGCACGACTCCTTTGAGCCGTGGTAGGGTAGTAATCAAAGTACAGTAGGAACTCACACGAGACAAATGACGATCCCCAGGTCGATGAACTAACCTGCACACATGTCACCAGGGAACTGCCATCTGACGTCTGGTATATGACCAACTAGCATGTTCCCGGCGAGTCCTGTCCGGTGTACTCATAACCCAATGAGCACCTGTATACATCTTAGGTGATCCTACTGATACCAGTGGCTTGTGAGACCGGCCACCGCCCCTCGTCGGGGTCTCGACTGTATACACTAGTCTACTAATGGAGTATCGATGCCCTGTCTCGAAACTCACACGACTAGGGACCATTTAAGGATATGCTTATAGACCCCCAGCTCCCACTTATATGATCGCCCTCATACTGCTGGTGGTCAAGAAAGAATCCTAAGGGCTCTACCAACGTGTAATAGCGACCTGTAAGGTCACCTAAAACAGTACACGATGATAAAGGTAAACCAGATAGCATACTATCATCTCGAGTAAGACTGTCCTACCGGGATAGGTCCTCTATCAATCATTACAATCACCTACCTGTGACCTAATAATTGACTCTGAGGGCACTATCTCCAACATAAAGTCTATAGGATCTCATCTAATTCAAGGAAGCCAAAAGCCCAGAAATCTAAAACCATTTTGAATAATAAATGAAGAAAAAATAGTTTTAAGAAGTGAAGAAAACATGTTTTAAAAACAAGGTTTTTAAATAACTAAGCCGAATATGCATTTTTAAAACCTCTAGTCTTTTTTGAAAATTTTGGCAGAGTTTTCTTTGTAAATACTGGCCCCGAACGGGGTACAACAAGAATAATATATGCACAATGATAAAAGGCATCCCCATGCAGGAGCTAGCTCTTCGTCAATCGACGGCCACAACCACGCAAGCAGTATAATATACAATGCCGAAGGGCAAGGATCAAAACTCAAAGGAAAACTCAAAATCAGCATAAAAACCATAATACTAAAACGCGCGACTCTAAGGTCGAAATAATACATAACTGGTTTTCTAAGTCTGAAACAATATACAAGTTTTGTTGATGGAATTACTAGATACAACTGAATAAAATAAATACAAGGGTGGTCACGACGCGAGTGAACCCACCTACCAATGCAATCATCCAGAAAGGAAGCAGTGTGCCAGAAAAGCCGTAATGAAACCTGTACGGCAAAACCTGCAAGAACTGTGGCATAACGGGGGTGAGTTTCTAACTCGTGAATAGAAAACATCACAGAGAAGAAATCGTATGTATGACACAATCCTAGGTCAATACGATCAAATATATATAAATCTCAAATGAATAAGTCTGAAGCACGATAAGGTGGCAAGGTAAAGATCTATACATAAGTGTAGTACCAAGTGCTCATGCCAGTGCCTCAGGTAACAGCATATCATAATGTGAGGTATGATCAAAGTAATCAGTGTCAACTATATCATGAAGTCTATGAGTATGTGGATATCATCCAACTATATGATCAATGTCATCAATATCAACTATATGTATGTGGATATCATCCAACTATATAATCAATGTCATCAATGTCAACTATATGTATGTGGATATCGTCCACGTGTCACCCAATGATAATAAGCATCATGCATGTAAATATCATAAGCATATGCATGGAAGTATGAGGATATAATCAACATGTGTCTCTCGCGACACATCAAAATCATGGAACCGGAGTGTCCAGCATCGACACTCGAAAACATCATGAAAGCTTTGCCCAGCATCAGCACGTAAATCCTCATATATCAGGCTCCGTCTGTCCGGATCGGCCTATGGGCTCCGTCAGTCTGGATCCGCCCATATCATCTCTCGACTCCGGTCGGTATCCTCCGGATATCCGCCGAGCCCAAATACTATCACCGGTAGGTAGTAGTCCCTCTGGCAGGCTCATCGTCATCCACACGAAATCTCTCTCTCGTCCCGGGGTACCATACCGGGTCCACCATGTACTCGCAATCAGCCTCATCCGCCTTCTCGAATCAGGTTTCACATGTCGCTTTCAGAACCGAGAAAACACATGGTAGACGCAATGAAATATCATATCAAGGGTAACCGGGTTTTTAAAACAATACATACTTTCATTTGAAATACCCACGGTTCCCAAATCTAGAAATATCATGGAAACAACATATCTCAATGCGTATGATCATAGGGCATGATGTATGCGACATATAAAAGAAATGTAAGCATATCAGTATATCATGTGACATAAAACATTAATATGCATATAGCGAGGGAAGACCGCTCCTTTGAAATGAATCAGTTTTAAAAAGTATCTTGCGGTTCCCAAATCTCAAATCAAGCCAGAATCATCTATGTATGTGCAAATACGTATGTATGAAAGAATGGGTGTATAATATGTATGTGCACAAGTATGAGCGTACAATAGGTATGTGCACAAGTATAAGTGTACAATATGTAAGTACACAAGTATGAGTGTACAACAGGCATGTGCACAAGTATGAGTGTACAATATGTAAGTACATAAGTATGAGTGTACAATAGGTATGTGCAAAAGTATGAGTGTACAGTATGTAAGTACACAAATATGAGTGTACAATATGTAAGTGCACAAGTATGACTGTATAATATGTAAGTGTACAAGTATGCCATGCAAGGGGTTATATCCTGATGCAACGGTCCTACAGTGTAGTGGCATGGCAATTATCGATGATGAAGTGTGTGAGCCGGTAAGCAGGTGTACGTGGAACATAAGCATCATCGATAATGGTGCTGGTGTCCTGACAGCATGGTTTTAATATAACAATAAACATATTTCAACATGCAATGCGATGCGAAAAGCAAGAATATGTGGTAATTGAATAATAAACACAACAGTGCAGTATCTACATCAATGTATCTATGTCATATTGTTTTGCCATTTGAAAGAAGATGAATCGGGGGTTTTAGGAAAATAAGGGCTAAGGTGTTTTTAAGAAAATATGCTTCTTTTGAAAATATCCGTAGAATCCCTTTGCCTGTCTTTAAAATACTCCCGATTCGTTAGTTGTTAAAATAGGTATGATATCGGCCTAGCCTAACATCTACTAAGCAAACTACAGATCTAACTAACAAGTCAAACGGGAGGGGTATGGAAACCACCTAAATCTGAGTCGATATAAAAATATAAATATAATAATCGGTGATCCCGCCTCAATAGTATCACGTACGATACAATATATCATATGACATCCTCGAGTCATGAGTGCGGATCTATCATCAATATAAATCACGTATGGTACATCCATCGTACGGCATCCCAAATCTGTGTACGGGTCAATATCACATTCATCTCATCAATTATCTGGTATCCTTATCATCATATCTCATGATCTGTGGTACTGATCTAAGTCTAGTACAAACTGATACCATCTATGTAAATGCGTATGTAAAACACACGTCCAAAGGCCCGCAAAGATCTCATGTCGTATCCTAAATACGAACCACATCATATCACCGATCTCACGGCACTATACCCAATCTCATCGACTCATCTCCAAATATCATCCACTATCCTCATCATACAGGTATAAGTATAACCAATACGCATGTGTGGGGGGGGTGTAACCTATTCTAGGGTTCGCAACTAGGAAACTATAGTAGTTTGCATCTAAACCCTAATCTATCCATAGTACACCTAATCACATCTAGAATATCCATATCACACTTAACGCTATCATACGTATATATATAGTATACTAAGTATCGAACTGCGGGGGTGCTATACGCCATCCACCCGACTTCCCCCGTAGATATAATCTACTCACCTTGCATCCTGCCTGTCGGTGTCGATGTCTCCTTCATCTTCTTCATCATATGAAACCCTCATGAAGGTACCTACAAAGATAACACAATCGCAAAGGCATATTAAAATCACATCAAAAAACCAAAACGACACGCTAAGGCCTATAGGTTAGAACCTATGGACTACGCTTTCAAAACAATCAAACAACCCTCGATATCGTCGTACAAACGTCAAGTGATCGAGGTAAAACACAAATACATAAATCCAGAATTCAAAATACGATAAACGAAACTCCGAATCAAAATAGCAACTATTGAAAATGGTCCTAGGTTTCACCCTAGGCCAAATTGGTCAATTTTGCATATGCCAAGGGTCTATTTTACTGATTAGGGGACAACAGAACCAACACGAGGCCAAATGGCCTAGGTCTGGCCGCAATTTGCGACCAGAAGGCTTTTATTTATGGCCAGCAATGGGAGATAGGTGCCAGGGTTTTGGTGGTATGTTCTAAATCAGCTACATGTATCATTGTCCTTGCAAAATAATTTTCAGGTAGCCCGAGTGTTAGCAGATTCCATTTTACATCTACAGAATTCACAATTCTCCGATATCGGGTTTCTAAATTCGTATTCTGGGGTTCTTGTCTCTGGTTTAGGTCTAGATTCTAGCACTAGGGGGTTTGTGAGGCCTCTACTGAGCTCAATTTCACATCACAACCCTCAATTTCCACTAACCCTAACTAAAATTTTCTTAAGTCCACAAAACCACTCAATATCGACATGAAACATGTATGGATGCTTAAGGAATTAAAACACTACACTAATGGTGCAGAATTTACCTCCTTTGGCAACTCAAGAATTTTCTTGAGTTGCCCAAAGTCCTCAAAATCTTTTCTTTCTTGGTTCATGGGGTAGCTAGTGAGCTCATGCATCTTTTTAATGAAAAGGGACTTGGGTTTTGAGTTATTTTTCATGGAGTATTGGGGGTTGAAGATGGAGGAGGAGGGGGGTGCAGCAGCAGCAGCAAGAGGAAGAGGAGAGGAGAGAAATGAGTGGAAGAAATGATGAGGGAATGGCCAAGTCCAATGGTTGACCCCTTACCCACTCTTTCTCTCTCTTACCCATACTTGCATATTCTATTCTTTTCTTTTCCCTTTTCTTTCCTTTTCTCATCAATAGTAACCCCAAAACAAAAGCCATGCACCCAAAAACATGTAGTAAAAATTCAACAAGTGTAAAAAAAAGATATGGTGTATGTTTGCACAAATTACGCTTAAAGTGTGATTAGCGATTTTTAATCGCGATTAGCACTAAATTAGCATATAATTAATCATAAAAACTTAAAAATTGCATAATTCCATGTAACACCCTCTTTTTAATAATTTGTATAATTTTCCAATTTTTCATAAATTTATCGGTATTTAATTATACCGCTTTATTAAAATATTCAATATTTTATTATTAAATTATAAAAATTTCCAAAAATAATATTTTATTTTTTTAAAATGTTACACGTTAGTTAAGTAACCTAACGTTGCATGACGGAGCCCCGTGGCGAATGCGGATGACAAAAGCATACGTTCTATTTTCGTTTCATTTTTCGGTGATGTTTAGGGAAACATTAAATTATGGGACTTCATTAATGAGATTAATTAAAGAAAAGAAACCTAAAAATGTTGTAGAATCAAAAAATTCAAAAAAGGGTAGCTCTAGTTTTTGCTTTGCATAGTGATATTCCTTAATGAATATCCAGTACCTCATTCGATGAGAAAAGAGCCGAGATCCTTTCACCGGGAATGACCTCTTTAGCAAAACTAGCAAATGCTACAACCCACTCTGTTTTGTTTTTGTTAGCTTCTCTAGTTCTTGCTTTGCATAGTGGTATTCCTTGATGAATATCCAGCACCTCATTCGATGAGGAAAGTGCCAAGATCCCGTCACCGGGAGTAACCTCTTTAGCGAAACTAGCAAAATCCTTAAAAACACTCCTTTTCAAAATTACTAGATTCTACAACGATATCAAGTTCATTACGCTAAAGGTTTTCTTAAAAAACAACGTAGCCTTCTGTCATTTCAGATAAGTGCTATTTAGTATTCGTGTTGCGTTTGTTGACCTTGTCAAGGCGTAGTGTGTGGTAGCTGATTAGTACTTATCTGCCTCATAAGATGCGATTGGATTAGATTAGTCGTGCGGCCTTGTTGACCTTGTCAAGAGTTGTGCGGATGGGTTTAATTCAATCAAGAAATGAATGGGTTGAACTTGACTTGCGGTTTATGGTTTGTTGACCTTGTCAAGGTCATAAATCGCATGGGGTAAAAACTATATTGGGAATTTCAAGTGTTGAAATTTGCACTGAGATTGCATACTCTCTATATAATAGTTGGAACCCGATACATACTGCGAGTAAGAGTTACTCTTGGGAGAGTTTTGCACTTTACAATTAGTTAATTCTATAGGTGTCTAGAAAGGTGTCAACAGGGTTATGCCTCTAGGTAAATGAAGTTTATTTTAATTAGGTCCGTGCGAAAGCACGGGAACCTCTCTCGGAGTACCGACACTGGCCTGGCTGATCGGTTAGCAAACTTGTAGAATGTAATTAATCCCGGATAATCTTACCATTTATGGTTTGAAGGAAGATTTGATAAAAACAGTGGGAGCCATCATGATTAGATAAGATAATAACCAATATAATCTTGCAAAGAATGCACGCTAATGCGTTTCCTTCTCTCTCTCTCCAGGTAGCGACCAATGACACACCTTAATCAAGATAATAATATAGATGTATTGACCAAACCTACTTATTATACTGGGCTAGGTTCCGCTCTATCTTATGACCGTCATAAGCCTGAGCAAGAAATAAGGGAATATCTGGATTCTCTCGCCACCCGTATGAAGAATAAGCATGTTGAAGCATTTTCATCGTGTATGTTCGTTACTGAGAACTGTTTCTCAGTATGCTCTACGTCCTGGGTATTAGATACCGAATCAGGATCCCACGTATGTAATATGTTACATGGGCTAAAAAAAGGTAGACAACTGGGAAAGAGTGATAAGTCTCTAGTAGTATGGAATGGTGCAAGTGTTGCAGCCAAAGCAGTTGGCGAATATTACCTCGTATTACCAAATAGGAATACAATGATTCTGAATGACTGTTACTATGTACCAAACACGATGTGCAATATTATATCAGTTTCCTTGTTGCATAAAGAAGGATATAATTTTGCACTGGAGGATAATGTTATGAACATTTTCCAAAATCAAGTGTTGATTGGGTTTGGTACGTTATGTAATGGAATATAGTTGTAAATCAAATGACTGTTTTAAACGTACAGAACACACAAGAGGAAAAGTTCAAAAATGAACGAAGCCTACTTATGGCACTGTAGACTAGGTTATATCAATGCGACAAGGCTAGCTAAGTTGCATAATGATGGATATTTGAATCAGTTCGAATTTACATCTTATGACACTTGCGAGTCATGTCTCAAATGTAAAATGACCAAAACTCCATTTACTGAACATGGAGAAAGAGCTACGGAACTCTTGGGACTGATACATAGTGATGTATGCGGTCCTATGTCTACACATGCCAGGAATGGTTCCTCGTACTTTATTACATTCACCGATGATCTCTCAAAATTCGGACATATGTTCTTGTTGAAACACAAGTCTGAAACTTTTAAGAAATTCAAGCAATATAAGAACGAAGTAGAGAACCATACGGGTAAAACTATTAAAATCCTTCGATCTGATTGGGGAGGAGAATACTTAAACACGGAATTCTTATGATCTATCCTCATCAGTACTAGTTATTGTTCTGATACCAACTTTGTCACGACCCGAAAAGTACGGAACATAACCGACACTTAAATTACGAAACGTCTCGAGGCGTACGTAATCTAAGTAAGTCAAAACCCAGAAATCAAAACCAAAGAAGCAGTAGAGTGAAGGGAAAACCAATTTAAAGCAAGTAGTTTTAACAACATAGGCCGAAGTATGTATTTTTCAAATCTCAAGTATTTTCGGAAAATTTCGGCAAAGTGTCCTTTGTAAATACTGGCCCCAAACGGGATACAACATGAATAGTATTAAACTACAATTTAAAATGTTAAAATAATTAATTTCGGAAAATTTTTCAGTAAATTAGAAATTTTACAAGTGGCTCAATAAACACCAAGGTTTTCGAAATAAATCGATTTGATTTATTTTAG
Source organism: Agapanthus africanus (assembly GCA_030015575.1). NCBI lineage: Eukaryota > Viridiplantae > Streptophyta > Magnoliopsida > Asparagales > Amaryllidaceae > Agapanthus > Agapanthus africanus. The sequence continues at coordinate 156,596,823 of CM057344.1, read as the reverse complement.
GGTTTTGATGAGTTGTAATCTACTTAATATTAAAATTAGTGATTGTGAAAACACGATTGGGGTGCTTGGGTTTTTCTCGATGGTTTTACGTTAGTACATCGACATCGAGGGTTGGTTTGGCTATTCTTGCATGCGTAGGCGATAAGTTTTGACCTATGCGTGATACGCGTGCCGATTTGGTTTTCATATACCATTTAGATTTTGAATTGGGTTTTTATGCGATACGATACGTTGTGATATGTATGTACCCCCATGTAAACTTTGAGACGACAAGCAAGTGCGTGGCGACGTCAGCACCGGCGAGCGAAGATCAGGTTAGTAGATATATATCTACGGGGGAAGTCGGGTGGATGGCGTATAGCACCCCCGCAGTTCATAGTATAGTTATGATATATATATATATATATATATATATATGTTATATATGTGATTTGTGATACGTGAATGTTTATCAAGAGATGATTACTGTGTTCATGGTTTAGTGTAGGGTAATTAGAACTAAACTAGCATAGCTTCTTAGTCGCGAGCCCTAGAATAGGTTCACACCCACACGCACACGCATTTGCATACATCTATTTACATGTGCGTATATGAGGATATGCTTACACACACACACACACACACACACACACACACACACGTAAACATATACATGGATTATGAGGATAGTACATGGGATTGGAGATGAGTCGATGAGATTGGGCTTGAGGCTGTGAGATCGGTGATGTGACAGGGTTTGTATTCGAGATACGACATGATGTTTTAGCGGGTCCTTTCGATATGGTGTTTTCATATACTCGCATGCATTTACATAGTTGGTATCAGTTTTGTACTAGACGCAGATCAGTACCCCGATCATGATATTTGATAAAAAGGATACCAGATGAATAATGTGATAGATGTGACATTCGATCCGTACCCAGATTTGGGAGGCCGTACGACGGATTTACCGTACGAGCTATATATTGATGATAGATCTGCGCTCTCGACTCAAGGATGTCATATTATATTAGGGTACCGTATGGGATACTATTGAGGCGGGATCACCGACTTTTATATGTATATGTATATACCGACTCAGATGTTAGGCGCTTTCCTTACCTTTCGATCAGCTTGTTTAGTTTGGTCCTGTAGTGTACTTGTAAATGATAGATTAGATTGGACTCATACCTATTTCAAAACTAACGAATCGTGTGTATTTTAAATATGGGACAAGGGATTCTACGGATAATTTAAAGGACGTATCTTTTCTTAAAAACACCGTAGCCCTTATTTTCAAAACATAACGATTCATGTTATTTCAAATGGAAAAACTGTATGACTCATATTTATATAAATGTAGATTAGTTATTATTGTGTTTATTATTCAGCTCACGCATATTATTGCAGTTCGCATCGCATCGCATGCTTATATTGTATTTTTTATGTGCCATTATTGAGATCATGCTGTTAGGACACCAGCACCATTACTGATGATGCGTATGTTCCACGTACACTTACTTGCCAGCTCACACATATCATCATCGGTAATTGCCATGTCATGTACACTTTAGATAATATTACTCATTGACATAACTTGTAACTGATAGTCCGACATGGTATTAGCGTACTCGTCATTATATGCTTGTTTAGACATTGCAGTTATTACTTGCTACTTCATGCATATTATTATTCACTGCTATGCAGTATTATGGAGTTTTTTGCCGATATTCACTGTTTACTTGCTATTGATGATTGGATTTCGGATTTTCATGAGATTCCTGGATTTGGGGGAAAACCGCAAGAATATATATTATCTTCTCTCTCCCTTTTTAAAATGAAAAGTGCAATTTTCTCGTGATATATGAGTCATCCACCATGATGTTTTCTCGGTTATGAGATGGATTTCAAGACCCGATTCGAGGAGACGTATGAACCGTCTCGAGTACATGGTGGACCCAGTGTGGTACCCCGGGGCAAGAGTGATTTCATGGTGGATGATGAGCCCGGCAGGGGCAGACTGCCTACCGGTGATTTTACTTGGCGCGTCGGATATCCGGAGGATACCGTTTGTGGTTGTGAGATTGATGATATGGGCCGATTCGGATTGACGGATCCCTAGATATTGAGATTTGAGACACTCAGATTTGAGACATAGAGGTATTGCGATTTGATGATACAGGCCAGTCTGGATAGCCGGAGCCTGAGATATTGGATTTTGAGATTTATGTTTTGTATTGATGCTAGGCATTGATTTATATTGATTTCTTGATGATACCTCATTTTAAATTACCGAAAATCTCACTAAAGAAAGAAAACAGTTTCTTCATTTACATGAATTCTTCTTTCATTACATTATATTTGTAGCTCATACATATGATACATTGCTACCTGAGGCACTGACACGAGCACATGGGATTACACTTATGTATAGATGTTTACCCTTGCCATCTTTTCATGCTTCAAACTTATCATTTTGAGGTTATATATATTGATCGTGTTGACCTAGGATAGCGTCATGCATGCGATTTCTACTCATAGATGTTTTCTACTCACGTGTTGGCAACTCACCCCCGTTGTGCCACAGTTCCTTGCAGGTTTTGCCGTATAGGTTCATTGCGGCTTTGCTGGTACACTATTCCTTCCGTGTGATTGCTTTGACAGGTGGGTTCTTTGCATCAGGACCACCATTGTATATTTGTTATTTTAGTTGTATCTAGTAAAACTCCATCAACCAGATTGTATATTTGATAGAGATAGAAGACCAGACTTGTTATTATTTCGACCTTAGAGTCGCGCGTTGTATTATTATGGTTTTCATGCTGATTTTGGGTTTCCTTTTGAGTTTTGATCCTCGCCTTTCGGCGTTGTATATTATATTGCTTGCGTGGTTGTAACCATCGATTGACGAAGAGCTAGCTCCCGCTTGGGGATGCCGTTTATCATTTCGTATACTATTCATGTTGTATCCCGTTTGGAGGCCAGTATTTACAAAGGAGACTCTGCCGAAATTTTCAGAAAATACTTGAGATTTTAAAAATACATACTTCAGCCAATATTATTAAAACTACTTGCTTTAAATTAGTTTTTCCTTCACTCTACTGCTTCTTTGGTTTTGATTTCTAGGTTTTGGTTTACTTAGATTATGTACGCCTCGAGAAGTTTCATAATTTAAATGCCGGTCATGTTCTGTACTTTTCGGGTCGTGACAAAGTTGGTATCAGAGCGTTAGGTTTTACCTTCTGAGTGTAGGATGACCATTGGTTGATGGAGTAGGTAACTCAAGTAGAGTGACGTACCGTGTGTATGTTCCGCGGCATACTTACGATACGATACACCGCTTAAGAAGCCTTAGGATATACATTTCCTTGCACAGTATTATATTCATTCCTATGATCTAGCCTCATCAGTACCAGTTATGGTTTTGTTACCACGGTTACACGGGCAGAGAGCTACGGCTAGAGTTACGGTCAGCCCGAGCTCGTCATGGACGAGGACTGACCATGGCGTAATTTCGGCGACACACAATTGCAGAGACGTATCGTTTATTTGTGTTTTCGCGCCATGAACGTTTTATGGATCGCTTTTACGAGAATTTTCGGACGTGCAGATCAGCACCAGAGGATTGGGATACCGGTAGTGGCCAGCCAGAATGTGATGACCGTTAATGCACCGTATTTTGATGATTTAGGCACTGTTCAGCGTGCAGACAATGAGCCAGTTGTTGCTGCAAATGACGAGATATCGCCCCAGATGTTTGGAGCTAATGCCGCACGAGTTATACTTCGAGATATGATTGAAGATCGCTAGTCACCAAAAATGAAAGACTAGGACATGTGATTCATTGCCTACCCCGATGCGAGATCGGCAGATTGATTGATTCCAGCTAGAGACGACTTCACGCTGATACGTTGAGAGTCGATATAGACGATCGAATGTCAGGAACCCATTTTCCAAGTTTATAGTATTCGGAAAATAATGCAAGTAATTCTACGGACCCTCTAGAAGAATGAAACCCTAACTCGACATAATGACCATAGAACACCGGTGATCCTTAGGGTTTGCGGCAGTTCAGCGGTGCCATTAATGAGGCTTGGGTCTGCCCTTCTACGGTTGGTCCATAGGTGCTGTGGTATATATTCGATACTATTAAACTGTACCCAAGATGTTGAGCTCTTGGGGGATTATGAGGTTTTAACGAGTCGATCGGATGGTTCGACATCATTTCTGATATCATGCGATGCGTTGCATTGCTTGGGAGGCTCTAGATACGAGTATAGCTATTGGAGCACAGTCTATGCAACCACGAAAAGACGAGTCCGAAGCAGTCGACATTTGAGAAAAGTAGAGTAAGAGGTTCGTACGAGATCTTGATGAGATGGCGTTCCACTCCGCCAACATCAGAGATGTGATACGCATGTAGAGGCGTTGTATATAGATATATCTTCCAGAAGGAGTCGCGATGAGTATGCAGCAGTTCCGGAATAAGAAACTGATATAGTAAAGGGTGGTAACTTCCGGGAAGTTCTGCAGCAACGAGATTTGAGAGAGACCTCGACAGGACCTTTCTAGAATACTATACAAGAAGATTTGGACCCAGGAGCGGTCGCATTGCGCACACCCAGTAGGCTAGAATTCGGCATCGTCGACAAGACATGTTATGAGTGACCATGATAGTTGGCCAGAGATCTTTAGAGGATGTGTCAAAGCGGATTGCTTCCGTTATCGTTTCTATATTGGACCTTTGAGCCGAGGAGATTTGTGCTTAGCAATCTGCAGTGAGAGACAAGAGCCTAAGAGCACTAGGCGACAGGCCATGATCAGAAGCCAAGTAGATATCTTGCTCTGCTAGCATTTGATGCACCGACACGTTCTCGACTTTGAAGGACGGACATATCGACGACAGTATTTATGATTTGTGATTTTGTGATTGACTATCACGTATCCGTCACTTTGGATTTTCAGTATTTTTGGTAGATTTATTTCATGATTGAGTTTTAATGACCGAGTTTCATGATATTTGATTTCATGCCTAGGGCAAGCATATGATTTGACTTATGTTTTCGGCATAGTTTTCATGCACTTTTAGTATTTGATTTACTTTTGTGCATGCCGATGCACAGGATGGTGAGATTTTATACCACGGTATACCTGATTGGAATTTTGATTGAAATGTTTTGTATACCGTCGATTTCGATTATGATATTCGATATTTGTTTTCTTGCACATTGTGCACTTGATTTTGATTTTGCGCATACTTAAGGCGCTTGATGCGATTTAGGTACACACTAGATGCACTGAATCGAGATTCTTCGTGTATATCAGATGCATCTGGTTTTGCTGTCAGGCACACACGTTGCCCTTGACAGGTGTTTTCGTGCACACCCGTTGCACTCGGATTTTGTTTATGTGCACATGTATGGCACATTCATGGATTTCGATTTCCGTGCGCACTAGACGTACGTAGCATTCATATATATATTTGGGATTGATTTTTTTTGGAGCAGTATATTTTATGATACTTACTATTTGGTTTAGTACTAAGCAGGACTAGTCAGAGGACAGTACCTGAGTATATTTTTGCATGAATTGATAGTTATCGATGGGATTTCCAAATAGGAGCTATAGTCTCAGTATTTACTGTAGGGTTCCTAGGTGTTGGAGATAGTGCCCTCAGAGTCAATTATTGGATCACAGGCACGTGATTGCAATGATTGAGGGAGGACCTATCCCGGTAGGACAGTCTTACTCGAGATGATAGTATGCTATCTGGTTTACCTTTATCATCGTGTACTGCTTTAGGTGACCTGACAGGTCACTATTGCACGTTGATAGAGCCCCTAGGATTCTTGCTTGACTGCCAGCAGTATGAGGGCGATCATATAAGTGAGAGCTGGAGTCTATAAGCACATCCTTAAAAGGTCCCTAGTCGTGGGAGTTTCGAGACAGGGCATCGATTCTCCAGAGTAGACTAGTGTATACAGTCGAGACCCCGACGAGGGGCGGTGGCCGGTCTCACAAGCCACTGGTGTCAGTTGGTTCACCTAAGATGTATACAGGTGCTCATTAGGTTATGAGTACACCGGACAGGACTCGCCGGGAACATACTAGTTGGTCTTATACCTGACGTCAGATAGCAGTTCCCTGGTGACATGTGTACAGGTTAGTTCATCGACCTGGGGATCGTCATTTGTCTCGTGTGAGTTCCCACTGTGCTTTGATTACTACCCTACCACGGCTCAAAGGAGTCGTGCAAACAGGTTTTAGTTGGGTACAGTCCCGAGCCACATGGAGGCAGTGAGCGGATCTTCGGGGGTTCGTCTCTCCCGGTATTGGGGGTGAGGTCGCGCTGTGTCTAGGAGAGCCATTACACGAAGTCCTTGGCCAAGGCAGGAGATTTACTGGTAGGTATTCCAGTAGTATCTCAGGGTGTTCTGGGCTACACTCCGACACGACTTGTACCGCTTTTGGGGGTCTGACTTTTACCAAGCCCCTAGGCCCGACATGCGATGCTCATAGACGAACGGACCAGACTGTACGGATATTGTCACTGACAGGCTCAGTAGGGTGTCAGGATGAGTTCGCTCATCGACGTCCCTTTTGGTCAATAGCTGGTGGCGCGTCACGTATTGGCTTATACCTCTGACTTGCTGGTGGTTAAATCCACAGCCATAGTATTGACGAGTCTTTAGTGTTCACCACACTTTCGGTTACTCAGGCTTTCGAGCGAAACGCTGTAGAGGCCGTATGGAGATATGGCAGGGTTCGATCAGATACGTGTGGTATTGCACGGTTGGTGATCGGACGGTTTTTACTAGCCGGCTTTGGCTTAAGCCGGATCCTAGTATTTGACAGTGTAGTTTTGTCCCTTTGCATTTGTATTTCGGTCGGAATACAAATGCGGGTGTGTATGCACAGTATCGGGGTTTTCCTGTAATTTATTATGGGACCAGTTTTCTGGGGTTGCCAGTTTGCATTCCGTTCCGGCCGGTTTTTCCATTGTTCCTTCACGGCCGGACTTTTCGTTGGAGGGTGTTATTTGCAGTTTGCGAATAACATTTTGTGGAGGGTTTATTTGTGAGATGAGTGTTTGTGATTGCATCTTTTGATTCCCTTTCTTTTTTCTTTTAATGCACCATCACTTGCATTAATTGTGATAAGAGAGGGTATGGTTTTTTTTGATGTGATTTGGTGATGGGTTAGATGGTATGGGCCGGCCACTGTTGGGAGGATGAGGGGAGTGTTTTATTTTGTGTGTGTGAATTAATTTCCTTCTTGCTTAATTAGTGGACCCCCCCTTTTTGGGTGTGCTGTGAAGGAATTTATTTTCCTTTGGTATTAATTCATACACACATCAATTTTGAAAAGATAGCTTGCTTCATTCTTTTTTTTCCAGTGAGCACCAACAGGGGCTGGCCGAGCTCAATCATGTATGGATGCTCCATTTTTCCTTAAGCATCCATGAAAATTTCTTGTCCACAAATTCCTCCAACATGGCAACCTCATAAACCCCAAAGAGACCCGCTTGCTACACTATTCTACAGCAAATCTTGGACGCGTCGGCCGGCCAACTTCGCGCCCGAGTTGCCTCGGTATTGAGGTGGGAGCACGTAAAAGAAACATGCGATGTGGTGCCCTTCCGGCGAGGAGGCGACGACCGGAGTTTCCGCGAGGAGATCGGAGTGGAGATGAAGACCGGAGGACTCGGATCAGTCGGTATATCTCTAACCCGTCTTGTAATTAGCTAGAACTAGTTTAATGGTCCGATCCGGTTGTTTAGTGCGCGGTGGTGCCGGTTTGCTAAGTTCGCAAAATTAAAGTTTATCACCGCTTCCGCATTTGGCCGTCGGATTGACGGCCGGGGCGCCGCCGTGCACTTACAGTGATATCAGAGCCTCGCCATTAACTTCGTCTAGCTTTGTTTGATGTGTTTTACATTTCCGATCGACCAAAATTCCAAAACTTGCATTTTTGTTCACATCAGTTTTCTGTTGAAATTTTTTGGTCTCGAAAAATTTTTCAGGTTGTCTCAGAATGATGTGCAGGGAGTTCTAATAACACTGGAAAAATTCGACAACACGATCCCTCCGTACGACCGCGGAAACGCGGCCACTACCACTCTGTAGGCCGTGGATCCGCCGCATGAATGAGGGATCATGTCATCATTTTTTTGCAGTGGGCTTGTGGGCTAAAAATAGGGGTTTTGGAATATTAAAATTGGGCCCATAATTTCTGTGAGTGCTACAGTATTGCTTGGGGGCCCACTTGTTAATTTTTGATCGATCGGATATTTTAAACACATTATTTCACAGTATTTACATTATATCTGCGACCGTGAATGTCACTCGATCGGTAAATCCGGTCTAACTGCTATAGCCCGGTTAGACGGATTTGCGAACGTGACTTTCACGTTGATGTTCTGTGTTTTGCTGTGATGTTGCGGCTCGGTCGTGGGGATAGCCTGGATGCAATGCTAGTACAGTTTCTGTTGTATTATGTACATTTGATATTGCGGGGCGAGCGTCCGACATGTGGACTGCCGTCACTGCCTGTTTGTATTATTCTTTTGGGGCACGACCTGGTTGCGGTCGATGTACCCGTTGTATGTATATTTTACTTTTTGTACTAGGATTACCCCGCGGAGGGGTGCACGGATAGCCGGGTTCTAGAGGGCAACGGGCCCGCATCTCAGGGCATTGAGACGGAGGGGGCTTCAGTCTGGAATTGGCGGGCTATTCGCCGCACTCGTAGGGGGTACAGGTTGACCCAGGAGGGGTGCCCAAGTTACCAGATTCCATGAAGTGCTGGGTGGTCCATTCACGGTGCTGAAGGGGGCTGCCTCGCTTCAGGTTTTGGCGGGTGACTTGCCGCGCCCGTAGGGGTCTAGGATTTCATTGCACAGGCTATCCACACGACCAGGGGAACGTCGGGTTTCAGTAGTGGCTCTGTGAAACCCGGGGATCCCAGATATCTGTATTGTTCTGTGATGCTGTACATTTATGTGATGTTGCATTTTATCACGCCTTGAGCGAAATACAATATATTGGTATATATATTAGTAGATGTTGTATATGTTTTTCATCCGTGCTAGTCCAGTCCCCGCTCTGCCGTTAGTTAGCTAACCTAACGGGTGATGACGGGACCCAGTGGCGAATGCGGATGGCATATACGTACGTCAGTATATTTTCGTTCTTTGTGGTGTGATCAATTGATGGGACTGCGTTGATTCGGATCAATGCAAGTTAAACAAACCTATTCTGATGTTGTTGGAACACTTTTCAAAAAGCTGTTATTGCAAGGACGATTACTTTTGTTTTGCATCGTGGTATTCATTTAGAATATCCTGCTCCTCAGTCGACGAGGCAAGGGCCGAGATCCCTTCACCGGGAGTGACCCCTTGGACAGAAGTTTGCGTTAGGGCATTAACTTCACTATAGCCGATTACTTTTTGCTTTGCATCGTGGTATTCATTTGGAATATCCTGCACCCCATTCTACGGGGAAAGAGCCGAGATCCCTTCACCAGGAGTGACCTCTTTAGTAAAGGTTTTCGTCACTATATTTTCTAAAAAGCTATCCGTTCCTTCAACGATATCAAGTTCATTACGTTAAAGGTTTTCGCCAGAAACCATTCGTAGCCCTCCGTCGTTTCAGACGGGTAGCACGTAGTATTCATGCTATGTTTGTTGGCCTCCGTCAAGGCATAGTGTTTGGTAGCTGCTTGTTGCCTTTCTGCAGCATAGATAGATGCGTTGGTTTGGGACAGTCGTATAGCCTTGTTGGCCTTCGTCAAGGGCTTGTGCGGGTGGGTTCAAATCAACCTGGAGAATGACGGGCAGAACTTGACATGTGACTTATGATTTGTTGGCCTTCGTCAAGGTCATAAGAGCATGGGGCAGAAATCCACATCGGGAGTTTCAAAAGAACTGAAACTTGCCAGATATGCGCATACCTTCTGGAGTGTGATACCGTGAGCGGATTCCGTCACGTTGTCATGCGATGATAGTTGGATCCCGATTCCCACTGATGAGTTGGTTTACTCCTCGGGTGACCTCGACTAATTCTTCTTTCAGGTTTAGAGGAGAATTTGAGGTACAGTGGGAGGTTTCCAGATTAGATAAATTGGTAACCATTCTGATCTAGGTTAGAGTGCACGCTGAGTGTTTCTTTTCTCTCTCTCTGGCAGCGACCATTGACTCGACCCTATGACTATGACTCAGTGACCAAGTTGACCGAACCTTCTTAACACTGGCTTTTGGATTGTCAGAGTTGCAGACCTCATTGCCACTCCTACTTTTACCCTTTTCTCCAGGACACCCCGTATTATTACGAACGTCCACTTCCATTGGACAAAACCATCGTATGATTAGATACGAACTCGAAGGAATTCGAGGATGGTTTCCGGTTCTGGAGAAAAAGGATAGGATTATTCAGTTGTCTTTTCCCTTTTACCTTCTCTCAAGTTGTGAGTACTCCTTGGTTCAGGAGATAGTACACCTATTATGCAAATTGGATAGTCTTCTTCCAAACCTTAGGCTGGTGCCGACCGGCAGGGAATAAAGAAAACCAATTAGCATAACGATGGTGTGCAGAAGGTATTAAGATTAAGACAAAGCAAGGGATTAGTAAGAGGGCAAGGTAAATTGCGACTGATATTCACGACCAAACCAAGTATTTCTTCGCCAATCCTAAATCACCTTTGTATTTCTCCAGGACAATCCGTATCACTACGAAGATCCACAGTTTATTGGATACTCCATCGTATGGTTATATACGAACTCGAAAGGAACTTGTTCCAGTTCGGGGATGGATTCTGGTCCAGGAGAAATAGGAATAAGGCTTATTCGGTTGTCTTTTATCTTCACCTTCTCTCGCATTGCGAGTGCTCCTAGGATTAGGGCAGTACACCCATTATGCTTATTGGATAGTCTTCTTCCAAACCATAGGCTGGTGCCGAACGGTAGGGAAGGAAGAAAACCATTTGGCCTAAGGGGTGTGCAGAAGGTAATGACTAAAGACATATAAAGGGATTTGGAGAGGTGGCAAAGAATTATACGGTTATAGTTGTGAATCTGGATAATGGTAGAGGCATTACTAGGAATACCAGGATACCCCATCGAAACATTTCAATGTTTCAGTTCAACTGTGTACTGTTAAAAGAAAACTGATTTCCCGATTAGACACTTGCTCCAGGGTATGTATTTACCAGGTATGATTCTCACATCTGTATGGTTTTACAGATGATGAGTGGGAGTAAATTATTGGGAATTAGGTGACCATCCTCATTATATCGGGATTCTTTGTAATTGGTGATATTTGAGGAAGCCACCTGGGTTGTTTGCCGGTCGGCAAATATTTGGTTTTGAATATCCGCTGTTGTGCACCAATTTCAAATTGATATATCTGTACGTCTATTTTCATAGAGTGAGATATACCTTTTGATATTATGTCGATGACATTTACCTATATCAGTGGATGGTTAGGTAAGGAGCATCAAACAGCGGTGTAATTCTTCTTAACCATAAGTACAGTTTTCAACCTACGACGCACAGTGAAAGAGTTGTTAGACTCAGCGGACTTATACAGAGTATTGTATGTTGTCCAGTGTCCATTAGGATAGAGGGGTTGGTCCTCATACTATATTCTGTTTACTTTTAACTTCTCTAGTTCTTAGACATGTGTTTCGTAGAAACACAGGGTCTAAGTTTTGAGGAGTTATAGGTATTTGAATAGAGTAGAGAACTAGGTGTAGCAAGTATCGGGATTTTTCAAGGTGATCGAAGATGTAGATACTTGTGTATGGTATTCAGTTGATAAAGAGAAATTGCTTCTCTTTCAGGTTACTCATAATTGGAAGCATTCCTAAGTTGAGTAACGCTGATCGGCCTCCTCCCATTTAGTTGACATGCACTGGAGATAGCTGCATGATTTGAATCTGGTTAAATTAAATCAGTGCCTCTGGTTCTATATTGGATATAGAACAGTTCATATCTTAACGTTGTTAAGGTACGGGGAGTTGTCCGGCTTATGATTAAAACCAGACTCTGGATAACTCAAGGCACGTTTCTGTAATGGCTGTTTGTGGGTTGACCCAGGCTATGACGAGGGTTGACTTTCTACCATCTGGCAGATCAATAGAAATATTGTTCTAAACTCGCCACAGTTTTAATAAAAGTGGATTTTTTCAAAAAAAACAGTAGTTGGAGTATGGTAGAACTGGAAGTGATTCCAGAACCGCAAACGATTACTGAAGATTTGATAAGGAACCTAAAGATTCAATCTGATTTGACATTCCATTGGCCACTCCGCAGATACGGTGGGTAACTTCAGGCACCCGAGAGGTACTCCGGTAGCCTCAAGGACGGTGACAGGGAAGTTCTTGTTTACCCACACTTGCCATTGCTGTTGTTCCAGGCTGCGAGACCTGGTGGGAGGATGAGTATAGCGTCGTTCTAAACTAGCTTTAGAAGTGCACGTCTATATGACTCTGCCAGAGGGTTGTCGTAGTCAGTGGGAGCAGCGGAAGCATTGGTGGACATCAGGCTTATGTCTATTTATAGACTAAAGCAGATGTAGCGGAGATAGATCATCTATTTCTGATGTGACAGTCATGGGTTTGACGTTATCAAAATAAGGGATGGATCTGTTGAGAAGGTAGTAGGGTGTGATATCCGGGTTTTGGATGACATACACAAAGTAGGAAGTGACATTCCTATACTACGATCGGTTATACTTTGGTCGTCACACAGTGGTTTCTCCACATAGGACTTGGATATAATATCAGACATACTGGCTACTAAATCTATGGTTTTAGATCTGGATTTGGGTGGTTTCCCAATCAGGGTACTTTGACAGCATTCTAAGAGTATTTAGAATGGACGACTCCTGGCACGGTAGTGTACCTGCAAGTGATAGAGTCACCCTCTCTAAAGCTGTCTTACAGACTAAAGGGAGAGGGATGTGCATGATTGGCAGATCTCTTGCTCAGGCAATTGAGTCAATCATGAGATGTCAAGTACCACACCATATGTTGTTCTTGCACTAGATGCAATAAGTTGACATTGATCCAATCCTGGAGAAACAGTCGGAAGCAGTTTTAGAACATAAGTGAATGTTCTAGGGATATGATAACGGCCGCCTCCTTTAGGAGACGGTTATCACTCCAGGCTTCCAAGGTGACATGGACGACAAGGAGGTTGTCAGAGTTATAGTTTTTCCTTCTAACGAGGGGCAGTATTCTGGACAGGTGATCCAGGCAGATACTGAGGGAGGCATGGCGCAGGATACTGATTAAGTTCAGTTGACGATACAGTCTAAGAAGTTTGGATTTGGAGTTCATTTATGAGCTAGGTCCCATCAGAAATCCAGACATTCTAAGACAGGTATTGCTCATTTCGGGAGATGGTTTTCTCCGCGAACTTGAGATATAGAGGGATATAAAAAGAAACATCTAGGCGGATCCACTCACTGAGGCTATTCCTCGACCACAATAGTTTCACAAACGGGATTTGTGAGACTGACTAGTAGAGGAGTTGGGTGTTCGGTATCACACGGGCTGTGAGTATGCGACATCGCAATAATTAGCCTTGAGTGCAAGTGGGAGATTGTTGGAGATAGTGCCCTCAGAGTCAATTATTGGATCACAGGCACGTGATTGCAATGATTGAGGGAGGACCTATCCCGGTAGGACAGTCTTACTCGAGATGATAGTATGCTATCTGGTTTACCTTTATCATCGTGTACTGCTTTAGGTGACCTGACAGGTCACTATTGCACGTTGATAGAGCCCCTAGGATTCTTGCTTGACTGCCAGCAGTATGAGGGCGATCATATAAGTGAGAGCTGGAGTCTATAAGCACATCCTTAAAAGGTCCCTAGTCGTGGGAGTTTCGAGACAGGGCATCGATTCTCCAGAGTAGACTAGTGTATACAGTCGAGACCCCGACGAGGGGCGGTGGCCGGTCTCACAAGCCACTGGTGTCAGTTGGTTCACCTAAGATGTATACAGGTGCTCATTGGGTTATGAGTACACCGGACAGGACTCGCCGGGAACATGCTAGTTGGTCTTATACCTGACGTCAGATAGCAGTTCCCTGGTGACATGTGTACAGGTTAGTTCATCGACCTGGGAATCGTCATTTGTCTCGTGTGAGTTCCCACTGTGCTTTGATTACTACCCTACCACGGCTCAAAGGAGTCGTGCAAACAGGTTTTAGTTGGGTACAGTCCCGAGCCACATGAGGCAGTGAGCGGATCTTCGGGGGTTCGTCTCTCCCGGTATTGGGGGTGAGGTCGCGCTGTGTCTAGGAGAGCCATTACACAAAGTCCTTGGCCAAGGCAGGAGATTTACTGGTAGGTATTCCAGTAGTATCTCAGGGTGTTCTGGGCTACACTCCGACACGACTTGTACCGCTTTTGGGGGTCTGACTTTTACCAACCCCCTAAGCCCGACATGCGATGCTCATAGATGAACGGACCAGACTGTACGGATATTGTCACTGACAGGCTCAGTAGGGTGTCAGGATGAGTTCGCTCATCGACGTCCCTTTTGGTCAATAGCTGGTGGCCCGTTACGTATTGGCTTATACCTCTGACGTGCTGGTGGTTAAATCCACAGCCATAGTATTGACGAGTCTTTAGAGTCCACCACACTTTCGGTTACTCAGGCTTTCGGGCAAAACGCTGTAGAGGCCGTATGGAGATATGGCAGGGTTCGATCAGATACGTGCGGTATTGCACGGATGGTGATCGGACGGTTTTTACTAGCCGGCTTTGGCTTAAGCCGGATCCTAGTATTTGACAGTGTAGTTTTGTCCCTTTGCATTTGTATTTCGGTCGGAATACAAATGCGGGTGTGTATGCACAGTATCGGGGTTTTTCTGTAATTTATTTTGGGACCAGTTTTCTGGGGTTGCCAGTTTGCATTCCGTTCCGGCCGGTTTTTCCATTGTTCCTTCACGGCCGGACTTTTCGTTGGAGGGTGTTATTTGCAGTTTGCGAATAACATTTTGTGGAGGGTTTATTTGTGAGATGAGTGTTTGTGATTGCATCTTTTGATTCCCTTTCTTTTTTCTTTTAATGCACCATCACTTGCATTAATTGTGATAAGAGAGGGTATGGTTTTTTTTTTTATGTGATTTGGTGATTGGTTAGATGGTATGGGCCGGCCACTGTTGGGAGGATGAGGGGAGTGTTTTATTTTGTGTGTGTGAATTAATTTCCTTCTTGCTTAATTAGTGGACCCCCCCTTTTTGGGTGTGCTGTGAAGGAATTTATTTTCCTTTGGTATTAATTCATACACACATCAATTTTGAAAAGATAGCTTGCTTCATTCTTTTTTTTCCAGTGAGCACCAACAGGGGCTGGCCGAGCTCAATCATGTATGGATGCTCCATTTTTCCTTAAGCATCTATGGAAATTTCTTGTCCACAAATTCCTCCAACATGGCAACCTCATAAACCCCAAAGAGACCCGCTTGGTACACTATTCTACAGCAAATCTTGGACGCGTCGGCCAGCCAACTTCGCGCCCGAGTTGCCTCGGTATTGAGGTGGGAGCCCGTAAAAGAAACATGCGATGTGGTGCCCTTCTGGCGAGGAGGCGACGACCGGAGTTTCCGCGAGGAGATCGGAGTGGAGATGAAGACCGGAGGACTCGGATCAGTCGGTATATCTCTAACCCGTCTTGTAATTAGCTAGAACTAGTTTAATGGTCCGATCCGGTTGTTTAGTGCGCGGTGGTGCCGGTTTGCTAAGTTCGCAAAATTAAAGTTTATCACCGCTTCCGCATTTGGCCGTCGGATTGACGGCCGGGGCGCCGCCATGCACTTACACTAGGCACGCTAATGAGGTCTCACAAGGCATCAACCATGCCAAATTCAAAAATTTCCGGTGCCGAGAAACCATAATGCGATCGTTGATTAGAATTTTAGGCGAAACAAGCAACTAGTTAACAACTTAACTAAGAGTGAACGAAAATACAACCTTTGTAGATCCGGTCCTCCACCTCCGTAGCTCCATGATGAAGTCCCTCCGCTGTACCCATCGGATCCCGGACTCTCGCGGTGGTTTCATCGAAAGAATGATCGGGCTAGGTCGTCGACTTCGATGCCGAAGATGATCTACGTCGAGGCAACACAAGATCAAGCTCCCACTTCACCAAGTCATGAAACTTGTGAAGAAAACACCCTATACTACTTGGCAAGTGGTAGAGGATGAAAAAATAGGAAGTGGGTTCACTTTAGAATTGGATTTCTCACTCCTTTTCTCAAGTTGCCATTGATGGAAGCAAGGTTTTCTTCTTTATTCAAGAAGAAGAAGAAGAAAGAATATGATAAGTCCGTTTTAAAATAGAAAATCAAGGATACTTATCATATAGCAACCATGATTTTGTGTAGAGACTAAACTAGGGTTAGGTTGAATGGTTAGGTTAAGGCTAAGAAACAAAATGGTCAAAGCTTCAAAGCTTCATGAAGATTCAAGGAAAAAACAAAAGAAGCCACCCTTTTGTTTCATGCCTTAAAATGAATAAATAAATAAATAGTTAATAAGATCAAAACCCTAACCATTACATAACCATGGTTTAATCTAAACATGCACCCGAACACTCATTTATCATCAAACATGATACAATCAAATGCACAAAAGTATATCACATATACAATGTGCACATCAAGTGAGAAAATCCTTTTTAAGTGAACCAATACTAGTTAATGCAAAGTAATATATCAAATATATAATTATGCATTAAATTATTAAATCAACGCTTGATTTAACGATCCGGTCATATCGCATATGACCGACTAATATCCAATGTATCAACTTATCGAATCAATCCTTGATTCGAAAACTAGGTTATATCGCATACAACCAATCGATACATTCATCGCGAGAATAGAATACGGTATCACATACACGCATTATTCTCGGTCACGCACATATCTCATATGTGCTCCTATTTCGTTTCGCTTGAGCCAGGAAACCTCTGTGTAGGACTCTAAAGACTCGTCAATACGCCGGCAGCAGGTGATGATCATATCAAACACCCACAAGCCGCAAGCGGTCTGCTAAACGTAACGGCCACCCGGGTATTGAGCGATCAGAAGATCGACGAGCAAGCCCGCTCACACTCCTGTGAATCCAACCAGTAACACTTACCGTACAGTCCGGTCTCGTCGTCTGATATGTCGTATATCTCTCCTAGGGGTGGTAAACGTCAGACCCCAATAGCTCGATAAGTCGTGTCGATATGAGATCTATAACAGTTCAAGAAACTACAGGTAACACTTACCAGTAAATCTCAGCAACCCTGGCTAGGGATTTCCGGTTATAGCCAATCGAACACAGCGCAACATCAACTCCTTATACCGGGAGAGACGAATCCCCTCCTATCGCTCATTGCCGCCATGTGATTCGGGACTGTACCCAAAAACCACCGTTTTGCACGGCCTCTTGGACGTGGTAAGGTGGAAATCAAAGCACAGTGGGAACCACACAAGACTTTATGACGATCTCGGGTCAACAGACTACTCTGTACCAGTGTCACCAGAGAACTGCCATCTGACGTAAGGTATAATACTATCTGGGAGTTCTCGGCGAGTCCGTCCAGTGTACCCAGTCTCCACTGAGCACCCGTATATCATCTCTGATGTCAAACACCAATGAATATGGGATCATCCATCGCCCATCTGTATGGGTTGAAAAGGTATACGCTAGTCTACTCTGGTATATCGATGCCCCGTCTCGATACACCCATAACTAGGGACCTTGAAGGATGTACTTATGGACTACCATGTCCCCACTAATATGATCCGCATCATAGTCCAGGTAGTCAAGTACACATCCTAAGGGCTTTACCAACATGTAACAGAGAGACAATCAGTGTAAACGTTAAGGTAAAGATCAACCAGATAGCATACTATCATGTCGAGCAAGAAAGTCCTCCCTATATATGTCCCAGCATCCACTACAATATACATCCTATGTATAGCAATGGCCTCTAGGGCATACATATAACTAACAATCTCCCACTTGCACTAGGTCCATCTGATAGCAGTGGTCGTAGTATCTCATACTCAACCATCCCGTAAAAGTCTCTCTCTGGGAAAAGGCCTTTGTGAGTGGATCCGCCGTGTTGTCCTCTGAGTCTGCTCTCCTAACCTTGATCCTCTGGAGATTAAACATCTCCAAGATCAGGTGACACTACCTTAGAATATGTCTGGATCACTGATGGGACAGACGTTCCTTGGCATAAGCCACAACTCCATTGTCATACAATGGGAGGAACTAAGTTCATCTCATGAACAAATATACATCCAGACTGCCTCTTTGGTAGTATCTTAAGTAGCGATGTATCCTACCTTTATCGTCTAGTTAGCCACGGTATCTAGTTTGGAACTCTTCCAACATACCGTCCCTTTACTGAGGGTAAAGACAATGCCTGTGACTGACATTCAGTCGTCCTTATCACTGTGGATCCTTCCAGTGATTCTCCCCAGGATCGATTGATACCATCTTACTACAACTAGTGAGAGTCCTAACATCCATTTAGATCTATCTCATAGATCCAAAACCCAGGATTTAGGAGGTATCACTTTGATCCTAAATGGAGAATCCTTGTGATAAGCGGAGATTGACTGAGCATAGCATAGGAAACTCCTTCCCTATCAAGAGTATGTCATCCACATACTCTACGAGGATCGTCACCATACTCCCTACTACCTTTTTGTTTATACAAGGTTCATCTACCATTTTGATGATGTCAAACTCTTTGACTACTTCATCAAAATAGACGTTCCAACTCCACGATGCCTGCTTTATCCTATAAAGCATCTTGTACACGTTTCCACTGCTCCCACTGTTTACGAAGCCCTCTGACTGTGTACTTATAGACTCTCTTCTAAAACATCATTTAGAAAAGCAGTCATGACACCCAACCGCCAGATATCGTAGTCATGGTATGTAGCCATGGCAAGTAGGATACGGATGGACTTAAGCATAGCTACTGGAAAAGGTTTCATCATTATCCACGCCTGGTCGATGACGAAAACCTTTAACAAGTCTAGCTTTGAAAGTCTCAACTTTTCCAAGTACACCAAGTAATCTTCTCAAGATATACTTGCTCCTGATGGGGATTTAACCCCTTCAGATATAGCAACCAAAGTCCATACTTTGTTGGTGTATAAGGATTCCATCTCAGATCGCTAAGCATCCAGCCATTCTTACAGAGTCCCACTCCTGATGGCCAGCTCGAAACTAGTTGGGTCATCATCTCATGATGCAATCCTCACTCCCACTGTCATAGAGAAACAGAAGTATCTCTCAGGTGGGTGAGGAACCCTACTAGATCGGCGGAGAGGCTGAGGTTCGTTGGTAACTATTGAATCATTTGTTTCTTTCAAATCATCAGCTGCAGTTTGTATAGTTGGAACATTTCCAGTTCTACATAACAGACCTTGCCTCGAGCTTGTCCGGATTTTGCTTTTAGACATAGCCCGGACAACCCCAAATCTTAACCAACTTAAGATATGGGCTCTTCCCTTTCCATATCACATATGAAGTGGTAGGCAACAGATTTGATTTGAACCCTATTCAATAGGTATGCAACTTCATAAGTGCATAACTCCCAAAAGGAAATAGGTAACTCAGTAGTACTCATCATAAAGCACACCATATCATATAGGGTGTTATTGCTCTGCCCCGATATACCATCGTGCTATGGTGTATACGGAGGAGTAATGCTGAGAGAGAATCTCATTCTCCTTTAGAATAGTCCAGGAGTTCTATGCACAAGTATTCTCCTCCCTGATCGCATCAAAGGACATAATAATTTTACCCGTATTGGTTCTCTACTTCTAACTTATATTCTGTGAATATCTCAAAAGGTTCGGACTTGTGTTTCAACAGGAACATATGTCTGAATCTAGAGAGATTATCAAAGAATGTAATGAAGTACAAAGAACCGGTCTTGGCATGTGTAGACAGGGGACCTTTATACATCAACATGTATCATCCCAAGAGTTCACTAACTCTTTCTCTGTTTCCAATAAACAGAGCTGGTGTCATTATATCTTTGTGACATGACTGGCAAGTTTCACAAGATGTAAATTCAAACTGATTTAAATATGCATCTAAAAGTAACTTCAGCTAGTCGGGTCGTATTGATATGACCTAGTTTACAATACCTCAAGAAGGATCCGTTCATTTCTGAACTCTTCCTCTTGTATGTGTTCTGTATACTCAGAACTGTAGTTTGACTTAGAACATCAATGTTTTTAGATAACGTGCCTGAACCGATCAACTTTCGATATAGGAAATGTTCAAAACATTATCCAACAATACAAAATTTTATCATTTCTTTACTAATAAAGAGACTGATATGATTTTGTATATCAGGTTCGGTATTTAATAACATTCGTTCAGAATCAATGTATTTGGAATACAGGGTGACAGTGACCAACAGACTTGGCTGCAACACTTGCCCCGTTTTCTGCCTCATGAAACTTATCACCCGTTCTCAGTTCTCTACCTTTCTGTAGCCCTATGTAACAGATTACATATCTGGGATCCTGAGCTAGTATCTCATATCCAGGACGTAAAGAATACTGAGAAACAGTTCTGTATAATGAACACACCCGAAGATGATGCATCAGTATGCACTTTCTTCGTTTGGGCGGCACGGAAATTCTGGTAATCCCCAATTTCCTGCTCTGTCTTATAACAATTATAAGTTGGAGTGGGACCAACGTTACCCAGCTAAGTATAACAAGCGGGTTCGGTCAATATTCCGTATTATTATCTTGATTAAGGCGTGATATGGTCGCTACCTGGAGAGAGAGAGAAGAAAACACTCAGCGTGCGCTCTTGCAAGAATAGATTGGTTATTATTTTATCTAATCAGGATGGCTCCCACTGTTTTTATCAAATCTTCCTTCAAACCCTAAAAGGAAAGACTAGCCGGGATTAATTACACACTACAAGTTCGCCAATCTTTCAGCCAGGCCAGTGTCGGTACTTTGAAGGAGGTCCCCCGTGCTTTCGCACGAACCTAATTAATGTAAACCTCGTTTTCCCAGAGGAGTAACCTCATTAACACCTTTCTAGACACCTACTTGATCGGCTAATTGTAATGTGTAAAACTCTCCCAGGAGTAACTCTTACTCGCAGCGGGTATCGGGATCCAACTATCTCATAGAAGGTATGCAATCTCATTGCAAATTTCAACACTTGAAATTCCCGATAATATTTTGCCCCTAGCGTCTTATGACCTTGACGGAGGTCAACAAACCATAGACTACTAGTCAAGTTCAACCCGTCATTTCTTGATCGAATTAAACCCACCCGCACGACCCTTGACGGAGGTCAACAAGGCCGCATGACTACCCTAATCCAATCTGCATCATATGCATAAGCAGATAAATACTAGTTAGCTACCGCACACTACGCCTTGACGGAGGCCAACAAATGTAGCACGAATACTAAGTAGGACTTATCTGAAATGACGGAAGGCTACGACAGGTTTTTCTAAAAACCTATTGCGTAATGAACTTGATATCATTGTAGAATCAAATGATTTTAAAATGGAGTGTTTTTGAGGCTTTTCTAGTTTTGCTAAAGGGGTCACTCCCGGTGAAGGGATCGTCGGCCCTTTCCTCGTCGAATGAGGTGCGGGATATATCATATATATCACTGTGCAAAGCAGAAACTATAGAAGCTATCAAAAGACAAACCGAGTGTGTAGCATCTGCCAGTTATTGCTAAAGGGGTCACTCCCGGTGAAGGGATCATCGGCCCTTTCCTCATCGAATAAGGTGCAGGATATATCATATATACCGCTGTGCAAAGAAAGAACTGTAGCTACCTGTTTTATTTTTTAGAAATTCGATTCCACAACATCTTAGGTTTCTTTTCTTTCATTAATCACATTAATGAAGTCCTATCATTTAAGTACCTAAACATCACAGATAAATACGACGTACACTTATGCCATCCGCATTCGCCTCGATGTCCCCTCATGCACCGTTAGCTTAGGTAACTAACGGCAGAGCGGGGCAGGGCTAGTGCGGGTGTAAAATATAAGTAACGTCTATATAATATATCATATATACTATATAAAGTATTTATCACAGAACATCACATGATCACATCACAGATATCACAGCAGAAGAATCATATGAAATATTGGATATACTAGGACGTCCGTGTTTTCAATACGAGCCAGTATAAAACACAGATTCCACGATCGCGATGAATAGCCAAACCCACACCCCTAGACCCCTATGAGAGCGGCAAGCAACCCTACTAATTCTGGAGTTAGAAGACCCGGACTCGACTCCTCGAGTTGGTCTCCCACTGGACTCTAGAACCCGGTTACTTGTGCCCTCCTCCTTGGGTCTATCCTAGTGCGGAAAAGTAAATAATATACAAAAGGTGACATCTTCCGCAACCTGAAAGTGCCCCAATAAAAGAATATTACATAGAAGTTTTTACATGAATGAAAATGAAAAACACTCATCTCACAAAAAAAACCCCGGCTATTCAAACACGACGATCCAATATAACATATCCAGCAATACATAACATCACATGTCATCAACGTAAGTAAATATGCGCATCCCAATTGTCGTTGACATATAGCAACGAAACCGGCGATATCACATATTAACACTTACGGTCACAGAAAAGAAAGTATAAAACTACAACAGTTGGAATCCGTAACCACCTTAGACATCGCATGCCTAAACCAATGAATTCCTTAGACATCACATGCCTAACAATTATAAACCCCGCATTTTAGTCTCATTATCGAAAACTCTTTTCAATATCAAGTCGGACAATTCAACAAGATTCCCGACATCCTGATCGAATGCTCGTCGCAAACTTTAGTAGGCGGCCGCACCCCCGATACCGTCGATGAAGTGCACCAAGGCGGAACACCGCTGCCTCGAGCACCCGAACGGATGCTTTCGGCGACGGGGTTCTCCTACAGTCACTTGGTCGGGGCTATGGGATGAGGCTGTCCATTAAGTTTACCCGGCGAGTATCCGTGTACCCTACGTGATTGCGATGGACTTTTGATCACATCAAAATCCCGTGGCAACCAATCAAGTGAGACTAAACTGCTATGTTTATAACATTCATTCAGTTATCTCATAACTACTTGTGAATTCCAATTATTGTATCCCATTACAGATAAAATAGAAAATGTTAAACTTTCCGATCGAACAATCAAACACCCAAGTTTTTCCGAAACAGATCAACACATGAAACAAGTTTAAAAACATCCAGTTCATGCCTCAGTACCAACGGTCCAGCCGTAGAAGGGTCAAGCCAACGCCTCACATGTGGCACGCCATACTGCCCCAAACCCGAAGGTTCAAAGGGCAGTTCAAGACGGTCATATAATCGAGTTAAGGTTTGTTGTCTTCTAGAGGGTCCATCACGTTAGTTGCACTACTTAGAACGTTATTAAACCACGGAAAGATCCAACACTTGGAAATTTCCCGACAGGGGAAAAGGTAGGTATTTATATCCGGTCGAACTTTTTAACATATTCAATAATTATCCGGAAAACACAGAGACGAAGTTAAACTTTCCGGTCGAAACACCGAGTCCCCAATACATCCCAGAAAACTCAACTCTTGAGTAAAAGTTAAAATATCCCAGAAAATACAACAATAAAATATAGGAATTACTGTGCAAATTTTATTGGAAGAACCAACCGTACGGCCGCGGAACCGCCGCACAAGGCAGGCTCTTGCCGCGGTTCCGCGGCGGTTTGATTGAGTTAGGTCCACGAAATTCACAGTAATTCCTATAAAACCTTGCTTAATTTTCTGCATATTTTTAATATGGAAAAATCCACATTTTCAAAAATTGGACAGAGAGTGGTCTCGGATTAGGGTTTCGGGTTCGATCGGGTTTCCAATATCGTCTACGCATCGCCTAAGGCTCTAGCTAGGCTCTGATACCACTGTAGGGTTCCTAGGCACGCTAATGAGGTCTCACAAGGCATCAACCATGCCAAATTCAAAAATTTTCGGTGCCGAGAAACCCTAATGCGATCGTTGATTAGAATTTTAGGCGAAACAAGCAACTAGTTAACAACTTTACTAAGAGTGAACAAAAATACAACCTTTGTAGATCCGGTCCTCCACCTCCATAGCTCCATGATGAAGTCCCTCCGCTGTACCCATCGGATCCCGGACTCTCACGGTGGTTTCATCGAAAGAATGATCGGGCTAGGTCGTCGACTTCGATGCCGAAGATGATCTATGTCGAGGCAACACAAGATCAAGCTCCCACTTCACCAAGTCATGAAACTTGTGAAGAAAACACCCTATACTACTTGGCAAGTGGTAGAGGATGAAAAAATAGGAAGTGAGTTCACTTTAGAATTGGATTTCTCACTCCTTTTCTCAAGTTGCCATTGATGGAAGCGAGGTTTTCTTCTTTGTTTAAGAAGAAGAAGAAGAAGAAAGAATATGATAAGTCCTTTTTAAAATAGAAAATCAAGGATACTTATCATATAGCAACCATGATTAAGTGTAGAAACTAAACTAGGGTTAGGTTGAATGGTTAGATTAAGGCTAAGAAACAAAATGGTCAAAGCTTCAAAGCTTCATGAAGATTCAAGGAAAAAACAAAAGAAGTCACCCTTTTGTTTCTTGCCTTAAAATGAATAAATAAATAAATAGTTAATAAAATCAAAACCCTAACCATTACATAACCATGGTTTAATCTAAACATACACCCAAACATTCATTTATCATCAAACATGATACAATCAAATGCACAAAAGTATATCACATATACAATGTGCACATCAAGTGAGAAAATCCTTTTTAAGTGAACCAATACTAGTTAATGCAAATTAATATATCAAATATATAATTATGCATTAAATCATTAAATCAACGCTTGATTTAACGATCCGGTCATATCGCATATGACCGACTAATATCCAATGTATCGACTTATCGAATCAATCCTTGATCCGAAAACTAGGTTATATCGCATACAACCAATCGATACATTCATCGCGAGATTAGAATACGGTATCACATACACGCATTATTCTCGGTCCCACACATATCTCATATATGCTCCTATTTCGTTTCGCTTGAGCCAGGAAACCTCTGTGTAGGACTCTAAAGACTCGTCAATACGCCGGCAGCAGGTGATGATCATATCAAACACCCACAAGCCGCAAGCGGTCTGCTAAACGTAACGGCCACCCGGGTATTGAGCGATCAGAAGATCGACGAGCAAGCCCGCTCACACTCCTGTGAATCCAACCAGTAACACTTACCGTACAGTCCGGTCTCGCCGTCTGATATGTCGCATATCTCGCCTAGGGGTGGTAAACGTCAAACCCCAATAGCTCGATAAGTCGTGTCGATATGAGGTCTATAATAGTTCGAGAAACTACAGGTAACACTTACCAGTAAATCTCAGCAACCCTGGCCAGGGATTTCCGGTTATAGCCAATCGAACACAGCGCAACATCAACTCCCAATACCGGGAGAGACGAATCCCCTCCAATCGCTCATTGCCTCCATGTGATTCGGGACTGTACCTAAAAACCACCGTTTTGCACGGCCACTTGGACGTGGTAAGGTGGAAATCAAAGCACAGTGGGAACCACACAAGACTTTATGACGATCTCGGGTCAACAGACTACTCTGTACCAGTGTCACCAGAGAACTGCCATCTGACGTAAGGTATAATACCATCTGGGAGTTCTCGGCGAGTCCGTCCAGTGTACCCAGTCTCCACTGAGCACCCGTATATCATCTCTGATGTCAAACACCAATGGATATGGGATCATCCATCGCCTATCTGTATGGGTCGAGAAGGTATACGCTAGTCTACTCTGGTATATCGATGCCCCGTCTCGATACACCCACGACTAGGGACCTTGAAAGATGTACTTATGGACTACCATGTCCCTACTAGTATGATCCGCATCATAGTCCAGGTAGTCAAGTACACATCCTAAGGGCTTTACCAACATGTAACAGAGAGACAATCAGTGTACACGTTAAGGTAAAGATCAACCAGATAGCATACTATCACGTCGAGCAAGAAAGTCCTCCCTATATATGTCCCAGCATCCACTACAATATACATCCAATGTATAGCAATGGCCTCTAGGGCATATATAACTAAGAATTACCTACGTGTCCAAGATGACACGAAACATTTTATAAAAGAAACCCTTCTAAAATTGCTTTCAAAATGGCGGGACGTGCATATTAAACAAAGGATATATATATATAGTTATTTTCTTACAATAGACGTCCGCCACTGTGCAGTGTTGCGAACATCGCACGGCGATTTGAAAAAGGTTTGGCATGCATTGCTTCCAGATGTTTTAATGATGTATATCATGTTGGTTTTCGTATTGGATCTTTACATTAATGTCTTCCCCATAACTCCGATGATTGCGGGATGCTTGATGGAGTTTTGATTTTGGTTTATATATCTGTTTTTCATGCGCATGCATTGCACTATGATGTGTTTTATGTATTTATGATTTCGGAGCCCGACGATTTAATCATTTTTCTGAAATTTCTTTGTATTTGGGGAGTTTTAATTTAAATTCGGGGACCGAATTTCTTTAAGGGGGAAAGATTGTAACGTTTTGAAAATCGTTTAGGTGGAATTTCGGAAGATCGGTAAAATAACGGGTGTTTTACGTAAAAATCAAGATATAAATATCTTTTAATATAAAATTAAATATATATATATATATATATATATATATATTCTAGCTCTGTAGTTGCTAGTATTTGGTGTTTATTGAGCCACTTGTAAAATTTCTAATTTACTGAAAAAATTTCCGAAATTAATTATTTTAATATTATTTTAAGCCATTACTAATACATTTAATTAGGGATAATTACAAATTGGAATGGGTTGATATAAATTTTGTGCATCATTACACATTGAACTAACATGTAAAATATTGTTTCTGAAATAAAATGAAATTGTCAAACGGTTTTAGAAAAAAAATCAAAAAAAGGCTTAAATGGTGAAAATAAATTAAATGGAAATTGGGGTATAATATTTATCATTTTCCCTCACCCTACACACACACCCACACAACCCCATCCTTGGCTGGCCGAGCCCACTATGGGCAACCCCATTCACACAAAAGCTCTCCCCACTTCAACTCAAAGAGAAAGAATAAAACAAAGGAAAGAAAATAGATAAATGAGTATGGGCTTTGACTTTTGTGTTGACTTGATTCTATTTTCCCCACCTCACTCTCTCTCCTCTCTCCCTCTATGCTGGCTGAGCCTCCCTCAAGCAGCCCATCAAATTTTAACCCCATTTTCCCCTTCAAAACCCTCACAAAAAACCTTAAAAAATCAACACAAAAACCTTACAAAATCCAAATCCAACTCTTACACATTTTTCCTTAGCCTTACATGCATGGACTTTGGTGAAAAGAGAGCAAGTTGGAGGCCAAGATTTTCATGCTAGATCTATAATCTTGTGAGGTATAAGATCTTAATCCTATGGTAAATTGTTGGTATATAGCTTTGAGCTAAGTTAATTAAGTATTAATTAGGTTTTAATGGAAAGTTTGAAAATTCTAGAATAGAGTTTGGATCAAGTTAGGCTTTTGAGTATTTTGATTAGGGTTGTGTGATATAGTCTAGTATCTTAAGACTTGTTAAAACTAATCTAGTTGCTAATTACAAATCTTTACTTGTAAAATGTCCAAATTAAGCTTTTTTAGCAAACTAGGTTTTCTATAAACCATGAAAATAATTAAGATAAAAATCTAATTTGGGTATTCATTACATTATTAACATTTTAATTTGTAGTTTAATACTTTAGTTCATGCAAAACCAAGCTTAATTGTTGAGTTGTGAAATTTTGCTTTAAAAAGTGTTAAAATATGACATTTTTACAAACTAGAATTTTGTATTTAATGCAAACTGATGAGAATAAATTATAGAAATGGTTTATATGACTTAGTTATGATATTTAGTGGATATTATGGCTATTAGTTTTGTTAAAACATCATATTTCGAATTAAAACGAAAATTTAGTGCTTTCTAGGTTTTCGGAAATAAATCGATTTGATTTATTTTGGGGTTTTCATGAGTTGCAATCTACTTAATATTAAAATTAGTGATTGTGAAAACACTATTGGTTGGGTTTTTCTCGATAGTTTGATGTTTGTATATCGACATCGAGGGTTGGTTTAGCTTTTTTAGCATGCGTAGGCGATAGGTTTTGACCTATGCGTGATACGCGTGCCGATTTGGTTTTCGTATGCCGTTTTGATTTCGAATTGGGTTTTTATGTGATACGATACGTTATGACATGTAGGTACCCCCATGTGGATTTCGAGACGACAAGCAAGCGCGTGGCGATGTCGGCACCGGTAAGCGAAGATCAGGTGAGTAGATATATATCTACGGGGGAAGTCGGGTTGATGGCATATAGCACCCCCGCAGTTCGTAGTATAGTTATGATATATATATCTATATATATATTTGTTATATATGTGATTCATGATACGTGAATGTTTATCAAGAGACGATTATTGTGTTCATGGTTTCGTTTAGGGAAATTAGAAGTAAACTAGCATAGCTTCTTAGTCGAGAGTCCTAGAATAAGTTCACACCCACACGCAATTGCATACATCTATTTACATGTGCGTATATGGGGATATGTATATATATATATACATACATGGGTATGGGACTATATATATATATACACACACGTATACATATTCATGAATTATGAGGATAGTACTAAGGATTGGAGATGAGTCGATGAGATTGGGCTTGAGGCCGTGAGATCGGTGATGTGACAGGGTTTGTATTCGAGATACGACTTGATGTTTTAGCTGGTCCTTTCAACATGGTGTTTTCATATACATGCATGCATTTACATAGATGGTATCAGTTTTGTACTAGACGTAGATCAGTACCCCGATCATGATATTTGATAAAGACGATACCAGATGAATAATGTGATAGATGTGACATTCGATCCGTACCCAGATCTGGGAGGCCGTACGAGCTATATATTGATGATAGATCCGCACTCTTGACTCGAGAATGTCATATTATATTAGGGTATCATATGGGATACTATTGAGGCGGGATCACCGACTTTTATATGTATATGTATATATCGACTCAGATGTTAGGCGGCTTCCTTACCTTTCGATCAGCCTGTTTAGTTTGGTCCTGTAGTGTACTTGTAAATGATAGATTAGATTCGACTCATATCTATTTCAAAACTAACGAATCGTGTGTATTTTAAAGACGGGACAAGGGATTCTACGGATATTTCAAAGGACGTATCTTTTTTTAAAAACACCGTAGCCCTTATTTTCAAAACACCACGATTCGAGTTATTTCAAATGGCAAAACTGTATGACTCATATTTATATAAATGCAGATTAGTTATCATTGTGTTTATTATTCAGCTCCCGCTTATTATTGTAGTTCGCATCGCATGCTTATATTGTGTTTTTCACGTGCCATTAATGAGATCATGCTGTCAGGACACCAGCACCATTACCGATGATGCGTATGTTCCACGTACAATTACTTGCCGGCTCACACACATCATCATCGGTAATTGCCATGTCACGTATACTTTAGAGAATATTACTCTTTGACATAGCTTGTAACTGATAGTTCGACATGGTATTAGCGTACTCGTCATTATATGCTAGTTTAGACATTGCAGTTATTACTTGCAACTTCATGCATATTATTATTCACTGCTATGCAGTATTATGGAGTTTTATGCCGATATTCACTGTTTACTTGCTATTGATGATTGGATTTCGGATTTTCATGAGATTCCTGAATTAGGGGGAAAACCGGAAGAATATATATAAACTTTTCTCTCCCTTTTTAAAATGAAAAGTGCTGTTTTCTCGTGATGTATGAGTCGTCCACCATAATGTTTTCTCGGTTATGAGATGGATTTCGAGACCCGATTCGAGGAGACGTATGAACCGTCTTGGGTATATGGTGGACCCGGTATGGTACACCCCGGCAAGAGTGATTTCATGGTGGATGATGAGCCCGGTAGGGGCAGACTGCCTACCAGTGATTTTACTTGGCGCGTCGGATATCCGGAGGATACCGTTCGTGGTCATGAGATTGATGATATGGGCCGATCCGGATTGACGGAGCCCTAGATATTGAGATTTGAGACACTGAGATTTTGAGATTTGAGACAAGGAGGTATTGCAATTTGATGATACAGGCCAGTCTGGATAGCCGGAGCCTGAGATATTGGATATTAAGACTTATGTTTTGTGTCGATGCTAGGAACTGATTTATATTGATTTATTGATGATACCTCATTTTAAATTACAGAAAATCTCACTAAAGAAAGAAAACAGTTTCTTCATTTACATGTATTCTGTTTTCATTACATTATATTTGTACCTCATACATATGATACATTGCTACCTGAGGCACTGACACGAGCACATGGGATTACACTTATGTATATATGTTTACCCTTGCCACCTTTTCATGCTTCAGACTTATCATTTTTATGTTATATATATTGATCGTGTTGACCTAGGATAGCGTCCTGCATGTGATTTCTACTCGTAGATGTTTTCTACTCAAGAGTTGGCAACTCACCCCCGTTGTGCCACAGTTCCTTGCAGGTTTTGCCGTACAGGTTCATTGCGGCTTTGCTGGCACACTGTTCCTTCCGAGTGATTTCTTTGACAGGTGGGTTCTTTGCATCAGGGCCACCATTGTATATTTGTTATTTCAGTTGTATCTAGTAAAACTCCATCAACCAGATTGTTTATTTGATAGAGATAGAAGACCAAACTTGTTATTATTTCGACCTTAGAGTCGCGCGTTGTATTATTATGGTTTTCATGCTGATTTTGGGTTTTCTTTTGAGTTTTGATCCTCGCCCTTCGGCATTGTATATTATATTGCTTGCGTGGTTGTGACTGTCGATTGACGAAGAGCTAGCTCCCGCTTGGGGATGCCGTTTATCATTTCGTATACTATTCATGTTGTATCCCATTTGGGGGCCAGTATTTACAAAGGAGACTCTGCCGAAATTTTCAGAAAATACTTGAGATTTTAAAAATACATACTTCGGCCTATGTTGTTAGAACTACTTGCTTTAAATTGGTTTTTCTTTCACTCTACTACTTCTTTCGTTTTGATTTCTGGGTTTTGGCTTATTTAGATTACGTACGCGTCGAGACGTTTCATAATTTAAGTGCCGGTCATGTTCCGTACTTTTTGGGTCTGACAGCTTACTCCTCCGCATACAGCACAATGGCGTATCGGAGCAGAGAAATCGCACCCTATTTGTTATGGTGTGCTCTATGATGAGTAGTGCTGAGTTGCCTATTTCCTTTTGGGGTTATGCACTTGAGACAGCTGCATACCTATTGAATCAAGTTACATTAAAATCAGTGCCTAAAACACCATATGAGATATGGAGTGGAAAGAGATAATATCTTAAACAAGTTAAGGTATGGGGTTGTCTGGCCTATGTTAAAAGACAAAATCCGGATAAACTCGAGGCACGATCAGTTCTTTGTAAGTTTGTGGGGGTATCCAAAGAATTCACAAGGATATCTCTTCTACCATACTGAGGAACAAAAGGTGTTTGTTGCTTAACATGCCACCTTTTTAGAAAAGGAATTTCTTTTGAAAGAAATTAGTCGTAAAGAGGCAGAGCTGAGAGAAGTTCCAGCAACACAAACTATAACTGATGATTTGATAGAACTGGAGGATCCGCAACATAAACTATAACTGATGATTTGATAGAACTGGAGGATCCAATAGTACCCAACGAACCCCAGCCACTCCGCAGATCTACTAAGGTTCCTCACCCACTTGAGAGATACTACAGTTTTCTCATAGATGGTAGGAGCGAGGATTGCATCATGGAAGATGATGATCAAACTAGTTTCGAGCAGGCCATCATAAGTGGGGACTCTGTGAAATGGCTGAATGCTATGCGATCTGAGATGGAATCCATGTACACCAACAAAGTATGGACTTAGGAAGTTGCTCCTGAAGGGGTAAAACCCATCGGAAGCAAGTGGATCTTTAAGAAGAAACTTGGTGTACATGGAAAAGTTGAGACTTTCAAAGCTAGACTTGTTGCTAAAGGTTTTCATCAACGACCTAGAGTCGACTATGATGAAACATTTTCTCCTGTCGCTCTGCATACCATGACTACGAAATCTGGCAGATGGACGTCAAAACCGCTTTTTTAAATGGTGATTTAAAAGAGAGCGTATACATGACACAGCCAGAGGGCTTCGTAGATAGTGGGAGCAGTGGACGCGTGTGCCGGCTGCTTAAATCCATCTACGGATTAAAGAAGGCATCGCGGAGCTGAACATCTGTTTCGATGAAGCTATCAAAGAGTTTGACTTCATCAAAAATGTAGATGAACTATATATATATAAGAAGGTAGTAGAGAGTAAGGTCGTCTTCCTCGTATTGTACGTGGATGACATACTCTTGATAGGAAACGATGTTCCTATGCTGTCAAGCTTTTCTTATCACACAAGTTCTCCATGAAAGATCTTGGTGATGCCTCCTGCATTCTAAGGATTAAGATCTATAGAGATAGAACTAAATGGATGTTGGGATTGTTCCAATCCAGGTACATAGACACCGTACTAAAGAGGTTTAGTATGGAAGATTCTAAGCATGGAAATTTACCCGCTTGCTCAGGAATCACTCTCTCAAAAGAGATGTCTCCCAAGACTGATTTGGAAAGGGCTCGCCTGCAAAGGATACACTATGCTTCGGCAGTCGAGTTTATCATGTATGCAATGTTATGTACCAGACCAGATGTAGCTTACTCACTAGGTGTAGTGAGTAGGTATCAATCAGATCCTGGAGAAAACTACAGGACAGTTATGAAGAACATTCTTAATTACTTAAGAAGGACTAAAGAAATGTTCTTCGTTGATTGTGACAGTGAACTCTAGGTGGAGTCCTTTACCGATTCAAGCTTCCAGAGTGATAAGGCCGACAGTAAGTCGGTCTCGGGTTTTTTCTTCACCCTCAACGGAGGGGCGGTATGTTGGAAGAGTTCCAAGCAAGATACCATAGCAGACTCGGCGATGGAGGCTAAATACATTGCTGCCAACGATACTGCAAAAGAGGCTGTCTGGATGAAGAAGTTCATAGCTGAACTTGGTGTAGTTCCTTCCATTGATAATCCAATACCTATGTATTGTGATAACAATGGAGCTATAGCCTTGGCCAAGGAACCCTGATCCCATCAGAGATCCAGACATATTCTTAGGCGGTATCACCTGATCAGAGAGATAGTAGATCTGTGGGAGATCGAGGTCAGGAGAGTTGACACGAAGGACAACTTAGTGGATCCACTCACAAAGGCCCTCCCGCAGGAGCAGTTTGAGAGACTCTTTTGGATGTTAGGTATGAGATACTACTGTAGGGTTACATAGCGTAGCAGCAAGGTTTCGGTAGGCATCGTCCATATCGTTTTCAAAAAATTGTCGTACTAAATAACCCTAACCCTAGAATCTTAACTAGAGATTTAAACAATACAACATGCAAACAACTTTGCATACAAAGTGAATGAGGAATATAACCTTTGTAGACCAGTCCTTCACTTCTAAAGCTCCGTGTAGTAGTCCCTTCGCTCCAAGTAGTGAACACCCGAACTCTACTAAGGGTTCACATGAATAAATGAAAAATCTTGCTCGAAGTCGTCGAGGCCGAAGATGATCTACGTCGAGGAGACACAAGATCATGATATCTCTTCACTAATGGTAGATTAGTGAAGCAAACACCCTAAATTAAATGGCTAATATAGCAGAGGATGATGAAGTAGGAAGTGGGCTCACTTTAGATTTAGTTTTCTCACAATATTTTCTCGCTTAAGAAAAAGATAGCAAGCTTTTTCTCAATGAAGAAGAAGATGAAGTGATGAAGAGAAAATGAAACTCATGAGGTGAGAATGGCAACCATGGGTGAATTAGTGTCATACACTAACTCATGTAGAGACTTAACTATAGCTAGGGTTAATGGTGAGGTTAATAAATATCTACAAGTGAAACAAAATTGGTGGACTTGGTCAATGGTTCGACAAGCTTCTACAAGCTTGTAGCCATGACAAAAATCCATCCAATTTTGAATTACTTAGATAAATATAAACCCTTCATTATATCTATCATGGTGTGAGTCTCATACACCCATGTAGCATGTGGCATCAAGCATGACACATATAAAATGTACATTAATATATATCACATATATACTATATGCACACAAGTGAGAAAAAGAAATGTTTAGTGAGCAAAGATTAGTTAATATAAGTTAATATATCAAATATATAATTATACATTAAATTATCAAACCAACACTTGATTTAATAATCCAGCTATATCACATACAACTAACTAATATTAAATATAACAACCTATCAAATCAACACTTGATCCGATAACCAGGCTATATCACATATAACCGTCCGATATCACATATCGCGAGAATAGAATGCGGTATCACATACGCACATTAATCTCGGTCCCGCACATATCACATATGTGCTCCAACTTCATTTCGCATGAACCAAGAAACCTCTGTGTAGGACTCTAAAGACTCGTCAATACGCCGGCAGTAGGTGATGATCATATCAGACACCTACAAGCCACAAGCGGTCTGCTAAACGTAACGACCACTCAGGTATTGAGCAATCAGAAGATCAAAAAGCAAGTCTGCTCATACTCCTGTGAATCCAATCAGTAACACTACCGTACAGTCCGGTCTCTTCGTCAGATATGTCGCATATCATAGCCTGGGGGTGGTATAACGTAAGACTCCAATAGCCTGATAAGTCATGCCGATACAAGGTCCATAACGGTTCGAGAAACTACTGATAACACTTACCAGTAGATCTCAATAATCCTGGCCAAGGATTTCCTGTTATGGCCAATCGAGCATAGCGCAACATCAACTCCCAATACCAGGAGAGACGAATCCCCTCCTATCGCTCATTGCCTTCTTGTGACTCGGGATTGTACCCAAAAACCACCTTTTTGCAGGATCTCTTGACCGTGGTATGGTGGAAATCAAAGCACAGTGGGAATCGCACAAGACTCTATGACGATCTCGGGTCGACAGACTAACCTGTACCAGTGTCACCAGAGAACTGCTATCTGACGATAGGTATAATACCATCAAAAAGTTCTCGGCGAGTTCGTCCAGTGTACCCAGTCTCCACTGAGTACCCGTATACCTTCTCTGATGTCAAACACAAATGGATATGGGATCATCCATCGCCCATCATATGGGTCGAGAAGCGTATACGCTAGTCTACTCTGGAGTATCGATGCCCTGTCTCAATACTCCTACGACAAGGAACAATTGAAGGATGTACTTACCGACTACCTCTGCCCCTTTAGTATGATCTGCATCATAGTCCTGGTAGTCAAGTACTCATCTTAAGGGCTTTATCAACATGTAATAGAGAGACAATAAGTGTACATGTTTAGATAAATTGCAACTAGATAGCATACTATCATGTCGAGCAAGAAAGTCCTCCATATATATGTCCAAGCATCCACTACACTATACATCGCATGTATAGAAATGGCCTCTAGGGCATAAATATAACTAACAATCTCCCACTTGCACTAAGGTCATTTGTTGCAGTATCTTATACTCAACGTCCTATAGAAATCTCTCTAGGGAAAAGCCTTTATGAGTAGATCTGCCGTGTTTTCCTTCATGTCTACTCTCCTGACCTCGATCCTTTAGAGATCAACCATCTCCCTGATCAGGTAATACATGCCTCAGAATATGTCTGGAACGCTGATGGGACCTGCGTTCCTAGGCCAAAGCCATAACTCCATTGTTGTCATAATAAGAGTTATTGGACGCTCAATGTTAGGAACCATTTTCATCTCATGAACAAGAAATGCCCAGACAGCAACTTTGGCAGCATCATTGGTAGCTATGTATTCAGCCTTTATCGTCTAGTACGTCACGGTATCTAGCTTGGAGCTCTTCGAACATACCGTCCCTCAACTGAGGGTAAAGATAATGCCTATAACTAAATTTCAGTCAACCTTATCGCTCTGGAAGCTCGAACCAAGAACATTCATTTAGTGCTTCTCTAGTACTTAAGAATGCCCTCCACAGCTGTCCAGTGATTCTCCTAAGATCCGATTGATTCCTGATCACTACACCTAGTGAGTCATCTACATCTGATCTGGTACATAACTTCGCATACATGATAGAGCCTACTACCGGAGCATAGGTTATCCCTTACATGCGAGCTCTCTCCAAATCAGTCTTGCAAGACATCTTTTTGGAGAGAGTGATTCCTGAGTTAGTGGGCAAACCACAACGCTTAGAATCCTCCATACTAAACTCCTTTAGTATGGTGTTAATGTACCTGGATTTGGGAAACACCTAATATCCACTTAGATTTATCATAATAGATCATAATCCATAAGATGTAGTAAGTATCATGCAGATCTTTCATGGAGAATCCTTGTGATAAGAGGAGCTTGACCGAATGTAGCATAGGAAACCATTTCCTATCAATAGTATGTCACCTACGTACAATACGTGGAAGACAACCTTACTCTCTACAATCTTCTTGTATATACAAGGTTCATCTACCTTTTTGATGAAGTCAAACACTTTGACTGCCACATCAAAACAGATGTTCCAACTCCGCGATGCGTGCATTTATCCTGATGGACTTAAGCATAGCTTTGAAAGTCTCAACTTTTCCATCTACAGCAAGAATCTTCTCAATATCCATTTGCTCTCGATGGGTTTCACCCCTTTTGGTGCAACATTCAAAGTCATACTTTGTTGGTGTACATAGATTCCATCTTTGATCGCATAGCATCCAGCCTTTTCATGGAGTCCCCACTCGCGATGGCCTGCCTGAACCTTGTTGGGCCATAATCAACCATGATGCAATCCTCGCTCCCACTGTCACCGAAAAGATCATAGTATCTCTTAAGTGGATAAGGAACCCTACCAGATTCGCGGAGAGGCTGAGGTTCGTTGGAGACTATTGAATCCTTTGGTTTTACCAAATCATCAGCTTTTAGTTTGTCTAGCTGAACTTCTTCCAGTCCTACCTTATGACCACAAATTTCTTCATAAGAAATTCTTTTTCTAAAAAGGTGGCATGCTGAGAAACAAAACACCTTTTGCTCCTCAGATAGGTAGAAGATATTCCCTCACGCATGTTCAGTATATCCAACAAAATTATATAGAACTGACCTTGCCACGAGCTTGTCCGGATTTTGCTTTTCAACATAGACCGGACAACCCCATATCTTAACTCGTTTTAAGACATGGTCTCTTCCTATTCCATATCTTATATGGAGTGGTAGGCACTGATTGGATGGAACCCTATTCAATAGGTATGCAGCTTCTCAAGTGCATAACACTAAAAGGAAATATGTAACTCAGCAGTACTCATCATAGAGCCATATCTCATAGGGTGCGATACCTCCGTCCCGATACACCGTTGTGCTGTGGTGTAATCGAAGGAGTAAGCTGAGAGAGAATCACATTCTCCTTTTAGAAACTCCAGCAACTCAATGCGTAAGTATTCTCCTCCTCGATCACATCAAAGGACTTTATACTTCTACCCGTCTGGTTCTCAACTTCAAGCTTATATTCCTTGAATTTCTCAAAAGTTTCAGACTTGTGTTTCAACAAGAACATATGTCCGAATCCTGAGAGAAGATCGGTGAATATAATGAAGTACGAAGAACCAACCTTGGCATTTGTAGACATAGGACCGAATACATCATCATGTATCCGTCCCTAGAGTTCAGTAACTCTTTCTCTGTTTCATGTAAACGTAGTATAGGTCATTTTACCTTTGAGACAAGACTGGCAAGTAGCATAAGATGAAAAATTCGAACAAATTCTCGTATTCATCCTTATGTAACTTAGCTGGTCGTGTTGCATTGATATGACCTAGTCTACAATACCACAAGAAGGATTCATTCATTTCTGAATTACTCCTCTTGTGTGTATTCTATTTACTTTGAACTGTGCTTTGATTTAGAACATATATGCTATTATATAACGTGCCTGATCCAATCAAATCTTGATTCAGGAAAATATTCACAAAATTATCCTTCAATACAGAATTATATCCTTCTTTAACTCATTAAAGAACCCGATGTAAAGTTTTATATCAGGTTCAGTATGTAATAACATTTGTTCAGAATCAATGTATTAATACAAGGTGATATCTACCAACTGATTTGGCTGCAACACTTGCACCATTCTCTACACTTAGAGACATATCACCCATTCCCAGTTCTCTACCTTTATGTAGCCCATGTAGCATATTACATATGCGGGATCCTGATCCGGTATCATATACCCAGGATGTAGAGGATACAGAAAAACAGTTCTTGGTAATGAACACACCTAAAGAAGATGCATCATCATGCACTTTCTTCGATTGGATGGCATGGGAATCCGGATATTCCCTTATTTCCTGCTCGGACTTATAGCAATTATAAGATAAAGCGGAACCAACGTTCCCCGGCTCAGTATAATAAGCAAGTTCAGTCAATGCATCCATATTATTATCTTGATTATGGCTTGACATGGTCGCAACCAGAAGAGAGAGAGAAGAAAACATCTGTATGCGCTCATTCAAGATTAGATTGGTTATTATTTTATCTAATTAGGATGGCTCCTACTGTTTTTATCAATTCTTCTTTCAAAACCAAAAATGTAGGACTAGCCGGGATTAATTACACCCTATAAGTTCGGCAGTCTTTCAGCCAGGCCAGTGTCGGTACTTTGAGGGAGGTTTCCCGTGCTTTCACAGGGACCTAATGAAAATAAACCTCGTTTTCCCAGGGGCGTAACCCCGTTAACACCTTTCTAGATACCTACTTGATCGGCTAATTGTAATGTGTAAAACTCTCCCAGATGTAACTATTACTCGCAGTGGGTATCAGGATCCAACTATCTCATAGAAGATATGCAATCTCATTGTAAATTTCAACACTTGAAATTCCCGATAATGGTTTATACCCCTAGCGTCCTATGACCTTGACGGAGGCCAAAATACCCATAGGGCGCTAGTCAAGTTCAACCCGTTCATTCATTGATTGAATTAGATCCACCCACACGTCCCTTGACGGAGGCCAAACTATGTCGTACGAATACCCCTAATCCAATCACATCTCATGTTGCAGATAAGCATTAGTTAGCTACCGAACACTACGCCTTGACGGAGGCCAAAATACCGTAGCACGAATACTAAGTAGTATTTATCTGAAATGACGGAGGGCTACGGCAGGTTTTTAAGAAAACCCTTTGTGTAATGAACTTGATATCGTTGTAGAATCGAGTGATTTTGAAAAGGAGTGTTTTTGAGGTTTTTAATAGTTTTGCTAAAGAGGTCACTCCCGGTGAAGGGATCTCGGCTCTTTCCTTATCG
Organism: Agapanthus africanus; assembly: GCA_030015575.1. NCBI lineage: Eukaryota > Viridiplantae > Streptophyta > Magnoliopsida > Asparagales > Amaryllidaceae > Agapanthus > Agapanthus africanus. The sequence continues at coordinate 156,557,372 of CM057344.1, read as the reverse complement.
AATAAGGTGCAGGATATTTCACAAATACCTCTATGTAAAGCAAAAACTATAGAAGCAATCAAAAGACAAACCGAGTGGGTTGTAGCATCTGCTAGTTTCGCTAAAGAAGTCACTCCCGGTGAAGGGATCTCGTCTCTTTCCTTATCAAATAAGGTACTGGATATTCTACAAGGAATACCACTATGCAAAGTGATAACTAGAGCTACCAGTTTTTAAAACAAGATTCTGCAATATCTTTTAGGTTTCTTTTATTTCATTAATCTCATTAATGAAGTCCCATCAATTTATGCTTCCTAAGTATCACAGAAGAAACGAAAGTAGTAATAGTTATTATATATTATATATATAATATAGGCATTCTTCTCATAACATATCAAGTGATCACGTCACAGAATATCAGCAACAGAAGAACACATATAAAATATTGGATATACTAGGAATTCCGTGTTTTAAATTAAGCCAGTAAAAAACGTGGATTCCACGGTCGTGATGAATAGCCAAACCCACATCCCTAGACTCCTATGAGAGAGGCAAGAAACCCTCCTAATTGTAGAGTTAGGAGACCCGGTCTCACCTCCTCGAGATGGTCTCCCACTGGACTCTAGAACCCGGTTACTTATGCTCTCCTCCTTGGGTCTATCCTAATGCGGAAAAATAAATAATATATATCAATGGTGACATCATCCTCAACCCGGAAGTGCCCAACAAAAGAATATTACATATAAGCTTTTACATGAATGAAAATGAAAAACTCTCATCTCAAATAAAACCCCCGGCTATTCAAAATACGACGATCCAATATAACATATCATAGCAACATATAACATCACATGTCATCAACGTAAGTAAATATGCGTATCCCAATTGTCGTTGATATATAGTACCAAAACCGGTGATACACCACATATTACACTTACGGTCGCAGAAAAGAAAGTGAAAATCTACAACAATTGGAATCCGCAACCACCTTAGACATCATAAACCCAATGTATCAAATACTTTGGATTTCATGCCCAACCAAATTAATTCCTTAGACATCACATTCCTAGCAATTATAAACCCCGCATTTTAGACTCGATATTGAAAACACTTTCCAATAACATTTCGGGTAATTCAACAAAATTCCCAATAGCCTGATCGAATGCACGTCGAAAACTTTAGTAGACGGCTGCACCCCCGATGCCGTCGACGAAGTGCACTATGGCGCAACTCCGTGGCCGCGAGCACCCGAACAGATGCTTTTGGCGACGGGGTTCTCCTACAGTCACTTGGTCGGGGCTATAGGGTGTGGCTACCTAGTAAGGTTACCCGGCGAGTATCTGCGTACACTACGTAATTACGATGGACTTTTGATCCACATCAAAATTCCGTGGCAACCGATCAAATGAAACTAAACTGCTAGATTTATAAAAGTCAAACTAGTTATCTCATAACTAATTATGTGGATTCCAAATATTGTATCACAATCACAGATTGCTAAACGATGTTAAACTTTTCGATCGAATAAACAAACACCTAAAATTTCCCTAAAAGCTCAACACTTGAGCGGAGTTCAAAAAGTACCCAGAACATACCACAGCTCCTATGAACCATCCGTAGAAGGGCCGACCCATGCCTCACTCATGTCGCCACGGAACTGCCGCAAAGCCTAGGGTATGACCGCCGTTCCGTGATCCAAAATGTCGAGTTTGGGCATGGTTCGTCTAGAGGGTCCACAGAATCGCTTGCATGATTTTCTGAAGATTTTAAACTTTGAAAAAATTCAACTCTTGGAAAATTTCCAGCGAGGGAAAATATAGGTTATTTATATCCATTCGAACATTTTAACATCGTCTAAATTACCTGAATAGTTGTTAGAATTACGATTACGATACATTCTGAATTGCCTTTGCAGAAAGTTAACATCACATGCAAATTTAGCAAAAACAAGCAACACCTGAAACACCAAAACCCAGAGACTGGAACACCCTAAAAATTTGAAGCCAAAATGACCCAGAAGACCTGGTGAGCTCAGTTTTTAAGCCTATGTTGCCTGCCACTTATAGAAAAAAATGCATCAAATTTCTATGTTGTTCATGTTATATCACATACAACATTCTGCAGTTGCTAAAAAATTTTTAGAGGCCATTTAAAATTTAACAAAAACTAGGAATTTGTATCGGGTGTTTCGAAGTTGTTTCAGTTTCATAATCCTAACAAGCATCGTTTAAATCTCTAGCTTGGCTCTGATACCACTGTAGTGTTACATAGCGCGGCAGCAAGATTTCAGGAGGCATCGTCTATGCAGTTTTCAAAAAATTGCCGTACTAAAGAACCCTAATCCTAGAATCTTAACTAGACATTTAAATAATACAACATGCAAACAACTTTGCATACAAAGTGAATGAGGAATACAAACCTTTGTAGACCGGTCCTTCACTTCTAAAGCTCCTTGTAGTAGTCCCTTCTCTCCAAGTAGTGAACACCCGGACTCTAGTAAGGGTTCATATGAAGAAATGAACAAGTTTGCTCGAAGTCTTCGAGGCCGAAGATGATCTACGTCAAGGAGACTCAAGCTCATGCTACCTCTTCACTAATGGTAGAATAGTGAAGCAAACATCCTAAACTAAATGGCTAATACAGTAGAGGATGATGAACTAGGAAGTGGTCTCACTTTAGATTTAATTTTCTCACAATATTTTCTCACTTAGAAAAAAGCTAGCAAGTTTTTCTCAATGAAGAAGAAGATGAAGTGATGAAGAGAAAATGAAACTCATGAGGTGAGAATGGCAACCATGGGTGAGTTTGTGTCATACACTAACTCATGTAGAGACTTAACTATGGCTAGGCTTTGTAAGTGCACGGCGGCGCCCCGGCCTCCATCCCGAGGCCAAAATGCGGAAGCGGTGATAAACTTTAAATTTTCTTGAACTGGCAAACCGCCGCGCACTAATACCCGGATCGAACCATTAATTAGTCCTAGCTAACTACAAGAAAGGGATGAGAGATATACCGACTGATCCAAGTCCTCCGGTCTTCTCGTCGTCGTCCCGATCTCCTGCGGAAGCTCCGGTCTCCACCTCGTCGCCGGAAGTGCACCACATCGCCTACTTCTTTTACGGGCTCCCACCTCAATGCCGAGGCAACTCGGGCACGAAGCTGGCTGGTCGACGTGCCCAAGGTTTGCTGTAGAATGTAGTGTACAAGTCTCATTTGGGGTTGTGGAGATTGCCATTTTTGGTGGAGGAATGATACAAGAACTATATCGAGAGACTTGGGGATTTTTGGTGCATGAAATGAAGCAAAAACCCCACTCCCAAAATTTGGACAGCCCCCTTAATGCTTGGGCTGGCCATGAGAGGTGAGGGAGGGGAGAGAATGAGAGTGTGTTCTCCAAAAAGAGAGAGAGCCAACCATATCCAAGAAGGAAGAAAGGAATAGTTATCATGTGGAATAATATGATCACAAAGAAAAGTCCTCACTCAACAACCATATCACCTCCCATCATGAACAACAATCCCAACACTCAACCAACAACCATGACTAAAACCATGATGATAAAGAAAGTCAAGCAATCATGAGTTTAAGAAAGGTCAAGGGATGGGCTCCATCATGAAACCATCATGATACAAGTATAAGCAAAGAACCCCTCCACAAATACTTATTTGCAACAATGCAAATAAGCCCTCCTCCACCAATCTTCGGCCAATGAACGATACAAAGGAAATCGGCCGAAACGGAAAGCAAACTGGCAACTCCAGAAAACTGGACCCGTAATAAATTACAGGAAAACCCCGATACTGTGCATACACACCCGTATTTGTATTCCGACCGAAATACAAATGCAAAGGGACAAAATCTACACTGTACTATACTAGGATCCGGCTTATACCAAAGCCGGCTAGTAATATCCGTTCGATCCTGATCCGTGCAATACCGCACGTATCTGATCGAACCCTGCCATATACCCATACGGCCTATAGTACCAACTGTCCGATCCTGATCCGTGCAATACCGCACGTATCTGATCGGACCTTGCCATATCTCCGTACGGCCTCTACAACCTTTCGCCCGAAAGCTGAGTAACTGAATGTGGGGGACTCTAAAGACTCGTCAACACCTTGGTTGTGGATTTAACCACTAGCACGTCAGAGGTATAAGCCAATACGTAACGGGCTACCAGGTATTGACTAAAAGGGACGTCTGTGAGCGAACTCAGCCTGACAACCCTACTGAGCCTGTCAGTGATAATATCCGTACAGTCCGGTCCGTTCGTCTATGAGTATCGCATGGCGGGCCTAGGGGGTTGGTAAAAGTCAGACCCCCAAAACCGGTACAAGTCGTGTCGGAGTGTAGCCCAGAACACCCTGAGATACTACTGGAATACCTACCAGTAAATCTGCTGCCTTGGCCAAGGACTTCGTGTAATGGCTCTCCTAGACACAGCACGACCTCACCCCCAATACCGGAAGAGACGAACCCCTGAAGATACGCTCACTACCTCCATGTGGCTCGGGACTGTACCCAACTAAAACCTGTTTGCACGACTCCTTTGAGCCGTGGTAGGGTAGTAATCAAAGTACAGTGGGAACTCACACGAGACAAATGACGATCCCCAGGTCGATGAACTAACCTGTACACATGTCACCAGGGAACTGCCATCTGACGTCTGGTATATGACCAACTAGCATGTTCCCGGCGAGTCCTGTCCGGTGTACTCATAACCCAATGAGCACCTGTATACATCTTAGGTGATCCAACTGACACCAGTGGCTTGTGAGACCGGCCACCGCCCCTCGTCGGGGTCTCGACTGTATACACTAGTCTACTCTGGAGTATCGATGCCCTGTCTCGAAACTCACACGACTAGTGACCATTTAAGGATATGCTTATAGACCCCAGCTCCCACTTTTATGATCGCCCTCATACTGCTGGTGGTCAAGCAAGAATCCTAGGGGCTCTATCAACGTGTAATAGCAACTTGTCAGGTCACCTAAAACAGTACACGATGATAAAGGTAAACCAGATAGCATACTATCATCTCGAGTAAGACTGTCCTACCGGGATAGATCCTCCATCAATCATTGCAATCACGTACCTGTGACCTAATAATTGACTCTGAGGGCACTATCTCCAACAATCTCCCATTTGCACTCAAGGCTAATTATTGCGATGTCGTATACTCACAGCCCGTGTGATACGGAATACCCAACTCCTCTACTAGTCAGTCTCATAAAGCTCGTTTGCGAAACTATTGCGTTCGAGGAATAGCCTTAGTGAGTGGATCCGCTTTGTTGTTTCTTTCTATGTCTCTCTATATCTCATATTCGCGGAGAAAACCCATCTCCCGAAATGAGCAATACCTGTCTTAGAATATGTCTGGATGTCTGATGGGACCTAGCTCATAAATGAACTCCAAATCCAAACTTCTTAGACTGTATCGTCAACTGAACTTAATCAGTATCCTGCGCCATGCCACCCTCAGTATTGCCTTGGACCACCTGTCCAAAATACTGCCCCTCATCAGAAGGAAAACTATAGCTCTGACAACCTCCTTGTCGTCCATGTCACCTTGGAAGCCTGGAATGATAACTGTTTCCCGAATGAGGCTGTCGTTATCATATCCCTAGAACATCCACTTATGTTCTAAAACTGCTTCCGACCGTTTCTCCAGGATTGGATTAATGTCAGCTTATTGCATCTAGTGCAAGAACAATGTCTGGTGTGGGACTTGACATCTCATGATTGACTCAATTGCCTGAGCAAGTGATCTGCCAATCATGCACATCCCTCTCCCCTTTAGTCTGTAAGACACCTTTGGAGAGGGTGACTCCATCTTCTGCAGGTATAGTACCGTGCCAGGAGTCGTCCATTCTAAATACTCTTAGAATGCTGTCTAAGTACCCAGATTGGGAGACTACCCAAATCTAGATCTAAAACCATAGATCTAGTAACCAGTATGTCTGATATAAAATCCATTTCCTTTGTGGAGAAACCACTTTGTGACGACCAAAGTATAACCGATTGTAGTATAGGAGTTTCTTTTCCTACCTTGTGTATGTCATCCAAATACCAGGATATCACACCCTACTACCTTCTCAACAGATTCATCCCCTATTCTGATGAAGTCAAACCTATGACTGTCACGTCAGAAATAGATGATCTATCTCCGCTACTGGTGCTTCAGTCTATAAATAGACATAAGCTACCTATCCACCAATGCTTCCGCTGCTCCCACTGACTACGACAACCCTCTGGCAGAGTCATATAGACGTACACTTCTAAAACTAGTTTAGAACGACGCTATACTCATCCTCCCGCCGGGTCTCGCAGCCTGGAACAACAGCAATGGTAAGTGTGGGTAAACAAGAACTTCCTTGTCACCGTCCTTGAGGCTACCGGAGTACCCCTCGGGTGCCTGAAGTTACCCACCGTATCTGCGGAGTGGCTAATGGAATGTCAAACCGGATTGAATCTTTAGGTTCCTTATCAAATCTTCAGTAATCGTTTGTGGTTCTGGAATCACTTCCAGTTCTACCATACTCCCACTACTGTTTTCTGAAAAAATCCATTTTTATTAAAACTGTGGCGAGTCTAGAACAATATTGCTATTGTTCATCCAGATGGTAGAAAGTCAGCCCGCGTCATAGCCTGGGTCAACCCACAAACAGCCATTACAGAAACGTGCCTTGAGTTGTCCAGTGTCTGGTTTTAATCATAAGCCGGACAACTCCCCGTACCTTAACATCGTTAAGATACGAACTGTTCTATATCCAATATAGGACCAGAGGCACTGATTTAACTGAACCAGATCCAAATCATGCAACTATCTCCAGTGCATGTCAACTAAATGGAAGGAGGCGGATCAGCGTTACTCAACTTAGGAATGCTTCCAATTATGAGTAACCTGAAAGAGAAGCAAGATCTCTTAATCATTACTGTCAACTGAATACCATGCACAAGTGTCTACATGTTCGATCACTTTGAAGAATCCCGATACTTGCTACACCTGGTTCTCTACTCTATTCAAATACCTATAACTTCTCCAAATTCGGACCCTGTGTTTCCACGAAACACTTGTCTAAAAACTAGAGAAGTCATAAGTAAACCGAATATAGTGCGAGGACCAACCCCTCTGTCCTGATGGACCCTGGACAACATACAATACTCTGTATAAGTCCCTTGAGTCTGATAACTCATTCACTGTGTGTCGTAGGTTGAAAACTGTACTTATGGTTAAGAAGAATTACACCGCTGTTTAATACTCCTTACCTAACCATCCACTGATATAGGTAAATGTCGTAGACATAATTTCAGAAAGGTATATCTCACTCTATGAAAATAGACGTACAGATATATCAATTTGAAATTGGTGCATAACTGCGGATATTCAAAACCATATATTTGCCGACTGGCAAACAGCCCAGGTGATTTTCTCAAATATCACCGATTACAACGAATCCCGATATATTGAGGATGATCACCCAATTCCCAATTACTTACTCCCACTCATCATCTGTAAAACCATACAGATGTGTGAATCGTACCTGGTAAATACATACCCTGGAGTAAGTATCTAATCGGAAAATCAGTTTTCATTTAACAGTACACAGTGAGACTGAAACATCGAAAATGTTTCGATGGGGTATCCTGGTATTCCTAGTAATGCCTCTTCCAGATTCACGACTGCAACCGTATAATTCTTTGCCACCTCTCCAAATCCCTTCATATGTCTTTAGTCTTTACCTTCTGCACACCCCTTTAGGCCAAATGGTTTTCTTCCTTCCCTACCGTTCGGCACCAGCCTATGGTTTGGAAGAAGACTATCCAATAAGCATAATGGGTGTACTGTCCCAATCCTAGGAACACTCGCAATGAGAGAGGGTGAAGATAAAAGACAACCGAATAAACCTTATTCCTATTTCTCCTGGACCAGAATCCATTCCCGAACTGGAACAAGTTCCTTTCGAGTTCGTATATAACCATATGATGGAGTATCCAATAAACTGTGGATCTTCGTAGTGATACGGAGTGTCCTGGAGAAATACAAAGGTGATTTAGGATTGGCGAAGGAATACTTGGTTTGGTCGTGAATAGCAGTCGCAATTTACTTTGCCCTCTTACTAATCCCTTGCTTTGTCTTAACTTAATACCTTCTGCACACCATCGTTATGCTAATTGGTTTTCTTCATTCCCCACCGGTCGGCACCAGCCTAAGGTTTGGAAGAAGACTATCCAATTTGCGTAATAGGTGTACTATCCCCTAAACCAAGGAGTACTCACAACTTGAGAGAAGGTAAAAGGAAAAGACAACTGAATAATCCTATCCGTTTTCTCCAGAACCGGAAACCATCCTCGAATAAATTCTTTCGAGTTCGTATCTAACCATATGATGGTTTTGTCCAATGGAAGTGGACGTTCATAGTAATACGGGGTGTCCTGGAGAAAAGGGTAAAAGTAGGAGTGGCAATGAGGTTCGCAACTCTGACAATCCAAAAGCCAGTGTTTAAGAAGGTTCGGTTAACTTGGTCACTGAGTCATAGTCTTAGGGTCGGGTCAATGGTCGCTGCCGAAGAGAGAGAGAGAAAAGATACACTCAGCGTGCACTCTAACCTAGATCAGAATGGTTACCAATTTATCTAATCTGGAAACCTCCCACTGTACCTCAAATTCTCCTCCAAACCGAAAAGAAGAATTAGTCGGGATCACCCGAGGAGTAAACTAACTCATCAGTAGGAATCGGGATCCAACTATCATCGCATGATCACGTGACGGAATCCGCTCACGCTATCACACTCCAGAAGGTATGCGCATATCTGGCAAGTTTCAGTTCTTTTGAAACTCCCGATGAGATTTCTGCCCCATGCTCTTATGACCTTGGCGAAGGTCAACAAATCATAAGTCACATGTCAAGTTCTACCCGTCATTATCCAGGTTAATTTGAATCCACCCATACAAGCCCTTGACGAAGGCCAACAAGGCTATACGACTGTCCCAAACCAACGCATCTATCTATGCAGCAGAAAGGTAACAAGCAGCTACCATACACTATGCCTTGACGAAGGTCAACAAACACAGCATGAATACTACGGGCTACCCGTCTGAAACGACGGAGGGCTACGAATGGTTTCTGGAGAAAACCTTTAACGTAATGAACTTGATATCGTTGAAGGAACGGATAGCTTTTTGAAAATATAGTGACGAAAACTTTCGCTAAAGAGGTCACTCCCGGTGAAGGGATCTCGGCTCTTTCCCCGTAGAATGGGGTGCAGGATATTCCAAATGAATACCGCGATGCAAAGCAAAAGTAATCGGCTATAGTGAAGTCATTGCCCTGACGCAAACTTTTTGTCCAAGGGGTCACTCCCGGTGAAGGGATCTCGGCCCTTGCCTCGTCGACTGAGGAGCAGGATATTCTAAATGAATACCGCGATGCAAAATAAAAGTGAACGTCCTTGCAATAACAGCTTTTTGAAAAGTGTTCCAACAACATCAGATTAGGTTTGTTTTTAACTTGCATTGATCCGAATCAACGCAGTCCCATCAATTGATCACACCACAAAGAACGAAAATATACTGATGTACGTATATGCCATCCGCATTCGCCACTGGGTCCCGTCATTACCCGTTAGGTTAGCTAACTAACGACAGAGCGGGGACTGGACTAGCGCGGATGCAAAACATATACAACATCTACTAATATATATAATATTCGCTCAAGGCGTGATAAAATGCAACATCACAGAGAATGAACAGCATCACAGAAACAATACAGATATCTGGGATCCCCGGGTTTCACAGAGCCACTACTGAAACCCGACGTTCCCCTGGTCGTGTGGATAGCCTGTGCAATGAAATCCTAGACCCCTACGGGCGCGGCAAGTTACCCGCCAAAACCTGAAGCGAGGCAGCCCCCTTCAGCACCGTGAATGGACCACCCAGCACTTCACGGAATCCGGTAACTCGGGCACCCCTCCTGGGTCAACCTGTACCCCCTACGAGTGCGGCGAATAGCCCGCCAATTCTAGAGTGAAGCCCCCTCCGTCTTAATGCCATGAGATGCGGGCTTGTTGCCCTCTAGAACCCGGCTATCCGTGCACCCCTCCGCGGGGTAACCCTAGTACAGAAAGTAAAATATACATACAACGGGTACATCGACCGCAACCAGGTCGTGCCCAAAAATAATAATACAAACAGGCAGTGACGGCAGTCCACATGTCGGACGCTCGCCCCACAATATCAAATGTACATAATACAACCACAACTGTACTAGCATTGCATCCAGGCTATCCCCCACGACCGATCCGCAACATCACAGCAATACATAGAACATCAACATGAAAGTCACGTTCGCAAATCCGTCTAACCGGGCTATAGCAGTTAGACCGGATTTACCGATCGAGTGACATTCACGGTCGCAGATATAATGTAAATACTGTGAAATAATGTGTTTAAAATATCCGATCGATCAAAAATCAACAAGTGGGCCCCCAAGCAATACTGTAGCACTCACAGAAATTCTGGGGCCAATTTTAATATTCCAAAACCCCAATTTTAACCCCAGAAAGCCTCTGTAAAAAATTGGTGCAGCAAACCCAAAGTAGTGCGGCGGAACCGCGGCCCAAGGGGGTGTTTGGCCGCGGTTCCGCGCTCCTACAGAGGAGTTACGTCATCGAATTTTCATAGAACTCTTAGATTTTCCAGTACATCACTTTTCTGTAACCTGAAAAAAATTTCGACACCAAAAAATTTCAACAGAAAACTGATGTGAACAAAAATGTAGATTTTGGAATTTTGGTCGATCGGAAATGCAAAACACATTAGGCAAAGCTAGACTAAGTTAATGGCGAGGCTCTGATACCACTGTAAGTGCACGGCGGCGCCCTGGCCTCCATCCCGAGGCCAAAATGCGGAAGCGGTGATAAACTTTAAATTTTCTTGAACTGGCAAACCGCCGCGGACTAATACCCGGATCGAACCATTAATTAGTCCTAGCTAACTACAAGAAAGGGAAGAGAGATATACCGACTGATCCAAGTCCTCCGGTCTTCTCGTCGTCGTCCCGATCTCCTGCGGAAGCTCCGGTCTCCACCTCGTCGCCGGAAGTGCACCACATCGCCTACTTCTTTTACGGGCTCCCACCTCAATGCCGAGGCAACTCGGGCATGAAGCTGGCTGGTCGACGTGCCCAAGGTTTGCTGTAGAATGTAGTGTACAAGTCTCATTTGGGGTTGTGGAGATTGCCATTTTTGGTGGAGGAATGATACAAGAACTATATCGAGGGACTTGGGGATTTTTGGTGCATGAAATGAAGCAAAAACCCCACTCCCAAAATTTGGACAGCCCCCTTAATGCTTGGGCCGGCCATGAGAGGTGAGGGAGGGGAGAGAATGAGAGTGTGTTCTCCAAAAAGAGAGAGAGCCAACCATATCCAAGAAGGAAGAAAGGAATAGTTATCATGTGGAATAATATGATCACAAAGAAAAGTCCTCACTCAACAACCATATCACCTCCCATCATAAACAACAATCCCAACACTCAACCAACAACTATGACTAAAACCATGATGATAAAGAAAGTCAAGCAATCATGAGTTTAAGAAAGGTCAAGGGATGGGCTCCATCATGAAACCATCATGATACAAGTATAAGCAAAGAACCCCTCCACAAATACTTATTTGCCACAATGCAAATAAGCCTTCCTCCACCAATCTTCGGCCAATGAACGATACAAAGGAAATCGGCCGAAACGGAAAGCAAACTGGCAACTCCAGAAAACTGGTCCTGTAATAAATTACAGGAAAACCCCGATACTGTGCATACACACCCGCATTTGTATTTCGACCGAAATACAAATGCAAAGAGACAAAATCTACACTGTACTATACTAGGATCCGGCTTATACCAAAGCCGGCTAGTAATATCCGTTCGATCCTGATCCGTGCAATACCGCACGTATCTGATCGAACCCTACCATATACCCGTACGGCCTATAGTACAAACTGTCCGATCCTGATCCGTACAATACCGCACGTATCTGATCGGACCTTGCCATATCTCCATACGGCCTCTACAACCTTTCGCCCGAAAGCTGAGTAACTGAATGTGGGGGACTCTAAAGACTCGTCAACACCTTGGTTGTGGATTTAACCACTAGCACGTCAGAGGTATAAGCCAATACGTAACGGGCTACCAGGTATTGACTAAAAGGGACGTCTGTGAGCGAACTCAGCCTGACAACCCTACTGAGCCTGTCAGTGACAATATCCGTACAGTCCGGTCCGTTCGTCTATGAGTATCGCATGGCGGGCCTAGGGGGTTGGTAAAAGTCAGACCCCCAAAAGCGGTACAAGTCGTGTCGGAGTGTAGCCCAGAACACCCTGAGATACTACTGGAATACCTACCAGTAAATCTGCTGCCTTGGCCAAGGACTTCGTGTAATGGCTCTCCTAGACACAGCACGACCACACCCCCAATACCGGGAGAGACGAACCCCTGAAGATACGCTCACTGCCTCCATGTGGCTCGGGACTGTACCCAACTAAAACCTGTTTGCACGACTCCTTTGAGCCATGGTTGGGTAGTAATCAAAGTACAGTGGGAACTCACACGAGACAAATGACGATTCCCTGGTCGATGAACTAACCTGTACACATGTCACCAGGGAACTGCCATCTGACGTCTGGTATATGACCAACTAGCATGTTCCCGGCGAGTCCTGTCCGGTGTACTCATAACCCAATGAGCACCTGTATACATCTTAGGTGATCCAACTGACACCGGTGGCTTGTGAGACCGGCCACCACCCCTCGTCGGGGTCTCGACTGTATACACTAGTCTACTCTGGAGTATCGATGCCCTGTCTCGAAACTCACACGACTAGGGACCATTTAAGGATATGCTTATAGACCCCAGCTCCCACTTATATGATCACCCTCATACTGCTGGTGGTCAAGCAAGAATCCTAGGGGCTCTATCAACGTGTAATAGCAACTTGTTAGGTCACCTAAAACAGTACACGATGATAAAGGTAAAACAGATAGCATACTATCATCTCGAGTAAGACTGTCCTACCGGGATAGGTCCTCCATCAATCATTGCAATCACGTACATGTGACCTAATAATTGACTCTGAGGGCACTATCTCCAACAGGCTTAATGGTTAGGTTAATAAATATCTACAAGTGAACAAAATTGGTGGACTTGGTCAATGGTTCCACAAGCTTCTACAAGCTTGTAGCCATGACAAAAATCCATCCCATTTTGAATTACATAGATAAATATAAACCCCTTATTATATCTAGCATGGTGTGAGTCTCATACACCTATGTAGCATGTGGCATCAAGCATGACAATATAAAATGCATATTAATATATATCACATATATACTATATGCACACAAGTGAGAAAAATAAATGTTTAGTGAGCAAATATTAGTTAATGTAAATTAATATATCAAATATATAATTATACATTAAATTATCAAATCGACACTTGATTTAATAATCCAACTATATCACATACAACCGATTAATATTAAATGCAACAACTTATCGAATCAACACTTGATCCGATAACCCGGCTATATCACATATAACCGTCCGATATCACATATCGTGAGAATAGAATGCGGTATCACATACACGCATTAATCTCGGTCCCACACATATCATATATGTGCTCCTACTTCGTTTCGCATGAACCAGGAAACCCCTGTGTAGGACTCTAAAGACTCATCAATACGCCGGCAGTAGGTGATGATCATATAAAACACCCACAATCCGCAAGCGGTCTGCTAAATGTAACGGCCACCCGAATATTGAGCGATCATAAGATCAACAAGCAAGCCTACTCACACTCCTGCGAATCCAATCGGTAACACTAACGTACAGTCCGGTCTCTTCGTTAGATATGTCGTATATCACAGCCTGGAGGTGGTATAACGTCAGACCCTAATAGCCTGATAAGTCATGCCAATGAAAGGTCCACAACGGTTCGAGAAACTACTGATAACACTTACCAGAAGATCTCAGCAACCCTGGCCAGGGATTTCCTGTTATGGCCAATCGAGTATAGCGCAAATACAGGGAGAGGCGAATCCCCTCATTTCTCTCATTGCCTCCATGTGACTCAGGATTGTACCCAAAACCCATATTTTTGCATGATCACTTGACCGTAGTAATGTGGAAATCAAAGCACGGTGGGAATCACACAGACTCTATGACGATCTCGGTTCGACAGACTAACCTGTACCAGTGTCACCTGAGAACTTCTATCTGACGATAGGTATAATACCATCTAGGATTTCTCGGCGAGTCCGTCCAGTGTACCCAGTCTCCACTGAGCACCGGTATACCTTCTCTGATATCAAACACCAATGGATATAGGATCATGTATCGCCAATCATATGGGTCGAGAAGCGTATACGCTAGTCTACTCTGGAGTATCGATGCCCTGTCTCGATACTCCCACGACTAGGAACAATTGAAGGATGTACTTACCGACTACCTCTGCCCTACTAGTATGATCGGCATCATAGTCCTGGTAGTCATGTACTCATCATAAGGGCTTTATCAACATGTAATAGAGTGAAAATAAGTGTACATGTTTAGATAAAGTGCAACCAGATAGCAAACTATCATGTCGAGTAAGAAAGTCCTCCATATATATGTCCAAGCATCCACTACAATATACATCGCATGTACAGTAATAGCCTCTAGGGCATACATATAACTAACAACTACAACACATGAACTTAGTGCAAGTGGGAGATCGTTAGGAATATGTATGTCCTAGAGGCCATTATTGTACATTGACGTACATTATAGTGGATGCTTGGACATATACATAGAGGACTTTCTTGCTCAACATGATAGTATGCTGTCTAGTTGGCTTTATCTTAATATGTTGACCGGTATTATTATACTGTCTCTCTCTCACATGTTGATAAACCCTTTAGGATATGTAATTGACTTCCAGGACTATGATGCAGATCATGTTAGTGGGGCCAGGGTGGTCCACTAGTACATCCTTTAAATAGCTCCTAATCGAAGGGATATCGAGATAGGGCATTGATATTCCAGAGTAGACTAGTGTGTACATTTCTTGACCCTGTATGGGGCGATGGTTGATGTTGGCTATAGTGCACTCAAGACAATTATTGGATCATAGGCACGTGATTGCGATGATTGAGGGAGGACCTATACTGGTAGAACAGTCTTACTCGAGATGATAGTATGCTATCTGGTTTGTCTTTATCATCATGTACATGCTTCAGGTGACATTACAGATCCCTATTATATGTTGATAGAGCCCATAGGATTCTTGCTTGACTACCAGCAGTATGATGGCGATCATATACGTGAGAGTTGGGTAGTCTATAAGCACATCCTTAAAATATCCCTAGTCATGGGAGTTTCAAGACTGGGTATCGATACTCCGAGAGTAGACTAGTGTATACGGATCGAGACCCTAATGAGGGGCGATGGCCGGTCTCATAAGCCATTGGTGTCAATTGGTTTACCTAAGATAGTATACAGGTGGTCATTGGGTTATGAGTACACTGGACGGACTCACAGGGGTACTGCAAGTTGGTATTATGCCCATCGACAGGTAGCAGTTCCCAGGTGACATGAGTACAGATTAGTCCGTTGACTTGACACTGCTACTTCTCCTCAAGTTTGTTCCCACTGTTCTTTGATTGCTGCTCTACCACGGCTCAAAGGAGTCGTGCAAACAGGTAGTTGTTGGGTGCAGTCCCGAAGCACCTTGAGGCAGTGGCGGTTAGATAGGATTCGTCTCTCCCGGTATTGGGGGTTGATATCGCGTTATGTTTAGGAGAGCTATTATACAAAGTCTTTGGCAAAGGTAAGTGAGATTTACCGGTAGGTATTCCAGTAGTTTCTCAAGTTGTTCTGGGCTACACTCCGACATGACTTATACCTCCATTGGGGATCTGACGTTTACCATCCCCTTAAGCCCGATATGCGATACTCATAGACGAACAGACCGGACTGTACGGAGATTGTCACAGATAGGCTAAGTAGGGTTTCAGGATGAGTTCGCTCGACGGACTCCCTTTCGCTCAATACATGGGTAGCCGTTACGTACAGCTAGTGCCACTGATGTGCTTGTGGTTAAACCCACTGCTAGCGTATTGACAAGTCTTTAGAGTCCCATACAGAGGCTTTTCCCTAGTTCGGGCGAAACGTTATAGAGGCCGTATAGTTTTATGGCAGGGTTCGATCATATACGTGCACTTGTGCACGGGTCATGATCTGACGGATCATACTAGTGGGCTTTGGTTTAAGCCGGATCCTAGTATTAGATTGTTGGATTACTTTCGTCTCGTAGTATTCGTATTCAGTCGGAATACGGTTGCGGGTATGTATATACGGATGAGGGGTATTCTTGAAATTCGTTACAAGATTACTTTAGTCCATGCCATTTCTTTTTCTTGATTTAAACATTTTGTTTAAAGTTTAATTATGTGGAAATTGTGAGTGCAAGTTTTAACCTAGGGCATTGAATGTGGCATGTGCTATTTTGGTGACTCATGGTGTGATTTTTTGTGCCATGTCCATTTTCTTTATTAATTTTGGGTGTGGGATATTTTGTGGAGCAAGAGAGGGTAGCCATATATGGCTAAGGGTTGGTCTTGAGTTTTGGAGAGAGCTCACATAAAAGATCTCACACAATAGCAATGCCATTTTTCTTCACTAGAAAAACATAAGCTCACAACTTCTTCCTCCAATGGCTTCTTCTTCAACCTCCACTCTATCCCTCTCATGTGTTGAGAATCCTAGAGTGTATTGAGACAAAGTAATCACACTCTATCTCTACTACATCTTGAGTACCTAGGTTAGCAAACTAGTTGTTCGAGTTGCTTCGGTTTTAAGCGGGAGCCCGTATAAAGGACCCTCGTCGTGGATCATCTTGGACGAAGGGAGACAGGAGTGCGAACTACATCAGGGCAGCGGTGAGGAGCTTGGGAAGAGATTGATGTCCGAAGGACAAGGATTGATCGGTATAATCTTTTTAAACCACTTTACAGTTTACTAGCATATGGTTAATGGCACGATCCGGGTTTTAGGGTTACGTTAGTGCAAGTTTCAAAAGTTTTTGTTCCGCGTTTGGCCTCGGATTGACGGCCGGGGCGCTGCCGTAGCCTTACATAGTATCAGAGCCAAACCATTAATCGCATACTAGTTTGTTTAGACAATGTTAAAGTATCAAAACCGAAACAAACCCGAAACAATACCCACTGCATTCCATTCTCTGTCAATTTTGAAAGTGTCTTCTAAAATTATTTAAACAACTGCAGAAGACTACTAACATGACTACTAGACTACACACCAAACACGACAACCTTACTCCACTTTTGGACTGGCCGCATTGGCCTAAAATCTGAGCAGGCCGGCTACTTGGGGGAATTGGGACTTCATTTTTGTAGTGTGGTTTGGTCTCTGGAATGTTGGTTCAGTGGTATTGTTTGTTTAGCCCAGTTTGGATATGATTTTATCTAGTTGTTTGGGGTTATTCGAGGGTTATTTCGAAGTTGATATTTTCTAACATTGTTTAAAGTTTGCAGTACATACATTTCTATCTGCGACCGTGAATGTCATTCGAGCGGTACAACTTGTCTAATTGCTATAGCTCTTTTAGACGAGTTTGTGAACGTGACATTCACGTTGATGTTCTGTGTTGTGCTGTGTTGTTGCGGATTTGTCGTGGTGGATAGCTCTGGTGCAATGGTAGTGCGGTTTGGATTTATTTGTACATTTGATATCGCGGGGCAAGCATCCGACATGTGGACTGCCGTCACTTCATGTTTGTATATTATTCTTTTGGGGCACGACCAGGTTGAGGTCGATGTCACCGTTATACATATTTTCTTTTCTGTACTAGGATTACCCTACGGTGAATTGCACGGATAGCCGGGTTCTAGAGTGCAACGGACCCACATCTCATGGCTTTGAGAC
Organism: Agapanthus africanus; assembly: GCA_030015575.1. Taxonomy (NCBI): domain Eukaryota; kingdom Viridiplantae; phylum Streptophyta; class Magnoliopsida; order Asparagales; family Amaryllidaceae; genus Agapanthus; species Agapanthus africanus. The sequence goes on along the minus strand of CM057344.1, from coordinate 156,539,412 downwards.
GGAGGGGGCTTCGCTCTAGAATTGGTGGGCTATTCGCCGCACCGTAAGGAGTACAGGTTGACCCAAGGAGGGGTGCTCAAGTTACCGGATTCCGTGAAGTGTTGGGTGGTCCATTGACTTTGATGTGTAAGTGCACGGCGGCGCCCCGGCTGTCAATCCGACGCCAAAATGCGGAAGCGAAAAACTTTAATTTTGCAAACTAGCAAACCGGCACCACCGCGCACTAAACACCCAGATCAAACCATTAACTAGTCCTAGCTAACTACAAGATGGGGAATAGAGATATACCGACTGATCCGAGTCCTCCGGTCTTCTCGTCGTCGTCCCGATCTCCCGCGGAATGTCCTGTCTCCACCTCGTCGCCGGAAGTGCACCACATCGCCTACATCTTTTACGGGCTCCCACCTCTATGCCGAGGCAACTCGGGCACGAAGCTGGCTAGTCGACATGCCTAAGGTTTGCTGTAGAATGTGTAGTGAGCTATTGTGTCTCTAGGGGTTTTGGGAGTTGCCATTGGTGGAGGAAATGAACTGAGCTTTTGGAGGAGGAGCTAAAATGATTTTTCCCTAGCCAAATGAGCAAGAATCCCCTCCCACCAAATTGGGACAGCCCCCTCTTGGAAGTGGCCGGCCATTGCAATGGAATGGAGAGAATGAGAGTGAGTGAGGGAGTCTATCAATCAAAAGAAAATGAGAGTCTCTCATAATCCAAGAGAGAGAAAAAGCTATCCTGCAAAGAAATGATCACTATGAAAGTCCAACACTCAAACAACAATCATCACTTCCAAAAGTCATGCCATCATGAAGATAGAAGTCAAGCAAGGTCAATGGATGGTGCACCATCATGATACAATAAAAATGTAAAGACCCCCTCCACAAAAACTTATTTGCACAAATGCAAATAAGCCCTCCTCCACCAATCTTCGGCCAATGAACGATACAAAGGAAATTGGCCGTAACGGAAAGCAAACTGGCAACTCCAGAAAACTAGTCCCGTAATAAATTACAGGAAAAACCCCGATACTGTGTATACACACCCGCATTTGTATTCCAACCGAAATACAAATGCAATGAGACAAAGTATACACTGTACAATACATGGATCCGGCTTAAACCAAAGCCGGCTAGTAATATCCGTTCGATCCTGATCCATGCAATACCGCACGTATCTGATCGAACCCTGCCATATATCCACACGGCCTCTAGTACTAACTGTCCGATCCTGATCCGTGCAATACCGCACGTATCTGATCGGACCTTGCCATATCTCCATACGGCCTCTACAGCTTTTCGCCCGAAAACTTGAGCAACTGAATGTGGGGGACTCTAAACACTCGTCAACACCTTGGTTGTGGATTTAACAACTAGCACGTCAGAGGTATAAGCCAATACGTAACGGGCTACCAGGTATTGACCAAAAGGGATGTCGATGAGCGAACTCATCCTGATACCCTACTGAGCCTGTCAGTGACAATATCCGTACAGTCCGGTCCGTTCGTCTATGAGCATCGCATGGCGGGCCTAGGGGGTTGGTAAAGTCAGACCCCCAAAAGCGGTACAATTCGTGTCGGAGTGTAGCCTAGAACACCGTGAGATACTACTGGAATACCTACCAGTAAATCTCCTGCCTTGGCCGAGGGCTTCGTGTAATGGCTCTCCTAGACACAGCGCGACCTCACCCCCAATACCGGGAGAGACGAACCCCTGAAGATACGCTCACTGCCTCCATGTGGCTCGGGACTGTACCCAACTAAAACCTGTTTGCACGTCTCCTTTGAGCGTGGTAGGGTAGTAATCAAAGTACAGTGGGAACTCACACGAGACAAATGATGATCATCAGGTCGATGAACTAACCTGTACACAAGTCACCTGTGAACTGCTATCTGACGTCTGGTATAAGACCAACTAGCATGTTCCCAGCGAGTCCTGTCCGGTGTACTCATAACCCAATGAGCACCTGTATACATCTTAGGTGAACCAACTGACACCAATGGCTTGTGAGACCGGCCACCACCCCTCGTCGGGGTCTCGACTGTATACACTAGTCTACTCTGGAGTATCGATGCCCTGTCTCGAAACTCCCACGACTAGGGACCTTTTAAGGATGTGCTTATAGACCCCAGCTCCCACTTATATGATCGCCCTCATACTGCTGGTTGTCAAGCAAGAATCCTAGGGGCTCTATCAACGTGTAATAGCGACCTGTCAGGTCACTTAAAGCAGTACACGATGATAAAGATAAACCAGATAGCATACTATCATCTCGAGTAAGACTGTCCTACCGGGATAGGTCCTCCCTCAATCATTGCAATCACGTGCCTGTGATCCAATAATTGACTCTGAGGGCACTATCTCCAACAATCTCCCACTTGCACTCAAGGCTAATTATTGCGATGTCGCATACTCACAGCCCGTGTGATACCGAACACCCAACTCCTCTACTAGTCAGTCTCACAAAGCTCGTTTGCGAAACTATTGCGTTCGAGGAATAGCCTCAGTGAGTGGTTCCGCCTAGATGTTTCTTTCTATGTCTCTCTATATCTCATGTTCGCGGAGAAAGCCATCTCCCGAAATGAGCAATACCTGTCTTAGAATGTGTCTGGATGTCTGATGGGACCTAGCTCATAAATGAACTCCAAATCCAAACTTCTTAAGACGGTATTGTCAACTGAACTTAATCAGTATCCTGCACCATGCCTCCCTCAGTATTGCCTTGGACCACCTGTCCAAAATACTGCCCCTCATCAGAAGGAAAACTATAACTCTGACAACCTCCTTGTCGTCCAGGTCACCTTGGAAGCCTGGAATGATAACTGTCTCCCGAATGAGGCTGTCGTTATCATATCCCTAGAACATCCACTTATGTTCTAAAACTGCTTCCGACTGTTTCTCTAGGATTGGATCAACATCAACTTATTGCATCTAGTGCAAGAACAACATCTGGTATGGTACTTGACATCTCATGATTGACTCAATTGCCTAAGCAAGTGATATGCCAATCATGCACATCCCTCTCCCCTTTAGTCTGTAAGACACCTTTAGAGAGGGTGACTCCATCACCTGCAGGTATACTACCGTACCAGGAGTCGTCCATTCTAAATACTCTTAGAATGCTGTCTAAGTACCCTTAATTGGGAAACCACCCAAATCTAGATCTAAAACCATAGATCTAGTAACCAGTATGTCTGATATAATGTCCAAGTCCCATGTGGAGAAACCACTGTGTGACGACCAAAGTATAACCGATCGTAGTATAGGAATATCACTTCCTACTCCTATGTATGTCATCCAAATACCATGACATCACACCCTACTGCTTTCTCAACAGATCCATCCCCTATTCTGATGAAGTCAAGCCTATGACTGTCACATCAGAAATTGATGATCTATCTCCGCTACATCTGCTTTAGTCTATAAATAGACATAAGCCACTTGTCCGCCAATGCTTCCGCTGCTCCCACTGACCACGACAACCCTCTGGCAGAGTCATATAGACGTACACTTCTAAAGCTAGTTTAGAACGACGCTATACTCATCCTCCTGCCAGGTCTCACGGTCTGGAACAACAGCAATGGCAAGTCTGGGTAAACAAGAACTTCCCTGTCACCGTCCTTGAGGCTATCGGAGTACCTCTCGGGTGCCTGAAGTTACCCATCTTATCTGCGGAGTGGCCAATGGAATGTCAAGCCAGATTGAATCTTTTAGGTTCCTATCAAATCTTCAGCAATCGTTTGTGGTTCTAGAATCACTTCCAGTTCTACCATACTCCCACTACTGTTTTGAAAAAAAATCCATTTTTATTAAAACTGTGGCGAGTTTAGAACAATATCACTATTGATCTTCCAGATGGTAGAAAGTCAACCCTCGTCATAGTCTGGGTCAACCCACAAACAGCCATTACAGAAACGTGTCTTGAGTTGTCCAGTGTCTGGTTTTAATCATAAACCGGACAACTCCCCGTACCTTAACATCGTTAAGATACGAACTGTTCTATATCCAATATAGGACCAGAGGCACTGATTTAATTGAACCAGATTCAAATCATGCAACTGTCTCCAGCGCATGTCAACTAAATGGAAGGAGGCCGATCAGCGTTACTCAACTTAGGAATGCTTCCAATTATGAGTAACCTGAAAGAGAAGCAAGTTCTCTTAACCATTACTATAAACTGAATACCATACACAAGTATCTACATCTTCGATCACTTTGAAGAATCCCGATACTTGCAATACCTGGTTCTCTACTTTATTCAAATACCTATAACTTCTCAAAATTCGAACCCTGTGTTTCCACGAAACACCTGTCTAAAAACTAGAGAAGTCATAAGTAAACCGAATATAGTACGAGGACCAACCCCTCTGTCCTGATGGACCCTGGACAACATACAATACTCTGTATAAGTCCTTTGAGTCTGATCAGTCATTCACTGTGTGTCGTAGGTTGAAAATTGTACTTATGGTTAAGAAGAATTACACCGCTGTTTAATGCTCCTTACCTAACCATCCACTGATATAAGTAAATGTCACAGACATAATTTCAAAAAGATATGTCTCACTCTATAAAAATAGACGTACAGATATATCAATTTGAAATTGGTGCATAACAGCGGATATTCAAAACCAAATATTTGCCGACCGGCAAACAACCCAGGTGACTTCCTCAAATATCACCGATTACAACGAATCCCGACATAATGAGGATGATCACCCAATTCCCAATAACTTACTCCCACTCAACATCTGTAAAACCATACAGATGTGAGAATCATACCTGGTAAATACATACCCTGGAGTAAGGACTAATTGGGAAATCAGTTTTCATTTAACAGTACACAGTGAAACTGAAACATTGAAATGTTTCGATGGGGTATCCTGGTATTCCTAGTAATGCCTCTTCCATTATCCAGATTCACAACTGTAACCGTATAATTCTTTGCCACCTCTCCAAATCCCTTTATATGTCTTTAGTCATTACCTTCTGCACACCCCTTTAGGCCAAATGGTTTTCTTCCTTCCCTACCGTTCGGCACCAGCCTATGGTTTGGAAGAAGACTATCCAATAAGCATAATGGGTGTACTGTCCTAATCCTAGAAGCACTCGCAATGCGAGAGAAGGTGAAGATAAAAGACACCTGAATAAACCTTATTCCTATTTCTTCTGAACCAGAATCCATCCCCGAACTAGAACAAGTTCCTTTCGAGTTCGTATATAACCATACGATGGAGTATCCAATAAACTGTGGATCTTCGTAGTGATACGGAGTGTTCTGGAGAAATACAAAGGTGATGTGGGAGTGGTAATGAAATACTTGGTTTGGTCGTGAATATCAGTCGCAATTTACTTTGCCCTCTTACTAATCCCTTGCTTTGTCTTAACTTAATACCTTCTGTACACCATCGTTATGCTAATTGGTTTTCTTCATTCCCCACCATTCGGCACCAGCCTAAGGTTTGGAAGAAGACTATCCAATTTGCGTAATAGGTGTACTATCTCCTAAACCAAGGAGTACTCGCAACCTGAGAGAAGGTAAAAGGAAAAGACAACTGAATAGTCCTATCCGTTTTCTCCAGAACCAGAAACCATCCTCGAATAAATTCTTTCGAGTTCGTATATAACCATACGATGGTTTTGTCCAATGGAAGTAGACGTTCGTAGTAATACGGGGTGTCCTGGAGAAAAGGGTAAAAGTAGGAGTGGCAATGAGGTATGAAACTCTGACAATCCAAAAGCCAGTGTTTAAGAAGGTTCGGTTAATTTGGTCTCTGAGTCATAGTCTTAGGGTCGGGTCAATGGTCGCAGCCGAAGAGAGAGAGAAAAGAAACACTCAGCGTGCACTCTAACCTAGATCAGAATGGTTACCAATTTATCTAATCTGGAAACCTCCCACTGTACCGTCAAATTCTCCTCCAAACCATAAAGAAGAATTAGTCGGGGTCACCCGAGGAGTAAACCAACTCATCAGTGGGAATCGGGATCCAACTATCATCGCATGATAACGTGACGAAATCCGCTCACGTCATCACACTCCAGAAGGTATGCGCATATCTGGCAAGTTTCAGTTCTTTTGAAACTCCCGATATGATTTTTTTCCCATGCTCTTATGACCTTGACTAAGGCCAACAAATCATAAGTCACATGTCAAGTTCTACCCGTCATTGTCCAGGTTGATTTGAACCCACCCGTACAAGCCCTTGACTAGGGCCAACAAGGCTATACGACTGTCCCAAACCAACGCATCTATCTATGCTACATATGAACACCCAACAGCTACCAAACACTGTGCCTTGACTATGGCCAACAAACACAGCTTGAATACTATTGACTATCCATATGAAACGACGGAGGGCTACGAATGGTTTCTGGCGAAAACCTTTAACGTAATGAACTTGATATCATTGAAGGAATGGATAGCTTTTAAAAAATATAGTGACGAAAACCTTTGCTAAAGAGGTCACTCCCGGTGAAGAGATCTCGGCTCTTTCCCCGTAGAATGAGGTGCAGGATATTCCAACTGAATATCACGGTGCAAAGCAAAAGTAATCGGCTATAGTGAAGTCATTGCCCTGACGCAAACTTTTGTCCAAGGGGTCACTCCCGGTGAAGGGATCTCGGCCCTTGCCTCGTCGACTGAGGAGCAGGATATTCCAACTGAATACCACGATGCAAAACAAAAGTGAACGTCTTTGTAATAACAGCTTTTTGAAAAGTGTTCCAACAACATCAGATTAGGTTTGTTTTAACTTGCATTGATCCGAATCAACGCAGTCCCATCAATTGATCACACCACAAAGAACGAAAATATACTGATGTACGTATATGCCATCCGCATTCGCCACTGGGTCCTGTCATTACCCGTTAGGTTAGCTAACTAACGACAGAGCGGGGACTGGACTAGCGCGGATGCAAAACATATACAACATCTACTAATATATATACCAATATATTATGTTTCGCTCAAGGCGTGATAAAAAATGTAACATCATAGAAATGTACAGCATCACATAATAAAACTGATATCTGGGATCCCCGGGTTTCACAGAGCCACTACTGAAACCCGACGTTCCCCTGGTCGTATGGATAGCCTGTGCAATGAAAACCTAGACCCCTACGGGCGCGGCAAGTTACCCGCCAAAACCTGAAGCGAGGCAGCCCCCTTCAGCAACGTGAATGGACCACCCAGCACTTCACGGAATCCGGTAACTTGGGCACCCCTCCTGGGTCAACCTGTACCCCCTACGAGTGCGGCAAATAGCCCTCCAATTCTAGAGTGAAGCCCCCTCCGTCTCAATGCCATGAGATGCGGGCCCGTTGCTCTCTAGAACCCGGTTATCCGTGCACCCCTCCGCGGGGTAATCCTAGTACAGAAAGTAAAATATACATACAACGGGTACATCGACCGCAACCTGGCCGTGCCCCAAAATAATAATACAAACAGGCAGTGACGGCAGTCCACATGTCGGTCGCTCGTCCCGTAATATCAAATGTACATAATACAACAAAACTGTACTACCACTGCAACCAGGCTATCCCCCACGACCAATCCGCAACATCACAGCAAAACACAGAACATCAACGTGAAAGTCACGTTCGCAAATCCGTCTAACCGGGCTATAGCAGTTAGACAGGATTTACCGATCAAGTGACATTCACGGTCGCAGATATAATGTAAATACTGTGAACCAATGTGTTTAAAATATCCGATCGATCAAATTTTACCAAGTGGGCCCCTAAGTACTACTGTAGCACATCAAGAAATTTTGGGCCAAAAATTAATATTCCAAAACCCCTATTTTCAACCCAGAAAGCAACTGCAGAAATTTGATGCAGTGATCTCAACATAGTGCGGCGGAACCGCGGCCCAAAGATGTGTTTGGCCGCGGTTCCGCGCTCCCACTGTGGATTCACTGTATCGAATTTCTACAGTGTTCTTAGAATTTCCAGTACATCACTTTTCTACAACCTGAAAAAATTTTCGAGCAAGAAAAAATTCAACAGAAAACTGATGTATGTGAAAACGCGGGTTTTTGGAATTTTGTTCGATCGGAAATGTAAAACACATTAGACTAAGCTAGACTATGTTAATGGCGAGGCTCTGATACCACTGTAAGTGCACGGCGGCGCCCCGGCTGTCAATCCGACGCCAAAATGCGGAAGCGAAAAACTTTAATTTTGCAAACTAGCAAACCGGCACCACCGCGCACTAAACACCCGGATCGAACCATTAACTAGTCCTAGCTAACTACAAGATGGGGAATAGAGATATACCGACTGATCCGAGTCCTCCGGTCTTCTCGTCGTCGTCCCGATCTCCCGCGGAATGTCCTGTCTCCACCTCGTCGCCGGAAGTGCACCACATCGCCTACATCTTTTACTGGCTCCCACCTCTATGCCGAGGCAACTCGGGCACGAAGCTGGCAAGTCGACGTGCCCAAAGTTTGCTGTAGAATGTGTAGTGAGCTATTGTGTCTCTAAGGGTTTTAGGAGTTGCCATTGGTGGAGGAAATGAACTGAGCTTTTGGAGGAGGAGCTAAAATGATTTTTCCCTAGCAAAATGAGCAAGAATCCCCTCCCACCAAATTGGGACAGCCCCCTTTTGGAAGTGGCCGGCCATTGCAATGGAATGGAGAGAATGAGAGTGAGTGAGGGAGTCTATCAATCAAAAGAAAATGAGAGTCTCTCATAATCCAAGAGAGAGAAAAAGCTATCATGCAAAGAAATGATCACTATGAAAGTCCAACACTCAAACAACAATCATCACTTCCAAAAGTCATGCCATCATGAAGATAGAAGTCAAGCAAGGTCAATGGATGGTGCACCATCATGATACAATAAAAATGCAAAGACCCCCTCCACAAAAACTTATTTGCACAAATGCAAATAAGCCCTCCTCCACCAATCTTCGGCCAATGAACGATACAAAGGAAATTGGCCGAAACGGAAAGCAAAGTGGCAACTCCAGAAAACTAGTCCCGTAATAAATTACAGGAAAAACCCCGATACTATGTATACACACCCGCATTTGTATTCCAACCAAAATATAAATGCAATGAGACAAAGTCTACACTGTACAGTACTAGGATCCGGCTTAAACCAAAGCCGGCTCGTAATATCCGTTCGATCCTGATCCGTGCAATACCGCACGTATCTAATCGAACCCTGCCATATATCCACACGGCCTCTAGTACTAACTGTCCGATACTGATCCGTGCAATACCGAACGTATCTGATCGGACCTTGCCATATCTCCATACGGCCTCTACAGCTTTTCGCCCGAAAACTTGAGCAACTGAATGTGGGGGACTCTAAAGACTCGTCAACACCTTGGTTGTGGATTTAACCACTAGCACGTCAGAGGTATAAGCCAATACGTAACGGGCTACCAGGTATTGACCAAAAGGGACGTCGATGAGCGAACTCATCCTGATACCCTACTGAGCCTGTCAGTGACAATATCCGTACAGTCCGGTCCGTTCGTCTATAAGCATCGCATGGCGGGCCTAGGGGGTTGGTAAAGTCAGACCCCCAAAAGCGGTACAAGTCGTGTCGGAGTGTAGCCCAGAACACCCTGAGATACTACTGGAATACCTACCAATAAATCTCCTGCCTCGGCCGAGGGCTTCGTGTAATGGCTCTCCTAGACACAGCGTGACCTCACCCCCAATACCGGGAGAGACGAACCCTTGAAGATACGCTCACTGCCTCCATATGGCTCGGGACTGTATCCAACTAAAACCTGTTTGCACGTCTCCTTTGAGCGTGGTAGGGTAGTAATCAAAGTACAGTGGGAACTCACATGAGACAAATGACGATCATCAGGTCGATGAACTAACCTGTACACAAGTCACCTGAGAACTGCTATCTGACGTCTGGTATAAGACCAACTAGCATGTTCCCGGCGAGTCCTGTCCGGTGTACTCATAACCCAATGAGCACCTGTATACATCTTAGGTGAACCAACTGACACCAATGGCTTGTGAGACCGGCCACCGCCCCTCGTCGGGGTCTCGACTGTATACACTAGTCTACTCTGGAGTATCGATGCCCTGTCTTGAAACTCCCATGACTAGGGACCTTTTAAAGATGTGCTTATAGACCCCAGCTCCCACTTATATGATCGCCCTCATACTGCTGGTGGTCAAGCAAGAATCCTAGGGGCTCTATCAACGTGTAATAGCGACCTGTCAGGTCACTAAAGCAGTACACGATGATAAAGATAAACCAGATAGCATACTATCATCTCGAGTAAGACTGTCCTACCGGGATAGGTCCTCCCTCAATCATTGCAATCACGTGCCTGTGATCCAATAATTGACTCTGAGGGCACTATCTCCAACATGATGAAGGGGGCTGCCTCGCTTCTGGTTTTGGCGGGTAACTTGCCGCACTTATAGGGTTCTAGGTTTTCATTGCACAGGCTATCCACACGACCTGAGGAACGTCGGGTTTCAGTTGCGGCTCAAAAGAAACCCGGGGCTCTCAGATTATCTGTATTGTTCTGTGATGCTTATTACTTTTCTGTGATGTTGCATTTATCACGCCTGGAGCGATTATTGTATATTGTTATATATATACTAGTAGATGTTGTATATGTTTTACACCCGCGCTAGTCCAGTCCCCGCTCTGTCTTTAGTTAAGTAACCTAACGGGTGATGACGCGACCCAGTGGCGAATGTTGATGGCATATACGTACATCATATTTTCGTTCTTTATGCTGTGATTAATTGATGGGACTGCATTGATTCTGATCAATGTAAGGAAAACAGACATATTCGATATTGTTGGAACAATTTTATAAACCTGTTATTGCAACTACGTTCTCTTTTGTTTTGCACAGTGGTATTCGGTTATGAATATCCAGTACCTCATTCGACGAGGCAAGGGCCAAGATCCCTTCATCGGGAGTGACCCCTTGGGCAGAGGTTTGCGTCGGGGTAATAACTTCACTATAGTCGATTACCTTTTGCTTTGCATCGCGGTATTCCGTTATGAATATCCAGCACCTCATTCTACGGGGAAAGTGCCAAGATCCCTTCACCGGGAGTGACCTCTTTAGCAATGGTTTTCGCCACTATATATTTATAAAAAGCCATCTGATTCCTTCAACGATATCAAGTTCATTACGTTAAAGGTTTTTTACAAAAAACCAATCGTAGCCTCCGTCATTTTAGACAGGTAGCACATAGTATTCATGCTATATATGTTGGCCTTCGTCAAGGCATAGTGTATGGTAGCTATTTGTTACTTTTCTGTTGCATAAATAGATGCGTTGGTTTGGGACAGTCGTACTATTATTTTGACCTTCATCAAGGGTATGTATCGGTGGGTTCAAATTTACCTGGATAATGACAGGTAGAACTTGACATGTGACTTATGATATGTTGGCCTTCGTCAAGGTCATAAGAGCATGGGGTAGAAATCACATCGGGAGTTTCTAAAGAAACTGAAACTTGCCAGGCATGCGCATACCTTCTAGAGTGTGATAACTTGAGTGGATTCCATCAGGTTATAATGCGATGATAGTTGGATCCCGATTCCCACTGTTGATTATATTTACTCCTCGGGTGATCCCGACTAATTCTTCTTTCGGGTTTGGAGAAGAATTTGAGGATACAGTGGGAGACATCCTGATTAGATAAAATGATTGACCTTCTGATCTAGGTTAGAGTGCACGCTGAGTGTTTATTTTCTCTCTCTCTCGTTGTCAATGACCATGGCCCGACCCTAGACTATAACTCAGTGACCAACTTAACCGAACTTTCTTAAAACACTTGCTTTTGGAATGTCTGAGTTGCATACTTCATTGCCACTCCTACTTTTACCCTTTCTTTTTCTCCGGAACAATCTGTATCACTATGAAGATCCCATTTTTATTGGATATGACCATCGTATAGTTATATACGAAGTCGAAGAAACTTTTTTCAGATTCGGGGTGGTTTCTGGTTTTGGTGAAAATGAATAGGACTATTCAGTTGTCTTTTCCTTTTACCTTCTCTTAGGTTGTGAGGGCTCCTCGGATTAGGAGACAGTACACCTATTGCGCTTATTGGATAGTCTTCTTCCAAACCATAGGCACCTAAAGGAGGGGAAGGAAGAAAACCAATTAGCCTAAGTGAGGTGTACAGAAGGTAATAAGTAAAGACAAATAAAGGGATCGGAAAGAGGGCAAAGTAAATTGCGACTGCTATCATTCACGACCAGACTACGTATTTCATCGCCACTCCTACTTCACCTTTGTATTTCTCCAGAACACCCCGTATCACTACGAAGATCCACAGTTATTGGATAATCCATCATATGGTTATATACGAACTCGAGAGAACTTGTTCCAGTTTGAGGATGGATTCTGGTTCAGGAAAAATAGAATAAGGATTATTCGATTGTCTTTTATCTTTACTTTCTCTCTGGTTGCGATTAATTCTAGGATTATGAGGGTACACCTATTACGTCTATTGGATAGTCTTCTTCCAAACCATAGGCTGGTGCCGAATGGTAGGGAAGGAAGAAAACCATTTAACCTAAAGAAGGTGTACAGAAGATAATGAGTAAAGACAAATAAAGGGATTTTGAGAGATGGCAAGGAAATATACGGTTATAGTCATGAATCTGGATAGTGCAAGAGGCATTACTAGGAATACCCGGATACCCCCTTCGAAACATTTTCATATTTCAGATTCACTATGTGTTGTTAATCGAAAACTGATTTCCCAATTAGATCTTTACTCCTCGGTATGTATTTACCAGGTTTGATTCTCACATCTGTATAGTTTTACAGATGATGAGTGGGAGTAAGTTATTGGGAATTAGGTGATCATCCTCATTATATCGGAATTCGTTGTAATTGGTGATATTTGAGGAAATCGCCTGGGTTTTTGCCGGACGGCAAATATTTGGTTTTGAATATCCGTTGTTATGCGCCAATAACTGATATATTTGTACATTTATTTTATAAAGTGAGATATAACTTTTTGAAATTTTGTCCATGACATTTACCTATATCAGTTGATGGTTAGGTAAGGAGTATTAAACAGCGGTGTAATTCTTCTTAACCATAGTACAGTTTTCAGCTTACGACGCACAGGGTTTGAATTATTCAACTCAGAGGACATATACAAAGTATTTTATGGTGTCCAGTGTCCATAAAGACAAAGGGGTTGGTTCTCGTACTATATTTTGTTTACTTGTGACTTCTCAAGTTTTAGACAAGTGTTTCGTAGAAATACGAGGTCCAAGTTTGAGAAGTTATAGGTACAAGAATAAAGTAGAGAACCATGTGCTGCAAGTATCAGGATTCTTCAAGGTGATCGAAGATGTAGATACTTGTGTTTGGTATTCAGTTGATAGTAATGGTTGTGAGAAACTTGTTTCTCATTCAGGTTCCTCATATCTGGATGCACTCCTAAGTTGAGTAATGTTGACCGGACTCTCTCCATTTAGTTGATATGCACTGCAGACATCTGCATGATTTGAATCTGGTTCCAATTAAATCAGTGTCTCTGTTTCTATATTGTATATAGAATGGCTCATATCTTAACGATGTTAAGGTATATGGAGTTGTCCGGTTTATGCTTAAAACCATACTCTGGATAACTCAAGGCACGTTTCAGAAATGGCAGTTTGTAGGTTTTCCCAAGCTATGACGAGGGTTAACTTTCTATCATCTGGAAAATCAATAGAAATATTGTTCTTGACTCGCCACAGTTTCAGTAAAACAGACTTTTTCAGAAAATAGTAATGGGAGTATGGTAGAACTGGAAGAGATTCCAGAACCACAAACGATCATTGAAAATTTAATAGGACCAAAAGATTCAATCCGGTTTGACATTCCATTATCCACTCCGCAGATATAGTGGGTAACCTCAGGCGTCCGAGAGGTACTTCAGTATCCTCAAAGACGGTGGCAGGGAGGTTCTTGTTTCCCCAGACATGACACTACTGTTGTTCCAGACTATGAGACCCGGCAGGAGGATTAGTATAGCGTCATTCTAAACTAGCTTTAGAAGTGCACGTTTATATAACTCTGCCAGAGGATTGTTGTAGTCGGTGGGAGCGCCGGAAGTATAGTGGACAAGTAGCTTATGTGTATTTATAGACTGAAGCAGATATAGCAGAGATAGATCATCTATTTTTGATGTGACAGTCATAGGCTTTGACTTCATCAGAATAGAAGATGAATTTATTAAGAAGGTTGTAGGGTGTGATGTCCTGGTATTTGGATAACATACACTTTATAGGAAGTAAAATTCCTATCATACAATCGGTTATACTGTGGTTGTCACACAATGGTTTCTCTACATAGGATATGGATATTATATTTAACATTCTGGTAACTAGATCTATGGTTTTAGATCTAGATTTGGGTAGTGTCCCAATCTGGGTACTTAAAAGTATTCTAAAATTATTTTAGAATGAATGGCTACTGGCATGGTGGTGTACCTTCAGGTGAAGAAGTCACCCACTCTAAAGGTGTCTTACAGACTAAAGGGGAGAGGGATGTGCATGATTGGCATATCACTTGGTTAGGCAATCGAGTCAATCATGAGATGTCAAGTACCACACCAGATGTTGTTTTTGCACAAGATGCAATAAGTTTATATATATTAATCCAATCCTGGAGAAACATTCGGAAGAAGTTTATGAACATAAGTGGATGTTCTAGGGATATGATAACGGCAGCCTCCTTCGGGAGACGGTTATCATTCCAGGCTTCCAAGGTGACCTGGATGATAGAGTGACTGTCAGAGTTATAGACTTTCCTCTGTGAGGTGCAGTAGTTTAGACAGATGGTCCAAGCGGATACTGAGGGAGGCATGGTACAGAATACTCATTAAATTCAGTTGACGATACAATCTAAGATGTAAAATGGATTTGGAGTTCATTTGTGAATTGGGCCCCATCAGATATCTAGACATATTCTAAGACAGGTATTACTCATTTCGGGAGATGGCCTTCTCCGTGAACTTGAGATTAAAGGGAGACATAAAGAGAAACATCAGAGTGGATCCACTCACTGAGGCTATTTATCAAACGCAATAGTTTCACAAACGAGCTTTGTGAAACTGATTAGTAGAGGAGTTGGGTGTTCGGTATCATACAGGCTGTGAGTATGCGACATTGCAATAATTAGCCTTGAGTGCAAGTGGGATATTGTTGGTTATAGTGCCCTCAAGTCAATTATTGCATCACAGGCACGTGATTGCAATGATTGAGGGAGGACCTATACCGGTAGAACAGTCTTACTCGAGATGATAGTATGCTATCTTGTTTGTCTTTATCATCATGTACATGCTTCAGGTGACATTACAGATCAATATTACATGTTGATAGAGCCCATAGGATTCTTGCTTGACTACCAGCAGTATGATGGTGATTATATACGTGAGAGTTGGGTGGTCTATAAGCACATCCTTAAAGTGTCCCTAGTCGTGGGAGTTTCGAGACTGGGCATTGATACTCCGAGAGTAGACTAGTGTATACGGATCGAGACCCCGACGAGGGGCGATGGAAGGTCTCACAAGACATTGTTGTCAGTTGGTTCACCTAAGATAGTATACATGTGCTCATTGGGCTATGAGTACATCGGACAGACTCGCAGGGGTACTGTTAGTTGGTATTATGCCTATCGTCAGGTAGCAGTTCCCAGATGACATGAGTACAGCTTAGTCCGTTGAATTGACACTGCTACTTCACCTCAATTGTGTTCCCACTGTTCTTTGATTGCAACCTTACCATGGCTCAAGGGAGTCGTGCAAACAGGTAGTAGTTGGGTGCAGTCCCGAAGCACTTGGAGGCAGTGGCGGTTAGATAGGATTCGTCTCTCCCGGTAATAGGGGTTGATATCGCGCTGTGTTTAGGAGAGCCATTACACAAAGTCCTTGGCCAAGGCAAGTGAGATTTACTGATAGGTATTCCAGTAGTTTCTCAAGGTGATCTGGGCTACACTCCGACATGACCTATACCGCTATTGGGGGTCTAACGTTTACCATCCCTCTAGGCCCGATATGCGATACTCATAGACGAACAGACCGGACTGTACGGAGATTGTCACAGATAGGCTCGGTAGGGTTTCAGGATGAGTTCGCTGTTCGGCCTCCTTTTCGCTCAATACCTGGGTAGCCGTTACGTATAGCTAGTGCCACTGACGTGCTTGTGGTTAAACCCACTGCCAGCATATTGACGAGTCTTTAGAGTTCCACACAAATGGTTTTCCCTAGTTCGGGCGAAACGTTATAGAGGCCGTATGGTTTTATGGCAGGGTTCGATCATATACATGCACTTGTGCACGGGTCATGATCTGACGGATCATACTAGTGGGCTTTGGTTTAAGCCGGATTCTAGTATTAGATTGTTGGATTACTTTCATCTCGTAGTATTTGTATTCAGTCGGAATACGGATGCGGGTATGTATATACGGATGAGGGGTATTCTTTTAATTCGTTACAAGATTACTTTAGTTGATGCCATTTATTTTTCTTAATTTAAACTTTTGGTTTAATATTTAATTATGTGGAAATTGTGAGTGCAAGTTTTAACCAAGGGCATTGAATGTGGAATGTGCTATTTTGGTGACTCATCGTGTGATTTTTTGTGTCATGTCCATTTTCTTTATTGATTTTGGGTGTGGGATATTTTGTAGAGCAAGAGGGGGCAGCCATATATGGCTAAGGGTTGGTCTTGAGTTTTGGAGAGAGCTCACACAAAAGATCTCACACAATAGCAATGCCATTTTTCTTCATTAGAAAAACTTAAGCTCACAACTTCTTCCTCCAATGGCTCCTTCTTCAGCCTCCACTCTATCCCTCTCATGTGTTGAGAATCCTAGAGTGTATTGAGACAAAGTAATCACACACTATCTCTACTTCATCTTGAGCACCTAGGTTAGCAAACTAGTTGTTCGAGTTGTTTCGATTTGAAGCGGAAGCCCTTATAAAGGGCCCTCGTCATGGATCTTCTTCGACGAAGGGAGACCGGAGAGCGAACTACATCGGGGCAGCCGTGAGGAGCTTGGGAAGAGATTGAAGACCGAAGGACACGGATCGATCGGTATAATCTCTTTAAACCATTTCACAGTGTACTAGTATACGGTTAATGGCACGATCCGGGTTTTAGGGTTACGTTAGTGCCAGTTTCAAAAGTTTTTGTTCCACGTTTGTCCTCGGATTGACGGCCGGGGTGCTGCCATAGCCTTACAGTTAATCCCACAACCATTGGTGTGTGACATCAAAGATTGTACAGAGATGCTCATTAGAGAATGGGTACACCGAACAGGACTCACCGAGAACACCTAGTTGGTATTGTACTTATCGTCAGATAGCAGTTCTCAGGTGACACTGGTATAGATTAGTTTGTAAATCCGAGATCGTCATAGATTCTTGTGTGGCTCCTACTGTGCTTTGATTTTCTCCCTACCACGGCTCAAAGGAGTCATGCAAATAGGTGGATTTTGGGTACAGTCCTGAGTCACATGGAGGCAGTGAGCGATAGGAGGGGTTTCATCTTTCCCGGTATTGGGAGTTGATGTTGCGCTATGCTCGATTGGCTATAACTGGAAATCCCTGGCCAGGGCCGCTGATGAGATTTATTGGTAAGTGTTATCAGTAGTTTCTCGAACCGTTATGAGCCATACATCGGAATGACTTATCAAGTTACTGGGGTCTGACGTTACCATCCCTAGACTCGATATGCGACATATCAGACTAAGAGAACGGACTGTACGGTAGTGTTACTTATAGGCTTCATAGGAATTTGGACAAGCTTGCTTGTTGATCTTCTAATCGCTCAATACCTGGGTAGCCGTTACGTCTTGCTAGTACTGCTGACAGCTTATGGGTGACTGATGTGATCATCACCTACTGCTGGCGTATTAACGAGTCTTTAGAGTCCCACACAGAAGTTTTCTGGTTCAAGCGAAATGAAGTAGGGCACATATGCTGATATGTGTGGGGGGCCTGATTGAATATGGATATGTAATACCGTATTCTAATCTAGCGGTTATTTGTTATCAATTAGGTTATATGTGATATAACCAGATTATCGAATCAAGTGTTGATTTGATAATGTGATATACAGATAAATGATATTAGTCGGTCATATGTGATATAACCAGATTATTAAATCTTGTGTTGATTTAATAATTTGATATATATTTATATTTGATATAATTATATATTAACTAATATTATTAGCTCACTAATTATGTTTCTTAATATATATTAATATATATATATATATTCGATATGTGTGTGTGTGTGTGTGTATTATATGAAACATGGAATTGATTTTCTATTTTGAGAAATAGAAAAATGAGGTATAAAATGTAGAGATATTTTGAGTATGGTGTGAAGCATGGGATTTATCATTTTATATTAGTCTTGACCCACTATTCAACCATGGTTGCAATTTCTTATTGCAAATAATTCCATGCTTGAATAAGTGAGCTCAAGTGAGTGCCATTCTTCACATTCATTCTACACTTAGCTATTTTCTTGAGCTCCTTGCTCTTTATCCATATCAATTTTTCCTCACCTCATATCCAAAATCAAAACCCTCACATGTGATATGAATCATTGAGCTGGTGAGAACTCTAGTGAGCTTTCATAACCCCTACTTCACCATCCCACATTAGATTAGCACTTTGATGTGGTGTGTTGTCTTCACTAATGAGATTTTAGTGAAGAGGTACCTTGAGCTAGTGGACTTCGGGTGGATCATTTTCGGCACGAAGATCACGGAGGAGGCTCATTCTAACCTCAAGAGGAGCCTTGTGGACTCGTAGAGACTATAACCCAGAGCTAGAGAAGAGAAGGACACAGTCTACAAATCTTGTAGCCCCTTTCTTTTAGTGTAAAGTTTAGATATCTAGCTTAAACCCTAATCATCTAGTTAAAGAACTTGGTTTGTGTAGATTAGCACCCCGAAAATTTTTAATACGACATGCTTGATGCTAGTAAATTCCAGTGGTGGTGCTAACATACACTTTCACATAGTCTCGTGCCCTCCGTCTGTTGAGAGTGTTATCATATGATAGATACGAATTTCTCTTCCCTTTTTGTGGTTGAGTTGGTCCTATCTTGATGGTATAGGTGCTTTTTGGCTCGTGCTTTTGCGCCGAGTTACCCTCTAGCAGTCATATAACGTAAACCTGCCTTATTGATATTGGTATTCTACCCAGTCTTTGAAAGTAATGCAGTCTTCAAGGGGATGACCTATTCCTCAGTGGTAGGAGCAAAAATCCGGATGATGGACCTCGTTTATTTGTTCGTGGTGCCGAGACTCTGGAAGTATCATCATTTGATGCTTCATGAAAAGGTTTATTTTCCTTGTCTTGTCTTGAGGGAAAGCGTATTCCCGACCCATCTTCTTTATAAAAGACAGGCTCCAATCGAGTTTTTCTCGATTGTACGGCATCTTAGATCTGCCTTGTTGTTTTCGAAGGTTTTTTGCGTTCTTTGCCCTGTCTTTGTCTCCATTTCGGGATTTTCCCTTTTCACGAGAACATACAGTGTGCCGGGGATGAAGAGCATTATAGTCTGTCTTCTCCGCAGATTGCCGATTGAGACGTTGCGTCCTGGCCTTTTCATAAATGGCTATTTCGCGGCTATGATTGTCTTGACTCATTTGATAAGCTTCTTTTATTAACTTGTCGATTTTTTTTCGAATGACGGACTTAACGTTCTTAGAGTGGGATTTCGCTCTGTTTCGACGTCATAGCTATTTGGAAGAGCGTTTTCCACTTCACTCGAGCTGTTTATGACGTGGCAACTGTGGATCTGCTCCCGTTTCTTGGAATGAACGTATCCGAACCCGGTTGTCTCCATCTTCCCATTGGGCATCTTTCGCTGAGTCCCAGGAATATCCCATATCTTTTTGTAGAATTAGGCTCGTCGAACAGCTTGTTCGAGGGGTACACCTTGGCATTTTAAGAGCCTTTTTAATCCCTGCGCATAGTTTCTCGGCAGAAGAATTGGTTGAAGCCTGTCGAGTGCAAAATTGGCACCATACCAGACTACTTTTTCTACTTTATTCTCAGTAGATTGGTAGAAGAGGATCGCATTTTCGCCTGGGAGGGACGTAGAAGGTTTTCAGTTCATATACGCTGTATGTATCGAGTGCATCATGTTCCTTATAATGCTGAGGCAAAGCCATTTTGATTTGCAGACTCTGATCTGCTTTGGCGAAAGTTTGTATTGACGGGCGTATGGAGGACACTATGTTGGCCTCATCCTCAGAGTCGCTGCCAAAGACCAGAATAAGAGTAGATGGTCCTGGTTTATTGTTTTCTTTTTCGGTTTGCCCCGAGTATACTATTTCTTCATCTTCCTCGGTATCGCACCCAAAGATCGGGACTATGGCGACAGACTTCTGTTTATTCTCCGACTTACGACACCTTTCCGTGTCCTCAAAGTCTGGTTGGGAGTACCTTGCATCTTCATATTTCTGGACTTCGTTTACCGAGAATGGGTTTAGCTCTCCCGTGACGGTGTACTCCGAACCATCCTTGAAATACTTTATACACTGATGTTACGTAGAAAAGATGACGTTGTACTCATGTAACCAAGGCCTGCCGAGCAAAGCGTTATAGCAAGTCCTGTTGTCAATGACATGAAATTTGATGTCAGTGATGAGAAACCCAAAGCGTAATGTCAGTATTATGGACCCAAGCGTCTGTGACGACTGTGAGTCGAATCCGGAGATGGTAATTTTATCTCGGGCAAGGTGCTGAACATCCATGCAAATTTCCTTCAGCACCCTCACGTTGAGAAGGTTGATGGAGGATCCGTTGTCGGCAACGATTTTCCCTATCTTGATATCGTGGCAGTACCTGGTGACGTAAAACAGGTGATTATGTTCGCATATACCGAGGAGGAGGTCTTCATCGCTGAATGTAATATCAGCCGTGTGGACCTCTGCCAGCTCATCCTTCATCTTCTCTTCTGCGAAGAAAGCTTGGAACTGATCGGAAACTTGTAATTCCTTGATCAGGGAACCTCATGCCCTTTTGGATAGGAGGAGATTATCCAATATGCTCAGTTTCGAGAGTATTTTCCTCAGATGTGCTAGGATGTTGTAATCCACCTTGTTTTTCTTAGACGGATCCCTTGCTACGAGTTCTTTAAGAACTCCATCGTCAAAGGAAATCTCCTCAGGGATTTTCCCTTTCCCCTTGTCCTTTTTGTTCGAACCTTTGTTTGTAGGTCCGAGCTTCTTTTCAGGCAGCGTTCGATTACGCAGCTGAATGTTTTTGCATTTCTTCCCCTCCTCTTCTTTTCCGAAGGGGAAGTCTTCGAAAAGAGGGCTGAGGGGAATTTCGTCCTCAGAATCGCTTCCAAAGGTAAGAACTTGGGGTTTCCCCCCTTCCGAACTTATGATAGTTGCCAGTCATTTCATGTGCGTCTGCCGCACTATTCTGCCATCGACGAGCACGAGCTTCGCGCTTCATCCTCTTGAAGTGTTTTTGATGGGAAATATATCCTTTGAGAGAGAGAAGGCAACCACTTCTTTTGGTGAGGCTATGCTTCATTTTCTTCACTTGATTTCTACTCTTGATTTTCTCCACTTGCTTCATGGTTCATTACACAGTCATTCACTTGGAGAAAAACTTAGCCACTTTCTTTAGTTGCTCATGCCACATGTTTCCTCACTTCCTTCTTCATCTTCTATGGTTGCTCATTGAGCACATGTGATGAGAGAAAATTATAGTGACACATTCCTACACCTCCACTCTCCATTTCTAGCAACCTTGGAGCATCGGTTGCCTCGCTCGACATGGTTGAAGCTTGCGCCATTTCTCTTAAGTGGATCATCGTAGATGGAGGAAGACCGCCAACCAAACTCGATCAAGGAGCCACTAGGAGCTTGGGGATGATGGTTGAAGACCGAAAGACATGGATCAACTTGGTATAACCATTCTAACTTCTTTATAAAGCTTGCTAGTTTAGGGTTTAAGGTAGATTCGGGCATCGGGTAATCGTAGCGCCAGTTTAGTAAATTTTTGTTCCGCATTTGGCCACGGTTTGATGGCTGGGGCACTGCCGTAACCCAACATGGTGTCAGAGCCGCATTTTAACCCTTTGCTAGCTTGTTTAGACAATGTTAAAGTATCGAAATCGAAACAAACCCGAAATGATATCCTGCAGATTCCAGTCTCTGTCGATTTTCAAAGTCTTAAAAAAATTATTTTAGCAACTGCAGAAAACTTCTTGATTGAGCAATAGAACATACCCCAAATACGAACCCATTTCACCCGTTTTGACCCGAGCACATGCTTAGAAAAACAGAGGAGGCCGTCCACAGTGAGGAATTTAGGCTTCGTATTTTGGGTGTTGTCTGGTCTCTGGAATATTGTGTAGGGTCACTAGGCACACTCACAAGGTTCTACAAGGCATCATCCATGCCCGATTTAAAATTTAGACGTGCCGAACAACCTTAACCAAGATCTTTAAATTAGAGATTAGGCGAAACAAAGTATGTTAAACACTTTAACGTCTAAGAGTTTGGGATTACAACCTTTGTAATCCAGTCCTTCGCTATATAAGCTCCGTGTTGAGGTCCCTTCACTGCGATCATCATGTACCCGGACTCTAGAGAGGCTCCACGAAGAGAATGATGCATACTTGCTTCCGATCTTCGATAACAAAGATGATCTACCTTGAAGTTTTTTTAACACAAGCTCTCACTCACAAATGAAGTGAACACCCTAATCTAAATGGCTAGGATAGATTAGGATGATGAAGTAGGATTTTAGCTCTCATTTGTTTTCTATTTCTCACTCAAAATCATCACTAATGAAAAAGCTAGTAAGCTTTTCCATTGAAAAAGAGAAGGAAGAAGAAGAACCATTTCTTTTGTGATGAATAATGAATTGTAGTGAGGTTAGAAATGCAGCCATGGGTTAAGTATGATAACTTAACCCATGTAGAGAATGAACCATGGTGAAGGGTTGGGTTGGGTTAACAAATATCATAACAAAATATCTGTAGAAAATATCTTTGCAAAAACAAAACAAAAAGTTTCTAGAAGTTTCTAGAAAAATTAAACCAAATCAAATCTTAATCATGTTTAATCTCCACTAATCACGTTGCATTAATAAGCCTAACATGTTACAATATTATATATCACATATACAATATTTATTGTAACAAAATAAAATAATACAATTAAGATATATCGCATATATATCAATGTATTACCCGAGTGAGAAAAAGAATCTTTTAGTGAGCTTATATCAGTTAATGTAATTTAATATATCAAATATATAATTATACATTAAATTATCAAATCAACACTTGATCCGATAATCCGGCTATTTCACAAATAACTGACTAATATAATCTGTATCAGTTCATCAAATCAACACTTGATCCGATGACCCGGCTATATCACATATACCCAGCCGATATCTCATATCGTGAGAATCTAATACGGTATCACATACACGTATTGTTCTTGGTCCCGCACATATCATATATGTGCTCCTACTCGGTTTTTCCCGAGCCAAAAAACCTCTGTGTAGGACTCTAAAGAATCGTCAATACGCCGGCAGTAGGTGATGATCATATCAAACACCCATAAGCTGCAAGCGGTCAACTAAACTTAACAGCCACCCAGGTATTGAGTGATCAAAAGATCAACAAGCAACCCTGTACTTTCTCCCGTGAATCCAATCAGTAACACTCCCGTACTGTCCGGCCTCTTCGTCTAATATGTCGCATATCTCGCCTACGGGTGGTAAAGGTCAGACCCCAGCAGCTTGATAAGTCGTGTCGATATGAGGTCTATAACAGTTTGAAAAACTACTGATAACACTTACCAGTAAATCTCAGCAACCCTATCCAGGGATTTCCAGTTATAGCCAATCGAACACAGCGCAACATCAATTCCCTATACCGGGAGAGACGAAACCCCTCCTATCGCTCATTGCCTCCATATGATTTGGGACTCTACCTAAAAGCCACCTTTTTGCATGCCATCTTGGACGTGGTATGATGGAAAGCAAAGCACAATAGGAATCACACAAGACTCTATGACGATCTCGGGTCTACAGACTAACCTGTACCAGAGTCACTAGAGAACTACCATTTGACGTGAGGTATAATAACATCTGGGAGTTCTCGGCGAGTCCGTCCAGTGTACCCAGTCTCCACTAAGCAACCGTATACCTTCTCTGATGTCAAACACCAATGGATATGGGATCATCCATCGCCCATCATATGGGTCAAGAAGCGCATACACTAGTCTACTCTATAGTATCGATGCCCTGTCTCGGTACTCCCACGACTAGGAACATTTGAAGGATGTACTTGGCGACTACACTGTCCCTACTAGTATGATCTGCATCATAGTCCTGGTAGTCAAGTACTTATCCTAAGGACTTTATCAACATGTGACATAGAGACAATCAGAGTACATGTTAAGATAAAGGGTAACCAGATAGCATACTATCATGTCGAGCAAGAAAGTCTCCCTATATATGTCCAAGCATCCACTACAATATACAACGTATGTACAGTAATGGCCTCTAGGGCATACATATAACTAACAATCTCCCACTTGCACTAGGGCCATCTGTTGTGGTATCGCATACCCAACAATTAGCCGTGGTTGAAGTATCTCATACTCAACCATCCCATAAAAGTCTCTACTGGGAAAAATGCCTTTGTGAGTGGATCCGCGCTGTTGTCCTCTGTGTCTACTCTCCTAACCTCGATCTCCTTGGAGATCAACCATCTCCATGATCAGGTGATACTGCCTAAGAATTATATCTGGATTTCTGATAGGACGGGGGTTCCTTGGCATAAGCCATAACTCCATTGTCACACAATGGTAGGAACGAAGTTCATCTCATGAACTTACATATATCCAGACTGCCTCTTTGGTAGCATCCTTGGTAATGATGTATCTTGCCTTTAATCGTCTAGTAAGTCACGGTATCTAGCTTGGAACTCTTCCAACATACCGTCCCTCCACTGAGGGTAAAGACAAAGCCTGCGACCGACATTCAGTCGTCCTTATCACCCTGGAACCTTTCCAGTGATTCTCCCCAGGATCGTTTGATACCATCTCACTACAACTAGTGAGATTCCTAACATCCAATTAGATCTATCCTATAGATCCATAACCCAGGATTTAGGAGGTATCACCTTGATCCTATATGGAGAATCATTATGATAAGAGGAGATTAACCGAGCGTAGCATAGGAAACTCCTTCCCTATCAAGAGTTTGTCATCTACGTACTCTACGAGGATCACCACCATACTCTCTACTACCTTTTTGTATATACAAGGTTCATCTACCATTTTGATGAAATCAAACTCTTTGACTACCACATCAAAACAGATGTTTCAACTCCGCGATCCCTGATTTATCTCATAAAACATCTTGCACACGTTTCCGCTGCTCCCACTGTCTACGAAGCCCTCTGGCTGTGTACTTATAGACGCTCTCTTTTAAATCATCATTCAGAAAAGCAGTCATGACACCCAACCGCCAGATATCGTAGTCATGGTATGTAGCCGTGGCAAGTAGGATCTGGATGGACTTAAGCATAGCTTTGAAAGTCTCAACTTTTCCATGTACACCAAGTAATCTTCTCAAGATATACTTGCTCCTGATGGGGATTTAACCCTTCAGATAAAGCAACCAAAGTCTATACTTTGTTGGTGTATAAGGATTCCATCTCAGATCGCTAAGAATCTAGCCATTCTTACAGAGTCCTACTCCTGATAGCCAGCTCGAAACTAGTTGGGTCATCATCTCATGATGCAATCCTCGCTCCCACTGTCATAGTGAAACCGAAGTATCTCAGTTGGGTGAGGAACCCTACTAGATCGGCGGAGAGGCTGAGGTTCGTTGGTTACTATTGAATTCTTTGGTTCTACCAAATCATCAGCTGCAGTTTGTAGAGCTGGAACTCTTTCCAGTTCTACCTCATGACCACTAATTTTTTTATAAGAAATTCCCTTTCACAAAGGTGGCATGTTGAGAAACAAAACATCTTTTGTTCCTCGGTTAGGTAGAAGATATTTCCTTGCGAATGCTTGGGATATCCAACAAACTTCCACAGAACTGACTTTGCCTCGAGCTTGTCCGGATTTTGCTTTTAGACATAGGCCGGACAACCCCAAATCTTAACTTACTTAAGATATGGGCTCTTCCCATTCCATATCACATATGAAGTGGTAGGCAACTGATTTGATTGGAATCCTATTCAATAGGTATGCAGTTTCACAAGTGCATAACTCCCAAAAGAAAAATAAGCAACTCAGTAGTACTCATCATAGAGCATACCATATCACATAGGGTGTGATTGCTCCGCCTCGATACACCGACGTGCTGTGCTGTATATGGAGGAGTAATGCTGAGAGAGAATCTCATTCTCCTTTAGAATAGTCCAGGAATTCCGTGTTCAAGTATTCTCCTCTTTGATCACATCAAAGGACATAATACTTATACCCGGTTTTTGGTTCTCTACTTCTAACTTATATTCTGTGATTATCTCAAAAGTTTTGGACTTTTGTTTCAACAGGAACATATGTCTGAATCTTGAGAGATCATCTGTGAATGTAATGAAGTACAAAGAACCGGTCTTAGCATCTGTAAACAGGGGACCTTTATACATCAGCATGTATCAATCCCAAGAGTTTACTAACTCTTTCTCTGTTTCCAATAAACGGAGTTGTGTTCATATTATCTCTGTGACATGACCGGCAAGTTTCACAAGATGTAAATTCAAACTAATTTAAATATGCATCTAAATGTAACTTCAGCTAGTCGGGTCACATTGATATCACCTAGTCTACAATGCCTCAAGAAGGATTCGTTCATTTCTGAACTCTTCCTCTTATGTGTGTTCTGTACGTTAAGAACTGTGGTTTGATTTAGAACGTCTATGCTTTTAAATAACGTGCCTGAACCGATCAACTCTTGATATAGGAAATGTTCAAAACATTATCCAACAATACAAAATTATATCCTTCTTTACTAATAAAGAGACTGATATGATATTGTATATCAGGTTCGGTATCTAATAACATTCGTTCAGAATCAATGTATTCTGGTAATACAGGGTAATAACTACCAACAGACTTGGCTGCAACACTTGCACCGTTTCTATCTCATGAAATTTATCACCCGTTCTTAGTTCTCTACCTATCTGTAGCCCATGTAACAAATTACATTTGCAGGATCCTGATCCGGTATCTTATACCCAGGACGTAAAGGATACTGAGAAACAGTTTTCGGTAATGAACACACCCGAAGAAGATGCATCAGCATACACTTTCTTCGTTTGGGTGGCACGGGTATTCTAGTAATCCCCTATTTCCTACTCTGTCTTATAACAATTATAAGTTTGAGCGGGACCAACGTTCCCTAGCGCAGTATAACAAGCGGGTTCGGTCAATACATCCGTATTATTATCTTGATTAAGGCGTGACATAGTCGCAACCAGAAGAGAGAGAAAAGAAAACACTCATCGTGCGCTTTTACAAGATTAGATTGGTTATCAATTTATCTAATCAGGATGTCTCCCACTGTTTTAGTCAAATCTTTCTTCAAATCCTAAAAGGAAAAACTAGCCGGGATTAATTACACTCTACAAGTTCGCCAATCTTTCAGCCAGGCCAGTGCCGGTACTTTGAGGGAGGTTCCCCGTGCTTTCGCATGGACCCAATTAAAGTTAACCTCGTTTTCCAAGGGGCATAACCCCATTAACACCTTTCTAGACACCTACTTGATTGTGTATTGTAATGTGTAAAACTCTCCCAGGAGTAACTCTTACTCGCAGCGGGTATCGGGATCCAACTATCTCATAGAAGGTATGCAATCTCATTGCAAATTTCAACACTTGAAATTCCCAATAATATTTTACACCTAGCGTGCTATGACCTTGACGCATGCCAAACAACCCATAGTCCGCTAGTCAAGTTCAACCCATACATTTCTTGATTGAATTAAACCCACCCGCACGACCCTTGACGCATGCTAAACAACGCCGTACGAATACCTTAATCCAATCGCATCGTATGCTAGCAGATAAGCACTAGTTAGCTACCGTACACTACGCCTTGATGCATGCCAAACTACCACAGCACGAATACTAAGTAGTACTTATCTGAAATGACGGAGGGCTACGACAGGTTTTTAAGAAAACCCTTTGCGTAATGAACTTGATATCGTTGTAGAATCGAGTGATTTTTAAAAGGAATGTTTTTGAGGCATTTTCTAGTTTTGCTAAAGAGGTCACTCCCGGTGAAGGGATCGTCGGCACTTTCCATATCGAATAAGGTGCAGGATATTTTACAAATACCACTATGCAAAGCAAAAACTATAGAAGCAATCAGAAGACAAACCGAGTATGCAGCATCTGCTAGTTTCGCTAAAGAGGTCACTCCCGGTGAAGGGATCTCGGCTCTTTCCTTATCGAATAAGGTGCTTGATGTTCTACAAGTAACACCGCTATGCAAAGCAAGAACTAGAGCTACCAGTTTTTAAACAGGTTTCTACAACATCTTTAGGTTTCTTTTATTTCATTAATCTCATTAATGAAGTCCTATTTTATTATGCTTCATAAGCATCATATTTGAAACGAAATCTGTATTATAACATATATCTCATATATATAATATAAACATTCATCTCAGGCAGTAATATGATCTCATCACAGAACATTGCAGCAGAAGAACACATATGAAATATTGGATATACTAGGACGTCCGTGTTTTAATACGAGCCTGTATAAAACACGGATTCCACGGTCGCGATGAATAGCCAAACCCACATCCCTAAACCCCTACGAGAGCGGCAAGAAACACTGCCAATTCTAGGGTTAGGAGACCCGGTCTCGACTCATCGAGATGGTCTCCCACTGGACCCTAGAACCCGGTTACTTGTGCTTCCCTCCTTGGGTCTACCTAATGCGGAAAGTAAATAATATACAATGGTGATACCATCCTCAGCCCGGAAGTGCCCCAATAAAAGAATATTACATACAAATGAATTTTACAAGAATGAAAAAGAAAAACTCTCATCTCACATAAAACCCCCGGTTATTCAGAACACGACGATCTAATATAACATACCACAGCAACACATAATATCTCATATCATCAACGTAAGCAAGTATGCGTATCCCGATTGTCGTTGATGTATAGCAACGAAGCCGGCGATACACCACATACTACGCTTATGGTCGCAGAAAAGAAAGTGTAAAACTACAACAGTTGGAATCCGCAACCTCCTTAGATATCTCATGCCTAACCAAATGAATTCCTTAGACATCACATGCCCAACAATTATAAACCCCATATTTTAGTCTCGATCTCGAAAACACTTTTCAATATCAAGTCGGGCAATTCAACAAGATTCCCGACATCCTGATTGAATTCCCGTCGCAAACTTTAGTAGACGGCCGCACCCCCGGATGCCGTCGACAAAGTGCACTAAGGCGGAACACCACTGCCGCGAGCACCAGAACGGATGCTTTTGGCGATGGGGTTCTCCGACAGTCACTTGGTCGGGGCTATGGGGCGTGGCTATCTATTAAGTTTACCCGACGAGTATCCGCGTACGCTACGTGATAGCGACGGACTTTTGATCACATCAAAATCCCGTGGCAACCGATCAAATAAGACTAAAATGCTAGATTTATAACATTCAATTTAGTTATCTCATAACTACCTGTGGATTCCAAATATTGTATCATAATCCAGATAAACAAACAATGTTAAACTTTTCGATCGAATAATCAAACACCCAAGTTTTCCCAAATAGTTCTCAACACTTGAAATTAGTTTAAAAACATCCATCACATGCCACAGTACCAATGGTCTAGTCATAGAAGGGTCAAACCAACGCCTCACATGTGGCAGCGCCGTACTGCCCCAAACCCTAATGTTTAGAGGCAGTTCAGACGGTCACATAATCGAGTTAAGGTTTGTGTTCTTTTAGAGGGTCCACCGCGTTACTTGCACGACTTAAAACATTTTTAAACTACGGAAAAATCCAACACTTGGAAATTTTCCGGCTGGGGAAAAAGTGAGTTATTGATATCCGTTCGAACTTTTTAACATGTTCTAAAATTACCCGGAAAAATTTAAACGAAGTTAAACTTTCCGATAAAATCAACGAGTTCCCAATACAACCCAGAAAACTCAACACTTGAGTAAGATTAAAAATAACCAGAAATATGCAGAAACACCTACGGATATTACTGTGCAAAATCAAAGCCCAATTCCCCTATACGGCCGCGAATCCGCGGCGCAATGCGTGGTCTTGGCGCGGTTCCGCGGCGGTTTGTGGGAATTACTGGCTCGTTTATCACAGTAATTCTTATAATTCCCTGTTGATTTTTTTGAGTATTTTTAATGCAGAAAAAATCATATTTTTACAAAATTTCCAAAGAAGGGTAAAAACCGGGGTTTCGGGGTTCGATCGGACTTTAAACTTCACCTAGACTTCGCTTAAAGCTCTAGCTTGGCTCTGATACCACTGTAGGGTCACTAAGCACACTCACAAGGTTCTACAAGGCATCAACCATGCCCGATTTAGAATTTAGACGCGCCAAACAACCCTAACCAAGATCTTTAAACTAGAGATTAGGCGAAACAAAGCATGTTAAACAATTTAACATCTAAGAGTTTGGGATTACAACCTTTGTAGTCCGGTCCTTCGCTTCATAAGCTCCGTGTTGAGGTTCCTTCGCTGCGATCATTATGTACCCGGACTCTAGAGAGGCCCCACGAAGAGAATGATCCATACTTGGTTCCGATCTTCGATAACAAAGAAGATCTACCTTGAAGTTTTTTTAACACAAGCTCTTACTCACAAATGAAGTGAACACCCTAATCTAAATGGTTAGGATAGATTAGGACGATGAAGTAGGATTTTATCTCTCATTTGTTTTCTATTTCTCACTCAAAATCATCACTAATGAAAAAGCTAGTAAGCTTTTCCATTGAAAAAGAGAAGGAAGAAGAAGAACCATTTCTTTTGTGATGAATAATGAATTGTAGTGAGGTTAGAAATGCAACCATGGGTTAAGTATGATAACTTAACCTATGTAGAGAATGAACCATGGTGAAGGG
Source organism: Agapanthus africanus (assembly GCA_030015575.1). Lineage (NCBI taxonomy): Eukaryota > Viridiplantae > Streptophyta > Magnoliopsida > Asparagales > Amaryllidaceae > Agapanthus > Agapanthus africanus. The sequence goes on along the minus strand of CM057344.1, from coordinate 156,508,333 downwards.
TTGGGTTGGGTTAACAAATATCATAACAAAATATCTTTAGAAAATATTTTTGCAAAAACAAAACAAAAAGCTTCTAGAAGCTTCTAGAAAAATTAACCCAAATCAAACCTTAATCATGTTTAATATCCACTAATCATATTGCATTAATAACCCTAACATGTTACAATATTATATATCACATATACAATATTTATTGTAACAAAATAAAATAAAACAATTAAGATATATCGCATATATATCAATGTATTACCCGAGTGAGAAAAAGAATCTTTTAGTGAGTTTATATCAGTTAATGTAATTTAATATATCAAATATATAATTATACATTAAATTATCGAATCAACACTTGATCCGATAATCCGGCTATTTCACAAATAACTGACTAATATTATGTGTATCAGCATCGAATCAACACTTGATCCGATGACCCGGCTATATCACATATACCCGGCCGATATCTCATATTGTGAGAATCTAATACAGTATCACATACACATATTGTTCTCGGTCCCGCACATATCATATATGTGCTCCTACTCCGTTTTGCCCGAGCCAAGAAACTTGTGTGTAGGACTCTAAAGAATAGTCAATAAGCCGGCGGTAGGTAATGATCATATCAAACACCCACAAGCTGCAAGCGGTCAGCTAAACGTAACAGCCACCCAGGTATTGAGTGATCAGAAGATCAACAAACAAGCATGTACTTTCTCCCGTGAATCCAATCAGTAACACTCCCGTACATTCTGGTCTCTTCGTCTGATATGTCGCATATCTCGCCTAGTGGTGGTAAACGTCAGACCCCAGCAGCTTGATAAGTCGTGTCGATATGAGGTCTATAACAGTTCGAGAAATTACTGATAACACTTACCAGTAAATCTCAACAACCCTGGCCAGGGATTTCCAGTTATAGCCAATCGAATACAGCGCAACATCAACTCCCTATACCGGGAGAGACGAAACCCCTCCTATCGCTCATTGCCTCCATGTGATTCGGGACTGTACCTAAAAGCCACCTTTTTGCACGCCCTCTTGGATGTGGTATGATGGAAATCAAAGCACAATGGGAATCACACAAGACTCTATGACAATCTTGGGTCTACAGACTAACCTGTACCGGTATTACCAGAGAACTTCCATCTGACGTGAGGTATAATGCCATCTGTAGGGTTCCTAGGTACTCATGTGAGTGTTCATAAGGCATTAACCATGCCCGAATAAAATTTTAGACGTGCCGAACAAACCAAAGCCGGGATCTTTGCTAGATTATTAGGGTTTAACATGCATGTAAATATCTTTACTACTAAGTGTGAGGGATTACAACCTTTGTAGTCCGCTCCTTCGCTTCATAAGCTCCGAGTAGAAGTCCCTTAGCCGCGATTCACGATCTCCCGGACTCAAGAGAGGCTCCATGACTCGAACGTTCCATGCTAGCTTGTAGTGTTCCTTTTCTCCGATGATCTACGTCGAAATTGCTATAACTCAAGCTCTCTCACTCTAATGAGGTGAACACCCTAATCTAATTGGCTAGATTAGATGAGGATGATGGAGTAGTATTTATGCTTTCTTTTTATATCAAATTCTCACATGAAATCATCACAAAATGAAAAACTAGTAAGCTTTCTCAAAGCTCAAGAGAGAAGAAGATGATGAAAAATGAGTTAATCCTTTTGTGATGAATAATGAAATGAATATATGAATTAATAATGCAACCATAGTTTAAGATGACAAGGATAACCCTTATAGAGAATTAACTAGGGCTAGGGTTTGGTTGGGTTAAAGAATGAGTCAAAAGTAAATATCAACCATAATATCTAACTCATGACAAAAGGAATTCCTTCTAGAAGGTGCAAGAAGCAACTAACCCTAATCAAATCCTAACCTTGTTTAATCTCCACTAAACATGTTCCATTATTAATTATATCATGTTACAATAATATATATCACATATATATTATATATTTGTAACAAAAGAAAATAATACAATTAACATATATCGCATATATATCAATGTATTACCCGGTGAGAAAATGAAATAATAAAGCGAGCCAATATTAGATAATGTAATACAATATATCATATATATTATTATACATTAAATCATCAAATCAACACTTGATCCGACAATCTGGCTATATCAAATATAACCGACTAATATATCATGTACCGATTCATCGAATCAACATTTGATCCGATGACCCGGTTCATATCTAAATATCGCGAGAATATAATACGGTATCTCATATCGCATTATCCTCGGTCCTGCACATATCACATATGTGCCTCTACTTCATTTTGCCTGAGCCAAGAAACTTCTGTGTAGGACTCTAAAGAATCGTCAATACGCCGGTAGCAGGTGATGATCATATCAAACACCTACAAGCTGCAAGCGGTCGGCTAAACGTAACAGCCACCCAGGTATTGAGCGATCAGAAGATCAACAAGCTAGCCTATACGTTCCCCTGTGAATCCAATCAGTAACACTCCCGTACAGTCCGGTCTCTTCGTCTGATATGTCGCATATCAAGTCTAGGGGTGGTATACGTCAGACCCCAGTAACCGATAAGTCGTGTCGATGTGAGGCTCATAACGGGTCGAGAAACTACTGGTAACACTTACCAGTAAATCTCTATCAGCCCTGGACAGGGACTTCCAGTTATTGCCAATCGAACACAGCACAACATCAACTCCCTATACCGGGAGAGACGAAACCCCTCCTATCGCTCATTGCCTCCATGTGATTCGGGACTTCACCCAAAAGCCACCGTTTTGCATGCCCTCTTAGACATGGTAAGGTGGAAATCAAAGCACAGTGGGAATCACACAAGACTCTATGACGATCTCGGGTCTACAGACTACCCTGTACCCGTGTCACCAGAGAACTGCCATCTGACGTGTGGTATATCACCATCTGGGAGTTCTCGGCGAGTCCTTCCAGTGTACCCAGTCTCCACTGAGCACCCGTACACCATCCTTGATGTCAAACACCGATGGATATGGGATCATCCATCGCCCATCATATGGGTCAAGATGCGTATACGCTAGTCTACTCTGGTGTATCGATGCCCTGTCTCGATATACCCTCGACTAGGAATAGTTATAGGATATACTCATCGACTACCGTGGCCCCACTAGTATGATCTCATCATAATCCTAGCAGTCGAGTACAGATCCTAAGAGCTTTATCAACATGTGAGAGAAAGACAGTAAACCAATACAAGTCAACATGTTAAGATAAAGTGAAACCAAATAGCATACTATCATGGCGAGCAAGAAAGTCCTCTCTATATATATCCAAGCATCCATTATAATATACATCATATGTACAACAATGGCCTCTAGGGCATATACATAACTAACAATCTCCCACTTGCAATATGGCCAGCTGCTGTAATATCTCATACCTAGCATCCCGAATAATCTCTCAAACTATATCTGGGGAATGGCCTTCGTGAGTGGATCCGCAGTGTTGTCCTTCGTATCTACTCTCCTGACCTCGATCTCCCGGTGATCAACTATCTCCCTGATCAGGTGATACCGCCTCAGAATATGTCTGGACTTTTGATGGGACCTGGGTTCCTTGGCTAAAACCACAGCTCTATTGTTATCGCAATACAGAGGTATTGGATGCTCAATGGATGGAACCACACCAAGTTCACTAATGAACTTCTTTATCCAGACAGCCTCTTTGGCAGCATCGTTGGCAGCGATGTATTCTGCCTCCATCGTCGAGTCTGCAACGGTATCCTCTTTGGAACTCTTACAACATACGCCCTTCCATTGAGGGTAAAGACAAATCCCGAGTGCGACTTAGAGTCGTCCTTATCACTTTGGAAGCTGGAATCGGTAAAGGACTCCACCCGGAGTTCGCCGTTACCATACACCAAGAACATGTCTCTAGTCCTTCGCAAGTACTTGAGAATGTTCTTCACAGTTGTCCAGTGACTCTCTCCAGGATCTGCTTGATACCGACTCACTACACTTACTGAGTATGGTACATCGGGTCTGGTACATAGCATCACATACATGATAGAGCCTACTGCCGAAGCATAGGGTATCCCTTGCATGCGAGCTCTCTCCAAATCAGCCTTGGGAAACATCTCTTTAGAGAGAGTGGGTCCAGAGATCGTGGGTTGGTTCCCACGCTTGGATTCTTCCATACTAAAACTCTTTAGTATGATGTCAATGTACCTGGATTGGGACAATCCCAGTGTCCGTTTAGATCTATCTCTATAGATCATGATTCCCAATATGCAGGAGGCATCACCTAGATCTTTCATTGAGAATCTTTGTGATAAGAAGAGCTTGACTGATTGCATCATAGGAATATCATTTCCTCTCAAGAGTATGTCATCTACGTAAAATACGAGGAAGATAACCTTACTCGCTGGTACCTTCTTATAGATACAAGGTTCATCTATATTTTTGATGAAGTCAAACTCTTTGACTACAACATCAAAACAGATGTTCCAACTCCGCGATACTTGCTTTAACCCATAAATGGATTTAAGCAGCTTGCACACCTTTCCACTGCTCCCACTATCAACGAAGCCCTCTGGCTGAGTCATGTGCACGCACTCTTCTAAATCACCGTTTAGAAAGGCAGTCTTAACATCCATTTGCCAGATTTCGTAGTCATGGTATGCAGCAATTGTTAGTGTATATGCCCTAGAGGCCATTACTGTATCATACTAGTTTGTATATTACTTAATGGAAGCTTAGGATATTCACCTTGTATAAACAATCTTACTCAAAATAGTAGTATGCTACTTGGTTTGTTTCTAATTTAATATGTGCATGTGTTTCTTATAGCATATCGCCTTTACACATTAGTGGAGCCCTTAGGATCTTTACTTGATTACCAGCGTTGTGATGGCAGTCACACTTGTGGGGGCTGGGTAATCCACAAGCACATCCTTATGCAGGTCCCTAGTCATAGGACTATCGAGACAGGGCATCGATACTCCGGAGTAGACTAGCGTATGCGCTTCTCATCCCAGCTTGGGAGACGGTCTGTCCCACAGCCGTCAGTACGTCGTACTTGAGATAGTATGCGGGTGCTCGTTAGGTTACGAGTACACTGGATAGGACTCGTCGGGAACTGTTGGTTGGTATTATACCTATCGTCAGTTATCAGTTCCCAGGTGACATGAGTACAGCTTAGTCCGTTGACTTGACACTGTCACTTCGCCTCGAGTGTGTTCCCACTGTACTTAGATTGCTACCCTACCACGGCTCAAGGGAGTCATGCAAACTGGTAGTAGTTGGGTGCAGTCCCGAAGCACTCGGAGGCAGTGACGGTTAGACAGGATTCGTCTCTCCCGGTATTGGGGGTTGATATCGCGCTGTGTCTAGGAGAGCCATTACACGAAGTCCCTGGTCAGGGCAAGCGAGATATACTGGTAGGTTTCCAATGTTATCTCAGGGTGTTCTGGGCTACACTCCGACACGACTTGTACCGCTTTAGGGGACTGACCTTTACCGCCCCCCTTGGCCCGCCATGCAATATTCTTAGACGAACACACCGGACTGTACGGAGATTGTCACATTCAGGCTCAGTAGGAATTCAGATGGGTTCACCTTGTCCGCCTTCTTATCGGCATCTACCTGGGGACCGTTACACAGCTAGTGCCGCTTGCGGTCTGTGGTTAAACCCACTTCCAGCGTAGTGTCGAGTTTTTAGAGTCCCACACAGAGGGTTATTCGCCCTTAGGCAAAATAGAGTAGAGGTTGCATGGTTTTGCGACGGGGTTTGTTCACATCCGCGCACTTGTGCACGTTTAGTGTTCGGACAGTTGATACTAGCGGGCTTTGGTTTTAGCCAGATCCTAGTATATGTTTTGGGATTGGTTTTATCTCATTGTATTCGTGTTTCTCGGAACACAGATACGGGTGTGTATGCACAGTTGACTGAGGCAGAGGCAGAGGACTTTCATTAGGGTTGATGACCGTTGTCTTTTTCTTAACCCTAATGTATATGTGAAATATGATTATTAATATTAATTAATTATAATTGTGTTATGGTTAGGGTTGTTGACCATTTGATTATGGTTGACTTGTTGACCTATGTTGACATATTGACCATCATCATTTCATATGAAAAATGCTCTTCGATTCTTGCAAAATTCATTAATGTGAAATGATAATGGTCATTTCAAGTTAACCATCACTATTATCTTTGATTAATTATTTAATTATCATAATTCACATATATGTGAGAATGGTTGATATTATCCTCATTCTCTCATGCTCATTCTCTCTCATCCTCTTCCTCTCTCTCAAAGCTCTTCCCTCTCATGAGTAGAGAAACATTTTGCTTTTGAGATAAAACACCAAAACTACTCTCTACTCATCCTAAGGTTCTAGGTTTAACACACCAAGCACTTTAGTTACCTCTAGGTTGAGGTAGAAGCCAAAGGTAGAGGCCCTCGGGTGGATCTTTCTTCGGCAAGAGAAGGCGACGGGGACGACCCGTTCATCCTATTCCAAGGAGCAAGAAGAGAAGGAGTTCAAGACTTAGGTATAACCCTTTAACCGAGTAGCTAAATCTCTTAGCATGGTTGTTAGTTTTTGTTTAGCAAAGATCCTCCTTTTAGTCCATGTTGCCTAGAGTTCTAAAAATCGAATTTTTATACCGTTTACGCCTCCCCGTAAGGACCTGGGTGGGCAACGTGGACTTACAGCAATGGCAAGTAAGATCCGGATGGACTTAAGCATAGCCACTGGAGAAAAGGTTTCGTCATAATCCACACCTGGTCGTTGACGAAAACCCTTTGCAATAAGTCTAGCTTTGAAAGTCTCAACTTTTCCATCTGCACCAAATTTCTTTTTAAAGATCCACTTGCTCCCAATGGGTTTTACCCCTTCAGGAGCATTTTCCAAAGTCCATACTTTGTTGGTGTACATGGATTCCATCTCATATCGCATTGCATCCAGCCATTTCATAGTGTCACCACTCGTGATGGCCTGCTCGAAACTAGTTGGGTCATCATCTTCCATGATGCAATCCTCGCTTCCACCATCAATGAGAAAACCGTAGTATCTTTCAGGTGGATGAGAAACCCTGCTAGATCGGCGGAGAGGCTGGGGTTCGTCGGGTACTACTGAATCCTCTGGTTCCACTAAATCTTCAGTTGCAGTTTGTGTTGCTGGAACCTCTTCCAGCTCTACCTCATCGCCACTAATTTCTTTCCTTTTCTAAAAAGGTGGTGATCAGTCGAAAATATTGCATATTTTAACAGGCAATTTCCATATCATCTGCATCCATATAGAAGTGTACGGTATTCATATTCTACATATTAGCAAATCGGTCGCAAAATATCAGATTACATGTATTCGACCTTAAAACCATCATTTCTAGGGAAATTGACTGCATTGCATTACATAGCATATTTTCTATATCTTGCAACCCCTGTTTCGAAGTCTATGCAGGAAAAGAGAAGCTTGCTCGATCATTACATCGCTCGACCATTACAATTGCTCGTAAATTCACTTAACTCAAATCTGGTATCAACACAGAAGAGGAAGTACAAATCTAAACATCAAAGGAAGCCAAAAACAGAAGCCCAAGACCACTGAAGAATTTACAGAGCCCAACCTCCTCAAGACACCGCGGAAGCGCGGCTAAAGCCAGGTTATTGCGGCGGAAGCGCGGCAAATTGATGACGTCAGCTTCTCAATTTTAGTGCACAACTCCTGTTTCAGTGGCTACAGCTCAATAATGCTCACAAACTTCCAGAATATGCCAGATACTTCCTCCAGATCAGCAAACACCTAAACTAGCCTAATCATTCTAGAACTTTCCCTAAACCCTAGCTTAAACCCTAAGCTAACTCCTAACAAACTCCTTCTAGAAACCCTTCAACAAACTTTGGGAGGGAAAGTTCTAATTCAAATCTAACCTAGGGTTTGGGAGTTCTATAAATATGACCCTAGGCTCATGTTAGAAAAGATTATTCAACCTTGATTGAAGTTAGAAAATCAATCTCTTTCTTCATCCCCTCTTCCTCAAGTTTAGTGAGAGAGCTTGTAGGAAACCCTAACCCTAATTCCAACCACAATTCAAGATCTCGAGTGCAAGCCAAGCAAGATGCCTTCAACCCTTTTATGAGCCGAGCCGATCTTCAATCGGGCAAGAGATCAAAGTAGATCCACGATCCACGGAGACGAGCGAAGCCGAGTCAACGATCGATTTCTTCTTCTTGTAGATTCTTGAAAGAATGTATTGAAATTGTTGATTAAATAAAAGGTGATATTCTTTTATCTTGTTTTCTTTAAATTCCGCATCATGTTATCATTACTATTCTTGAATGTTGTCTTTGTGGTGATGTGTGAATAAAACTCCGCTCGTCGGGGAGTCGAAACGATCTTTAGTATGATGATGTAACAAATTTGTAATCGATTCTTGAATCCCACGAAGTTGTAAACCCTAGCAAGTTCAAGAATCGACGACCCAATTCGTTGCGATGCTTTCTTGATCGACATCGCTCGAGATTGGGGAGTTCCGATCGTTTCTTGGAATTGCTAGAGGCTAGAATATAAATGGTATCCTCGAAAGAATAAGGGTTAAGAGATGAAACCCTAATTTCATCAAGAAAACCCTAACTCTCGTCGATCACCATTGATCTAGTATCAATTCTTCGAAGGACAAGAACACTAAACCCTATAGATTGCATCACGTCTAAAGATCCGATCGATTCCTACGAGCCTCTCTTATATTCTTGATTGTTAATTGGAAATACTATCAAAACAACCGATTCTTGATTGTTTATAGTTTCTTGATTCTTGCATAAAGAATAGTGACACTCGATTACAAAGCACATCTTGAATCATGTTTTCGTTTATTGTTTCTTAACATTTCATTTCAAAAGTATCATAATACAATTGAATTGCACAATCCCTGTGGACGATCCGCACTCATTCATTAACTACTTCCGACACCGTGGTTTGATTGCGGTCAATATAATTTTTTGATTGTCGTTACTTTTTACATATACACGTCAGAAAATATCTCAATCAAAATGGCGCCGTTGCCGGGGACTATTTGATTAGATAAACACAATCAGAAATCTTTTACAATCAAAATGGCGCCGTTGCCGGGGATCATTTGAATTGATACTTTTACATCCAATCAAGAAATTTATAACAATCAAATGGCGCCGTTGCCGGGGATCGCGCTAATTCATTTGCATTTATAGTTTGAAGTGAAAGAATTATTACGTTTTACTTCTTGAAATCAAAATTCGTACAAACTCTTACACGTATGTTGTGATTTGATTGCAAGGTGATCTGGAGCATTCTGTTCTGTGGAAAAATTTGTTTGAATATACCAGAGAGCTGGAGATAGTAGCAGGAGCTTGCTGAAGAAAAATTGTTCACTGTTCCCAAGAACTGACCGCTCATCCGCGGCATATATAGGCTTATTGCGGCGGAAGCGCCGCAGTATTGAGGGATCACTGAAATATTTTCAGTGCAGGTATTTTCTCTCTCTCTCCTCTCACCCTTTTTAGCTCCAATTAACCCTTTGCTGCAGGATTCTTTGCAAATAAATCGCAGCGCGCAAAAGCAAAAATAAAATTGTGTGTGATTTTTGATTTCTTGGTTGTTTGCATTCTAATACGGAAATTTAAGGGGCACGGCCAAATCCAAATTAGGTGGGGATTTCATTACCCTTCTTAGGCCCCGAAAATCGTCAAACTTGCATCCGCATTACCCCCATTAACTAAAAGAAATCTAGAGAAGACTCTAAGGACTGTCGCGCTCAATAGGACAAGAGAAGGTCGTGGGTAATTCATTGCTTATCCGCGTTTTCTTGTGGTGCCTAAGGCGAGTGTGTCTAAGGCTAGTGGTTATTAATTAGGTCCACTGTAGTGGTGGTTCCTTCCCACTTACCTGGCACTTATCCGGCCACAGGGGGACAAGGAGGCAGTGGAGGATTCTATCCTGCGGCTTGTCTTTTGGCAGTTAGGAGCGGTCTAGAGATCGGACCTAGGTGACCATTAGATTCTAGGGTTTGTGTGCTGCATTTGTTTTGTCGCATCATTTTTTCAAAATCCGTCCCTTTTTAAAGCAAGCACCGCATTCATTTTACCCCTAATTATAAGTCAACGCTGCCACTTGTACTAACCCTTTTTAGTACAAGATAGGCTGGACACGGGATTCTAGTGCCCGTTTAGTCCGCGTACCTTTTATCGACTCCGAAGTCGGTAATTCTCCATTTACCTTTTCTTTACCCACTACCACACCCACACCGATGGATCCGAATCCATCAAACTTCTTTAACCCTAATCTGCCACCGTCCGTTGGTGCGCAGAATCCTACTCCACCCCACATTTCTCTCCAGGAAAGATGCTATCCACATAGAGGTCCACTTTCGACCTGCTTATCCACACCACCAGCCAATGGGGATAATTTTGAGATTAAGCCCCAGTATATCAATCTTTTACCCAAATACCACGGACTCGAGACCGAGGACGCTTACGTTTTCATTACCAAATTTGAAAACGTATGCGCAATGATGGGTACGTCTCAACTTTCAGTGGATGCGATGCGTCTACGACTTCTTCCATTTACTTTGTGCGATATAGCCGAGAAGTGGCTATATAACACCACCGCACACTCTATTACGAATTGGGAAGAATTCGTCGCTGCATTCCTTAAGAAATTTTACCCAGTCCAAAAGACGGCTCGAATCCGTAGCGAACTGAACCAATTTGCCCAGCTCCCTGCCGAACCATTTTCAAAATACTTTGAACGTTTCAAGGATCTATTGGTTCAATGTCCTCATCACGGCATCCCGAGATGGGAGCTTTGCCGAATCATATATGAGGGCAGTAACCCTAGCACTAAACAGAGCCTTGAAAACATGTGTCAAGGTACATTTATGACCAAAGATGACGGGGAAGCCTGGCGATACTTAGAAGAGTTCGCTGAAAAGTCACTAATTTGGGAGAGTGGAACACAACCATTGAATAGGGGTGGCGTACATCAAATAGATGTGTCCATAGGTGTCCGAGCTGAAATGGCAGCAATGCAAAAGAAGCTCGACGCTATGGAACACAAATTTGCAGCAGCCTCCCTAAACCCAATGTCGCTCCCCAAAACTGTTTGCGGGTGCTGTTCTGATCCGTCACATTTAACGGAAGAATGTCCATTAAACTCTGCGTTTCAAGGTCACGAGCATTCTAATGCCGCATTTCAACGACCTCGAAACGATCCATATTCTTCCAGTTACAATCAGGGTTGGAGGAACCACCCGAATTTTGCTTGGAACCAATCACAATCTCAAAACACGGTTCCAAACACGAATCAATTTCAACGGGCTCTTCCTCCACCACAACAGCAACCCCTACAACTCACTCAGCACCCCTACCAGTCACAAAATTTCCAAAACCAGGGCAACACTCCTGCACAGTCTAATCCTATGCAGCCCTGTTCTGACGAGTTCTCTCAATTCACTCAAACCATGAAATCACTTTTATCAAATTTCATGGATGTTTCGACTGAAGTCAGATCTTCCGTCAGTGAAATAAAGAAAAACTCAGCGTCCCAAGCTGAGAGTATTCGCACGATGGAAGCTGAAATCGCACGCTTAAAAGCCGAAATGAGTGCGAGAGAAAAAGGGAAACTTCCCTCTCAACCCCTACAGAATCCTGGGCATTACAATGTAAATGCCATTACCACGTTGAGATCGGGAAGAGTGCTGAACAATCATGTCGGGGAAGATATTGATAATACTGAAAATCATATCAACACCCCGGCTGAGTCTTTCCCACATACACACACTTCACCTTCTGATCCTTCTTCTTCTACCAAACCACCTTCGCACGAGCCTATTCTCCATTTCCCCTTAGGCTCAACACCTTCACCCAACCCTTATAGTTCTCCACAGACGGTCCCCACACCTCCTTTGGGACCTCGTCTACCCCCCTTTCCTTCTCCTGTGATGGACCCCGCGCTTATTGCAAAAGCACCTTACCCGAACCGGCTAAGGGCTAATAGAACGAGTCCTCATATGGAGAAAATTTTAGAGATGTTCAAACAGGTTAACATCAATATCCCTCTCTTAGATGCGATTCAGCAAGTCCCCGCTTACGCGAAAATTCTAAAGGACTTGTGCACCAGGAAGAGGAAGACCCAAGTGCCGAAGAAGGTCTTTATGTCTAATAACATTAGCACTGCTTTTATACCCCAGCTTCCCAAGAAAAGAAAGGACCCAGGTTGTCCTACAATTTCGATTTCGATTGGGGGTAAAAACATAAATCGTGCTCTGTTAGACCTTGGCGCAAGTGTTAACCTGTTACCTTATTCTGTCTATGAGCAACTAGGGATTGGAGAGCTGAAACCTGCTCATTGCACTCTCCAGATGGCAGACCGATCTATCACCAAACCAAGGGGTGAATTAGAGGATGTGCTGATAAAGGTCGGGGAATTTGTTTTCCCCGTAGACTTCATTGTGCTCGACACACATCCTGTAGCAAACCCCCGGGGCCAAATTCCGGTGATTCTAGGTCGTCCTTTCCTTGCCACTTCCAACGCTGTTATAAACTGTAGAAATGGTTCAATGAATTTATCATTTGGAAATATGACCATTGAACTAAATATCTACAGAGTTGGGAGTCAGCCATCAGAACCTAGTGCTCATATTTTAGATGTGTGTTCTGTCCATGAGATCGCTCCCGATAGTTGTGGAGCCGAGGAACTTTGCTTTAATGATCTCGATGACATTAGCACATCTCTGCTTGATCTTACACTTGATCTTAGTGAGGACACTACACTTACACTTGAGTCCTGCACTTCTGACTTTTCTCCACCCGAGTCTGTATCTTTCACAGGCTCTGAGCTTCTTTGTAAATCCAAAAATCATTCTATGATCCTTCCTTCAATCATTTCTCCGCCTGAGTTAGATTTAAAGGTTTTACCTTCTCACCTGAAATATGCATATCTTGGTGAGAACGAGACTTTACCGGTTATAATTTCCGCTTCTCTTGCATCAGAGCAAGAGAATGCACTTTTATCGGTATTGAAATCTAATAAAGAGGCGTTTGGTTGGAGTATGGCGGACATCAAAGGGATTAGTCCCTTGATAGTTGAACATCATATACATGTGATGGATGATGCCAGACCGACCCGAGAACCACAGAGACGGTTGAATCCCGTCATGAAGGAAGCTGTCATGAAAGAAATCGTCAAGTGCTTAGATAGTGGTATTATATACCCAATCTCCGATAGCCAGTGGGTAAGTCCTATACACGTCGTTCCTAAGAAATCCGGCATCACTGTGATCACAAATGAAGCGAATGAGTTGATTCAGACACGCGCCCAAACTGGGTGGCGTGTATGCATCGATTATAGAAAACTCAACGCTGCTACGAGGAAAGATCATTTTCCTTTACCATTTATTGATCAAATGCTGGAACGCTTAGCGGGACGACAATACTATTGTTTTATGGACGGTTACTCAGGCTACAATCAGGTCCCCATCGCCAAAAAGGATCAAGATAAAACCACTTTTACTTGTCCTTTTGGTACCTTTGCTTACAGTCGCATGCCCTTTGGGTTATGCAATGCTCCCGCTACCTTTCAGCGGTGTATGATGGGGATATTCTCTGATATGGTAGAGAATTTTTTGGAGATCTTTATGGACGACTTCTCGATTTTTGGAGACTCTTTTTCTGATTGCCTAGCGAATCTGGACGCTGTTCTTACTCGATGCAAAGAGAAGAACTTGACTTTGAACTGGGAAAAATGCCACTTTATGGTCCAAGAAGGAATAGTCCTTGGACATGTCATTTCACAGAAGGGCATTGAGGTTGACAGAGCTAAAGTAGATGTCATTCAAAACCTCCCTCATCCCAAAAGCGTCAAAGATATTCGCTCTTTCCTTGGCCATGCAGGCTTTTATAGGAGATTCATAAAGGACTTTAGCAAAATTGCTAGACCTTTAACACTACTCCTGGCCAAGGATACTACCTTCCACTTTGACTCGGATTGCGAGACAGCTTTCGACTCACTTAAACACTCACTCACCACAGCCCCCGTTTTATCATCACCAAATTGGGACTACCCCTTTGAGCTGATGTGTGACGCATCTGATTTTGCAGTAGGTGCAGTCTTAGGACAGCACATCGATAAGATGCCACACGTGATTTACTATGCCAGTAAGACCCTGAATGATGCGCAAATCAATTATACAACCACCGAGAAAGAGCTATTAGCGGTTGTATTCGCATTAGAGAAATTCAGGCCTTACTTAATCGGCTCACCTATTGTTGTATATACTGATCATTCCGCTTTGAAACATCTTCTGGCGAAGAAAGATGCAAAAGGTCGACTAATACGTTGGATCCTTCTTTTACAAGAATTCGATCTTGTTATCAAAGATAAGAAAGGATGTGAAAACGTAGTAGCTGACCACCTTTCACGCATCGTTTCTTCCCCTGTGACCCTGCCGATCAATGACTCATTCCCTGACGAACAACTCTTGAGCATATCATCTGAACCATGGTTCAGGGATATTGTGAACTATCATGCCACGGGATTGATACCAAGCGATTGGTCTAAACAGGACAAATACCGCTTTCTTTCCCAAGTAAAACACTATTACTGGGACGAGCCCTATTTGTTTAAATATTGTCCTGATCAGATCATTCGCCGGTGCGTCCCAAATGAAGAGTTCAAGAGTGTTCTTTCATTTTGTCATGATCAGGCTTGTGGGGGTCACTTTGGTCCTAGAAAGACAGCGGAAAAGGTTTTGCAATGTGGATTTTATTGGCCGACCTTATTCAAGGACGCATTTGAGTATTGCAAAACCTGTACACAATGTCAGTATACGGGTAGAATATCCTAGAGGAATGAAATGCCTCAGCAACCCATTCTGGTTGTTGAAATGTTTGATGTTTGGGGCATTGATTTTATGGGTCCTTTTCCCAACTCCTTTGGGAATCTGTACATTTTGCTGGCGGTTGATTATGTCTCCAAGTGGGTAGAAGCCATTCCATGTCGCACTAATGACAGGAAAGTTGTCATTAAGTTCTTAAAAGAGAATATCTTTTCGCGATTTGGACACCCACGCGCTATCATTAGCGATAATGGGACACACTTTTGCAACAGGTCTTTCGAGACTCTGATGCGAAAATACTCAATCAACCACCGTCTTTCTACACCCTATCACCCACAAACAAGCGGGCAGGCTGAGATCTCAAACAGACAAATCAAACTTATCCTGGAGAAAACTGTTGCTAAAAATAGAAAAGATTGGTCGACCAAATTGACGGATGCTCTTTGGGCATTCAGGACTGCATATAAGACCGACCTAGGAATGTCTCCATATAGGATAGTGTTTGGAAAAGCATGTCATCTACCTGTTGAGATAGAACATAAAGCATTGTGGGCTATAAAGGAAATAAATTTTGATCTAAACCTTGCTTGCAACTTTCGGAAGCTGCAACTTAACGAGCTAAGCGAACTCCGCGATGAAGCTTATGATAATGCTGTAATCACAAAGAATAGGACTAAGGTTTTTCATGATAAAAGCATTTTAAGGAAAACATTTTTACCTGGTCAACAAGTCCTTCTTTATGATTCACGTTTACACCTTCATGCGGGTAAGCTCCGATCTCGTTGGAAGGGACCTTTTGTTGTGCGGTCTGTATACCCGCACGGGGCAGTAGAAGTAGAAAATGTTAAAAACGGCACAATTTTCAAAGTAAATGGACATAGACTAAAGCCGTATTTTTCCACTGACCCCACGGAGGAGCTCTTGTTCTTACAAGAGCCAGTTTATTTGGATTAAAATTCCTCCGTCTCACCTTCATATCCTGTATATCATTGCATCATCTTTTGAATGAAGGTGAGTGAAAAACAAGTTTGGGGGAAGTTCTTCACTTATATATTTTGCCCCCACTAATAATTCCCCCCAGATTTACAGATTTTTGTAGGTATAGCTGTCGGCAACAGTGAGGACACTGTTGAAAACAAGTTTGGGGGAGGTTTGTGCTTATTTTCGCATCATTTGCATATCATCTGCATAAGCACAAAACATTTCTTTTAAAAATCTATAAAAATTGAAAAATTTTCAAAACCCATAAAAATTTAAAAATTTTCAAATATAAAAATAATTTTAATATTTACACCTTTTTTGTATATAAATAAGATAATGAAAGTTTAGATAGTGAAAAGTTGCATCCATGAGATTAGAAAAATTTTAGAAAACTAAGAAAATTAGAAGTTTTCTTATACGAACTAGTAATAAGTAGTTATGAGCCGTTGTCCCAAGGGTTAGTAAGATGAAGGACGTCACTAATCTGAGGATAAAAATAAGTCTGAAAAATAGTTTCTATTCTGGAAGCCAAACATTTTGAACGTGGCTACCCTGCTATTCGCACTTACACACGTCTTGAAGCCTGGGATAGTAGAGGATACCTTGAAATGCTCTTGTCTTAAAGCCAAAAGTATGAAAAAAAAAATATGTGTTTTAAAGTGGTGAGAAAAATGGATACTGGTTTTGTTATCACCGAGGGCAATAAAAATATATAGCAAAAGGGTGCTTCTTCACCTAGTGCCCCAAGGTCAACTGGTCTGGGAGTCACTGCTATGCCTGAGGTGGTGCAAGATTAGGAAAATACACCAAGTTAGCAAGCACATTAGTAATCGGTCGGTTAGTACCTCAAGAAGTATTGACGGTCGCATGAAAGTGTGTAAGCAATCTCGTTTGCCAAGAAGTACTGAGGCCGATGGGCAAGGGTATGATAGCTTGAATTGAATTCTCCGGGTGTAGGGATGTCTTTACACACACGCAGGGTGATATGATCGATGTTTGGAATAAAGATAGGAATGAAGAATAAGACGATGTTTTATTGAGGGAGGACGTGATTTCTGACATCTTTTCATGACCATTAAGATAGGGCTCATGACAACCGAAAAGCTAGCTTAGTTGGAAACCCTAATTTTCAAAGCTTTTCTTTTACGATTCTCTTCTTTAAATGTAATATTCATGATCTTGCTTTTATTATTGGATTTTGTGGGTGCAATCCGCTGAAAACCCTCAGGAGACAACACTCCTCCTACTAGGGACACCTAGAGGTTTAAAGGCTTGTTGCACGTGCTCAGTGCAATCGTGTTGCCTACGAAAGTGTGCTAGTTAGTTTTTCTCTTTCTTTATTTTCTCCTTCTCTCTTTTTAATAAAACATTCTCTCGAGACGATCGAAATTAAGTTTGGGGGTATTTGATCAGTCGAAAATATTGCATATTTTAACAGGCAATTTCCATATCATCTGCATCCATATAGAAGTGTACGGTATTCATATTCTACATATTAGCAAATCGGTCGCAAAATATCAGATTACATGTATTCGACCTTAAAACCATCATTTCTAGGGAAATTGACTGCATTGCATTACATAGCATATTTTCTATATCTTGCAACCCCTGTTTCGAAGTCTATGCAGGAAAAGAGAAGCTTGCTCGATCATTACATCGCTCGACCATTACAATTGCTCGTAAATTCACTTAACTCAAATCTGGTATCAACACAGAAGAGGAAGTACAAATCTAAACATCAAAGGAAGCCAAAAACAGAAGCCCAAGACCACTGAAGAATTTACAGAGCCCAACCTCCTCAAGACACCGCGGAAGCGCGGCTAAAGCCAGGTTATTGCGGCGGAAGCGCGGCAAATTGATGACGTCAGCTTCTCAATTTTAGTGCACAACTCCTGTTTCAGTGGCTACAGCTCAATAATGCTCACAAACTTCCAGAATATGCCAGATACTTCCTCCAGATCAGCAAACACCTAAACTAGCCTAATCATTCTAGAACTTTCCCTAAACCCTAGCTTAAACCCTAAGCTAACTCCTAACAAACTCCTTCTAGAAACCCTTCAACAAACTTTGGGAGGGAAAGTTCTAATTCAAATCTAACCTAGGGTTTGGGAGTTCTATAAATATGACCCTAGGCTCATGTTAGAAAAGATTATTCAACCTTGATTGAAGTTAGAAAATCAATCTCTTTCTTCATCCCCTCTTCCTCAAGTTTAGTGAGAGAGCTTGTAGGAAACCCTAACCCTAATTCCAACCACAATTCAAGATCTCGAGTGCAAGCCAAGCAAGATGCCTTCAACCCTTTTATGAGCCGAGCCGATCTTCAATCGGGCAAGAGATCAAAGTAGATCCACGATCCACGGAGACGAGCGAAGCCGAGTCAACGATCGATTTCTTCTTCTTGTAGATTCTTGAAAGAATGTATTGAAATTGTTGATTAAATAAAAGGTGATATTCTTTTATCTTGTTTTCTTTAAATTCCGCATCATGTTATCATTACTATTCTTGAATGTTGTCTTTGTGGTGATGTGTGAATAAAACTCCGCTCGTCGGGGAGTCGAAACGATCTTTAGTATGATGATGTAACAAATTTGTAATCGATTCTTGAATCCCACGAAGTTGTAAACCCTAGCAAGTTCAAGAATCGACGACCCAATTCGTTGCGATGCTTTCTTGATCGACATCGCTCGAGATTGGGGAGTTCCGATCGTTTCTTGGAATTGCTAGAGGCTAGAATATAAATGGTATCCTCGAAAGAATAAGGGTTAAGAGATGAAACCCTAATTTCATCAAGAAAACCCTAACTCTCGTCGATCACCATTGATCTAGTATCAATTCTTCGAAGGACAAGAACACTAAACCCTATAGATTGCATCACGTCTAAAGATCCGATCGATTCCTACGAGCCTCTCTTATATTCTTGATTGTTAATTGGAAATACTATCAAAACAACCGATTCTTGATTGTTTATAGTTTCTTGATTCTTGCATAAAGAATAGTGACACTCGATTACAAAGCACATCTTGAATCATGTTTTCGTTTATTGTTTCTTAACATTTCATTTCAAAAGTATCATAATACAATTGAATTGCACAATCCCTGTGGACGATCCGCACTCATTCATTAACTACTTCCGACACCGTGGTTTGATTGCGGTCAATATAATTTTTTGATTGTCGTTACTTTTTACATATACACGTCAGAAAATATCTCAATCAAAATGGCGCCGTTGCCGGGGACTATTTGATTAGATAAACACAATCAGAAATCTTTTACAATCAGGTGGCATGTTGAGCAACAAACACCTTTTGTTGTTCACTGTGGTAGAATAGATATCCATACGAATTGCTTGGATATCCTACAAACTTACAAAGAACTGATCGTGCCTCGAGCTTGTCCGGATTTTGCTTTTTAACATAGGCCGAACAACCCCATATCTTAACTCTTTTATGAGATGGTCTCTTCCCATTCCATATCTCATATGGAGTGGTAGGCACAGATTTAGTTGGAACTCTATTCAATAGGTATATGGATGTCTCCAGCGCATACCCCCAAAAGGAAATAGGGAACTCAGCTGTACTCATCATAGAGCGCACCATATCTAATAGGGTGCGATTCCTCCGATTCGATACACCGTTGTGCTGTGGTGTATAAGAAGAAGTATGCTGAGAGAGAATCCCATTCTCTTTTAGATAATCTAGGAACTCATTGCTTAAGTATTCACCTCCTCGATCAGATCGAAGAATCTTAATACTTTTGCCCGTTTGGTTCTCTACTTCGTGCTTATTTCTCTGAATTTCTCAAAAGCTTCAGACTTGTGTTTCATCAGGAATACATGTCCGTATCTAGAGAGATCGTCAGTGAATGTAAGGAAGTAGGAAGAACCATTCCTGGCATGCGTAGACATGGGACCGCATACATCACTATGTACCAGTCCTAAGAGTTCCGTAACTCTTTCTCCGTGTCCACTAAACGGAGCTTTGGTTATTTTTCCTTTGAGACATGAATGGCAAGTATCATAAGATGATAATTCGAACGGATTCAAATATCCATCCTTATGTAACTTAGCTAGTCGTGTCACATTGATATGACCAAGTCTACAATGCCACAAGAAGGATTCGTTCATTTCTGAACTCTTCCACTTGTGTGTGTTTTGTATATTGAGGACTGTATTTTGATTGAGAATGAATATGCCATTATGTAATGAGCCTGATGCAATCAACTTTTGATCTAGGAATATGTTCATAACATTATCCTTTACTACAAAATTATATCCTTCTTTACTTAATAAAGAAACTGATATAATGTTGCACATCATGTTCGGTATATAATAGCACTCATTCAGAATCAGTGTATTATGACTTGGTAATACTAGTTGATATTCGTCAACTGCTTTGGCTGCAATACTTGCACCATTCCCTACTTGAACGGAATGATCACCTTTTCCCAGTTCTCTACCTTTCCGTAGCCCATGTAACAATTTGCATATGCGGGATCCTGATCCGGTATCTAATACCCAGGACGTAGGGTGAACTGAGAAACAGTTCTCAATAACTAACACACCCGAAGAAGTTGCATCAACATGCATGTTCTCCGTTTGGGCGGCGTGAGAAACCAGATATTCTCCTATTTCCTGTTCAATCTTATAACTCTTATAAGAAAGAACGGGACCAATGTTCCCTTGCTCAGTATAATAATCGGGTTCAGTCAATACATCCATATTATTATCTTGATTATGGCCTGACATGGTCGCTACCTAGAGAGAGAGAAGAAAACACTTTAGCGTATGCTTTTGCAAGATTAGATTGGTTATTATCTTATCTAATCAGGATGTCTCCCACTGTTTTTATCTTCAAACCCTAAAAGGTAAGATTAGCCGGGATTAATTACACCCTACAATTTCATCAATTTTTCAGCCAGATCAATGTCGGTTCTTGAGGGAGGTTCCCCGTGCTTTCGCATGGACCTAATTAAAGTAAACCTCGTTTTCCAAGAGGCGTAACCCCGTTAACACTTTTCTAGACACCTACTTGATCGGCTAATTTTCCTGTGTAAAACTCTCCCAGGAGTAACTCTTACTCGCAGTGGGTATCAGGATCCAACTATCTCATAGGAGGTATGCAATCTCATTGCAAATTTCAACACTTGAAATTCCCGATAATGCTTTTGCCCCTAGTAACTTATGACCTTGGCTAAGGTCAACAAATCATAAGTTCTAGCCAAGTTCAACCCGTCATTTCCCAATTGAATTAAACCCACCCGTACGACCCTTGGCTAAGGTCAACAAAGTCGTACGACTACCCTAACTCAATCACATCTCATGTTTTAGCAGATAAATACTAATTAGCTATCGTACACCACGCCTTGGCTAAGGTCAACAAACGCAGCACGAATACTAACTAGTCTCTATCTGAAATGACGGAGGGCTACGCAGGTTTTATAGAAAACCATAAGAGTAATGAACTTGATATCTTCGTAGAATCAAGTGGTTTTTGAAAAAGGAGTGATTTTGAGGCTTTTCTAGTTTCGCTAAAGAGGTCACTCCCGGTGAAGGGATCTCGGCTCTTTCCCTATTGAATAAGGTACAGGGTATATCATATATACCGCTGTGCAAAGCAAGAACTATATAAGCTGTCAAAAACAAACTTCGAGTTTATAGCATCTGCCAGTTTCACTAAAGTGGTCACTCCCGGTGAAGGGATCTCGGCTCTTTCCTCATCGAATAAGGTGCAGGGTATATCATATATACCGCTATGCAAAGCAAAACTGTAGCAACCCTTTTTATAAAGTTTTGATTCTAAAACATCTATTAGGTTTCTTTTCTTTTTATTAATCTCATTAATAAAACCCATCAGCTTATGCTTCCTAAGCATCACAGAAGAAATGAAAGCAGTAATATTTATATATCAGCATATATATATAGTATAAGCATTCGTCTCAGGCAGTAATATGATCCCATCACAGAACATTGCAGCAGAAAAACATATATGAAATATTGGATATACTAGGATGTCCGTGTTTTCACTACGAGCCGGTATAAAAGACGGATTCCACGGTCACGATGAATAGCCAAACCTACATCCCTAGACCCCTACGAGAGCAGTAAGTAACACTGCCAATTCTAGGGTTAGGAGACCTGGTCTCGACTCCTCGAGATGGCCTCCCACTGGACCCAAGAACCCGGTTACTTGTGCTCCCCTCCTTGGGTCTACCTAATGCGGAAAAGTAAATAATATACAATGGTGACATCATCCTCAGCCCGGAAGTGCCCTAATAAAAGAATATTACATACAAATGAATTTTACATGAATAAAAATAAAAATCCTCATCTCACATAAAACCCCCGGCTTTTCAGAACACGACGATCCAATATAACATATCACAGCAACACATAATATCTCATATCATCAACGTAAATAAGTATGCATACACCGATCGTCGTTGATATATAGCAACGAAGACCGGCAATACAACTACATACTACACTTACGGTCACAGAAAAGAAATTGTAAAACTATAACATTTGGAATCCACAATCACTTTAGATATCATAAATCCGAAATATCGCATACTTCGCATTTCATGCCTAACTATATGAATTCCACATATTGTATCATATTCCAGATAAATAGACAATATTAAACTTTCCGATCGGATAATCAAATACCCAAGATTTCCTAAATAGCTCAACACTTGAGCGGAGTTCAAATAATCCCAGAATATGTCACGGTACCGATGATCCAGCCGTAGAAGGGTCAAGCCAACGCCTCACATGTGGCACGCCGTACTGCCCCAAACCCTAAGCTTTAGAGGCGGTTCAGACGGTCACATAATCGAGTTAAGGTTTGTGTTCTTCTAGAGGGGCCGCCGCGTTACTTGCACGTTTTTCCAAAAGATTTAAACCCGATAAAAATTCAACACTTGAAAGTTTTTCGTGCCGGGAAAAAGTGAGTTAATGATATCCGTTCGAACATTTTAACAGTTTCTAAATATCCGGAAAACATGATAAAATTAAATATTCCGATCGAATCAATGAATACAAAATAATCCCCAGAACACTCAACACATTAGTCAGATTAAAAATACCCAGAAAACTAAACTTGCAGCTACAGTCATTACTGTGCTAAAACGAGTGCATAAGTCTTATGTACTGCCGCGGATCCGCGGTCCAAGCGCGGTACGGACGCGGTTCCGCGGCGGTTTGTACGGCTTATGCGCTCGTTTTTCACTGTAATTCTTGTATTACCTTGCTGATTTTTTTAGGTATTTTTAATACAGAAAAAATCACAGTTTTAAAAATTGTCCAGAGAGGGGTTCATTTTGACGTTTCGGGGTTCGTTCGGAGTTTTAACTTCGTATGCACGTCACCTAATGCTGTAGCTAGGCTCTGATACTACTGTAGGGTTCCTAGGCACTCTTGTGAGGGTTTATAAGGCATCAACCATGCCCGAGTAAAATTTTAGACGTGCCGAACAACCCAAAGCCGGGATCTTTGCTAGATTATTAGGGTTTAACACGCAAGTAAACATCTTTACTACTAAGTGTGAGGGATTACAACCTTTGTTGTTCGCTCCTTCGCTTCATAAGCTTCGAGTAGAAGTCCCTTCGCCGTGATCCACGATCTCTCTGACTCAAGAGAGGCTCCACGACTCGAACGATCCATGCTAGCTTGTAGTATTCCTTTTCTCCGATGATCTACGTCGAAGTTGCTATAACTCAAGCTCTCTCACTCTAATGAGGTCAACACCCTAATCTAATTGGCTAGATTAGATGAAGATGATGGAGTAGTATTTATGTTTTCTTTTTATATCAAATTCTCAAATGAAATCATCACAAAATGAAAAACTAGTAAGCTTTCTCAAAGCTCAAGAGAGAAGAAGATGACGAAAAATGAGTTAATCCTTTTATGATGAATAATGAAATGAATATATGAATTAATAATGCAACCATGGTTTAGAATGACAAGGATAACCCTTGTAGAGAATTAATTAGGGCTAGGATTTGGTTGGGTTAAAGAATGAATCATAAGTAAATATCAACCATAATATCTAACTCATGACAAAAGGAATTCCTTCTAGAAGGTGCAAGAAGCAACTAACCCTAATCAAACCCTAACCTTATTTAATCTCCACTAAACATGTTCCATTATTAATTATATCATGTTACAATAATATATATCACATATATATTATATATTTGTAACAAAAGAAAATAATACAATTAACATATATCGCATATATATCAATGTATTACCCGGTGAGAAAATGAAATAATAAAGCGAGCCAATATTAGATAATGTAATAAAATATATCATATATATTATTATACATTAAATCATCAAATCAACACTTGATCCGACAATCCGGCTATATTGAATATAACCGACTAATATATCATGTACCGATTCATCGAATCAACACTTGATCCGATGACCCGGTTCATATCTAAATATCACGAGAATATAATACGGTATCTCATATCGCGTTATCCTTGGTCCTGCACATATCACATATGTGCCTCTACTCCGTTTTGCCTGAGCCAAGAAACCTCTGTATAGGACTCTAAAGAATCGTCAATACGCCGGTAGCAGGTGATGATCATATCAAACACCCACAAGCTGCAAGCGGTCAACTAAACGTAACAGCCACCCAGGTATTGAGCGATCAGAAGATCAACAAGCTAGCCTGTACGTTCTCCTGTGAATCCAATCGGTAACACTCCCGTACAGTCCGGTCTCTTCGTCTGATATGTCGTATATCAAGTCTAGGGGTGGTATACGTCAGACTCCAGTAACCGATAAGTCATGTCGATGTGAGGCTCATAACGGGTCGAGAAACTACCGGTAACACTTACCAGTAAATCTCTATATCAGCCCTGGCCAGGGACTTCCAGTTATAGCCAATCGAACACAGCACAACATCAACTCCCTATACCGGAAGAGACGAATCCCCTCCTATCGCTCATTGCTTCCATGTGTTTCGGGAATGCACCCAAAAGCCACCGTTTTGTACGCCCTCTTGGACGTGGTAAGGTGGAAATCAAAGCACAGTGGGAATCACACAAGACTCTATGACGATCTCGGGTCTACAGACTACCCTGTACTAGTGTCACCGGAGAACTGCCATCTGACGTGTGGTATATCACCATCTGGGAGTTCTCGGCGAGTCCGTCTAGTGTACCCAGTCTCCACTGAGCACCCGTACGCCATCCTTGATGTCAAACACCGATGGATATGGGATCATCCATCGCCCATCATATGGGTCAAGATGCATATACGCTAGTCTACTCTGGTGTATCGATGCCCTGTCTCGATATACCCTCGACTAGGAACAGTTATAGGATGTACTCATCGACTATCGTGGCCCCACTAGTATGATCTCATCATAATCCTAGCAGTCGAGTAAAGATCCTAAGGGCTTTATCAACATGTGAGAGAAAGACAGTAAACCAATACAAGTCAACATGTTAAGATAAAGTGAAACCAAATAGCATACTATCATGACGAGCAAGAAAGTCCTCTTTATATATATCCAAGCATCCATTATAATATACATCACATGTACAACAATGGCCTCTAGGGTATATACATAACTAACACCATCTTGGAGTTCTCGGCGAGTCCGTCCTGTGTACCCAGTCTCCACTGAGCACCCATATACCTTCTCTGATGTCAAACACCAATGGATATGGGATCATCCATCGCCCATCATATGAGTCAAGAAGTGCATACGCTAGTCTACTCTGGAGTATCGATGCCCTGTCTCGGTACTCCCACGACTAAGAACATTTAAAGGATGTACTTGGCGACTACACTGTTCCCACTAGTATGATCCGCATCATAGTCCTCGTAGTCAAGTACTTATCCTAAGGGCTTTATCAACATGTAACATAGAGACAATCAGAGTACATGTTAAGATAAAGGGTAACCAGATAGCATACTATCATGTCGAGCAAGAAAGGCCTCCCTATATATGTCCAAGCATCCACTACAATATACAACGTATGTACAGTAATGGCTTCTAGGACATACATATAACTAACATATTGGTGCAGTGGTATAGCTAGTTTTGCCTATTTTAGATATTATGTTATCTGTTGTTCAGGGGAAATTCGGGGTGTTTGGAAGTCGATAATTTAACACTGTTTAAATGTTTATTAGTACATGCATTAATATCTGCGACCGTGAATGTCATTAGAGTTGTACAACTCGTCTAATTGCTATATGTCCTTTTAGACGAGTTTGCGAACGTGACATTCACGTTGATGTTCTGTGTTGTGCTGTGTTGTGGTTGGATCGTTGTGGTGGATAGCTGTTGTCACGACCCGATAATTTGGCCCGTAACCGGCACTTAGCCACGTAACGTCTACAGGCGTAACGCGACTAAGTAAGCCGAAACCCAGAAATCAAAACCATTAAATATAGAGTGTTTAAATCATTTTGTAAAAAAAAACAACTATAATGTTTAGGAAACTTTAATTAATTTAGTAGAAATCCCTTTTTCTTTTGTTAAGGGGTAAATTTTGAATAATTTTGGCAACATTTCCTTTATAACCATTTGTTCCGCAAGTCAGGTAAAGGCGAGTGAAATAGAAATAACATGCGGGATGAATAGAGCATCACAAGAGTATAGAGTGAAACAAAGGCGAATATCATAAAAGGTAAGACTGCATAACATAAAGTCGGCTCACATGCGAGCTCGACACCAGAGTACAAATCATATACATCGTCCTCACAACTGTCTCTAAGTCAATACAGGAAGGTAGATGGAGAGTACTAGATACATCAATATACAACTGAAAGATAAACAGATACCGTACAAAACCCACCTAATAACAAAAGGGCTATCACGCCTCAGAAGTGGTATCTGTGCCAAAAGATGCAGTAAACAGCTAGCCGCGACTACTCCAAAGGGCAACCTGCAAGCACTGTGGCACAACGGGGGTGAGTTGCCAACTCGTGAATAGCAAATAACATATAAAGGTAATCGCAGGTATGCACGTACTGCTATACTTTAAACTATGCCAACTAATAAACATCTATATGAAGAACTGGATGCTCAATATCATGCAACAGGTACTATCTAATAATCATCTATATGTGATGAGCAAGATACGCAATAATATGCAAGCATATGTACTCTATCAGGTATACTAACTACAGGATGAGATGTCAAATTCTGAATGCTGAGTATGGAAAAGAACAATATCTACACGGAATATCCTCGTGGAAAATAACTGGTATCGATCAATGCACCAAAACCAGTACAACTCAAGCGTCGTCATCCATATCGGTCCTCGATACTGTAATCTCATAAGAATCGGGAGTACCCATCATCGGCACTCAAAATATCATAAAAACACAGCCGTGTCCAGCATCGACACGCAAATCCTCCAATATGGGGCGTCCGTCCATCGGATCTGCCCACGGGCTCCGTCTGCGTAATCGGCCCTCGGCCCCGGCAGTACGCGTCGTCCCGTATCCATCAAGCTACTCTGGTCAGTATCCTCCGGATAACCGCCAGGTCCAACCAATCATCGATAGGTAGTAGTCCCTCCGCCGGGCTCACCGTCTAACAATACGAGTCTTCTCGCCCCGGGGTACCGTACCGGGTCCACCATGTACCCGCAATCGGTGCCTACCTCTCCTCGAATCGGATATACTCACACAAGCTCTCTAGAACCGAGAAAACTCATGGTGGACGCACTAAAATATCATATCAAGGGAAACCGGGTTTTCAAACAGTGCGTATTTTCTTAAAATAGTACTCCGGTTCCCAAATCCAGAAATCACAGAAATCAAATCAAATGCGTAGATCCATGCAATGTGTCGTATGACACTACAATTTAAGGAATGGGGAAATCGCTGTTTAAGAGGTCCAGTTTTGAACATATCGTTTGCGGTCCTTCAGTTTTTAAATCAAGTAAATATCATCCATGAATGCAACATATGAATGTGGTAACGGTATGGATGTGAGAATGGATAAGTACGCAAAGTGAATATAGCAGGTACATGTGCACTAATGTAGGTCTATGATGTATATGCGCCCGAGTATGAACATAGGTAAGGTATATGACACAAGTATGAATATGTGTGGTATATGTCACAAGTATGAACGTGTAAGGTATATGTATCACAAGCATGAATGTGTATGATGTATGCGGCAAATCACGTCAACATCAAGTAGGCAGAATCAATATAATATGCGGTTTATAGCAATCCTACTCTGTGAGTGGCATGTCAATCATTAACGGTGTGAGTGTAGCATATAGATCGTGCTCGTGCAACTTGGACCGTTAGTGACAGTGCAGTGTTCTATACTACCAGTATATCTAAAAGGACACTCATGACTACAATTCCTATTACGCCCTGACGCTTAACGCCATACGGGCGATTTCCCCGTAGATGTTAAATTTACTCACCTGGTCGCGTGTTAAGTATAGCCGACCGCCTGCTTCCCTTTCCTGGCGACGTCTGACGTGCTCGCCTGAGAACCTGGAATTTACACAAGGAATCTAATTATAAGCAAGAATCTCGCAAAACGTGGAAACGAACGAAACGTGAAACTCGCATCGCGAATCAACGCGCGCGTGTGCGATACGCTGGAACGTGTGTGCACGCGCCTACGACTCAGTCCGATACGCCGCGATACGCTGAATCACAAACCCACTCGCGTATCGCGCGTATCGCGCAAACTTAAAAACACCAGAAAATGACATATAGCTCCAGATTCTGTCCAGGCTACAATATTACAAAACTACATATACCAAGGACCTACAAAACATAGCAGACACCAACCCTGAAAACCCTAACTCCTAACTCCCTGTTCTGGCCGCAAATTGCGGCCAGAAAGACAATTTCGGCGGCCAAAAGTGAGAGTGGTGGGGTCGGGCTCTGGTGGTGGGGTCAGGGCGTTACTAGTAGGCTGGGGTCCACTCAATTTTATCCTGAAGTCACCTGGGTAACAGCAGATAGCAGAAAGCTAAATTTTTGCTTAAAAGTCACAATTTGCACCAACATGAAAGTTCAGGGTATTTTAGTGTAAACTGGGGGTTACCTAGGTTCATCTGGCCTCAATAGCTCCTAACTAACCTAGTCTAACTAAAATTAACCTAACTTAAGCAAAGATCTTACTAATCACCACAAATAACGCTAAAACACCACGTCTAGTGATAATCAACTACCAAACACACTAAATAAACTAAACCAACTCACAAGTCTAGCACACAAGAAAGTGAAGCTCAGAATTTATACCTCGCTGACCCTACTACGCTGGTCCAGAAGAAGAAAGGAAGGAGAGGAGGCTGCTCCAGGAACTGCCTCTGCACAGAAGCTGCTGCTGCTTGAAGTGCTGATGCTTATTGCTGTTGTTGTTGCTGTTATTGGGGTTGTGGAGCTGAAGCTGGTGCTGCTGGGGCTACTGCTACATAGGGGCTGCTGCTATATGGAGCTGGGGCTGCTGGGGGTGAGCTGGGGCTGCATGAAGTGCTGATGCAATGGCTGTTGCTGTGCTGGGGCTGGTGTTTGCTGCTATTGCTGCTACTTCTGCTGGTGTGTGTGTGTGAGAGTGAGAGTGAATGAGTGAAAAATGAGAGAGGGTTGCAAGCAAGCTTAGGGTCAAGTCCCTCCCATTCCTCTCTCTCTCTCCACATTAATTGCAAGCATGGGCTTGCCATGCTCCCTCTCTCTCTCAAGTCAACAAAACAAATTTTAAATCCCCTTTTTTTTTATAATTAAACCAAACCTAACCTTAATTAAAAACTTTGTCTTAACAAGGGGTTTAATTCACCATGGTTGTGAAACATGGTATAACCCAAGTTTTATTCCTAGTTTACATGCACAAGTTTGTGCAAGCTTGGTAAAATTCTAGAAAAATATTTATTAATTTGGAAAAATTATTTGAAAATCAATTTGGTAAACTTTTTATTAAAATCACCTATTAAAATATAATTAGCCACTAAACACATCCTAGGGTGTTACAATCTTCCCCCCTTAAAAGAATTCGTCCCCGAATTTAGAACATAAAGCAACGCATACCTTCAAAGAGATGAGGGAACTTCTTCCGCATCTCGCCCTCGGCCTCCCAAGTGATCTCATCACCATTCGGGCTGCGCCAAAGCACCTTTACTGATGGCAAGACTTTCGATCTAAGTTTCTTCACTTGCCGGTCCAAGATCACGACTGGCTGCTCGGTGAACGTAAGATCGCGCTCGAGCTGAACGGCCTGATGCTGAATCAAGTGCGAAGTGTCATGCAGGTATCTGCGAAGCATCGACACGTGAAACACGGGGTGAACATCTGGGAAGTCGGGTGGAAGAGCCAAACGATAAGCTACTGTGCCCACACGCTCGAGGATCTCGAAGGGACCTATGAATCTGGGGCTAAGCTTCCCCTTCCGTCCAAACCTCATCACTCCCTTCATCGGAGAGACCCTCAGAAATACGTGATCGCCAACTGCGAACTCTAGTCTGCGGCGGCGCCTGTCGGCATACGATCCCTGCCTGCTCTGAGCTGTCCTCATCCTGTCTCGAATCAGCTGTATCTTCTCAGTCGTCTCCTGTACTATCTGTGGCCCCAAAATACTGCCCTCGCTGAGCTCTGTCCAACAGACCGGCGATCTACATCTCCTCCCATACAAAGCCTCAAAAGGTGCCATCTGGATAGTATCCTGGAAGCTATTGTTGTAGGAGAACTCGATCAAGGGTAAATGATGATCCCAGCTACCACCAAAGTCTAAAACACAGGCTCGGAGCATGTCCTCAAGAGTCTGAATGGTCCGCTCTGACTGTCCGTCGGTCTGCGGGTGGAATGCAGTGCTGAAACTCAAGCGCGTGCCCAAAGCCTCCTGAAGTCTATGCCATAATCTGCTGGTAAACTGGGTGCCTCGGTCGGACACAATACAGGTCGGGACCCCATGTAGTCGTACAATCTCATCGATATAAATCTGGGCATACTGCGCAAATCCGAAAGTCGTCTTCACTGGCAGGAAGTGAGCCGCTTTCGTCAGACGATCTACGATCACCCAAATGGAGTCATACCCTTGCCTAGTCCTGGGTAGACCCACCACGAAATCCATCGAAATCTGTTCCCATTTCCACTCCGGAATGGGTAATGGCTGTAGCTCTCCCGCGGGCCTCTAGTGCTCGGCCTTGACTTGCTGACAAGTCAGGCATCTCGATACGAACACCATGATGTCCTTCTTCATTCCGTCCCACCAGTAGGTCTCTCTCATATCATGATACATCTTGGTGGAACCGGGATGGACACTGTACACCGATCGATGTGCCTCCTCAAGAATATCGCGCCGCAATCCCTCAGCATCTGGTACGCATAGTCTAGACCCAAATCGTAATACCCCCTGCTCATCAATCACAAACTCGGAGAATCTGCCCTGTCCAATCTGTGTCACGATCTCTGAACAACGGTCATCCCTGCGCTGTGCCTCACATATACGGTCAAGCAACTGTGGGCGTGCACGAACATGTGCTAGCTGTCCTCCAATCCGCGTGAACTCGAACTGCACTCGGCTGTCGCATAATATCTGCCCGACGACTGCCTCTGTACTACACTCAAACACGCTAGACTACCCTCGGGCCTCCTACTCAAAGCATCTGCTACTATGTTAGCCTTGCCCGGGTGATATAAGATCTCGCAGTCGTAGTCCTTCACCAACTCCATCCATCGGCGCTGTCGGAGATTCAGGTCTCGCTGCTGAAATATGTACTTGAGGCTCTTGTGATCCGAGAATATCTGGCACGACTCACCGTATAGGTAATGTCGCCAGATTTTAAGTGCAAAGACCACTGCAGCCATCTCCAGATCGTGGGTAGGGTAGTTCTGTTCATGTTTCTTCAGCTGTCGAGAAGCGTACGCGATCACGCTGCCGTGCTGCATCAATACGCACCCTAGCCCCACTCGTGAAGCGTCGCAATAGACTGCAAATCCGCCTGATCCTGAAGGCAACGATAAAACTGGCGCCGTAGTCAAACAGGTCCGTAGCTGCTGGAAACTGTGCTCGCAATCCTCGGTCCAATCGAAGGGAACTCCCTTTCGGGTCAATCCAGTCAAGGGTGCAGCAATACGGGAAAAATCCTGTACGAATCGCCTGTAGTAACCGGCCAATCCTAGAAAACTGCGTATCTCAGTGACGGATGTAGGCCTGGGCCAACTCTGAACGGCTTCTATCTTTCTTGGGTCCACACATATACCATCCCGTGTAATCACGTGACCCAAGAAGTCCACGCTGTCGAGCCAGAATGCGCACTTCGAAAATTTTGCATAAAGCCGATGCTCCCTCAAAGTCTGTAGTGTAATCCGCAGGTGCTGCTCGTGCTCCTCTCTGCTCCGGGAATACACCAATATATCGTCGATGAATACGATGATGAATAGGTCAAGATACGGCCTGAATATGCGGTTCATCATGTCCATGAAAGCTGCTGGCGCGTTGGTGAGTCCGAATGACATCACCAGAAACTCGTAATGGCCATAACGTGTACGGAAAGCTGTCTTCGGAATGTCCTCCTGTCGAACCCTCAGCTGGTGATAGCCTGATCGCAAATCAATCCTAGAAAAATATCCTGCCCCCTGAAGCTGGTCGAACAAGTCGTCGATACGTGGCAACGGATATCTGTTCCGCACGGTCACCCGGTTCAGCTGCCGGTAGTCGATACACAAACGAAAGCTTCCGTCCTTCTTCTTGACAAACAGAACCTGAGCACCCCAAGGAGAAACACTGGGTCGAATAAGTCCCATGTCCAGCAATTCCTGCAACTGACTCTTCAACTCACTAAGTTCCGCCGGGGCCATCCGATAAGGAGGTATAGAAATAGGCCCCGAGCCGGGTATCAAATCAATACAAAAAGCAATGTCGCGCTCAGGCGGTAGACCAGGAAGCTCGTCAGGGAACACATCAGGGAAATCACACACAATCGGAATCTGCTCCAACGGAACACCTGGGGCTCTAGTGTCACAAACATAGGCTAGGAATCCCTGACATCCCTTCCTCAAAAGCTGTCCAGCGCGAAGAGAAGAAATCAAAAGGTGAGGAGTGGCACCACTGTCACCCTGCACGACAAAGGCCGACTCGCCGGGAAAACAGAACCTCACTGTCTTCTCGCGGCAGTCCACCGACGCATACCACGTGGCTAACCAATCCATGCCCAAAAAAACGTCGAAATCTAACATCTCGAGAAGGATCAAATCGACAGGCAGGTCTCTATCGCCAATACGGACGACGCAGGATCGGAACACGTGCCTAGCAACAAACGACACTCCCACGGGAGTGGTCACAACAAGTGGCTGATCTAGCAGGCCGGACTCTCTACCCAAACTCGGCACGAAGTGTGTGGATACGTACGAGTGCGTGGATCCGGGATCGAACAACACGTGTGCATCAACAGCACAAACTGATAAAATACCTGAAACCACCGCATTGGACGCCTGCGCGTCCTGATGCGTCAAAGCGAAAACTCGTGCCTGTCTTCCACCTGCAACTGGCGGTCCCCTACTAGCAGCTGGCTGAACTCTGCCGGTGGCTGGCTGTCCCCTGCCTCGACCGCCTCGCCTTCTGGGAATAAACCCTCCACGACCACGACCTCTCTGTGCCTGCGTCTGGCGCGGAGTAACTGTGGGTATAATAGGCAACGCCCTCTAGGGTGGAGAAGGTGGAAGGGTGACATGCGGTACGGCTGGCTCCCTCTGACGTGTCTCGGTACAATCTCTGACACGATGATGAGGACTACCACATCCAAAACATCCACGGGACGACTGCTGACCCTCCTGGGGTTATGAGCTAAACATCTGACCTCGCACCGAATCTCTGCCACCTGTACTACGTCTATCACGGTGTCTGAATGGATGTCTCTGGGCTGCTGTGTCAGTACGAACCCTCTTCGGCCCTGGAACTACTGAAGTCTCGGCAAGACGTTCCTCGACCAATAGGGCTGCATCTACCGCTGCGGCGTAAGTCTCGTAATGCTGGGAGCTGATCGCAAGGAATAGCGGGGTAAGAAGGCCTCGGACAAATCTCTTGACTCGCATCTCCTCTGTAGCTACCAGGTACGGAGCATAAACTGATAGCTCGGTGAACAGCACATCGTACTCTGCCACTGTCATCTCTGGCGTCTGGCGCAAGGACTCAAACCTGCGTGCTCGGGCATCCCTAACACTCTGGGGAAGGAAACGGGCTAGGAATACTGTCACGAACTCCGTCCAGGTCATAGGAGGAAGACCTGCTGCTCTACCCTTCTCAACTGAATCAAACCATTTCTGCGCAAGACCCTCCAAGCGAAAGCTCGCGAACTCGACCCATCTCGCATCTGAGCATCGGAGGGAACGGCATATCCGGGCCATCTTATCAATAAAAGACTGCGGGTCCTTGGCTGCGTCTATTCCTGTGAAGACCGGAGGCTTCAGCCTCATGAACTCTGATAGCGATACTGTAATCACCTCCGTGGCTGCAGGGGCAACTGGCTGTGCGGTAGGTACCATCGCGGTCTCTGGAACGGGTGGAGCTACCTCTGGTCGCTGCGCTCGAAGCGTTTCAACTAGAGATCCTATCATCTGGCGCATCTCCTGCATGCTGGCCCCTATCGTGGCGATCTGCTCTGTCATGGGAGGAGCAGTCTGCTCGGGTACGACGGGTACACTGCCCGGATCAGTCCTCGTCTCGGACGAGTCAACACGAATCTCGGCCCTCGCGGCCGCTCTCTGCGCCCTAGTAGTCTTTGGCGGCATAGTGGCTGAAAAGGAAAATAAGATTCGATAAGGATACTGAAATCGAATCGCAAGAAGGCATGCAAAGAAGAATGAAGGAATTTCAACCAATAAATCCTAAGGTCGCTTAGGCGGAGTACCGTGTCGCGAGTATGCCGCGGAAAATACGCACGCTACGCCACTCTGCTGCAGCTACCTACTCCATCATACTAGGGTCATCCTACACTCCGAAGGTAAAACCTACGCTCTGATACCAACTTTGTCACGACCCGATAATTTGGCCCGTGACCGGCACTTAGCCACGTAACGTCTACAGGCGTAACGCGACTAAGTAAGCCGAAACCCAGAAATCAAAACCATTAAATATAGAGTGTTTAAATCATTTTGTAAAAAAAAAAAAACTATAACGTTTAGGAAACTTTAATTAATTTAGTAGAAATCCCTTTTTCTTTTGTTAAGAGGTAAATTTTGAATAATTTTGGCAACATTTCCTTTATAACCATTTGTTCCGCAAGTCAGGTAAAGGCGAGTGAAATAGAAATAACATGCGGGATGAATAGAGCATCACAAGAGTATACAGTGAAACAAAGGCGAATATCATAAAAGGTAAGACTGCATAACATAAAGTTGGCTCACATGCGAGCTCGACACCATAGTACAAATCATATACATCGTCCTCACAACTGTCTCTAAGTCAATACAGGAAGGTAGATGGAGAGTACTAGATACATCAATATACAACTGAAAGATAAACAGATACCGTACAAAACCCACCTAATAACAAAAGGGCTATCACGCCTCAGAAGTGGTATCTGTGCCAAAAGATGCAGTAAACAGCTAGCCGCGACTACTCCAAAGGGCAACCTGCAAGAACTGTGGCACAACGGGGGTGAGTTGCCAACTCGTGAATAGCAAATAACATATAAAGGTAATCGCAGGTATGCACGTACTGCGATACTTTAAACTATGCCAACTAATAAACATCTATATGAAGAACTGGATGCTCAATATCATGCAACAGGTACTATCTAATAATCATCTATATGTGATGAGCAAGATACGCAATAATATGCAAGCATGTGTACTCTATCAGGTATACTAACTACAGGATGAGATGTCAAATTCTGAATGCTGAGTATGGAAAAGAACAATATCTACACGGAATATCCTCGTGGAAAATAACTGGTATCGATCAATGCACCAAAACCAGTACAACTCAAGCGTCGTCATCCATATCGGTCCTCGATACTGTAATCTCATAAGAATCGGGAGTACCCATCACCGGCACTCAAAATATCATAAAAAAACAGCCGTGTCCAGCATCGACACGCAAATCCTCCAATATGGGGCGTCCGTCCATCGGATCTGCCCACGGGCTCCGTCTGCGGAATCGGCCCTCGGCCCCGGCAGTACGCGTCGTCCCGTATCCATCAAGCTACTCTGGTCAGTATCCTCCGGATAACCGCCAGGTCCAACCAATCACCGGTAGGTAGTAGTCCCTCCGCCGGGCTCACCGTCTAACAATACGAGTCTTCTCGCCCCGAGGTACCGTACCGGGAAACCGGGTCCACCATGTACCCGCAATCGGTGCCTACCTCTCCTCGAATCGGGTATACTCACACAAGCTCTCTAGAACCGAGAAAACTCATGGTGGACGTACTAAAATATCATATCAAGGGAAACCGGGTTTTCAAACAGTGCGTATTTTCTTAAAGTAGTACTCCGGTTCCCAAATCCAGAAATCACAGAAATCAAATCAAATGCGTAGATCCATGCAATGTGTCGTATGACACTACAATTTAAGGAATGGGGAAACTGCTGTTTAAGAGGTCCAGTTTTGAAGATATCGTTTGCGGTCCATCAGTTTTTAAATCAAGTAAATATCATCCATGAATGCAACATATGAATGTGGTAACGGTATGGATGTGAGAATGGATAAGTACGCAAAGTGAATATAGCAGGTACATGTGCACTAATGTAGGTCTATGATGTATATGCGCCCGAGTATGAACATAGGTAAGGTATATGACACAAGTATGAATATGTGTGGTATATGTCACAAGTATGAACGTGTAAGGTATATGTATCACAAGCATGAATGTGTATGATGTATGCGGCAAATCACGTCAACATCAAGTAGGCAGAATCAATATAATATGCGGTTTATATCAATCCTACTCTGCGAGTGGCATGTCAATCATTAACGGTGTGAGTGTAGCATATAGATCGTGCTCGTGCAACTTGGACCGTTAGTGACAGTGCAGTGTTCTATACTACCAGTATATCTAAAAGGACACTCATGACTACAATTCCTATTACGCCCTGACGCTTAACGCCATACTGGCGATTTCCCCGTAGATGTTAAATCTACTCACCTGGTCGCGTGTTAAGTATAGCCGACCGCCTGCTTCCCTTTCCTGGCGACGTCTGACGTGCTCGCCTGAGAACCTGGAATTTACACAAGGAATCTAATTATAAGCAAGAATCTCGCAAAACGTGGAAACGAACGAAACGTGAAACTCGCATCGCGAATCAACGCGCGTGTGTGCGATACGCTGGAACGTGTGTGCACGCACCTACGACTCAGTCCGATACGCCGCGATACGCTGAATCACAAACCCACTCGCGTATCGCGCAAACTTAAAAACACCAGAAAATGACATATAGCTCCAGATTCTGTCCAGGCTACAATATTACAAAACTACATATACCAAGGACCTACAAAACATAGCAGACACCAACCCTGAAAACCCTAACTCCTAACTCCCTGTTCTGGCCGCAAATTGTGGCCAGAAAGACAATTTCGGCGGCCAAAAGTGAGAGTGGTGGGGTCGGGCTCTGGTGGTGAGGTCAGGGCGTTACTAGTAGGCTGGGGTCCACTCAATTTTATCCTGAAGTCACCTGGGTAACAGCAGATAGCAGAAAGCTAAATTTTTGCTTAAAAGTCACAATTTGCACCAACATGAAAGTTCAGGGTATTTTAGTGTAAACTGGGGGTTACCTAGGTTCATCTGGCCTCAATAGCTCCTAACTAACCTAGTCTAACTAAAATTAACCTAACTTAAGCAAAGATCTTACTAATCACCACAAATATCGCTAAAACACCACGTCTAGTGATAATCAACTACCAAACACACTAAATAAACTAAACCAACTCACAAGTCTAGCACACAAGCAAGTGAAGCTCAGAATTTATACCTCGCTGACCCTACTACGCTGGTCCCGAAGAAGAAAGGAAGGAGAGGAGGCTGCTCCAGGAACTGCCTCTGCACAGAAGCTGCTGCTGCTTGAAGTGCTGATGCTTATTGCTGTTGCTGTTGCTGTTATTGGGGTTGTGGAGCTGAAGCTGGTGCTGCTGGGGCTGCTGCTACATAGGGGCTGCTGCTATATAGAGCTAGGGCTACTGGGGGTGAGCTGGGGCTGCATGAAGTGCTGATGCAATGGCTGTTGCTGTGCTGGGGCTGGTGTTTGCTGCTGTTGCTGCTACTTCTGCTGGTGTGTGTGTGTGAGTGAAAAATGAGAGAGGGTTGTAAGCAAGCTTAGGGTCAAGCCCCCCACATTCCTCTCTCTCTCTCCACATTAATTGCAAGCATGGGCTTGCCATGCTCCCTCTCTCTCTCAAGTCAACAAAACAAATTTTAAATCCCCTTTTTTTATAATTAAACCAAACCTAACCTTAATTAAAAACTTTGTCTTAACAAGGGGTTTAATTCACCATGGTTGTGAAACATGGTATAACCCAAGTTTTATTCCTAGTTTACATGCACAAGTTTGTGCAAGCTTGGTAAAATTCTAGAAAAATATTTATTAATTTGGAAAAATTATTTGAAAATCAATTTGGTAAACTTTTTATTAAAATATAATTAGCCACTAAACACATCCTAGGGTGTTACAGCTGTGGTGCAATGATAGTAAAGTTTAGTTTCATTTGTACATTTGATATTGCTGGGTGAGAGTCCGACATGTGGACTGTTGTCACTGCCAGTTTGTATATTATTCGTTTGGGGCACGACCGGTTGAGGTCGATATCACCCTTGTATATTATTTTCTTTTCTGTACTAGGATTACCACATGGTGGAGTGCACGAATAGCCAGATTCTAGAGGGCAATGGGTCTGCATCTCATGGCGTTGAGACGGAGGGGACATTACTCTTGAATTGGCGGGTTATTTACCGCACTCGTAAGGGGTATAGGTTGACCCATGGAGGTGTGTCCAAGTTACCAGATTCCGTGATGTGCTGGGTGTCCCACTCACGTTGTTGATGGGGGTTGCCTCGCTTCTGGTTTCGGCGGGTAGCTTACCGCGCTCGTAGGGGTATAGGTTATCATTGCACAGGCTATCCACATGACAAGGAACGTCGGGTCTCATTTGCGGCTCAAGTGAAACCCGGGGCTCCAAGAATATCCATTATTTTGTGTTGCTTTTGTGATGCTTCTGTGATGTTGCTTTATATCATGCCTAGGACGATTGTTATATATATTTATATATATACTAGTAGATGTTGTATATGTTTTGCACCCGCGCTAGTCCAGTCCCCGCTCTGTCGTTAGTTAAGTAACCTAACGAGTGATGACGGGACCCAGTGGCGAATGCGGATGGCATATACGTACATTTTATTTTTCGTTCTTTTCTGGTGTGATATGTTAATTAATGGGACTGCATTGATTCTTATCAATGCAAGGATAAAAAAAACCTATATATGATGTTGTTGGAACCAAGTTTTTAAAAACTAACATTATAGACGTTCTCTTTTGCTTTGCATAGTGGTATTCGGTTATGAATATCCAGCACCTCATTCGAAGAGGCAAGAGCCAAGATCCCTTCATCGGGAGTGACCCCTTGATTAAAAGTTTGCGTCAACGTAATAACTTCACCATAGTCGATTATTTTTTGCTTTGCATCATGCTATTCAGTTTGGAATATCCTGCACCTTATTCTACGAGGAAAATGCAGAGATCCCTTCACCGGGAGTGACCTCTTTAGAAAAAGTTTTCACCACTATATATTTGTAAAAACCACTCGGTTCCTTCAACGATATCAAGTTCATTACGTTAAATGTTTATTCTCCATAAACCATCCATGGCCTTCCGTCATTTCAGATTAGTATTGGTAAGTATTCATGCTACGTATGTTGACTGTGTCAAGGCATAGTGTGCGGTAGCTCTGTAATGCTTTTCTATCGCATGGATATGTGGATTGGTTAGGACAGTCGTACGGTCATGTTGACCGTGTCAAGGACTCGTACAGGTGGGTTTAATGCAATCAAGATAATGATGGGTTGAACTTGACTAGGACCCTTTGATATGTTGACTGTGTCAAGGACGCTTGGTTTCTAGGGGTAAAAACACATATCGGGAGTTTCAAACATACAGGAAACTTGCCAGGCATGCGCATACCTTCTGGAGTGTGGTGACTTGAGTGGCTTCCATCAAGTTATCATGCGATGAGAGTTGGATCCCGATTCCCACAGATGAGTAGGTTTACTCCTCGGGTGATTTTAGATGATCCCAGCTAATTTTTCTTTTGGGTTTGGAGGAGAATTCGAGGAAATAGTGGGGGCCATCCAGATTAGATAAAGTGATTAACCATTCTGATCTAGGTTAGAGTGCACGCTGAGTGTTTCTTTTCTTTCTCTTTGGCAGCGACCATGGCCCGACCTTTGACTAAAACTCATGAACCAAGTTAACCGAACCTTCTTAAAACACTTTGTCTTTTGGAATGTCACGGTGTCGCATACATCATTTCCACTTCTATATCACCTTTGCATTTCTCCAGAACACCCCGTATCACTACGAACATCCACTTCAATTGGATAAATATATCGTATAGTTACTTACGAACTCGAAGGAACTTGTTCCAGATTCGAGGATGGATTCTGGTTCTGGAGAGATTGAATAAGATTATTCGGTTGTCTTTTCCCTTTAGCTTCTCTCAGGTTGTGAGGGCTCCTAGGATTTGGAGAGGGTACACCTATTGAGCTTATTGGATAGTCTTCTTCCAAAGCATAGGCAGGTGCCGATAGGTAGGGAAGGAAGAAAACCAATTAAGCCTAAGTGTGGTGTACAGAAGGTAATAAGTAAAGACATATAAAGGGATTAGAATAACGACAAAGAAAATTGCGACTGCTATCATTCACGACCCTGCCACTCCCACATACACATTGGATTTCTCCAGAACACTCCGTATTACTACGGATATCCACTTC
Source organism: Agapanthus africanus (assembly GCA_030015575.1). Taxonomy (NCBI): domain Eukaryota; kingdom Viridiplantae; phylum Streptophyta; class Magnoliopsida; order Asparagales; family Amaryllidaceae; genus Agapanthus; species Agapanthus africanus. The sequence goes on along the minus strand of CM057344.1, from coordinate 156,467,601 downwards.
TATTGGATATGCCATCGTATAGTTACTTACGAACTTGAAGGAATTCGTTCCATATTCGAGGATGGTTTCCGGTTCAGAGGAAATAGAATAAAATTATTCAGATTTTTTTCCCATTACCTCCTCTAAGGTTGCGAGGGCTCCTAGGATTAGGAGAGTACACATATTGCTCTTATTGGATAGTCTACTTCCAAACCTTAGGCCGGTGTCGAAGGGTAAGGAAGGAAGAAAACCAATTAGCCTAAAGAAGGTGTACAGAAGGTAATAAGTAAAGACATAATAAAGGCATTGGAGTGAGGGCAGGTAAGTATATGGTTACTGTCATGAAACAGGATAGTGAAAGAGGCCTTACTAGGAATACCAATTAACCCCTTTTTGAAACATTTTCATGTTTCCTTTTCAATGTGCGATATTAATTGAAAACTGTTTTCCCAACAGGAATCTAACTCCAGGGTATGTATTTACCAGATCAGTTTCTCACATCTGTATGCTATTACGGATGATGAGTGGGAGTAAGATATTGGGAATTGGGTGATTAGATCCTCATTATATCGGAATTCGTTGTAATTGATAATATTTGAGGAAATCATCTGGATTTTGCCGGATGGCAAATATTTTGTTTTAAATATCCGTTATTATGCACCAATTTCAAACTGATATATCTGTACGTTTATTTTATAAAGTGAGATATAACTTTTTGATGTTATGTCTGTGGTATTTACCTATATCAGTTTGTGATTAGGTAAGGTCCATTCAACAGCGGTGTAATTCTTCTTAACCATTGTACAGTTTTTCAACCTACGATGCACAGGGTTTGAGTTATTGAACTCAGGGGACTTATACAAAGTATTGTATGTTATCCAGTGTCCATTAGGACAACGGGGTTGGTACTCGTACTATATTCTGTTTACTCATGACTTCTCTAATTTTAGATAGGTATTTTCGTTGAAATGCAAGGTCCAGATATTGAGAAGTTATAGGTATAAGAATAAAGTAGGGAACCATTTGTTGGAAGTATCAGGATTCTTCGATGAAGTCGAAGATGTAGATACTTGTGTTTGGTATTCCGTTGATAATAATGGTTTTGAGAACTTGCTTCTTTTTCAGATTACTCATATATGGATGCACTCCTAGTTGAGTAATGATGAATGACCTCCCTCCATTTGGTTGATATGCACTGGAGACAGCTGCATGATTTTGAATCTGGTTCCAATTAAATTAGTGCTTTTGTTTTTATATTAGATATATATAGAATCAATTAATATCTTAGTGATGTTAAGGTATAGGGAGTTGTCCGGCTGATACTTAAAACCAGAATTCGGATAAACTCAAGGCACGTTTAAGTAATGGCTAATTGTGGGTTATCCCGGGCTTTGACGAGGGTGAACTTTCTACCATTAGGAAGATCAATATTTATATTGTTCTTAACTCTCCACAGTTTTAGCAAAATAGATTTTTTCAGAAAACAGAAGTAGGAGTATGGCAGAACTGGAAGTGGTTCCAGAACCACAAACGATCAATGAAGATTTAATAAAACCTGAGGATTCAATTGGTTTCGACATTCCATTAGCCACTCCGCAGATTTGGTGGGTAAACCTTAGGCACCCGAGAGGTACTTCGGTCTTCTCAGAGACAGTGACAGGGAGGTTCTTGTGTAAGTCCACGTTACCTCTCCCGGTTCTTACGGGCTTGCGGAAACAATGAAAAACGATTTTTAGGGTTATGGTAACATGGACTATAAAATACGGATCTTGGCTAAACTACACACTAGCAACCTAACTAGAGATTTATCTACTCGATTAGGGGTTATACCTCAACTTGAACTCCTTCTCTTGGACTCCTTGTAGTGGTGGGATGGTTCTCTCCTCGTCACCTTCTCTTGCCGAAGATGGATCCACCTGAGGGTCTCTACCTTGAGCTTCTTCCTCGAACTTGAGAAAACTAAAGTCTCCGGCTTGCTAGACCTTCAACCTTAGAATGAGTAGAGAGTGGATTTGGATGTTTTATCTCAAAGGAAATATTTCTCAACACATGAGATGAATTTTCCTTGAGCTTGAGGAAGAGGGAGAGCAAAAGAGGAGAGAGAGTGAGAATGAGATCATGATAGAATTTTACAACCATATCACATATATGTGAATTATCTAACTAATAATTTTAATCAAATGAAAAAGGTGATGGTTGGTTTGATAAGACCATTATCATTTCACATTAAATGTTTTTTGCAAAGATCAAAGAGCATCTTTGAAGTGTAATGATGATGGTCAATGTTTCAACCAAGGTCAACAAGTCAACCTTGGCCAACAAGTCAACAACCCTAACCATAACTCAATTTCATTTAATTTATATTATTAATTGATATTTCACATATTCATTACGGTTTGGAAAAAGACAACTGTCAACTGTGCATACACACCCGTTCCGAAACCCTAATGAAAATCCTCTTCCTCCGCCTCAATCAACTGTGCATACACACCCGCATTCGTGTTCCGAGGAACACGAATACAATGAGATAAAACTAACCCCAAAATATATACTAGGATCCGGCTCAAACCAGAGCCCGCTAGTAATGACTGTCCGGACACCAAACGTGCACAAGTGCATAGATGTGAATGAACCCTGTCGCAAAACCATGCGACCTTTACTCTGTTTTGCCCAGAGGCGAATAACCCTCTGTGTGGGACTCTAAAGACTCGACACTACGCTGGCAGTGGGTTTAACCACAGACCGCAAGTGGCACTAGCTGTGCATCACGGCCCCCAGGTAGATGCCGATAAGAAGACTGACGAGGTGAAACCCATCTGAACTCCTACTGAGCCTGTATGTGATAGTCTCCGTACAGTCCGGTCTGTTCGTCTAAGAATATCGCATGGCGGGCCTAGGGGGTGGTAAACTTCAGTTCCCTAATAGCGGTACAAGTCGTGTCGGAGTGTAGCCCAGAACACCCTGAGATAACACTGGAAACCTACCAGTATATCTCGCTTGCCCTGGCCAGGGACTTTGTGTAATGGCTCTCCTAGACACAGCGCGATATCAACCCCCAATACCGGAAAAGACGAATCCTGTCTAACCGTCACTGCCTCCAAGTGCTTCGGGACTGCACCCAACTGCTATCTGTTTGCACGACTCCTTTGAGCCATGGTAGGACAGCAATCTAAGAACAGTGGGAACACACTCGAGGCGAAGTGACAGTGTCAAGTCAACGGACTAAGCTGTACTCATTTCACCTAGGAACTGATAACTGACGATAGGTATAATACCAACCAACAGTTCCCGATGAGTCCTGTCCAGTGTACTCGTAACCTAACGAGCACCCGCATACTATCTCAAGTACGACGTACTGACGGCTGTGGGACAGACCGTCTCCCAAGCTGGGATGAGAAGCGCATACGCTAGTCTACTCCGGAGTATCGATGCCCTATCTTGATAGTCCTACGACTAGGGACCTGCATAAGGATATGCTTGTGGATTACCCAGCCCCCACAAGTGTGACTGCCATCACAACGCCGGTAATCAAGCAAAGATCCTAAGGGCTCCACTAATGTGTAAATGCGATATGCTATAAGAACACATGCACGCATTAAAGCAGAAACAAACCAAGTAGCATACTACTATTTTGAGCAAGATTGTCTATACAACTGTGAATATCCCAAGCTTCCATCAAGTAATATACAAACTAGTATGATACAGTAATGGCCTCTAGGGCATATACACTAACAATCTCCCACCTGCACTAAGGCCATGTACTGGCGTATCGAAGACCTATCATCTCGATCAGCCGCTCGAACTGAGTCTGGGGTAAGGCCTTCGTGAGTGGATCTGCAGTGTTATCTTCTGAAGCAACCCTCCGAACCTCGATCTCCTGGCGATCCACGATCTCCCTGATCAGGTGATACCGCCTCAAGATGTGTCTGGATTTCTGATGGAACCTGGGTTCCTTCGCTAAAGCTATAGCCCCGTTGTTGTCGCAATACAGAGGTATTGGATCAACAATGGACGGAACCACCTGAAGTTCTTTCAAGAACTTCCTCATCCAGACGGCTTCTTTTGCTGCATCAGATGCAGCGATATATTCCGCTTCTATAGTCGAGTCAGCAACGGTTTCCTGTTTGGAACTCTTCCAACACACCGCCCCTCCATTGAGGGTAAAGACAAAACCTGACATGGACTTGGAATCATCCTTGTCACTCTTGAAGCTGGAGTCAGCAAAGGCCTCAATCTGGAGGTCTTTTCCGCCATACACCAAGAACATCTCCTTAGTCCTTCTCAGGTACTTGAGAATATTCTTTACCGCTATCTAGTGCTTCTTTCCCGGGTTTGACTAATACCGGCTTACCGCACTCAGTGCGTAAGCAACATCTGGTCTGGTACACAACATCGCATACATTATAGAGCCTACCGCAGAAGCGTAGGGTATAATAGACATGCGATCCCTTTCCAAATCAGTCTTGGGAGACATCTCTTTGGAAAGGGTGATCCCGTGACAAGCCGGTAGATTACTGCGCTTGGAATCTTCCATACTGAATCTTTTCAGTATGGTGTCGATGTACCTGGACTGTGAAAGTCCTAATATCCTCTTGGATCTATCACGATGGATCCGGATCCCCAGAATGTAAGAGGCATCACCCAGGTCTTTCATGGAGAACCTGTGTGACAAGAACCCTTTGACAGATTGTAGCATAGGAATATCATTTCCTATCAAGAGAATGTCATCCACGTATAAAACGAGGAATACGACAGTTCGTGCTACAAATCTACTATAGATGCATGGTTCATCTGGATTTTTGATAAAGCCAAATTCTTTGACCATCTCATCAAAAAAGATGTTCCAACTCAGCGATGCCTGCTTCAGTCCATAAATGGACTTAAGCAACTTGCACAACTTTCCGCTGCTCCCACTCTGAATGAAGCTCTCTAGCTGGTCTATATAGACACACTCCTCTAAATTTCCAATTAGAAAAGCGGTCTTTATGTCCATCTGCCAGATTTCATAATCGTGGAAGGCAGCAATGGCAAGAAGGATCCGAATGGATTTCAGTATAGCCACTGGAGAAAAGGTTTCGTCATAGTCCAAACCAGGTCTTTGACGAAAACCCTTTGCAACAAGTCTAGCTTTATAGGTCTCAACCTGTCCATCTACACCAATCTTCCTCTTGAAGATCCACTTGCATCCTACGGGTTTTACCCCATCTGGAGCAATGTCCAAAATCCATACTTTGTTGGTGTACATGGACTCCATTTCGGTCCGCATTGCATCCAGCCATTTTATCGAGTCAACGCTCTGAACGGCATGCTGGAAGCTAGTCGGCTCATTATAATCAATGATGCAATCCTTTCTATCCCCGTCTATGAGAAAACCGTAGTATCTCTCGGGCGGATGAAATTGCCTACTACTCCTGTGGACCGGCGTAGGAATGTCCTGTTCTTTCGAACCTTCTTGTTCTACTAAGCGTTCAGTAATAGTCTGTGGTTCTGGAATTTCTTCCAGTTCTATTGCGCTCCCACTTATTTCCTTTTCTAAGAACTGGTGTTCCAGAAAGTGGGCATTACGAGAAATAAAGACCTTTTGTTCCTCTGTGTAATAGAAAAGATACCCCCTGGAGTTCTTTGGGTATCCCACAAACTTGCACAGTACTGAGCGTGCCTCGAGTTTGTCCACATGCTGCTTTTTGACAAAAGCTGGACATCCCCAGATCTTCAGATATTGAAAATAGGGTTTCTTCCCACTCCATATCTCATATGGTGTGTTAGGCACAGTCTTAGTTGGAACTCGGTTCAAATGGTATGCAGCTGATTCTAGTGCATATTCCCAGAATGATCGCGGTAACTCAGCGTTACTCATCATGGAACGTACCATATCCAATAGGGTCCGGTTCCTTCTCTCCGATACACCATTATGTTGCAGAGTGTATGGAGGAGTAAGCTGAGAGAGAATTCCATTCTCTTTTAGGTAATCCAGGAACTCGGCACTCAAGTATTCACAACCTTGATCAGATCTCAGTGTCTTGATACTTTTGCCTGTTTGTTTTTCTACTTCATTCTTATATTCCTGGAATTTTCCAAAGGCTTCGGATTTATGTTTCATTAAGAAGACATATCCGTACCTTGAAAAGTCATCCGTAAAAGTAATGAAGTAAGAATAACCGCTTCGTGCATGCGTAGACATTGGACCGCACACGTCGCTGTGTATGAGTCCCAAGAGCTCGCTCGCTCTTACTCCATGTCCAGTGAACGAAGTCTTTGTCATCTTTCCTTTGAGACAGGATTGACAAGTTGCATATGTTTGATATTCGAACGGATCCAAATATCCTTCTGCATGTAACTTCATCAACCTTCTCTCATTGATGTGACCCAGTCTACAATACCATAAGAAAGCCTGATTTGTTGCCGGAGACTTTCTTTTGTGTGTATTCTGGATATTGAAAATCTGTGGTTGGTTTAATACGTATATACCATTGCTTAATGTACCTGACCCAATCAGAACTTGATTAAGGTGAATATTTACAACATTGCTTACAAATGCAAATTCATAACCTTCTTTAGATATTAAAGATACAGAAATGATATTTCAAGTTGCATTGGGTACAAAATAACAATTACGTAAAACCAAAACATGTCCATCTGACATTCCCAGGTGATAGTCCCCCAAGGCCTCAGCATCCATGCTAGCTCCGTTAGCAACTTTGAGGGTCATATCACCTGCATTCAAAACCCTACGCTTTCTCAGTGCCTACAAAGAATTACAGATATGAGATCCTGATCCGGTATCCAATACCCAGGAAGTAGAGTTTATTGATAGACAGTTTTCAATAACATACACACCTGAAGCTGAAGCCGCAACTTGCTTCAGATCCTGGTTTCTGGCCTTCCAAGCCCTGCAATCTTTCTTCTAGTGTCCACTCTTGTGACAGTAAAAGCACTCTTCCTTCCCCACAAGCTTTCCCGCTACCTTTGTTGCCTTTGCATTTCCCTTCGTATCCACTTTACTAACACCGCCCCTTGGTTTAGTGGGGGTTTTCTTCTTCTTTCCCTTGGCTTTCGCCTTGGACCTAGAAGAGGAAGATCCTCCTACAAACAAAGTGGATGTTTCCCTACCTTTCTGTAGGGTGCCCTCTACACTCCTCAGCATGTTGAGGAGTTCTGAAAGTTCAACCTCTTTTTCTTGCAAGTTGAAGTTCAGGATAAACTGGGCGTAAGTGGAAGGAAGAGACTGGAGAATCAAGTCCGTGTAGAGCTCGTTCTCCAACGTGGTCCCAAGGTCCGCGAGCTCTTCTATTTAGTCAATCATCTTAAGCACGTGTTCCGCTACCGATGATCCGACAGCCAATCTCGCCGAAAACAGCTTTTTCGAGACTTCGTATCTGGCGATACGGGATTGCTCTCCATACAGTTCTTTTGTATGGGGAAATATAGATTCGAGGTCCATATTCTCGTGCCTCCTCTTATGTTCATTGTCCATAGAGACAAGCACGAGGCACTTGGCCTTCGCGCAGTCGATTTCCCAGGTCTTACGGATTTCCCTATCCGCGACGCTGGTTTTGGGACCTGGGACAGGGGGAGCTTTGGTGGTAAGGAGATACCCCAACTTGTCATAAGTGATTGCCATTTTGACATTCCTGAGCCAATCTTTGTAGTTTGGCCCTGTCAGTATGTTTTTATCTAGTAGTAACTTAAGTCCGGTCATGATGTTTGGTCACTGCAATTAGGAGAGAGAGAAGAAACACTTTAGCATGATGCTCTTGCAAGTTTAGAGTGGTTTTTAATTTGTCTAAACAGGATGGCTCCCACTGCCTCTCGAATCCCTCCTCAAACCATAAAGGAAGAATTAGTCGGGACCAATCTCACCGTACACTTCTTGCTTAACCGTTCAGCCAGGCCAGTATCGGTACTTCGAGGGAGGTTTTCCAACGCTTTCGCGAAGTTCCTTAATTAAATAACCTCTTTTCCCTGTGGGCATAGCCCCGCTAACACCTTTCTAGACACCTACTTGGTTTATAGCATTGATCGTTAAGTGAGAAAGTTCCGGAGGAGTAGCATATACTCACAGTAGGATCGGGATCCAAATATCATCGTGTGATAAAACTGAAGGAATCCTACCAGAATCATCACACTCTAAATGGTATGCAGCGCTAGCAAGTTTCAGTTTCTTTTGAAACTCCCGATGTGGATTTTTGCCCCATGCTCTTATGACCTTGGCGTGAGGTCAAAATGTCATAAGTCACATGTCAAGTTCTACCCATCATTATCCAGGTTAATTTGAATCCACCCGTACCTACCTTTGACGTAGGCCAAAATGGCAATACGAATGTCTCAAACCAACGCATTCTATCTATGCAACAGATAAATATCCGGCAGCTACCAATCACTATGCCTTGGCGTGAGGTCAAAATACATAGCTTGAATACTACCGAATATTTAACTGAAATGATGGAGAGCTACGAATGGTTTTGGCGAAACCGTGAACGTAGTGAACTTGATATAATCGATGGAACGAGATAGCTTTTAAAAGGAATGGTTCAAGCTCCGCATTTAAAAGTTGGTTTTTGAAAAGACCCGAGTGGTTTTGAAAGTGTTCCAACGACTTTTACTTGGTTTATTTTCTTGCATTAAATTTTAATGCGTCCCATCATTTAATCCTACCATTGCAGAAAACAACGAAAATATGACGTACGCTTATACCATCCGCATTCGCCACAGGGTCCCGTCATCACCCGTTAGGTTACTTAACTAACGACAGAGCGGGGGCTGGACTAGCGCGGATGCAAAACATAAGCAATGTCAAAATAGACATCGTATATAGATATATAGCAATGATAGCCATTCCAGATCACAGACGAATACATTGGATATACTAGGAATCCGCATTCCGTTCGAGCCTGTAACGAAAAGCGTATTACATGGTCGCGATGAATAGCCAATACCCTACCTTAGACCCCTACGGGTGCGGCAAACTACCCGCCAAGTACCCGAAGCGAAGCAACCTCCCTCAACGACGTGAGTAGGCCACTTGGCACTTCGAGATACCCGGTAGTTTGTGCACCCCACCTTGGGTCTATCCTAGGAGCAAAAACAGTAAAAAGAAATTATACAATGTTCCGCCTTAGTGCACTTTGTCGACGGCATCCGGGGGTGCGGCCGTCTACTAAAGTTTGCGACGAGCATTCGATCAGGATGTCAGGAATCTTATTGAATTGCCCGACTTGATATTGAAAAGAGTTTTCGACAATGAGACTAAAATGCGGGGTTTATAATTATTAGGCATGCGATGTCTAAGGAATTCATTTGGTTAGGCATGCGATGTCTAAGGTGGTTGCGGATTCCAACTGTTGTAGTTTTACACTTTCTTTTCTGTGACCGTAAGCGTAGTATGTGGTGTATCACCGGCTTCGTTGCTATACATCAACGATAATCGGGATACGCATACTTGCTTACGTTGATGATATGAGATATTATGTGTTGCTGTGATATATTATATTGGATCGTCACGTTTTGAATAGCCGGGGGTTTTATGTGAGATGAAAGTTTTTCTTTTTCATTCATGTAAAATTCATTTGCATGTAATATTCTTTTATTGGGTCACTTCCGGGCTGAGTATGATGTCACCATTGTATATTATTTACTTTTCCGCATTAGGTAGACCCAAGGCGGGGAGCATAAGTAACCGGGTTCTAGGATCCAGTCGGAGACCATCTCGAGGAGTCGAGACCGGGTCTCCTAACCCTAGAATTGGTAGTGTTGATTGCCGCTCTCGTAGGGGTCTAGGGATGTGGGTTTGGCTATTCATCGCGACCGTGGAATTCGTGTTTTATACAGGCTCGTATTAAAACACGGAAATCCTAGTATATCAAATATTTCATATATGTTTCTTCTGCTGCAATATTCTGTGATGAGATCATATTACTGCCTGAGACGAATGTTTATATTATATATATGAGATATATGTTATATTGCTGATTTCGTTTCAAATGTGATGCTTGTGAAGCATAATTAAAATAGGACTTCATTAATGAGATTAATGAAACTAAAAGAAACCTAAAGATGTTGTAGAAACTTGTTTACAAACTGGTAGCTCTAGTTCTTGCTTTGCATAGCGGTGTTCCTTGTAGAACATCCAGCACCTTATTCGATAAGGAAAGAGCCGAGATCCCGTCACCGGGAGTGACCTCTTTAGTGAAACTAGCAGATGCGACAAACTCGGTTTGTCTTTTGATTGCTTTTATAGTTCTTGCTTTGCATAGTGATATTTGTGAAATATCCTGCACCTTATTCGATGAGGAAAGAGCCGACGATCCCTTCACCGGGAGTGACCTCTTTAGCGAAACTAGAAAAGCCTCAAAAACACTCCATTTAAAATCACTCGATTCTACAACGATATCAAGTTCATTACGCAAAGGGTTTTCTTAAAAACCTGTCCTAGCCCTCCGTTATTTCAGATAAGTACTACTTAGTATTCGTGCTGCGGTAGTTTGGCATTCGTCAAGGCGTAGTGTACGGTAGCTAACTAGTGCTTATCTGCTAGCATACGATGAGATTGGATTAGGGTATTCGTACGGCGTTGTTTGGCATTCATCAAGGGTCGTGCGGGTGGGTTTAATTCAATCAGGAAATGTACGGGTTGAACTTGACTAGCGGACTATGGGTGGTTTGGCATTCGTCAAGGTCATAGGACGCTAGGGGTAAAATATTATAGGGAATTTCAAGTGTTAAAATTTGCAATGAGATTGCATACCTTCTATGAGATAGTTGGATCCCGATACCCGCTGCGATTAAGAGTTACTCCTGGAAGAGTTTTACACATTACAATTAGCCGATCAAGTAGGTGTCTAGAAAGGTGTCAACGGGGTTATGCCTCTGGGAAAACGAGATTTACTTTAATTAGGTCCGTGCGAAAGAACGGGGAACCTCCCTCAAAGTACCGGCACTGGCCTGGTTGAAAGATTGGCGAACTTGTAGGGTGTAATTAATCCCGGCTAGTCTTTCCTTTTAGGGTTTGAAGGAAGATTTGACTAAAACAATGGGAGACATCCTGATTAGATAAATTGATAACCAATCTAATCTTGTAAAAGCGCACGCTGAGTGTTTTTCTTCTCTCTCTTTCCTGGTTACGACTATGTCACGCCTTAATCAAGATAATAATACGGATGTATTGACCGAACCCGCTTGTTATACTGCGCTAAGGAACGTTTGTCCCACTCCAACTTATAATTGTTATAAAACAGAGCAGGGAATAGGGGATTACCAGAATTCCCGTGCCGCCCAAACGAAGAAAGTGCATGCTGATGCATCTTCTTCGGGTGTGTTCATTACATAGACCTGTTTCTCAGTATCCTTTACGTCCTGGGTATTTGATACCGGATCAGGATCCCACATATGTAATTTGTTACATGGGCTACAGAAAGGTAGGGAACTCAGATCGGGTGATAAGTTTCATGAGATAGAAAACGGTGCAAGTGTTGCAGCCAAGTCTGTTGGTAACTATCACCCTGTATTACCAGAATACATTAATTCTGAACGAATGTTATTAGATACCGAACCTGATATACAACATTATATCAGTCTTTTTATTAGTAAGGAAAGGATATAATTTTGTATTGTTGGATAATTTTTTGAACATTTCCCATATCAAGAGTTGATCAGTTCAGGCACGTTATCTAAAATCATTGACGTTCTAAATCAAACTACAGTTCTTAGTATACAGACCACACACAAAAGGAAGAGTTCAGAAATGAACGAATCCTTCTTGAGGCATTGTAGACTAGGTCATATCAATGCGACCCGACTAGCTAAGTTACATTTAGATGCATATTTAAATTAGTTTGAATTTACATCTTGTGAAACTTGCCGATCATGTCACAAAGATAAGATGACCACAGCTCTGTTTATTGAAAACAGAGAAAGAGTTAGTGAACTCTTGGGATCGATACATGCTGATGTATGAAGGTCCCCTGTCTACACATGCCAAGATCGGTTCTTTGTACTTCATTACATTCTCTGATGATCTCTCAAGATTCAGACATATGTTCCTGTTGAAACATAAGTCCAAACCTTTTGAGATATTCACAGAATATAAGTTAGAAGTAGAGAACCATAAACGGGTATAAGTATTATGTCCTTTGAGGAGTTCAAGGAGGAGAATACTTAAGTACGGGATTCCTGGACTATTCTAAAGGAGAATGAGATTCTCTCTCAGCATTACTCCTCCGTATACACCATAGCACGATGGTATATCGGGTCGGAGCAATAGCACCCTATCTGATATGGTGTGCTCTATGATGTATACTACTGAGTTTCTTATTTCCTTTTAGGAGTTATGCACTTGAGAAGCTGCATACCTATTGAATTGGGTTCAAATCAAATCAGTTGCCTACCACTTCATATGTGATATGGAAATGGAAGAGCCCATATCTTAAGTTTGTTAAGATTTGGGGTTGTCCGGCCTATGTCTAAAAAGCAAAATCCGGAAAAGCTCGAGGCAAAGTATGTTCTGTAGAAGTTTCTTGGATATCCCAAGCATTCGCAAGGGAATATCTTCTACCTAACCGAGGAACAAATGATGTTTTGTTTCTCAGCATGCCATCTTTGTGAAAGGGAATTTCTTGAGAAGAAATTAGTGGTCATGAGGTAGAACTGGAAAGAGTTCCAGCTATACAAACTGCAGCAGATGATTTGGTAGAACCAAAGGATTCAATAGTAACCAATGAACCTCAGCCTCTCTGCCGATCTAGTAGGGTTTCTCACCCATCTAAGAGATACTTCGGTTTCTCTATGACAGTGGGAGCGAGGATTACATCATGAGATGATGACCTAACTAGTTTCGAGCTGGCCATCAGGAGTGGGACTCTGTAAGAATGGCTGGATGCTTAGCGATCTGAGATGGAATCCTTATACACCAATAAAGTATGGACTTTGGTTGCTTTATTGAAGGGTTGAATCCCCATCAGGAGCAAGTATATTTTGAGAAGATTACTTGGTGTACATGGAAAAGTTGAGACTTTCAAAGTTATGCTTAAGTCCATCCAGATCCTATTTGCCACGGCTACATACCATGACTACGATATCTGGTCGTTGGGTGTCATGACTGCTTTTCTGAATGATGTTTTAGAAGAGAGCATCTATAAGTACACAGCCAGAGGGCTTCGTAGACAATGGGAGCAGAGGAAACGTGTGCAAGATGCTTTATAGGATAAAGCAGGCATCACGGAGTTGGAACATCTGTTTTTATATGGTAGTCAAAGAGTTTGACATCATCAAAATAGTAGATGAACCTTTTATATACAAAAAGGTAGTAGGGAGTATGGTGATGATCCTCGTAGAGTACGTGGATGACATACTCTTGATAGGGAAGGAGTTTCCTATGCTACGCTTGGTCAATCTCCGCATATCACAAGGATTCTTCATATAGGATCAAAGTGATACCTCCTAAATCCTGGGTTTTGGATTTATGAGATAGATCTAATTGGATGTTAGGATACTCGCTAGTTATAGTGAGATGGTATCAATCGATACTGGGGAGAATCACTGGAAAGGTTCCAGAGTGATAAGGACGATTGAATATCAGTCGCAGGCATTGTTTTTACCCTCTGTAGAGGGACGGTATGTTGGAAGAGTTCCAAGCTAGATACCGTGACTTACTAGACGATTAAAGGCAAGATACATCGTTACCAAGGATGCTACCAAAGAGGCAGTATGGATATATAAGTTCATGTGATGAACTTCGTTCCTACCATTGTGTGACAGTGGAGTTGTGGCTTATGCCAAGGAACCCCATCCCATCTGAAATCCAGAAATAATTCTTAGGCAGTATCACCTGATCATGAAGATGGTTGATCTCCAGGGAGATCAAGGTTAGGAGAGTAGACACAGAGGACAACAGTGCGGATCCACTCACAAAGGCCTTTTTCCCAGTAGAGACTTTTATGGGATGGTTGAGTATGAGATACTTCAACTACAGCTAATTGTTGGGTATTTGATACCACAACAGATGGCCCTAGTGCAAGTGGGAGATTGTTAGTTATATGTATGCCCTAGAGGCCATTACTGTACATATGATGTATATTGTAGTGGATGCTTGGACATATATAGGGAGGACTTTCTTGCTCGACATGATAGTACGCTATCTGGTTGTACTTTATCTTAACATGTATTCTGATTGTCTCTATGTTACATGTTGATAAAGCCCTTAGGATATGTACTCGACTACTGGGACTATGATGAGATCATACTAGTGGGGCCATGGTAGTCGACGAGTACATCCTATAACTGTACCTAGTCGAGGGTGTATCGAGACAGGGCATCGATACACCAGAGTAGACTAGCGTATACGCATCTTGACCCATATGATGGGCGATGGATGATCCCATATCCATCGGTGTTTGACATCAAGGATGGTGTATGGGTGCTCAGTAGAGACTGGGTATACTGGACGGACTTGCCGAGAACTCCTAGATGGTATTATACCTCATGTCAGATGGCAGTTCTCCGGTGACACAGGTACAGAGTAATCTATTGACCCGAGATCGTCATAGAGTCTTGTGTGATTCCCACTGTGCTTTGATTTCCATCATACCACGTCCAAGAGGGCGTGCAAAAAGGTGGCTTTTGGGTACAGTCCCGAATCGCATGGAGGCAATGAGCGATAGGAGGGGATTCGTCTGTCCTAGTATAGAGAGTTGATGTTGTGCTGTGTTCAATTGGCTATAACTGGAAATCCCTGGCCAGGGTTGCTGAGATTTACTGGTAAGTGTTATCAGTAGTTTCTCGAACTTCTATAGACCTCATATCGACACGACTTATCAAGCTACTGGGGTCTGACGTTTACCACCCCTAGGCGAGATATGCGACATATCAGACGACAAGACCGGACTGTACGGGAGTGTTACTGATTGGATTCACAAGAGAATGTACAGGCTTGCTTGTTGATCTTCTGAGCGCTCAATACCTGGGTGGCTGTTACGTTTAGCTGACCGCTTGCAGCTTGTGTGTGTTTGATATGATCATCACCTACTGCCGGTGTATTGACGATTCCTTAGAGTCCTACACAGAGCTTTCTTGACTCAGGCAAAATGGACTAGGAGCACATATGTGATATGTGCGGGACCGAGGATAATGCGATATGAGATACCGTATTCTATTCTCGCGATATTTGATATCAGCCGGGTCATCGGATCAAGTGTTAATTTGATGAATCGGTAAATGAGATATTAGTCGGTTATATGCGATATAGCCGGATTGTCGGATCAAGTGTTGATTCGATAATTTAATGTATGATAATATATATGATATATTAAATAACATTAACTAATATTAGCTCGCTAAAAGATTCTTTTTCTCACTCGGGTAATACATTGATATATATGCGATATATGTTAAATGTATTATTTTATTTTGTTACAATAAATATTATATATGTGATATATAATATTGTAACATGATATGATTACTAATGCAACATGTTTAGTGGAGATTAAACAAGGTTAGGGTTTGATTTGGGTTAGTTCATTCATGAACCTCTAGAAGGTTTTCTTTTTTGTTTTGTGTAAGATATTTTCAAGTGACTCATACTTAACCCAACCCAAACCCTAGCCCTAGTTAAATCTCTACAAAGGTTTGGTTAACCATGGTTGCATTATTAATCATTATCTTCTTTTCATTATTCATCACAAAAGGATTCTAATTATTATTCATTTTCTTCTTGCTTGAGTTCTTCATGAAAAGCTTTCTTACTTTGATTTTGTGATGAAAAATGAGTGAGAATAAGAAAACAAATGAGAGCAAAAATCCTACTTCATCATCCTCATCTACCCTTGCCCTTTAGATGAGAGTGTTCACTTCATTTAGTGAGTGAGAGCTTGTGTTAATGAAACTTCAAAGTAGATCATCTTTGTTATCGAAGATCGGAAGCAGGCTTGCATCTTTCTCTTCATGGAGCCTCTCGAGAGTCCAGAACACGATGATCGCAGCGAAGGGAATTCAACACGGAGCTTAAGAAATGAAGGACCGGATCTACAAAGGTTGTAATCCCTCTCAGTTAGTGTTAAAGTGTTTAACATGCTTGTTTTCGCCTAATCTCTAGTTTAAAGATCCGGCTTTGGGTTGTTCGGCACGGCTAAATTTTAAATCGGGCATGGTTGATGCTCGTAGACCCTTGTGTGTGTGCCTAGCAACCCTACAAAACAATACTAGAGACCAAAATTTACTCAAATTAGACCACAGAAGAAAAACCAACACAATGGGACATCATGGGGCCGGCGTCGCCGGATTTAGGGTTGGTCTCGCCGGATCAAACAAGAAGTTTGGGGCTCTGGTTTCAAGTGTTGTCTCTTATTTGGCTCATTATACTTTTGGTCTTGCTAGTTTTTCTAGTGATTATAGCTATTAGTTCTAGATTCATTACAGTGAACTAGATAACACAAAACCTAGTTTGTGATACTGTACCGCTAAACATACGATGTGATGATATCATGAGTTACTGAACTTTAAGTTAATCTGAGTTAACCCTTCCCTAGTCATGCCATATAAAAACAGAACTATGGTACGATATATCTGTGTCGTATCTAAGGATCTTAACCCCAAAACTAATATGTGCTCCCTGATTTCATATACTGATAAACTAACTTAAGTAAAAAATACCAAAACTCCTAACAAATAACCACAGAGCTACCCTAAAAACCCCAGTACCCAAAACCTTCAAAAGTCCGGCGACTCCGGATTTTCACTATGCATCGCCGGCCAACCTCCGAGCAAAATGGTTTGTCTCCCTAAGGTGTATTCTAGGTTCACTATTCAACATGAAGGTACTGTTTGGTTAAGTTAGTTTTTATCTAAGTTATAGCAGATCATTACAGAGCCTATATTTCCTTAAGATACCATTTTTCCGATATCTGATTTCTAATTTAAAGTTTACAGAACTGAAATCCTACTATGTTTAAAGAGTATACCTAAAGAATATGGTTGAAAGACTTCCCCCAAGATACCCAAGACCTTAGCTCCTAGTTTGATGGTGAAAATCCTTAGCACTTGTTCTTCTTCTCTTCTCTCTTTTCTTATTTTCTTTTGTGTGTTCAAATGTTTTTCTTTTCCTTTTCTTCTTTCAAATTAGTTCAGTTGTCCTAACATATATTTCCTGAAATAATTAGGTATAAATTAAGAATAATAGAATTATGGTAGTAGGTGGTGTCAACTAGAGAAATGTGGTACTTTCATGCAAGGTGGAGGTGGTGTGCATGAGGTGTGCATGCAAGAAGGAGGTGTCTATGCCTTATCATTCTAAGTTGTGGTGTCTTGTGGGTATATCTGAGATAAAACATTACCTAACCCTTTTTCACTTACACCCTCAACATTTCCAAGTTTACACAATTTCCTAAACTTTACACAGAGACCCATCACTATATATGTTATTATATAACACCATTCTTATTAAAATGAAGCTAAATTTCCCACTAAAACCCTAGAAATTTACTAATGTTACAAATTAAAATTTAACTTTGATTAGTTTCACCTACTACTTATGAAAATGTTCTATTTTGTTTTAATAACTTTTTAAATTAACATTTATTATTTAATTAATTAATTTTATTCATTTCTAAATTTTCATAATGTTACACACCGTCATACCCGGAGTCTGGCGTAACGACTCGAAACTGAGCGCTCGAGCATCCCTGACGCTCTGCGGAAGAAAACGGGTGAGAAGCACCGTCACGAACTCAGCCTAGGTTATATGAGCAAGACATGCGGCTCTGCCTTTCTCTAACGACTCACACCACTTCTGGGCCAGACCCTCCAGACGAAAACTCGCAAACTCTACCCATCTCGCGTCGGAGCATCTCAGCGAACGACATATCCTGGCCATCCGATTGATAAACGACTGTGGATCCTCAGCTGCATCAGTGCCAGTGAAAAACAGAGGCCTCAGCCTCATGAACTCAGATAATGATACAGTGATCACCTCTGTAGCTGCAGGTACAACTTCCTGAATAGTAGGCACCAACACAGTCCCCATAACAGGTGGGACAACCACCTGTCGCTGCACTCGACTGGCCTCAACCAACGTCCCCATCATCTGGCGCATATCCTGCATACCGGCCTTAAGCCTAGTAATACGTTCCATCGAAGGTGGATCAATCTGTTCCTGCAAAATAGGCGTATCGCCCAGGTCAGTTCTCGTCTCAGACGAGTCAACTCTGACATCAGCCCTCGCGGACGCTCTCTGCGCTCTCGTAGTCTTCGGCGGCATAATGGCTATAAATGAAAATAGGATTCTATAAGAATGTAGAAATCGAATCGTAAGGATGTATATAATCACGGAAGGAATTTCAAGCAATAAGTCCTAAGGTCACTTAGGTAGAGTACAGTGTCGTAAGTATGCCGCGGAACATATACACGCTACGTCACTCTGCTTAAGCTACCTACTCCATCATACCAAGGTCATTCTACGCTCCGAAAGGTAAAACCTAGGGCTCTGATACCAACTTTGTCACGATCCAATTTAGGCGCGTGACCGGCACTTAAACCATGTGACGTCAACAGGCGTACTCAATTTAAGTAAGCCGAAACACAAAAATCTAAACCAACCCAAAAGGGATAAGTGGAGAAAACATAGTTAAAAACCATCGGAAATCTCAAGTAAAAATCTTTAAACTTAAGTTTACTTTCTTAAAAATTCCGGCAGCACCTCTTTTGTAAAACCTAGCCCCGAAAATGGGTACAACATAGAATATAAATAAAGCATCCCAAACGGGAGCAAATCACGCCCAATGGCGGAAACAACCACCATAAGCATATATACGACGCCGTAGCGAAGAAATATAAATGAAAATAGTATAAGGAGGTAAAACTTCATAACAAGGCCGGCTCCACGAGTACGGCACCCAGAGTCACAAAATAATACAACATTGATCCTCACAACTCGTCTCTAAGTCAAATACAATATGGTGGTAGATGGAGAGTACTAAATACAAAAGATAAATACTAAACATCCTCGGATAACTGCAAACCCACCTATAGCAAAAAGGCCTCACAGCCAACTGTAGCGGTATCCGTAAAAGTAGAGATAAAAAGAAGCCCTGCTGCGACTACTCTGAGGGAAAAACCTACAAAACACTGTGGCATAATGGGGGTGAGTTTCCAACTCGTGAATAATAAATAACAACATATATTAATCGCAAGTATGCACTAACAGCAATAATCTATCATATGTAATCTGATAGCATAAGTATGGAAAATATGAATATGCAGCTATCATGATAAAGGTACACCACCAGGGTACTATACCTACATGAATCAAATGCATATCAAATAAATCCTGAGTGTGGGATAAATAATAAACCTCATGCACAAATCATCAGCATGGAAAAACCTGGTGTCTATCAACGACACCCCAAATCCCAAAATCCTCAGGCACCGTCACCAAGACTGGCCCTCATATCCTGTAAATCTCATGAACCGGAGTGCCCAACATCGGCACTCGAAAATATCATGAAATACTCGTGTCCAACATCGACACGTAAATCCACATATCCTATCTATACATCTCATGGAACCTGAGTGTCCAACATCAACACTCGCAATCCACGGAACCTGAGTTTCCAACCTCGACACTCGCAATCCATATATCCATACATCTCACAGAACCTGAGTGTCCAACCTAACACACGCAATCCACATATCAAGAGAAACCGGGTTTCCAAAACAATACACATTTCTTGAAATATCCCCGCGGTTCTCAAATCCAGAAAATCACATGAAATCCATATCTCAATGCGTAAATTGATGTCATATGATGTATGCAACATAGAACAACAATATGAGCATATCAAGGGAAAATCCGCTATTTAAATGCATCAAGTTATTAAATATATCACGCGGTTCCCAATTATCCAAATCCAACACAACATCATATAAAGTGAACATGTAGCTATAGCAAGGTATATGTGTAAGCATGTAGGTATGCATGTATGCTATATTTCATATGTGCCATCGCACAAGAATCAATGCCTCAATGTCACTAATCAATACAATATTACATATGTATATGTGTTGTGTGTATCATGGCAATTACCGACAGTGTGTGTGTAGCATACAATTAGTGCTCGTGCAACATGAACTGTCAATAATAGTGCGGTGTCCTAAAGGGTATAAGTCCAGGCACAACAAGAGATAATATGCAAAGAAGTTCATGCACCATCTCTATATGTGTATATAAACATGCAGCTAACATCATATCATATCATATCTAGCCCTGACACTTAACGCCATACGGGCGATTTCCCCATAGATGTTAAATCTACTCACCAATGATCTCGAGCTAAGAAAATCCGACCACCTGCTTCCCTTTCTTCGCAGCGTCCGAAGTCCCTGCTTGGGATCCTAAAATTTCACAAACACAATAGATAAGGATAAATATTCTGCGCTGACACAAAGACAACAAAACGCAAGGATAACGTCCACAAGATATACACATTGTGCACTTAGTGCACAAAACGCGTACAACATCGGCACAACCCTAGTTAAGAATGCTAAACTACACAACCACCAAGTCTAGACCCCGATCGTACTGTTCGCGCATTCACAACACAATATATATCGTGGAAGATAATATATTTAATATCGCAACATCAATTTAAACCCACGCCTAATTTAACCGAAAACCTAGTAAGAAACTTTTAAACATTTTAGCTCAAGTCTAGAAGTTTAAACAAATCTAGTGATCACAATCATCACATAGTAGCTTAATTAAGTCACACAAACCTTTACCACAATTTTAATCTCACCCATACAAGATTTAGTAAAGGTTAGTTTGCAATTAAGCTTGATTAGACAATTAGGAAAAGTATCATTTAACAATCTCACAACTAGGTTAAGTTTTCCAAGTATAAACTTGTCGATTAACCATTTCAAACAATCAAAACCCTAACTTGATCTTCATAAATCTTTCATTAATTTCTAAACATGCTAATTAAAGCTATAATTAAACATCTAATAACTAGATTAAGTTATTTAAACAACACTAAAGCTTAGAGTTAGGATTTTATACCTCACTTAGATTCACAAACTTGCAACTAAACTTCCAAATTAGCATCCAAAATGATAACTTTCATGAAAATCCAAGCTTGGTTAAGCTTAAAGAATAATGGGTATAGATTTGTATATGAGTTTTTGGGATTATTTTATGATTTTTGATGAATTATTGGAGCTTGAAAAAGTGGAAATGGGGTGAAGGAAAAGAGAGGGCAGCAAGGGGGCTCGGCCAAACCTAGGAAGAGGTGGAAGTTGTGGAGTTATGTGGAAAATTCTAGTCTAAAAACATCATTAAAGCTTAATTAATGCACCTCCCTTCATGCCACCTTTTAATTCTTTAATTAAAATTTTCTTTAATTCCAACAAAAATCTAGATATTTTGCAAAGAAGTCAAAGTGCTTAATCTTGTGATTAAGTTAGAATGGATTCACATTAGCATAATTAATCTAATCAAATTTGTAATTACCACTAATTAAGTGCATAATTAAAAGTTTATAATAATATTTTAATTAAGGAAAAATATTAAACAGAACTAAAATTTTCAAGTGAGAACTAAAAACCGAAAACTAGCAATTTTCTAATTAAACTAGGTGCAGTTAAGTCTATACAGAAAAAAGATCACCTCTGGGTTTTTTTTACAGAAAAAACAATTTACTTTTACCTATTATCTGAAAATTTGCCTAAACGATTTTTAAAACGTTGCAAACGGCAACAGCATCAACTTGTGCTCCGTTCCCTACCCTGAGGGACATATCACCCTTTCTTAGTGGTCTACTTTTTCTTAATCCTTGTAATAAATTACATATGTGAGATCCGGAACCGGTATGTAGTACCCAAGAAGTAGAGGAAACTGAGAAACGGTTCTCAATAAACAACACGCTCAAAGAATACGCATTAGAATGCTTCTCCTTCATTTGGGTTATGTGGAAGTCCTTATAGTCCTCTTTCACTTACCCATACTCGTGACAGTTGTCACAAGTTAGAGCCGAACCAACGCTCTCCAGCCTAGTGTAATAAGCTGGTTTGGTCAAGTCAATTATTTTACTATCTTGATTAAGGCGTGAGATGGTTGCAATCTGGAGAGAGAGAGAAAAGAAACATTCAGCGTGCGCTCTAGCAAGATTAAATTGGTTATTAGTTTTTCTAATCAGGATGTCTCTCACTGTTTTCTCGAATTCTCCTTTAAATCTTAAAAGTAGAACTAGTCAGGATCGTTTACACCTCACAAGTTCGCTAACCGTTCGACCAGGTGGGTGTTGGTACTCTGAGGGAGGTTCCCTGTGCTCTCGCACGGACCTAATTAGAATAAACCTCGTTTGCGCATATGCGTAGCCCCATTAACACCTTTCTAGACATCTAATAGTTTAGCTAATTGTAGGGTTCCTAGGCACTCTTGTGAGAGTTTATAAGGCATCAAACATGCCCGAATAAAATTTTAGACGTGCTGAACAACCCAAAGCCAGGATCTTTGCTAGATTATTAGGGTTTAACATGCAAGTAAACATCTTTACTACTAAGTGTGAGGGATTACAACCTTTGTAATCCGCTCCTTCGCTTCACATGCTCCGAGTAGAAGTCCCTTCGCCGCGATCCACGATCTCCCGGACTCAAGAGAAGCTCCACGACTCGAACGATCCATGATAGCTTGTCGTATTCCTTTTCTCCGATGATCTACGTCGAAGTTGCAATAGCTCAAGCTCTCTCACTCTAATGAGGTGAACACCCTAATCTAATGGGCTAGATTAGATGAAGATGATGGAGTAGTATTTATGCTTTCTTTTTATATCATTTTCTCACAAGAAATCATCACAAAAGAAAATCCAGTGAGCTTTCTCAAAGCTTAAGAAAGAAGAAGATGATGAATGAAAAAGATAATCCTTTTGTGATGAATAGTACTAAAGAATATATGATAGATTATGGAACCATGGTCAAGGATGAGAAGCTTAACCTTTGTAGAGAATAAACTAGAGCTAGGGTTTGGTTAGGTTAAGTAATGAGTCATGGATAAATATCAACCATAATATCTTAACCAAGAAAAAAGCAATGCTTCTAGATGGTGCATGAAGAAGCTAACACTAATCAAACCCTAATCTTTTTTTATCATCCTTAAACATGTTTCATAATAAATCATATCATGTTACTATAATATATATCACATATATATTATATTTGTAACAAAAGAAAATAATACAATTAACATATATCGCATATATATCAATGTATTAATCCGGTGAGAAAATGAAATAGTAAAGCGAGCCAATATTAGATAATATAATACAATATATCATATATATCATTATACATTAAATCATCGAATCAACACTTGATCCGACGATCCGGCTATATCGAATATAACCGACGAATATATCATGTACTGATTCATCGAATCAACACTTGATCCGATGTCCCGGTTCATATCTAAATATCGCGAGAATATAATACGGTATCTCATATCGTATTATCCTCGGTCCTGCACATATCTCATACGTGCCTCTACTCCGTTTTGCCTGAGCCAAGAAACCTCTGTGTAGGATTCTAAAGAATCATCAATACGCCGGTAGCAGGTGATGATCATATCAAACACCCACAAGCTGGAAGTGGTCAACTAAACGTAATAGCCACGCAGGTATTAAGCGATCAGAAGATCAACAAGATAGCCTGTCCGTTCTCCTGTGAATCCAATCAGTAACACTCCCGTACAGTCCGGTCTGTTCGTCTGATATGTCGCATATCAAGTCTAGGGATGGTATACGTCAGACCCCAGTAACAGATAAGTCGTGTCAATGTGAGGCTCATAACAGGTCGAGAAACTACCGGTAACACTTACCAGTATATCTCTATATCAGCCCTGTCCAGGGACTTCCAGTTATAGCCAATCGAACACAGCACAACATCAACACCCTATACCGGGAGAGACGAATCCCCTCCTATCGCTCATTGCCTCCATGTGATTCAGGACTGTACCCAAAATCCACCTTTTTGCATGCCCCCTTAGACGTGGTAAGGTGGAAATCAAAGCACAGTTGGAATCACACAAGACTCTATGACGATCTCGGATCTACAGACTACCCTGTACCAGTGTCACCGGAGAACCGCCATCTGACGTGTGGTATATCACCATCTGGGAGTTCTCGGCGAGTCCGTACAGTGTACCCAGTCTCCACTGAGCACCCGTACACCATCTCTGATGTCAAACACCGATGGATATGGGATCATCCATCGCCCATCATATGGGTCAAGATGAGTATACGCTTGTCTGCTCTGGTGTATCGATGCCCTTTCTCGATATACACTCGACTAGGAACAGTTATAGGATGTACTCATCGACTACCGTGGCCCCACTAGTATGATCTCATCATAATCCCAGTAGTCGAGTACAGATCCTAAGGGCTTTATCAACATGTGAGAGAAAGACAGTAAACGAATACAAGTCAACATGTTAAGATAAAGTGAAACCAAATAGCATACTATCATGACGAGCAAGAAAGTCCTCTCTGTACATATCCAAGCATCCATCATAATATACATCATATGTACAACAATGGCCTCTAGTGCATATACATAACTAACAATCTCCCACTTGCACTAAGGCCAGCTGCTGTAGTATCTCATACCTAGCATCCCGAATAATCTCTCAAACTGTATCTGGGGAATGGCCTTCGTGAGTGGATCCGCTGTATTGTCCTTCGTATCTACTCTCCTGACCTCGATCTCCCGGCGATCAACTATCTCCCTGATCAGGTGATACCGCCTCAGAATATGTCTGGACTTCTGATGGGACCTGAGTTCCTTGGCCAAAGCCACAGCTCCATTGTTATCGCAATACAGAGGTATTGGATGCTCAATGGATGGAACCACACCAAGTTCACTAATGAACTTCTTTATCCAGACAGCCTCTTTGGCAGCATCGTTGGCAGCGATGTATTCAGCCTCCATCGTCGAGTCTGCAACGGTATCCTGTTTGGAACTCTTCCAGCATACCGCCCCTCCATTGAGGGTAAAGACAAATCCTGAGTTCGACTTAGAGTCGTCTTTATCACTTTGGAAGCTGGAATCGGTAAAGGACTCCACCCGGAGTTCTCCGTTACCATACACAAAGTACATGTCTCTAGTCCTTCGCAAGTACTTGAGAATGTTCTTCACAGCTGTCCAATGACTCTCTCCAGGATCTGCTTGATACCGACCCACTACACTTAGTGAGTATGCTACATCGGGTCTGGTATATAGCGTCGCATACATGATAGAGCCTACTGCCGAAGCATAGGGTATCCCTTGCATTCGAGCTCTCTCAAAATCAGTCTTGGGAGACATCTCTTTGGAGAGAGTGAGTCCAGAGATCATGGGTTGGTTCCCACACTTGGATTCTTCCATACTAAACCTTTTTAGTATGGTGTCAATGTACCTGGATTGGGACAATCCCAGTATCCTTTTGTATCTATCTCTATAGATCCTAATTCCCAATATGCAGGAGAAATCACCTAGATCTTTCATTGAGAATCTTTGTGATAAGAAGAGCTTGACTGATTGTAGCATAGGAATATCATTTCCTATCAAGAGTATGTCATCCACGTAAAATACGAGGAAGACAACCTTACTCTCTGCTACCTTTTTATAGATACATGGTTCATCTATATTTTTTATGAAGTCAAACTCTTTGACTACAACATCAAAACAGATGTTCCAACTCCGCGATGCTTGCTTTAACCCATAAATGGATTTAAACAGTTTGCACAACTTTCCGCTGCTCCCACTATCTACGAAGCCCTCTGGCTAAGTCATGTACACGCACTCTTCTAAATCACCATTTAGAAAGGCGGTCTTAACATACATTTGCCAGATTTCGTAGTCATGGTATGCAGCAATGGCAAGTAAGATCCGGATGGACTTAAGCATAGCCACTGGAGAAAAGGTTTCATCATAATCCACACCTGGTTGTTGATGAAAACCCTTTGCTACAAGTCTAGATTTGAAAGTCTCAACTTTTCCATCTACACCAAACTTCCTTTTAAAAATCCATTTGCTCCCAATGGGTTTTACCTCTTCAGGAGCATTTTCCAAAGTCCATACTTTATTGGTGTACCTGGATTCCATCTCAGATCGCATTGCATCCAGCCATTTCACAGAGTCACCACTCGTGATGGCCTGCTCGAAACTAGTTGGGTCATCATCTTCCATGATGCAATCCTCGTTTCCACCGTCAATGAGAAAACCGTAGTATCTCTCAGGTGGACGAGAAACCCTACTAGATCGTCGGAGAGGCTGGGGTTCGTCGGGTACTACTGAATCCTTTGGTTCTACTAAATCTTCAGTTGCAGTTTGTGTTTCTGGAAGCTCTTCCAGCTCTACCTCTTTGCCACTAATTTCTTTTGCAAGAAATTCCTTTTCCAAAAAGGTGGCATATTGAGAAACAAACACTTTTTGTTCTTCAGCGTGGTAGAAAAAATATCCTTGGGAATTCTTAGGATATCCTACAAAGTTGCAAAGAACTGACCGTGCCTCGAGTTTGTCTGGATTTTGCCTTTTGACATAGGCCGGACAACCCCATATCTTAACTCGTTTAAAATATGGTCTCTTCCCACTCCATATCTCATATAGTGTGGTAGGTACAGATTTAGACGGAACATGATTCAATAGGTATGCTGCTGTCTCAAGCGCATAACCCCAGAAGGAAATAGGCAACTCAGCCTCGCTCATCATAGAGTGCACCATATCTAATAGGGCGCGATTCCTCCGTTCCGATACACCGTTGTGCTGTGGTGTATAAGGAGGAGTAAGCTGAGAGAGAATTCTATTCTCTTTTAGATAATCTAGGAACTCATTGCTTAAGTATTCACCTCCTCGATCAGATCGAAAAATCTTAATACTTTTACCCGTTTGATTCTCTACTTCATGTTTATATTCTCTGAATTTCTCAAAAGCTTCAGACTTGTGTTTCATCAGGAACACATGTCCGAATCTAGAGAGATCGTCAGTGAATGTAATGAAGTATGAAGAACCGTTGCTGGCATACGTAGACATGGGACCGCATACATCACTATGTACCAGTCCTAAGAGTTCCGTAACTCTTTCTCCGTGTCCACTAAACGGAGCTTTGGTCATTTTTCCTTTGAGACATGAATGGCAAGTATCATAAGATGATAATTCGAACGGGTTCAAATATCCATCTTTATGTAACTTAGCTAGTCGTGTCGCATTGATATGACCAAGTCTACAATGCCACAAGAAGGATTCGTTTATTTCTGAACTTTTCCTCTTGTATGTGTTTTGTATATTGAGGACTGTATTTTGATTTAGAATGAATATGCCATTATGTAACGAACCTGATGCAATCAACTTTTGATCTAGGAATATGTTCATAACATTATCCTTTACTACAAAATTATATCCTTCTTTACTTAATAAAGAAACTGATATAATGTTGCAAATCGTGTTCGGTATATAATAGCACTCATTTAGAATCAGTGTATTACGACTTGGCAATACTAGGTGATATTCGTCAACTGCTTTGGCTGCAATACTTGCACCGTTTCCTACTTGAACGGAATGCTCACCTTTTCCCAGTTCTCTACCTTTTCATAGCCCATGTAACAATTTACATATATGGGATACTGATCCAGTATCTAATACCTAGGAGGGTGAACTGAGAAACAGTTCTCAATAACTAACACGCCTGAAGAAGATGCATCAGCATGCATGTTCTTTTGGGCGGCTTGAGAATTCAGATATTCTCCTATTCCCAGTTCAGTCTTATAACTCTTATAAGAAAGAACGGGTCCAACGTTCCCCTGCTCAGTATAATAAGCGGGTTCAGTCAATACATCCATATTATTATCTTGATTATAGCCTGACATGGTCACTACCGGGAGAGAGAGAGAAAAAAACGTTTTAGCGTATTCTCTTGCAAGATTAGATTGGTTATTATCTTATCTAATCAGGATGTCTCCCACTGTTTTTATCAAATCTACCTTCAAACCCTAAAAGGTAAGATTAGCCGGGATTAATTACACCCTACAATTTCGTCAATCTTTCAGCCAGATCAGTGTCGGTACTTGAGGGAGGTTCCCCGTGCTTTCACACGGACCTAATTAAAGTAAACCTCGTTTTCCCAGAGGCGTAACCTCGTTAACACTTTTCTAGACACCTACAAGATCGGCTAATTGTCCTGTGTAAAACTCTCCCAGGAGTAACTCTTACTCGCAGTGGGTATCGGGATCCAACTATCTCATAGGAGGTATGCAATCTCATTGCAAATTTCAACACTTGAAATTCCCGATAATATTTTGCCCCTAGCAACTTATGACCTTAACATAGTCAACAAATCATAATTGCTAGTCAAGTTCAACCCGTCATTTCCCGATTGAATTAAACCCACCTGCACGACCCTTAACATAGTCAACAAAGTCGTACAACTACCCTAATCCAATCACATCTCATGTTTTAGCAGATAAATAATAATTAGCTACTGCACACTACGCCTTAACATAGTCAACAAACGTAGCACGAATACTAACTAGTCTTTATCTGAAATGACGGAGGGCTACGCAGGTTTTTCAGAAAACCATGAGCGTAATGAACTTGATATCGTCGTAGAATCATGTGAAATTTTGAAATGGAGTGTTTTTGAGGCTTTCATTAGTTTTGCTAAAAAGGTCACTCCCGGTGAAGGGATCTCGGCTCTTTCCCCATCGAATAAGGTGCAGGGTATATCATATATACCGCTATGCAAAGCAAAACTCTAAAAAGCAATCAAAAGATAAACCGAGTTTTGTAGCATCTGCCAGTTTCGCTAAAGAGGTTACTCCCGGTGAAGGGATCTCAGCTCTTTCCTCATCGAATAAGGTGCAGGGTATATCATATATACCGCTATGCAAAGCAAAACTGTAGCTACCATTTTTATAAAGTTTTGATTCTACAATATCTTTTAGGTTTCTTTTCTTTTTATTAATCTCATTAATAAAATCCCATCAACTTATGCTTCCTAAGCATCACAGAAGAAACGAAAGCAGTAATATTTATATATCAGCATATATATATAGTATAGGCATTCGTCTCAGGCAGTAATATGATCTCATCATAGAACATTGCAGCAGAAGAACATATATGAAATATTGGATATATTAGGACGTCCGTGTTTTCAATACGAGCCTGTATAAAACACGGATTCCACAGTCGCGATGGATAGCCAAACCCACATCCCTAGACCCCTACGAGAGCGGCAAGTAATAATGCCAATTCTAGGGTTAGGAGACCCGGTCTCGACTCTTCGAGATGGCCTCCCACTGGATCCTAAAACCCGGTTACTTGTGCTCCCCTCCTTGGGTCTACCTAAAGCGGAAAAGTAAATAATATACAAGGGTGACATCAACCTCATCCCGGAAGTGCCCCAATAAAAGAATATTACATACAAATGAATTTTACATGAATGAAAATAAAAACCCTCATCTCACATAAAACCCCCGGCTATTCAGAACGCGACGATCCAATATAACATATCACAGCAACACATAATATCACATATCATCAACGTAAGTAAATATGCGCATCCCAATTGTCGTTGACATATAGCAACGAAACCGGCGATATCACATATTACACTTACGATCACAGAAAAGAAAGTGTAAAACTACAACATTTGGAATCCACAATCACTTTAGAGATCATAAATCCGAAATATCACATACTTCGCATTTCATGCCTAACTCTATGAATTCCACATATTGTACCACATTCCAGATAAATAGACAATATTAAACTTTGCGAACAGATAATCAAATACCCAAAATTTCCTAAATAGCTCAACACTTGAGCGGAGTTCAAATTATCCCAGAATATGTCACAGTACCTGTGATCCAGTCGTAGAAGGGTCAAGCCAACGCCTCACATGTGGCACGCCGTACTGCCCCAAACCCTAAGGTTTAGAGGCAGTTCAAGACGGTCACATAATCGAGTTAAGGTTTGTTGTCTTCTAGAGGGTCCACCGTGTTACTTGCACATTTTTCCGAAAGATTTAAACCCGAAAAAAATTCAACACTTGAATGTTTTTCGTGCCGGGGGAAAAATTGAGTTAATGATATCCGTTCGAACATTTTAACAGTTTCTAAATATCCGGAAATAATAACGAATTTAAATATTCCGATCGAATCTACGATTACAAAATAAACCCCAGAATATTCAACACTTCATTCAGAATAAAAAATACCCTGAAAATATACTAGCAGAAAAAAGAATTACTGCGAAAACAGAAGTGTCTTTTCAAACAGTAGTGCCGCGGATCCGTGGCCCAAGCAAGGTACGGCTGCGGTTCCACGGCTCTCTGTAGGGATGACGTCATCGTTTTTCACACGTATTCTTGAATTTACCTGCTGATTTTTTTAGGTATTTTTAATTCAGAAAAATCCCAGTTTTTATAAAAAGTCCAGAGAAGGGTTCAAATCGTCGTACCGGAGTTCGTTCGGAGTTTTAACTTCGTAAACACATCGCCTAATGCTCTAGCTAGGCTCTGATACCACTGTAGGGTTCCTAGGCACTCTTTTGAGGGTTTATAAGGTATTAAACATGCCCGAATAAAATTTTAGACGTGCGGAACAACCCAAAGCCGGGATCTTTGCTAGATTATTAGGGTTTAACATGCAAGTAAACATCTTTACTACTAAGTGTGAGGGATTACAACTTTTGTAGTCCGCTCCTTCGCTTCACAAGCTCCGAGTAGAAGTCCCTTCGCCGCGATACACGATCTCCCGGACTCAAGAGAGGCTCCACGACTCGAACGATCCATGATAGCTTGTCGTATTCCTTTTCTCCGATGATCTACGTCGAAGTTGCAATAGCTCAAGCTCTCTCACTCTAATGAGGAGAACACCCTAATCTAATGGGCTAGATCAGATGAGGATGATGCAGTAGTATTTATGCTTTCTTTTTATATCATTTTCTCACAAGAAATCATCACAAAAGAAAATCTAGTGAGCTTTCTCAAAGCTTAAGAGAGAAGAAGATGATGAATGAAAAAGATAATCCTTTTGTGATGAATAGTAGTAAAGAATATATGATTGATTATGGAACCATGGTCAAGGATCAGAAGCTTAACCTTTGTAGAGAATAAACTAGAGCTAGGGTTTTGTTAGGTTAAGTAATGAGTCATGGATAAATATCAACCATAATATCTTAACCAAGACAAAAGCAATGCTTCTAGATGGTGCAAGAAGAAGCTAACCCTAATCAAACCCTAATCTCTTTTTATCATCCCTAAATATGTTTCATAATAAATCATATCATGTTACTATAATATATATGACATATATATTATATTTGTAACAAAATAAAATAATACAATTAATATATATCGCATATATATCAATTTATTAATCCGGTAAGAAAATGAAATAATAAAGCGAGCCAATATTAGATAATGTAATACAATATATCATATATATCATTATACATTAAATCATCGAATCAACACTCGATCCGACGATCCGGCTATATCAAATATAACCGACTAATATATCATGTACCGATTCATCGAATCAACACTTGATCCGATGTCCCGGTTCATATCTAAATATCGCGAGAATATAATACGGTATCTCATATCGTATTATCCTCGGTCTTGCACATATCTCATATGTGCCTCTACTCCATTTTGCCTGAGCCAAGAAACCTCTATGTAGGACTCTAAAGAATCGTCAATACGCCGGTAGGAGGTGATGATCATATCAAACACCCACAAGTTGTAAGCGGTCAGCTAAACGTAACAGCCACCCAGGTATTGAGCGATCAGAAGATCAACAAGCTAGCCTGTCCGTTCTCCTGTGAATCCAATCAGTAACACTCCCGTACAGTCCGGTATGTTCGTCTGATATGTCGCATATCAAGTCTAGGGGTGGTATACGTCAGACCCCAGTAACCGATAAGTAGTGTCGATGTGAGGCTCATAACAGGTCGAGAGAAACTACTGGTAACACTTACCAGTATATCTTTATATCAGCCTTGGCCAGGGACTTCCAGTTATAGCCAATCGAACACGGCACAACATCAACTCCCTATACCGGGAGAGACGAATCCCCTCCTATCGCTCATTGCCTCCATGTGATTCGGGACTGTACCCAAAAGCCACCTTTTTGCACGCCCCCTTGGACGTGGTAAGGTGTAAATCAAAGCACAGTGGGAATCACACAAGACTCTATGACGATCTCGGGTCTACAGACTACCCTGTACCAGTGTCACCGGAGAATCGCTATCTGACGTGTAGTATATCACCTTCTGGGAGTTCTCGGCGAGTCCGTCCAGTGTACCCAGTCTCCACTGAGCACCCGTACACCATCTCTGATGTCAAACACCGATGGATATGGGATCATCCATCGCCCATCATATGGGTCAAGATGAGTATACGCTAGTCTACTCTGCTGTATCGATACCCTGTCTCGATATACCCTCGACTAGGAATAGTTATAGGATGTACTCATCGACTACCGTAGCCCCACTAGTATGATCTCATCATAGTCCCAGTAGTCGAGTACAGATCCTAAGGGCTTTATCAACATGTGAGAGAAAGACAGTAAACGAATACAAGTCAACATGTTAAGATAAAGTGAAACCAAATAGCATACTATCATGACGAGCAAGAAAGTCCTCTCTGTATATATCCAAGCATCCATTATAATATACATCATATGTACAACAATGGCCTCTAGGGTATATACATAACTAACACTAATTGTGATGTGAAAAATATCTCCCAAGAATAATCCTACTCATCAGTGGGATCGGGACCCAACTATCATCGTCTGATAATCTAGATGGAAGCCACTCTAGTTACCACACTTCAGAAGGTATGGAACACTAGCAAGTTTCCTGTATATTTGAAACTCCCAATGTGGTTTTTACCCCTAACGA
This sequence comes from Agapanthus africanus, assembly GCA_030015575.1. Classification (NCBI taxonomy): domain Eukaryota; kingdom Viridiplantae; phylum Streptophyta; class Magnoliopsida; order Asparagales; family Amaryllidaceae; genus Agapanthus; species Agapanthus africanus. The sequence goes on along the minus strand of CM057344.1, from coordinate 156,434,700 downwards.
CCTATAACCTTGACGCTTGCCAACAAGTCATAGGCCTCTAGTCAAGTTCAACCCGTCATTGTCCTAGATTAACTCGAATCCACCCGCACAAACCCTTGACGCTTGCCAACAAAGCTGTGCGACTGTCTCGATCATTCGCATATCCATACAACAGATAAATATCACTCAGCTACCGTTCACTATGTCTTGACGCTTGCCAACAAATATAGCACGAATACTAGGTGCTACCCATCTGAAATGACGGAGGGCTACGGCTGGGTTTTTGGCGAAAAACGTTTTAATATAATGAACTTGATATCATTGAAGGAACCGAGTAGTTTTGAAAAGGAGTGGTTTAGGCTCCGCTTTTAAAGACTGTTGGTTTTGAAGAAAACCGAGTAATCTGTAGTAATATAAACCTTTGCTCAAGAGATCACTCCCTGTGAAGGGATCTAGGCTCTTGCCCCCTCGAATGAGGTGCGGGATATTCATGACCGAATACCTCTATGCAAAGTAAAAGAATACGGCTATAGTTTTTCGAAAAGTAGTTCCGCCAACAACTTATTAGGTTTATTTTCTTGCACTAATCAAAGTCAATCCAGTCCCATCAACTAAATCTTATCACACCAGAAAAGAACGAAAATACAATGTACGTATATGCCATCCGCATTCGTCACGATACCCCGTCATGCACCGTTAGGTTACTTAACTAACGGCAGAGCAGGGGCAGGGCTGGCACGGATGCAAAATATATACAACATCTACTAGTGTATATATATATATAACCATTTGTCCCAGGCATGATATAAGCAACATCACAGAAAAGCGATAAGCAAAATAGAATAGCGGATAATCTAAGAGCCCCGGGTTTCATTTGAGCCGTAAATGAAACTCGACGTTCCCCGATCTTGTAGATAGCATGTGCAATATAAAACCAAGACCCATACGAGTGTGGCAAGTTACCCGCCAATCCCGGAAGTGAGGCAACCCCAATCAACGAAGCGAATGGGCCACCCAGCACTTCACAGAATCCGGTAACTTGAGCACTCTACCGTGGGCTATCCTATACCCCCTACGAGTGCGGTGAATAGCCTGCCAATTCTAGAGTAAGGCACCCGATCACAACGCTATGAGATGGAGGCTCATTGCCCTTTAGAACCCGGCTATTCGATCACTCCTCCGCGGGGTAATCCTAGTAAAGAAAAAGAAAATATATACAATGGTGACATCGACCTCAAACCGGCCAAGCCCCATTAAAAGAAAATACAAGCTGGCAGAAACGGTAGTCCACATGTCATACACTCAACCCGCAATAATGAATATACAAATGAATTCAAACTGTACAACAAATATTGCACAAAAGGCTATCCATCACAGCAATCCAACCAAAACATCACAGAGAAAAACATCACAACAACCAGATGCATGTAATCTCTTCTAATCGACGTATTGCGATTAGAAGACGTTCACAAAACATATATGCATCACATAACCAAGTAACGAAGGCTACGACAAAAGAATTACGCGCACAAATAGCAAACAAAAAAAGTTTTCCGAAACCCGGAAGAACAATTCACTAAGTCCCAAAATTTTATCGTTTAAAGCCAATCTGGGAGTCGAAACGAACTCAAAACTCGCCCGAACCTTCGCGATAGCGAAGTGCCCAAAATTAACTGTTGCATGGGGGGCTATGGGGTACCCACCCCTGGGGGCCACCACAAGATGGCCCACAAGGGTGGGCAAACCTGAGACTACCCTTATGGGGTAGTCTCGGGTCCCTACCCCCCAAGGCTTTGTGGTGGCCTATAAGGGAGGGCATATCTGAGACTACCGTTATGGGAAAGTCTTAGGTCCCCACTCCCCAAAGGCACCTTGTCATGCTCCGCTTCCCGGTGTACGGCGAAGGGGACGCGACGAGGCCGCTACGTATTTACTCTGAAGTAAATACTCTAAGTGTATCTAAGCAATATAAGTAAAATGTACAAGAGATAAAGACAATAGATATAATTGAATAGCAACTTTATTTATTAACATTCTTTTTACAATACATCTGAAAAGTAAATATATGGAATGGAAAGCAATGTCTAAACAGTAGCATAACAGAAATGGAAAATACAGAATGTAAATGTGTACAAGGAATCTAAAGCTCTGGGTCGAAAGCTAGCTGGTCTAAATCCTTGCCGGTAGGCTCGATCTCCTGAAGGTCCGATCCACCTGACAACATTCCAAAGAAGAAAGAGAAGGAATGTCGTCAGCGAACAATCGCTCGGTAAGTCCCAAAAATAAGGGAGAAGTAGAATAGACAGAGAGAGAGTGTGTAACTTTAAAAGTTGTATTATATTGTTAATGCAATTGTTTATAGCTTGGTACAGAAGAGGCCAGTGTATACGAGAGGAGTCTCAATAGACCAGAGACTAAGGTGGACGGAATCAAGAGTACAAGGCTCCGTGTAATACCCGGAACAACGACAATTGAATTCAGGTTAGGTGTCTTAATGGTTGCAGTCTCGTGCCACTTCTAACACCTTCCGTACCAATCTACCCTTTAAATCCCGCGATGTCTTGATTGTATTGTTTGTATTGAATTGTAAATTGTATTGTCTTGTATTATAGATTGTATAGATGGATGACTTGCCGAAACCATGATATCAGTAAATGGATGTAATTGGAGGATCATGTAGATGGATGTATATCCATGGTTCGGTTCAGTCAAGTTGTATAGATTGATAGATTGAACAGATTGAATATATGGATTCATCTTGAATTGGTATATATATATACTTGAATCTCATTCAAGTCAGATTGATTATATTGAGACTTAGTCTGAGTCAGACAATTAGAAAAGAAATAAAATTCTGAATTAGGTTTTGGTGTTATCGGTAACCGCTGCACATGGACGGCAGGATTTGTGTCTTTTTCAAAGACGATTACCATGTTGATAACACCGTTTGTTAAGTTTTCTACCTTAAATAGGCAAGCATCCATATCTCCAGCTTCCTGAGGCTCAAGAGACCGGTCCCGCTTAAACCTATGTTTACTTGGGTCCTTATTGTAATTTAGTATAACTTGAGAGGGTTTTACGTAAAAATAATTTTGTATAATTTTCAAAATACACCTCAAGTGTTATTATCGTCTTTAAAGTTGTCATTGATGTATATTTTATCATTGTGACATTTCTAGTGATTAAAACATATTTTTCATAATATATGGTATTTATTTGTAATATTGGAATTGTTTGGTATTTTTTTGTAAATGAGATATTTTTCTTGAATTTTGGAAATGTGGAATATTATAAATATTAAAAATAGATATTTTGATATTAATTACATATATATTTATTTATTAAAAATATAAGTTTTATTTATAATATAAATCACATTTTCTAAAGAAAATTTTATTTTAAATCTTTCGAGACCGTATGCTCCTTGCGGAGGTCTGCATCTCGCACTACTAAGCCCGAGGATGTGCGATAATCCGCACCATCCCAAATGGGTTTCCCGAAATGGGTTGTAGCGGCACATTACAAAGATTTGTTAAAAATACATATCTTGTAGAAAAAGGTAGTTATAAGTTTGATTTGCTTTTCAACAGCAAGAAGGAACTTGTAGCTCATTGGTAAGACCTTGCACTGCTGAACCAAAGCACCGGAGTTCAAATCCCATCAGCCACATTAATTTTTTAATTAGTTTTCTTTTAATCTTTTTAGAAGCCCAAGAGTCTACACGTGCATGACTCGGAAAAACCAAGAGTCACACATAAAACAAACGACCCCACTGTACTAACCAAGAAGCAAGGGACACGTGGCGGCCGAACTCGGCCTGACTCGTCCTAAAATGTCGGGACCCGGTTCTTGCTCACGGAACAAAGTGCCACACGGAACAAAATACCACGCCAAGTGTCGTGTATAGTGGGCGTGGGCCACCTCTTGAATCCGTGGGGGCCAACTCTTGAGTCCGTGGGACCCACTGTAGAACAATGGGGACTCTTCGGAATACATTCCGAAAGGGGGAAAATCTATACTATAAATGGAATGATACCACTCGTCAATACAGAGGCGTCTTTTAAGTGAACCGGCACTACAGGAGTTTGAGAACTCCGTAGTTAAGCGTGCTTAAGCCAGGGAAGTTCTGGGATGGGTGACCTCCTGGGAAGTGGCCCCTGGTCGGGTCCGATTCGCCCCGAAGGACAAAACCGTGTGGCTTCGGCCAGAGCGGACAATACTCTCTGTATTGGGTGTGGGGAATGGCAGAATGGTATCAGAGCTGGTCCCTCAATAGTAAGTTTGTGGTTCGAGTACGAACCATTGTTCAAAGGTTGGGAGAATGTCAGGACCCGGTTCTTGCTCGCGGAACAAAGTGCCACGCCAAGTGTCGTGTTAAGTGGGCGGGGGCCACCTCTTGAATCTGTGGGGGCCACCTCTTGAGTTCGTGGGACCCACTGTAGAACAATGGGGACTCTTCAGAATACATTCCGAAAGGGGGCAGATCTGTACTATAAATGGGAATGATACTACTCTTCAATACAGAGGTGCCTTTTAAGTGAACTGGCACTACAGGAGCTTGAGAACTCCGTAGTTAAGCGTGCTTGAGCCAGGGAAGTTCTGGGATGGGTGACCTCCTGGGAAATGGCCCCTGGTCGGGTCCGGTTCGCCCTGAAGGACAAAACCGTGCGGCTTCGGCCAGAGCGGACAATACTCTCTGTATTTTTGGTGGTTCTCAAGCTCCTTTAGGGTACCCATGCAACACCCCATGGCTTCTCGGTCCAAACCGTAAGCCTGTTGGCAAACATCTCAAAACTTGAGTTTTGGGGACATTTTTCGTCAACAGTTTTTGCGAGACGAAACAGCTGAATTAAAGAATGGTAACACGCTAGTTAAAGCTTATGGAGTGGCTCTGATACCATGTTAGTTAGTTGTGCTCACTCTACAACGGAAGTAGAGAGGCGGAATTGTCACGTCCCGAAAGTACGGAATATGACCGGCACTTAAACTAGGAACGTCTCGAGGCGTACGTAATCTAAGTAAGCCGAAAACCCAGAAATCCAAACCAAGAAAAGTAGTAGAGTGAAGGAAAACCAATTTAAAACAAGTAGTTTTAATAGCATAAGCCGAATTATGCGGTTTTAAAAAAAACATCAATATTTCCCGAAAATTTCGGCAGAGTCTCCTTTGAAAATACTGGCCCCCAAACGGGATACAACATGAACAGTATACGAAATCAATAAAAAGGCATCCCAAGCGGGAGCTAGCTCTTCGTCAATCGACGGTCACAACCACACAAGCAATATAATATACAACGCCAACGGTGAGGATCAAAATCTCAAAAGGGAACTCAAAACCACAAGAAAAAGAATCGCGCGACTCTAAGGTCGAATGAATAACATCACCGGTCTCTATATCAAAAATAAATACATGTTTGGTTGATGGAACTTCTAGATACAACAGAATAATGATATACTAGATATATAATGGGGGGTACGATACAAGTAAACCCACCTACTAGCAAATCACCCGAAGGAAACGATGCCCGCAAGCCGTAAAGAACCTGTACGGCAAACCTGCAAGAAACTGGGACACAACGGGGGTGAGTTGTTAACTCGTGAATAGAAAAACATCTATGGAAAGAAATCGCATAAATAACACAACCTAGGTCAATGATCAAATATATCTTCAAATATATGAATAGCATGCAGCCTATAACAATGGCTAGGGTAATATCTAACCTGAGTGTGATCTCATGTGCCCGTGACAGTGCCTCAGGTAGCAATATATCACATGAATGAGGTATGAATGCATGGAACAGAATGCATGTACTGACGAAAACTGCTTTCATAAATCAGTGAGATTTCTGTATTTTAAAAGTGAGGTACCATAAATGAAATCAGCATAAAACAGTGCCCAGCATCGACACAAAACAAGTGTCCAAATATCTCGATATCTCTGTATCACAATCGCTGTACCTCAATATCTCAAATCACAATATCTAGGGCGCCGTCAATCTAGACCGGCCCCTACCATCCATCTCAAGACCACGACGGTATCCTCCGGATATCCGACGCGTCGGGTAATATCACCAGTCGGTAGTGCTCCCCTGCCGGGCTAAACGTCAACAACACATTCTTCTTGCCCCGGGGTACCGCACCGGGCCCACCATGTACCCGAAACGGTTCCTCCACTCCTCGAATTGGGTCTCGAAATCCATCAACAAACTCATGGTGGACGACTCATACATCATGGAAAAACCGCACTTTTTATTTTAAAAGAGAGAAAAGGTTTATTTATGTTTTTGCGGTTTTCCTCCAAATCCAAGAAATCTCATGAAATCCGAATCCAAGTCATCAATAGCATGTAAACAGTGAATATAGGCATGAGAATCCATGAATGCGACACAACAGTGAATAATAACATGCATGAAGTAGTAGGCAATAACTACAATGTCTAACTAGCATATAAGGCAAGTACACTAATATCATGTCTAAACTATTAGCTAACAACCTATATCAAATGAAATAGTATTTTCTAAAGTGTTCGTGACCTGGCAATTACCGATGAAGATATTCGTGAGCCGGCAAGTAAGTGTACGTGGTACATACGCGTCATCGGTAATGGTGCTGGTGTCCTAACAGCATAATATTAATAATGCAATAAGAAATTATAATATAAGTATGCGATGTGGAGCGAACAGTAAAAATGAGCGGGAGCTGAATACTAGACGCAACTATAACTAATCTGCACTAATCTAATATAAGTCCTACAAATGGTGCCTTTTGAAATAACACGAATCATAGGGTTTTGAAAATAGGGGCTACGGTGTTTTTAAGAAAAGATACGTTTTTGAAATATCCGTAGAATCCCTTGACCTGTCTTTTAAAATACGCATGATTCGTAAGCTTTGAAATAGGTAAGAATCGAATCTAATCTAACAGCTAAACTAAACTAAAGGGCTAAGCTAACAAGCTGGACTACAGGTAAGGAAACCGCCTAACATCTGAGTCGATACATATACATACCTGTATATATATTAGTCGGTGATCCCGCCTCAATAATATCATATCCGATACCATATCTATAATCAGACATCCCAAATCAAGAGTGCGGATCAATCATCAAGATATAGCTCGTACGTAAATCCGTCGTACGGCATCCCCAATTCTGGGTACGGGTCAATATCACATTCATCATATTATTCACCTGGTATCCTCTTTATCAAATATCATGATCGGGTACTGATCTACGTCTAGTACAATACTGATATCGCCTAAGTATGCATGCACGTGTGTAAAACACTACGTCAAGGACCCGCTACAACGTCATATCGTATCTCCAATACGAACCCTTCTATATTACCGATCTCACGGCCTCAAATCAAATCTCATCGACTCATCATAAATCCCAAGTACTATCCTCAAATCTGTATGTGAACGCACAATCCCATACCTATGTGAACACATAACTATGTAGAATCCCATGAGCACAAAAGAAAGAAGAAAGTATGCACGTATGGGTGGGTGTGTGCAAGTGTGATGCGACCGCTACTCTAGGGTTTCGCGACACTCAATCATCCAAGAACACCAAATATCCATATTTATCATCAATAACTCAAACAATATATAAACAATATATATATATGTGTGTATACGTGTCCGTATACATCACCACGAACTGCGGGGGTGCTATACGCCTTCCACCCGACTTCTCCCCGTAGATATAAATCTACTCACCTGGTCCTCGCTAGCCGGTGCCAACGTCGCCACGCGCTTTCTTGTCGTCTCGAAGCCCACATGGGGTACCTGCATATCATAACACACCATATCGCATTAAAATCCGACTCATGACCAAAACGACACACGAATCCCACATAGGTCAAAACCTATGATTTGCTTCCACAAATCAACTCAAAAACCCTCAACGTCGGCGTACAAACGCCAAACCATCGAGAAAAACCCAAACACACTCATTTGCACGATCACAAGCACTAATTATACTATAAAATATGTTAAAATTCTCAAAAACCCCAAATTCACCTTAAAAGCCATTTTTCCGAAAATCTAGCAAGCACAAATCACCGTTTTAGTACAAAACTCGATGTATAAACGAATCTAGCGGCCACAATATTCACTAAATATCTTAAATAAGTCATAAAAACAATTCCCATAATTTAATCTCATTAAATTCCAAAGACCTTAAAATTCTAGTTTACAAAATACCTAAATTTTAACAATTTTATAGCAAAAATGCACAAACTACAATCTAGCTTGGATTTTCATGAACTAAAAGCATTAAACCACTCAATATAATATTTATAATGACATGAAACCTTAATTTGAATTTTATCTCACAAGAATATAATTAATTTAAAAACCTAGTTTACAATTTAGCATAATTAACACAATTTTTAAACTAACCAATAACAACTAGCTACTAATCTTGTTTTAACATGTCATAAGAGCCTAAAAACATCACACAACCATACACCAATCTCACAAAACCCTAACTTGATTTTAAAACCCAATTCTAGAATTTCCAAACCCTAACTTGAAGATTTATAACTAGCAATTCAACCACTTTAACACTTGAATACAATAGCTTATCATAATTAAACAACAATCTAGCTATAAGGTTAAGAATTTACCCCACAATTATCTTGAGATCTAACAAGAATCTAGACCTCCAAATTGAAATCCTTGCACCAAGATCCATGCTATAGGGGCTAAGGAAAAATGGGTAGGAGTTTGATTTGGATTTTGGTTTGATTTTGGATGGAATTTTGGAGATTTTTGGAAGGGTTTTGAGTGGAATGAGATGAGGGAAAAGAGGAGGGCAGCATGAGGAGGCTCAGCTGCAGCAAAAGGAATGAGAGGAGAGAGAGTGAGGTGGGGAAAATAATTGGCCAAGTCAAGAAAAGTCCAAGTCAACCAAAATCCATACCTCATTTCTTATTCTTTCTTTTCCTTTTCTTTTCTTTGCTTTAAAGTGTGAAATGGGAGGCCCAAGATTGTTGGGCTGATGAAGGGGGCCGGCCAAATCATGTTGGGGGAATGGGTGTGGGTTTTGTTTGGGTGAGAAAAAGAGATAAGTGCAGTAACCCACTTCCATCACACTAATTTCACCGAAAAAAAAGCCTTTTTCTTCGATATTTTCTAGACCGTTTTGGCAAACGATTTCATTTCAAAAACCACATGATAAAATTTTATTTAATGTTTTATGATGCATAAAATTTTTTTCAACTCATTCCAATTTGTAATTTTCCCTAATTAAATGTATTAGTGACGGCTTAAAATAATAATAAAATAATTTTTTTCAGAAAATTTGAAATTTCACCAGTGGCTCAATAAACACCAAATACTAGCAATTACATAGCTAGAATATGTATATTTAATTTTTATAATAAGATATTTGTATTTTGACTTTTTACAGAAAACCCCCTTATTTTACCGTTTTTTCGAAATTTCACCAAAACGATTTTCAAAACGTTACAATCTTCCCCCCTTAAAGAAATTCGGTCCCCGAATTTAAATTAAAAACCCTCCAAATACTAAAATATCTAAGCAAAACCATCAAGTCGTCGGGGCTCCGAAATCATAAATACATAAAACAAATCGTAGCGCAGCGCATGCGCGTGAAAAATAAGCATATAACTCAAATCAAAACTCCATCCAGCATCCCGCAATCATCGGAGTCATGGTGAAGACACAATGTCCAAATCCAAAATGAAAATCAATATGATATAACTCGAAACTATACATGTAAATATCGAATATATATATGTAAGTATCTGAAGGAAATGCATGCCAAATCTCTTTAAGTCGCTGTGCAACGCGTATAACACTGCACAGTGGCGGACGTCTATCATAAGAAAATAACTATATACATATATACCTTCGTTTGAAATGTACGTTCCGCCGTTTTGGAAACAATTTAGAAGGGTCTCCTTGTTTTAAACATTTCGTGTCGTATAAGACACGTAGGTAAATACTGAGGCTATAGCTCGCTTTTTTTTGGAAATCCCTTCAATAACTATCAATGCATGCAAAATATTTTCAGGTACTGTCCTCTGACTAGTCCTGCTCAGTACGAAAACACATAGCAATATCATAAAAACGTACTGCTCTATAAGAAAAAATCAATCGCAAAATACGCGTATGAATACTACGTGTGTCTGGTGCGCACGGAAATCAAAATCCATATATGTGCCATACATATGCACAGAAACAACATCTAAGTGCATCGGATGTGCACGAAACATCAGTCGTAGGCAACATATGTGCCTGACAGCAAAATCAGGTGCATCTGATATGCACGAAAAATCTCGATTTAGTGCATCTGGTGTGCACCAAAATCACATCTCAAAACATGCGCTCAACATGCGCGAAAATCCAAGGCAGGTGCATCCATCATGCACGAAATCATGAAATCCAATATCAAGCGCCGAACATGCGCAAAATCAAATCAGGTGCATAAGGTGCACGAAACAAATATCGAGTATCACAATCGAAATCGAAGTCCAGTGCATCTAAGTGGACAAAATGCGTATCACTGCACTGCAAACATATGTGAATCATACCGAGTGCAAAAACCAAATCGTGTGCGCAACTCAAATGTCTAAAACTGTAAAATCACAAACATGTGAAACCAAAGCACGAAAACGATATCAAGTGCAACACTGTGCAAAGATCGTAAATCCTCAATCATCAAAATCAAATCATGCGAATAAATCACCCAGAATATCGAAATCAATAATGGCGGAATAGTACCGCTCAAGCGCATCCTCTAAGAATCTCTGGCCAACTGTCGTGGTCACTCATAGCATGTCTCATCGACGAACCTGAACTCTGGCCTGCCGGTGTGCGTAACATGACCACTCTTGGGTCCAAGTCTTCTTATAATTCATTCCAGAAAGGTCCTGTAGAGATCTCTCCCAAATCTCGTCTCTGCCGAACTGTCCGGAAGTCATCGTCCCTTACTAGATCTATTCTCGTTCCTGAACGGCCACATACTCATCACGACTCCTTCTGGAAGGTATATCCAAGTACAATGCCTCGGCATGCGTACCGCATCTCTGATGTCGGCTGAGTGGAACGTCGTCTCATCAAGATCTCGTACGAACCTCTTACTCTACTTTTCTCTAATGTCGACCGCTTCGGACTCGTCTCGTCGTGGCTGCATGGACTGAGCTCCAACGGCTATCCTCGTATCGGGAGTCTCCCAAGAAATGCATCTCACCCTCTAGCATCCGAATTAAGTCGAGCCATCCGATCGAGTCGTCAACACCTCATAATCCCCCAAGAGCTCAACATCTTGGGTACAATATAATAGTATCGAGTACATACCACAGCATTGGTGGTCCAGCCGTAGAAGGGCAAACCCAAGCCTCACTAATGGCGCCGTAGAACTGCCGCAAACCCGAAGGTTCAAAGGCTTTCACACGGTCATTAAGTCGAGTTAGGGTTTCATTCTTCTAGAGGGACCATAGATTGCATGCATGTCTTTCCGACTACTTTAAACTTGGAATAATAGGTTTCTGATATTCGATCGTCTCTGTCGACTCCCAACGTCTCCGCGTGAAGTCGTCTCTAGCTGGAATCAATCTATCTGATGACCTCGCATCGGGGTAGGCGAACAATCCACATGTCCTAGTCATTCATCCTCGATGACTACGACCTTCTATCATCTCTTAGTACAACTCATTCTGCAATAACTCCAGCATCTGGGGAAATATCTCGTCGTTCGCAGCAACAACTGTCTCGCTCGTCTGCACGCTGAACGGTGCCTCAATCATCAGGAGTAAGCAACACACCAACGGTCATCAAAATCTGGCTGGCCTCTATCATTGGCTCAATCCTCTAGTGTCGATCAGCACATCCGAGTAACCTCATAAAGGCGATCCGCCAAACGCTCGTGGCGCGGAAACACAGTAAAAAGACACATCTCTGCAATCGTGTGTTGCTGGAATTTCGCCCTCGTCAGTCCTCGTTCGTGACGAGCTCGTGCTGACTGCAACTCTATCTGTAGCTCTCCCTGCCCGTAATCGTGGCAGCAAACCATAACTGGTACTGATGAGGCTGGATCGGAATGAATATAATACTGAGCAAAGAAATGTACATCCTAAGGCTTCTTAAGTGGAGTAGCGTATCGTAAATATGCCGCGGAATATACCTACGGTACGTCACTCTACTTTAGTCACCTATTCCATCAACCAAGGGCCATCCTACGCTTCGAAGGTAAAACCCAACGCTTTGATACCAACTTTGTCACGTCCCGAAAGTACGGAATATGACCGGCACTTAAACTACGAACGTCTCGAGGCGTACGTAATATAAGTAAGCCGAAAACCCAGAAATCCAAACCAAGAAAAGTAGTAGAGTGAAGGAAAACCAATTTAAAACAAGTAGTTTTAATAGCATAAGCCGAATTATGCGGTTTTAAAAAAAACATCAATATTTCCCGAAAATTTCGGCAGAGTCTCCTTTGAAAATACTGGCCCCCAAACGGGATACAACATGAATAGTATACGAAATCAATAAAAAGGCATCCGCAAGCGGGAGCTAGCTCTTCGTCAATCGACGGTCACAACCACACAAGCAATATAATATACAACGCCAACGGCGAGGATCAAAATCTCAAAAGGGAACTCAAAACCACAAGAAAAAGAATCACGCGACTCTAAGGTCGAATGAATAACATCACCGGTCTCTATATCAAAAATAAATACATGTTTGGTTGATGGAACTTCTAGATACAACAGAATAATGATATACAAGATATATAATGGGGGGTACAATACAAGTAAACCCACCTACTAGCAAATCACCCGAAGGAAACGATGCCCGCAAGCCGTAAAGAACCTGTACGGCAAACCTGCAAGAAACTGGGGCACAACGGGGGTGAGTTGCCAACTCGTGAATAGAAAAACATTTACGGAAAGAAATCGCATAAATAACGCAACATAGGTCAATGATCAGAATATATCCTCAAATATATGAATAGCATGCAGCCTATAACAATGGCTAGGCTAATCTCTAACCCGAGTGTGATCTCATGTGTCCGTGACAGTGCCTCAGGTAGCAATATATCACATGAATGAGGTATGAATGCTTGGAACAGAATGCATGTACTGACGAAAACTGCTTTCATAAATCAGTGAGATTTCTGTATTTTAAAAGTGAGGTACCATAAATGAAATCAGCATAAAACAGTGCCCAGCATCGACACAAAGCAAGTGTCCAAATATCTCGATATCTCTGTATCACAATCGCTGTACCTCAATATCTCAAATCACAATATCTAGGGCGCCGTCAATCCAGACCAGCCCCTACCATCCATCTCAAGACCACGACGGTATCCTCCGGATATCCGACGCGTCGGATAATATCACCGGTCGGTAGTGCTCCCCTGCCGGGCTCAACGTCAACAACACATTCCTCTTGCCCCGGGTACCGCACCGGGCCCACCATTTACCCGAAACGGTTCCTCCACTCCTCGAATCGGGTCTCGAAATCCATCAACAAACTCATGGTGGACGACTCATACATCATGAGAAAACCGCACTTTTTGTTTTAAAAGAGAGAAAAGGTTTATTTATGTTTTTGCGGTTTTCCTCCAAATCCAAGAAATCTCATAAAATCCGAATCCAAGTCATCAATAGCATGTAAACAGTGAATATAGGCATGAGAATCCATGAATGCGACACAACAGTGAATAATAACATGCATGAAGTAGTAGGCAATAACTACAATGTCTAACTAGCATATAAGTCAAGTACACTAATATCATGTCTAAACTATTAGCTAACAACCTATGTCAAATGAAATAGTATTTTCTAAAGTGTTCGTGACATGGCAATTACCGATGAAGATGTTCGTGAGCCGTCAAGTAAGTGTACGTGGTACATACGCGTCATCGGTAATGGTGCTGGTGTCCTAACAGCATGATATTAATAATGCAATAAGAAATTATAATATAAGTATGCGATGCGGAGCGAACAGTAAAAATGAGCGGGAGCTGAATACTAGACGCAACTATAACTAATCTGCACTAATCTAATATAAGTCCTACAAATGGTGCCTTTTGAAATAACACGAATCATGGGATTTTGAAAATAGGGGCTACGGGGTTTTTAAGAAAAGATACGTTTTTGAAATATCCGTAGAATCCCTTGACCTGTCTTTTAAAATACGCATGATTCGTAAGCTTTGAAATAGGTAAGAATCGAATCTAATCTAACAACTAAACTAAACTAAAGGGCTAAGCTAACAAGCTGGACTACAGGTATGGAAACCGCCTAACATCTGAGTCAATACATATACATACCTGTATATATATTAGTCGGTGATCCCGCCTCAATAATATCTATCCGATACCATATCTATAATCAGACATCCCAAGTCAAGAGTGCGGATCAATCATCAAGATATAGCTCGTACGTAAATCCGTCGTACGGCATCCCCAATTCTGGGTACGGTCAATATCACATTCATCATACTATTCACCTGGTATCCTCTTTATCAAATATCATGATCGGGTACTGATCTACATCTAGTACAATACTGATATCGCCTAAGTATGCATGCACGTGTGTAAAACACTACGTCAAGGACCTGCTACAACGTCATGTCGTATCTCCAATACGAACCCTTCTATATCACCGATCTCACGGCCTCAAATCAAATCTCATCGACTCATCATAAATCCCAAGTACTATTCTCAAATCCGTATGTGAACACACAGTCCCATACCTATGTGAACACATAACTATATAGAATCCCATGAGCACAAAAGAAAGAAGAAAGTATGCACGTATGGGTGGGTGTGTGCAAGTGTGATGCGACCGCTACTCTAGGGTTTCGCGACACTCAATCATCCAAGAACACCAAATATCCATATTTATCATCAATAACTCAAACAATATATAAACAATATATATATGTGTGTATACGTGTCCGTATACATCACCACGAACTGCGGGGGTGCTATACGCCATCCACCCGACTTCTCCCCGTAGATATAAATCTACTCACCTGGTCCTCGCTAGCCGGTGCCGACGTCGCCATGTGCTTGCTTGTCGTCTCGAAGCCCACATGGGGTACCTACATATCATAACACACCATATCGCATTAAAATCCGACTCATGACCAAAACGACGCACGAATCCCACATAGGTCAAAACCTATGGTTTGCTTCCACAAATCAACTCAAAAACCCTCGACGTCGGCGTACAAACGCCAAACCATCGAGAAAAACCCAAACACACTCATTTGCACGATCACAAGCACTAATTATACTATAAAATAGGTTAAAATTCTCGAAAACCCCAAATTCACCTTAAAAGCCATTTTTTCGAAAATCTAGCAAGCACGAATCACCGTTTTAGTACAAAACTCGATGTATAAACGAATCTAGCGGCCACAATATTCACTAAATATCTTAAATAAGTCATAAAAACAATTCCCATAATTTAATCTCATTAAATTCCAAAAACCCTAAAATTCTAGTTTACAAAATACCTAAATTTTAACAATTTTATAGCAAAAATGCACAAACTACAATCTAGCTTGGATTTTCATGAACTAAAAGCATTAAACCACTCAATATAATATTTATAATGACATGAAACCTTAATTTGAATTTTATCTCACAAGAATATAATTACTTTAAAAACCTAGTTTACAATTTAGCATAATTAACACAATTTTTAAACTAACCAATAACAACTAGCTACTAATCTTGTTTTAACATGTCATAAGAGCCTAAAAACATCACACAACCATACACCAATCTCACAAAACCCTAACTTGATTTTAAAACTCAATTCTAGAATTTCCAAACCCTAACTTGAAGATTTATAACTAGCAATTCAACCACTTTAACACTTGAATACAATAGCTTATCATAATTAAACAACAATCTAGCTATAAGGTTAAGAATTTACCCCACAATTATCTTGAGATCTAACAAGAATCTAGACCTCCAAATTGAAATCCTTGCACCAAGATCCATGCTATAGGGGATAAGGAAAAATGGGTAGGAGTTTGATTTGGATTTTGGTTTGATTTTGGATGGAATTTTGGAGATTTTTGGAAGGGTTTTGAGTGGAGTGAGATGAGGGAAAAGAGGAGGGCAGCATGAGGAGGCTCGGCTACAGCAAAAGGAATGAGAGGAGAGAGAGTGAGGTGGGGAAAATAATTGGCCAAGTCAAGAAAAGTCCAAGTCAACCCAAATCCATACCTCATTTCTTATTCTTTCTTTTCCTTTTCTTTTCTTTGCTTTAAAGTCTGAAATGGGAGGCCCAAGATTGTTGGGCTGATCAAGGGGGCTGGCCAAATCATGTTGGGGGAATGGGTGTGGGTTTTGTTTGGGTGAGAAAAAGAGATAAGTGCAGTAACCCACTTCCATCACACTAATTTCACCGAAAAAAAGCCTTTTTCTTCGATATTTTCTAAACCGTTTTGGCAAACGATTTTATTTCAAAAACCACATGATAAAATTTTATTTAATGTTTTATGATGCACAAAATTTGTTTCAACTCATTCCAATTTGTAATTTTCCCTAATTAAATGTATTAGTGACGGCTTAAAATAATAATAAAATAATTTTTTTCAGAAAATTTGAAATTTCACCAGTGGCTCAATAAACACCAAATACTAGCAATTACATAGCTAGAATATGTATATTTAATTTTTATAATAAGATATTTGTATTTTGACTTTTTACAGAAACCCCCCTTATTTTACCGTTTTTTCGAAATTTCACCGAAACGATTTTCAAAACGTTACAGGAATAGACAAAAATCAAATTTTGAGCAATCATAACCAACTAGAACCCAAGTAATCAAACCATAACCCTAAACTAGAAACTGGTAGGAATTAATCTACTATAAAGAGGGGTTACACCGAAATGATTCATGTCCTTCGAGTCTTCAAATCTCCTTCCTCTTGTGCTCCTAGGGATCCTTGATCAACCTTGCTTGTAGGCCTTCTTGATCCTAGATGATCCACCCCGAGAGTTTGTAGTCCAAGCTTGCACCTCAACAAGAAGCAACTAAACAAATTATTTTGCTAATCTAGTTTGCTTAGGTGATGTAGAGATATTTAGTAGTGTTTTTCTATCTCTAAAACTCTATGTTTCTCAACTCATGAGAGGGTTAGAGTTTTAGGAAGAAGATGGACTCAAGAGAGGAGAGAGAATGGCAAAGCTAGAAAATGATGGAAGAAAATGACTATGGAAAATATCAAGCATATCTTTTTTCAATAAAGAATATCAACAATGCTTGAATAGTTTTTCCAAATGAATAAATAAAACCAATAGCCATGCTTCTCACCATGCTTGAAGCCACCTCACCCCTTCACCTCATTTTCTATTTCTAATAAATAGAAAAAATACATAATGAGGTGTCATCTTCTAGAAGATATTTTTTATAAATACAAAATACTTTCTACGGTATATACATACATGTATTCATACCAAAATACGAATACCCCGGAGATAGAATACTACTACTAATATAATGCTAGCATTAAATCAATATCTGATTTAACAAACCGGCTTAATCCTAAACCCGCCAGTATTATAATCAGTCCGATTAAATTCTGCGCAACTAGTACACGTAATTAATCGGAACCCTGCAGGTACAAACATATGGCCTCTACATCGTTTCACCTGAGCCAGGGAAACCCTCTGTATGAGAATCTAAAGACTCGACAGTACGCTGGAGTAGGTTTAACCACAAGCACGTTAGTGGCACTAGCTATACGTAACGGCTACCCAGGTACCAATCGAAAAGAAGGCCGATGAGCAAGCTCGTCCGAACCCCTACTGAGCCTATCGATAACAATCTCCATACACTCCGGTCTCTTCGTCTAAGAGTATCATATACCGGGTCTAGGGGATGGTGAACGCCAGACCCTTACTGACCCGATAAGTAGTGTCGATTTGGTTCAGGACTGATCCAAGAAACTACTAATCTAACCATCAGTAGATCTCAACTATCTTGTCTAAGGTCTTATGGTTCTATCCAACCGGACACAGTACGATATCTACTCCCAAAACCGGGAGAGACGAATCCCTAACAATCGCACACTGCCTCCATATGGCTCGGGACTGTGCACAACCAAAACCTGTTTGCACGACTCAGTAGAGCCGTGGTAGAGTGGTGATCTAAGTATAGTGGGAACTCACACGAGACAAATGACAATCTCAGGTCTAAAGACTAACCTATATTCATGTCACCTGAGAACCGCTATCTGACGATAGGTATAATACCATCTAGAGGTCTCGGCAAATCCGTCCAGTGTATTCACCCTTAGTGAGAACCTGTATACAATCTTAGGTGATCACACCAATGGCTGTAGGACAAACCACCATCCCTCTTCGGTGTCTAAAAACGTATACACAAGTCTACTTTGGAATATCGATACCCAATCTCGATACTCCTACGACTTGAAACATTTAAGGATGTGCTTATAGACTACCCAGCCCCCACAAGTATGATCACCATCATAACACTGGTCGTTAAGCAAAATCCTACGGGCTTTATTAACATGTATCAGCCATATATGATATCGAGTAAAACATATGCACATATTAAGATAAAGACAAACCAAAAAAGTATTCTACTGTAACGAGTCTTTATCAATATGTATAAGCAATATAAAGCAGCAAGAAAAATAAATACACGTGTTCAGAGACAACTCAAATGGTATACTATACAACTGAGCAATATTGTCTCGTATATACATATCCCTAGCATCCTATACAATACAGGCCTCTAGAGCATACATATCCAACAGCTTTTCCCCTTGGTGCGACACGCGGCTTCAACATCCCTTCTATAATCTCGGGCTCAAGCGGGCTTTTCCACCTGATCGCCGAACATGCTTGTAGGTCTTTCAGCATTCTTTTGGTCTTTTTTGAGAGAACCATTTCCTATGGAGCGTCTTCCAAGAGAGAGCAGGATGCCCCTATGTATTAGCTTTCTTAGGGGCGTGCTTTTGCGGCAGATCTACCTCAGCATGAACTTGCCCTACTGATACTGGTCCTCGACTCAGTTTTTAAAGACATAACAGTCTTCAAGTGGATGGTTGAAAACCTGGTGGTAGGGGCAGTAGCCTGGATTATTGACATCACCAATCTGTGCGGGCTACCGTGGCTCAGGAATTCTTATCAGATTATTCCTCATGGCAAGATCGAACAATCTTTTCATCTTATTGTGAGGGAAGGAATACTTGCGTCCCATTTTTTCTTCCAAGGTAGGATTGGTGCGGTTGTTGTCATGGCAAGAGGCTGCTTTCGGACCGCTCGATTGCTTTGTATTAGCAACAAAGGCCGCTTTTCCCTTACCCTTACTATTTCAGGAATCTCCACATGTAGTAGAAGCGCTATAGCCCATCTGATCCATCTGGGCTAGTTTATCGATGAGCACCTGGAATGTGGTAGGCTTGAAGAAGATCATAAACTGGAACACGGTCGACTAAATATCGATGGTCCCTATGAACATTCCCACAGCCGGGGCCTCCCCAATGTGCTGTTCGTATTTGGAACACAGGTTCAGCCATCGGATCGCATACTGAACCCATGTCTCGCCTGGTTTGACCCTCGAGTTGATCAGCATGGTGATTGGAGTGCGTTCACTCGCGCTGACAAATCTCTGAGTGAACAGCAGTTCCATCTTAGAAATATTTTGACTGAGTCATTTGGGAGCTCTAAGTACCATTCGAAAGACGTCTCTAATAGACTTCCAACGAATTGGCAAAGCAGTAGCTTATCATCGCCCCCGGTGTTGCCACACAGGGTTTTAAATTGTGCAACGTGCTGATGAGGGTTACCCATTCCTTTATATATATAGAACTTCGGGATCGTATATCCCGGAGGGTACTTCTGTAACATTTCAGAAAATAAAATATTATTTTTGGGAATTTAAATAATTAAAATAATAGATTTCATGAATATTATTAAAAATGTGAGAATTGGTTTTAATGATATGGTATAATTATACATGTATAGTTTGGAAAATAATTAGAAAATAAATATAATTATTGATTTTGAAGGTGTTTAGTTGATTTGGGTATTTTATAAATATTTATACAATTATTACATACAAGTTTAATACTAAACTTGATTTAATTACACTAATCATGCGTTAATCTTGTTATATTATGCTACATGTAATGTTTGCAACACTTGTCATATTTTATCGAACCATGGCTATGTTTTCTTTAGTTGCTTATTGATTTTGGTTTCAAATTAGAAAATAAAAGAAAAGAAAAAGGGAAATTAAATGAAGAGAGATATTTGTGACATGAGGACCATGGGGGTATGGGTGTGTGAGAGAGAGGGGGAAAGTTCTACATCCTTCTACACATTGCTCAACTTTTGTCTCTTCATTTCCTCGCCTCCTCTCTTCATGTGCTGCTCCTCTCCCTCCACCTCCTCCTCCACTTTATACCATCCCAAAACTCAAACAAATCCTTATACTTCCTTTACAAAAAATATGCACAAGATCACTACAAACCCTATGGAGGCATCAAGTTTGGACTTTGAAGACCTTGAACAACTCAAGAAAATTCTTAAGTTGCCAAATGAGGTAAATCCTTTATGTTTAGTTAAGTTTTAAGATTTTCTAATATCCTAGTGAAGTTTAGAGTTAAGCTAATGAGATTTAGTGATGTTAGAATTTTCCTAGATGAGAATTAGGGGATATTATGGTTTTTGAATATGTTATAGAGGTTTAGTGGAGGTTTTAAACCCCTGTAGTGTTTAATTTGTGGACCAAAACTGAGATAAACCAAGACTTGAAACTTATTTTGGCCGATATCGGTTTTGTGAAATTTTATGGACTACAGGGAATCTAGAGCAACTTGGAGTATTATTAGAAAAATCAAACAACTTCATAGACCTTCTTATACACCTAGATGACCACCATTGAAGTTCGAGGGCCAAACTCCCCTCTATTACAGGCGACGCCGGCCATTTTGTATTTCTCACCGGTCACTTGGTGGCTCTAGGTGCTAGGGTTTTGTATGTAGCTCCCAATCCTTATAACCTATCCCCTTTATTGTTTGTTTTATCCCTGTTTACCTGAGTCAATATCTGAAGTTATTTTCCTAAGTTGTTGTTTTAGGTTTTGTGGTTTTTTTTAATAACTTGAGTTTTGATATTGTGTTTTATCTCGGTCGTTGGACATTTGAGAACGAGTGGCAGCACGAGAAGATGGACATAGTTTCCATCTTCCTCCATAACAAAAATTTATATGGAGAGCAATCTCGTATCGCAAGATATGAGACCTCGAAAGAATTGCTTCAAGCGAGGTTGGCTGTCGGGTCATCTGTAGGGGACCACGTCCCTACAATGATCAGTTGTATTAGACAGCCCATGGACCTGGAAACCACGTTGGAGAAAGAGTCATGTACTGACTTGATTCTACAATCCCTACCTTCTACATACGCCCAGAGGAAGAAAGTTATACTTCCAGTTGAGGGCACCATGAAAGAAACCAGGGAGACGCCCGCTTTGCTTATTGGGGAATCTTCCTCTTCGGATCCACGGTGAAAGCTAAGGGTGAGAAGAAGAAGACCTCCACAAAGCCGATAGGCGGTGTCAGTAAGAAAGAAGGAAAGGGCAGGGCAAAAGTTTCAAGGTTAACAGTAGGGAAGGAGGGATGTTCCTATTGTCATGGGAAAGGGCAATGGCAGAAGGGATGCAGAGCTTGGAAAGCCAGAATCCAGGATCCGAAGCATGTTGTGGATTCGAATTCGGGTGTGTTTGTGATTGAAAACAGTCTGTCAATTAACTCTACTTCCTGGGTACAAGATATTGGATCAGGATCTCATATCTGTAATTCATTATGGGCTTTGAGAAATTGTAGAGTTATCAGGGCAGGTGATATGACTCTCAGGTTTGCTAACGGAATGAGCGTGAACGCTGTATCTGTAGGGAATATCACCTAGAATTGACAAGTGGACAGATATTGATTGTACGTAACTATTTGTGTGTACCTAGTCTAGTTTGTAAGCGATATGGTCTACATCCACCTAAATCAAAGTTTGATTGGGTCAGGTACACTAGAGGACAGTATATATGTGTTAAATCAAGCTCAGGTTTTCAACATCCAGAACACACTTAAAAGAAAGTCTCCAGAATTAAATAAAACTTTCTTATGGCATTGTAGACAGGGTCACATCAATGAAACACGGTTGTTGAAGTTACATAGAGAGGGATATTTGGATCTGTTCGAATATCAGTCTTATGCAACTTGTCAATCTTGTCTCATAGGAAAGATGACAAAGACTCCGTTCACTGGACACGGAGTAAGAGCGAGCAAGCTCTTGGGACTCATACACAGTGACGTGTGTAGTCCAATATCTACAGATATACGAAGTGGTTATTCCTATTTCATTACTTTAACGGATAATTTTTCTAGGTTAGGACATGTATTCTTGATGAAGTATAAATTTGAGGCCCTTTGAGGTATTCCGAGAATATAAGAATGAAGTAGAAAAACAAACAGACAAAATCATCAAGACACTGAGATCTGATCGATGTAGTGAATACTTGATTGCCGAGTTCCTGGATTACTCAAAAGAGAATGGAATTCTCTCTCAGCTTACTCCTCCATACACACCACAACACAACGGTGTATCGGAAAGACAGAACAGAACCCTATTGGATATGGCTCATTCCATTATAAGTAATGCTGAGTTACCGCAATCCTTCTGAGGTTATGCACTAGAATCAGCTGCATATCTTTTGAATAAGGTTCCTACCAAGACTCTGCGTACTACACCATATCAGATGTGGAGTGGGAAGAAACCCAATCTTTGGTATCTAAAGATATAAGGATGTCCAGCTTTTGTTGAAAAGCAGTATGCGAACAAGCTTGAGGCACGCTCAGTACTGTATAGGTTTGTGGGATACCCAAAGAACTCCAGGGGGTATCTTTCTTATTACGCAGAGGAACAAAAGGTTTTTGTTCCTCGTCATGCCCACTTTTTAGAAAATCAATTTTTTTAAAAGGAATAATGGGAGTGTAATAGAACTGGAAGAAATTCCAGCACCACAAACTATTACTGAAAGTATGGTAGAACCAGAGGTTTCAAAAGAACCGGACATCCCTGTGCCAATCCGCAGGACGAGTAGGTAGTCTCATCCACCTGATAGATACTACGATTTTCTCATAGACGGGGATAGAGAGGATTGCATCATTGAGAATAATGAGCCAACTAGCTTCCAGCAAGCTATTAAGAGCGGCGACTCGGTAAACTGGCCGGATACAATGCGGACCGATATGGAGTCCATGTACATCAACAAAGTATGCACTTTGAACATTGCTCCAGAAGGGGTAAAACACGTAGGCTGCAAATGGATCTTCAGAATGAAGATTAGTGTAGATGGACAGGTTGAAACCTATAAGGCTAGACTTGTTGCAAAAGGTTTTCGTCAAAGACCTGATTTAGACTATGTGAAACCTTTTCTCTAGTGTCTATGCTCAAATCCATTCGGATCCTTCTTGCCATTGCTGCCTTCGAAGATTTGAGGTCCGGCAGATGGACGTAGAGATGACTTTTCTAAATGGTTGTTTGGAAGAGTGTGTCTATATAAATCAGCCAGAGGGTTTCAATCAGAGTGGGAGCAGCGGGAGAGTGTGCAAGTTGCTTAAGTCCATTTATGGACTAAAGCAGGTATTGCAGAGTTGGAACATCTGTTTTAATGAGACAGTCAAAAGAATTTGACTTTATCAAAAATCCAGATGAACCATGCATTTATAGTAAGATTGTAGGGAGAAATGTGGGATTCCTCGTCTAGTACGGGGATGATATTCTCTTGATAGGAAATGACATTCCTATACTACAATCAGTCAAAGGATTCTTGTCACTAAGGTTCTCCATGAAAGACCTGGGTGATGCCAACTACATTCTGGGGATCCAGATCTATCGTGATAGATCAAAGAGGATAGTGGGACTTTCACTGTTAAGGTACATCAACACCATACTAAAAATATTTAGTATGGAATATTCTAAGCCCGGTGGTCTACCGTCTTGTCACGTAATCACCCTCTCCAAAAAGATGTCTCCCAAGACTGATTTGGAAAGGGCTCGCATCACATCTATACCCTACGCTGCTGCGGTAGGCTCTATAATGTATGGGATGTTGTGCACCAGACTAGATGTTGCTTAAGAACTAGCATGGTAAGCCGGTATCAATCAAACCTAGGGGAGAAGCACTGGATAGCAGTAAAGAGCGTTCTCAAGTACCTGAAAAGGACTAAGAAGATGTTCTTGGTGTATGACGGAAAAGACCTCCAGATCGAGGCCTTTGCTGACTCCAGCTTCCAGAGTGATAAGTATGACTCCAAGTCCATGTCGGGTTATGTCTTTACCCTCAGTGGAGGGGCGGTCTGTTGGAAGAGCTCCAAACAGGACTCCGTTGCAGACTCGACGATGGAAACGGAGAAGTTCGCTGCAAGAGACACCGCAAAAGAGGCAGTCTGGATAAGGAAGTTCTTAACTGAACATTAGGTGGTTCCTTCCAATGTTGGTGTTGGGGTCAAAATTTGCACCCCGGTTGACCAAGTCAAAGTCAAGGTCAACCCCAAGCCCAGGTCAAGCGGGACCATGCCCAAGTCGAGCCCGCGGCCAGCCTCCCCATGCCAAAATGAAATCATGTAATAAATAATTTTTATGTAATTTTTTAGGCATGAATGGGAATATAGCCAAATTTTTCTAAAGCTCATGGCTCATGTGCAAAAATAAATGGCACATGAGCCATGGGATGGGCAAAATACCATTTTGTAAAGCCCAAGGGGCTATATGTAAACATGTAAGCCTATATAAGACAACATGATGGTGAATAAAGCATATACTTTTCATTCCTCTCAAAAAAAAGTTAGGGTTTTTGTGCCTCCTTCTCTTTCCTCAAGGTTTTAAACCTTCTTCTTTTTCTTTTGAATTAAATCAAGAGTTTAACTCTTCCTCTCTAAAAAATAAATAGTTTTTCACCACCAAACCCATAAAGGGGAACTCAGATCTCCCATCAGATCTCAAAAATAAGATATTTTTGAAATCCCATACTTCTTGTTCTTCAAGATCCGGCCAACAGAGGAGGAAAGAGGAGACCCATCTCCAAAAATCCTATCTTGGGAAGATCCAAGGCCAAAGGGGAGAAACAAAGAAGCCCCTTTGATCATTTCTAAACTTTTTAGGAGTTTAACTCTAAGGGTCAAATCGGGAGCACAGCTCCCAGTGCGGGGATCAAAGTCCCCTTTCTGTTTAACGACCAGCGCCCGCGTTCCAAGCACGCGGGGCGCTCGCGCCCAGCACCCAGAGCGCTCGCGCCTACGTGCCGAGCACGTGGTGTGCCCAGCGCCCAGGGCGCTCGCGCCCATGTGCCGAGCACGTGGTGCGCCCTGCGGCCAGGGCGCTCGTGCCCATGTGCCGAGGGCGCTCGCGCCAAGCGCCCAGTGCGCTAGCGCCCAGCGCCTGCGCGCCATGTACGCGAGGCGCTGGCCCCCACGCATCCTTTGGATGCCCTTTCCCTTTATATATATATACATACATATACATATACACACACTCACACATACTCTACAACACTAAATATACCTCCCCCGTTAGAAAAAAATTTCTAACGGGGCGCTGCTCCGCACCCCGCAAGGGGGCCGCTAGCCTCCTTGACCCCCAGCCCGCTATCCGAGTAGCGGGACCCCCGTGAAAACTCTACGGGGCCCCCGATATATCCTAAACCCTTTCAAAACACGCACACTGCATATTGAGTTCACATGAATAGTTGACCCGTCAATCGGAGGTTCTCTCGCTCCAAAGACGAGGGGTAATTAACGGCAGCTTAGTCCGCGGCTGCCGGAAATTCGAATCCCCACAATCAATAAACCCCAGCCTACCCTAGGCAGGGGGAATCTGTAATGCGCCTGACAAGCGCACGCGCATTCCCATCTCAATGGGGTGACAAAAAACACTCTACAGATTCTGGCACGCCCGTTGGGACCAATCTCTCCTCCCATATTCCGGGTTAAATATTCATGTGAACTCAATCAACATATACATTGGTTTCCTGTACTGAAATCATGCTTCTTTGTGCAGGTTAACAGTTTTCAATTGCCATCTTCGAACGCAAGCCGGTATTTGAACGACTTTCCTTGGCCCCCAGCTGGGGGCAAGGCCATCAACACCGACAAAGTAATAAGGAATTTTGGGCAAGTTCCAGCGGTGCCCCTTACAACTGTTCAATCGGGTATCTTCTCCAAGCTTCTGATCCAGCTGACCACCACGTCGTTAAACTGGGAATGATAGACCTCTAAGTCTTTAAACTGGGAACCGCTGACCACCACGTTGTTAAACTGGGAATGATAGACCTCTAACTCTTTAAACTGGGAACCGTTGACCACCATGTCATTAAACTGGGAATAATCGACCTCTAAGTCGTTAAACTGGGAATGTAAAAAAAATGTGTGTAAATAAAAAAAGGGAATGTGTAAATAAATAAATAAAAAGAAAAGCATAAATTATGGGGCAACTCGCAATAAAAATCAGCGAGTAAAATAAAGATGGAAAAAAATGGCGAATGATGAGTCGCTCCTGGTGCCATATTCCAGTGCAGCGATACATACGCCAACCAAAATCCAATTTCCCAAAATCCTCCCAGCCCTACGGTTGGTCCCTAAGATGACTGCCGTATACAATCCACGGGCTCAAATAAATCTCATCATACCCATGCCCCACCGCAATCGCCAGTTACGCGGCAAGTCTCCTGTAAGTCCGTGTTGCCCACCCCGGTGCTTACGGGGAGGCGGAAAACATAATAAAAATTGGATTTTTATCAACTATAGGCAACATGGACTATGCTTTAAGGATCTTTGCTAAACATAAACTTGCTAACCCTAACTACAAAGTAGCTAAGTGATGGAAAGGTTATACCTTGAGCTCAAAGTCCTTCTCTCCTTGCTCCTTGGAATGGTTGAAAGAGTTCACCTTGCTTGTCTCCTCCCGTCAAAGAACGATCCACCCGAAAGCCACTACCTTTAGCTTCAACTCCAAGCTAGGAGTAACTAGAGTGCAAGAAATGCTAAGACTTGAACCCTAGAAGAGAGTAGAGAGGATCAAGTGAAGGTTTTTCTCAAGCTTTTTGTTTCTCAACACATGAGAGGGAGAGAGCTTGAGGGAGAGGATGAGCAAGAGAGAGAAATGATATGAGAGAATGAATTATTAGTGAGCCATTCTCACTAATATGTGTGGATAATTTTAATTGAATAATTAGCTTGAAAATTGTCATGGTAAATCATGACATGGCCATTATCATTTCAATTTTGCAAAGATCAAAGAGCATCTTCCAAAAGAAATGATGATGGTCAAAGTGTCAACCTTGGTCAACAAGTCAATGAAGTCAAAAAGGTCAACAACAACAACCATGCACAATTATTAAGCTAATTACCAATTAACTATAATTCACACAAAAGCAAAAGGGTTAATAAAATGACAATAGCCATTAACCCTAAACAAGGTCCTCTCCCTCAATCTCAAGCATCTGTGCATACGCACCCGCATTCGTGATCCGAGGAACACGAATACCCTGAGAAAAACCAATCTCAAATCATATACTAGGATCCGGCTTAAACCAAAGCCCTCTAGTATAAACTGTCCGGACAGCAAACGTGCACAAGTGCGCAAATGTGAACGAACCCTGTCGCAAAACCATGCGACCTCTACTCAATTTGCCTAAAGGCGAATAGCTCTCTGTGTGGGACTCTAAAGACTCGACACTACGCTGGCAGTGGGTTTAACCACAGACCGCAAGCGGCACTAGCTGTACGTAACGGTCCCCAGGTAGATGTCGATAAGAAGACTGACGAGGTGAACCCCATCTGCACTCCTACTGAGCCTGTATGTGACAGTCTCCGTACAGTCCGGTCTGTTCGTCTGATACATCGCATGGCGGGCCTAGGGGGGCGGTGAACGTCAGTCCCCTAATAGCGGTACAAGTCGTGTTGGAGTGTAGCCCAGAACACCCTGAGATAACACTGGAAACCTACCAGTATATCTCGCTTGCCCTGGCCAGGGACTACTCGTGTAATGGCTCTCCTGGACACAGCGCGATGTCAACCCCCAATACCGGGAGAGACGAATCCTGTCTAACCGTCGCTGCCTCCAAGTGCTTCGGGACTGCACCCAAAAACTACCTGTTTGCACGACTCCTTCAAGCCGTGGTAGGGTAGTGATCAAAGTGCAGTGGGAACACACTCGAGGCGAAGTGACAGTGTCAAGTCAGCGGACTAAGCTGTACTCATGTCACCTGGGAACTGATAACTGACGATAGGTATATTACCAACCAACAGTTCCCGACGAGTCCTGTCCAGTGTACTCATAACCTAACGAGCACCCGCATACTATCCCAAGTACGACGTACTAACGGCTGTGGGACAGACCGTCTCCCACACTGGGATGAGAAGCGTATACGCTAGTCTACTCCGGAGTATCGATGCCCTGTCTCGATAGTCCAACGACCAGGGACCTGTATAAGGATGTGCTTATAGATTACCCAGCTCCCACGAGTGCGAGCGCCATCACAACGCTGGTAATCAAGCAAAGATCCTAAGGGCTCTACTAATATGTATACCAGCAATATGCTAAAAGAAACACATGCACATATTAAAGCAGAGACAAACCAAGTAGCATACTACCATTTCGAGCAAGATTGTATATACAACTGTGAATATCCCAAGCTTCCATTAAGTAATATACAAACTAGTATGATACAGTAATGGCCTCTAGGGCATATACACTAACAATCTCCCACTTGCACTAAGGCCATGTACTGGCGTATCGAAGACCTATCATCTCGATCAGCCGCTCGAACTGAGTCTGGGGCAAGGCCTTGGTGAATGGATCTGCTGTGTTATCCTCTGATGCAACTCTTCGGACCTCGATCTCCTGGCGATCCACGATCTCCCTGATCAGGTGATACCGCCTTAAGATGTGTCTGGATTTCTGATCGGACCTGGGTTCCTTCGCTAAAGCTATAGCCCCGTTGTTGCCGCAATACAGAGGTATTGGGTCAACAATGGACGGAACCACCTGAAGTTCTTTCAAGAACTTCCTCATCCAGACAGCTTCTTTTGCGGCATCAGATGCAGCGATGTATTCCGCTTCCATAGTCGAGTCAGCAACGGTTTCCTGTTTGGAGCTCTTCCAACACACCGCCCCTCCATTGAGGGTAAATACAAAACCCGACATGGACTTGGAATCATCCTTGTCACTCTGGAAGCTGGAGTCAGCAAAGGCCTCAATCTGCAGGTCTTTTCCGCCATACACCAAGAACATCTCCTTAGTCCTTCTCAGGTACTTGAGAATGTTCTTTACTACTATCCAATGTTTCTCCCCAGGGTTTGACTGATACCTGCTTACCACACTCAGTGCATAAGCCACATCCGGTCTGGTACACAACATCGCATACATTATAGAGCCTACCGCAGAAGCGTAGGGTATAATAGACATGCGATCCCTCTCCAAATCAGTCTTGGGAGACATCTCTTTGGAGAGGGTGATCCCGTGACAAGCCGGTAAATTACCGCGCTTGGAATCTTCCATACTGAATCTCTTTAGTATGGTGTCGATGTACCTGGACTGCGAGAGTCCTAATATCCTCTTGGATCTGTCACGGTAGATCCGGATACCCAGAATGTATGAGGCATCACCCAGGTCTTTCATGGAGAACCTGTGTGACAAGAACCCCTTGACAGATTGTAGCATAGGAATGTCATTTCCTATTAAGAGAATGTCATCTACGTATAAAACGAGGAATACTACAGTTCTCGCTACAAATCTACAATAGATGCATGGTTCATCTGGATTTTTGATAAAGCCAAATTCTTTGACCGTCTCATCAAAACAGATGTTCCAACTCCGCGATGCCTGCTTGAGTCCATAAATGGACTTGAGCAACTTGCACACCTTTCCGCTACTTCCACCCTGAATGAAACCCTCTGGCTGGTCCATATAGACACACTCCTCTAAATGACCATTTAGAAAGGCTGTCTTTACGTCCATCTGCCAAATCTCATAATCGTGGAAAGAAGCGATGGCAAGAAGGATCCGAATGGATTTCAGCATAGCTACTGGAGAAAAGGTTTCGTCATAGTCCAAACCAGGTCGCTGACGAAAACCCTTTGCTACCAGTCTAGCTTTATAGGTCTCAACCTGTCCATCTACACCAATCTTCCTTTTGAAGATCCACATGCATCCTACGGGTTTTACCCCGTCTGGAGCAATGTCCAACGTCCATACTTTGTTGGTGTACATGGACTCCATCTCGGTCCGCATTGCATCCAGCCATTTTACCGAGTCGACGCTCTGAATGGCTTGCTGGAAGCTAGTAGTCTCATCACAATCTATGATGCAGTCCTCTCTATCCCCGTCAATGAGAAAACCGTAGTACCTCTCGGGAGGATGAGACTGCCTACTACTCCTGCGGAGTGGCGTAGGAATGTCCTGTTCTTTTGAACCTTCTGGTTCCACTAAACTTTCAGTAATAGTTTGTGGTTCTGGAATTTCTTCCAGTTCTATTGCGCTCCCACTTATTTCTTTTTCTAAAAACTGATGTTCCAGAAAATGGGCATTACGAGAAACAAGGACTTTTTGTTCCTCTGCGTAATAGAAAAGATACCCCCTGGAGTTCTTTGGGTATCCCACAAACTTGCACAGTACTGAGCGTGCCTCGAGCTTGTCCGTATGCTGCTTTTTGACATAAGCTGGACATCCCCAAATCTTCAAGTATTGAAGATAGGGTTTCTTCCCACTCCATAACTCATATGGTGTGGTAGGCACAGTCTTAGTGGGAACACGGTTCAAAAGATATGCAGCTGTTTCTAGCGCATATTCCCAGAATGATCGCGGTAACTCAGCGTTACTCATCATGGACCGTACCATATCCAATAGGGTTCGGTTCCGTCTCTCCGATACACCGTTATGTTGCGGAGTGTATGGAGGAGTAAGCTGAGAGAGAATTCCATTCTCTTTTAAGTAATTCAGGAATTCGGCACTTAAGTATTCTCCTCCTCGATCCGATCTTAGGATCTTGATACTTTTGCCTGTTTGTTTTTCTACTTCATTCTTATATTCCTGGAACTTATCAAAAGCTTCGGATTTATGCTTCATTAAGAAGACATGTCCGAATCTTGAGAAATCATCCGTAAAAGTTATGAAGTAAGAAAAACCGCTTCGCGCATGTGTAGACATTGGACCGCACACGTCGCTGTGTACGAGTCCCAAGAGCTCGCTCGCTCTTTCTCCGTGTCCAGAAAACGGAGCCTTTGTCATCTTTCCTTTGAGACAGGATTGACAAGTTGCATACGATTGATATTCGAACGGATCTAAATATCCTTCAGTATGTAACTTAGTCAATCTTCTCTCATTGATGTGACCCAGTCTACAATGCCATAAGAAAGTTTTATTAATTTCTGGAGACTTTCTTTTGTGTGTATTCTGGATATTGAAAACCTGTGGTTGGTTTAAAACGTATATACCGTTGTTCAATGTACCTGGCCCAATCAACACTTGATTAAGGTGAATGTTCACTACATTACTCACAAATGCAAATTCATAACCTTCTTTAGATAATAATGATACAGAAATGATATTACAGGTTGCATTTGGTACATAATAACAACTACGCAAAACCAAAAAGTGTCCATCTGATAATCCCAGGTGATAGTCCCCCACGGCCTCAGCATCCATGCTAGCACCATTCGCAACTCTGAGGGTCATGTCACCTGCCTTCAAAACTCTACGCTTTCTCAACGCCTGCAAAGAATTACAGATATGAGATCCTGATCCGGTATCCAATACCCAGGATGTAGAGTTTATTGATAGACAGTTTTCAATAACATACACACCTGAAGCTGAAGCTGCAACTCGCTTCAAATCCTGTATTCTGGCTTTCCAAGCCTTGCAATCTTGTTTCCAGTGACCACTTTTGTGACAATAGAAGCATTCTTCCTTCCCCACCAGCTTCCCCGCTACCTTTGTTGCTTTACCCTTTCCCTTCGTATCCACTTTACCGACACCGCCTCTTGGTTTGGCGGGGGCTTTCTTCTTCTTGCCCTTGGCTTTCGCCCTGGACCTAGAAGAGGAAGATCCTCCTACAAACAAAGTGGATGTCTCCCTACCCTTCTGTAGGGTGCCCTCAGCAGTCCTCAACATGTTCAGAAGTTCGGCAAGTTCAACCTCCTTTCCTTGCATGTTGAAGTTAAGAATGAACTGGGCGTAAGTGGAAGGAAGGGACTGGAGAATCAAATCGGTATAGAGTTCATTCTCCAACGTGGTCCCAAGGTCCGCGAGCTCCTCTATGTAGCCGATCATCTTAAGCACGTGGTCCGCTACCGATGATCCGACGGCCAACCTTGCCGAAAAGAGCTTCTTCGACACTTCGTATCTTGCGATACGAGACTGCTCTCCATACAGTTCTTTTGTATGGAGAAATATGGACTCTAGGTCCATATTCTCGTGCCTCCTCTGATGTTCGTTGTCCATCGAGGCTAGTACGAGGCATCTGGCCCTCGCGCAATCTATCTCCCATGTCTTACGGATTTCTACATCCGCGACGCTGGAGGTGGGACCTGGGACAGGGGGAGCTTTGGTGGTAAGTATATACCCCAGCTTGTCATAAGTGATAGCCATCTTGACATTCCTGATCCAATCTTTGTAGTTTGGCCCTGTCAATATGTTTTTATCTAATAGTAACTTAAGTCCGGTCATCTTGAATGGTCGCTGCAATTAGGAGAGAGAAAAGAAACACTTTAGCATGATGCTCTTGCAAGTTTAGAGTGGTTTTTAGTTTGTCTAAACTGGATGGCTCCCACTGTCTCTCGAATCCCTTCTCAAACCGTAAAGAAAAGGATTAGTCGGGATCATTCTCACCGTACAATACTTGCTTAACCGTTCAGCCAGGCCAGTGTCGGTACTTCGAGGGAGGTTTTCCAACGCTTTCGCGAAGTTCCTTAATTAAGTAACCTCTTTTCCCTGTGGGCGTAGCCCCGCTAACACTTTTCTAGGCACCTACTAGGTTTATAGCATTGATCGTTAAGTGAGAGTTTTCCCGAGGAGTAGCATATACTCACAGTAGGATCGGGATCCAAATATCATCGCGTGATAAAGCCGAAGGAATCCTACCAGAATTATCACACTCCAAATGGTATGCAGTGCTAGCAAGTTTCAGTACTTATGAAACTCCCGATGTAGATTTTTGCCCCATGCTCTTATGACCTTGGCGTGAGGTCAAAATGTCATAAGTCACATGTCAAGTTCTTCCCATCATTATCCTGGTTAATTTGAACCCACCCGTACCTACCCTTGACGTAGGCCAAAACGGCAGTACGACTGTCTCAAATCAACGCATTCTATCTATGCAACGGATAAATATCCGGCAGTGATTGATGCATTTTCTGACGTGTATATGTAAAAAGTAACGACAATCAAAAAATTATATTGACCGCAATCAAACCACGGTGTCGGATGTAGTTAATGAATGAGTGCGGATCGTCCACAGGGATTGTGCAATTCAATTGTATTTTGATACGTTTGAAATGAAATGTTAAGCAACAATAAACGAAAACATGATTCAAGATGTGATTTGTATGCGAGTGTCACTATTCTTTACTCAAGAATCAAGAAACTATAAACAATCAAGAATCGGTTGTTTTGATAATATTTCCAATCAACAATCAAGAATATAAGAGAGGCTCGTAGGAATCGATCGGATCTTTAGACGTGATGCAATCTATAGGGTTTCGTGTTCTTGTCCTTCGAAGAATTGATACTAGATCAATGGTGATCAACGAGAGTTAGGGTTTTCTTGATGAAATTAGGGTTTCATCTCTTAACCCTTGTTCTTTCGAGGATACCATTTATATTCTAGCCTCTAGCAATTTCGAGAAACGATCGGAACTCCCCAATCTCGAGCGATGTCGATCAAGAAAGCATCGCAACGAATTGGGTCGTCGATTCTTGAACTTGCTAGGGTTTACAAACTCGTGGGATTCAAGAATCGATTACAAATTTGTTACATCATCATACTAAAGGTCGTTTCGACTCCCCGACGAGCGGAGTTTTATTCACACATCACCACAAAGACAATATTCAAGAATAGTAATGATAACATGATGCGGAATTTAAAGAAAACAAGATAAAAGAATATCACCTTTTATTTAATCAACAATTTCAATACATTCTTTCAAGAATCTACAAGAAGAAGAAATCGATCGTTGACTCGGCTTCGCTCGTCTCCGTGGATCGTGGATCTACTTTGATCTCTTGCCCGATTGAAGATCGGCTCGGCTCATAAAAGGGTTGAAGGCATCTTGCTTGGCTTGCACTCAAGATCTTGAATTGTGGTTGGATTTAGGGTTAGGGTTTCCTACAAGCTCTCTCACTAAACTTGAGAAAGAGGGGATGAAGAAAGAGATTGATTTTCTAAACTTCAATCAAGGTTGAATAATCTCCAAATGATGAGCCTAGGGTCTTATTTATAGACTCCCAAACCCTAGGTTTAGGTTTGAATTAGAACTTTCCCTCCCAAAGTTTGTTGAAGAGTTTCTATAAGGAGTTTGTTAGGAGTTAGCTTAGGGTTTAAGCTAGGGTTTAGGGAAAGTTCTAGAAAGATTAGGCTAGTTTGGGTGTTTGCTGATCTGGAGGAAGTATCTGGAATATTCTGGAATTTGGGATGTATTTTTGAGCTGTAGCCACTGAAACAGGAGTTTTGGTGAAATTTGAGAGTCTGAACCCTTGGGCCCACCGCGGAACCGCCGCAATATGTGCCTTTAGGCCGCTCTTCCGCCGCGCATTGATGAGCTTGGGATCTGAGTCTTCTGCAGTGGTCTTGTACTGCTGTTTGTAGCTTTATTTGATGTTTAGATTTGTACTTCCTCTTCTGTGTTGATACCAGATTTGAGTTAAGTGAGTTTACGAGCAATTGTAATGGTCGAGCATTGTAATGATCGAGCAAGCTTCTCTTTTCCTGCACAGACTTCGAAACAGGGGTTGCAAGATATAGAAAATATGCTATGTAATGCAATGCAGTCAATTTCCCTAGAAATGCCGGTTTTAAGGTCGAATACATGTAATCTGATATTTTGCGACCGATTTGCTAATCTGTGAATTATGAATACCGTACACTTCTATATGGATGCAAATGATAAGGAAATTGCCGGTTAAAACATGCAATATTTTCGACTGATCAAATACCCCCAAACTTAATTTCGATCGTCTCGAGCGAATGTTTTATTAAAAAGAGAAGGAGAAAATAAAGAAAGAGAAAAACTAACTAGCACACTTTCGTAGGTAACACGATTGCACTGAGCACGTGCAACAAGCCTTTAAACCTCTAGGTGTCCCTAGTAGGAGGAGTGTTGTCTCCTGAGGGTTTTCAGCGGATTGCACCCACAAAATCCAATAATAAAAGCAAGATCATGAATATTACATTTAAAGAAGAGAATCGTAAAAGAAAAGCTTTGAAAATTAGGGTTTCCAACTAAGCTAGCTTTTCGGTTGTCATGAGCCCTATCTTAATGGTCATGAAAAAATGTTAGAAATCACGTCCTCCCTCAATAAAACATCATCTTATTCTTCATTCCTATTTTTCTTCCAAACATCGATCATATAACCCTGCGTGTGTGTAAGGACATCCCTACACCCGGAGAATTCAATTCAAGCTATCATACTCTTGCCCATCAACCTCAGTACTCCTTTTTTTTTTTTTTTTTTCGATGAGCTCACACA
The DNA here is from genome assembly GCA_030015575.1 of Agapanthus africanus. NCBI lineage: Eukaryota > Viridiplantae > Streptophyta > Magnoliopsida > Asparagales > Amaryllidaceae > Agapanthus > Agapanthus africanus. The sequence continues at coordinate 156,398,953 of CM057344.1, read as the reverse complement.
CTTTCATGCGACCGTTAATACTTCTTGAGGTACTAACCGACCGATTACTCATGTGCTTGCTTATTTGGTGTATTTTCCTAGTCTTGCACCACCTTAGGTATAGCAGTGACTCCCAGACCAGTTGGCCTTAGGGCACTAGATGAAAAAGCACCCTCGCTATATATTTTTTATTCCCTTGGTGATAACAAAACCAGTGTCCATTTTTCTCACCATATATATATATTTTTTTTTCCATACTTTTGGCTTTAAGACAAGAGCATTTCAAGGTATCCTCTACTATCCCAGGCTTCAAGACGTGTGTAAGTGCGAATAGCAGGGTAGCAACGTTCAAAATGTTTGGCTTCCAGAATAGAAACTATTTTTCAGACTTATTTTTATCCTCAGATTAGTGACGTCCTTCATCTTACTAACCCTTGGGACAACGGCTCATAACTACTTATTACTAGTTCGTATAAGAAAACTTCTAATTTTCTTGGTTTTCTAAAATTTTTCTAATCTCATGGATGTAATTTTTCACTATCTAAACTTTCATTATCTTATTTATATACAAAAAGTGTAAATATTAAAATTATTTTTATATTTGAGAATTTTTAAATTTTTATGGGTTTGAAAATTTTCAATTTTTATAGATTTTTAAAGAAATGTTTTGTGCTTATGCAGATGATATGCAAATGATGCGAAAATAAGCACAAACCTCCCCCAAACTTGTTTTCAACAGTGTCCTCACTGTTGCCGACAGCTATATCTACAAAACCTGTAAATCTGGGAGGAATTATTAGTGGGGGCAAAATATATAAGTGAAGAACTTCCCCCAAACTTATCTTTCACTCACCTTCACTCAAAAGATGATGTAATGATATACAGGATATGAAGATGAGACGGAGGAATTTTTAATCCAAATAAACTGGCTCTTGTAAGAACAAGAGCTCCTCCGTGGGGTCAGTGGAAAAATACGGCTTTAGTCTATGTCCATTTACTTTGAAAACTGTGCCGTTTTTAACATTTTCTACCTCTACTGCCCCGTGCGGGTATACAGACCGCACAACAAAAGGTCCCTTCCAACGAGATCGGAGCTTACCCGCATGAAGGTGTAATCGTGAATCATAAAGAAGGACTTGTTGACCAGGTAAAAATGTTTTCCTTAAAATGCTTTTATCGTGAAAAACTTTAGTCCTATTCTTTGTGATTACAGCATTATCATAAGCTTCATCGCGGAGTTCGCTTAGCTCGTTAAGTTGCAGCTTCCGAAAGTTGCAAGCAAGGTTTAGATCAAAATTTATTTCTTTTATAGCCCACAATGCTTTATGTTCTATCTCAACGGGTAGATGACATGCTTTACCAAAAACTATCCTATATGGAGACATTCCTAGGTCGGTCTTATATGCAGTTCTGAATGCCCAAAGAGCATCCGTCAATTTGGTCGACCAGTCTTTTCTATTTTTAGCAACAGTTTTCTCCAGGATAAGTTTGATTTGTCTGTTTGAGATTTCAGCCTGCCCGCTTGTTTGGGGATGATAGGAAGTAGAAAGACGGTGGTTGATTGAGTATTTTCGCATCAGAGTCTCGAAAGATCTGTTGCAGAAATGTGTCCCATTATCGCTAATAATAGCGCGTGGGTGTCCAAATCGCGAAAAGATATTCTCTTTTAAGAACTTAATGACAACTTTCCTGTCATTAGTGCGACATGGAATGGCTTCTACCCACTTTGAGACATAATCAACCGCCAGCAATATGTACAGATTCCCAAAGGAGTTGGGAAAAGGACCCATAAAATCAATGCCCCAAACATCAAACATTTCAACAACCAGAATGGGTTGCTGAGGCATTTCATTCCTCTGGGATATTCTACCCGTATACTGACATTGTGTACAGGTTTTGCAATACTCAAATGCGTCCTTGAATAAGGTCGGCCAGTAAAATCCACATTGCAAAACCTTTTCCGCTGTCTTTCTAGGACCAAAGTGACCCCCACAGGCCTGATCATGACAAAATGAAAGAACACTCTTGAACTCTTCATTCGGGACGCACCGGCGAATGATCTGATCAGGACAATATTTAAACAAATAGGGCTCGTCCCAGTAATAGTGTTTTACTTGGGAAAGAAAACGATATTTGTCCTGTTTTGACCAATCGCTCGGTATAAGTCCTGTGGCATGATAGTTCACAATATCTCTGAACCATGGTTCAGCGGATATGCTCAAGAGTTGTTCATCAGGGAATGAGTCATTAATCGGCAGGGTCACAGGGGAAGAAACGATGCGTGAAAGGTGGTCAGCTACTACGTTTTCACATCCTTTCTTATCTTTGATAACAAGATCGAATTCTTGTAACAGAAGGATCCAACGTATTAGTCGACCTTTTGCATCTTTCTTCGCCAGAAGATGTTTTAAAGCGGAATGGTCGGTATACACAACTATAGGTGAGCCGATTAAGTAAGGCCTGAATTTTTCCAATGCAAATACAACCGCTAAAAGCTCTTTCTCGGTGGTTGTATAATTGATTTGCGCATCATTCAGGGTCTTACTAGCATAGTAAATCACGTGTGGCATCTTTTCGGTGTGCTGTCCTAAGACTGCACCTACTGCAAAATCAGATGCGTCACACATCAGCTCGAAGGGGTAGTCCCAATTTGGTGATGATAAAACGGGGGCTGAAGTGAGTGAGTGTTTAAGTGAGTCGAAAGCTGTCTCGCAATCCGAGTCAAAATGGAAGGTCGTATCCTTGGCCAGGCGTAGTGTTAAAGGTCTAGCAATTTTGCTAAAATCCTTAATGAATCTCCTATAAAAGCCCGCATGGCCAAGGAAAGAGCGAATATCTTTGACGCTTTTGGGATGAGGCAGGTTTTGAATGACATCTACTTTAGCTCTGTCAACCTCAATGCCTTTCTGTGAAATGACATGTCCAAGGACTATTCCTTCTTGGACCATAAAGTGGCATTTTTCCCAGTTCAAAGTCAAGTTCTTCTCTTTGCAACGAGTAAGAACAGCGTCTAGATTCACTAGGCAATCAGAAAAAGAGTCTCCAAAAATCGAGAAGTCGTCCATAAAGATCTCCAAAAAATTCTCTATCATATCAGAGAATATCCCCATCATACACCGCTGAAAGGTAGCGGGAGCATTGCATAGCCCGAAGGGCATGCGACTGTAAGCAAAGGTACCAAAAGGACAAGTAAAAGTGGTTTTATCTTGATCCTTTTTGGCGATGGGGACCTGATTGTAGCCTGAGTATCCGTCCATAAAACAATAAAATTCTCGTCCCGCTAAGCGTTCCAGCATTTGATCAATAAATGGTAGAGGAAAATGGTCTTTCCTCGTGGCAGCGTTGAGTTTTCTATAATCGATGCATACACGCCACCCAGTTTGGGCGCATGTCTGAATCAACTCATTCGCCTCATTTGTGATAACTGTGATGCCGGATTTCTTAGGAACGACATGTATAGGACTCACCCACTGGCTATCGGAGATGGGGTATATAATACCACTATCTAAGCATTTGACGATCTCTTTCATGACAGCTTCCTTCATGACGGGATTCAACCGTCTCTGTGGTTCTCGGGTCGGTCTGGCATCATCCATCACATGTATATGATGTTCAACTATCAAGGGACTAATCCCTTTGATGTCCGCCATACTCCAACCAAACGCCTCTTTGTTAGATCTCAATACCGATAAAAGGGCATTCTCTTGCTCTGATGCAAGAGAAGCGGAAATGATAACCGGTAATGACTCGTTCTCACCAAGATATGCATATTTCATGTGAGAAGGTAAAATTTTGAGATCTAACTCAGGCGGAGAAATGATAGAAGGAAGGGTCATAGATTGATTTTTGGATCTACAAAGAAGCTCAGAGACTGTGAAAGATACAGACTCGGGTGGAGAAAAGTCAGAAGTGCAGGACTCATGTGTAGCTAAAGTGTCCTCACTAAGATCATGTGCTAAGTCAAACAGAGATGTGCTAATGTCATCGAGATCAGTAAAGCAAAGATCCTCAGCTCCACAACTATCGGGAGCGATCTCATGGACAGAGCACACATCTAAAATATGAGCACTAGGTTCTGATGGCTGACTTCCAACTCTATAGATATTTAGTTCAATAGTCATATTTCCAAATGATAAATTCATTGAACCATTTTTACAGTTTATAACGGCGTTGGAAGTGGCAAGGAAAGGACGACCTAGAATCACCGGAATTTGGCCCCGGAGGTTTGCTACAGGATGTGTGTCGAGCACAATGAAGTCAACAGGGAAAACAAATTCCCCGACCTTTATCAATACATCCTCTAATTCACCCCTTGGTTTGGTGATAGATCGGTCTGCCATCTGGAGAGTGCAATGAGCAGGTTTCAGCTCTCCAATCCCTAATTGCTCATAGACAGAATAAGGTAACAGGTTAACACTCGCGCCAAGGTCTAAAAGAGCACGATTTATGTTTTTACCCCCAATCGAAATCGAAATTGTAGGACAACCTGGGTCCTTTCTTTTCTTTGGAAGCTGGGGTATAAAAGCAGTGCTGATATTATTAGACATAAAGACCTTCTTCGGTACTTGGGTCTTCCTCTTCCTAGTGCACAAGTACTTAAGAATCTTCGCATAAGCGGGGACTTGCTGAATCGCATCTAGGAGAGGGATATTGATGTTAACCTGTTTGAACATCTCTAAAATTTTCTCCATATGAGGACTCGTTCTGTTAGCCCTTAGCCGGTTCGGGTAAGGTGCTTTCGCAATAAGCGCGGGGTCCATCACAGGAGAAGGAAAGGGGGGTAGACGAGGTCCCAAAGGAGGTGTGGGGACTGTCTGTGGAGAACTATAAGGGTTGGGTGAAGGTGTTGAGCCTAAAGGGAAATGGAGAATAGGCTCGTGCGAAGGTGGTTTGGTAGAAGAAGACGGATCAGAAGGTGAAGTGTGTGTGTGTGGGAAAGACTCAGCCGGGGTGTTGATATGATTTTCAGTATTATCAATATCTTCCCTGACATGATTGTTCAGCACTCTTCCCGATCTCAATGTTGTAATGGCATTTACATTGTAATGCCCAGGATTCTGTAGGGGTTGAGAGGGAAGTTTCCCTTTTTCTCTCGCACTCATTTCGGCTTTTAAGCGTGCGATTTCAGCTTCCATCGTGCGAATACTCTCAGCTTGGGACGCTGAGTTTTTCTTTATTTCACTGACGGAAGATCTAACTTCAGTCGAAACATCCATGAAATTTGATAAAAGTGATTTCATGGTTTGAGTGAATTGAGAGAACTCGTCAGAACAGGGCTGCATAGGATTAGACTGTGCAGGAGTGTTGCCCTGATTTTGGAAATTTTGTGACTGGTAGGGGTGCTGAGTGAGTTGTAGGGGTTGCTGTTGTGGTGGAGGAAGAGCCCGTTGAAATTGATTCGTGTTTGGAACCGTGTTTTGAGATTGGTTTTGGTTCCAAGCAAAATTCGGGTGGTTCCTCCAACCCTGATTGTAACTGGAAGAATATGGATCGTTTCGAGGTCTTTGAAATGCGGCATTAGAATGCTCGTGACCTTGAAACGCAGAGTTTAATGGACATTCTTCCGTTAAATGTGACGGATCAGAACAGCACCCACAAACAGTTTTGGGGAGCGACATTGGGTTTAGGGAGGCTGCTGCAAATTTGTGTTCCATAGCGTCGAGCTTCTTTTGCATTGCTGCCATTTCAGCTCGGACACCTATGGACACATCTATTTGGTGTACGCCACCCCTATTCAATGGTTGTGTTCCACTCTCCCAAATTAGTGACTTTTCAGCGAACTCTTCTAAGTATCGCCAGGCTTCCCCGTCATCTTTGGTCATAAAAGTACCTTGACACATGTTTTCAAGGCTCTGTTTAGTGCTAGGGTTACTGCCCTCATATATGATTCGGCAAAGCTCCCATCTCGGGATGCCGTGATGAGGACATTGAACCAATAGATCCTTGAAACGTTCAAAGTATTTTGAAAATGGTTCGGCAGGGAGCTGGGCAAATTGGTTTAGTTCGCTACGGATTCGAGCCGTCTTTTGGACTGGGTAAAATTTCATAAGGAATGCAGCGACGAATTCTTCCCAATTCGTAATAGAGTGTGCGGTGGTGTTATATAGCCACTTCTCGGCTATATCGCACAAGGTAAATGGAAGAAGTCGTAGACGCATCGCATCCACTGAAAGTTGAGACGTACCCATCATTGTGCATACGTTTTCAAATTTGGTAATGAAAACGTAAGCGTCCTCGGTCTCGAGTCCGTGGTATTTGGGTAAAAGATTGATATACTGGGGCTTAATCTCGAAATTATCCCCATTGGCTGGTGGTGTGGATAAGCAGGTCGAAAGAGGACCTCTATATGGATAGCATCTTTCCTGGAGAGAAATGTGGGGTGGATTAGGATTCTGCGCACCAACGGACGGTGGCAGATTAGGGTTAAAGAAATTTGATGGATTCGGATCCATCGGTGTGGGTGTGGTAGTGGGTAAAGAAAAGGTAAATGGAGAATTATCGACTTCGGAGTCGATAAAAGGTACGCGGACTAAACGGGCACTAGAATCCCGTGTCCAGCCTATCTTGCACTAAAAAGGGTTAGTACAAGTGGCAGCGTTGACTTATAATCAGGGATGAATGAATGCGGTGCTTGCTTTGAAAAAGGGACGGATTTTGAAAAAATGATGCGACAAAACAAATGCAGCATACAAACCCTAGAATCTAATGGTCACCTAGGTCCGATCTCTAGACCGCTCCTAACTGCCAAAAGACAAGCCGCAGGATCAATCCTCCACTGCCTCTTTGTCCCCCTGTGGCCGGATAAGTGCCAGGTAAGTGGGAAGGAACCACCACTACAGTGGACCTAATTAATAACCACTAGCCTTAGACACACTCGCCTTAGGCACCACAAGAAAACGCGGATAAGCAATGAATTACCCACGACCTTCTCTTGTCCTATTGAGCGCGACAGTCCTTAAAGTCTTCTCTAGATTTCTTTTAGTTAATGGAGGTAATGCGGATGCAAGTTTGACGATTTTCGGGGCCTAGGAAGGGTAATGAAATCCCCACCTAATTTGGATTTGGCCGTGCCCCTTAAATTTCCGTATTAGAATGCAAACAACCAAGAAATCAAAATCACACACAATTTTATTTTTGCTTTGCGGCGCTGCGATTTATTTGCAAAGAATCCTGCAGAAGAGGGTTAGTTGGAGCTAAAAAGAGAGAGGGGAGAGAGCAAGAAAATACCTGCTGGAAAATTTTCCAGAGATCCCTCAAATATGCGGCGCTTCCGCCGCGTATTGTGGCCTTGTGCCGCCCTTCCGCGGTCCTATTGTGGGTTCACTGTACACAATTTCACCAGAGAGCTTCTCTTTCTATCTCCAGCTCTCTGGTATATTCAAACAAATTTTTCCACAGAACAGAATGCTCCAGATCACCTTGCAATCAAATCACAACACACGTGTAAGAGTTTGTACGAATTTTGAATTCAAGAAGTAGAACGTAATAATTCTTTCACTTCAAACTATAAATGCAAATGAATTAGCGCGATCCCCGGCAACGGCGCCATTTTGATTGATGCATTTTCTGACGTGTATATGTAAAAAGTAACGACAATCAAAAAATTATATTGACCGCAATCAAACCACGGTGTCGGATGTAGTTAATGAATGAGTGCGGATCGTCCACAGGGATTGTGCAATTCAATTGTATTTTGATACGTTTGAAATGAAATGTTAAGCAACAATAAACGAAAACATGATTCAAGATGTGATTTGTATGCGAGTGTCACTATTCTTTACTCAAGAATCAAGAAACTATAAACAATCAAGAATCGGTTGTTTTGATAATATTTCCAATCAACAATCAAGAATATAAGAGAGGCTCGTAGGAATCGATCGGATCTTTAGACGTGATGCAATCTATAGGGTTTCGTGTTCTTGTCCTTCGAAGAATTGATACTAGATCAATGGTGATCAACGAGAGTTAGGGTTTTCTTGATGAAATTAGGGTTTCATCTCTTAACCCTTGTTCTTTCGAGGATACCATTTATATTCTAGCCTCTAGCAATTTCGAGAAACGATCGGAACTCCCCAATCTCAAGCGATGTCGATCAAGAAAGCATCGCAACGAATTGGGTCGTCGATTCTTAAACTTGCTAGGGTTTACAAACTCGTGGGATTCAAGAATCGATTACAAATTTGTTACATCATCATACTAAAGGTCGTTTCGACTCCCCGACGAGCGGAGTTTTATTCACACATCACCACAAAGACAATATTCAAGAATAGTAATGATAACATGATGCGGAATTTAAAGAAAACAAGATAAAAGAATATCACCTTTTATTTAATCAACAATTTCAATACATTCTTTCAAGAATCTACAAGAAGAAGAAATCGATCGTTGACTCGGCTTCGCTCGTCTCCGTGGATCGTGGATCTACTTTGATCTCTTGCCCGATTGAAGATCGGCTCGGCTCATAAAAGGGTTGAAGGCATCTTGCTTGGCTTGCACTCAAGATCTTGAATTGTGGTTGGATTTAGGGTTAGGGTTTCCTACAAGCTCTCTCACTAAACTTGAGGAAGAGGGGATGAAGAAAGAGATTGATTTTCTAAACTTCAATCAAGGTTGAATAATCTCCAAATGATGAGCCTAGGGTCTTATTTATAGACTCCCAAACCCTAGGTTTAGGTTTGAATTAGAACTTTCCCTCCCAAAGTTTGTTGAAGAGTTTCTAGAAGGAGTTTGTTAGGAGTTAGCTTAGGGTTTAAGCTAGGGTTTAGGGAAAGTTCTAGAAAGATTAGGCTAGTTTGGGTGTTTGCTGATCTGGAGGAAGTATCTGGAATATTCTGGAATTTGGGATGTATTTTTGAGCTGTAGCCACTGAAACAGGAGTTTTGGTGAAATTTGAGAGTCTGAACCCTTGGGCCCACCGCGGAACCGCCGCAATATGTGCCTTTAGGCCGCTCTTCCGCCGCGCATTGATGAGCTTGGGATCTGAGTCTTCTGCAGTGGTCTTGTACTGCTGTTTGTAGCTTTATTTGATGTTTAGATTTGTACTTCCTCTTCTGTGTTGATACCAGATTTGAGTTAAGTGAGTTTACGAGCAATTGTAATGGTCGAGCATTGTAATGATCGAGCAAGCTTCTCTTTTCCTGCACAGACTTCGAAACAGGGGTTGCAAGATATAGAAAATATGCTATGTAATGCAATGCAGTCAATTTCCCTAGAAATGCCGGTTTTAAGGTCGAATACATGTAATCTGATATTTTGCGACCGATTTGCTAATCTGTGAATTATGAATACCGTACACTTCTATATGGATGCAAATGATAAGGAAATTGCCGGTTAAAATATGCAATATTTTCGACTGATCAGGCAGCTACCAATCACTATGCCTTGGCGTGAGGTCAAAATACATAGCTTGAATACTACCGAATATTTAACCGAAATGATGGAGGGCTACGGATGGTTTTGGCGAAACCGTGAACGTAGTGAACTTGATATAATCGATGGAACGAGATAGCTTTTAAAAAGGAGTGGTTCAAACTCCGCGTTTAAAAGTTTTAGTTTTGAAAAGAACCGAGTGGTTTTCAAAGTGTTCCAATCGACTTTTACTTGGTTTATTTCTTGCATTAGTTCTTTTAATGCGTCCCATCATTTAATCCTACCATTGCAGAAAACAACCAAAATATGACGTACGCTTATGCCATTCGCATTCGCCACGGGGCCCCGTCATCACCCGTTAGGTTACTTAACTAACGACAGAGCGGGGGCTGGGCTAGCGCGGCTGTAAAACATAAGCAACGCCTAAATAGTTATTATATATAAATATATAGCAATGATAGACATTACAGATCACAGATGAATACATTGGATATACTAGGAATCCGCAATGCGTTCGAGCCTGCAACGCAAAGCGGATTACACGGTCGCGGTGAATAGCCAATACCCCACCCAAGACCCCTACGGGTGCGGCAAACTACCCGCCAAGCACCCGAAGCGAAGCAACCTCCCTCACCACCATGAGTAGGCCACTCGGCACTTCGGGATACCCGGTAGTTTGTGCACCCCCTCCATGGGTCTATCCTAGGAGCAAAAACAGTAAAAAGAAATATACAATGACGGCTACAACCCCGACCCGGTTGTGCAGCCATACAAATAATATTATTACATCAATTTACATGTTACAAATGAATGAAAGAAAAATAACGCTCATCTCACATCCAACCCGGCTATTCACCCGCGACAATCCAATCCATTCATATCCACAAACCAACAACAATCACAGATCACAGAGATGTATAACCCCGACTAATCGACTTATAGCGATTAGCCGACGTTCAATACATACAAGCATCACAGATATAACCGATATAGTTAAAGTGTAGTGAAGTTCCGAAAAAAAAAATACGGATTTATAGGCCCCCAAAAAGTATATTTTAGTTCTGGAAAATCTGGGCACATATAACATATCCTAAAAATCCTAAAACCAACACAGAAACATACTGCACCAAAAACGATGCAGAGAGGGGACAAGACGGCCGCGCTTCCGCGGTCCTCTAGTCGCCTCTCTGGTTCGTCTTTGGTGGTGTTTTACACAAAACCCTGAGATAATTTTTGGTATATAACAAATTTTATTTTGACCAGAAAAAAATTAACAGAAACTTGGGGTTTTGCGAGTTTGGTTTTTCGATTTTCCGGTTTCGAAACTTCGTTACACTTAACTACTTAGCTAGTTTAGGTTTAGTTAGGCTCTGATACCACTGTAAGTCCGTGTTGCCCACCCCGGTGCTTACGGGGAGGCGGAAAACATAATAAAAATTGGATTTTTATCAACTATAGGCAACATGGACTATGCTTTAAGGATCTTTGCTAAACATAAACTTGCTAACCCTAACTACAAAGTAGCTAAGTGATGGAAAGGTTATACCTTGAGCTCAAAGTCCTTCTCTCCTTGCTCCTTGGAATGGTTGAAAGAGTTCACCTTGCTTGTCTCCTCCCGTCAAAGAACGATCCACCCGAAAGCCACTACCTTTAGCTTCAACTCCAAGCTAGGAGTAACTAGAGTGCAAGAAATGCAAAGACTTGAACCCTAGAAGAGAGTAGAGAGGATCAAGTGAAGGTTTTTCTCAAGCTTTTTGTTTCTCAACACATGAGAGGGAGAGAGCTTGAGGGAGAGGATGAGCAAGAGAGAGAAATGATATGAGAGAATGAATTATTAGTGAGCCATTCTCACTAATATGTGTGGATAATTTTAATTGAATAATTAGCTTGAAAATTGTCATGGTAAATCATGACATGACCATTATCATTTCAATTTTACAAAGATCAAAGAGCATCTTCCAAAAGAAATGATGATGGTCAAAGTGTCAACCTTGGTCAACAAGTCAATGAAGTCAAAAAGGTCAACAACAACAACCATGCACAATTATTAAGCTAATTACCAATTAACTATAATTCACACAAAAGCAAAAGGGTTAATAAAATGACAATAGCCATTAACCCTAAACAAGGTCCTCTCCCTCAATCTCAAGCATCTGTGCATACGCACCCGCATTCGTGATCCGAGGAACACGAATACCCTGAGAAAAACCAATCTCAAATCATATACTAGGATCCGGTTTAAACCAAAGCCCACTAGTATAAACTGTCCGGACAGCAAACGTGCACAAGTGCGCGAATGTGAACGAACCCTGTCGCAAAACCATGCGACCTCTACTCAATTTGCCTAAAGGCGAATAGCTCTCTGTGTGGGACTCTAAAGACTCGACACTACGCTGGCAGTGGGTTTAACCACAGACCGCAAGCGGCACTAGCTGTACGTAACGGTCCCCAGGTAGATGTCGATAAGAAGACTGACGAGGTGAACCCCATCTGCACTCCTACTGAGCCTGTATGTGACAGTCTCCGTACAGTCCGGTCTGTTCGTCTGATACATCGCATGGCGGGCCTAGGGGGGCGGTGAACGTCAGTCCCCTAATAGCGGTACAAGTCGTGTCGGAGTGTAGCCCAGAACACCCTGAGATAACACTGGAAACCTACCAGTATATCTCGCTTGCCCTGGCCAGGGACTACTCGTGTAATGGCTCTCCTGGACACAGCGCGATGTCAACCCCCAATACCGGGAGAGACGAATCCTGTCTAACCGTCACTGCCTCCAAGTGCTTCGGGACTGCACCCAAAAACTACCTGTTTGCACGACTCCTTCAAGCCGTGGTAGGGTAGTGATCAAAGTGCAGTGGGAACACACTCGAGGCGAAGTGACAGTGTCAAGTCAGCGGACTAAGCTGTACTCATGTCACCTGGGAACTGATAACTGACGATAGGTATATTACCAACCAACAGTTCCCGACGAGTCCTGTCCAGTGTACTCGTAACCTAACGAGCACCCGCATACTATCCCAAGTACGACGTACTAACGGCTGTGGGACAGACCGTCTCCCACACTGGGATGAGAAGCGCATACGCTAGTCTACTCCGGAGTATCGATGCCCTGTCTCGATAGTCCAACGACCAGGGACCTGTATAAGGATGTGCTTATAGATTACCCAGCTCCCACGAGTGCGAGTGCCAACACAACGCTGGTAATCAAGCAAAGATCCTAAGGGCTCTACTAATATGTATACCAGCAATATGCTAAAAGAAACACATGCACATATTAAAGCAGAGACAAACCAAGTAGCATACTACCATTTCGAGCAAGATTGTATATACAACTGTGAATATCCCAAGCTTCCATTAAGTAATATACAAACTAGTATGATACAGTAATGGCCTCTAGGGCATATACACTAACATCTCCGCCCTTAGAATTATGCTTCATTGAGAAGACCCACTCATGTGTCCTCATGATACATGAGGAGAACAAACCTTTGTGGGATCCTTACGACTCACAAAGGAAAAACACAATTAGGAGTCCTCACGACTCCTAAGGAGAAAATACATCTGCGGGATCCTTTCGACTCGTAGGGAGAAAATGCTTCTATGGGACCCTTACGGCTCATAAAATTAAAAAGTCTTAGGTGATAGGGATCTAAACATGTCTCCTAAGCCATCGCTTCCCATACCCCAAACGGCGAATGATGAGTTTCTCCTTGTACCATATTCCAGTGCAGCGATGCAGATGCCAACCAAATTCTAAATCCCATACCCCAACAGCGAATGATGAGTCGCTCCTGGTACCATATTCCAGTGCAGCGATGCAAACGCCAACCAAATTACAAATCCCATACCCCAACGGCGAATGACGCTACTGGTACCATATTCCAGTGCAGCGATGCAGACGCCAACCAAATTCCAAATCCCATACCCCAACGGCGAATGATGAGTCGCTCCTGGTACCATATTACAGTGCAGCGATGCAAATGCTAACAAAGTCCCGAATTTTTTCCGGCCCTACGGTGTGGATCATACATCCTGCAAAACCGTATACAATCCATTGGCGTAAAACGATCCCAATCTCTCCCAAGTCCTACCGGTGAGACCATATTCAAAGTCCCACCAAAAATAAAAAAATAATAAAATAAAAAACTAAAAAAAAATGGTATGTCCACAAGAAAAATAGACACGAATGAAAACCCGAAAGGGCTCCATGAGTAAAAACAACAGGACTGCCGGCGAGTTTGTGAAAACCCGAAAGGGTACAAACTCGTAAAAAAGAGATGAAATGCACTCGCAAAGTCTTTTCGACTTTCTGAGAAGAAAATTCCCGCATGAGATCCTTACGACTCACAAAGGAGCAACACACTTAGGAGTCCCTACGACTCCTAAGGAGAAAATACACCTATGAGATCCTTTCGACTCGTAGGGAGAAAATGCTTTTGTAGTACCCTTACGGACCATAAAATTGAAAAGCCTTAGGTGATAGGGATCTAAACCTTCCTCCTAAGCCATCAATTCCCAAATCCTATCGGGGCAAATGATGAGTTGCTCCTGGCATTATTCCAGTGCAGCAATACTAATGCCAAACAAAAACCAAAATCCCCAAATCCTCTCATGGCAAATGATGATTCGCTTCTGGTACCTTATTACAGTATAGCGATGCTGATGTCAACCCAAATCAAATCAAATCAACAAGCTCTGCGTCGGAATCATGCCTCGTCTCAGAGTGTACCCCGCGTCGAAATCAAGTTTCGCTTCAGAGTATCTGCCTCCCCTGTCGGAATTATGCTTCGGCTCGGAATCAACCAACGCCTTTCCTGTCCGAATTATGCTTCGGCTCGAAATCAACCAGTGACCTGGTCGTCGGAATTAAGCTCCGCCCCAGAATCAAATAAACTAGCAAGCTCTGCGCCGGAATCATGCTTTGTCTCAGAGTGTACCCCACGTCGAAATCAAGCTTCGCCTCGGTGTATCTACCTTTCCTGTCGGAATTATGCTTCGGCTCAGAATCAACCAGCGATCTCCATGTCGGAATTAAGCTCCGCCTCAGAATCAAGTCAACCAGCAAGCTCTACGCCGGAATCATGCTTCGTCTCAGAGTGTACCCCACGTCGAAATCAAGCTTCGCCTCGGTGTATCTACCTTCCCTGTGCAGGGTTCCTATCGATGACAGCAAGGTTTCGGGAGGTATCGTCTATGCCATTTTCAAAATTTTGCCATTTCAAGGAACTCTAAATTAGAATCGATAACTAGAAAACAATACGTAAACTAATGTAAACCATTTACATCTAAGTGAAATAGAAATACAATCTTTGTAGATCGGTCCTTCACTTCATAAGCTCCTTGTAGTAGTCCCTTCGATGTGATCATCAAACCCCCGAACTCTTGGACGGCTCCATGAAAAGAGGGCAACGGTCTTGCTTGAAGTCTTCGAGGCCGAAGATGATCTACGTCGAAGGAATACGAACTCAAGCTACCACTTCACCAAAGTGAAGCAAACACCTTATACTAAAGTGCTAATCTAGTAGAGGATGGTGAAATAGGAAGTGGGCTCACTTTAGAATTTCTTTTCTCACATTACTTTCTTACTTTTATCAAACCCTAACAAGCTTTTCTTTTGGAAGAAGAAGATGAAGAAAGAGATGAAGAGAAATGAAATGATCAAGTGAGATAAGTAACCATGGGTGAGTGTATATCATACACTAATTCATGTTGAGACACAACCATGGCTAATTATAGTGGTTAGGTTAATAAATATCCTAAGTAAAACAAAACTAGTGGACTTGGTCAATACACTCATAAGCTTCTCAAAGCTTCATGCACTTGAACAATTATCCACTAATTTTGTATTTATTTTGAATATTAAAACCCCACCATTATAAATAAAATGGTGTATTTCTTATTCACCCATGTAGTGTGTATCAACAACCATGACACACAAAAATAAATAATGCACATCAATATATATCACATATATATTACATGTACATACAAGTGAGAAAAGAATGCTTAAGTGAGCTAATGTTAGTTAATGTAAATTAGTATATCAAATATACAATTATACACTAAATTATTAAATCAACACTTGATTTAATAATCCGGCTATATCACATATAACCGACTAACACTAAATATACTAACTTATCGAATCAACGCTTGATTCGATAACTCATCTATATCACATATAACCAACCGATACAAAAGTTGCGAGAATAGAATACGGTATCACATACACGCATTATTCTCGGTCCCGCACATATCACATATGCGCTCCTATTTCGTTTTGCCTGAGCCAGTAAAACCTCTATGTTGGACTCTAAAGACTCGTCAATTCGCCGGCAGTAGGTGATGATCATATCAAGCACCCATAAGCCATCAGCGGTACTAGCTGGACATAACGGCTACCTGGGTATTGAGTGATCAGAAGATCAGCAAGCAAGCCCACTCCAACTCCTGCAAAAGCCTTACAGTGACACAACCGTACAGTCCGGTCTCCTCGTCTGATATGTCGCATATCAAGTCTAGGAATAGTAAACGTCAGACCCCAATAACCAATAAGTCATGCCGATATGAGGCTCATAACGGGTTGAGAAACTACTGGTAACACTTACCAGTAAATCTCTAAACCAGCCCTGGCCAGGGACTTCCCTGTTATGGCCAATCGAGCACAGCGCAACATCAACCCCCAATACCGGGAGAGACGAAACCCCTCCTATCGCTCATTGCCTCCATGTGACTCGGGACTGTACCCAAAAACCACCATTTTGCACGCCCTCTTGGACGTGGTAAGGTGGAAACCAAAGCACAGTGGGAATCACACAAGACTCTATGACGATCTCGGGTCTACAGACTAACCTGTACCAGTGTCACCAGAGAACTGCCATCTGACGTGAGGTATAATACCATATGGGAGTTCTCGGCGAGTCCGTCCAGTATACCCAGTAACCACTGAGCACCCGTATACCATCTCTGATGTCAAACACCAATGGATATGGGATCATCCATCGCCCATCTATATGGGTCGAGAAGGTATACGCTAGTCTACTCTGGTATATCGATGCCCCGTCTCGATATACCCATGACTAGGGACATTAAAGGATGTACTTATGGACTACTCTTTCCCCACTAGTATGATCTGCATCATAGTCCAGGTAGTCATGTACACATCCTAAGAGCTTTCCCAACATGTAACAGAGAGACAATCAGTGTACACGTTAAGGTAAAGAGTAACCAAATAGCATACTATCATTTCGATCAAGAAAGTCCCCTCTATATACGTCCAAGCATCCACTACAGTATACATCTCATGTATAGTAATGGCCTCTAGGGCATACATATAACTAACAATCTCCCACTTGCACTAGGGCCATCTGATAGCAGTGGTTGTAGTATCTCATACTCAACCATCCCATAAAAGTCTCTCTCTAGGAAAAGGCCTTTGTGAGTGGATCCGTCGTGTTGTCCTCTGAGTATACTCTCCTAACCTCGATCCCCTGGAAATCATCCATCTCCATGATCAGGTGATACTGCCTTAGAATATGTCTAGATCACTGATGGGACGGGCGTTCCTAGGCATAAGCCACAACTCCATTGTCATACAATGGTAGGAACGAAGTTAATCTCATGAACTAGTATACACCCAGACTGCCTCTTTGGTAGAATCTTTGCTAGCGATGTATCCAGCCTTTATCGTCTAGTATGCCATGGTATCTAGCTTAGAACTCTTCCAACATACCGTCCCACCACTGAGGGTAAAGACAATGCATGTGACTGACATTCATTCGACCTTACCACCCTGGAAGCTATCCAATGATTCTCCCCAGGATCGATTGATACCATCTCACTACACCTAGTGAGAAACCTAACATCCACTTAGATCTATCTCATAGATCCAAAATCTAGGATTTAGGAGGTATCACCATGATCCTATATGGAGAATCCTTGTGATAAGAGGATATTGACCGAGTGTAGCATAGGAAACTCCTTCCCTATCAAGAGTATGCCATCCACGTACAATACGAGGCAGACCACCTTACTCTCTACTACCTTTTTGTATATACAAGGTTCATCTTCCATTTTGATGAAGTCAAACGCTTTGACTACTACATCAAAACAGATGTTCCAACTCTGCGATGCCTTCTTTATCCTATAAAGCAACTTACACACGTTTCCGCTGCTCCCACTGTCTACGAAACCCTCTGGCTGTGTACTTATAGACGCTCTCTTCTAAATCACTATTTAGAAAAGCAGTCATGACACCCAACCGCCAGATATCGTAGTCATGGTATGTAGCAATGGCAAGTAGGATCCAGATGGACTTAAGCAAAGCCATTGGAGAAAAGGTTTCATTATTAAACCACACCTGGTCGATGACGAGAACCTTTTACAACAAGTCTAGCTTTGAAAGTCTCAACTTTTCTATATACACCAAGTAATCTTCTCAAGATATACTTGCTCCTGATAGGGATATAACCCCTCAGATAGAACAACCAAAGTCTATACTTCGTTGGTGTACATAGATTCCATCTCAGATCGCATAGCATCCAGCCATTCTTATAGAGTCCTCACTCTTGATAGCCTGCTCGAATCTTATTGGGTCATCATCTCATTATGCAATCCTCGCTCCCACTGTCATAGAGAAAACCGAAGTATCTCTCATGTGGATGAGGAACCCTACCAGATCGGCCGAGAGGCTGAGGTTCGTTAGGAGCTACTGAATCCTCCGGTTCTACCAAATCATCAGCTGTAGTTTGTATAGCTGGAACTCCTTCCAGTTCTACCTCATGACCACTAATTTATTTTAAAAATAAATTCCTTTTCAAAGGAAAAAAAGGTGGCATGCCGAGAAATAACACCTTTTGTTCCTCGGTGTGGTAGAAGATATTCCCTTGCGAATGCTTGGGATATCCAACAAACTTCTACAGATCTGACCTTGCCTCGAGCTTGTCCAAATTTTTCTTTTTGACATAGGCCAGACAACCCCAAATCTTAACTTACTTAAGAGATGGGCTCTTCCCATACCATATCACATATGGAGTGGTAGGTACCTAATTTGGTTGGAACGCCATTCAATAGGTATGCAGCTTCTCAAGTACATAACCCCGAAAAGGAAATAAGCAACTCAGTACTACTCATCATAAAGAACATCATATCACATAAGGTGCAATTGCTCCACCCCGATACACCATTATGTTGTGGTGTATACGGAGGAGTAATGCTGAGAGAGAATCTCATTCTCCTATACAATAGTCCAGGAATTCCATGCACAAGTATTCTCCTCCCTGATCATATCAAAGGACATAATACATATACCCGTTTTGGTTCTCTACTTCTGACTTATATTCATTGAGTTTCTCAAAAGCTTCAGGCTTGTGTTTCAATAGGAACATATGTCCGAATCATGAGAGATCATCAGTGAATGTAATGAAGTACAAAGAACCAGTCCTGGCATGTGTAGACAGGGGACTTACATACATCATCATGTATCAATTCCAAGAGTTCACTAACTCTTTCTCTGTTTCCTTTAAACGGAGCTGTAGTCATATTATCTTTGTGACATGACTGGCAAGTTTCACAAGATGTAAATTCAAACTGATTTAAATATGCATCTTAATGTAACTTAGCTAGTCGGGTCGCATTAACATGACCTAGTCTACAATGCCTCAAGAAGGATTCGTTCATTTCTGTACTTTTCCGCTTGTGTGTGTCTTGTACGTTAAGAACTGTGGTTTGATTTAGAACGTATATGCTTTTAGATAACGTGCCTGATCCGATCAACTCTTGATATAGGAAATGTTCAAAACATTATCCAACAGTACAAAATTATATCCTTCTTTACTAAATAAAGAGACTGATATGATGTTGTATATCAGGTTCGGTATCTAATAACATTCATTCCGAATCAATGTATTTTGTAATACAGGATGATAACTGCCAACACCCTAACTGCAACAATTGCACCGTTTCCAACCCTTGAAATTTTTATCACCTTTTCTCAGTTCTCTACCTGTTTGTAGCCCATGTAACAGATTACATATATGGGATCCTGATCCGGTATCTCATACCCAGGACGTAGAGGATACTGAGAAAAAGTTCTTGGTAATGAACACACCCGAAGAAGATGCATCATCATGCACTTTCTTCGTTTGGGCGGCACGGGAATCCTGGTAATTCGCTATTTCCTGCTCGGTCTTATAACAATTATAAGTTGGAGCGGGACCAACGTTTCCCAGCACAGTATAAAAAGCGGGTTCGGTCAATACATCCATATTATTTTCTTGATTAAGGCGTGACATGGTCGATACGTGGAGAGAGAGAAGAAAACGCACTGCGTGCGCTCTTGTAAGATCAGATTGGTTATTATTTTATCTAATCAGGATGACTCGCACTGTTTTTATCATATCTTTCTTTAAACCCTAAAAGGAAAGACTAGCCGAGATTAATTACACCGTACAAGTTCGCCAATCTTTCAGCCAGGCTAGTGCCGGTACTTTGAGGGAGGTTCCCCGTGCTTTCGCACGAACCTAATTAAAATAAACCTCGCTTTCCCAGGGGCGTAACCCCATTGACACCTACTTGATCGGCTAATTGTAATGTGTAAAATTCTCCCAGGAGTAACAATTACTCGTAGTGGGTATCGGGATCCAACTATCTCATAGAAGGTATGCAATCTCATTGCAAATTTCAACACTTGAAATTCCCGATAATTTTGCCCCTAACCTCCTATGACCTTGACAAAGGCCAACAAACTATAGGATGCTAGTCAAGTTCAACCCGTTATTTCTTGATTGAATTAAACCCACCAGCACAACCCTTGACAAAGGCCAACAAGGTCGCATGACTACCCTAACCCAATCTGCATCATATGCATAAGCAGATATGCACTAGTCAGCTACCGCACACTACGCCTTGACAAAGGCCAACAAACGCAGCACGAATACTAACTACCACTTATCTGAAATGACAGAGGGCTACGACAAGTTTTTCTGAAAACATATTGCATAATGAACTTGATATCGTAGTATAATCAAATAATTATTTAAATGGAGTGTTTTTGAGGCTTTTTCTTGTTTCGCTAAAGATGCCACTCCCGGTGAAGAGATTTCGGCTCTTTCCTCATCGAATAAGGTGCGGGATATATCATACATATCACTATGCAAAGTAAGAACTAGAAAAAGAAATCAAAAGACAAAACCGAGGGTTGTAGCATCTGCCATCTATTGCTAAAGAGGTCACTCCCGGTGAAGAGATCTCGATTCTTTCCTTATCGAATAAGGTGCAGGATGTTCTACAAGGAACACTGCTATGCAAAGCAAGAACTGTAGATACCTGTTTTTGAAAATTCGATTCCACAACAACATTAGGTTTATTTTCTTTCATTAATCATATTAATGAATTCCCATCATTTAAGTCACCTAAACACCACAGATAAATACGACGTACACTTATGCCATCCGCATTCGCCTCGATGTCCCGTCATGCACCATTAGGTTAGGTAACTAACGGCAGAGCGGGGCAGGGCTACCGCGGGTGTAAAACATAAGTAACGTCTATATAATATATCTCATATACTATACACAGTATCTATCACAATATATCAAATGATCACATCACAGATATCGCAGCAGAAGAAACATATGAAATATTGGATATACTAGGTGGTCCGTGTTTTATTTTGAGTCTCTATAAAACACGGATTCCACGGTCACGATGAATAGCCAAACCCACACCCCTAGACCCCTACGAGAGCGGCAAGCAACCCTACCAATTCTAGAGTTAGAAGACCCGGACTCGACTCCTCGAGTTGGTCTCCCACTGAACTCTAGAACCTGGTTACTTATGCTCTCCTCCTTGGGTCTATACTAATGCGGAAAAGTAAATAATATACAACAATAGTGACATCATCCTCAACCCGGAAGTGCCCCAATAAAATAATATTACATACATAGAATTTTACATGAATGAAAATAAAAACTCTCATCTCACATAAAACCCCCGACTATTCAAAACACGACGATACAATATAATATATAAAGCAACACATAACATCACATGCCATCAATGTAAGTAAATATGCGTATCCCAACTGTCGTTGACATATAGCAACGAAACCGGCGATACACCACATATTACACTTACGGTCACAGAAAAACTAGACGATATTAAATATTCCGATCGAATCAAAAAACACCCACAATTACCCAGAAATCTCAACACTTGAGCGTAGTTTCAAGTTATTCAGCACATGCCACAGTACCAATGGACCAGCCGTAGAAGGGCAGACCCAAGCCTCATTTGTGGCGCCACTAACTATGGTAAACCCTAAGGCATAGTCGCAATTCCGTTGTCACATCTCGAGTTAGGGTTTCATTCTTCTAGAGGGTCCATCGAATAACTTGCATGATCTTTGAAAACTTATTAACTACGGGAAAAATCCAACACCTGGAAAATTTCCAGACAAGGGTTAAAGCGGGTATTTGACATCCGATTGAACTTTTTAGCAACGTCTAAAGTATCCCGAAAACTGTTAAAATTACGACTACGAAACACTCCGAGTTGCCTTTGCATTGAGTTAATCATCACATGAACAAGTAGCAAAAATAAACAACACCTGAAACACTAAAACCCAGAACCCAGAACATGGAAAAAATTTGGACCCAGAATTCCTATTGTGGGCCGGACACCTCGGATTTTGTGCCCATGTGCTCGGTCCAAATCCAAGCATAGGGTCCCCAATTTTTCCCATGTTCTTATATTGGCTCATAGATGATTCTGTACTTGTTTGCAAAATTTTTCGAGATTATTTGAAAATCGACAGAAACATGGTTTTAGGGTTTCAACTTTCGGAGTTCGTTTCGTATTCGTAATCTAACATTATCCGTATAATTTCCTAGCTAGGCTCTGATACCACTGTAGGATTCCTATCAATGGCAGCAAGGTTTCGGGAGGCATTGTCCATGCCATTTTCAAAATTTTACCGTTTCAAGGAACTCTAAACTAGAATCGATAACTAGAAAATAATACGTAAACTAATGTAAACGATTTACATCTAAGTGAAATAGAAATACAACCTTTGTAGATCGGTCCTTCACATCATAAGCTCCTTGTAGTAGTCCTTTCGCCGCGATCATCGAACTACCGGACTCTTGGACGGCTCCATAAGAAGAGGGCAACGGTCTTGCTTGAAGTCTTCGAGGCCGAAGATGATCTACATCGAGGGAATACGAACTCAAGCTACCACTTCACCAAAGTGAAGCAAACACCCTATACTAAAGTGCTAATCTAGTAGAGAATGGAGAAATAGGAAGTGGACTCACTTTAGAATTTCTTTTCTCACATTACTTTCTCACTTTTATCAAAACCCTAACAAGTTTTTCTTTTGGAAGAAGAAGATGAAGAAAGAGATGAAGAGAAATGAAATGATCAAGTGAGATAAGTAACCACGGGTGAGTGTGTTTCATATACTAACTCATGTAGAGACACAACCATAGCTAATTATAGTGGTTAGGTTAATAAATATCCTAAGTAAAACAAAACTAGTGGACTTGGTCAATGCACTCACAAGCTTCTCAAAGCTTCATGCACTTGAACAATTATTCGCTAATTTTGTATTTACTTTGAATATTAAAACCCCACCATTATAATTAAAATGGTGTATGTCTTATACACCCATGTAGTGTGCATCAACAACCATGACACACAAAAATAAATAATGCACATCTATATATATCACATATATATTACATATACATACAAGTGAGAAAAGAATGCTTAAGTGGGCTAATGTTAGTTAATGTAAATTAGTATATCAAATATACAATTATACACTAAATTATTAAATCAACACTTGATTTAATAATCCGGCTATATCACATATAACCGACTAACACAAAATGTACCAACTTACCGAATTAACACTTGATTCGATAACCCGGCTATATCACATATAACCAACCGATACAAAAGTCGTGAGAATAGAATACGGTATCATATACACGCATTATTCTTGGTCCCGCACATATCACATATGTGCTCCTATTTTGTTTTGCCTGAGCCAGTAAAACCTCTATGTAGGACTCTAAAGACTCGTCAATACGCCGGCAGTAGGTGATGATCATATCAAGCACCCACAAGCTGCCAGCGGTACTAGCTGGAAGTAACGGCTACCCGGGTATCGAGCCATCAGAAGATCAGCAAGCAAGCCCGCTCCAACTCCTGCAAAAGCCTGACAGTGACACTACCGTACAGTCCGGTCTCCTCGTCTGATATGTCGCATATCAAGTTTAGGGGTGGTGAACGTCAGACCCCAATAACCAATAAGTCATGCCGATATGAGGCTCATAACGGGTCGAGAAACTACTGGTAACACTTACCAGTAAATCTCTAAACCAGCCCTAGCCAAGGACTTCCCTGTTATGGCCAATCGAGCACAGCGCAACATCAACCGCCAAAACCGAGAGAGACGAAACCCCTCCTATCGCTAATTGCCTCCATGTGACTCAGGACAGTACCCAAAAACCACCGTTTTGCACGCCCTCTTGGACGTGGTAAGGTGGAAATCAAAGCATAGTGGGAATCACACAAGACTCTATGACGATCTCGGGTCTACAAACTAACCTGTACCAGTGTCACCAGAGAACTGACATCTGACGTGAGGTATAATACCATCTGGGAGTTCTCAGCGAGTCCATCCAGTGTATCCAGTCTCTACTGAGCACCCGTATACCATCTCTGATGTCGAACACCAATGGATATGGGATCATCCATCGCCCATCTATATGGGTCGAGAAGGTATACGCTAGTCTTCTCTGGTATATCGATGCCCCGTCTTGATACACCCACGACTAGGGACATTAAAGGATGTACTTATGGACTACTCTGCCCCACTAGTATGATCTGCATCATAGTCTAGGTAGTCAAGTACACATCCTAAGGGCTTTACCAATATGTAACAGAGAGATAATCAGTGTACACGTTAAGGTAAAGAGTAACCAGATAGCATACTATCATGTCGAGAAAGAAAGTCCTCCCTATATATGTCGAAGCATCCACTACAATATACATCTTATGTATAGTACTAGCCTCTAGGGCATACATATAACTAACATCCTGTCGGAATTATGCTTCGGTCCGAAATCAACCAACGACCTCCTCGTCGGAATTAAGCTCCGCCTCGGAATCAAGTCAACCAGCAAGCTCTGCACCGGAATCATGCTTCGTCTCATAGTGTACCCCGCGTCGAAATCAAGCTTTGCCTCGGTGTATCTGTCTTCCTTGTCGGAATTAAGCTTCGCCTCGGAATCTAGTCAACCAGCATGCTCTGCATCGGAATCATGCTTCGTCTCAGAGTGTACCCCGCGTCGAAATCAAGTCAACCAGCAAGCTCTGCGTCGAAATCATGCTTTGTCTCAGAGTGTACCCCGCGTCGAAATCAAGCTTCACCTCGGTGTATCTGCCTTCCCTGTCGGAATTAAGCTCCGCCTCGGAATCAAGTCAACCAGCAAGCTCTGCGTTGGAATCATGCTTCATGTCAGAGTGTACCCCGCGTCGAAATTAAGTTTCGCCTCAGAGTATCTGCTTTCCCTATTGGAATTATGCTTCGCCTGGGGACAACCTCTGCATTGAAATTATGCTTCGATTAGATTGTCTGCCGCTCTTCGGAATGATGCTCCGATCCCTGGAATCATGCTCCGCTCTTTGGAATAATGCTCCGATCCGTGGAATTATTCTCATCTCTTCGGAAAGATGCTCAGATCCCTGGAATCATGCTCCGCTCTTCGGAATGATGCTCCGACCCGTGGAGTCATGATCCGCTCTTCGGAATGATGCTCCGATCCCTGGAATCATGCTCCGCTCTTCGGAATGATGCTCCGACCCCTAGAGTCATGCTCCGCTCTTTGGAATGATGCTCTGATCCCTGGAATCAAGCTCCGCTCTTCGGAATGATGCTCCGATCCTCGGAATTATGCTCCGACTCTTCGGAATGATGCTCCGATCCCTGGAATCATGCTCTACTCTTCAAAATGATGCTCCGATCCCTGGAATCATGCTCCGCTCTTTGGAATGATTCTCCGATCCTCGGAATTATGCTTTGACTCTTCGGAATGATGCTCCGACCCTATTCAGAATGATGCTCCGATCCTCAGAATTATGCTCCGGCTTTTCGAAATGATGCTCCGACCCCTGGAGTCATGCTTCGCTCTTTGGAATGATGCTCCGATCCGTGGAATCATGCTCCGCTCTTTGGAATGATGTTCCGATCCTCGGAATTATGCTCCGACTCTTCGGAATGATGCTCTGACCCCTGGAGTCATGCTCCACTCTTCGGAATGATGCTCCGATCCCTGGAATCATGCTCCGCTCTTCGGAATGATGCTCCGATCCTCGGAATTATGCTCCGACTCTTCGGAATGATACTCTGACCCCTGGAGTCATGCTCTGCTCTTCGGAATGATGCTCCGATCCCTGGAATCATGCTCCGCTCTTTGGAATGATGCTCCGATCCTCGAAATTATGCTCCGACTCTTCGAAATGATACTCCGACCTTGGAATTATTCTCCGCAAATCGGAATGATGCTCCGATACCCGGGAATCAAGCTCCCCGAAGGATGCTCCGCCCCCGGAATGATGTTCCACCTCGAAGTCCAGCTTCAAGATCCATCAATTTCATGCACACAACTCAAATATGCGGTGTGCATTTATTGATGGGGGCACTTTGTTGGGGTCAAAATTTGCACCCCGGTTGACCAAGTCAAAGTCAAGGTCAACCCCAAGCCAGGTGGGCCCAAGCTCAGGTCAAGCGGGCCCATGCCCAAGTCGAGCCCATGGCCAGCATCCCCATGCCAAAATGAAATCATGTAATAAATAATTTTTATGTAATTTTTTATGCATGATTGGGCATAAAGCAATATTTTTGTAAAGCCCATGGCTTATGTGCAAAAAGAAATGGCACATGAACCATGGGATGGGCAAAATGCCATTTTGTAAAGCCCAAGGGGCTATATGTAAACATGTAAGCCTATATAAGGCAACATGATGGTGAATAAAACATATACTTTTCATTCCTCTCAAAAAGGTTAGGGTTTTTGTGCCTCCTTCTCCTTCCTCAAGGTTCTAAACCTTCTTCTTTTTCTTTTGAATTAAATCAAGAGTTTAACTCTTCCTTTCTCAAAAATAAATAGTTTTTCACCACCATACCCACAAAGGGGAACTCAGATCTCCCATCAGATCTCAAAAATAAAAGATTTTTAAAATCTCATACTTCTTGTTCTTCAAGATCCGGTCAACAAAGGAGGAAAGAGGAGACCCATCTCCAAAAATCCTATCTTGGGAAGATCCAAGGCCAAAGGAGAGAAACAAAGCAGCCCCCTTTGATCATTTCTAAACTTTTTAGGAGTTTAACTCCAAGGGTCAAATCGGAAGCACAGCTCCCAGTACGGGGATCAAAGTCCCCTTTTTGTTTGACGCCCAGTGCCCACGTGCACGTGGTGCGCTGGAACCCAGTGCCCACGTGCCGAGCACGTGGTGCGCCCAGCTCCCAGGGCGCTCGCGCCCACATGCCGAGCATGTGGTGCACCCAGCGCCCAAGGCTCTCGTGCCCACGTGCCGAGCACGTGGTTCGCCCTGCGCCCAGAGCACCCGCGCCCAGCGCCTGTGTGCCATGCACGCGAGGCGCTGTCCCCCACGCATCCTTTGGATGCCCTTTCCCTTTATGTGTGTGTGTGTGTGCGCGCGCATATACACACACACATACCCTACAACACTAAATATACCTCCCCCATTAGAAAAAAATTTCTAACAGGGCGTTGCCCTGCACCCCGCAAGGGGGCTGCTAGCCCCCTTGACCTCCAGCCCGCTATCCGGGTAGCGGAACCCCCGTGAAAACTCTGCGGGACCCCGATATATCCAAAACCCCTTCAAAACACGCACACTGCATATTGAGTTCGCAAGAATAGTTGACCCATCAATCGGAGGTTCTCTCGTTCCAAAGGCGACGGGTAATTAACGGCAGCTTAGTCCGCGGCTGCCGGAGATTCGGATCCCCACAATCAATAAACCCCAGCCTACCCTAGGCAGAGGGAATCTGTAATGCTCCTGACAAGTGCACGCGCATTCCCATCTCAATGGGGTGACGAAAAACACCCTACAGTTGGTCCAATACTTTAGTAGTGTGACAACATACGGCTCTATACCTTTAAGGAAGGTACCCAGGACCCATCAGAGATTCAGACATATCTTGAGGCGGTACCACCTGATCAGGGAGATCGTTGATCCCCAAAAGATTGAGGTGAGGAGAGTAGATACGGAGAACAAAATTGCAGATCCACTCACAAAGGCCATCCCTTAGACAGTGATCGAAAGGCTGTTCGAGATCTTCGGTCTATGATATGCCAGTTTATGGCATTAGTGCAAGTTGGTGATTGTTAGTGATATATGCCCTAGAGGCCATTATTGTATCATACCGGATTGTATATTACTTAATGGGAGCTGGGGATATACACGGATATAGTAACAGTCTTGATCGAAATGGTAGTATGCTACTGGTTTGTTTCTACATCAATATGTGCATGTGTTTTCTTAGCATATTGCTTATACATATTGGTAGAGCCTTTAGGATCTTTACTTGATTACCAGCGTTATGATGGCAGTCATACTAGTGGAGGCTGGGTAGTCTATGAGCATATCCTATACAGGTCCCTAGTCGTAGGATTATCAAGACGGGGCATCGATACTCCACAGTAGATTGGTGTATACGCTTCTTATCCCAGCAGGGGAGATAGTCTGTCCCACAGCCATTAGTACGTCATACTGGAGATAGTATGTAGGTGCTTATTAGGTTATGAGTACACTGGACAGTACTCGTCGGGAACTGTTGGTGGGTATTATACCTATCGTCGGGTATCAATTCCAGGTGACAAGAGTACAGCTTAGTCCGTCGTCTTGAAACTGCTACTTCGCCTCGAGTGTGTTCCCGCTGTACTTTGATTACTACCCTACCATGACTCAAAGGAATCGTGCAAACAGGTAGTAGTTGGGTGCAGTCCCGAAGCACTTGGAGGCAGTGACGGTTAGATAGGATTCGTCTCTCCCGGTATTGGGGATTGATATCGCGCTGTATTCGGAAGGCCGTCACAAAGTTCTTGGCCAAGGCAAGCGAGATTTACTAATAGGTACTCCAGTAGTTTCTCAGGGTGCTTTTCGCTATACTCTGACACAACTTATTGCGCTATTAGGGGTCTGATGATTACCTCCCCCTTAGGCCTGATATGCGATACTCTTAGACGAACAGACCGGACTGTATAGAGATTGTCATATACAGGCTCAGTAGGAGTTCGGATGAGTTAGCTCATCGGCCTTCTTATCGACACATACCTGGACAGCCGTTACGTGCAGCTAGTACCGTTTGCGGCTTGTGGTTAAACCCACTGCCAGAGTAGTGTCGAGTCTCTAGAGTTCCACATAAAGAGTTTCCCTACACCGGGCAAAAGGTGTAGAGGCCGTATGGTTTTACGGCAGGGCTTCGATCACGTTCGTGTACTTGTGCACGTGTGATGATCGGGCGGAAAATACTAATGGGCTTTGGTTTAAGCCAGATCCTAGTATTATATTGATGGATTGTTTCGTCTCTTTGTATTCATGTTCTTCAGAATGCGGATGCGGGTATGAATATACGGATGATGGGCATTCTAGTAATTTGTCGGATTTGCTTCTAGAAGGGGGACACCTTTTTAGGGTTTTATTCTTTTTGGAATAAACTTTATTAGGTGGAGGAATGTGTTGGAGATAGTGCCCTCAGAGTCAATTATTGGATCACAGGCACGTGATTGCAATGATTGAGGGAGGACCTATTCCGGTAGGACAGTCTTACTCAAGATGATAGTATGCTATCTGGTTTATCTTTATCATCGTATACTGCTTTAGGTGACCTGACAGGTCGCTATTACACGTTGATAGAGCCCCTAAGATTTATGCTTGACTGCCAGCGGTATGAGGGCGATCATATACGTGAGAGCTGGTGGTCTATAAGCACATCCTTAAAAGGTCCCTAGTCATGGGAGTTTCGAGACAGGGCATCGGTACTCCAGAGTAGACTAGTGTATACAGTCGAGACCCCGACGAGGGGCGGTGGCTGGTCTCACAAGCCACTGGTGTCAGTTGATTCACCTAAGATGTATACAGGTGCTCATTGGGTTATGAGTACACCGGAAAGGACTCGCCGGGAACATGCTAGTTGGTCTTATACCTAACGTCAGATAGCAGTTCCCTGGTGACATGTGTACAGGTTAGTTCATCGACCTGAGGATCATCATTTGTCTCGTGTGAGTTCCCACTGTACTTTGATTACTACCCTACCACGCTCAAAGGAGACGTGCAAACAGGTTTTAGTTGGGTGCAGTCCCGAGCCATATGGAGGCAGTGAGCGGATCTTCGGGGGTTCGTCTCTCCCGGTATTGGGGGTGAGGTCGCGCTGTGTCTAGGAGAGACAGAACATGAAAAGTCCTTGGCCAAGGCAGGAGATTTACTGGTAGGTATTCCAGTAGTATCTCAGGTTTTTCTGGGCTGATCTCTGACACGACTTGTACCGCTTTTGGGGGTCTGACTTTTACCAACCCCCTAGGCCCGTCATGTGATGCTCATAGACGAACGGACCGGACTATATTGATATTGTCACTGACAGGCTCAGTAGGGTGTCAGGATGAGTTTGCTCATCGACGTCCCTTTTGGTCAATACCAGGTAGCCCGTCACGTATTGGCTTATACCTCTGACGTGCTAGTGGTTAAATCCACAACCAAGGTGTTGACGAGTCTTTAGAGTCCCCCACATTCAGTTGCTCAAGTTTTCGGGCGAAAAGCTGTAGAGGTCGTATGGAGATATGGCAGGGTTCGATCAGATACGTGCGGTATTGCACAGATCCTGATCGGACGGTCTATACTAGCCGGCTTTGGTTTAAGCGGGATCCTAGTATAGTACAGTGTAGATTTTATCTCATTGCATTTGTATTTCGGTCGGAATACAAATGCGGGTGTGTATACACAGTATCGGGGTTTTCCTGTAATTTATTACGGGACCAGTTTTCTGGAGTTGCCAGTTTGCTTTTCGTTTCAGCCATATTTCTTTGTATCATTCAATGGCTGAAGTTTGGTGGAGGAGGGCTTATTTGCATTTGTGCAAATAAGCATTTGTGGAGGGTGTTCTTTGCATTTTGTTGCATCATGATGGGTGCACCATCCTTTGACTTGATTTATCCATTATAGCTTGATTTTTGTGTGACATGGTTTTGATAATGGTTGTGGTTGAGTGTGGATATGGTTGTGTTCATTGCTTTTGATCATCATTCTTTTCTTGCATCATGATTGATACACATCCCTTTGGACTTCTCTCACTCTCTCATTATTCATTCCATCCTCACCTTGTAATGGCCGGCCTTGGCTCTTTGGGGGCTGCCCAATATTTTTGGGTGGGAATTTTTGTTCATTGGCATTGAACAAAATCCATTTTAGCTCCATCTCCAAAACTTCATTCCTCCACCATCTCAAAAGGCAACTTCCATAAACCCTAAATTGAGACATGAGCACTACACATTCTACAGCAAATCTTGGGCACGTCGACTCGCAAGCTTCGTGCCCGAGTTGCCTCGGTATAGAGGTGGGAGCCCGTAAAAGAAGCCGGCGACGTGGTGCCCTCCCGGCGACGTGGTGGAGACCGGACATTCCGCGGGAGATCGGGACGACGACGAGAAGACCGGAGGACACGGATCGCTCGGTATATCTCTCTTCCCCATCTTGTAGTTAGCTAGGACTAGTTAATGGCACGATCCGGGTTTATAGTGCGCGGTGGTGCCGGTTATGAAAAGTTAAAGTAAATCACCGCTTCCGCACTCCGGCGTCGGATTGACGGCCGGGGCGCCGCCGTGCACTTACAGAATGAAGTGGAGTTATGCATTGAACCTAGCATGGCTACTTGGTGACTCATGGTCATGAGTCACCACAAGATATTTGTGAAGAGTTGTTGATATTTGAGTGTGATTTTTATCTCACAAAAGATCTAATATACTTCATTCTATCTTGAATGGGCAGTCATGCCTCTTTTAATGTTTACTTCTCCTTTCTCATTTCCTCAAGCCTCTTCTCTTCATCACAAACCCTAAACCTCTCATGAGTTGAGAAACCTAGGGTTCCAAGAGACAAATCTCTCCATCTTCTCACTCTACATAACCTAAGACTTCTAGTTTAGCAAACTAGAAGTCGTAGCTATCTCAAATTCGAGATAGGAGCTCGGACTATAGACTTTCGGGTGGATCGTCTTTGACTCGAAGAGGCTGTCGAGATAGCCGCGATCCGTTCTGATCCTTGGAGCTGACGACGAGTAGAGGACGGTGACGAAGACCCGAAGGACTTGGTATCGTGAGGTATAACTTCTAACCGAGTAGTTAAACCTCATACAGTATTGTGTTAGTTAGGGTTTAGCATCGATCCTGGAGTTCAAGTCGGTGTTGCGAGCTTTGAAAAATCGTTTTTTGCATATTCCACCTCCCCGTGGACATGCGGGGTGCGCGACATCGACTTACAGCGTAGACCATAGGCCTAACCTATGTGTGTTTCATATGCCGTTTTGGTTTTCGTATTCGATTCGTGTTTACGATACGATGTGTTTTGAACTGTAAGTACCTCCGCGTAGACTTCGGGACGACAAGAAGGAAAGCATGGCGTCATCGACTTCGACAAGGTGAGGATTATAATGTGAGTAGATGTATATCTACAGGGAAAGTCGGGTAGATGGCGTATAGCACCCCCGCAACCGTAGTTTAGGGTTATTCTTTTATTTATATTTCTATGTGGAAAACTGACTTTTAGCAAGCAGGAACCTAGAAGACTATAGGTTAGATTAAGTATTCACATAGGAAGGTTTACCCCTAGTGTTATTTCCTTAGTCATGATCAGTTAGAATTGTTTGTTCGCACGCGCGCACACACGCACGCACACACTTGTGATATGATATGTGGGTATATGTATGTGTGTGTGTGTGTGTGGATGCGTTGATATATATATATATATACGTGTAAGATGCGGATATGAGATGTTGGATGGATATGAGTCGATATGATCGGGCATGATGCCGTGTGGTTATGATATGTGATTGAGTCGAGACACCGTATATGATATGATGCATTAAAGGATCGTGGGCGATATATACAAAACATGTGATAACATGTGACCTGATGAAATAATAGATTGTACAAGACCTTAGATCCGCACCCCTGATTATGATATTGTACGACGATTGATACTGTACGGACTATATGATATATATGATATTTGACCCGTACCCTCGATTTTGAGGATGTCGCACGATGGACTATACCGTACGAGATGTATATATGATGATTGATCCACACTCTTGACTCGAGAATGTCGTACGATAGATATTACCGTATGTGATGCTATGAGGCTGGATCGCCGACTACTAGATATATCGACTCGGAATATGCTTAGATTTTTCTTATCACTCCGACTAGGTCCTTAGTTAGGTCTTTTAGTTGTTTAGGTAGATACTAGACTAGGCTCGAGTCATACCTATTTTTAAAACTAACGAATCGTATGAATTTTCAAAAGATAAACCGAGGGACGCTACGGATTTTCAAAAGACACATCTTTCTCAAAAACACCGTAGCCCCTACTTTTCTAAAAACAACAATTTATGCTTTTTTCAACACTATCACTGTATGGCTCATATATAGATTTATATTTTATAATGTTGCATATATTGATTATTTCCTGTCACTCATTGCATTGCATATATACATTGGTTTTCTTTAGCTATTATGATCTTGTCTGTTAGGACACCAGAACCATTACTGATGATGCGTATGTTGCACGTACACTTACTTGCCAGCTCACACACATCATCATCGGTAATTGCCATGCCACATACACACTAGAAAACCTTTACTTCATTCATATAATCTGATAATCTATAGAAGTAGTACTGTTTTATATTCATGATCCTAAATACTAGTGTAGACATTGTATTTCTTACTTGGATTCCACATGCATTTACATCCATACATTCTAGTTATGCACTGATCATTGGCTTTATGTCGGTATTTATTATCTCATTGTATACTCATAGATTGTGATTCTTTTGGAGATTTCCATATTCATGTGATTTCTGGATTTGGGGAAACCACAAGTGATATTTATAAACTCATGATTATAATTTTTTTAAAAGAAAAATGCGGTTTCTCATGATATGATGTGTGTGGTGTCCACCATGAGATTTCTCGGTTCTTGAGCCACGTGTGTACACATACCCGATTCGAGGAGGGGGATGCACCGTCTGCAGGTATATGGTGGACCCGGTGCAGTACCCCGAGGCAAGAAGGCCGTATAGAGAGACGTTGAGCCCGGCAGGGGAGCACTACCGACCGGTGATTTTTGGCTCGGCGGACATCCGGAGGATACCGACCGCAGTCATGTGATTTGATGATATGGGCCGATCTGGAATGACGGAGACCAAGATTTGAGGATTTTGTGCCGCTGATGGACACGGTTTTCATGATATTTTCGAGTATCGATGCTTGGCACTCAAGTTTATCCTGATTTTTCTGTGTCATTGTTGGACACACCCTTCTAGTGATGCATTCATACATAATACATATGACATGTAGTTACTTTATGACACTGACATGAGTACTCGATTTTACACTTATGTCTACATTATTACCTCTACTGTTACTCGATGTTATCGTGCTACTATTATTATTGTATTGTACTGTATGACCTAGGAGATAGTCATACATTCGGTTTCTACTCGGTGATGTCTTCTACTCACGAGTTGGCAACTCACCCCCGTTGTGCCACAGCTTCTTGCAGGTTTAGCCGTACAGGTTCCGTAGCGGCTTCGATGGCACATCACTCCCTTCCGGGTGATTGCTTTGGTAGGTGGGTTCACTTGCATCATGACCACCATTGTACTTTTATTGTATTTCAGTTGTATCCAGTTAAAAGCTCCATCAACCAGACTATGTATATTTAGTAACTTGAAACCACAGTTTGTATATTCTTTCGACCTTAGAGTCGCGCTTGTGTGTTTATTATTGTTTCTGGTTTTCCTGATGATGCTTAGTTTTCTTTACTTTATTTCTGAGTTTTGATCTTTGCCCTTTGGCGTTGTATATTTATATCATTGCGTGGTTGTTTTCTCTATTTGGCGAAGAGCTAGCTCCTGCTTGGGGATGGCATTTATTATTACTTGTATTTGTTTTCGGGTTAAAATATACAAAGGAGGTGCTGCCGAAATTTTCAATTACGAAATATGTTTTCAAGATAGCTACAAAACATTTTGTTTCGTATACTATTATTTATCTTTTAAATTAAGAAGTTGTTTTCATTGTACCGTTATTTCAAAACTTCACCTCCAATATTTTTCCTAAAAGGTTTAGATTTCTGGGCTTTTGGCTTACTTGAATTAGGTGGGGTTCTATAGACTTCACATGATTCAAGTGTCAGTCACATGCCTTTATGGTTCATGACAACTTCATCTGGTCGTACTATACTGGATATGGTCAACCAGTCTTGACCAGCTGGTTCACTGCTTCATTCGCTTGGTAAGCCTTGATCTGTTGGGCGATGTAGTCATCCAACACCGCCTTTGAGATCGTTTCTTCTTTGGTCGTTGATAGGGCCTAAGGAGGGTTTGAAGTTCATCTCGACTTTGTGAGGAGAATATCCCCGCGTGAGATCCTTACGACTCACAAAGCGGCAACACACTTAGGAATTATTGGGTTTCCTAGTGCCCTGGCCGCCTACCGCGGCCGTTGCGGAATAAAAAACTTTCACTTTTAAAATTCTGGCACTAGAAAACTCGTCCTAGAATCTAACCATAAACCGAAAATAGTTATCTACAGAGATCTATCTACTGCGATAGATGTTTATACCTAGAGATCCGTGTCCTTTGGGTCTTCACCCCTCGTCTAAAGCTCTTAGGGATCCTTGATCAACCTTGCTTGTTCTCCTTCCTAACCCTAGATGATCCATCCAAGAGTTCTTGATTCAAGCTTGGCTTCACAAGTGAAGCAACTTAGTGACCTAGTTTGCTAAACTAGGTTACTAAGGAGATGCGGTGATTTATCTAATGCATTTCTATCTCTCTTCCTCCCTTTATTCTCAACTCATGAGATGGTAGGGAGGAAGATGAAGATGAAGGAGGAGGAGGAACTCAAGAGAGCTAGGAAAGTGATGAGAGAGAACCTTGTTGTGAGAATGAAAAACTTGTGTGTAGAAAATCATGAAGCATGGTTTTGTAAAAACCATTTTTCAATAAAGATAATACAACCATACTTGAATAGTTTGCACAAATGAATTTTCAATTCATTTGTCAACACTATTCAAGCAAGGTTCATATCATTCTCTCCTTTACACCTCATTTCCTATTTTACACCTCATTTCCATTTTGCAAATAAAATGGAAAATACATGATGAGGTGTCCTCCTTCTAGAATGTCTTTCCGTATAAATACGAAATACATTCTGTTGTATATACATACTCGTATTCATATCAAAATATGAACACCTTGTTCGATATATGTATGCCCTACAAGCCATTATTTGTATAGTGGATGCTTGGACATGTATATATAGAGGACTTTCTTGCTCGACATGATAGTATGCTATCTGGTTACTCTTTATCTTAACATGTTCACTTGATTGTGTATACTGTTTATTTGATACATGTTGATAATGCCCTTAGGATATCAGCTTGACTACCATGATTATGATGCAGATCATGTTGGATATAGTGCCCTCAGAGTCAATTATTGGATCACAAGCACGTGATTGCAATGATTGAGGTAGGACCTATACCGGTAGGACAGTCTTACTCAAGATGATAATATGCTATCTGGTTTATCTTTATCATCGTGTACTGCTTCAGGTGACCTTACAGGTCACTATTGCACATTGATAGAGCCCTTAGGATTTTTGCTTGACGGCCAGCAGCATGATAGCGATCATATACGTGGGAGCTGGGGTCTATAAGCACATCCTTAAAAGGTCCCTAGTCGTGGGAGTTTCGAGACTGGGCATCGATACTCCATTAGTAGACTAGTGTATACAGTCGAGACCCCGACGAAGGGGCGGTGGCCGGTCTCACAAGCCATTAGTGTCAGTTGGATCACCTAAGATGTATACATGTGCTCATTGGGTTATGAGTACACCGTCCAGGACTCGCCGGGAACATGCTAGTTGGTATTATACCTGACGTCAGATAGCAGTTCCCTGGTGACACGTGTACAGGTTAGTTCATCGACCTGAGATCGTCATTTGTCTCGTGTGAGTTCCCACTGTGCTTTGATTACTACCCTACCATGGCTCAAAGGAGTCGTGCAAATAGGTTTTAGTTGGGTACAGTCCCGAGCCACATGGAGGCAGTGAGCGGATCGGCAGGGGTTTCGTCTCTCCCAGTATTGGGGGTGAGATCGCGTTGTGTCTAGGAGAGCCATTACACGAAGTCCTTGGCCAAGGCAGGAGATTTACTGGTAGGTATTCCAGTAGTATCTCAGGGTGTTTTGGGCTATACTCCGACATGACTTGTACCGCTTTTGGGGGTCTGACTATTACCAACCCCCTAGGCCCGCTATGCGATGCTCATGGACGAACGGACCGGACCGTACGGATATTGTCACTGACAGGCTCAGTAGGGTGTCAGGATGAGTTCGCTCATCGACCTCCCTTTTGGTCAATACCTGGTAGCCCGTTACGTACGGCTAGTACCTCTGACGAGCTAGTGGTTAAATCCACAGCCAATGTATTGACGAGTCTTTAGAGTCCCCCACAGACAGTTTTCAAGTTTCCGGCGAAACGTTGTGGAGGCCGTATGATATATGGCAGGGTCCGATCATATACGTGCAGTAGTGCACGGATCATGATCGGGCGGATCAAATTTTGGGCTTTGGTTTAAGCCGGATCCTAGTATTAGATTTGTTGGATTACTTTAGTCACATCGCATTCGCATTCAGTCGGAATGCGGATGCAAGTATGTATATACAGGTGAGGGGTATCCTTGTGATCCGTCACGAGTTTACTTTATATATTGCCGTATCTTTTTATTGTTGTAAACATTTGGATTAATGATTACAAATGGAAATTGTGAGCTAGAAATCATCATTTTGTGCATTTAATGTGACATAGACTTCATTAGTGACTCATGGTCTCTTTTCTTGTGCTAATGTCATATTATTTGATGGATTTGTGTCTTGATATGATAAGGAGAGAGAGAGAGAGGCTGCCATGATATAGTTTGGTCTTTTATTTTTCTCACAAGACTTCTCACTCTCATTATTATCACAAGACATAAGAAAAGGAAAAGGGAACTTCTTTTTCTTCCTCTTCTTCTTCTTCCTCTAGCTCACAACCTCCATTAATGGCATCATCTCTAACCTCCATCCATACAATGGATGCAAGAGACAAAGTTATCACACACATTCTCTACATCGCCTTGGACACGTCGGCTAGCGAACTTCATGCCCGAGTTGCTTCGGACGAAGCAGGAGCCCGTAAAAAGACTCGAAGATGTGGTGCCCTTTCTGACGGGGAGATCGAGACCGGAGATGTCGTGAGGAGCTTGGGATGGTGGCCAAAGACCGAAGGACACGGATCGATCAGTATAGCTTTCCAACCCTTTCTTTAGTTGCTAGTTGTAGGTTAATGGTTCGATCCGGGATTTAAGTATACGATAGCGCCGGTTTCTAGTTTGAAAAAAGTTTTCGTTTCCGCATTTTGGCCTCGGAAAAACGGCCGGGGCGCTACCGTAGACTTACAGATCATACTAGTGGGGCATGAGTAGTCTATAAGCGTATCCTAAATTGTTCCTAGTCGTGGGTGTATCGAGACGGGGCATCGATATTCCAGAGTAGACTAGCGTATACATTTCTTGACCCAGTTGAGGGGGCGATGGATGATCTCATATCTATTGGTGTTTGACATCAAATATTGTATACGGGTGCTCATTGGAGACTGAGTACACTGAACGGACTCGCCTAGAACTCCTATATGGTATTATATCTATATTCGGACAGTAGTTCTTAGGTGACACTTGTACAGATTAGTCTGTAGACCCAAGATCATCATAGAGTCTTGTGTCTTCTCCCGCTATGCTTTGATTTCCACCTTACCATGGCTCTACTGAGTTGTGCAAACAAGTGGCTTTTGGGTACAGTCCCGAGACACATGGAGGCAATGAGCGATAGGAGGGGTTTTGTCTCTCCCGGTATTGGGAGTTAATGTTGTACTATGCGCGATTGGCTATAACTCGAAGTCCCTGGCCAGGGCGGATGAGATTTACTGATAAGTGTTATAAGTAGTTTCTCGACCTGTTATAGGCGATACATCGGCATAACTTATTGAGTTATTACGGCTCGACGATTCTATCCCTAGACTCAATATGCAACATATCAAACGAAGAGACCGGACTGTACAGTAAGTGTTGCTGGTTGGCTCTACGGGAGTTTGGACAAGTTCGCTTGTTGTTCTTCTGTTCGCTCAATACCTGGGTAGCCGTTATGTGCAGCTAGTACCGCTGACGTTTTGTGGGTATCTGATATGATCACTACCTACTGCTAGCGTATTGACGAATCTTAGAGTCCCACATAGGGGTTTCCGAGCTCAGTCGAAATGAAGTGGGGCACATATGGAGATATCTTCGGGAGCTTGATTAATACGAGTATATGATACCATATTTTAATCTAGTGTTTTCTAATTGTCGGGTTATATGTGATATGACCGGATTATTAAATCAAGTGTTGATTTAATATGATGACTAATTGCTCATTACTAATTCATTTCTTTATGTGTGCATGTATGTATGTATATTTATATGGATTTATATATACACATATACATGTGTGCATGTATCATGGTGGATGATACATTAGACATGGCTATGTAAGACTCACATGGGAATATATATTAGATATTTGATATTGAGAAAATGGAAATTAAATGATAATCTCATGGTTGATCTCATGCTTTTACACTCTTCTTTGAAAATATCTCATTAACCATGGTTTATTATTTAATCCTCCACTAACTCACTCTTTCAAAATATCTAAGATATTTTCCATGGCTCAATTATATTTGTGAGTATGACTCTTTCTCTCTCATGAGTGAATTATTATCTCAAGTTAAGCTTAGCCATTCCT
Organism: Agapanthus africanus; assembly: GCA_030015575.1. Classification (NCBI taxonomy): domain Eukaryota; kingdom Viridiplantae; phylum Streptophyta; class Magnoliopsida; order Asparagales; family Amaryllidaceae; genus Agapanthus; species Agapanthus africanus. The sequence goes on along the minus strand of CM057344.1, from coordinate 156,359,412 downwards.
CCATCTTCTTCCTCTAACTCTCTACCTTTTTTTTAGTGAGTAGAAGAGAAAGAAAAAGAAAGGATTTTTAGTGAGAAATAACCCACTTCATCAATCTATATTAGTCTCGCACACGTGTATAGGTTGTTTGCCTCACTTCTACTTAGGTTAAGTGAAGCAAGAGCTTGAGGGTAAGAGAACTCCGGGTGGATCATCATGGACATCGAAAGTTACAAGCGAAAGTTTCTAAGCTTCGAGTGGAACCAAAGAGTCCAAAGACATCTACACGGAGCTATAGAAGAAAAGGAGAGGTCTACAAAGGTTGTAGTTCTTTTTCACTTAGTGTTAGACACTATTTAGTATATGATACTTAGCATGTTAACTTAGTTAAACCCTAATTCTCTAGTTCGATTCTAAGTTTGTTCTCCTTAGCACTCAAGATTTTTTAAAATTGCATGCTTGATGCTTGTTAAAACCTAGTGAGGGTGCTAAGAAACTCCAACACATCCAAGAGATAGAATAATACCACTAAAATAATACTAGCATTAAATCAATATCTGATTTAATGAACCGGCTAAATTCTAAGCCCGCCAGTATTGTTAACCGACCGATCGAAAATCTGGATAACACTAGAGTATACATATCGAAATATGTACATGTAAATTATTAAATCAATATCTGATTTAATAATCCGGCTTAATCCTAAACCGGCTAGTATTATCATTCGATCGAAACCCTGCACGTATAAACATACGGCCACCACATCGTTTCACCTGAATCAGAGAAATCCTCTGTGTGGGACTCTAAAGACTCGACGGTACGCTAGCAGTGGGTTTAACCACAAGCACGTCAACGGCACTGTTGGGTTTTCTAGCACGACAACAAGGTTTAGCAAGGCATCACACATGCCATTTTATAAAAATTTGGGGTGCTATGTAACCCTAACCAAGATCTTAACTAGAGACTTAGGGTTAAACATGCATGTAAACAACTTTACATCTAAGAGTTAGAGATTACAACCTTTGTAGTCCATTCCTTCACTTCTTAAGTGTCACGACCCGAAAGTACGGAACATGACCGGCACTTAAACTACGAACGTCTCGAGGCGTACGTAATCTAAGTAAACCGAAAACCCAGAAATCCAAACCAAGAAAAGTAGTAGAGAGTAGGAAAACCAATTTAAATAAGTAGTTTTAAAAGCATAAGCCGAATTATGCGGGTTTCTAAAAACATCAAAAATTTCCTAAAAATTTCGGCAGAGTCTCCTTTGTAAATACTGTCTCCCAAACGGGATACAACATGAATAGTATACGAAATCAATAAAAATGCATCCCCAAGCGGGAGCTAGCTCTTCGTCAATCGACGGTCACAACCACACAAGCAATATAATATACAACGCCAACGGCGAGGATCAAACTCAAAAGGAAACTCAAAACCACAAGAAATCTGCATAAATATAACACGCGACTCTAAGGTCGAAAGAATAACATCACTGGTCTCTATCTCAAAAATAACACATGTTTGGTTGATGGAACTTCTAGATACAACAGAATAATAATATACAAGATAATATGATGGGTACGATACAAGAAAAACCCACCTACTAGCAAGTCACCCGAATGAAACTGAGCCCGCAAAGCCGTAATGAAACCTGTACGGCAAACCTGCAAGAAACTGGGCACAACGGGGGTGAGTTGCCAACTCGTGAATAGAAAAACATCTACGCACAGAAATCGCGTAAATAACGCAAACTAGGTCACTGATCATAATATATCCTCAAAAAGGTATATAACATGTAGCCTATAACAAGGCTAGGGTAAATATCTAACCCGAGTGTAATCTCATGTGCCCGTGTCAGTGCCTCAGGTAGCAATATATCATATGAATGAGGTATGCATGCATGAAAACAGAATACATGTAAATGAAGAAACTGTTTTCATAAATTAGTGAGATTTCCTTCGTATTATTAAACTGAAGTATCATAAATGAAATCAGTATCAACAGTGTCTAGCATCGACATAAAACATAAATCTCACTGTCTCGAAATATCAATGCCTCAATCTCAATATCTAGGGCGCCGTCAGTCCAGACCGGCCCCTACCATCCATCTCAAGACCATGACGGTATCCTCCGGATATCCGACGCGTCGGGTAATATCACCGGTCGGTAGTGCTCCCCTGCCGGGCTCAACGTCAACACCACATTCCTCTTACCCCGGGGTACCGCACCGGGCCCACCATGTACCCGTGACGGTTCCTCCACTCCTCGACAAGGATCTCGAAAACCACAGCAAACTCATGGTGGACGACACTTTACATCACTAGAAAACCGCAACATTTTATATTTTAAAAGATCATAAATTGTAAATTTTGCGGCTTTCCCCGAAATCCAGAAATATCATAAATCCCAAGAAATCATCACAAGTGCATATGTCAATGATAATGAATGCATATGGTATCAATAACCAAGTTGCAATGTATGATTAATAAACTAGGCATGTAAGGCAGGTACACTAATATCATATCAAACTACTAACTAACAAGCTAAGTCAAGCAAATATATTCTCTAAAGTGTACGTGACATGGCAATTACCGATGAAGATGTGTGTGAGCCGGCAAGTAGGTGTACGTGGTACATACGCATCATCGGTAATGGTACTGGTGTCCTAACAGCATGATATCAATAATGGAATATGCAGCAAAATAAGTATGCGAGGCAGAGCGAACAGCAATAATGTGCGGGAGCTGAATACTAGACACAACGATAACTAATCTGTAATAATCTAATATAAGTCCTACAAATGGTGCCTTTTGAAATAACACGAATCATGGGGTTTTGAAAATAGGGGCTACGGTGTTTTTATGAAAAGATACGTCTTTTGAAATATCCGTAAGGTCCCTTGGGCTGCCTTTTAAAATACCCACGATTCGTTAGTTTTTGAAATAGGTAAGAATCGAATCTAATCTAACAACTAAACTAAACTAAAGGGCTAAGCTAACCAGCTGGACTACAGGTAAGGAAACCGCCTAACATCTGAGTCGATGTATATACATACCTGTATATATATTAGTCGGTGATCCCGCCTCAATAATATCATATCCGATACCATATCTATAATCAGACATCCCAAGTCAAGAGTGCGGATCAATCATCAATATATAGCTCGTACGTAAATCCGTCGTACGGCATCCCCAAATCTGGGTACGGGTCAAAGTCACATCAATCACACTATTCATTTGGTATCTTCTTTATCAAATATCATGATCCGGAATAATGTCCTACGTCTAGTACAATATTGATGCCATCTATGTATGCATGCGGGTGTAAGAATTACTACGTCAGAAGACCCGCTAAAACATCATGTCGTATCTCAATACGAACCAAATCACATCACCGATCTCCTGGCCTCAAGCCCAATCTCATCGACTCATCTCAAATTCCAAATACTATCCTCAAATCCAGTATATGAACACATAGTCCCATACCCATGTGAACACATAAATATATATTCCTATACACGCACATATGAAATAAGGAATGTATGCAAGTATGTATATGTGTGTATGTGTAAGTGTAGTGCACCCACTACCTAAGGTTTCGTAACCATGCACCAATCCAACACCAATATCCATCTAAAATCATCAATAATAAATCCTAACAACATATCATAAATTGTTGGTGTGTATACGCATCCGTATACATCACCACGGACTGCGGGGTTGCTATACGCCATCCACCCGACTTCTCCCCGTAGATATAAATCTACTCACCTGGTCCTCGCTAGCCGGTGCCGATGTCGCCACGCGCTTGCTTGTCGTCTCGAAGTCCACATGGGGGTACCTACATATCATAACGCATCATATCGCATTAAAACTAAATTCGAAATCGAAACGGCATACGAAAATCAAATCGGCACGCGTATCACGCATAGGTCCAAACCCATCGCCTACGCATGCAAGAATAGTCAAACCAACCCTCGATATCGATGTACAAATGTCAAGCCACCGAGAAAAATCCAATCACACTCATTTGCACATTCACGAACACTAATTTTAATATAAACTAGGTTAAAACTCACAAAAACCCCAATTTTACTTAAAAAGTCATTTTTCCGAAAATCTAGCAAGCACAATTCGCCGTTTTTGTACAAAACAGGATGTTTAAATGAATGTAGCGGCCAATATATTTATTAAATATCTTAAATAAGTCATATAAACAATTCCCGGAATTTAATCTCATTAAATTCCAAAAACCCTAATATTCTAGTTTACAAAATACCTAAAATTTAACAATTTCAAAGCAAAAATGCACAAACTACAATCTAGCTTAGATTTGCATGATCTAAAGCATTAAACCACACTTAATAAAGTTAATGAAGTCATGAAAAACCTAAACACATTTTTAATCCCAAGTATTTAACCAATTTCAAAAACCTAGTAAGCAAATTAGCAAATTAACACAATTTTTAAACTAACCATTAGCACAAGCTACTAATCTTGTATTAACATGACAAAAAGCCTAAATATAACACACAACCATACACCAATTTTATAAAACCCTAACTTGCATTCAAATTCACAACTTGAATTCCAAAACTTGCAACTTAAGCCTAATTAACACTTATGTAGTTTAGCTTTAAGAAATTAGTAACAAATTAAGCAAAAATGTTTTAGAATTATACCCAAAAATATTTGAAGATCCACAAGCATCCATGGCCCTCCAAAATGCTCTCTTTTCACAAGGATCCATGCTATACGGGCTAAGCTAAAATGGGTAGGAGTCGGATTTGGGTTTTGGGATTTTTTTTGATGGATTTGAGGAAATTTTTGATGAAGTTTGAAGAGAAAAGAGAAGGGAAATGGGGGGGGGGGCTGTTGCTGCTGTAGGAGGGAGGGGGGTCGGCTGAATGGGAGTGGGAGAGGAGAGAGAGGGAGGTAGAGAAAGTGGGGGAAGAAGTCAAAGTCAATTCAAGGTCAAAGGTCCACCTCATTTCTCCATTTTCTTTTCTTTTCTTTCATTTCTTTTCCTTTGAAATTCAAGTGGGGAAAAAGATGGGGGCTGCTGAATTCAGCCAAGGGGAGAAGTGAATGGGGGTGTGTGGGTGTGGGTATGGGTGTGGGGTGATGAAAAATGATAAATACAATACCCCAAACATCCATTTACGCTAAAAAAAAGCCTTTTTTCTTTAATAATTTCTAAACCGTTTTGGCAAATGATTTCGTTCCAAAAACCACATGATAAAATTTTATTTAATGTTTTATGATGCACAAAATTTGTTTCAGCTCATTCCAATTTGTAATTTTCTCTAATTAAATGTATTAGTGACGGCTTAAAATAATAATAAAATAATATTTTTTTCAGAAAATTTGAAATTTCACCAGCGGCTCAATAAACACTAAATAATAGCAATTACATAGCTAGAATATGTATATTTAATTTTTATAATAAGATATTTGTATTTTGACTTTTTACAGAAAACCCCCTTATTTTACCGATTTTTCGAAATTTCACCGAAACGATTTTCAAAACGTTACAATCTTCCCCCCTTAAAGAAATTCGGTCCCCGAATTTAAATTCAAACTCCCCCAAATACTAAAACATTTAAGAAAAACCATCAAGTCGTCGGGGCTCCGAAATTGTAACTACATAAAACAAATCGTAGCGCAGCGCATGCGCTTGAAAAATGAGCATATAACTCAAATCAAAACTCCGTCAAGCATCCCGCAATCATCGGAGTCATGGAGAAGACATCAATGCCAAATCCAAATCAAAACCAATATGACATAACTCGAAACTATACATGTAAATATCGAATCTATATCTGTAAGTATCTGAAGGAAATGCATGCCAAATCTCTTTAAGTAGCTGTGCAACGCGTATAACACTGCACAGTGGCGGACGTCTATCATAAGAAAATAACTACATACATATATACCTTTGTTTGAAATGTGCGTTCCGCCGTTTTGGAAACAATTTAGAAGGGTCTCCTTATTTTAAACATTTCGTGTCATATCAGACACGTAGGTAAATACTGAGGCTATAGCTCGCTTTTTGGAAATCCCTTCAATAACTATCAATGCATGCAAAAATATATTCAGGTACTGTCCTCTGACTAGTCCTGCTCAGTATGAAAACACATAGCAATATCATAAAAATGTACTGCTCTATACGAAATCAATCCCAAAATATGCACATGAATGCTACGTGCGTCTGGTGCGCACGGAAATCAAAATCCATGAATGTGCCATACATGCGCACAGAAACAACATCTAAGTGCATCGGGTGTGCACGAATCATCTGTCATAGGCAACATGTGTGCCTGACAGCAAAATCAGGTGCACCTGACATGCACGAAAAATTCTCAATTTAGTGCCTCTGGTGTGCACCAAAATCACCCTTCAAAACATGCGCCCAACATGCGCGAAAATCCAAATCAGGTGCATCCATCGTGCACGAAATCATGAAATCCAATATCAAGCGCCGAACGTGCGCAAAATCAATCAGGTGCACCAGGTGCACAAAACAAATATCGAGTATCACAATCGAAATCGAAGTCCAGTGCACACTGCAAGCATATAATAACTATACAGAGTGCAGGAACTAATTCGTGTGCATGCATACGCACAAAACCAACTCAACTGTTTAAAACCGTAAAATCACAAACATGTGAAACTAAAGCACGAAAACGATATCAAGTGCAACACTGTGCAAAGATCGTAAATCCTCAATCATCAAAATCAAATCATACGAATAAATCACCCAAAACATCGAAATCAATAATGGCGGAATAGTACTGCTCAAGCGCATCCTCTAAGAATCTCGGCCAACTGTCACGGTCACTAGTGGGACGTCTCGTCGATGATCATGAACTCTGTCCTACTGATGTGCGTAACAACGACCACTCCTGGGTCAAGGTCTTCACTGTGAATTACCAATCTCTCGGTCCATCGGCTCATCGGCCCTGTCAGGTGTGCTAACGGGGATGATCCCGTTCTGGCACTTCTCTGGTCATCTCTCGGTCAATCATCGCGACTACTCGTCAAGCAGCATGTCACTGGCGTCGGCCTCTGGCTCTCTGAATGCACATAACACATCTAATCCTGGGTGCAAATATCATTGCAGCGGTATCCTGGAAGGAATCCTGCTCAAGGTCTCTTCCAAGTCTCGTCTCTGCCTAACTGTCCGGAAGTCATCATCCTTTACTATATCTGTTTCTTGTTCCGGAACAGCTGCATACTCACCGCGACTCTTTCTGGAAGGTATATCCAAGTACCATGCCTCGGCATGCGCATCGCATCTCTGATGTCGGCGGAGTGGAACGTCATCTCATCTAGATCTGGTACGAACCTCTTACTCCACTTTTCTCTAATGTCGTCTGCTTTGGACTCGTCTCGTCGTGGCTGCATGGACTGAGCTCCAACGGCTATCCTCGTATCTGGAGTCTCCCAAGAATGCATCTCACCACCTAGCATCCGAATTAAGTCGAGCCATCCAATCGATTCGTCAAAACCTCATAATCCCCCAAGAGCTCAACATCTTGGGTACAGTTTAATAGTATCGAGTACATACCACAGCATCGGTGGTCCAGCCGTAGAAGGGCAAACCCAAGCCTCACTAATGGCACCGCAGAACTGCCGCAAACCCTAAGGTTCAAAGGCTTTCACACGGTCATTAAGTCGAGTTAGGGTTTCATTCTTCTAGAGGGACCATAGAATTGCGTGCATGTCTTTCTGACTACCTTAAACTTGGAATAATAGGTTTCTGACATTCGATCGTCTCTGTCGACTCCCAACATCTCCGCGTGAAGTCGTGTCTAGCTGGAATCAATCTATCTGATGACCTCGCATCGGGGTAGGCGAACGATCCACATGTCCTAGTCATTCATCCTCGATGACTAGCGACCTTCTATCATCTCTTAGTACAACTTATACTGCAATAGCTCCAACATCTGGGGCGATATCTCGTCGTTCGCAGCAATAACTGGCTCACTCGTCTGCATGCTGAACCGTGCCTCAATCATCTGGAGTAAGCAACACACCAACGGTCATCAAAATCTGGCTGGCCTCCATCATTGGCTCAATTCTCTAGTGTCGATCAGCACCTCCGAGTAACCTCATACAGCGATCCATCCAATGCTCGTGGTGCAAAAACACAATCCAAAAGACACATCTCTACAATCGTGTGTCGCCCGAATCACGCCATGGTCAGTCCTCGTTCGTAACGAGCTCATGCTGACCGCAACTCTGGCCGTAGCTCTCCTTGCCCGCAATCGTGGCGGCAAAACCATAACTGGTACCGATGTAGCTAGATCAGGAATGAATATGATACTGAGCAAAGAAATGTACATCCTAAGGCTCCTTAAGTGGAGTGGCGTGTCGTAAATATGCCGCGGAACATACCCATGGTACGTCACTCTACTTTAATCACCTATTCCATCAACCAAGGGTCATCCTACGCTCCGAAGGTAAAACCTAACGCTCTGATACCAACTTTGTCACGACCCGAAAGTACGGAACATGACCGGCACTTAAACTACGAATGTCTCGAGGCGTACGTAATCTAAGTAAACCGAAAACCCAGAAATCCAAACCAAGAAAAGTAGTAGAGAGTAGGAAAACCAATTTATATAAGTAGTTTTAAAAGCATAAGCCGAATTATGCGGGTTTCTAAAAACATCAAAAATTTCCTGAAAATTTCGGCAGAGTCTCCTTTGTAAATACTGTCCCCCAAACGGGATACAACATGAATAGTATACGAAATCAATAAAAATGCATCCCCAAGCGGGAGCTAGCTCTTCGTCAATCGACGGTCACAACCACACAAGCAATATAATATACAACGCCAACGGCGTGGATCAAACCCAAAAGGAAACTCAAAACCACAAGAAATCTGCATAAATATAACGTGCGACTCTAAGGTCGAAAGAATAACATCACTGGTCTCTATCTCAAAAATAACACATGTTTGGTTGATGGAACTTCTAGATACAACAGAATAATAATATACAAGATAATATGATGGGTACGATACATGAAAAACCCACCTACTAGCAAGTCACCCGAATGAAACTGAGCCCGCAAAGCCGTAATGAAACCTGTACGGCAAACCTGCAAGAAACTGGGCACAACGGGGGTGAGTTGCCAACTCGTGAATAGAAAAACATCTACTCACAGAAATCGCGTAAATAACGCATCCTAGGTCACTAATCATAATATATCCTCAAAAAGGTATATAACATAAAGCCTATAACAAGGCTAGGGTAAATATCTAACCCGAGTGTAATCTCATGTGCCCGTGTCAGTGCCTCAGGTAGCAATATATCATATGAATGAGGTATGCATGCATGAAAACAGAATACATGTAAATGAAGAAACTGTTTTCATAAATTAGTGAGATTTCCTTCGTATTATTAAACTGAGGTATCATAAATGAAATCAGTATCAACAGTGTCTAGCATCGACACAAAACATAAATCTCACTGTCTCGAAATATCAATGTCTCAATCTCAATATCTAGGGCGCCGTCAGTCCAGACTGGCCCCTACCATCCATCTCAAGACCACGACGGTATCCTCCGGATATCCGACGCGTCGGGTAATATCACCGGTCGGTAGTGCTCCCCTGCCGGACTCAACGTCAACACCACATTCCTCTTTCCCAGGGGTACCGCACCGGGCCCACCATGTACCCGTGACGGTTCCTCCACTCCTCGACACGGATCTCGAAAACCACAGCAAACTCTTGGTGGACGACACTTTACATCACTAGAAAACCGTAACATTTTATATTTTGAAAGATCATAAGTTGTAAATTTTGCGGCTTTCCCCGAAATCCAGAAATATCATAAATCTCAAGAAATCATCACAAGTGCATATGTCAATGATAATGAATGCATATGGTATCAATAACCAAGTTGCAATGTATGATTAATAAACTAGGCATGTAAGGCAGGTACACTAATATCATATCAAACTACTAACTAACAAGCTAAGTCAAGCAAATATATTCTCTAAAGTGTACGTGACATGGCAATTACCGATGAAGATGTTGTTGGAGATAGTGCCCTCAGAGTCAATTATTGGATCACAGGCACGTGATTGCAATGATTGAGGGAGGACCTATCTCGGTGCGACAGTCTTACTCGAGATGATAGTATGCTATCTGGTTTACCTTTATCATCGTGTACTGCTTTAGGTGACCTGACAGGTCGCTATTACACGTTGATAGAGCCCCTAGGATTCTTGCTTGACTGCCAGCAGTATGAGGGCGATCATATAAGTGAGAGCTGGAGTCTATAAGCACATCCTTAAATGGTCCCTAGTCGTAGGAGTTTCGAGACAGGGCATCGATTCTCCAGAGTAGACTAGTGTATACAGTCGAGACCCCAACGAGGGGCGGTGGCCGGTCTCACAAGCCACTGGTGTCAGTTGGATCACCTAAGATGTATACAGGTGCTCATTAGGTTATGAGTACACCGGACAGGACTCGCCGGGAACATGCTAGTTGGTCTTATACCTGACGTCAGATAGCAGTTTCCAGGTGACATGTGTACAGATTAGTTCATCGACCTGGGGATCGTCATTTGTCTCGTGTGAGTTCCCACTGTGCTTTGATTACTACCCTACCACGGCTCAAAGGAGTCGTGCAAACAGGTTTTAGTTGGGTACAGTCCCGAGCCACATGGAGGCAGTGAGCGGATCTTCGGGGGTTCGTCTCTCCCGGTATTGGGGGTGAGGTCGCGCTGTGTCTAGGAGAGCCATTACACGAAGTCCTTGGCCAAGGCAGGAGATTTACTGGTAGGTATTCCAGTAGTATCTCAGGGTGTTCTGGGCTACACTCCGACACGACTTGTACCGCTTTTGGGGGTCTGACTTTTACCCACCCCCTAGACCCGACATGCGATGCTCATAGACGAACGGACCGGACTGTACGGATATTGTCACTGACAGGCTCAGTAGGGTGTCAGGATGAGTTCGCTCATCGACGTCCCTTTTAGTCAATAGCTGGTGGCCCGTTACGTATTGGCTTATACCTCTGACGTGCTAGTGGTTAAATCCACAGCCATAGTATTGACGAGTCTTTAGAGTCCACCACACTTTCAGTTACTCAAGCTTTCGGGCGAAACGCTGTAGAGGCCGTATGGAGATATGGCAGGGTCCGATCAGATACGTGCGGTATTGCACGGATCAGGATCGGACGGTTTGTACTAGAGGCCGTATAGTTATATAGCAGGGTTCGATCAGATTCGTGCGGTATTGCACGGATCTGGATCGGACGAACATTACTAGCCGGCTTTAGTTTAAGCCGGATCCTAGTTTAGTACAGTGTAGATTTTGTCTCTTTGCATTTGTATCCGGACGGAATACAGATGCGGGTGTGTATGCACAGTTTCGGGGTTTTCCTGTAATTTATTACGGGACCAGTTTTCTGGAGTTGCCAGTTTGCATTCCGTTCCGGCCGGTTTTCGTTTGTTCTTTCCCGGCCGGACTTTTCCGATGGAGGGGGTTATTTGCAATTGTGCAAATAACTTTTGTGGAGGGGGTTTCTTGCAATGTTTTCATTATGATATGACCATCTTCATCACTTGCTTTTTCATGATGGTTTTTGCATTAATGGGATTGTAGGGTTCCTAGGCACTCTAGTGAAGTCTCACAAGTGATCAAACATGCACAAATCAAATTTTACGGGTGCCTACAAACCCGACTACGGATCGTTTACTAGATATTTAGGCGAAAACATAAACTAGTTAACATTTTAACTAAGGGAACGGATATACAACCTTTGTAGATCCAGTCAACCACCTCCACGGCTCCGCAATGAAGTCCCCTCGCTGTCCAAATCATGTCTTGGGCTCTAGCGTCGGCATCATCGAAGAATGGGCGGGCTTGATCGTCGGTTCGATGCCGAAGATGATCTACGTCGAGGCATCGCTAGAACAAGCTCCAACTTCACCAAGTCGGAAAAACTTGTGAAGGAAACACCCTATACTACTTGGCAAGAGGTAGAGGATGAAGAAATAGGAAGTGGGTAAACTTTAGTTTTGGATTTCTCACTAGACTTCATGACTTGCCATTGGAGTAGCAAGCTTTCTTCAATGTTGAAGAAGATGAAGAAAGAAGAAGAAGATATGATCACTTCAAATAAAATAGAAAAGAAAATACAATACTTATCATATCTTTGACCATGGTTTAGTGTAGAGACTTAACTTAGGTTAGATGAGTGGTTAGGGTTAGGTATGAGACAAGAATGGTGACTAAAACAATGCTACATGAATCTTCAACTAAAAACAAGAATAGCCACCATTCGTTTCTCATTTTCTTTTTCTTTTGAAATAAATAAAATAAAAAGATAAATGAAAAAGATGAAACCCTAATCACTAACTAACCATTGTTTAATACTTTACACAAAACCAAACAAGAATGTATCATCAAACATGATACAATCATGTGCACAAAAAAATATATCACATATACAACTTGCACAATTCAAGTGAGAAAATCCTTTTAAAGTGAACCAATACTAGTTAATGCAAAGTAATATATCAAATATATAATTATACATTAAATCATTAAATCAACACTTGATTCAATGATCCGGTCATGTCGCACACGACCGACTAGTATTCAATGTATCGGCTTATCGAATCAATACTTGATTCGATACCTAGGTTATATCGCATACAACCATTCGATACAATCATCGCGAGAATAGAATACGGTATCACATACACGCATTATTCTCGGTCCCGCACATATCTCATATGCGCTCCTATTTCGTTTCGCTTGAGCCAGGAAACCTCTGTGTAGGACTCTAAAGACTCGTCAATACGCCGGCAGCACATGATGATCATATCAAACACCCACAAGCCGCAAGCGGTCTGCCAAACGTAACGGCCACCCGGGTATTGAGCGATCAGAAGATCGACGAGCAAGCCCGCTCAGACTCCTGCGAATCCAACCAGTAACACTTACCGTACGGTCCGGTCTGTTCGTCTGATATGTCGCATATCTCGCCTAGGGGTGGTAAACGTCAGACCCCAGTAGCTCGATAAGTCATGCCGACTTGAGGTCCATAACATTCATGAAACTACTGATAACTCTTACCAGTATATCACTGCAACCCTGGCCAAGGATTTCCTGTTATGGCCAGTCGAGCATAGCACAACATCAACCCCCAATACCGGGAGAGACGAATCCCCTCCTATCGCTCATTGCCTCCATATGAATCGGGACTGTACCCAAAAACCACCTGTTTGCACAACTCAGTAGAGCCGTGGTAGGGTGGAAATCAAAGCACAGTGGGAGACACACAAGACTCTATGACGATCTCGGGTCAACAGACTAAGCTGTACCAGTGTCACCAGAGAACTGCCATCTGACGTGAGGTATAATACCATCTGGGAGTTCACGGCGAGTCCGTTCAGTGTACCCAGTCTCCACTGAGCACCCGCATACCATCTTCGATGTCAAACACCAATGGATATGGGATCATCCATCGCCCATCTCATGGGTCGAGAAGATATGCGCTAGTCTACTCTGGAATATCGATGCCCCGTCTCGATATTCCCTCGACTAGGAATATTTCAAGGATGCACTCATGGACTACCCAGGCCCCACTAGTATGATCTACATCATAGTCCTGGAAGTCGAGCACACGTCCTATGGGCTTTATCAACATGTAATCAGAGAGACAGAAAGTATACATGTTAAGATAAAGTGCAACCAGATAGCGTACTATCATGTCGAGCAAGAAAGTCCTTCCTATATATGTCCCAGCATCCACTACAATATACATCCTATGTACAGTAATGGCCTCTAGGGCATACATATAACTAACAGGGATTTGAAAGGTATGGAGTGATAAGTATGGTGAGGTTTACTTTGTGGATGTGGTCACCATATGCTTTTACTACACTCACCCCTTTGTTCATTTTTCCTCCTTGTTTTAGGCCGGCCACATCTTGGAGTGAGAAGAGAGGAGTTCATTTTTGTATGAGGGATTAATTCACATCTCATTTTCATGCTTGCCAAATTCTCAAAAACCCTCTCCAAAGTTCATGATTCTCTTCATCATTCATGGCAACCAAAATCCCAATGAGACATAGACTCTACACATCCTACAGCACTTCTTGGGCATGTCGACTTGCCAGCTTCATGCTCGAGTTGCCTCGGTATAGAGGCGGGAGCCCGTAAAAGATGCAGGCGATGTGGTGCCCTTCCGGCGAGGAGGCGACGACCGGAGTTTCCGCGAGAGATCGGGACGACGACGAGAAGACCGGAGGACTCGGATCACTCGGTATATCTCTTCCCATCTTGTAGTTAGCTAGAACTAGTTTAATGGTCCGATCCGGGTGTTTAGTGCGCGGTGGTGCCGGTTTGCAAAGTTCGCAAAATTAAAGTTTATCACCGTTTCCGCATTTGGCCGTCGGATTGACGGCCGGGGCGCCGCCGTGCACTTACAGTGGTATCAGAGCCTCGCCATTAACTTCGTCTAGCTTCGTTTGATGTGTTTGCATTTCCGATCGACCAAAATTCCAAAACATGCATTTTTCCTTCACATCAGTTTCTGTCGAAATTTTTTGAAGTCTAAAAATTTTTCAGGTTGTCTCAGAATAATGTGCAGGGAGTTCTAAGAACTCTGGGAAAATTCGAGACAATGATCCCTCATCTCGAGCATGGAACCGCGGCAAAATCCCCCTTGTTGCCGCGGTTCCGCCGCAGGTTGGTGGGATCAATGCTTCGAAATTCTCCAGTGGGCTTCTGGGCTGTAATTATGGGTTTTGGGATATTAATATTGGGCCCAGATTTTCTGTGAGTGCTACAGTATTGCTTGGGGGCCCACTTGTTAATTTTTTATCGATCGGATATTTTAAACACATTTTTCACGGTATTTACATTATATCTGCGACCGTGAATGTCACTCGATCGGTAAATCCGGTCTAACTGCTATAGCCCGGTTAGACGGATTTGCGAACGTGACTCTCACGTTGATGTTCTGTGTTTTGCTGTGATGTTGCGGATCGGTCGTGGGGGATAGCCTGGATGCAATGCTAGTACAGTTTCTGTTGTATTATGTACATTTGATATTGCGGGGCGAGCGTCCGACATGTGGACTGCCGTCACTGCCTGTTTGTATTATTATTTTGGGGCACGACCTGGTTGCGGTCGATGTACCCGTTGTATGTATATTTTACTTTCTGTACTAGGTTTACCCCACGGAGGGGTGCACGGATAGCCGGGTTCTTGAAGGCAACAAGCCCGCATCTCATGGCATTGGGACGGAGGGGGATTCACTCCAGGATTGGCTGGCTATTCGCCGCACTCGTAGGGGGTATAGGATTTCATTGCACAGGCTATCCACACGACCAGGGGAACGTCGGGTTTTCAGTAGTGGCTCTGTGAAACCCGGGGATCCCAGATATCTGTTTTGTTCTGTGATGCTGTACATTTCTGTGATGTTGCATTTTATTCACGCTTTGAGCGAAATATAATATATTGGTATATATATTAGTAGATGTTGTATATGTTTTTCATCCGCGCTAGTCCAGTCCCCGCTCTGCCGTTAGTTAGCTAACCTAACGGGTGATGACGGGACCCAGTGGCGAATGCGGATGGCATATACGTACGTCAGTATATTTTCGTTCTTTGTGGTGTGATCAATTGATGGGATTGCATTGATTCGGATCAATGCAAGTTAAAACAAACCTATTCTGATGTTGTTGGAACACTTTTCAAAAAGCTGTTATTGTAAGGACGTTCACTTTTGTTTTGCATCGTGGTATTCATTTGGAATATCCTGCTCCTCAGTCGACGAGGCAAGGGCCGAGATCCCTTCACCGGGAGTGACCCCTTGGACAGAAGTTTGCGTCAGGGCATTAACTTCACTATAGCCGATTACTTTTGCTTTGCATCGTGGTATTCATTTAGAGTATCCTGCACCCCATTCTACGGGGAAAGAGCCGAGATCCCTTTACCGGGAGTGACCTCTTTAGTAAAGGTTTTCGTCACTATATTTTCTAAAAAGCTATCCGTTCCTTCAACGATATCAAGTTCATTACGTTAAAGGTTTTCGCCAGAAACCATTCGTAGCCCTCCGTCGTTTCAGACGGGTAGCACGTAGTATTCATGCTATGTTTGTTGGCCTTCGTCAAGGCATAGTGTTTGGTAGCTGCTTGTTGCCTTTCTGCAGCATAGATAGATGCGTTGGTTTGGGACAGTCGTATAGCCTTGTTGGCCTTCGTCAAGGGCTTGTGCGGGTGGGTTCAAATCAACCTGGAGAATGACGGGTAGAACTTGACATGTGACTTATGATTTGTTGGCCTTCGTCAAGGTCATAAGAGCATGGGGTAGAAATCCACATCGGGAGTTTCAAAAGAACTGAAACTTGCCAGATATGCGCATACCTTCTGGAGTGTGATGACGTGAGCGGATTACGTCACGTTATCATGCGATGAGAGTTGGATCCCGATTCCCACTGATGAGTTAGTTTACTCCTCGGGTGACCCCGACTAATTCTTCTTTCAGGTTTGGAGGAGAATTTGAGGTACAGTGGGAGGTTTCCAGATTAGATAAATTGGTAACCATTCTGATCTAGGTTAGAGTGCACGCTGAGTGTTTCTTTTCTCTCTCTCTTTGGCAGCGACCATTGACCCGACCCTAAGACTATGACTCAGTGACCAAGTTAACCGAACCTTCTTAACACAGGCTTTTGGATTGTCAGAGTTGCAGACCTCATTGCCACTCCTACTTTTACCCTTTTCTCCGGGACACCCCGTATTACTACGAACGTCCACTTCCATTGGACAAAACCATCGTATGGTTAGATACGAACTCGAAGGAATTCGAGGATGGTTTCCGGTTCTGGAGAAAACGGATAGGATTATTCAGTTGTCTTTTCCCTTTTACCTTCTCTCAAGTTGTGAGTACTCCTTGGTTTAGGAGATAGTACACCTATTATGCAAATTGGATAGTCTTCTTCCAAACCTTAGGCTGGTGCCGACCGGTAGGGAATGAAGAAAACCAATTAGCCTAAACGGTGTGCAGAAGGTATTAAGATTAAGACAAAGCAAGGGATTAGTAAGAGGGCAAAGTAAAATGCGACTACTATTCACAACCAAACCAAGTATTTCTTCGCCAATCCTAAATCACCTTTGTATTTCTCCAGGACACTCCGTATCACTACGAAGATCCACAGTTTATTGGATACTCCATCGTATGGTTATATACAAACTCGAAAGGAACTTGTTCCAGTTCGGGGATGGATTCTGGTCCAGGAGAAATAGGAATAAGGTTTATTCGGTTGTCTTTTATCTTCACCTTCTCTCGCATTGCGAGTGCTCCTAGGATTAGGACAGTACACCCATTATGCTTATTTGATAGTCTTCTTCCAAACCATAGGCTGGTGCCGAACGGTAGGGAAGGAAGAAAACCAATTGGCCTAAAGGGGTGTGCAGAAGGTAATGACTAAAGACATATAAAGGGATTTGGAGAGGTGGCAAAGAATTATACGGTTATAGTTGTGAATCCGGATAATGGTAGAGGCATTACTAGGAATACCGGGATACCCCATCGAAACATTTCAATATTTCAGTTCTACTGTGTACTGTTAAAAGAAAACTGATTTCCCGACTAGACACTTGCTCCAGGGTATGTATTTACCAGTTTTGATTCTCACATCTGTATGGTTTTACAGATGATGAGTGGGAGTAAGTTATTGGGAATTGGGTGATCATCCTCATTATATCGGGATTCGTTGTAATCGGTGATATTTGAGGAGATCACCTGGGATGTTTGCCGGTCGGCAAATATTTGGTTTTGAATATCCGCTGTTGTGCGCCAATTTCAAATTGATATATCTGTACGTCTATTTTCATAGAGTGAGATATACCTTTTGATATTATGTCGATGACATTTGCATATATCAGTGGATGGTTAGGTAAGGAGCATTAAACAGCGGTGTAATTCTTCTTAACAATAAGTACAGTTTTCAACCTACGACACACAGTGAAAGAGTTGTTAGACTCAGCGGACTTATACAGAGTATTGTATGTTGTCCAGTGTCCATTAGGACAAAGGGGTTGGTCCTCATACTATATTCTGTTTACTTTTAACTTCTCTAGTTCTTAGACATGTATTTCGTAGAAACACAGGGTCTAAGTTTTGAGGAGTTATAGGTATTTGAATAGAGTAGAGAACCAGGTGTAGCAAGTATCGGGATTCTTCAAAGTAATCGAAGATGTAGATACTTGTGTATGGTATTCAGTTGATAGTAATGATAAAGAGAAATTGCTTCTCTTTCAGGTTACTCATAATTGGAAGCATTCCTAAGTTGAGTAACGCTGATCGGCCTCTCTTCATTTAGTTGACATGCACTGGAGACAGCTGCATGATTTGAATCTGGTTCAATTAAATCAGTGCCTCTGGTTCTATATTGGATATAGAACAGTTCATATCTTAACGATGTTAAGGTACGGGGAGTTGTCCAGCTTATGATTAAAACCAGGCACTGGACAACTCAAGGCACGTTTCTGTAATGGCTGTTTGTGGGTTGACCCAGGCTATGACGAGGGTTGACTTTCTACCATCTAGAAGATCAATAGTGATATTGTTCTTAACTCGCCACATTTTAAAAGAAATGGTTATTTTTCAAAAACAGTAGTGGGAGTATGGTAGAACTGGAAGTGATTCCAGAACCGCAAACGATTACTGAAGATTTGATAAGGAACCTAAAGATTCAATCTGATTTGACATTCCATTGGCCACTCCGCAGATAAGGTGGGTAACTTCAGGCACCCGAGAGGTACTCCGGTAAGCTCAAGGACGGTGACAAGGAAGTTCTTGTTTACCCACACTTGCCATTGTTGTTGTTCCAGGCTGCGAGACCCGGCAGGAGGATGAGTATAGCGTCATTCTAAACTAGCTTTAGAAGTGGGCGTCTATATGACTCTGCCAGAGGGTTGTCGTAGTCAGTGGGAGCAGCGGAAGCATTGGTTGACATCAGGCTTATGTCTATTTATAGACTAAAGCAGATATAGCGGAGATAGATCATCTATTTCTGATGTGACAGTCATAGGTTTGACGTCATCAGAATAGGGGATGGATCTGTTGAGAAGGTAGTAGGGTGTGATGTCCTGGTATTGGATGACATACACAAAGTAGGAAGTGATACTCCTATACTACGATCGGTTATACTTTGGTCGTCACACAGTGGTTTCTCCACAAGGGACTTGGACATTATATCAGACATACTGGTTACTAGATCTATGGTTTTAGATCTAGATTTGGGTGGTTTCCCAATCAGGGTACTTTGACAGCATTCTAAGAGTATTTAGAATGGACGACTCCTGGCACGGTAGTGTACCTGCAGGTGATGGAGTCACCCTCTCTAAAGGTGTCTTATAGACTAAAGTAGAGAGGGATGTGCATGATTGGCAGATCACTTGCTTAGGCAATTGAGTCAATCATGAGATGTCAAGTACCACACCAGATGTTGTTCTTGCACTAGATGCAATAAGATGATATTGATCCAATCCTGGAGAAACAATCGGAAGCAGCTTTAGAACATAAGCGGATGTTCTAGGGATATGATAACGACAGCCTCATTTGGGAGACAGTTATCATTCCAGGCTTCCAAGGTGACATGGACGACAAGGAGGTTGTCAGAGTTATAGTTTTCCCTCTGACGAGGGGCAGTATTTTGGACAGGTGATCCAAGGCAATACTGAGGGAGGCATGGCGCAGGATACTGATTAAGTTCAGTTGACGATACAGTCTAAGAAGTTTGGATTTGGAGTTCATTTATGAGCTAGGTCCCATCAGACATCCAGACATTCTAAGACAGGTATTGCTCATTTCGGGAGATGGCTTTCTCCGCGAACTTGAGATATAGAGAGACATAGAAAAAAACATCATGGCGGATCCACTCACTGAGGCTATTCCTTGAACGCAATAGTTTCGCAAACGAGCTTTGTGAGACTGACTAGTAGAGGAGTTGGGTGTTCGGTATCACACGGGCTGTGAGTATGCGACATCGCAATAATTAGCCTTGAGTGCAAGTGGGAGATTGTTGGAGATAGTGCCCTCAGAGTCAATTATTGGATCACAGGCACGTGATTGCAATGATTGAGGGAGGACCTATCCCGGTGCGACAGTCTTACTCGAGATGATAGTATGCTATCTGGTTTACCTTTATCATCGTGTACTGCTTTAGGTGACCTGACAGGTCGCTATTACACGTTGACAGAGCCCCTAGGATTCTTGCTTGAATGCCAGCAGTATGAGGGCGATCATATAAGTGAGAGTTGGAGTCTATAAGCACATCCTTAAATGGTCCCTAGTCGTAGGAGTTTCGAGACAGGGCATCGATTCTCCAGAGTAGACTAGTGTATACAGTCGAGACCCCGACGAGGGGCGGTGGCCGGTCTCACAAGCCACTGGTGTCAGTTGGATCACCTAAGATGTATACAGGTACTCATTGGGTTATGAGTACACCGGACAGGACTCTCCGGGAACATGCTAGTTGGTCTTATACCTAACGTCAGATAGCAGTTCCCAGGTGACATGTATACAGATTAGTTCATCGACCTGGGGATCGTCATTTGTCTCGTGTGAGTTCCCACTGTGCTTTGATTACTACCTTACCACGGCTCAAAGGAGTCGTGCAAACAGGTTTTAGTTGGGTACAGTCCCGAGCCACATGGAGGCAGTGAGCGGATCTTCGGTGGTTCGTCTCTCCCGGTATTGGGGGTGAGGTCGCGCTGTGTCTAGGAGAGCCATTACACGAAGTCCTTGGCCAAGGCAGGAGATTTACTGGTAGGTATTCCAGTAGTATCTCAGGGTGTTCTGGGCTACACTCCGACACGACTTGTACCGCTTTTGGGGGTCTGACTTTTACCCACCCCTTAGGCCCGACATGCGATGCTCACAGACGAACGGACCGGACTATACGGATATTGTCACTGACAGGCTCAGTAGGGTGTCAGGATGAGTTCGCTCATCGACGTCCCTTTTAGTCAATAGCTGGTGGCCCGTTACGTATTGGCTTATACCTCTGACGTGCTAGTGGTTAAATCCACAGCCATAGTATTGACGAGTCTTTAGAGTCCACCACACTTTCAGTTACTCAAGCTTTCGGGCGAAACGCTGTAGAGGCCGTATGGAGATATGGCAGGTTCCGATCAGATACGTGCGGTATTGCACGGATCAGGATCGGACGGTTTGTACTAGAGGCCGTATAGTTATATGGTAGGGTTCGATCAGATTCGTGCGATATTGCACGGATCAGGATCGGACGAACATTACTAGCCGGCTTTAGTTTAAGCCGGATCCTAGTTTAGTACAGTGTAGATTTTGTCTCTTTGCATTTGTATCCGGACGGAATACAGATGCGGGTGTGTATGCACAGTTTCGGGGTTTTCCTGTAATTTATTACGGGACCAGTTTTCTGGAGTTGCTAGTTTGCATTCCGTTCCGGCCGGTTTTCGTTTGTTCTTTCCCGGCCGGACTTTTCCGATGGAGGGGGTTATTTGCAATTGTGCAAATAACTTTTTTGGAGGGGGTTTCTTGCAATGTTTTCATTATGATATGACCATCTTCATCACTTTCTTTTTCATGATGGTTTTTGCATTAATGGGATTTGAAAGGTATGGAGTGATAAGTATGGTGAGGTTTACTTTGTGGATGTGGTCACCATATGCTTTTACTACACTCACCCCTTTGTTCATTTTTCCTCCTTGTTTTAGGCCGGCCACATCTTGGAGTGAGAAGAGAGGAGTTCATTTTTGTATGAGGGATTAATTCACATCTCATTTTCATGCTTGCCAAATTCTCAAAAACCCTCTCCAAAGTTCATGATTCTCTTCATCCTTCATGGCAACCAAAACCCCAATTAGACATAGACTCTACACATCCTACAGCATTTCTTGGGCATGTCGACTTGCCAGCTTCATGCCCGAGTTGCCTCGGTATAGAGGCGGGAGCCCGTAAAAGATGCAGGCGATGTGGTGCCCTTCCGGCGAGGAGGCGACGACCATAGTTTCCGCGAGAGATCGGGACGACGACGAGAAGACCGGAGGACTCGGATCACTCGGTATATCTCTTCCCATCTTGTAGTTAGCTAGAACTAGTTTAATGGTCCGATCCGGGTGTTTAGTGCGCGGTGGTGCCGGTTTGCAAAGTTCGCAAAATTAAAGTTTATCACCGTTTCCGCATTTGGCCGTCGGATTGACGGCCGGGGCGCCGCCGTGCACTTACAGATGTGTGTGAGCCGGCAAGTAGGTGTACGTGGTACATACGCATTATCGGTAATGGTGCTGGTGTCCTAACAGCATGATATCAATAATGGAATATGCAGCAAAATAAGTATGCGAGGCAGAGCGAACAGCAATAATGTGCGGGAGCTGAATACTAGACACAACGATAACTAATCTGTAATAATCTAATATAAGTCCTACAAATGGTGCCTTTTGAAATAACACGAATCATGGGGTTTTGAAAATAGGGGCTACGGTGTTTTTATGAAAAGATACGTCTTTTGAAATATCCGTAAGGTCCCTTGGGCTGTCTTTTAAAATACCCACGATTCGTTTGTTTTTGAAATAGGTAAGAATCGAATCTAATCTAACAACTAAACTAAACTAAAGGGCTAAGCTAACCAGCTGGACTACAGGTAAGGAAACCGCCTAACATCTGAGTCGATGTATATACATACCTGTATATATATTAGTCGGTGATCCCGCCTCAATAATATCATATCTGATACCATATCTATAATCAGACATCCCAAGTCAAGAGTGCGGATCAATCATCAATATATAGCTCGTACGTAAATCCTTCGTACGGCATCCCCAAATCTTGGTACGGGTCAAAGTCACATCAATCACACTATTCATTTGGTATCTTCTTTATCAAATATCATGATCCGGAATAATGTCCTACGTCTAGTACAATATTGATGCCATCTAAGTATGCATGCGGGTGTAAGAATTACTACGTCAGAAGACCCGCTAAAACATCATGTCGTATCTCAATACGAACCAAATCACATCACCGATCTCCTGGCCTCAAGCCCAATCTCATCGACTCATCTCAAATTCCAAATACTATCCTCAAATCCAGTATATGAACACATAGTCCCATACCCATGTTGAACACATAAATATATATTCCCATACACGCACATATGAAATAAGGAATGTATGCAAGTATGTATATGTGTGTATGTGTAAGTGTAGTGCACCCACTACCTAAGGTTTCGTAACCATGCACCAATCCAACACCAATATCCATCTAAAATCATCAATAATAAATCCTAACAACATATCATAAATTGTTGGTGTGTATACGCATCCGTATACATCACCACGGACTGCGGGGGTGCTATACGCCATCCACCCGACTTCTCCCCGTAGATATAAATCTACTCACCTGGTCCTCGCTAGCCGGTGCCGATGTCGCCACGCGCTTGCTTGTCGTCTCGAAGTCCACATGGGGGTACCTACATATCATAACGCACCATATCGCATTAAAACTAAATTCGAAATCGAAACGGCATACGAAAATCAAATCGGCACGCGTATCACGCATAGGTCCAAACTCATCGCCTACGCATGCAAGAATAGTCAAACCAACTCTCGATGTCGATGTACAAACGTCAAACCACTGAGAAAAATCCAATCACACTCATTTGCACATTCACGAACACTAATTTTAATATAAACTAGGTTAAAACTCACAAAAACCCCAATTTTACTTAAAAAGTCATTTTTCCGAAAATCTAGCAAGCACAATTCGCCGTTTTTGTACAAAACAGGATGTTTAAATGAATGTAGCGGCCAATATATTTATTAAATATCTTAAATAAGTCATATAAACAATTCCCGGAATTTAATCATTAAATTCCAAAAACCCTAATATTCTAGTTTACAAAATACCTAAAATTTAACAATTTCAAAGCAAAAATGCACAAACTACAATCTAGCTTAGATTTACATGATCTAAAGCATTAAACCACAATTAATAAAGTTAATGAAGTCATGAAAAACCTAAACACATTTTTAATCCCAAGTATTTAACCAATTTCAAAAACCTAGTAAGCAAATTAGCAAATTAACACAATTTTTAAACTAACCATTAGCACAAGCTACTAATCTTGTATTAACATGACAAAAAGCCTAAATATAACACACAACCATACACCAATTTTATAAAACCCTAACTTGCATTAAAATTCATAACTTGAATTCCAAAACTTGCAACTTAAGCCTAATTAACACTTATGTAGTTTAGCTTTAAGAAATTAGTAACAAATTAAGCAAAAATGTTTTAGAATTATACCCAAAAATATTTGAAGATCCACAAGCATCCATGGCCCTCCAAAATGCTCTCTTTTCACAAGGATCCATGCTATACGGGCTAAGCTAAAATGGGTAGGAGTCGGATTTGGGTTTTGGGATTTTTTTTGATGGATTTGAGGAAATTTTTGATGAAGTTTGAAGAGAAAAGAGAAGGGAAATGGGGGGGGCTATTGCTGCTGTAGGAGGGAGGGGGGTCGGCTGAATGGGAGTGGGAGAGGAGAGAGAGGGAGGTAGAGAAAGTGGGGGAAGAAGTCAAAGTCAATTCAAGGTCAAAGGTCCACCTCATTTCTCCATTTTCTTTTCTTTTCTTTCATTTCTTTTCCTTTGAAATTCAAGTGGGGAAAAAGATGGGGGCTGCTGAATTCAGCCAAGGGGAGAAGTGAATGGGGGTGTGTGGGTGTGGGTACGGGTGTGGGGTGATGAAAAATGATAAATACAATACTCAAACATCCATTTACGCTAAAAAAAGCCTTTTTTCTTCAATAATTTCTAAACCGTTTTGGCAAATGATTTCGTTCCAAAAATCACATGATAAAATTTTATTTAATGTTTTATGATGCAAAAAATTTGTTTCAGCTCATTCCAATTTGTAATTTTCCCTAATTAAATGTATTAGTGACGGCTTAAAATAATAATAAAATAATATTTTTTTTCAGAAAATTTGAAATTTCACCAGCGGCTCAATAAACACCAAATAATAGCAATTATATAGCTAGAATATGTATATTTAATTTTTATAATAAGATATTTGTATTTTGACTTTTTACAGAAAACCCCCTTATTTTACCGATTTTTTGAAATTTCACCGAAACGATTTTCAAAACGTAACAATAAGCTCCGTGTTGAGGTCCCATCACTGCGATCATCAAGTACCCAGACTCGAGAGAAGCTCCATGAAGAGAAAGATGCAAGCTTGCTACCAATCTTCAACAACTAAGATGATCTACCTTGAAGAAACTCAAACCCAAGCTCTTGCTTTACTAATAAAGTATTAGCAAAGCAAACACCCTAATCTAATTGGCTAGAATAGATTACGATGATGAAGTAGGAATTTAGCTCTCTTTTGTTTTCAATTTCTCACTTTATTTCATCACATCACAAAAAGCTAGAAAGCTTTTCAAGAGGAGGAAGAAGAAGAAATCTATTTGTAATGAATAATGAAATTATTGCTATGGTTACAAATCAACCCTTGAGTTAAGAATGAATGGCTTAACTCATGTAGAGAATAAACCTAAGGTAAAGGGTTTGGGTTGGGTTAGAAAATATCTATACAAAATATCTAAGCTTAAAACAAAATAAAGCTTCTAGAAGCTTCATGAAAAAGCTAACCCAAATGCTAATCCAAATCAAACCCTAACTTGTTTAATCTCTACAAAGCATGTTGCATTTGTAACCCTAACTTATTACAATATTATATATCACATATATAATATACTTTTGTAACAAAAGAAAATAATACAATTATCATATATAGCATATATATCAATGTACTACCCAATGAGAAAATGAATCAATACAGCGAGCTTATATTAGTTAACGTAATGTAATATATCACATATATAATTATACATTAAATTATCGAATCAACACTTGATCCGACAATCCGGTTATATAGCATATAATCGACTAATATAACATGTACTAATTAATCGAATCAATACTTGATCTGATGACCCGGCCATATCAAATATACCCGGCCGATATCTCGTATCGTGAGAATAGAATATGGTATCTCATATCGTATTATTCTCGGTCCTGCATATATCTCATATGTGCCCCTACTCCGTTTTTCCTGAGGCAGGAAACCTCTGTACAGGACTCTAAAGAATCGTCAATACGCTGGCAGTAGGTGATGATCATATCAATCACCTACAAGCTGCAAGCAGTCTGCTAAACGTAACAGCCACCCAGGTATTGAGCAATCAGAAGATCAACAAGCAAGCCTGTACATTCTCCTGCGAGTCCAATCAGTAACACTCCCGTACAGTCCGGTCTCTTCGTCTGGTATGTCGCATATCCAGTCTAGGGGTGGTAAACGTCAGACCCCAGTAACCGATAAGTCATATCGATATGAGGTCCATAACAGTTAGAGAAACTACTGATAACACTTACCAGTAAATCTCAGCAACCCTGGCCAGGGATTTCCAGTTATAGCCAATCGAACACAGCGCAACATCAACTCCTTATACCGGGAGAGACGAAAACCCTCCTATCGCTCATTGCCTCCATGTGATTCAGGACGGTACCCAAAAGCCACCGTTTTGCACACCCTCTGAGACATGGTATGATGGAAATCAAAGCACAGTGGGAATCACACAAGACTCTTTGATGATCTCGGGATTACAGACTAACCTGTACCAGTGTCACCAGAGAACTGCCATCTGACGTGAGGTATAATACCATCTGGGAGTTCTCGGCAAGTCCATCCAGTGTACCCAGTCTCCACTGAGCACCCGTATACTATCTCTGATGTCAAACATCAATGGATATGGGATCATCCATCTCCCATCTATATGGGTCAAAAAGAATACGCTAGTCTACTCTGGTATATCGATGCCCTGTCTCGATACACCTGCGACTAGGAACATTTGAAGGATGTACTTAGCGACTACACTGTCCCCACTAGTATGATCTTCATCATAGTCCTGGTAGTCAAGTACTCATCCTAAGGGCTTTATCGACATGTAACATAGAGACTATCAGAGTACATGTTAAGATAAAGAGCAACCAGATAGCATACTATCATGTCGAGCAAGAAAGTCCTTCATATATATGTCCAAGCATCCACTACAATATACATCGCATGTACAGTAATGGCCTCTGGGGCATACATATCACTAACAACATCCCACTTGCACTAGGGCCATCTGTTGTAGTATCCCATACCCAACAATCAGCTGTGGTTGAAATATCTCATACTCAACCATCCCATAAAAGTCTCTACAAGGAAATAGGGCTTTGTGAGTGGATCCACGATGTTGTCCTCTGTGTCCACTCTCCTAACGTCAATCTCCCTGGAGATCAACATCTCCATGATCAGGTGATACTGCCTAAGAATATGTCTGGATCTATGATGGGACGGGGTTTCCTTGGCAAAAGCCAAAACTCCATTGTCACACAATGGTAGGAACGAAATTCATCTCATGAACTCATATATATCCATACTGCCTCTTTGGTAGCATCCTTGATAACGATTTATCTAGCCTTTAATCGTCTAGTATGTGACGGTATCTAGCTTAGATCTCTTCCAACATACCGTCCCTCCACTGAGGGTAAAGACAATGCCTGTGACTGACATTCAGTCGTCCTTATCACCCTAGAACCTTTCCAGTGATTCTCCCCAGGATCGATCGATACTATCTCACTATAACTAGTGAGAATCCTAATATCCAATTAGATCTATCTCATAGATCCATAACCCAGGATTTAGGAGGTATCACCTTGATCCTATATGGAGAATCCTTGTGATAAGAGGATATTAACCGAGCGTAGCATAGGAAACTCCTTCCCTATCAAGAGTATGTCATCTACATACTATACGAGGATCACCACCATACACCCTACTACCTTTTTGTATATACTCGGTTCATCTACCATTTTGATGAAGTCAAACTCTTTGACTACTACATCAAAACAGACGTTCCAACTCCGCGATGCCTTATTTACCTTATAAAACATCTTGCTCACATTTCCGCTGCTCCCACTGTCTACGAAGCCCTCTGGCTGTGTACTTATAGACGCTCTCTTCCAAATCAATATTTAGAAAAGCAGTCATGATACTCAACCGCCAGATATCGTAGTCATGGTATGTAGCCGTGGCAAGTAGGATCTGAATGGACTTAAGCATAGCTTTGAAAGTCTCAACTTTTCCATGTACACCAAGTAATCTTCTCAAGATATACTTGCTCCTGAAGGGGATTTAACCCTTCAGATAAAGCAACCAAAGTCCATACTTTGTTAGTGTATAAGGATTCCATCTCAGATCCCTAAGCATCCAGCCATTCTTACAGAGTCCCCACTCCTGATGGCCTGCTCGAAACTAGTTGGGTTATCATCTCATGATGCAATCCTCACTCCCACTGTCATAGAGAAACCAAAGTATCTCTCAGGTGGATGAGGAACCCTACTAGATCGGCGGAGAGGCCGAGGTTTGTTAGAAACTTTTGAATCCTTCGGGTTAACCAAATCATCAGCTGCAGTTTGTATAGCTGGAACCTTTTCCAGTTCTACCTCATGACCACTAATTTCTTCACAAGAAATATCCTTTCCAAAAGATGGCATGCTGAGAAACAAAACACCTGTTGCTCCCCAGTTCGGTAGAAGATATTCCCTTGCGAATGCTTGGGATATCCAACAAACTTCCACAGAACTGACCTTGCCTTGAGTTTGTCCGGATTTTTCTTTGGACAACCCCAAATCTTAACATCCTTAAGAGATGGGCTCTTTCCATACCATATCATATATGGAGTGGTAGGCACCTGATTTGGTTGGAACCCTATTCAATAGGTATGCAGCTTCACAAGTGCATAACACCAAAAGGAAATAGGTAACTCAGTAGTATTCATCATAGAGCACACCTAATCACATAGGGTGCGATTGCTCCGCCCCGATACACCGACGTGATGTGGTGTATATGGAGGAGTAATGCTGAGAGAGAATCTCATTCTCCTTTAGAATAGTCCAGGAATTCTGTGCTCAAATATTCTCCTCCTTGATCTCATCAAAGGACATAATACTTATACCCGTTTTTGGTTCTCTACTTCTAACTTATATTCTGTGAATATCTCAAAAGCTTCGGACTTCTGTTTCAACAGGAACATATGTCTGAATCTTGAGAGATCATCAGTGAATGTAATGAAGTACAAAGAACCGGTCCTGGCATATGTAGATAGGGGACTTTCATACATCAGCATGTGTCAAACCCATGAGCTCACTAATTCTTTCTCTGTTTCCAATAAACGGAGCTATGGTCATCTTATCTCTGTGACATGACCGGCAAGTTTCACAAGATGTAAATTAAAACTGATTTAAATATGCATCTTTATGTAACATTAGCTAGTCGGGTCGCGTCGATATGACCTAGTCTACAATGCCTCAAGAAGGATTCGTTCATATCTGAACTCTTCCTCTTGTGTGTGTTCTGTACGTTAAGAACTGTGGTTTGATTTAGAACGTCTATGCTTTTAAATAACGTGCCTGAACCGATCAACTCTTGATATAGGAAATGTTCAAAACATTATCCAACAATACAAAATTATATCCTTCTTTATTAAATAAAGATACTGATATGATGTTGTATATCAGGTTCGGTATCTAATAACATTTGTTAAGAATCAATGTATTTGTTAATACATGGTGATAATCGCCAATAGACTTGGCTGCAACATTTGCATCATTTCCAGCTCTTGAAACTTATCACCCGTTCTCAGTTCTCTACTTATCTGCAGCCCATGTAACATATTACATATCTGGGATCCTGATCGGGTATCTCATACCCAGGACGTAAAGGATACTGGGAAACAGTTCTCTGTAATGAACACGCCCGAAAAAGATGCATCAGCATGCACTTTCTTCGTTTGGGCGGCACGGGAATTCTGGCAATCCCTAATTTCCTGCTCGCTTTTATAACAATTATAAGTTGGAGCGGGACCAACGTTCCCTAACACAGTATAACAAGCGAGTTCGGTCAATACATCCGTATTATTATCCTTATTAAGGCGTGACATAGTCGCAACCAGAAGTGAGAGAGAAGAAAACACTCAGCGTATGCTCTTGCAAGATCAGATTGGTTATTAATATATCCAATCAGGATGGCTCCCACTGTTTTAGTCAAATCTTCCTTCAAACCCTAAAAGGTAGGACTAGCCGGAATTAATTACACCCTACAAGTTCGCCAATCTTTCAGCCAAGCCAGTGCCGATACTTTGAAAGAGGTTCCCTGTGCTTTCGCATAGACCTAATTAAAATAAATCTCGTTTTCCCATAGGCATAACTCCGTTAACACCTTTCTAGACACCTACTTGATCGGCTAATTGTCATTTGTAAAACTCTCCCAGGAGTAACTCTTAATCGTTGTGGGTATCAGGATCCAACTATCTCATAGTAAGTATGCAATCTCATTGCAAATTTCAACATTTAAAATTCCCGATAATATTTTTCGCCTAGCATCCTATTGTTGGATATAGTGCCCTCAGAGTCAATTATTGGATCGCAGGTATGTGATTGCAATGATTGCAGAGGACCTATACCGGTAGGACAGTCTTACTCGAGATGATAGTATGCTATCTGGTTTGCCTTTATCAGTCGTGTACAGGTTCAAGTGACTGATCACTGTTATACTTTGATAGAGCCCTTAGGATCTTGCTTTACTACCAACAGTATGATGGCGATCATATACGTGAGAGTTGGGTGGTTTATATGCATATCCTTAATTGTGGTCCCTAGTCGTGGGAGTTTCGAGACAAGGCATCGATACTCCGGAGTAGACTAGTGTATACAGTCGAGACCCTGACGAGGGGCGGTGGCCGGTCTCACAAGCCACTGGTGTCAGTTGGATCACCTAAGATGTATACAAGTGCTCATTGGGTTATGAGTACACCGGACAGGACTCGCCGGGAACCTGCTAGTTGGTATTATACATATCGTCAGATAGCAGTTCCCTGGTGACATGTGTACATGTTAGTTCATTGACCTGAGGTCGTCATTTGTCTCATGTGAGTTCCCACTGTGCTTTGATTTCTACCCTACCACGGCTCAAAGGAGTCGTGCAAACAGGTAGTTTTTGGGTACAGTCCCGAGCCACATGGAGGCACGTGAGCGGATCGGCAGGGGATTCGTCTCTCCCGGTATTGGGGGTAAGATCGTGCAGTGTCTAGGAGAGCCATTGCACAAATCCCACGGCCGTGGCAGGAGATTTACTGGTAGGTACTCCAGTAGTATCTCAGGGTGTTTTTTGGCTACACTCCGACACGACTTATACTACTATTGGGGTCTGACGTTACTAGCCCCCTAGGCAGATATGCGATACTCATAGTCGAACGGACCGGACTGTATATACATTGTCACTGTTAGGCTCAGTAGGGTTTCCGGATGAGTTCGCTCATCGGCATCCCTTGAGGTCAGTCCATGGGCAGCCGTTACGCACAGCTAGTGCCGCTGACGGCTTGTGGTTAAACCCACTGCCAGGGTACTGACGAGTCATTAGAGTCCCCTACAGACAGTTTCCCAAGTTCGGGCGAAACGTTGTAGAGTCCGTATGGTTTTATGGCAGGGTTCGGAAAATGCACGTGCGTTTACGCACGTGTCATATTTCGGGCAGTTGATACTGGTCGGCTTTGGTTTAAGCCGGGTCCGAGTATTATATTGAGTAGATATAATATCTTTGTCTCAGTTGCATTTGTATTCAATCGTAATACAAATGCGGGTATGTTTATACTGTTACGGGGTTATCCTGCAATTCGTTTCGGGATCACTTTTGGAAGTTGCCAGTTTCCAGTTTTCTATCGCCTGTCTTTTAACATTCGGTTAAAGACGGATTTATTTTTTCTTGAGATGAGTGTGGAAGGTTCTAGAAGTTTCTAGAAGAGGTGACTAGGATGATGACTTTGCTTCATGACTCATATTGACATTAATTGTTGCATTAATGAGTTGATGAGGTGTATTAGTGACTCATGCTTTAGCTTTAATGGTTCTTGTTATCCTTAGGATATTTGATCTAGATATTTGTTCTTGTTGTCACCTCCCCCTCTCCTACACTCACCCCCCCACCTCTATATGATGGACGGCCCCCTCCTTTCTCTCACACACTTGATTGATTCATTTGGTTAAAAAATTATGATAGTTTTGGGGTGTATGGAAATTTCATAGCTCATTTCATTCCATCACCCGACTTAATTGGCAACTTCATTAACTGTACGTCCATGGCTTTGGACGAAGCGAGATAAAGTGTTTTACTCATTCTCTACATCTATCTTGGTCGTCTCTTTTAGCAAACTTGATGATCGACTTGCCTCGAGTCAGAGGCGGGAGCCCGTTTAAAGAATCGTTGACGTGGTGCCACCTGGACGAGGAGATCGGAGATCGACGAGATCGGAGCAGCCGCAACGGAGCGTGGGATGATGGTTAAAGAACGAAGAACTCGGATCGTTCGGTATAACCTTTCTACTCTCTTTACAGTTTGTTAGTTTAGTAATAATGGCAGATCCGGGTTATAGTATACGATAGCGCCAGTTAAAAGTTTTTGTTCCGCATTTGGCGTCTGTTAGACGGCCGGGGCGCTACCATAGACTTACAGTGGTATCAGAGCCTCACCATTTTGCTTTACTAACTTGTGCTAACACGTTTAAAATATCGATCAAACCGGATATCGAAAACCGCAAAATTCAAGTTCACAGTTTCTGTCGATTTTAAAAGGGTTCCTAAAATTATTTTACATATCACAGAAATCTGTGCAGGGTTTTCGAAGCACGTGGTGCAAATTTGAGCACGTGACTCAACAGGAGCGCCGCGGAATCGCGGTCAAACCTAGCGTTTGACCGCGCATCCGCGGCCGTTATGTTGAATCATTGACCCAAATTTGTACAGTAGCTTCTCTGTTGGAATTTGAGGTTTTTGGTAGATATCTTTTGGGCCCAGATTTTGTTACTGTACAACAAATGTTCGTGGGGCCCACTTCGTGATATTTAGTCGATCGAAATTTAAACATGTTAGTTTACAGTACTTGCATTATATCTCCGACCGGGAATGTCATTTGATCGGTAAACCGCGTCTGACTGCTATAGTTCTTTTAGACGGGTTTGCGAACGTGACATTCGCGTTGATGTTCTGTGCTGTGCTGTGATGTTGCGGATTTGTCATGGTGGATAGCAGTGTGCAATGGTAGTGCAGTTTGGATTTATTTGTACATTTGATATTGTGGAGCGAGCGTCCAACATGTGGACTGCCGTCACTGCCTGTTGTATAATATTCTTTTGGGCACGACCAGGTTGAGGTCGATGTACCTGTTGTACTATTTTTCATTTCTGTACTAGGCTTACCCCACGACGGAGTGCACGTATAGCCGGGTTCTGGAGGGCAACGGGTCCGCATCTCATGGCTTTGAGAGGCAGAGGGCCCTCACTCTAGAATTGGCAGACTATTCGCCGCACTCGTAGGGGGTTTAGGTGACCCAAGGAGGGGTGCTCAATTTACCGGATTCCGTGAAGTGCCGGGTGTTCCATTCACTATGTTGTGGGGGACTACCTCGCTTCAGGTTTTGGCGGGTAACTTGCCGCACCCGTAGAGGTCTAGGTTTCATTGCACAGGCAATCCACATGACCAGGGGAACGTCGGGTTTCAGCAGCGGCTCTGTGAAACCCGGGGATCCCAGTTATCTGTATTGTTCTGTGATGCTTATTACTTCTCTGTAATGTTGCATATTATCACGCCTGGAGCGATTATTGTATATTGGTATATATACTATTAGATGTTGTATATGTTTTGCACCCGCGCTAGTCCCCGCTCTGTCGTTAGTTAAGTAACCTAACGGATGATGACAGGACCCAATGACGAATGCGGATGGCATATACGTATATTTTATTTTTGTTCTTTTCTGGTGTAATTGATTGATGGGACTGCGTTGATTCTGATCAATGCAAAGGAAAACAAACCTATTTGGAGTTGTTGGAACAATTTTAAAAAATTGTTATTACAAAGACGTTTCCTTTTGTTATGCATAGTGGTATTCGGTGAGAATATCCTGCACCTCATTCGACGAGGCAAGGGCTGATATCCCTTCACCGGGAATGACCCCTTGGGCAGAAGTTTGCGTCAGGGTAATAACTTCACTATAGTCGATTAGATGTTGCTTTGCATCGCGATATTCAGTGGAATATCCTGCACCTCATTCCA
This sequence comes from Agapanthus africanus, assembly GCA_030015575.1. Taxonomy (NCBI): domain Eukaryota; kingdom Viridiplantae; phylum Streptophyta; class Magnoliopsida; order Asparagales; family Amaryllidaceae; genus Agapanthus; species Agapanthus africanus. The sequence goes on along the minus strand of CM057344.1, from coordinate 156,325,194 downwards.
CGAAGAAAGAGCCGAGATCCCTTCACCGGGAGTGACCTCTTTAGCAAAAGGTTTTCGCCTCTATATATTTATAAAAAGCTATCAGGTTCCTTCAGCGATATCAAGTTCACTACGTTAAAGGTTTTTCGCCAAAAACCAGCCGTAGCCCTCCGTCATTTCTTTTGGGTATTCAGTAGTATTCAAGCTATGCATTTTAGCCAAAGCTAAGGCATAGTGTTTGGTAGCTGCTGGGTATTCAATTGTTGCATAGATAATAGAGTTGGTTTGGGACAGTCGTTCTGCCGATTGGCCAAAGTCAGGGGCATGTGCGGGTGGGTTCAAATTGACAAGACAGTGACGGGTAGAACTTGGCATGTGACTTATGACATTTTGACCAAAGCCAAGGTCATAAGAGCATAGGGCAAAAATCATATCGGGAGTTTCTAAAGAAACTGAAACTTGCCAAGTATGCGCATACCTTCTGGAGTGTGAGTAACGTAAGTGAATTCCGTCACGTTATCATGTGATGAGAGTTGGATCCCGATTCCCACTGATGAGTTGGTTTACTCTTCGGGTGATCCCGATTGATTCTTTTTTCAGATTTGGAGGAGAATTTGACAGGACAGTGGGAGGTTTCCAGATTAGATAAAGTGATAACCATTCTGATCTAGGATAGAGTGCACGCAGAGTGTTTCTTTTCTCTTTCTGTTTGCAGTGACCTTTGACCGACCCTAGACTATGACTCGGTGACCAAGTTGACCGAATCTTCTTAAAATACTGGCTTTTGGATTGTCTGAGTTGCATAAGTCATTGCCACTCCTTCTTTTACCCTTTGGATTTCTCAGAACACCCCGTATTACTACGGACATCCACTTCCATTGGATAGATCCATCGTATGGTTATATACGAACTCGAAGGGACTTCTTCGAGGATGGATCCAGGTTCAGGAGAAATAGAATTGGTTTATTCAGTTGTCTTTTATTATCACATTCTCTCAGGTTGCGAGGGCTCCTTGGTTTAGGAGAGTACACCTATTACGCTCATTGGATAGTCTTATTCCAAACCATAGGCTGGTGCCGGAAGGTAGGGAATGAAGAAAACCAATTAGCCTAAGTAGGGTGTGCAGAAGGTAATATGTAAAGACAAAATAAAGGGATTAGAAAGAGGGCCAAGTAAATTGCGACCGCTATCATTCACGACCAAACCGTGTAGATCATCGTCACTCCTATTTCACCTTTGCTTATTTTCCCAGTTCGGGAGAAATGGAATAAGGTATTATTCAGTTGTCTTTTATCATCACCTTCTTTCAGGATGCGAGTACTCCTTGGTTTAGGAGGGTACACCTATTATGCTTACTGGATAGTCTTCTTCCAAACCATAGGCTGGTGCCGAACGGTAGGGAAGGAAGAAAACCATTTAGCCTAATGATGGTGTACAGAAGGTAACGACTAAAGACAAATAAAAGGATTTGGAGAGATGGCAATGAAATATACGGTTAAAGTCATGAATTGGATTATGGAAGAGGCATTACTAGGAATACCAGGATACCCCTACGAAACATTTTCATGTTTCAGTGCATTGTTAAAGGAAAACTGTTTTCCCGATTAGATACTTACTCCAAGGGTATGTATTTACCAGGTTTCATTCTCATATCTGTATGGTTTTACAGATGATGAGTGGGAGTAAGTTATTGGGAATTAGGTAATTATCCTCATTATATCGGAATTCGTTGTAATTGGTGATATTTGGGGAAATCGCCTGGGTACAGTTTTCCACCTACGACGCACAGGTTTTGAGTTATTCAACTCAGCGGACTTATACAGAGTATTGTATGTTGTCCAGTGTCCATCAGGACAAAGGGGTAGGTCCTCGTACTATGTTCTGTTTACTTATGACTTCTCTAGTTTTTAGACAAGTGTTTCGTAGGAATACAAGGTCTAAGTTTTGAGAAGTTGTTGGTATAAGAATAAAGTAGAGAACCAGATGTCACAAGTATCGGGATTCTTCAAAGAGATCGAAGATGTAAATTCTTGTGATTGGTATTCAGATGATAGTAATAGTTTTGAGAAACTTGTTTCTCTTTCGGGTTACTCATAATTGGATGGATTCCTAAGTTGAGTAATGCTGATTAGCCTCTCTCCATTAAGTTGATCTGCACTAGAGACAGCTGCATGATAGAATCTGGTTCCAATTAAATAAGTGCCAAAGCTTCTATATTGGATATAGAATGGTTCATATCTTAACGATGTTAAGGTACGGGGAGTTGTCCAGCTTATGCTTAAAACCAGACTCTGGATAACTCAGGGCACGTTTCTGTAATGGCAGTTTGTGGGTTGACCCTGGCTATGACGAGGGTTGATTTTGTACCATCTGGAAGATCAATAGTGATATTGTTCTTGACTCGCCACAGTTTTAGTAAAATGGATTTTTTCAGAAAACAGTAGTGGGAGTATGGTAGAACTGAAAGTGATTCCAGAACCGCGAACGATTACGGAAAATTTAATAGGACCTATATATTCAATCAGGTTTGACATTCCATTAGCCACTCCGCATATATGGTGGGTAACCTCTGACACCCGAGAGGTGCTCCGGTAGCCTCAAGGACGGTGACAGGGAGGTTCTTGCTTACCCAGACTTGACACTACTGTTGTTCCAGACTATGAGACCCGGCAGGAGGTTAAGTATAGCGTCGTTCTAAACTAGCTTTAGAAGTGCACGTATATATATTATTCTGCCAGAGGGTTGTCGTAGTCAGTGGGAGCAGCGGAAGCATAGTGGGCAAGTAGCTTATGTCTATTTATAGACTTGAGCAGTTATAGCGTAGATAGATCATCTAATTTTGATGTGACAGTCATAGGTTTGACTTCATCAGAATAGGGGATGGATCTGTTAAGAAGGTAGTAGGGTGTGATGTTATGGTATTTGGATGACATACACAGAGTAGGAAGTAAAATTCCTATACTACGATCGGTTGTACTATGGTCGTCACACAGTTGTTTCTCCAGACAGGATTTGGATATAATATCAGACATTCTGGTTTTTAGATCTATGGTTTTAGATCTGGATTTGGGTAGTTTCCCAATGTGGGTACTTTGACAATATTCTAATAGTTTTTAGAATAGTTGACTCCTGGCATGGTGGTGTACCTGCAAGTGATGGAGTCACCCTCTCTAAAGGTGTCTTACAGACTAAAGGGGAGAGGGATGTGCATGATTGGCAGATCACTTGCTTAGGCAATTGAGTCAATCATGAGATGTCAGGTACCACACCAGATGTTGTTTTTGCACTAGATGCAATAAGTTTTTATTAATCCAATCCTGGAGAAACATAAGGAAGCAGTTTTAGAACATAAGTGGATGTTCTACGGATTTGATGACGGCAGCCTCCTTCGGGAGACGATTATCATTCCAGGCTTCAAAGGTGACATGGATGACAGAGTGATTGTCAGAGTTTTAATTTTCTCTCTGACGAGGGATAATATTATGGACAGGTGGTCCAAGAGGATACTGTGGGAGGCATGGTGCCGGATACTGATTAGGTTCAGTGATCGATACAGTCTAAGAAGTTTGGATTTGGAGTTCATTTATGAACTAGGTCCCATCAGATATCCAGACATATTCTAAGACAGGTATTACTCAATTCGGGAGATGGCTTTCTCCGCGAACTTGAGATTAAGAGAGATATAGAAAGAAACTTCTGAGCGGATCCACTCACTGAGGCTATTTCTCGAACACAATAGTTTTACAAACGAGCTTTGTGAAACTGATTAGTAGAGGAGTTGGATGTTCGGTTTCACACGGGCTGTGAGTAGTCGACATCGCAATAATTAGCCTTAAGTGCAAGTGGGAGATTGTTGGATATAGTGCCCTCAGAGTCAATTATTGGATCGCAGGTACGTGATTGCAATGATTGCGGAGGACCTTGTTAGTTATATGTATGCCCTAGAGGCCATTACTATATATAGGATGTATATTATAGTAGATGCTTGGACATATATAGGGAGGACTTTCTTGCTCGACATGATAGTATGCTATCTGGTTGCTCTTTACCTTAACGTGTACACTGATTGTCTCTCTGTTACATGTTGGTAAAGCCCTTAGGATGTGTACTTGACTATCTGCACTATGATAAAGATCATACTAGTGGGGACATGGTAGTCCATGACTACATCCTTCAAGGTCCCTAGTCGTGGGTGTATCGAGACGGGACATCGATATACCAGAGTAGACTAGCGTATACCTTCTCGACCCATACAGATGGGCGATGGATGATCCCATATCCATTGGTGTTTGACATCAGAGATGATATACGGGTGCTCAGTGGAGACTGGGTACACTGGACGGACTCGCCGAGAACTCCCAGATGGTATTATACCTTACGTCAGATGGCAGTTCTCTGGTGACACTGGTACAGGTTAGTCTGTAGACCCGAGATCGTCATAGAGCCTTGTGTGATTCCCAATGTGCTTTGATTTCCACCTTACCACGTCCAAGAGGGCGTGGAAAACGGTGGTTTTTGGGTACAGTCCCGATTCACATGGAGGCAATGAGCGATAGGAAGGGATTCGTCTCTCCCGGTATAGGGAGTTGATGTTGCCCTGTGTTCGATTGGCTATAACCGGAAATCCCTGGCCAGGGTTGCTGAGATTTACTGGTAAGTGTTACCAGTAGTTTCTCGAACTGTTATAGACCTCATATCGACACGACTTATCGAGCTATTGGGGTCTGACGTTTACCACCCCTAGGCGAGATATGCGACATATCAGACGACGAGACCGAACTGTACGGTAAGTGTTACTGGTTGGATTCACAGGAGTGTGAGTGGGCTTGCTCGTTGATCTTCTGATCGCTCAATACCCGGGTGGCCGTTACGTTTAGCAGACCACTTGCGGCTTGTGGGTGTTCGATATGATCATCACCTGCTACCGGCATATTGACGAGTCTTTAGAGTCCTACACAGAGGTTTCCTGGCTCAAGCGAAACGAAATAGGAGTGCATATGAGATATGTGCGGGACCGAGAATAATACCAGTATGTGATACTGTATTCTATTCTCGCGATTTGTATCATCGGCATGTTATATGTGATATAGCCGGGTTACCGAATCAAGTGTTGATTCGATACATTGATACACTTGATATTAGTCGGTTATATGCAGTATGACCGGATCATTAAATCAAGTGTTGATTAATGATTTAATGCATAATTATATATTTGATATATTACTTTACATTAACTAGTATTTGTTCACTTAAGATTAACTTTCTCACTTGATGTGCACAAGTTATATATGTGATATATTTTTGTGCACTAGTTTGTATCATGTTTGATGATACATGCAAACTTGGGTGCGTGTATGCTTTAAACCTTGATTAGGTTAATGGTTAGGGTTTGATTTACTTATTTATTCTTTTTATTTGTTTTTGGCAAAATATAAGATGGTGGCTTTCTTTGTTTGATACTTGAAGCTTCATGAAGCTTTGAAAAGTCTAGCCATTTTGTCTTTTGCCTTAACCCTGACCATTAGCCTAAACCCTAGTTTATTCTCTACATGAGTTTACTTCACCCATGGTTGGATTATGATAGATATCACTTGATTTTTCTATTTTTATTTATTCATTAGTTTCTTCTTCTTCTTCTTTATGAAGAAAAGAAAGCTTTCTTGAAAATTTCTAAGTGATGAAATCAAGTGAGAAATCCAAATCCAAAGTGAACCCACTTCCTATTTCTTCATCCTCTACCACTTGCCATGTTGTATTGGGTGTTTTCTTCACAAGTTTCATGAGCTAGTGAAGATGGAGCTTGAGTTAGAGTTGCCTCGATATAGATCATCTTCGGCATCGAAGTCAACGACCTAGCCCGCTCATTTCTCCGACGAAACCATCGCTAGAGTCCGGGATCCTGGTGATCGCAGCGAAGGGACGTCAACATGGAGCTAGAGAAGTGGTGGACCGGATCTACAAAACTTGTATTTCCATTCACTTAGTACTAAAGCAGTTTAGTAGCTTGTAGTTTCGCCTAATTTCTAGTTAACGATCTATATTAGGGTTTCTCGGTACCTAAATTTTTGAATTTGGCATGGTTGATGCCTTGTGGAACCTCTTGAGTGTGCCTAGGAACCCTACAGTGGTATCAGAGACTAGCTAGAGCCTTAGCCAATGAGTAGACGATGTTAGAAGTCCGATCGAACCCGAAACCCTAATTCAAAAACCTTCTCTGTACATTTTTTCAAATCTGGGATTTTTGTGAATTAAAAATATGCAGAAAAATAAGCAGGATTTTCTAAGAGTTACTGTGCAGCACGTGGTCATAAGTCGATTAAACCGCCGCGGAACCGCGGCACGAGCATGGCTCGTGCGACGGTTCCACGGCCATGTAGTCACTTCTTTCTTTTTTGTTTGCACAGTATTGTTCTTCTGTCATTCCTGATTCTTCTAGATATTTTTAATTTATACTCAACAGTTGAGTTTTCAGGGGTTGTATTGGGGACTCGGTGTTTCGATCGGGATGTCTAATTTCGTCTAAGTGTTTTTCCGGATATTTTTAGAATATGTTAAATAGTTCGACCGGATATAAATACCCGATTTTTCCCCTGCCGGGAAATTTCCAATTGTTGGATTTTTCCGTAGTTTAATGACGTTCTAAGTAGTGCAAGTAATGCGATGGACCCTCTAGAAGACAACAAACCTTAACTCGATTATGTGACCGTCTTGAACTGCCCTTTGAACCTCAAGGTTTGGGGCAGTACGGCGTGCCACATGTGAGGCGTTGGCTTGACCCTTCTACGGCTGGACCGTTGGTACTGAGGCATGAAGTGAATGTTTTTAAACTTATTTCATGTGTTGAGCTGTTTCGGGAAAACTTGGGTGTTTGATTGTTCGATCGAAAAGTTTAACATTTTCTATTTATCTGGAATATGATACTATATTTGGAATCCACAAGTAGTTATGAGATAACTGATTTGAATGTTATAAACATAGCAGTTTAGTCTCACCTGATCGGTTGCCACGGAATTTTAATGCGATCAAAAGTCCGTCGCAATCACGTATTGTACGCGGATACTCATCGGGTAAACTTAATAGACAACCACACCTCATAGCCCCGACCAAATGACTGTAGGAGAACCCCGTCGCCGAAAGCATCCGTTCGGGTGCTCAGGGCAGCGGTGTTCCGCCTTGGTGCACTTCGTCGACGGTATCGGGGGTGCGGCCGTTTACTAAAGTTTGCGACGAGCATTCGATCAGAATATCGGGAATCCTGTTGAATTGCCCAATTTGATATTGAAAAGTGTTTTCAATAATGAGACTAAAATGCAGGGTTTATAATTGTTAGGCATGCGATGTCTAAGGAATTCATTTGATTAGGCATGCGATGTCTAAAGAGTTTGCGGATTCCAACTGTTGTAGTTTTACACTTTCTTTTCTGTGACCGTAAGTGTAATATGTGATATCGCCGGTTTCGTTGCTATATGTCAACGACAATTGGGATAGGCATATTTACTTACTTGATGACATGTGATGTTATGTGTTGCTGGATATGTTATATTGGATCGTCGTGTTTGAATAGCCGGGGGGTTTTTATATGAGATGGGTGTTTTTCATTTTCATTCATGTAAAAACTTGTATGTAATATTCTTTTATTGGGGCACTTCCAGGTTGCGGAAGATGTCACCTTTGTATATTATTTACTTTTCCGCACTAGGATAGACCCAAGGAGGGGAGCACAAGTAACCAGGTTCTGGAGTCCAGTGGGAGACCAACTTGAGGAGCCGAGTCCGGGCTCCTAACTCTAGAATTGGTAGGGTTGCTTGCCGCTCTCGTAGGGGTCTAGGGGTGTGGGTTTGGCTATTCATCGCGACCGTGGAATCCGTGTTTTATACTGGCTCGTATTGAAAACACGGACGTCCTAGTATATCCAATGTTTCATATGATATTTTCTGCTGCGTTATCAGTGATGTGATCATATGATTTGTTCAGATAGATATTGTATATAGTATATATGATATATTATATAGACGTTGCTTATGTTTTACACCCGCGCTAGCCCTGCCTCGCTCTGGCGTTAGTTACCTAACCTAACGGTGCAGACGGGACATCGAGGCGAATGCGGCTGGCATAAGCGTACGTTATATTTATCTGTGATGTTTAGGTAATTTAAATGATGGGACTTCATTAATATGATTAATGAAAGAAAAAGAAACCTAAGATGTTGTGGAACCGAATTTCAAAACAAAAATAAAACTGGTAGCTACAGTTCTTGCTTTGCACAGCGGTATATATGATACATCCTGCACCTTATTCGATGAGGAAAGGGCCGACGATCCCTTCACCGGGAGTGACCCCTTTAGCAATAACTGGCAGATGCTACACACTCGGTTTGTCTTTTGATAGCTTCTATAGTTTCTGCTTTGCACGGTGATATATATGATATATCCCGCACCTCATTCGACGAGGAAAGGGCCGACGATCCTTTCACCGGGAGTGACCCCTTTAGCAAAACTAGAAAAGCCTCAAAAACACTCCATTTTAAAATCATTTGATTCTACGACGATCTCAAGTTCATTATGCAATAGGTTTTCAGAAAAACCTGTCGTAGCCCTCCGTCATTTCAGATAAATACTAGTTAGTATTCGTGCTGCGGTAGTTTGGCCTCCGTCAAGGCGTAGTGTACGGTAGCTAACTAGTGCTTATCTGCTAGCATATGATGTGATTGGATTAGGGTATTCGTACGGCGTTGTTTGGCCTCCGTCAAGGGTCGTGCGGGTGGGTTTAATTCAATCAGGAAATGGCGAGTTGAACTTGACTAGCGGACTATGGGTAGTTTGGCCTCCGTCAAGGTCATAGGACGCTAGGGGTAAAATATTATCGGGAATTTCAAGTGTTGAAATTTGCAATGAGATTGCATACCTTCTATGAGATAGTTGGATCCCGATACCCGCTGCGAGTAAGAGTTACTCCTGGGAGAGTTTTACACATTACAATTAGCCGATCAAGTAGGTGTATAGAAAGGTGTCAACGGGGTTACACCTCTGGGAAAATGAGGTTTACATTAATTAGGTTCTTGCGAAAGCACGGGGGACCTCCCTCAAAGTACCGACACTGGCCTGGCTAAAAGATTGGCGAACTTATAGTGTGTAATTAATCCCGGCTAGTCTTTCCTTTTAGGGTTTGAAGGAAGATTTGATAAAAACAGTGGGAGCCATCCTGATTAGATAAAATAATAACCAATCTGATCTTGCAAAGGCATACGCTGACTGTTTTCTTCTCTCTCTCTCCAGGTAACGACCATATCACGCCTTAATCAAGATAATAATACGGATGTATTGACCGAACCCGCTTGTTATACTAAGCTGGGGAACGTTAGTCCCGCTCCAACTTATAATTGTTATAAGACAGAGCAGGAAATTGAGGAATGCCAGAATTCCTATGCTGCCCAAACGAAGAAAGTGCATATGATGCATCTCCTTCGGGTATGTTCATTACAGAGAACTGTTTCTCAATGTCCTCTGCATCCTGGGTATTTGATACCGGATCAGGATCCCAGATATGTAATCTGTTACATAGGGCTACAGAAAGGTAGAGAACTGAGAACGGGTGATAAGTTTCATGAGACAGAAAATGGTGCAAGTGTTGCAGCCAAGTCTATTGGTCACTGTCACCCTGTATTACAAATACATTGATTCTGAACGAATGTTATTAGATACCGAAGCTGATATACAAAATTATATCAGTCTCTTTATTAGTAAAGAAATGATAAAATTTTATATTGTTGGATAATGTTTTGAACATTTCCTATATCAAAAGTTGATAGGTTCAGGCACGTTATCTAAAAACATTGATGTTCTAAATCAAACTACAGTTCTTAGTATACGGAACACACACAAGAGGACGAGTTCAGAAATGAACGATTCCTTCTTGAGGCATTGTAGACTAGGTCATATCAATGTGACCCGACTAGCTTAAGTTACATTTTAGATGCATATTTAAATCAGTTTGAATTTACATCTTATGAAACTTGGCAGTCTTGTCACAAAGATTAGATGACTATAGCTCTGTTTGTTGGAAACAGAGAAAGTGTTAGTAAACTCTTGGGACTGATACATGATGATGTATGTAAGGTCCCCCGTCTACACATGCCAGGACCGGTTCTTTGTACTTCATTACATTCTCTGATGATCTCTCAAGATTCAGTCATATGTTCCTGTTGAAACACAAGTCCGAACCTTTTGAAATATTCACAGAATATAAGTTAGAAGTAGAGAACCAATACGGGTATAAGTATTATGTCCTTTGATGAGATCAAGGAAGAGAATACTTATGCATAGAATTCCTGGACTATTTTAAAGGAGAATGAGATTCTCTCTCAGCATTACTCCTCCGTATACACCATAGCACGATGGTATATCGGGACGGAGCAATTGCACCCTATTCGATATGGTGCGCTCTATGATGAGTACTACTGAGTTACCTGTTTCCTTTTGGGGGTTATGCACTTGAGAAGTTCCATACCTATTGAATTAGGTTCGAATCAGATCACAGCCTACCACTCCATATGAGATATGGTATGGGAAGAGCCCATGTCTTAAGCTAGTTAGGATTTGGGGTTGACCGGCCTATGTCTAAAAAGCAAAATCCGGACAAGCTCGAGGCAAGGTCTGTAATGTAGAACTGGAAAGGTTCCAGCTATACAAACTACAGCAGAAGATTTGATAGAACCAAAGGATTCAATAGTAACCAACGAACCTCAGCCTCTCCGCCGATCTAGTAGGGTTCCTCATCCGCCTGAGAGATACTTCGGTTTCTCTATGACAGTGGGAGCGAGGATTGCATCATGAGATGATGACCCAACTAGTTTCGAGCAGGCCATCAAGAGTAGGGACTCTGTAAGAATGGCTGGATGCTTAGCGATTTGAGATGGAATCCATGTACACCAGCAAAGTATGGACTTTGGCTGCTATATCTGAAGGGTTAAATCCCCATCAGGAGCAAGTATATCTTGAGAAGATTACTTGGTGTAGATGGAAAAGTTGAGACTTTCGAAGCTAGACTTGTTAAAGTTTTTCGTCATCGACCAGGCGTGGATAATGATGAAACCTTTTCAAGTAGCTATACTTAAGTCCATCCAGATCCTACTTGCCACGGCTACATACCATGACTATGATATCTGGTGGTTGGGTGTCATGACTGCTTTTCTAAAATGATGTTTCAGAAAAGAGAGTGTAAGTACACAGTTAGAGGGCTTCGTAGACAGTGGGAGCAGCGGAAACGTGTGCAAGATGTTTTATGTGATAAAGCAGGTATCGCGGAGTTGGAACATCTGTTTTGATGTATTAGTCAAAGAGTTTGACATCATCAAAATGGTAGATGAACCTTGTATAAACAAAAAGGTAGTAGGGAGTATGGTGACGATCCTCGTAGAGTACGTGGATGACATACTCTTGATAGGGAAGGAGTTTCCTATGCTACGCTCGATCAATCTCCGCTTATCACAATGATTCTCCACATAGGATCAAAGTGATACCTCCTAAATCCTGGGTTTTGGATCTATGAGATAGATCTAATTGGATGTTAGGATACTCACTAGTTGTAGTGAGATGGTATCAGTTGATCCTGGGGAGAATCACTGGAAAGGTTCCAGGGTGATAAGGACGATTGAATGTCAGTCACAGGCATTGTCTTTACCCTTAGTAAAGGGACGGTATGTTGGAAGAGTTCCAAGCTAGATACCGTGGCTTACTAGACGATAAAGGCTGGATACATCGCTACTTAAGATGCTACCAAAGAGGCAGTCTGGATGTATATTTGTTCACAATATGAACTTAGTTCCTCCCATTGTGTGACAATGGAGTTATGGTTTATACCAAGGAACGTCCGTCCCATCAGTGATCCAGACATATTCTAAGGCAGTGTCACCTGATCAGGGAGATGGTTGATCTCCAGGGTGATCGAGGTAAGGAGAGTAGACTCAGAGGACAACACGGCCGATCCACTCACAAAGGCCTTTTCCCAGAGAGAGACTATTATGGGATGGTTGAGTATGAGATACTACAACCACTGCTATCAGATGGCCCTAGTGCAAGTGGGAGATTGTTACTTATATGTATGCCCTAGAGGCCATTACTATACATAGGATGTATATTGTAGTGGATGCTTGGACATATATAGGGAGGACTTTCTTGCTCGACATGATAGTATGCTATCTGGTTGCTCTTTACCTTAACGTGTACACTGATTGTCTCTCTGTTACATGTTGGTAAGCCCTTAGGATGTGTACTTGACTATCTGGACTATGATGAAGATCATACTAGTGGGGACATGGTAGTCCATGAGTACATCCTTCAAGATCCCTAGTCGTGGGTGTATCGAGACGGGGCATCGATATACCAGAGTAGACTAGCGTATACCTTCTCGACCCATACAGATGGGCGATGGATGATCCCATATCCATTGGTGTTTGACATCAGAGATGATATACGGGTGCTTAGTGGAGACTGGGTACACTGGACGGACTCGCCGAGAACTCCCAGATGGTATTATACCTTACGTCAGATGGCGGTTCTCTGGTGACACTGGTACAGGTTAGTCTGTAGACCCGAGATCGTCATAGAGCCTTGTGTGATTCCCACTGTGCTTTGATTTCCACCTTACCACGTCCAAGAGGGCGTGGAAAACGGTGGTTTTTAGGTACAGTCCCGATTCACATGGAGGCAATGAGCGATAGGAGGGGATTCGTCTCTCCCAGTATAGGGACTTGATGTTGCGCTGTGTTCGATTGGCTATAACCGGAAATCCCTGGCCATGGTTGCTGAGATTTACTGGTAAGTGTTACCAGTAGTTTCTCGAACTGTTATAGACCTCATATCGACACGACTTATCGAGCTATTGGGGTATGACGTTTACCACCCTTAGGCGAGATATGCGACATATCAGACGACGAGACCGGACTGTACGGTAAGTGTTACTGGTTAGATTCACAGGAGTGTGAGCGGGATTGCTCGTTGATCTTCTGATCGCTAAATACCCGGGTGGCCGTTACGTTTAGCAGACCGCTTGCGGCTTGTGGATGTTTGATATGATCATCACCTGCTGCCGGCGTATTGACGAGTCTTTAGAGTCCTACACAGAGGTTTCCTGGCTCAAGCGAAACGAAATAGGAGCGCATATGAGATATGTGCGGGACCGAGAATAATACCAGTATGTGATACTGTATTCTATTCTCGTGATTTGTATCATCGGCAGGTTATATGTGATATAGCCGGGTTACCGAATCAAGTGTTGATTCGATACATTGATACACTTGATATTAGTCGGTTATATGCAGTATGACCGGATCATTAATTCAAGTGTTGATTTAATGATTTAATGTATAATTATATATTTGATATATTACTTTACATTAACTAGTATTTGTTCACTTAAGATTAACTTTCTCACTTGATGTGCACAAGTTATATATGTGATATATTTTTGTGCACTAGTTTGTATCATGTTTGATGATACATGCAAACTTGGGTGTGTGTATGATTTAAAGCTTGATTAGGTTAATGGTTAGGGTTTGATTTACTTATTTATTCTTTTTATTTATTTTTGGCAAAATATAAGATGGTGGCTTTCTTTGTTTGATACTTGAAGCTTCATGAAGCTTTGAAAAGTCTAGCCATTTTGTCTTTTGCCTTAACCCTAACCATTAGCCTAAACCCTAGTTTATTCTCTACATGAGTTTACTTCACCCATGGTTGGATTATGAAAGATATCACTTGATTTTCTATTTTTATTTATTCATTCTTTTCTTCTTCTTCTTCATGAAGAAAAGAAGAAAGCTTTCTTGAAAATTTCTAAGTGATGAAATCAAGTGAAAAATCCAAATCCAAAGTGAACCCACTTCCTATTTCTTCATCCTCTACCACTTGCCATGTTGAATAGGGTGTTTTCTTCACAAGTTTCATGAGCTAGTGAAGATGGAGCTTGAGTTAGAGTTGCCTCGACGTAGATCATCTTCGGCATCGAAGTCAATGACCTAGCCCGCTCATTTCTCCGACGAAACCATCGCTATAGTCCGGGATCCCGGTGATCGCAGCGAAGGGACGTCAACACGGAGCTAGAGAAGTGGTGGACCGGATCTACAAAGGTTGTATTTCCATTCACTACTAAAGCAGTTTAGTAGCTTGTAGTTTCGCCTAATTTCTAGTTAACGATCTATATTAGGGTTTCTCGGCACCTAAATTTTTGAATTTGGCATGGTTGATGCCTTGTGGAACCTCTTGAGTGTGCCTAGGAACCCTACAGACTTATACCGGTAGGACAGTGTTACTCGAGATGATACTATGCTATCTGGTTTGCCTTTATCAGTCGTGTATAGGTTCAGGTGACTGATCACTGTTACACTTTGATAGAGCCCTTAGGATCTTGCTTTACTACCAACAGTATGATGGCGATCATATACGTGAGAGTTAGGTGGTTTATATGCATATCCTTAATTGTGGTCCCTAGTCGTGGGAGTTTCGAGACAGGGCATCGATACTCCGGAGTAGACTAGTGTATACAGTCGAGACCCCGACGAGGGGCGGTGGCCGGTCTCATAAGCCACTGGTGTCAGTTGGATCACCTAAGATGTATACAGCTGCTCATTGGGTTATGAGTACACCGGACAGGACTCGCCGGAAACCTGCTAGTTGGTATTATACATATCGTCAGATAGCAGTTCCCTGGTGACATGTGTACAGGTTAGTTCATCGACCTGAGGTCGTCATTTGTCTCGTGTGAGTTCCCACTGTGCTTTGATTTCTACCCTACCACGGCTCAAAGGAGTCATGCAAACAGGTAGTTTTTGGGTACAGTCCCGAGCCACATGGAGGCATGTGAGCGGATCGGCAGGGGATTCGTCTCTCCCGGTATTGGGGGTGAGATCGTGCAATGTCTAGGAGAGCCATTACACAAAGCCCACGGCCATGGCAGAAGAATTACTGGTAGGTACTCCAGTAGTATCTCAGGGTGTTTTTTGGCTACACTCTGACACGACTTATACTGCTATTGGGGGTCTGACGTTACTAGCCCCCTAGGCAGATATACGATACTCATAGACGAATGGACTGGACTGTATATACATTGTCACTGTTAGGCTCAGTAGGGTTTCCGGATGAGTTCGCTCATCGGCATCCCTTGAGGTCAGTCTATGGGCAGCCGTTATGCACAGCTAGTGTCGCTGACGGCTTGTGGTTAAACCCATTGCCAGGGTACTGACGAGTCATTAGAGTCCTCTACAGACTGTTTCCCAAGTTCGGGCGAAACGTTGTAGAGGCCGTATGGTTTTATGGCAGGGTTCGGAAAATGCACGTGCGTTTACGCACGTGTCATATTTCGGGCAGTTGATACTGGTCGGCTTTGTTTTAAGCCGGGTCCGAGTATTATATTGAGTAGATATAATATCTTTGTCTCAGTTGCATTTGTATTCAGTCGTAATACAAATGCGGGTATGTTTATACTGTTACGGGGTTATCCTGAAATTCGTTTCGGGATCACTTTTGGAAGTTGCCTGTTTCCAGTTTTCTATCGCCCGTCTTTTAATATTCGGTTAAAGACGGATTTATCTTTTCTTGAGATGAGTATGGAAGGTTCTAGAAGTTTCTAGAAGAGGTGACTAGGATGATGACTTGTCTTCATGACTCATCTTGACATTAATTATTGCATTAATGAGTTGATGAGGTGTATTAGTCACTCATGCTTTAGCTTTAATGGTTCTTGTTATCCTTAGGATATTTGATCTAGATATTTGTTCTTGTTGTCACCTCCCCCTCTCCTACACTCACCCCCCCACCTCTATATGATGGCCGGCCCCCTCCTCTCTCTCACACACTTGATTGATTCATTTGGTTAAAAGATTATGATAGTTTTGGGGTGTATGGAAATTTCATAGCTCATTTCATTCCATCACCCGACTTAATTAGCAACTTCATTAACCGTTCATCCATGGTTTTGGACGAAGCGAGATAAAGTATTCTACTCATTCTCTATATCAATCTTGGTCGTCTATTTTAGCAAACTTGACGATCGAGTTGCCTCGAGTCAGAGGCGGGAGCCCGTTTAAAGAATCGTTGACGTGGTGCCACCTAGATGAGGAGATCGGAGATCGACGAGATCGGAGCAGCCGCAATGGAGCGTGGGATGATGGTTAAAGAACGAAGGACTCGGATCGTTCGGTATAACCTTTCTACTCTCTTTACAGTTTGTTAGTTTAGCAATAATGGCAGATCCGGGTGATAGTATACGATAGTGCCAGTTGAAAGTTTTTGTTCCGCATTTGGCGTCTATTAGACGGCCGGGGCGCTACCGTAGACTTACACCTATGACCTTGATGAAAGCCAACAAACTATAGGGTACTAGTCAAGTTCAACCCGTACATTTTCCAATTGAATTAAACCCACCCGCACGACTCTTGACGAAAGCCAACAAACTCGTACGACTACCCTAACTCAATCGCATCTTATGCTTATGCAGATAAGCATAAATAGCTACCGCACACTACGTCTTGACGAAAGCCAACAAACGTAGCACGAATACTATGAAGTACTTATCTGAAATGACGGAGGGCTACGACAGGTTTTTATGAAAACCTTTTGCGTAATAAACTTGATATCGCCGTAGAATCGAGTGATTTTGAAAAGGAGTTTTTTTGAGGCCTTTCTAGTTTTGCTAAAGAGATCACTCCCGGTGAAGGGATCGTCGGCTCTTTCCTTATCGAATAAGGTGCAGGATATTTCACAAATACCACTATGCAAAGCAAACACTATAGAAGCAATCAAAAGACAAACCGAGTGTGTAGCATCTGCTAGTTTCGCTAAAGAGGTCACTCTCGGTGAAGGGATCTCGGCTCTTTCCTTATCGAATAAGGTGATGGATATTCTACAAGGAATACCGCTATGCAAAGCAAGAACTAGAGCTACCAGTTTTTAAACAAGTTTCTATAACATCTTTAGGTTTCTTTTATTTCATTAATCTCATTAATGAAGTCCCATTTTATTATGCTTCACAAATATCACATTTGAAACGAAATCAGCAATATAACATATATCTCATATATATAATATAAACATTCGTCTCAGACAGTAATATGATCTCATCACAGAACATTGCAGCAGAAGAAACACATATGAAATATTGGATATTCTAGGAATTCCGTGTTTTAAGTTAAGCCAGTATAAAACACGGATTCCACGGCCGCGATGACTAGCCAAACCCACATCCCTAGATCCCTACGAGAGTGGCAAGCAACCATACCAATTCTAGAGTTAGGAGACTCGGTCTCGACTCCTCGAGATGGTCTCCCACTGGACCCTAGAACCCGGTTACTTATGCTCCCCGCCTTGGGTCTATCCTAATGCGGAAAAGTAAATAATATACAATGGTGACATCATCCTCAACCCGGAAGTGCCCCAATAAAAGAATATTACATACAATGAATTTTACATGAATGAAAATAAACATCCTCATCTCACATAAAACCCCCGGCTATTCAGAATACGACGATCCAGTATAACATATCACAGCAACACATAACATCACATATCATCAACGTAAGTAAATATGCGTATCCTAGTTGTCGTTGACATATAGCACCGAAACCGGCGATACACCACATATTACACTTACGGTCGTAGAAAAAAAAGTGAAAAACTACAACATTTGGAATCCACAATCACTTTAGACATCTTAAATCCGAAATATCACATACTTCGCATTTCATGCCTAACTATATGAATTCCACGTATTGTATCACATTCCATATAAATAGACAATGTTAAACTTTCCGATCGAATAAACAAACACCCAAGATTTCCCAAATAGCTCAACACTTAAGCGGAGTTCAAAAAGTCCCAGAACACCTCACAGCCGCTATGAACCAGCCATAGAAGGGTCAAACCAACGCCTCACATGTGGCAACGCTAAACTACCACAAACCATATGGTTCAGTGGAGGTTTTGACGGTCACATAATCGAATTAAGGTTACGTTCTTCTAGAGGGTCCACAAATTCGCTTGCATAATTTTCTGAAAGTTTTAAACTCGGGAAAAATCCAACACTTGAAAGTTTTCCGACAGGGGAAAAAGTGAGTTATTGATATCCGTTCGAACTTTTTAACATGTTCTAAATTACCCGGAAAAACTTAAACGAAGTTAAACTTTCCGATCGAATCAACGAGTTCCCAATATTTCCCAGAAAGCTCAACACTTGAGTAGAATTAAAAATTCCCAGAAGCATGAAAAAGTACCCAAGAATAAAGCCTGAAGTATTAGCCTCTAACTCCTAAAGTTGGCCGTGGAACAGCCGCCAAACGCATGGTTTGGCCGCGGTTCCGCGATCACTTGATGGAGTTATGGGTTCGTACTTCACAGTAATTCTTAGAATTACCTGCATGATTTTCTGAATATTTTTAATAAGAAAATTTTCAACTTTTGAAAAAATTCCCAGAGAAGGGGTTGTTTCGGGGTTTCGGGGTTCGATCGGACTTCTAATTTCGTCTAGACAACGCCTAAAGCTCTAGCTTGGCTCTGATACCACTGTTGGGTTGTATAGAATGATAACAAGGTTTAGCAAGGCATCACACATGCCATTTTATAAAAATTTGGGGTTCTATGTAACCCTAACCAAGATCTTAACTAGAGACTTAGGGTTAAACATGCATGTAAACAACTTTACATCTAAGAGTTAGGGATTACAAGCTTTGTAGTCCGTTCCTTCACTTCATAAGCTCTGTGTTGAGGTCCCTTCGCTGTGATCATCAAGTACGCGGACTCTAGAGAGGCTCCATGAAGAGAAAGATGCAAGCTTGCTACCAATCTTCAACAACTAAGATGATCTACCTTGAAGAAACTCAAACCCAAGCTCTTGCTTCACTAATCAAGTATTAGCAAAGCAAACACCCTAATCTAAGTGGCTAGAATAGATGAGGATGATGAAGTAGGAATTTAGCTCTCTTTTGTTTTCAATTTCTCACTTTATTTCATCACATCACAAAAAGCTAGAAAGCTTTACAAGAGGAAGAAGAAGAAGAAATCTATTTGTGATGAATAATGAAATTATTGCTATGGTTACAAATCAACCCTTGAGTTAAGAATGAATGGCTTAACTCATGTAGAGAATAAACCTAAGGTAAAGGGTTTGGGTTGGGTTAGAAAATTTCTATACAAAATATCTAAGCTTAAAACAAAATAAAGCTTCTAGAAGTTTCATGAAAAAGCTAACCCAAATACTAATCCAAATCAAACCCTAACTTGTTTAATCTCCACAAATCAGGTTGCATTTGTAACCCTAACTTGTTACAATATTATATATCACATATATAATATATTTCTGTAACAAAAGAAAATAATACAATTAACATATATCGCATATATATTTACCCGGTGAGAAAATGAATCAATAAAGCGAGCTTATATTAGTTAACGTAATGTAATATATCACATATATAATTATACATTAAATTATCGAATCAACACATGATCCGACAATCCGGTTATATAGCATATAACCGACTAATATAACGTGTACCAATTCATCGAATCAACACTTGATCCGATGACCCGGCCATATCAAATATACCCGGCCGATATCTCGTATTGCGAGAATAGAATATGGTATCTCATATCGTATTATTCTCGGTCCCGCACATATCTCATATGTGCCCCTACTCCATTTTGCCTGAGCCAAGAAACTTCTTTGTAGGACTCTAAAGAGTCGTCAATACGCCGGCAGTAGGTGATGACAATATCAAACACCCACAAGCTGCGGTCAGCTAAACGTAACAGCCACCCAGGTATTGAGCAATCATAAGATCAACAAGTAAGCCTGTACATTCTACTGCGAATCCAATCAGTAACACTCCCGTACAGTCCGATCTCTTTGTCTGATATGTCGCATATCCAGTCTAGGGGTGGTAAACGTCAGACCCCAGTAACCGATAAGTTGTGTCGATATGAGGTCCATAACAGTTCAAGAAACTACTGATAATACTTACCAGTAAATCTCAGCAATCTTGGCCAGGGATTTCCAGTTATAGCCAATCGAACACAGCGCAACATCAACTCCTTATACCGGGAGAGATGAAACCCCTCCTATCGCTCATTTCCTCCATGTGATTCGGGACTGTACCCAAAAGCCACCATTTTGCACCCCCTCTTGGACGTGGTATGATGGAAATCAAAGCACAGTGGGAATCACACAAGACTCTATGACAATCTCGGGTCTACAGACTAACCTGTACCAGTGTCACCAGAGAATTGACATCTGACGTGAGGTATAATACCATCTGGGAGTTCTCGGCGAGTCCGTCCAGTGTACCCAGTCTCCACTGAGCACCCGTATTCTATCTCTGATGTCAAACATCAATAGATATGGGATCATCCATCACCCATCTACATGGGTCAAGAAGCATACGCTAGTCTACTCTGGTATATCGATGCCCTGTCTCGATAAACCTGCGAATAGGAACATTTGAAGTATGTACTTAGCGACTACACTGTCCCCACTAGTATGATCTGCATCATAGTCCTGGTAGTCATGTACTCATCCTAAGGGCTTTATCGACATGTAACATAGAGACTATCAGAGTACATGTTAAGATAAAGAGCAACCAGATAGCATACTATCATGTCGAGCAAGAAAATCCTCCATATATATGTCCAAGCATCCACTACAATATACATCGCTTGTACAGTAATGGCCTCTAGGGCATACATATCACTAACAAGCACTAGCTGTACGTAACGGCTACCCAGGTACCTGTCGAAAAGAATGCCGTTAAGCAAGCTCATCCTGACCCCTACCGCGCCTATCTGTAACAATCTCCATAAGTCTTGTCTCTTCATCTAAGAGTATCGCATAACGGGCCTAGAGGGTGGTGAACGTCAGACCCCTACTAACCCGATAAGTCATGTCGATTTGGTACAGGACCAACCCGAGAAACTACTGAACTAACCATCAGTATTTCTCAACTGCCTTGGCCAAGGTTGTTAGGTTACACTAACGCCCTGGCCATCATCTATAGCCGTTTGCGGAACAAAAATTTTTACAACGGTTTAAACTGGCGCTAGAATAACCATAAACAAGATCTACCATAAAACTAACTAGCACCTAAATAAGCTATCTATGAAAGAAGTTTATACTAAGAGGCTCAAGTCCTTCGGGTCTTCACTCCTCTCCTTTAGCATACTCCTAGTGGCCTCCATGATCGAGCTGGATCGACGGCCTCCTCTCTTCAAAGATGATCCGCCCGAGAGTGTCTACCTTGGGCTCCTACCTCTAAACCGAGGCAATTAGGTTACTTAGTTTGCTAATCTAAGTAGCCTAGATGATGTAGAGAGTGATGATGGATTGATTTATCTCAAGAACCCTAGGTTTATCAACACATGAGACAATTAGGGTTTGAGGTAGAAGAAGAGATGCTTGGAGTAGATGAGAGTTGTAACATTTCAGAAATATAAAATATTATTTTTGGAAATTTAATATTAAAATAATATATTTCGCGAAAACTATTTGATTTGCGAATAGGGGTTTTTCGTAAAATGGTATAAGTATATACCAATATTTGGAAATTTATCGAAAATTAAAATGATTTATTTATTATAATGATATTTATCGGATTTTAGCCAAATCCGTATTTTTACATTTTTACATGGCTAGTGCACCATGTCATGTGCATATTGTTTTTTTGTTTGTGACTTGTGAATTTTAAAAGAAAAGAAAAGGGAATACAAAGCAAAGAGTTTGAGTGTGAAAACAAAAGTGAAAGAAAACAAAATAAACAAAGAAAAGAGAAAAAACATAAAAGATAAAGAATAAGAAGCAGATATTTTTTGTGAGAGAGTGAGTGTAGAGGAAACTTGGTGAGTGAGAGAGAATGAGCTTAAGAGAGAGAGGGTTTGACTTTGCTACTCCATTCCTTCACTAATTCCTTCACTCTCCATTTTTTTCTTCATCTCCTCCATGCTTCTTCAACCTCCACTACCTCTTGCATCATCTCATAATATTTGCCAAAACCTCATGCCCCCTTCAAACAAAACATGCTCAAGCTCATTCTAAACCCTTGAGACCTTTCAAGTTTGGATTTTGAAGACTTTGGGCAATTCAAAAAATTTCTTTAGTTGCCAAATAAGGTAATCCTTTCACTTTTAAATTAGTGTTTATGTATAAATATCCTAATTTAGTTTAGAATTTAATTTCGTTAGGTTTTGTGATCTTAGCAAGATGATGTTAAGTGGAAATTGAGGTGTAGTGATTGTTTGCAAGATCGTAAAGATCGTTTTATTGGCCAAGACCAGATACACGAAACCAAAACATGAACTTTGAATTTGGTCGATACCGTATTTTTTGTGATTTGTGATAGGATACTGAGATCTGCTAAAACCCGGAGACCCTAAGAATTATTTAGCGAACACAGAGAGATGAGCAGGAAACCTAGAAGCACTCATTGAAATCCGAGCCCCTCATCCTTAAATCTGGCCGTAGATTTATTCTATGTGGCCGCAAATTACGGCCACGTTGTGGTGAAAATGTGGGATTTTTGTACAGAGGCTCCCTTATCCTATATCTAGACCAACCCTATGTGCAAAATTGGCTAATTTTACCTGAGTCAAAATCTGGGATAGATTTCCTTAGTTGCTGAATTTCGTTTTCCGATTTCTAAAACGTGGTTTTTAGATTTGAGTTTGGATTCCGTCATTGGACGTTTATACGTCAATGGACGAAGGTTATTTGGTTGATTTTCCATGCGAAGCTATAAGTTTTAACCTATGAACGAACCATGGGCCGTATTGGTTTTTCGGATTGGTTTTAATTGCTTTCCGATGTGTATTGATTATAGGTACTTCGCGTGGACTTCTGAGACGACGAAGCATATCTGTTGGGGTAAAAATTTACACCCTGGTTGACCAAGTCAAAATCAAAGTCAACCCCAAGCCAAGCG
This sequence comes from Agapanthus africanus, assembly GCA_030015575.1. Classification (NCBI taxonomy): domain Eukaryota; kingdom Viridiplantae; phylum Streptophyta; class Magnoliopsida; order Asparagales; family Amaryllidaceae; genus Agapanthus; species Agapanthus africanus. The sequence goes on along the minus strand of CM057344.1, from coordinate 156,302,261 downwards.
GGCCCAAGCCCAGATCCAGTAGGCCCATGCCCGGGTCGAGCCCGAACATGAAGCGGCCGGCCTCCCCCCCATGCCAAGATAAAAATTTTGTAATAAATAATTTTGTTGTATTTCTTTTGTTTTATTTTATGGATAAATGTAAGAAAAATAGGCATAAAGCCAAATTTTTGTAAAGCCCATGGCTTATGTGCAAAAAGAGATGGCACATGAGCCATGGGATAGGCAAAATGCCATTTTGTGAAGCCCAAGGGGTTATGTGTAAAGTGTATAGTCTATAAAGGCAAGGATAATGAACATATCTCACAACTTTTTCTCTCTCCATAAAAGTTTTAGATCTGAGATCTTTTCTCATTCTTCAAGGTTCCAAAACCTTCTTCTTTCTTTTGAATTAAATCAAGAGTTTTACTCTTCATTCTAAAAAACTAAATAGTTTTTCACCACATAAAACCCACAAAGAGAACTTGGATCTGTATTTAGATCTCAAAAAGGAGAGATTTTTTAAAAAAAATCTCATATCTCTTGATCTTCTAGATCTAGCCAACAGAGGAGGAAGAAGAAGAACCCCTTTCGTCAACCAAAACATCTTAGGAGTTTAACTCCACTCTAAATCCACTTCTGGGATCTTAAACCCTATTTCTAGGACTAAAAGCCCCTTTTTTTCTCGCCAGTGCCCTGCGCTCGAGCGCAAAGCGCCCACATGCTGACACGTGGCGCGCTGCGCTCGAGCGCAAAGCGCCCACGTACCGACACGTGGCGCGCTTGCGCTCCAGCGCCCAGCGCTCGAGCGCAAAGCGCCCACGTGCCGACACGTGGCGCGCTAGCGCTCAGGCGCCCAGCACCTAAGCGCACAACGCTCAAGGCGCTGACCCCACGCGTCCTTTGGGCACTTTTTCTCTTTTTTATATATGTATACATATATATATATATATGTAAAGATACGCACATACTCCACGACACTGTCCCTCTTAGAAAAAAATTTCTAACGGGGCGCTGTCCCGCACCCGGCAAGGGGGCTGCTAGCCCCCTTGACCCCCAGCCCGCTATCCGGGTAGCGTGACTCCCGTAAAAACTCTGCGTGGCTCCCGATATATCCAAACCCCCGTCCAAAACAACACACACGTACACTGCACATTGAGTTCGCATGACCAGTTTAACCCGTTAATCGAAGGTTCCCTCGCCCCAAAGGCGAGGGGTAATTAACGGCAGCTTAGTCCGCGGCTGCCGGAGATTCAGATCCCCACAATCAATAAACCCCAGCCTACCCTAGGCAGGGGGAATCTGTAGTACGCCTGACAAGCGCGCGCGTATTCCCATCTTAATAGGGTGACAAAAAAACACCCTACAGATTCTGGCACGCCCGGTGGGACCTTTCTCTCCTCCCATATTTCGGGTTAAACGTTCAATCGAACTCAATCAATATACATATCGATTGTCTATACTAAAATGGTGTTTTTTTTCTATGCAGCAATCAACTTTCGACGACAATGTCTCCCAAGACGAGTTCAGCTTCCAACGCGACCCCGATCTCGTACGTGGTCAAGGTCAATGCTCGTGTGGTTCTCCCTACAAGCCTCAGTCGACAGTGGGAGGAACCGCCCCACCAGTTTGGTTCCGTCATCATCTACCCTGCCGGAAGCGCTCACCTGGCAGAAATCCCAGCAAAGCAGGCGGCCAAGCCGGTCTCAAGGGGCAAGAGGCCGAATGTTGTGATCGCCAAGGCACCACAACCGAAACTTAAAACGGTGTCTGAACGACTCTCTGGCGCTCCAGCTGGGGGCAAGACTTCCGGTACGAAGGGCAACATCAAATGTTGCGAACGAGCTTAGGCGATGACTCCAACAAGTGCACAGTCAATCGTATCTCCAAAATCCTCCATCGCCAGGTCTACAGCATCTTCCTAAAGAGCCGAAGTTTGCGAGGTACTTAAAGCAGAAAAGTTAAGGCAGAAGTGGCTCAGGTATCGAGCCAACGAGAGGGCCAGGACTTCGGCCAAATGGAATCTTATGAAGTTCCAAGTGCAGGGTCGCCCCGCGATGACGGCTGAGTCGGACGTGAGAATCAGCAATTCCTTCGTGCCTCTGAAGTGGGTTCAGAAAAATGCCATGACCGCCAGAATCAAGAAAACAGCGGTCCGAACAATGCTACAAAGAGACGTGTCCTAGCCCCAACAGAAAAAGTATGACACTGTCTCTTCAAGAGTCTGTCAGACGCTCTGTGCCGCACGAAAGCAGCGGGGAAAATCCAGAAAAGAAGTGCCAGCACCATTCAAGAATCCGGCCAGGCCATCCGCCTTCAATCGACTGCCCGCTACCGAAACAGGAGGGCCAAGATAGCGATTCGTGAAATCAGCCGCCGATAATAAAAAGACGGCTGGGTATGTTGTCCATACGGTCTATATGGCGGGCGGACGTCTCAGCGACAACCTTCGCAGCAAAAGCAAGGATGGGGCCACCACATCCCAAGTCCAATCTGGCTTGAATGTGGTCGCCACTTCCCAAGAACAGCCGCCTCCGCTGGATGAAGAAAACCCTCTCGATGAGGATGATAGGCAGAAAGACCCCTCGGTCCATGCAGAGTCAAGCTCAGACAGCGAGGAAGAGCCGACTTTCCGCCCTAGGACTGCGGAGCAAGAGCTGCTCCAAGAGCTTCGAAAACAGCTCAAGAGCAAGGATAAAGAGATGGCCACGCTCTATTCAAAAATTGACGACCTAACGAATGTTGTGATGCAGCTTACGGCTCAAATTGCTCGAGCGCTTCCCAATCAAGCACAAGTCACTACTCATCAGCCGGGCGATGACAACCTGAAGCAGCCAATGCCTGTTCCTTTAGGTCCAAGACTGGTCGAGCCGCACGAAAGCCGGCCACATTCCGCTTCTGGGGACGCCTTGACCCCAGATAGCACTATCCCGCTAACACAAGATCGGATAATGGATTTGGTCACCAGCAAAGTTAAAACATTGGTGGCTGAAGCTGAAGCTCAGAAAGAAATTGGCAGTAGTGGGTGGCCATATCCCGCACAGTACGATCTGATCGAGTTCCCGAGCAGCTACGTCATTCCTAAGTTCAGAAGATTTGACGAAACGGGGAATGCAAATCAGCACGTCGCCCCACTTCAAAGCATCGTGTGGAAATACAGGGGGCAATGACGCGCTCCTTCTTCGTCAGTTTGTCAACAGCCTGACCGGTGTCGCCTTCGACTGGTACGTGAGTATACCAGACGGGTCCGTCATTACCTTTGCCCAAATGGAGTCTCTATTCCGGCAATGGTTCATGAGCGTCAGTGATAAAATCTCCATTGCCGACCTTGTAAGGACCAAGCCGGGGAAGAATGAAAGCAACACCGACTTTATCGCTCGATGGCGTAATCTCACAGTCAAGTGCGAACCACCGCTGGAGCAGGACCAGTCCGTTAGCCTTCTCATTGGGAACCTTAGCAATTGGATGGTCCCATTCTTGTGTACAACGGGCCTCAAGACATTTCAGGAGCTAACCAAGAAAGTCCAAATGCTGGAACGCTCGAAGCAAGAGTCCCCACCGGACTCTCAGAGAGACAAAACTTGGAAAAGCAAGCGGGACGACAGCCGTAGAAGCGGGAGTTCCAGCAGTACCAATGTCTTCAATGCGTCCGACAATGAAGAAAAGCAAAGGGCGGGCGAATCCAAAACTAACCGGTCTCGAAAGCCATTGCTGGGAGGAGATGGGCCTTCCCTAGAGGAGAAAAAGAACAAGGTTTACTCTTTCAGAAGGGACAAGGTCCGTAAGATATTTAAAAATGCCTTGAACAATGGTCTACAATTGCCAGAGTCGAAAAGACCCCAAGAAGCAAAAATGACCGACAATCCTCTGTATTGCCCGTACCACCGAGTAGTGAGCCATGCGATCGAGGATTGCTATATCTTCCAAGACTGGGTCGAGAAGCAGTACAAGGCTGGAGAGATAGAGTTGTCCAAAAGTGTGTTGGTGAACAATCAAGTTGCAACCACCAACTTTATACAGACAGAAGTTGAAGCCTTCTGGGAGCAGACAGCCGAACCCGCTGCCCTGAGAAATGAAACGGACTCATCGCGGCCTCCGTGGAGTACGCACATATCTAATAAGACGAAGAAGATGATAAAGCTATTTCGGAAAGAGCCCAGGACAGAATGGGAAGGGCAGAAGAAGCCTACCAGTCCAGCTGCCAATGCGGCTCTATCAGGCTCAAAATCCAAGAAGCTCAAGAAGAAGAAAAGTGTATCTCGGCGCGAAAAGGAGTCTGCAGGGAGATCGACCATTCAAAAATATATCGATTCCCTCGAAGAATATGAACAGAAGGAAAGAACTTTGGTTCAATTGAAGGAGTTCCTCCCTTTACAAGCGGCTGAAATTCGGGAGGAGTTAGAAGAAGACTCCAATGAAGAGATCCCAGTAGTGACCTGCTACGCCATCCATCTTGGCAGAGACTCTGAGGATGAGCTCTGTTTTCCCGAAGAGGATGCGGAGCTCGCCACAAAGGCCAATCAAATCCAGCTCAGAAGCGGCAGGGCTCTACCGCAAAATTAAGGCAACGCCCCAAAAGGGAAGGAAAAACAGGTGGCTAATGAGGAAGATGGCAGAGAGCCGGCTGATGAAAACTTAAGTCCTTCCTCGGTGGACTATAATGTCTTGGCACATCTCCAGAAGCTTCTGTCTCTCCTGAGTATCTACGATGCCTTGGTCCTATCTAAGGAGCTTAGAGATCTCCTCATTCATGCTCTACAAAACCCTGAGCGGTATCAGACTCGCTTTGCGGAAATTAATATGAAAGAAGCTCAGTACACTTTGCAAGCCTCCGCAGTCACATTTAAGGATGAAGACTTGCTACTGGGAACGGCTGAGTATAATCGGCTGCTTTACGTGATCGGGTACAGCGACGGAGGTCGAATTAATCGCATATTGATTGATCCGGGGTCCTCAGTGAACATCATGAACTTGCGAACTTTGAAGAGTTTGTCAATGGACGTCCGGCACCTGTCAAGGGAAAGGATTTTCATTCAAGGCTTCAATCAAAACTGCCAGCAAGTTCTGTGGTCTATAGCTTTGCCAATAAAATTCAGGGATCTGCAAACTGAAGCTAAGATATACGTGATCGACGCCGACACGTCTTATAAGATTCTCTTAGGGTGGCCGTGGCTCCACGATTACGGCATCATTCCGTCAACTCTCCATCAATGCATGAAGTATACTAAAAATGGCGAAGAAAGGCGCATTGACGGAGACATCCAGCCGTTCAGTGTGCATGAAGTCCGATATGAAGATTCTCGGTACTTTATGAACCACCAAAATACTAAGCCATAACTGACTGAGGATAAACCGGCCCCAAGACTCAAAAGAAAATCTGCGCCGGCTGTCACTTTCAAAAGCAAAAATGCCCAAGTGCGCCCGCATTTCGGTAGCGACACTGATGAGTCCGACGCTAGAAGTCCGTCCTTCCGTAAAACTCGCCCCCGTTTCGGTAGCGATACGGACGAATCCGATACTGAAGGCCTATCCAGCAACAAAGTCCGCCCTCATCTTGGCAGCGACACTGAAGAGTCGGAAGAAGAGGACCTGCCGTGCAACAGTGGTGCAGATTGGACCCCCATGCAACAAGCGAAACTACGAGAGACCTTCGAAATTGCGGAAGGGTCCCTAGCCATCACAAGGGTACCGGAGCAGATGTGAAAAGAGCTCGATGCGTTGTCAATCTCCACCGTGGATCAGCTGAAAACTTTCTACGTCCCCGGAAGGAAAAGTGGACAGAAAGGCATCCTGTTTTATGGGTCAAACCCCGTTGTGCACCCGGACGATTTGTCTGTCGCATGCCTTCCCTATGAGAGAGGCGTAAGAGCCGCCCTCAACCCCAGATACTATGCACCCGAGATGCGGGAATATTTCAAAAAGTGCGGATGCCGGTTATATCAAACGGAGTCGGAAGCAAAGTTTTATGAAGGGCTATGGCATCCACCCCAGGTCCGAGCATTCATCGATGGACGAATTCCAGACAGACGGGGAATAGGTTACATTCAACCTGATTCCAGAGCGTGCTACATGATCCATGTTAGTGAAGTTGGCGAAAGATCAAATGATGATGATGAGATAGCCGAGCCAGAAGAAGCTCCTCAAGAGCTTGAAGATGGCGGACAAGCAACCTTTGACGAGCTAACCTAGATTGACTTAGGAACGCCCGATAATCCAAGGTCGACCTACATCAGCTCGCTCTTGTCATAGGAAATGAAAGCGAAGATAATCGCCCTGCTGCACGAATTCGTCGACTGCTTCGCATGGACGTATAAAGAAATTCCTGGCCTTTCCCCTGAAGTGGCCATGCATAAGCTGGCTATATCTCCTGATGCTATGCCAGTCAAATAAGCTCCTCGAAGAATGAGAAGGGAACTAGAAGAAAAGGTCATCGAGGAAACCAAGAAGCTCACCGATGCCGACTTCATCAGGGAAGAGAAATATGCAGAATGGATTGCATGCATTGTCCCAGTGAAGAAGAAAAATGGGCAGATCCGAATTTGTGTCGATTTCAGGGACCTCAACAAGGCATGCCCTGAAGACGACTTCCCTCTACCGGTCATGGAAATGATGGTCGATGACACCTCAAATTACGAACTGTTCACCTTTATGGATGGCTCATATGGATACAATCAGATCAAGATGTCGCCTGAGGATGAGAAACACACATCTTTTCGAACCCCGATCGGAATATATTGCTACAAGGTGATGCCGTTCGGACTGAAGAACGCAGGTGCTACATATCAAAGGGCAATGACTAATATCTTTGATGACCTAATCATAAAGTCGTCGAATGCTATGTTGATGATCTGGTCATCAAAACTAAATCCAAGGCCGACCACATCCAAGATCTTAGGACCATTCTCACCAGACTGAGGGAATACGATCTGAAGATGAATCCTCTGAAGTGCGCTTTTAGCGTGTCATCGGGAAAATTCCTGGGCTTCATACTCCGACATCGAGGGATTGAAGTTGACCCATCAAAGATAAAGGCCATGATGGAGATGCCCCCTCCGAAGAGTCTGACGCAGCTAAGATCTTTTCAAGGCAAGCTTGCTTATATATGGAGGTTTATCTCAAATTTATCGGGAAGGTATAGGCCCTTCTCAAAGCTCATGAAGAAAGGAGCTCCTTTTATCTGGGATGCCGAATGTCAAGCAGCATTCAAAAGCATCAAACAATACTTGTCGCACCCCCAAGTGTCGGCCGCTCCCATTCCAAATAAACCGCTGATTCTCTACACAGCCGCGCTGGATGAGTCACTCGGTGCGCTCCTTGCCCAGAATAACGAGGAGGGAAAAGAAAATGCCCTCTACTACCTCAGTCGAAATCTAGTCGGGGCGGAACATAACTATTCCCCAATCGAAAAGCAAAGCCTGGCTCTGATATTTGCTGTGAAGAAGCTGAGGCACTATCTGCTTGCTCATAGGGTTATGCTGATCTCCAAGGTCGAACCGCTCAAACACTTGATGACCAGAGCGAGCCTAGCCGGCAGAATGGCAAGATGGGCTGTTATGCTACTTGAGTTTGACATAGTTTATACTCCTCAGAAAGCAGTAAAAGGGTAAGCTCTTGCAGACTTTCTCGCTGCTCATCCCATACCAGAAGGGTCGCCGCTAAATTGTGTAGGGTTCCTAGGCACTCTTGTGAGGGTTCATAAGGCATCAACCATGCCCGAATAAAATTTTAGACGTGTCGAACAACCCAAAGCCGGGATCTTTGCTAGATAATTAGGGTTTAACATGCAAGTAAACATCTTTACAATTAAGTGTGAGGGAAGACAACCTTTGTAGTCCGCTCTTTCGCTTCATAAGCTCCGAGTAGAAATCCCTTTGCCGCGATCCACGATCTCCCGGACTCAAGAGAGGCTCCACGACTCGAACGATCCATGCTAGCTTGTAGTGTTCCTTTTCTCCGATGATCTACGTCGAAGTTGCTATAACTCAGGCTCTCTCACTCTAATGAGGTAAACACCCTAATCTAATGGGCTAGATTAGGTGAGGATGATGGAGTAGTATTTATGCTTTCTTTTTATATCATTTTCTCACAAGAAATCATCACAAAATGAATAACTAGTAATCTTTCTCAAAGCTAAAGAGAGAAGAAGATGATGAATAATGAGATCATCCTTTTGTGATGAATAATGAAATGTATATATGAATTAATAATGTAACCATGGTCAAGGGATGACAAGGATAACCCTTGTAGAGAATAAACTAGGGCTAGGGTTTGGTTGGGTTAACAAATGAGTCATAGAAAAATATCAACCATAATATCTTTCTCATGACAAAAGGAAATGCTTCTAGAAGGTGTATGAAGCAGCTAACCCTAATCAAACCCTAACCTTGCTTAATCTCCACAAAACATGTTCCATTATTAATTATATCATGTTACTATAATATATATCACATATATATTATATATTTGTAACAAAAGAAAATAATACAATTAACATATATCGCATATATATTAATGTATTATCCGGTGAGAAAACGAAATAATAAAGCGAGCCAATATTAGATAATGTAATACAATATATCATATATATTATTATACATTAAATCATCGAATCAACACTTGATCCGACAATCCGGCTATATCGAATATAACCGACTAATATATCATGTACCGATTCATCGAATCAACACTTGATCCGATGTCCCGGTTCATATCTAAATATCGCAAGAATATAATACGGTATCTCATATCGCATTATCCTCGGTCCTGCGCATATCACATATGTGCCTCTACTCCGTTTTGCCTAAGCCAAGAAACCTCTGTGTAGGACTCTAAAGAATCGTCAATACGCCGGTAGCAGGTGATGATCATATCAAACACCCACAAGCTGCAAGCGGTCAGCTAAACATAACAGCCACCCAGGTATTGAGCGATCAGAAGATCAACAAGCTAGCCTGTACGTTCTCTTGTGAATCCAATCAGTAACACTCCCGTACAGTCCGGTCCCTTCGTCTGATATGTCGCATATCAAGTCTAGGGGTGGTATACATCAGACCCCAGTAACTGATAAGTCGTGTCGATGTGTGGCTCATAACGGGTCGAGAAACTACTGGTAACACTTACCTGTAAATCTCTATATCAGACCTGGCCAGGGACTTCCAGTTATAGCCAATCGAACACAGCACAACATCAACTCCCTATACCGGGAGAGACGAATCCCCTCCTATCGCTCATTGCCTCCATGTGATTCGGGACTGTACCCAAAAACCACCGTTTTGCACGGCCTCTTGGACGTGGTAAGGTGGAAATCAAAGCACAGTGGGAATCACACAAGACTCTATGACGATCTCGGGTCTACAGACTACCCTGTACCAGTGTCACCGGAGAACTGCCATCTGACGTGTGGTATATCACCATCTGGGAGTTCTCGACGAGTCTATCCAGTGTACCCAGTCTCCACTGAGCACCCGTACACTATCCTTGATGTCCAACACCGATGGATATGGGATCATCCAACGCACATCATATGGGTCAAGATGCGTATACGCTAGTCTACTCTGGTGTATCGATGCCCTGCCTCGATATACCCTCGACTAGGAACAATTATAGGATGTACTCATCGACTACCGTGGCCCCACTAGTATGATCTCATCATAGTCCCAGTGGTCGAGTACAGATCCTAAGGGCTTTATCAACATATGAGAGAAAAACAGTAAACCAATACAAGTCAACATGTTAAGATAAAGTGAAACCAAATAGCATACTATCATGACGAGCAATAAAGTCCCCTCTATATATATCCAAGCATCCATTATAATATACATCACATGTACAACAATGGCCTCTAGGGCATATACATAACTAACAATCTCCCACTTGCACTAAGGCCAGCTGTTGTAGTATCTGATACCTAGCATCCCGAATAATCTCTCAAACTGTATCTGGGGAATGGCCTTCGTGAGTGGATCCGCAGTGTTGTCCTTCATATCTACTCTGCTGACCTCGATCTCCTGGCGATCAACTATCTCCCTGATCAGGTGATACCGCCTCAGAATATGTCTGGACTTTTGATGGGACGTGGGTTCCTTGGCCAACGCCACAGCTCCATTGTTATCGCAATACAGAGGTATTGGATGTTCAATGGATGGAACCACACCAAGTTCACTAATGAACTTCTTTATCCAGACAGCCTCTTTGGCAGCATCGTTGGCAACGATGTATTCAGCCTCCATCGTCGAGTCTGCAACGGTATCTTGTTTGAAACTCTTCCAATATACCGCCCCTCCATTGAGGGTAAAGACAAATCCCGAGTGCGACTTAGAGTCGTCCTTATCACTTTGGAAGCTGGAATCGGTAAAGGACTCCACCCGGAGTTCTCCGTTACCATACACCAAGAACATCTCTTTAGTTCTTCGTAAGTACTTGAGAATGTTCTTCACAGCTGTCCAGTGACTCTCTCCAGGATCTGCTTGATACCGACTCACTACACTTAGTGAGTATGCAACATCGGGTCTGGTACATAGCATCACATACATGATAGAGCCTACTGCCGAAGCATAGGGTATCCCTTGCATGCGAGCTCTCTCCAAATCAGTCTTGGGAGACATCTCTTTGGAGAGAGTGAGTCCAGAGATCGTGGGTTGGTTCCCACGCTTGGATTCTTCCATACTAAACCTTTTTATTATGGTGTCAATGTACCTAGATTGGGACAATCCCAGTATCCGTTTAGATCTATCTTTATAGATCATGATTCCCAATATGCAGGAGGCATCACCTAGATCTTTCATTGAGAATCTTTGTGATAAGAAGAGCTTGACTGATTGCAGCATAGGAATATCATTTCCTATCAAGAGTATGTCATCCACGTACAATACGAGGAAGACAACCTTACTCTCTGCTACCTTCTTATAGATACAAGGTCCATCTATATTTTTGATGAAGTCAAACGCTTTGACTACAACATCAAAACAGATGTTCCAACTCCGCGATGCTTGCTTTAACCCATAAATGGATTTAAGCAGCTTGCACACCTTTCCGCTGCTCCCACTATCTACGAAGCCCTCTGGCTGAGTCATGTACACGCACTCTTCTAAATCACAGTTTAGAAAAGCGGTCTTAATATCCATTTGCCAGATTTCGTAGTCATGGTATGCAGCAATGGAAAGTAAGATCCGGATGGACTTAAGCATAGCCACTGGAGAAAAGGTTTCGTCATAATCCACACCTGGTCGTTGACGAAAATCCTTTGCAACAAGTCTAGCTTTGAAAGTCTCAACTTTTCCATCTACACCAAATTTCTTTTTAAAGATCCACTTGCTCCCAATGGGTTTTACCCCTTCAGGAGCATTTTCCAAAGTCCATACTTTGTTGGTGTACAAGGATTCCATCTCAGATCGCATTGCATCCAGCCATTTCACAGAGTCACCACTCGTGATGGCCTTCTCGAAACTAGTCGGGTCATCATCTTCCATGATGCAATCCTTGCTTCCACCATCAATGAGAAAACCGTAGTATCTCTCAGGTGGATGAGAAACCCTACTAGATCGGCGGAGAGGCTGGGGTTCGTCGGGTACTACAGAATCCTCTAGTTCCACTAAATCTTCAGTTACTGTTTGTGTTACTGGAACCTCTTCCAGCTCTACCTCTTTGCCACTAATTTCTTTTGCAAGAAATTCCTTTTCCAAAAAGGTGGCATATTGAGAAACAAACACCTTTTGTTCTTCAGCGCGGTAGAAAAAATAACCTTGGGAATTCTTAGGATATCCCATAAACTTGCAAAGAACTGATCATGCCTCAAGTTTGTCCGGATTTTGCCTTTTGACATAGGCCGGACAACCCCATATCTTAACTCGTTTAAAATATGGCCTCTTCCCACTCCATATCTCATATGGTGTGGTAGGTACAGATTTAGACGGAACTTGATTCAATAGGTATGCTACTGTTTCAAGCGCATAGCCCCAGATGGAAATAGGTAACTCAGCAGTGAGCGCACCATATCTAATAGGGTGCGATTCCTCCGTTCCGATACACCGTTGTGCTGTGGTGTATAAGGAGGAGTAAGCTGTGAGAGAATCCCATTCTCTTTTAGATAATCTAGGAACTCATTGCTTAAGTATTCTCCTCCTCGATCAGATCGAAGAATCTTAATACTTTTGCCCGTTTGATTCTCTACTTCGTGCTTATATTCCCTGAATTTCTCAAAAGCTTCAGACTTGTGTTTCATCAGGAACACATGTCCAAATCTTGAGAGATCGTCAGTGAATGTAATGAAGTAGGAAGAACCGTTCCTGGCATGCGTAGACATGGGACCGCATACATCACTATGTACCAATCCTAAGAGTTCCGTAACTCTTTCTCCGTATCCACTAAACAGAGCTTTGGTCATTTTACCTTTGAGACATGAATGGCAAGTATCATAAGATGATAATTCGAACGGATTCAAATATCCATCATTATGTAACTTAGCCAGTCATGTCGCATTGATATGACCAAGTCTACAATACCACAAGAAGGATTCGTTCATTTCTGAACTTTTCCTCTTGTGTGTGTTTTGTATATTGAGGACTGTATTTTGATTGAGAATAAATATGTCATTCTGTAACGAGGCTGATGCTATCAACTTTTGATTTAGGAAGATGTTCATAACATTATCCTGTACTACAAAATTATATCCTTCTTTACTTAATAAAGAAACTGATATAATGTTGCACATCATGTTCGGTATAAAATAGCACTCATTCAGAATCAGTGTATTACGACTTGGTAATACTAGGTGATATTCGCCAACTGCTTTGGCTGAAATACTTGCACTATTCCCTACTTGAACGGAATGATCACCTCTTCCCAGTTCTCTACCTTTTCGTAGCCCATGTAACAATTTACATATGTGGGATCCTGATCCGGTATCTAATACCCAGGACGCAGGGTGAACTGAGAAACAGTTCTCAATAAGTAACACACCCGAAGAAGATGCATCAGCATGCATGTTCTTTTGGGCGGCTTGAGAATCCAGATATTCTCCTGTTTCCTGTTCAGTCTTATAACTCTTATAAGAAAGAACGGGTCCAACGTTCTCTTGCTCAGTATAATAATCGGGTTCAGTCAATACATCCATATTATTATCTTGGTTATGGATTGATTTGGTCGCTACCTGGAGAGAGAGAAAAGAAAACACTTTTGCAAGATTAGATTGGTTATTATCTTAACTAATCGGATGTCTCCCACTGTTTTTATCAAATCTTCCTCCAAATCCTAAAAGGTAAGATTAGCCGGGATTAATTACACCCTACAATTTCGTCAATCTTTCAGCCAGATCAGTGTCGGTACTTGAGGGAGGTTCCCCGTGCTTTCGCACGGACCTAATTAAAGTAAACCTCATTTTCCCAGAGGCGTAACATCGTTAACACTTTTCTAGACACCTACTTGATCGGCTAATTGTCCTGTGTAAAACTCTCCCAGGAGTAACACTTACTCGCAGTGGGTATCGGGATCCAACTATCTCATAGGAGGTATGCAATCTCATTGCAAATTTCAACTCTTGAAATTCCCGATAATATTTTGCCCCTAGCAACTTATGACCTTAACATAGTCAACAAATCATAATTGCTAGCCAAGTTCAACCCGTCATTTCCCAATTGAATTAAACCCAGCGTAAGACCTTTAACATAGTCAACAAAGTTGTACAACTACCCTAATCCAATCACATCTCATTTTTTAACAGATAAGTACTAATTAGCTACCGCACACTATGCCTTAACATAGTCAACAAACGTAGCACGAATACTAACTAGTCTTTATCTGAAATGACGGAGGGCTACGCAGGTTTTTCAGAAAACCATGAGCGTAATGAACTTGATATCGTCGTAGAATCTAGTAGTTTTTGAAAAAGGAGTGTTTTTTTAGGCTTTTCTAGTTTCACTAAAGAGGTTTCTCCCGGTGAAGGGATCTCGGCTCTTTCCCCATCGAATAAGGTGCAGGGTATATCATATATACCGCTGTGTAAAGCAAGAACTATAGAAACTGTCAAAAACTAAACCGTGAGTTTGTAGCATCTGCCAATTTTGCTAAAGAGGTCAGTCCCGGTGAAGGGATCTCGGCTCTTTCCTAATCGAATAAGGTGTAGGGTATATCATATATACCGCTATGCAAAGCAAAACTGTAGCTACCCTTTTTATAAAGTTTTGATTCTACAACATCTTTTAGGTTTCTTTTCTTTTTATTAATCTCATTAATAAATCCAATCAGCTTATGCTTCCTAAGCATCAAAGAAGAAACGAAAGCAGTAATTTCTATATATCAGCATATATATATAGTATAAGCATTCGTCTCAGGCAGTAATATGATCTCATCACAGAACATTGCAGCAGAAGAACATATATGAAATATTGGATATACTAGGATGTCCGTGTTTTCAATACGAGCCGGTATAAAACACGGATTCCACGGTCGCGATGAATAGCCAAACCCATATCCCTAGACCCCTATGAGAGAGACAAGTAACACTGCCAATTCTAAGGTTAGGAGACCCGATCTCGACTCCTCGAGATGGCCTCCCACTGGACCCTAGAACCCGGTTACTTATGCTCCCCTCCTTGGGTCTACCTAATGCGGAAAACTAAATAATATACACTGGTGACATCAACCTCATCCCGGAAGTGCCCCAATAAAAGAATATTACATACAAAAGAATTTTACATGAATGAAAATAAAAACCCACATCTCACATAAAACCCCCGGCTATTCAGAACACGACGATCCAATATAACATATCACAGCAACACATAATATCACATATCATCAACGTAAGTAAGTATGCATACACCGATCGTCATTGATGTATAGCAACGAAGACCGGCAATACAACTACATACTACACTTACGGTCACAGAATAGAAATTGTAAAACTACAATATTTGGAATCCACAATCACTTTAGACATCATAAATCTGAAATATCACATACTTCGCATTTTATGCCTAACTATATGAATTCCACATATTGTATCGCATTCCAGATAAATAGACAGTATTAAACTTTCCGAACAGATAATCAAATACCCAAAATTTCCTAAATAGCTCAACACTTGAGCGGGGTTCAAATAATCCTAGAACAGGTCACAGTACCGATGATCCAGCCGTAGAAGGGTCAAGCCAACGCCTCACATGTGGCACGCCGTACCGCCCCAAACCCTAAGGTTTAGAGGCGGTTCAGACGGTCACATAATCGAGTTAAGGTTTGTGTTCTTCTAGAGGGACCACCGCGTTACTTGTACGTCTATCCGAAATATTTAAACCCGATAAAAATTCAACACTTGAAAGTTTTTCATGCCGGGAAAAAGTGAGTTTAGTGATATCCGTTCGAACATTTTAACAGTTTCTAAATATCCGGAAATAAAAACGAATTTAAATTTTTCGATCGAATCAACGATTATAAAATAAACCCCAGAACACTCAACACTTGAGTCAGATTAAAAGTACCCAGAAAAATACATAATCACCTACGGATATAACCCCGGAAAAACGAGTCAACAACACTTCTGTACAGCCGCGGGTCCGCGACAGGAGAAAGGTATTGCCACGGTTCCACGGTGGATTCTACGGATCCTTGCCACGTGTTTCACAGTGGTGCTTATATTTTCCTGCTGGTATTTTAAAGTATTTTTAATTCACAAAAACTCACAGTTTTAAAAATTATCCAGAGAGGGGTTCAAATCGTCGATTCGGGGTTCGATCGGAGTTTTAACTTCGTATACACGTCGCCTAATGCTCTAGCTTGGCTCTGATACCACTGTAGGGTTCCTAGGCACTCTTGTGAAGGTTCATAAGGCATCAACCATGCCCGAATAAAATTTTAGACGTGCCGAACAACCCAAAGCCGGGATCTTTGCTAGATAATTAGGGTTTAACATGCAAGTAAATATCTTTACAACTAAGTGTGAGGGATTACAACCTTTGTAGTCTGCTCCTTCGCTTCATAAGACCTGAGTAGAAGTCCCTTCGCCGCGATCCACGATCTCCCGAACTCAAGAGAGGCTCCACGACTCGAACGATCCATGCTAGCTTGTAGTATTCCTTTTCTCCGATGATCTACGTCGAAGTTGCTATAACTCAGGCTCTCTCACTCTAATGAGGCGAACACCCTAATCTAATGGGCTAGATTAGATGAGGATGATGGAGTAGTATTTATGCTTTCTTTTTATATCATTTTCTCACAACAAATCATAACAAAATAAATAACTAGTAAGCTTTCTCAAAGCTAAAGAGAGAAGAAGATGATGAATAATGAGATCATCCTTTTGTGGTGAATAATGAAATGTATTTATGAATTAATAATGTAACCATGGTCAAGGGATGACAAGGATAACCCTTATAGAGAATAAACTAGGGCTAGGGTTTGGTTAGGTTAACAAATGAGTCATAGAAAAATATCAACCATAATATCTTTCTCATGACAAAAGGAATTGCTTCTAGAAGGTGCATGAAGCAACTGACCCTAATCAAACCCTAACCTTGCTTAATCTCCACAAAACATGTTCCATTATTAATTATATCATGTTACTATAATACATATCACATATATATTATATATTTGTAACAAAAGAAAATAATACAATTAACATATATCGCATATATATCAATGTATTATCCGGTGAGAAAATGAAATAATAAAGCGAGCCAATATTAGATAATGTAATACAATATATCATATATATTATTATACATTAAATCATCGAATCAACACTTGATCCGACAATCCGGCTATATCGAATATAACCGACTAATATATCATGTACCGATTCATCGAATCAACACTTGATCCGATGTCCCGGTTCATATCTAAATATCGCGAGAATATAATACGGTATCTCATATCGCATTATCCTCGGTCCTGTGCATATCACATATGTGCCTCTACTCCGGTTTGCCTGAGCCAAGAAACCTCTGTGTAGGACTCTAAAGAATCGTCAATACGCCGGTAGCAGGTGATGATCATATCAAACACCCACAAGCTGCAAGCGGTCAGCTAAACGTAACAGCCACCCAGGTATTGAGCGATTAGAAGATCAACAAGCTAGCCTATACGTTCTCCTGTGAATCCAATCAGTAACACTCCCGTACAGTCCGGTCTCTTCATCCGATATGTCGCATATCAAGTCTAGGGGTGGTATACATCAGACCCCAGTAACCGATAAGTCGTGTCTATATGTAGCTCATAACGGGTCGAGAAACTACTGGTAACACTTACCAGTAAATCTCTATATCAGACCTGGCCAGGGACTTCCAGTTATAGCCAATCGAACACAGCACAACATCAACTCCCTATACCCCGAAAGACGAATCCCCTCCTATCACTCATTGCCTCCATGTGATTCGGGACTGTACCCCAAAGCTACCGTTTTGCACGCCCTCTTGGACATGGTAAGGTGGAAATCAAAGCACAGTGGGTATCACACAAGACTCTATGACGATCTTGGGTCTACAGACTACCCTGTACTAGTGTCACCGGAGAACTGCCATCTGACATGTGGTATATCACCATCTGGGAGTTCTCGGCGAGTCCATCTAGTGTACCCAGTCTCCACTGAGCACCCGTACACCATCCTTAATGTCCAACACCGATGGATATGGGATCATCCATCACCCATCATATGGGTCAAGATGCGTATACGCTAGTCTACTCTTGTGTATCAATGCCTTGTCTCGATATACCCTCGACTAGGAACAATTATATGATGTACTCATCGACTACCGTGTCCCTACTAGTATGATCTCATCATAGTCCCAGTGGTCGAGTATAGATCATAAGGGCTTTATCAACATGTGAGAGAAAAACAGTAAACCAATACAAGTCAACATGTTAAGATAAAGTGAAACCAAATAGCATACTATCATGACGAGCAAGAAAGTCCTCTCTCTATATATCCAAGCATCTATTATAATATACATCACATGTACAACAATGGCCTCTAGGGCATATACATAACTAACAAATTGTGAGTTACCCGACGAACAAGTGCTGCACCTCGAGGAAGACGAGCCATATTGGGAGCTCTACTTCAATGGGGCCTCATCATTAAAGAGCTCCGGCAGATCAAGCGTCCCGGAGGTAAAAGCGGGGATAGGATTGGTGTTCATCATGCCATCAATGGGAACCCTACGGCGTTCTTTCGCTCTCACCGAGCCTCGGACAAATAATGAAGCTGAGTATGAAGCTCTGATAGCTGGTTTGGAGCTCGCCATAGAAATGGAAATTCTTCGGCTACGGGTTTACGGTGACTCCCAGCTTGTCGTCAGCCAAGTAAGCGGCGACTATAAGATATACAAACCCGAGTTAGCTCGGTACAGAAGCCGGGTGGTGGAACTCATGAAACGGTTCACTCACATTGAACTAACGAGAGTCCCTAGAGCGTTGAACGGAAAGGCTGACGTACTCGCTCGCCTAGCCAAGGAGCTGGCTGATCCTGACATGGACGAAATTCTGATCACAGTCAGGAGCCGGCAAATTCTCACCCCGGTCTCTCTACGAGAAGAGGAAAGTGCGGAACAGATGAGCGGTCCTGCCGAAGAAGCTTCGATCATACAAGACGAGCCCGATTGGAGAGAACCCTTCATAAAGTACTTCCGATACGACAAGCTGCCCGAAGAAAAATCTGCGAGGATTCAGCTGAAGAAAAGAGCTCTCGGATACGTGTTTGTGAATAACACGTTATACCGCAGGTCATATGACCAACTCTGGCTCAGGTGTCTGTCATTGGCCGAAGCCCAAAAGGTCATGAAAGATGTTCACTCGGGCGTTTGCGATGCTCACCAATCTGGCCCCAAGATGCGACTTCAAATCAAACGGCTTGGGTATTACTGGCCCACCATGATACGGGATTGCGGAGAGCATGCAAAGAAATGTCAGATCTGCCAAATCCATGGCGATTTCATTCACAAGCATCCCAATCCGTTGCATCCTACGGTAGCGTCGTGGCCCTTCGAAGTCTGGGGCACCGACATTGTTGGCCCAATTGATCCTCCGTCATCCAAAGGCCACCGGTTCATACTGGTCGCGACAGACTACTTCTCCAGATGGGCTGAAGCTGTCCCGCTAAAAGAAGTCAAGACAAAAGATATTCTGACATTCTTCCAGCATAATATTCTATACCGCTTCGGTACACCAAGAAGAATCATTTCTGACAACGGGCCTTCTTTCAAGAGCTTCAATGTCTCAAGGTTCGCTACTCAGCACAAGATAGATTGGAGATATTCCTCCATCTATAATCCAAGAGCCAATGGGCTAGCCGAAACCTTCAATAAGACTCTATGCAAGCTCCTGAGGAAAAATGCTTCAGCCAACAAGAGAGACTGGAATCTCAAACTTCACGAGGCGTTGTGGGCATATCGTACCACGCACCGTACTCCAACTCAGTCCACTCCATACTCATTGCTCTTCGGAGTGGAGGCGGTCCTCCCCCTCGAAGTCGAAGTTCTAAGCTTAAGAATGGCCGTTCAGCATGAGTTGACGGATGAGGAAAACGTGCTCCTTCGACTTGAAGAGCTCGATGCCCTCGAAGAAAAGAGGCTCGCGGTGCAGCAAAATCTGGAGCTATACCGAGCCCAAATATCACGGGCTTATGACAAGATTACCCGTCTCTGCGCTTTCAAGAAAGGTGAATTGGTGTTGGTCCTCAAAAGACCGATCATCCCCAATCGACATGCCAAGGGAAAATTCGTGCCAAACTGGGAAGGACCATACGTCATCGAGAAAGTGTTCGACGGAGGATCCTACCAACTAATAAGTGCCGAGGGAGAAAGGCCCATGCCACCCATCAATGGCCGATATCTCAAGAAATACTACATGTGAATGCTCTAAGTCGCAGGCGAATTGAGCACATCAGCCCTACGGTCTGGATCATACATCCTGCAAAACCGTATACAATCCACGGGCGTAAATGACCCATATCTTTCCCAAATCCTGCCGGTGAGACTACTTTTAAAGTCCCACCAGCGGCAAAAAAAAGAAGAAGAAAGCAAAAAAGAAGAAGAAAAAAAGAAAAAAGAAAAAAAAGGTATGTCCACAAGCAAAACGGGCACGGATGAAAACCTGAAAGGGCTCCGTGAGTAAAAACAGCAGGACTACCAGCGAGTTTGTGAAAACCCGAAAGGGCGCAAACTCTTAAAAAGAGATGAATGCACTCACAAAGTCCTCTCGACCTTGTGAGGAGAAAACCCCTGCATGAGATACTTACAACTCACAAAGGAGCAACACACTTAGGAATCCTCACGATTCCTAAGGAGAACATACACCTGCGAGATCCTCTCGACTCGTAGGAAGAAAATGCTTTTATGAGACCCTCACGGCTCATAAAATTGAAAAGCCTTAAGTGATAGGGACCCAAACCTGTCTCCTAAGCCATCGTTCCCCAACGGCAAATGACGAGTCACTCCTGGCATTTCGCTTCAGTGTTAGCGGTGCTGATGCCGACCAAAAACCCAAATCCCAAGTCCTCCCAAGACAAATGATGAGTTGCTCCTGGCATTATTCCAATGCAGCAATGCTGATGCCAAACAAGATCCAAATTCTAAGTCCCCAAACGGCGAATGATGATTCGTTCCTGGTACCATATTCCAGTGTAGCGATACAGACGCCAACCAAAATCCAATTTCCTAAAATTCTCCAGCCCTACGGCCAGTCCCCAAATTGACTGCCGTATACAATCCACGGGCTCAAATAATTCTCGTCATACCCATACCCCACCACAATCACCAGTTACCCGGCTGGTCTCCGCCTTTGGAATTATGCTCTTTTGAGAAGACCCACTCATGTATCCTCACAATACATGAGGAGAACAAACCTTTGTGGGATCCTTACGACTCATAAAGGAAAAACGCACTTAGGAGTCCTCACAACTCCTAAGGAGAAAATACACCTGCGGGATCCTTACGACTCGTAGGGAGAAAATGCTTTTATTGGACCCTCACGGCCCATAAAATTGAAAAGCCTTAGGTGATAGGGACCTAAACCTGTCTCCTGAGCCATCGCTCCCCTAACAGGAATAGGCAAATGATGAACTGCTCCTGGCACGTGTGCTTCAGTGTTAGCAACGCTGATGCCTACCCTAACCCCAAAATCCCAAACTCCAATCCAATAGACCCCTAAGTCTTTAAACTGGGAACAGATGACCCCTAAGTCGTTAAACTGGGAACGAGGGAAATCTCCTCATGGCAGATGAAGATTCACTCCTGGTACCATATTCCAGCGTAGCGATGCTGATGTCAACCTAAATCACATCAAGTCAAACAACTAATGACCTCCTGGCAGAATCAAATTCCACCTCGGAAACAAGTCAACTTCATCCCTGACGCCGCAAGCAGCGGGGCAAGTCAAATCCAGAATCGACCGTCCACGTCGCTAAAATGGCAGCACCGACCGTCCACGTCGCTAAAAGGGCAGCAACGACCGTCCAAGTCGCAAAAAGGGCAGAACCAACCATCCAAGTCGTTAAATTGGCAGCACCGACCGTCCACGTCGCTAAAATGGCAGTATCGACCGTCCAAGTCACAAAAAGGGCAGCATCGACCGTCCATGTCGTTAAAATTGCAGCACCGACCGTCCACGTCGCTAAAATGGCAGCACCGACCGTCCACGTCGCAAAAAGGGCAGAACCGACCGTCCAAGTCGCAAAAATGGCAGCACCGACCGCCCAAATAGCAAAAAGGGCAGCATCGACCGTCCAAGTCGCAAAAAGGGCAGCACCGACCGTCCACGTCGCTAAAATGGCAGCATCGACCATCCAAGTCGTAAAAAGGGCAGCATCGACCGTCCAAGTCGCAAAAAGAGCAGAACCGACCGTCCACGTCGCTAAAATGGCAGCATCGACCGTCCACGTCGCTAAAATGGCAGGCAGTATCGACCGTCGATGTCGCAAAAAGGGCAGCATCGACCGTCCATGTCGTAAAAAGTGCAGTGCCAGCTTCCGAAAAGCGGGAACCAAATCAAGTCGCCTCCACGTGAAAGAAGATCCATCAATTTCATGCACACAACCCACATATGTGGTGTGCATTTATTGATGGTGGGCAATTTGTTGGGGTAAAAATTTACACCCCGGTTGACCAAGTGAAAATCAAAGTCAACCCCAAACCAAGCGGGCCCAAACCCAGATCCAGTGGGCCCATGCCCGGGTCGAGCCCGAACATGAAGCGGCCGGCCTCCCCCCCATGCCAAGATAAAAATTTTGTAATAAATAATTTTGTTGTATTTCTTTTGTTTTATTTTATGGATAAATGTAAGAAAATAGGCATAAAGCCAAATTTTTGTAAAGCCCATGGCTTATGTGCAAAAAGAAATGGCACATGAGCCATGGGATAGGCAAAATGCCATTTTGTGAAGCCCAAGGGGTTATGTGTAAAGTGTATAGCCTATAAAGGCAAGGATAATGAAAATATCTCACAACTTTTTCTCTCTCCATAAAAGTTTTAGATCTGAGATCTTTTCTCTTTCTTCAAGGTTCCAAAACCTTCTTCTTTCTTTTGAATTAAATCAAGAGTTTTACTCTTCATTCTAAAAAACTAAATAGTTTTTCACCACAAAACCCACAAAGGGAACTTGGATCTGTCTTTAGATCTCAAAAAGAAGAGATTTTTTTAAAAAAATCTCATATCTCTTGATCTTTAAGATCCAGCCAACAGAGGAGGAAGAAGAAGAACCCCTTTCGTCAACCAAAACATCTTAGGAGTTTAACACCACTCTAAATCCTCTTTTGGGATCTTAAACCCTATTTCTGGGACTAAAAGCCCATTTTTTTCTCGCCAGCGCCCTGTGCTCAAGCGCAAAGCGCCCATGTGCCGACATATGGCGCGCTTGCGCTCCAGCGCCCTGCGCTCGACCGCAAAGCGCCCACGTGCCGACATATGGCGTGCTTGCGCTCCAGCGCCCTGCGCTTGAGCGTAAAGCGCCCATGTGCCGACACGTGGCGCGCTCGAGTGCAAAGCGCCCATATGCCGACACGTGGCGCGCTTGCGCTCCAGCACCCTGCGCTCGAGCGCAAAGCACCCACGTGCCGACACGTGGCGTGCTGGCGCTCAAGCGCCCAGCACCTAAGTGTACAACACTCAAGGCACTGACCCCACACGTCCTTTGGGCACTTTTTCCCTTTTTTATAAATGTATACATATATATATGTACAGATACACACATACTCCACGACACTGTCCCCGTAAAAACTCTGCGTGGCTCCCGATATATCCAAACCCCCCTCCAAAACAACACACACGTACACTGCACATTGAGTTCGCATGACCAGTTTAACCCGTTAATCGGAGGTTCCCTCGCCCCAAAGGCGAGGGGTAATTAACAGCAGCTTAGTCCGCGGCTGCCGGAGATACGGATCCCCACAATCAATAAACCCCGGCCTACCCTAGGCAGGGGGAATCTGTAGTACGCCTGACAAGCGCGCGTGTATTCCCATCTCAATGGGGTGACAAAAAAACACCCTACAACATCGACTTCGGCTAAACAAGGAGTTTAGCAGGTGAGTAGATTATTTCTACGGGGAAAGTCGGGTGGATAGCGTATAGCACCCCCGTAAGTATTGATATGGAAGATTATGTTACAAATTATAATTATGATAAAGTTGATGCCAATGGATATATTTGCTTGAGAATATGTAATGGGAAGTGAATCATGATAAGTATGAATTGAAAGAGAACAAGTATGAGTTGATAATGGTATGATATGAGTTTGAGATCGATACGACTTGAGATTTATAAGATATGACGTGTATGCAAGATATCATTATATGAGATTGATACAAATGTGATTTTGAGACATGGGTGTGTGTATTTATGAGAATAATGAGTGATATGACGTACGAGATTTTAGATCCGTACCCTCATTGTTGTATAGGTTGATAGATTCCCTATTCTGATTGATAACCTCGTACGATGGATTACCGTACATGATGAGATATACCGGATGATTGATTCGTGCTAGTGATTTGAGGATGATGATCGAGGATTGTTGTCATATCGGATGTTATGAGGCGGGATCGCCGATGTTAAGATGCCACTTGAACCATACTTATTTCCAAAACTGACGAATCGTATGCATCTTTTAAACGGAAACTTTATGGGACGCTACGGGTTTCCAAATGATGTCTTTTTCTAAAAACACCGTAGCAACCACTTTCAAAACTACGATTCGTACCTTTTAGAAAAGTGACCGTATGGTTCATGTATAGATAGATATACCTTTGATTATCCATGTTATGTAGGATATTACCCTTAGTGATGTACATACTACGTTCCTGTATTTAATGCTATATGATATCATTTGCTAGTACACCTACACAATTATCGTTGATGCGCATGTTACATTTACACAGATCTATCGGCTCACACACATTCTTCATCGGTAATTGCCATGCCACTTACACAGTAGAACTACCACATCATGATATTATTCTTAACTGTGTAGTATATTCATTGTTCAGCACTATCATATGACACGTTGCATGATATACTTGATAGGCTTTTATTACTGTTCTATGTTGCACCTCGTACTTTATGGTTATATGCTTGAGATGCTATTTTCATGAGATCTCTGGATTTGAGAACCGTGGTATATTTCAAAGGAAATGGTGTATTGTTTTAAAAAAAACCCGGTTTCTCTTGATATGATATTTCGAAACGTCCACCATGAGTTTTCTCAGTTCTAAGCTTGTTTTCGAGACCCGATTTGAGGAGTTGGCGGATGCCATTTGCGGGTACATGGTGGACTCGGTATGGTACCCCGGGGCAAGAAATTATTTTTATGGTGTAGACGATGAGCCTGGTAGAGGGTACACTACCTACCGATGATTGTATAGAGCTCGGCGGATATCCGGAGGATACCGTTTTGGAGTTATAATATGAGATGGATATGAGGGCCGATCTGAGGATGTGGCCCTTGAGATGAGATATATATGAGGGCCGATCTGAGTATGCGGCGCCTGAGATATGAGGATTTACGTGTCGATGCTGGGCACGGGTTATATGATGTTTCGAGTGTCGGTGTTGGACACTCAGGTTCCATGATTTTGATGTGTAGTTGATGGACACACGTGGTTGATATCCTCATACATATACAGGCATATTGTTTCATGATGTTTAGAGTGTCGGTGTTGGACACTAAGGTTCCATGATTTTGATGTGTCGTTGATGTACACACGTGATTGATATCCTCATCTATATATACAGGCTTATGTTTTCATGATATTCGAGTGTCGGTGTGGGACACTCAGGTTCCGTGATATTGTTTGTGTCGTTGATGAACACGTGGATGATATCCATATGCGTACGGGCATATGATGTCAG
The DNA here is from genome assembly GCA_030015575.1 of Agapanthus africanus. Lineage (NCBI taxonomy): Eukaryota > Viridiplantae > Streptophyta > Magnoliopsida > Asparagales > Amaryllidaceae > Agapanthus > Agapanthus africanus. The sequence goes on along the minus strand of CM057344.1, from coordinate 156,276,954 downwards.
ATGTTTATTTATATATGCCATTGCATCGACTCGATTGTTGATATATATGCGTACTTGGTCACCCTAGATATCATAGTATTGCCTTCAGGATATAGTGACCTTGGAAATCGTTGTTTTTTCGATTTCTACTTGCTGATGTTTTCTACTCACGAGTTGGCAACTCACCCCCGTTGTGCCACAATTCTTGCAGGTTTGACCGCTTGGGATCAATTGCGGTATCGCTGGCACACAGCTTCATCCAGGCTATTTTGCTTTGGTAGGTGGGACACATGTTTGATCGTGCCCACTCTCGTAGTTTATATTCCATTGTATCTAGATAAACTCCATCAGATCAGAAACTAGAGATTGTATTATTGGTAGACCTAGTCAGACTTAGGTTTTGTTTGAGACTTATAGCGATGGGCTTATGTTCGCTTCTTGAGTTTTGATGTTTTGCTCGTTTATTGTTCTTTCTGGGTTGATTCTTCACCGTTGGGCATCGTATATATGTTATTGCGTGGTTGTGATTTCGCCAATTGGCGAAGAGCAAACTCCCGCTTGGGGATGCTTATATATATTGTTGTGTATATGTTTTTGGATCAAAATATATATGGGAGGTGCTGCCCAATTAAAAAAAACTTGACTTCATTATACCTTTATTTCAAAACTGCACCCCCACTATTTTCCGCAAAAAGGTTTAGATTTTCTGGGCTTCGGCTTACTTGATTTACGTTATGCCTTTGGACGTTACGTAATTTAAGTGTCGGTCACGCGCTAAATTTTGGGTCATGACAAAGTTGATATCAGAGCGTTAGGTTTAACCTTGGTTTGAGTCTTGATTTGATTATGCGGAATCTAGGGTGTATATATTTAGGAACCTAGGCTTGACCTTACGGAACTTGGACTTGACAGGGGGGTATTAGACCCAAACTTTTGTTTCATAGGTTGACCTTGATTGATGGAGTAGGTAGCTTGAGTAGAGTAACGTACCGTACGTATGTTCCGCGGCATATTTACGATACGATACTCCACTTAAGAAACCTTAGGATGTACATATCTTGAGATTTGTGATACTATTCATTCCTATGATCATATATCCATTTGGGATATGTTGATTTCTTTCATTCATTTGATCTATCATCATCGATACCTGCTTAAGGTAACTGTCACCATGGTTTAAGCGCAGATTGAGCTGCTGCTAGTGTTGCGGTCAGAGCAAGATCATCATGGACGAGGGTTGACCATGTTGTTTTCTGGTGACATAGGGACGTGTAGGTATAGTGTTTTATTGTGATCTCTCGTTTGAGGCGAGTGTTTGGTTTTGCACCGGATGATCGGGTTATTGATAGAGGCTGCCAGATTGAGAGGACTGTTGATGTAGCCTACCTCAGAGATCGTGATGTTGTGTCATGACCCGAAATTTAGTTCGTGACCGGCATTTAAATCATGCAACGTTTAAAGGCGTACGTAAATTAAGTAAGCCGAAGCCCAGAAATATAAACATTTTAAAGAAAATAAAAAAGGTGAAGTTTTTGAAATAAAGGTATGATGAAATCAAAAGTTTTCTTAGATGCATAGATAATGGAACATGAAAATGCAAGTGGATTATACTAGATGAAAAACATGTTTAGCCTTTTTATTTTAAAAATTTGGGCAGCACCTCCCTTGTATATTTTGAACCGAAACCACATGTACATGACAATAATAAAAGGCATCCCCAAGCGGGAGCTAGCTCTTCACCAAATGGCGGAATCACAACCACGCAAGCAATATATACGATGCCCAACGGCAAAGATCAATCCAAAAAGAATAATATGAATAAAGCAAGACATTAAATCCACACATAGCGAACATATACCCCCATCGCTCTAAGTCTCGCCACCACAAGGTCGTCTAAGTCTTACTAAATATACAAATAGTAGTTTCTGATTGATGGAGTTGACTAGATACAACAGGAATAATAATACAAGAGTGGGCACGATCTAATATGTCCCACCTACCATATAAATCACCCGAAGGAAAGCTGTGTGACCGCGATACCGCTACTGATCCCAAGCGGTCAAACCTGCAAGAACTGTGGCACAACAGGTGAGTTGCCAACTCGTGAGTAGAAAACATCAGCAGGTAGAAATTGAATAAAACAACGATTTCCTATATCAACCATATCATGAAGGTAATACTATGATATCTAGGGTGACCATGTCTGCATATATGCCAGCAATAATCAATGCCTGAATGCATGTGGATATCATCCGCGTGTCCGTCAATGACACAACAACATCATGGAACCTGAGTTTCCAACATCGACACTCGAAACATCATGAAAGCATATGCATGTAAATATGAGGATATCAACCAACGTGTCCATCAACGACATATCAAAATCATGGAACCTAAGTGTTTAACATCGACACTCGAAACATCATGAAACCCGTGTCCAACGTCGACAAGTAAATTCTCATATCTCGGGCTCTGTTATTCCGGATCGGCCCATGGGCTCCGTCGATCCGGATCGGCCCATATCATCTCATGACTCCGGTCGGTATCCTCCGGATAACCGCCGAGCCCAAATACTATCACCGGTAGGTAGTAATCCCTCTGCTAGGCTCATTGTCTACTGCACAACATACCTTTCTTGCCCCGGGGTACCATACCGGGTCCACCATGAACCCGCAAACGGATCATCCATCTCCTCAAATCGGGTTTCACATACCAATCTCAGAACCGAGAAAACTCATGGTGGACGCCTCGAAATATCATATCAAGAGAAATCGGGTTTTTAAAACAATACATACTTTCTGTTGAAATATAACCACGGTTCTCAAATCCAGAATCTCATGAAAACAGCATCTCAATGCGTATAATCATAAAGCATGATGTATGCAAATATAGAACAGAAATGTGAGCATATCAAGTATATCATGCGACATAGCATAATGATGTGAGCATAGCAATATATCATGCCAACGAGTCATGTGACAGTACTGAACAATTAAGAGTAATAGAATGATTTAGCAATTCTACTGTGTAAGTGACATAGCAATTATCGATGATGAAAGTGTGTGAGCCGGCAAATCTATGTAAGTGTAACATACGCATCATCGATAATTGTGTATATGTACTAGCACAAGTATATATAATGTAATGAGAATATCATGAACATAGCAGAAAGTAAATCGTGAGCGCAATACTATAAGGTATATATATCTAATCTAACATCTACGTAAAGGATAAACCAAGCGGTATAGACAGAGATTAAATATCTATAACATATCCGAGTCGGTAAATCTATCAATCGGCATCCAGCCTCACAACATCATATACGGTATAATCCATCGTACGGCATCCTCCAGTCAAGGGTAGGGATCAATCATCAGGTAAAACTCATCGCGTACGGTAATCCATCGTACGGCGGCATTAAACAAATAAGGATTCTGTCAACCTATACAACAATGAGGGTACGGATCTAACGTCTCCTACGGTATATCACTCATTATTCTCATAAACATAGATTTATCTTATTTTACCGATCTCATAAAACATCTATCTCAATCTTATCATATCCATCGATCTCATGTCATATCCTTATACATCTCGTTTCATAGCTTATATCAATCGTATCCACTCATATCATCTCATCGCATCGCCTGCTAAATCTTTTAACTATATCCATAAGTTTCTCACATAGTTTCTCCAACTATATTCTATATATATTGGTTTCCATTTATAATTTGCGGGGGTGCTATACACTATCCACCAGACTTCCTCCGTAGATATAAATCTACTCACCTGCAATCTCCTTGTTTAGTTGTAGTCAATGTGCTTCGTCGTCTCGGAATCCACGTGAAGGTACCTACAATCACAACACATCATATCGTTATAAAAACCAAGTCCAAAAACCGATAAGGCACACGAAGTGCTCATGGGTTAGAACCTATAGCTTACGCATGCAACAACAACTAAATATCCCTCGTCGTTAATGTACAAACGTCCAACGACCAAATACAATATCAAATACCAAAACCAAAGTTCATAAATCGCAAATACCTAATTCAGCAACATAGGAAATTGCTCCCAAATTTCACCCTAGGCCAAACTAAGGAATTTTGCATACAGGGTTAGTTTAGATATCAGATAACAAGACTACTGACCAAAAATCACCAAATTCCGCTCTAATGTGGCCGCAATTTGTGGGCACCATGAATTAATCTGCGGCCAGATATTGGGATTAGGGCTTCGGGTTTCAGGGGTTGCTTCAAAATTGCCTGCACGTATCACTATCAAGGGAACTTATTTTATAATGGTCTCGGGTCATCCCAGATTCCCATATACCATCATAAACTGTCAAATAATCAATGTCGGGCAATTTCTAAGTTCGTATTTTGGGTTTCTAATCTCTGGTCTTGGCCATAAAATCATCACCTAAGGTTTGCAAACACTGATTACACCTTAATCTACTACTCACAAGTCAAGTCTCTCACTAAACATCAACTTGGAAAATTCTAAGATCACAATCCACACTAAAATGAACTCTAAACTACACTATAAGGTTAAGAAACTAATTACAAGATGTGAAGTGGAATTTATACCTCATGGGAGCAACTCAAGAAAAACCCAAGATGCCCAAAGTCTTCAAAATCCAAATTTGATTTGTCCAAAGGGTTTAGGATGAGGTGGGGATCATTTTTAGTGAAGGGAGTATAGGGTTTTGGTGAAAAATTGGAGATGCTTTCATGGGGTATAGGAGGTGATGGAGGAGATGAAGAAGATGAAGGAGGAGTTGAGGAAACAAATGAGGGTGAGATGAAGGAAAGGTCAAGGGTGCCATGCCATCCTTTCTCTCTTTCTCATGGCATGCTCTCATGCCATCATGTGGTCCCCTTCCATTTCTCTCTCATCAATTATCCTCTCATGTCTTCTCTTTTGTTTTTCTTTCTCTCTTTTCCCAAATAAATCATAAGTCACAAATACAATGAAAACAACATGTAACAAAATGCAACATGTCATGGTGCACTATCCAAGATTAATTAAAAATACGGATTCGGCATAATCGTGATTAGTAGTGCACTAATCGAGTTTAATTTAAACTTGCATATAATTAATTATAAAAATGTCCAAATCCGATAAATATATTTTTAAATGAATAAATCATTTTAATCGCCAATTATTTCCTAAATATTAGTATATATTTATACCATTTTACGAAAGCCCCTAATTCGCAAATCGAATAGTTTTCGCGAAATATATTATTTTAATATTAAATTCCAAAATTAATATTTTATATTTCTGAAATGTTACAATCTTCCCCCCTTAAATAAATTCGGTCCCCAAATTTAAATTTAAATCCCCAATTACTAAATCATTTCAATAATCAGCTCAAATCAACGGGGCTCCGAAATCATGGAAGATACAGAAATACCGCAGCGCATCGTGTGCGCCTGAAAACGAGTATGAAACTTAAAATCAAACTCCGTCAAGCGTAACGCAATCATCGGAGTTAAACGAAGATATAGATCTCAAAATCCACTATTGAAATTCAATATACTATTGTCAAAATCATAATACATATATAGTACGCATCCCTTTAAATTTCCTCTAAAAACTGGATAAAACACATGCAAATCCTTTCCAAATCGCCGTGCAATGCGTAGCTCACAGCACAAGAGGCAGACAATCGTTTGTAAAGAAGTAAATATATCTATATATGTTTTTGCTCAAATTATACGTTTCGCCTTTTGAAATATCTCAGAAGGTTTCTGATTGGTAGAGATTTCACGATCAAAAATATAATTACCGCAATCAGAAACGGCGTCGCTTCGCAGCTAGCCGGTGAGTGCGGGTCGATCCACAGAGACGGGTAAATTCCTTTAGTGTGTCTTAACGAGTTGATTCTATTTGTGGTTTGATTGGTTTATAAAAATCTATGAGAACGAGATCTAATTAATCTAATTAAGAATCTTGCTAGGGTTAGGTTTAGGTGAAGTTTTGGGAGATTAAGGTTCTTCCTCACCGCTTTCAATGCCATTTTTTTATAGATCTATTAGATGTTAAGTTAATTATTAATAAAGTGGATACGAATCTCTTGGGAAGAGGTTTCTTCCTCTAGATTTGTATCCTTACTTTGTTGATAATTATCCTAACCCTCACGGAAAACGTGCGGAACCGGCCCTTTATACTACGGTTCATCGTTACCTCGAAGGGTAGGATGCCGCAGGGAGCGGTTGTGCTCGTATGCGTGAAGTACTAATTAATTAGGTGAAGGTGGCATTGAAAGGGGCGAGAGATCACATCTCTCAACCCTTTCCCTAAGGCTAACCCTAACAAGCGAGGAGATTACTCGCTCATTAGGGGATGAGAAGACATTTTAATTAAAAGAACAGAAATAAAAGACTTACTAATTCGATGGCTCCCTCCAAACAAGAAGAACAGATCTGAATTTTTGCTCCCAGAAAATCTGAATTTTATTGATTGAAAAGAGGCATACCATTTTTAGATCTAAAATTACAATTTATAGGAAAATAGAAAACCTAGGGCTACAGGCTCTCGCACTTGCGCAATTACTGATTTGACCCCTGAGAATCCCAACACCCACAACGTCGCAACAGCAGAAGAAAAATCCACCGTCACGCGCACTAGATGGCCGCGGAACCGCGGCACAAGGTAGGGTTTGGCCGCGGTTTCGCGGCCAATTAAGGGAGTTGGGCCATGAGACTTTTGGGCTTCTTTCTCTGCTTCTTGGGCTCTGTCTTTTTATATGTATTTTCTCTGTTGGGCTTCTGAGTCTTCTCCAGATTTTTCAGTGAATACTTGTAGCGATCTTTCAACCGTTCACTTGACATTTTGGACCTTGCACTGTTCTTCGACTAGGCTCGACTAGGATCGGTCTACTTGTTGGTCAAAAGTCCCTTTTTCTATTGTTTTGTGTCTTTTTCACTGTATTTGCTCCAGAAACCTGTAACCTGTAATATGCAACAAACGTGCGTCAAGAGTACCTGTTTATTTATAAAAAGGATAAGAATAAGGGAATGATAAATGCAATATTATGGTCTGAACAAATACCCCCAAACTTATCTTTTGCTCGTCCTCGAGCAAACTTATTGTTTTATTCTCTACAAAAAACCTAACCGCACTTTCGCAGGGAAACGCGATTGCACTGAGCTCGTGCAACAAGCCGTTAAACCTCTAGGTGTCCCTAGTAGGAGGAGTGTTGTCTCCTGAGGGTTTTCAGCGGATACTACCCACAAAATCCTATCAATTTGGCTTTTCGACTTTTGTTCTCCAATTAGGTTTTCTAACTAAGAATTCTATTATCGTCGACCCGCAAATTATCCACCCATATTCTTCACACTTCCCCATTATTTAACTTAAGATTATATATGTTATGTAGACCTACTTAGCTTTCGCCATCTCTTAAGTCTTCCTTCTAGGGTTTCATCTCTACTTAGGAATTTTCTATCAACTCCATTAAAGATACAAATTCTATCTTTCATTCCTCTCTTTTATCTAAATTCCAATCACATACCCCTACGTGTGTGTAAAGATCACCCCTACACTTGGAAATTCAATTCAAGCAATCATGCCCTAGTCCATTGTCCAAAGTACTAATTAGTTGGTGAATTTAAATGAAATTTGCTTACACATCCTTCATGCGACCGTTAATACTTCTTGAGGTACCAACGACCGATTACAAAATGCGCTTGCACTTTAAAGCGTACTTCCTAGTCTTTGCAACACCCAAGGCTTTAGCAGTGACTCCCAAACCAGTTGGTCTAAGGCACTAGGTGATAAGGCACCCTCGCTAAATATTTTTCTATTTTTACAGCCTTAAGTAATTACAAAAACCAGTGTCCATTTTTTTTTAATCTTTTTATTCACACATTTTCATACTAAGGACTTTAGACAAGAGCATTTCAAGGTCTCTTCTACTATTCCACGTTTCAAGGTGCGTGAATGTGCAATTTGTAGGGTATACATTTTCAGAATTTAGACTTAAGTTAGGAACTATTTTTCAAACTTATACTCTAATAAGAACATCAATACTCTTCCCTCATTTTGACTTAGCCCAAGAAGTGAACCCAAAATTTGCCTATTTCTAAATAAACTACAAGGCATATACTTTCTACCGTTAAACTTTAAGGAATGTTATTTTTAGGGTTTTTAATTCACTAAGTCTAAGATCTAGTTGTTCCTAGCCAGTTAACCTATCTGTCAAACTCTAGTCAATTAGCCAAAATTGAATACAATAATTTTTATAATTTTTGAAATTTTTCAATTTTTATGGATTTTCAAATAAGTATGCAAATGCAAAAATATGTACAAATGAATGCGAAGGAAGAAGACGTACCGAGCATACCCCCAAACTTGAACTTGACAGTGTCCTCACTGTCATGCTAAACCAAGAGGGTCAAAATACCGATACTCCCCTGTTTATTTATTTATAATTTTTTTTTTTTAAGAAAAACAAAAATATATGCAAAAAGACCCTCCCCCAAACTTCAATTAAACTATGTTAGACAATACTGCCCAACTTTGCATAGGCCAAAAGTCAACACCAACCATTTGAAAAATTTATCAGTAAAGAATATTGGTGGGTGAAAAAATAAGTTGTGGTGGTCCGCAAAGAATTGGGGAAGATAGAAGTAGTGGAACGGGAGGTGTGGAGGTGAATATACAGGCGATGGTGATGCATCGAAACGAGAATGTAAATGATCAGCAATCAGTGGAGTGTTGTCATTCTCGTACCTAATTAAAAGAAATTGGGGTATTTCAACTTCTAAAGGAGGAAGTTGGCTCACCACAATACCCCCAAGATGATCTTGTGTGTCCTCTATTGACATGGCATCATCCATCAATTGTGTATGATATTCAATTATGAGGGAACTGATCTCCTCGATGTCCGCCATAGTCCTACCGAAAACTTGCCGCCTATCTTGTAAGACTTTTAAAATAGCGTTCTCTTGCTCGAAGGCTAGAGAGGCTGATATGATAATGGAAAAAATCTCATTCTCACCTATGTAAGCATATCTACGGTGAGACGGCAAGGGCATGAGTTCGAATTTCTGAGGCGAAAGAATCATTGCGGAATCTACCTCGAACTCAAAGGACTCTAACACAGGTTCGAAATCACTGCAAGCAACCGATTCGGATGGTTCGACTGACTCATCCAAAAATTCAAACGACTCATATTCGGGCTGTGAGTCGTCGTCATCCGAAAAAATGAAACATTGATAATCAGCATCGGTTGTGTCAACGGTAGTAGGCTCAAGGAGGGACGCACTAGTGGCGTCAAAACTGTTTTCATCAAATAGAAATCTTTCAAGCTCGCAGTTCTCCTGCGTGATTTCGTGAATAGAGCAAACATCTCGTGTACTACTTTTAGGCACGGGGGGCAGACTTCCCATCTTATAAATATTGAACTCACTGGACCTCTTTCCGAAGGATAGAGTCATGGAGCCATTGCGACAATTTATTATGGCATTGGAAGTGGCCAGAAATGGTCGACCAAGAATCACCGAAATTTGGTTTCTTGGGTTAGCAACAGGTTGTGTATCCATAACGATAAAATCAACGGGGAATATAAATTCCCCGACTTTGATCAACACATCCTCTAGTTGACCCCTTGGATAGGTGATTGATCGATCAGCTATTTGGAGAGTGCAACGAGTAGGTTTCAACTCTCCAACCCCTAATTGTTCATACACGGAGTAAGGAATCAGGTTAACACTAGACCCAAGATCTAAAAGTGCACGATTAATTTGCTTATCCCCAATTGTGATTGAAATAGTAGGACAGCCGGGGTCCTTTCGTTTTTGGGGTAAGGTTTGATGGTGGTTAATAGCATTGCTCACTGCACTAGCCACTAGCACTTTCTTGGGCACTTGTGATGCCTTTCTCTTCGAGGTGCACAAGCCCTTTAAGATTTTTGCATATGAAGGGACTTGTTGGATAGCATCCAAGAGAGGTATATTTATGCTAACCTGCTTAAAGATCTCCACAATCTTCTCCACTTGTGTATTTGGTTTATTAGGACTCAACCTATTTGGAAATGGTGCATTCTGAAAATTTGTTGAGTCAAAAGTCTGTGGAGTAGAATGTGGAATAGGAACGGATCCCAGTGTGGATGTGTTCGTGTTGTTAGAAACGGGTCCGTTCGAGTCAGAAGAAGTAGAGCCGTGTGAAGGGTGGAGAATAGGCTCTAAAGAAAAAGGTGAAAAAGGAAGTGAAGAAAATGAAGAAGGGGAAGAAGAACCACCGGCGGGGATGTCATCACTAGTTTCCACATTATTTTGCAACTCTCTTCCGGATCTCAACGTGGTCACCGCATTTACATTGTAATTGTGATATGCATTTTGTGGGTGACCGGGATTGGGCAATGGTTGAGATGGAAGCTTTCCCTTTTCTCTCTCGCTCAATGCAGCAGTTAATTGTGCAATTTGTGCCTCAATAGATTTGATACTTTGATCGTGTGAGGCATTGTTATTCATTAAAGATTGCACATAACTTTCAAATCTTGCTGCGGATTCTGTCGTTTGCTTGAGAAATGCTTCAAGACTTTTCTCGAGCGAGCTAACCTTATCATCATTAGGTTGAACCAAATTGTTCGGTTGATTTGTATAAGGTTGTTGTTGGAAAGGTTGCTGGTTTTGAGTTTGTAATGGTGCTTGTTGTTGTTGTGGAGGAGGTCTTTGAAAATTATTGTTCCCTTGGACTTGTTGATTTTGGTTCCAAGCAAAATTCGGGTGACTCCTCCACCCCTGATTGTATGTCGAAGAGTAAGGATCATTTCTTTGTCGTTGCTGAAATGCAGCATTGACTTGATCCTGTCCTTGAATAGGTGCATTATAAGGACACTCTTCGGTTAGGTGCGACGGGTTCGAACAACAAGCACAAACAGTTCTTGTGGGTAGAGTAGGGGCAGGAGAAGTCGATGAGATTTTTGTCTCAATGGCTTCTAGCTTTTTCATAAGTGAGGCCATCTCGGCCTTCATAGCAATCGACATATCTATTTGATGTATGCCTGCCCTAGATTGACCAACTGAAGAAGATGATGTGGTCTTGGTACTCTCCCACTGAATTGTTTGCTCACTTAGGTCCTCAAGAAACTGCCAAGCTTCGTCGCTAGACTTGGAGAGAAAATGACCTTGACAAATTGTTTCTAGCAACTGCTTCGTTGCTGCGTTCAATCCTTCGTATAATGTTTGGCAAAGTTGCCAATTTTCTATCCCATGATGAGGGCATTGAACAAGTAGGTCTTTAAATCTCTCGAAGCATTTCCAGAATGGTTCGGACGGAAGCTGTGAAAATTGTATGATCTCGTTTCGGATTCTAGCAGTTTTATGATGAGGGTAGAACTTTTTCAGAAAAGCTCTCACAAACTCGTCCCAATTTCTAATGGAATGTGATGCGGTGCTGTATAGCCACTTCTCGGCTAGGTCACATAAGGTAAAAGGAATGACCCTTAGCCTTATTGCGTCATCACTTAATTGGGTTGTCTTCATCATGCCGCAAACGTTTTGGAATTTATTAATAAAAATATATGCATCTTCGGATTCCAAACCATGAAACTTAGGCAGCATATTGATGAAATGTGGTTTTATTTCAAAATTATCCCCATTCGCCGGTGGGGGTGAAAGACATGTGGGTAAAGAAGTGCAGACGGGGTAGAAGAGATCCTGGAGCGCAACTCGTGCGGGCGCTACAACAGGCGGGAGATTCGGGTTATTCGCACCTGGCGGAGGTGGAATCATTCCCGTCGGTAAGGTATAGTTGGGGTCGTGTCCCGACATACCTTCGAAAGAAGAATTTGAGGTTGGAGGTAAGAAAATGGACGGAAGATCGACGAAGGGTTCGTCGAAGGGTTCGTCGGTCGGTACCAACGAAACACGGACTAATCGGGCGTTAGTATCCCTAGTCCAAGATGACATACACTAAAGGGTAGTGCAGTCAGAAAAAAAAGAAAAACAGAATGTGGGGGTAAGATAACGTCAGTGAGAAGAAGTGGTGGAAGTGAGTTTCAAGTTTCTTTAGCGGCAAGTTGCAAGTTTTGAAAAGATTTTTTTTTTTTATTTTTTTATTTTTGTGAGTTTTGCGAGGAGGTTTTTGAAAACGGACTCGTGACACAACTGACTCAACCACACATGCACAATCAGGCCTAGATCTAGGGTCGCCTAGGTCTGCTAGACAGCTCCTAACTAGGGCTAGAAATAGACCTCAAACCGCCTCTTCACGGACAAATACGGCCAGGTAAGTGGGAAGGAACCACCACTACAGTGGGCCTAATTAAAAACCACTAGCCTAGACACCGCAATGTCGGTTAGGATAAACGGCCGATGCCTACCTAGTCCTTTTCCTATTGAGCTCGCTGTCCTTAGGTCTGAGTCTAATCTTTTTTAATTAACGGTGGTTGATGCAAAATGCTTAGGTGTTTTCTGGGGTCCTGGGAAGGGTGATGAAATCCCCACCCAATCTGAGTTTGGTCAAATAGCCCCTTAGAGTCCGGTTAAATTATGCAAAACAATACAATTTCACTTGCAATCAATATTTTTTTTTAGCGCGGCGCAAAGAAACCTGCAGAAATCTGTTATTTAGAAGGGGGAGAAAGACTCTTTACGCAAAGAATCCTGCAGAAAATTTTCACAGACAGAGATATGGAGGTTGCAGAGGAGATGGAGAGAAAACAAACCACACAAATTTTTAGGGCTGACGTGGCACTTCAAGCGCGTAACCGCGGCGGAATGCCCCCTTATGCGGCGGAAGAGCGGCTGTGTAGATGAATCGACAGCTGAAAAAAAATTCTACTGTTCTGTTGGGCACTTTCTTCTCTGTTCTGATATGTAACTTTCTGATTCCCTCTCTGTAAAATTCCAGATTCTTGATTCTTCGCTGTTCCTGCAAAATCCAAAAGATACACCCTTCAAACAGATCAAATTTGATTATTTTTTTTTATATTTTTTTATATTTTCATATTTTTATAATTTTTAAAATTTATATCAACCCGAAAATTCACAAAAAAGAAAAATTACGCCGTCCCCGGCAACGGCGCCATTTGATTGGTAGAGATTTCACGATCAAAAATATAATTACCGCAATCAGAAACGGCGTCGCTTCGCAGCTAGCCGGTGAGTGCGGGTCGATCCACAGAGACGGGTAAATTCCTTTAGTGTGTCTTAACGAGTTGATTCTATTTGTGGTTTGATTGGTTTATAAAAATCTATGAGAACGAGATCTAATTAATCTAATTAAGAATCTTGCTAGGGTTAGGTTTAGGGGAAGTTTTGGGAGATTAAGGTTCTTCCTCACCGCTTTCAATGCCATTTTTTTATAGATCTATTAGATGTTAAGTTAATTATTAATAAAGTGGATACGAATCTCTTGGGAAGAGGTTTCTTCCTCTAGATTTGTATCCTTACTTTGTTGATAATTATCCTAACCCTCACGGAAAACGTGCGGAACCGGCCCTTTATACTACGGTTCATCATTACCTCGAAGGGTAGGATGCCGCAGGGAGCGGTTGTGCTCGTATGCGTGAAGTACTAATTAATTAGGTGAAGGTGGCATTGAAAGGGGCGAGAGATCACATCTCTCAACCCTTTCCCTAAGGCTAACCCTAACAAGCGAGGAGATTACTCGCTCATTAGGGGATGAGAAGACATTTTAATTAAAAGAACAGAAATAAAAGACTTACTAATTCGATGGCTCCCTCCAAACAAGAAGAACAGATCTGAATTTTTGCTCCCAGAAAATCTGAATTTTATTGATTGAAAAGAGGCATACCATTTTTAGATCTAAAATTACAATTTATAGGAAAATAGAAAACCTAGGGCTACAGGCTCTCGCACTTGCGCAATTACTGATTTGACCCCTGAGAATCCCAACACCCACAACGTCGCAACAGCAGAAGAAAAATCCACCGTCACGCGCACTAGATGGCCGCGGAACCGCGGCACAAGGTAGGGTTTGGCCGCGGTTTCGCGGCCAATTAAGGGAGTTGGGCCATGAGACTTTTGGGCTTCTTTCTCTGCTTCTTGGGCTCTGTCTTTTTATATGTATTTTCTCTGTTGGGCTTCTGAGTCTTCTCCAGATTTTTCAGTGAATACTTGTAGCGATCTTTCAACCGTTCACTTGACATTTTGGACCTTGCAATGTTCTTCGACTAGGCTCGACTAGGATCGGTCTACTTGTTGGTCAAAAGTCCCTTTTTCTATTGTTTTGTGTCTTTTTCACTGTATTTGCTCCAGAAACCTGTAACCTGTAATATGCAACAAACGTGCGTCAAGAGTACCTGTTTATTTATAAAAAGGATAAGAATAGGGGAATGATAAATGCAATATTATGGTCTGAACAGTTTCCTTGTAAAATTTCGTGTCACTCACAGACACGTAAGAAATAGCGAGAGTATAGCACATTTTTGAAAACCTATTGGTAAACATTTTAATGCATGCAAAAGTACTCAGGCACTGTCCTCATATCAGTCCTGCTCGGTTACTATATATATAGTACTCAACATCAAACTATAATGCCCAAGAGCAAAAATTAGCCTCAAAAGGCGTGTCCAATAATCACGTACGTCTGGTGCGCACGGAAATCAAAACCAAATACAAGTGCTACGAATGTGCACAAGAACCAAACTAAGTGCAACCGGTGTGCATAAAAGCATCTGTCAAATGCAACGGGTATGCATGACAACAACATCAAGTGCACTAGAGTGCACGAAAATCTCAACCCAGTGCAACTAACCTGTACGAATGAAAATCTGAATCAAGTGCATCCGACATGCATGAATAAAATCTAAATCAAGTGCATCCAACATGCATGTATAAAATCTCAATCAAGTGCATCCAACATGCACGAACAAAATCTCAATCAAGTGCATCCAACATGCACGAATAAAATCTCAATCAAGTGCATCCAACATGCACGATAACATCTAAATCAAGTGTATCCAACATGCACGAATAACATCTAAATCAAGTGCATCCAACATGCATGAATAACATCTAAATCAAGTGCATCCAACATGCATGAATAAAATCTCAATCAAGTGCATCCGACATGCACTAATAAAATCTCAATCAAGTGCATCTAACATGCATAAATAATATCTAAATCAAGTGCATCCAACATGCACGAATAACATCTAAATCAAGTGCATCCAACATGCACGAATAAAATCTAAATCAAGTGCATCCGACATACACGAATAACATCTAAATCAAGTGCATCCGACATGCTCAAATAACATCTAAATCAAGTACGTTAAGTCCATATATAAAGCATCGAGTGCAGTAGCATGCACGATAAAGAACGTCAAGTGCAGACGCGCACGAAAACATAAATCTGGAGCAACCAATGTACGGAGTATAAATTTAGTGCAACCAATGCACGAAATACAAATCTAGTGCAACAAACGCACGAAATACCAATCTGGTGTAACAAACGCACGAAATACCAATCTGGTGCAACAAACGCACGAAATACCAATCTAGTATACCAAGGTGTATAAAATCATAAACGTGCGCAACTGCATGCACAAAACACGTATCAATGCACTGCAAGCACATGTGAGCTATACCGAATGCAAAAATCAAATCGAGTGCGTACCACATGCACAAAATCAAATCAACCGTATGAAATCCACGAAATCATAAATACGTGTAGCCAAGGCACAAAATCAATATTAAGTGCAATTGATATGCACAAATCTCAAACCGATATAGCGGTGTATAAACATATATCAAGTGCAATAACTATGCACAAAATGTAAATACCCAGTAAGTGCAGCCATGGTGCATGAAAACAAAATTATGAAACTCAATCATCAAAACTCAAATCCAAGCGATAAAAGCATGATTGCCATGACCCAAATATTAGCTCGTGACTCGCACTTGAATCACGCAACGTCAAAAGACGTAACGGAATTCAAGTAAGCTAAAACCCAGAAATCTAAATCTTTTAAGAAAAATAAAGGAGGTGAGGTTTTGAAACAACGGTATAATGAAAGCAAGTTTTCTTAATGCATAGAAAAGGAACATGAATGATGCAAGTGAAATTTATTAGTTTGAAAACATATTTCATCTTTTTTAAAAAATTTGGCAGCACCTCCTTTGTATATTTTGATCCAAAACCGCAAATACATAATAATGATAATGGCATCTCCAAGCGGGAGCTAGCTCTTTGCCAAACGGCGGATCACAACCATACAATACAG
This sequence comes from Agapanthus africanus, assembly GCA_030015575.1. Lineage (NCBI taxonomy): Eukaryota > Viridiplantae > Streptophyta > Magnoliopsida > Asparagales > Amaryllidaceae > Agapanthus > Agapanthus africanus. Next base: position 156,260,768 of record CM057344.1, on the reverse strand, counting down.
TAAACATAAATATACGATGTCCAACGGCGAAGTTCACCACAAAAGATAAATAAATAAGCAGACATAAAAACCACCAGTAGCGAACAAACCCTCGCTCTAAGTCTCGCAACCACAATCTCACTAAGTCTCATTACTTATACAAATTTCTAGTTTTGATTAATGGAGTTAACTAGATACAATAATGAAATACAGATACAAGAGTGGGTACGATATAGGTGTCCCACCTACGAATGCAAAACATCCGAATGCAACTGTGTGCTAGCGAAGCCGCTACTGATCCAAGCGGTCAGCCTGCAAGAACTGTGGCACAACAGGGGTGAGTTGCCAACTCGTGAGTAGAAAAATATCAACAGATAGAAATCGATTAAACAACGACTCTTAGGTCAACTATATCATAAAGGTAATAATATGATATCTAGGGTGACTGGGTCTGTATATGTGCCAATAAGGTAGCCACTACCTATATGTCTGTATGCACGTAAACATCATAAAAGAGTGTGCATGCAAGTATGAGGATATATATCAATGGTGTCCCTAACGACACATCAAAATCATGGAACCTGAGTGCCTAGCATCGACACTCGAAAACATCATGAAAACCGTGCCCATCATCGGCACGTAAATCCTCATATATCTCAGGCACCGTATCCTCAAATCGGCCCTCAGGCGCCGCACACCCTGGTCAGCCCTCATATCCATCTCGCTACTACGGTCGGTATCCTCCGGATAACAGCCGGTAAGTAGTGCTCCCCTGCCAGGCTCACCGTCTAACATATACGAGTCTTCTTACCCCAGGGTACCTTGCCGGGTCCACCATGTACCCGCAGACGGTGCCTACCGCTCTTCGAATCGGGTTTCACATGCCACTCTCAGAACCGAGAAAACACATGGTGGACGCACTGAAATATCATATCAAGAGAAACTGGGTTTTTAAAACAATACATACTTTCTTTTGAAATCACCACGGTTCTCAAATCCAGAAATCTCATGGAAATAGCATATCTCAATGCGTAAAATCATAAAGCATGATGTATGTGACATATGATGGAAATGTAAGCATATTCGTATATCATGCAATAAGGAACAGTGATATATCATATTAAGGGAAAACTGCTCCTTTAAAGAATTCCAGTTTTGAAAATATGCCTTGCGGTTCCCAATATCTCCAAAGTCAAATGCAACATCGTATATAAGTGCACAGGTAACTATAGCAAGTAAATGATGTACAGAGTCATATCATGATACAGCAATCCTACTGTGTAGTGACATTGCAATTATCGATGATGAAGTGTGTGAGCCGGCAAATCTGTGTACGTGTAACATACGCATCATCGATAATGGTGTAAGTGTACTAACACAGGTATATGCAATGCAATAATAATATCATGAATGCAGCATAAGGTAAAACATCAGATCATCATATTCGTCTTATATTCTTTCATCGGATTTATATTTCACATCAAGTCGAGTTTACCTAAACATTCTATCTCTACTATAAGTATAGGTATCTAATCTAACATACACACCTGAACCATACAATCAGACTTTAAAAGAAGTGAATCGTAGTTTTGAAAATAGGGGTTACGGTGTTTTAAGGAAAAGATATCATTTGAAAATCCGTAACATCCCTCGAATTATATATTTAAAATACATACGATTCTTCGGTTTAGAAAAAGGTATGGTTCGGATGAAGCCTCTACCTTGACTATCTAGTCCTACAGTATCCTAAACGGCAATATCGACAAACATCGTCCTCGAATTCCGTCATCATATAATAGCCGTAACATATCACTTCTAACTATCCTCTAGTTTCTAATATGGTTTTGTAGCTATCCTCATTATAACCCTAGTTTCCTAATCTAGGTTTCCTAACCATATTCTATAATCAGTTTTCCATCAAAACTTTGCGGGGGTGCTATACGCCATCCACCCGACTTCCCCCGTGGATATAGATCCACTCACCTGGTCTTCACTTGCCGAAATCGATGACGCCATGCCCCGTCATCTCGGAATACACGCGAAGGTACCTACAATAATAAACAATCGCAATGCGCATTAAAATCAAGGCGGAAAAACCAAAACGGCACACGTCTCGCTCATAGGTCAAAACCTATAGCTTTGCATGCAAAACACGACAATTAACCCTGGTCGCTGACGTCCAAATGCCACACGACGGAAACACAATACCAAATACCATAATCAAGTCAAAACGAAGTCGTAAACCAATGCACCAACTCATAGAAATGGTCCCAGATTTTACCCTAAGACAAATTGGTCAATTCTGCATATATGGAGGGCCTAATTTACATCTAAAAGGACCCCAGAACAAATACGGATCAATTCTGACCTACCCTGGCCGCAAATTGCAGCCGGATTGAATAAATCTGTGGCCCAAGTGCAGGGGATGGGGCTCAGGTCTTGGTAATATCTTTCTAGGTGTCTGCACGACTCCTAGTAATTGCAAAATCATTTCTAGTGTCCCCGGGTTGCTCCAGATTCCAAAATACCCTCACAAGTCATACATTTATCCGATGTCGGGGTTTCTAAATTCCGTTTTTTGGGTTTCTAAGCTCCGATCCAGGTCATTACACAGCACCCAAGTCTAGTTAACAGCCACTAAGCATCACCACTTTCAAACAAACACTCAAACCCTTTACTAGGGTTTCCCAAAGCACACTAAACATCACAATTTCACCTCTAAACTTACATGAAAGGTAAAGTGAATGAAATTCTATGCTAAGGGTGATGAAATTACCTCACTTGGGCAACCCAAGAAAAACCCTAGTTTGCCAATGCTGTCCAAATCCCACTTTTCTTGGTCCAATGTGAAGAGGGTGTAGAGGGGATCAATTTTTGTGAATGGGAATTAGGGTTTTGATCAAGGATTTGAGATGATATCATAGGGTGAAGGTGGAGGGAAGAGAGAAATAAGAAGGAGAAGGAAAATGAAATCGGGAGGTGAATGAGGCAGCCCCTCTCTCTCCCCTCTCTTATTCTCACCCACTCTCTCTCAATATTACACTTATACCCCTTTCTCTTCTTACCCTTTTCTTTTTACTAAAAACCCAAGTCACAAAATACCCAAAATAACACAAAAATACAACATGTAATCACTACATAACATGGCATGGTGCACTGGCCATGAAAAACTGTAGAAATGCGGATTTGGCAATCGCGATTAGAAGTGCACTAATTGGGTTTTCATCAAAATTGCATATAATAAATTTTAAAAATGCCAAATCCTTTAAATATCTTATTAAATGAATAAATCATTTTAATTTCAATTTATTTCATAATTATCGGTATATATTTATACCCTTTTTCAAAAACCCCAATTTCGCAAATCGGGCAGTTTTCGGGAAATATATTATTTTAATATTAAATTCCCCGAAAATAATATTTTATATTTTCTGAAATGTTACAGTGATACTCGAATCACAACGCAAATCGCAACAAATGACATTGAGGTATACCTCCTACAATGTCGAAAAATACCGGTGTGCCCAAAACTGCAAGAGCAAGAAATTCCGCCTGCCTCCTGCTCACAGTCTGGCGTCCTCTATCTCTAGGTCCTCATTTTCTCTATGGATTACCAATCTCGCAATCCATCGGCTCATCGGCCCGGTCAGGTGTACTAACGGAAACGATTCCACTCTAACACTCCTCTGGTCATCTCTCGGCCAATTAGTATAACCACTCGTAAAGCAGCATGTCACTGGCGTCGGCCTCTGGCCCTCTGAATACACGTGACACAACTGATCCTCGGTGCAAATCTTATCACAGTAGTGTCCTGGAAGGAACCTGCTCAAGGTCTCTTCCGATCTCGCCTATGCCGAACTATACGGAGGCTGGTACTCTTACATAATCTTTTCTCGTGTTCTAGACATATGCGTTCTCAGCATAGCATTTTCTCGGGAACTGGTCATATCCTAACGCCTCTGTATACATATCAGATCTATAATCTCAACAGGGAGTAACAACATCTTGTTAACATCTCGCACGACCTCATGTTTCACCCGTCTTCATTATCGTCCACATCGAAATCACGTCATGCTATCTGCGTACTGCAATTGTTCTTGGCTACAGTCAATCCGGAGTCTCTCACATGGACTCGAAATTACGAACTCGGTATCTTCATCACTCTGTAGAAGATATCTAACCGAATACGTCCTCGGGAACTCATCCCAACCATCGGAGGAATATACTTTATTCATCCATTCTCGATCAACTCGCAACGCATCTGGGCGAGGTCCTTTATCTGAAGCTGGTCAACTTACTGATCTCCTTTCAGATCATCCAACGAACAAGTCATCTCTAGATCGATCTACTCTAGATCTGAATAAGATTCTCCAAACTGGAAATCTTCAACTCAATTGAGCCTGCGTCGGCGCATCAAATCAGACGAATCATCTCAGTCGCTCAACTCAACTCAAGATAGACTAGCTATCTTCTGTCGCATCTCTGCCTGAAAGCTCTAGCGATCTCAGCTCATAAGCTCTGGAAGCGGCATCCCATCAATCTCAGCAACAGATGGGTCATCTTCCTGCACTGTAGACAACACCACGATCTCTGAGGTAGGCTGTACATCAACAGTCCTCTCACAATAGGCAGCCTCTATCAGTGGCCTGATCATCCGATGCAAAACCGAACACTCGCCTCAAACGAGAGGTCCCAACACAAACACTAAATCAAGACGTTTCCATGTCACCAGAAAACACGATAGTCAGTCCTCATCCCTGACGAGCTCGCCCTGACCGCATCACTAGCAGCAGCTCAATCTATGCTCAAACCATGGTGACAGGAATATCAAGCATGTGTCAATGAAGATAGATCAAAGGAATGAAAGGAATCAACAAATCCAGAATGGATACATGATCTTAAGGAGGAACGGAATCAATGAGAGTATGATCATGGAAATGAATAGAATCAAGGATCTCAAGTATATACATCGTAAGGTCACTTAAGCAGAGTATCGTATCGTAAGTATGCCGCGGAACATATGCACGGTACATCACTCTACTTGAGTTACCTACTCCATCAATCAGGGTCAACCTATATAACGAAAGTTCGGGTCTAATACCCCCCTGTTCATGTCTAAGTTCCGTAAGGTCAAGCCTAGGTTCCGAAATAGATTACGCCCCAGACTCAACATAGTCAAACCTAGACTCGAACCAAGCTTAAACCTAACACTCTGATACCAATTTTGTCACGACCCGAAATTTAGTTCGTGACCGGCACTTAAATCACGCAACGTCTAAAGGCGTACATAAATTAAGTAAGCCGAAGCCCAGAAATCTAAACCTTTTAAATAAAATAAAAGAGGTGAAGTTTTTGAAATAAAGTTATGATGAAATAAAAAGTTTTCTTAAATGCATAGATAATGGAACATGAAAATGCAAGTGGATTATACAAGTTGAAAAACATGTTTAGCCTTTTTAAAAATTTAGGCAGCACCTCCCTTCTATATTTTGAACCGAAACCACATATACATGACAATAATAAAAGGCATCCCCAAGCGGGAGCTAGCTCTTCGCCAAATGGCGGAATCACAACCGCACAAGCAATGTATACGACGCCCAACGGCGAAGATCAACCCAGAAAGAGTAATATGAATAAAGCAAGACATTAAATCCACACATAGCGAACATATACCCCATCACTCTAAGTCTCGCCACCACAAGGCCGTCTAAGTATTACTAAATATACAAAAACTAGTTTCTAATTGATGGAGTTGACTAGATACAACAGGAATAATAATAGAAGAGTGGACACGCTCCAATATGTCCTACCTACCATAGAAAATCATCCAAAGGCAAGTTGTGTGCCCGCGATACCGCTACTGATCCCAAGCGGTCAAACCTGCAAGAACTGTGGCACAACGGGGGTGAGTTGCCAACTCGTGAGTAGAAAACATCAGCAGGTAGAAATCGAATAAAACAAAGATTTCCTAGGTCAACTATATCATGAAGATAATACTATGATATCTAGGGTGACCGTGTCTGCATATATGCCAGCAATAATCAATGCCTGTATTCATGTGGATATCACCCACGTGTCCGTCAATGACACAACAACATCATGGAACCTGAGTGTCCAACATCGACACTCGAAATATCATGAAAGCATATGCATGTAAATATGAGGATATCAACCAACGTGTCTATCAACGACACATCAAAATCATGGAACCTGAGTGTCTAACATCGACACTCGAAACATCATGAAACCCGTGTCCAACATCGACACGTAAATCCTCATATCTCGGGCTCCGTCAGTCCGGATCGGCCCACGGGCTCCGTCGGTCCGGATCGGCCCATATCATCTCATGACTCCGGTCGGTATCCTCCGGATAACCACCGAGCCAAAATACAATAACTTGTAGGTAGTGGTCCCTCTGCCAGGCTCATCATCTACTGCACAACATACCTTTCTTGCCCCGGAGTACCATATCGGTTCCACCATGAACCCGCAAACGGATCATCCATCTCCTCGAATCGAGTTTCACATACCAATCTCAGAACCAAGAAAAATCATAGTGGACGTCTCGAAATATCATATCAAGAGAAACCGGGTTTTTAAAACAATACATACTTTCTGTTGAAATATAAACACGGTTCTCAAATCCAGAATCTTATGAAAACAGCATCTCAATGCGTATAATCATAAAGCATGATGTATGCAAACATAGAACATAAATGTGAGCATATCAAGTATATCATGCGACATAGTATAATGATGTGAGCATAGCAAAATATCATGCCAACGAGTCATGTGACAGTACTGAACAATTAAGAGTAATAGTATGATGTAGCAATTCTACTGTGTAAGTGACAAAGCAATTATCGATGATGAAAGTGTGTGAGCTGGCAAATCTGTATAAATATAACATACGCATCATCAATAATTGTGTAGATGTACTAGCACAGGTATATGTAATGCAATGAGAATATCATGAACGTAGCAGAAAGTAAATCGTGAGCGCGATGCTATAAAGTATACGTATCTAATCAAACATCTGCGTAAAGGCTAAACTAAGCGGTGTAAACAGAGATTAAATATCTATAACATATCCGAGTCGGTGAATCTATAGATCGGCATCCAGCCTCGCAACATCACGTACAGTATGATCCATCATACGGCATCCCGCAGTCAAGGGTAGGGATCAATCATCAGGTAAAACTCATCGCGTACGGTAATCCATCGTACGGCGGCATTAAACAAATAGGGATTCTATCAATCTATACAACAATGAGGGTACGGATCTAACGTCTCGTTTGGTATATCACTCATTATTCTTATAAACATAGATTTATCTTATTTTACCGATCTCATAACACATTTATCTCAATCTTATCATATTCATCGATCTCATATGATATCCTTATACATCTCATTTCATATCTTTTATCAATCGTATCTGCTCATATCATCTCATCTCATCGCCTACTAACTCTTTTAACCATATCCATAAGTTTCTCCAACCATATTCTATATATATTGGTTTCCATTTATAATTTGCGGGGGTGCTATACGCCATCCACCCGACTTCCCCCATAGATATAAATATACTCACCTGCAATCGCCTTGTTTAGCTGTAGTCGATGTGTTTCGTCGTCTCGGAATCCATGCGAAGGTACCTACAATCACAACACATCGTAACGTTATGAAAACCAAGTACGAAGACCGATACGGCACACGAAGTGCTCATAGGTTAGAACCTATAGCTTACGCATGCAACAACAACCAAATAACCCTCGTCGTTGATCTAAATACGTCCAACGACTAAATACAATATCAAATACCAAAACCCAAGTTCATAAATCGCAAATACCAAACTCAACAACATAGGAAATTGCTCCCAGATTTCACCCTAGGCCAAACTAGGGAATTTTGCATACAGGGTTAGTCAAGATATCAAATAACAAGACTACTGACCAAAAATAACCAAATTCCACTCTAATGTGGCCGCAATTTGTGGCCACCATGAATTAATCTGCAGCCATATATCGGGTTTCAGGGGTTGCTTCAAAATTGCCTACACGTATCACTGTCAAGGGAACTTATTTTATAATGGTCTCGGGTCATCCCAGATTCCCATATACCATCACAAACTGTCAAATAATCAATGTCGGGCAATTTCTAAGTTCGTATTTTGGGTTTCTAGTCTCTGGTCTTGGCCATAAAATCATCACCTAAGGTTTGCAAACACTGACTACACCTTAATCTACCACTCACAAGTCAAGTCTCTCACTAAACATCAACTTGGAAAATTCTAAGATCACAATCCACACTAAAATGAACTCTAAACTACACTATAAGGTTAAGACAATAATTACAAGATGAGAAGTGGAATTTATACCTCATGGGAGCAACTCAAGAAAAACCCTAGATGCCCAAAGTCTTCAAAATCCAAATTTGATTGGTCCAAAGGGTTTAGGATGAGGTAGGGCCATTTTTAGTGAAGGGAGTATAGGGTTTTGGTGAAGGATTGGATATGCTTTCATAGGGTAGAGGTGGTGATGGAAGAGATGAAGAAGATGAAGGAGGAGTTGAGGAAACAAATGAGGGTGAGATGAAGGAAAGGTCAAGGGTGGCATGCCATCCTCTCTCTCTCTCTCTCTCTCTCTCTTTTTCTCTCATGGCATGCTCCCATTCCATCATGTAGTCCCCCCCATTTCTCTCTAATCGATTATCCTCTCATGTCTTCTCTTTTCTTTTTCTTTCTCTCTTTTACCAAATAAGTGATAACTCACCAATACAATGAAAACAACATGTAACAAAATGCAACATGTCATGATGCACTAGCCATGATTAATTAAAAATACGGATTTGGTATAATCGTAATTAGTAGTGCACTAATCGAGTTTAATTTAAATTTGCGTATAATTAATTATAAAAATGCCCAAATCCGATAAATATATTTTTAAATGAATAAATCATTTTAATCTCCAATTATTTCCCAAATATTGGTATATATTTATACCATTTTATGAAAACCCCTAATTCGCAAATCGAATGGTTTTCGCGAAATATATTATTTTAATATTAAATTCCAAAAATAATATTTTATATTTCTGAAATGTTACATGTTGTCTACCGTGCAGACGGATAACCCAGGTGTTGCTGAGATAGATGGGATGTCATTTTCAGTGTCTATGAGCTGAAACCGCTGGAGCTTTCAGACAGAGATGTTACAGGAGATAACTAGTCTATCTTGAGTTGAACGATAGAGATGATTCGCCAGATTTGATGTGCCGACGCAGGCTCAATTGAGTTGAAGAAATCCAGTTGAAGAAATCCAGTTGAAGGATCTTACTTAGATCTAGATTAAATCGAGCAAGAGAGGACGTTGTTCGTTGGATGCTCCGACGTGAGATCGGTAAGTTGATCAGTTTCAGATAGAAAGACCTCACCCCGATGCGTTGTGAGTTGATCGAGAACAGACGAATAAAGTGTATTCCCCCGATGATTTGTATGGGTTCCCGAGGACGTGTTCGGCTAGATATCTTCTACAGAGTGATGAAGATACCGTGTTCGTAATTTCGAGTCCCTGTGAGAGACTCTAGATTGACCGTAGCCGAGAATGAATTGCAATATGCAGACAGCAAGAGATGACGTCGAAGTGGACGATAATAAAGACGAGTGGAACAAGAGGTTCGTGCGAGATATTAACGAGCGGTTGTTACTCTCCATTGATGCCGGAGGATTGATATGTGTGCAGAGGCGTTAGATACAGCCAAATTTCAGAGGAAAGTCGTGCTGAGGACACATTTATCTGGTTATTAGAAAAGAGTTAAGCAAGAGTGCCAACCTTCGTATAGTTCGGCATAGGTGAGATCGGAAGAAGCCATGAGCAGGTTCTTTCGAGGACACCGCAGCGATAAAGACTTGCACCCAGGATCAGTTATATCGTGCGTATTCAGAGGGCCAGATGCCGCCGTCAGTAATGTGCCGTTTGAGAGTGGTCATGTTGATTGGCCAGATGGTGATCAAAGGAGTTCCAGAGAGGGACTGTTCCGTTAGTACACCTGACCGGGCCAACGAGCAGAAGGGTTGCGAGATTGGTAATCCAAAGAGGAACAGGGGACCCAAAGACCGAAGACGCCATATCGTGAGCAGGAGGCAAGTAGATGATCTTGCTCTTCCAGCTTTGGGTGCACCAGCATATTTTTCAACATTGTAGGAGGTGTACCTCAATGCCAGTTATTGGAATTTGCATTTTGTGATCCGAGTATCACACTTTTATCGCTTGGACTTGAGTTTCAATGATTGAGTTTCATGATATTGTTTTTTGTAAACCATGGCTGTACCTATTGGGGATTTATATTTTGTGCATAGTTATTGCACTTGATTTATGTTATATACACCGCTACATTGGTTTATGATTTGTGCATATCTATTGCACTTGGTATCGATTTGTGCCTTCGTAGCACGTATTTATGGTTTTGTGGATTTGATACTATCGATTTGATTTCGTGTATATTATATGCACTTGCCTTTACTTATGCACTCGGTATAACTTATATGTGCTTGCAGTGTATTGATTCATATTTTGTGAACACAGTTGCACACGTTTATGGTTCTATACACCTAGGTATACTCGGTGTTGTTTTAATATGCATTTGGGATATTGATGAGTTTTCGTGCATTAGTTGCACCAGATTGGTATTTCGTGCATTGGTTGCACCAGATTTGTATCTTGTGCATTTGTTGCACCAGATTTATGTTTTCATGCGCGTTTGCACTTGATGTTCGTTATCGTGCATACTATTGCACTGGATGTTTTATACAGACCTGACGCAGTTGATTTGGATTTTCGCGTATATTGGGCGCATGATTTGAGATTTTGTGCACTCCAAGATGCACTTGATAGAGATTTATATTCATGCATGTTGGATGCACTTGATTGAGATTTTTATTCGTGCATGTTGGATTCACTTGATTGGGATTTTCATTCGTGCATATTAGTTGCACTGGGTTGTGATTTTCGTGCACTATAGATGCATTTGATATTGTTATCGTGCACATCCGTTGCACTGGACAGATGCTTTCGTGCACACCCATTGCGCTTAATTTTGCTTTTTTGCACATTCGTGGAACTTGTATTGGATTTGATTTCAGTGCACACCAGACGCATGTAATGTTGGATATGCCTTTTGAGGCTGATTTTATTTATGAGTATCGCGTTTTGATGATGGATACTATATTGTATAGTAGCCGAGCAGGACTGGTCTAAGGACAGTGCCTGAGTAATTTTGCATGCATGAAAATATTTACCAAAAAGTTTTCAAAAAGGAGCTATAGTCTCGTTATTTCCTACGTGTCCGTGAGTGACACGAAATTTTACAAGGAAACCATCTGGGATATTTCAAAAAGGCAGGACGTATAATTTGAACAAACCATAGATAAGTATATATTTACTACTTTACAAATGATCGTCCGCCACTTATGTCGTGAGCTACGCATAGCATGGAGATTTGGAAAAGATTTGGCATGAGTTATTTAACTTTTAAAATGGTTTTACAAAGATGCGTGCTATATACGTATTATGATTTGACTATAGTACATTTGGATTTCAGCAGTGGATTTCGAGATTTGGTATCTCTATTGTAACTCCAGTGATTGCGTGATGCTTAACGGAGTTTGATTTTGAGTTTCGTACTCGTTTTCAGGCGCACACGATGCGCTGTGGTATTTCTGTACCTTCCGTGATTTCGGAGCCCCGTTGATTTGAGCTGATTATTGAAATGTTTTTATATTTGGGGAGTTAAATTTAAATTCGGGAACCGAATTTATTTAAGGTGGAAGACTGTAACATTTCAGAAATATAAAATGTTATTTTTGAAAATTTAATATTAAAATAATATATTTCGCGAAAACTATTCGATTTACGAATAGGGGTTTTTCGTATACCAATATTTGAAAATTTATCGGAGATTAAAATGATTTATTTATTATAATGATATTTATCGGATTTTATCCAAATCTGTATTTTTACATTTTTATATGGCTAGTGCACCAGTCATGTTCATATTGTTATTTTGTTTATGACTTGTGAATTTAAAAAGAAAAGAAAAGAAAAGGGAATGCAAAGCAAAGAGTTTGAGTGTGAAAACAAAAGTGAAAGAAAACAAAATAAACAAAGAAAAGAGAAAGAAACAAAAGAGAAAGAATAAGAAGCAGATATTTTTTTGTGAGAGAGTGAGTGTAAGGGAAACTTGGTGAGTGAGAGAGAGTGAGCTTAAGAGAGAGAGGGGGTTTGACTTTGCTACTCCATTCCTTCACTAATTCCTTCACTCTCCATTGTTTTTTTTCATCTCCTCCATACTTCTTCAACCTTCACTACCCCTTGCATCATCTCATAATATTTTCCAAAACCCCATGCCCCCTTCACACAAAACATGCACAAGCTCATTCTAAACCCTTGAGACCTTTCAAGTTTGGATTTTGAAGACTTTGGGCAACTCAAGAATTTTCTTTAGTTTCCAAATGAGGTAATCCTTTCACTTTTAAATTAGTGTTTATGTTTAAATATCCTAGTTTAGTTTAGAATTTTATTTAGTTAGGTTTTGTGATCTTAGAAAATTCTAAGATGATGTTAAGTGGAAATTGAGGTGTAGTGAATGTTTTCAAGACCTTAGAGATCGTTTTATTGGCCAAGACCAGATACACGAAACCAAAACACGAACATTAAATTTGGCCGATACCGTATTTTGTGTGATTTGTGATAGGAAACTGAGATCTGCTATAACCTAGAGACCCTAAGAATTATTTAGCGAACACAGAGAGATGAGCAGGCAACCCAGAAGAACACATTGAAATCCGAGCCCCTCATCCTTAAACCTGACCGCAGATTTATTCTATGTGGCCGCAAATTGCGGCTACGTTGTGGTGAAAATGTGGGATTTTTGTACAGAGCCTCCCTTATCCTATATCTAGACCAACCCTATGTGCAAAATTGGCTAATTTTACCTAAGTCAAAATCTGGGATAGATTTTCTTAGTTGCTGAATTTCGTTTTCCAATTTCTAAAACGTGGTTTTTAGATTTGAGTTTGGATTCCGTCATTGGACGTTTATACGTCAACGGACGAGGGTTATTTGGTTGATTTTGCATGTGAAGCTATAGGTTTTAACCTATGAGCGAACCGTGTGCCGTATCGGTTTTTCAGATTGGTTTTAATTGATTTCCGATGTGTATTGATTATAGGTACTTCGCGTGGACTTCCGAGACGACGAAGCACATCGACTTCGGCTAAGAAAGGAGTTTAGCAGGTGTGTATATTATATCTACGGGGAAAGTCAGGTGGAGGCGTATAGCATCCCCGCAACCATTGATATGGATGATTATGTTACAAATTATAATTATGATAAAGTTGACGCTAATGGATATATTTGCTTGAGAATATGAAATGGGAAGTGAATCATGATAAGTATGAATTGAAAGAGAACAAGTATGAGTTGATAATGGTATGATATGAGTTTGAGATCGATACGACTTGAGATTTATAAGATATGACGTATATGCAAGATATCATTATATGAGATTGATACAAATGTGATTTTAAAAGATAGGTGTATATATTTATGAGAATAATGAGTGATATGCCATACGAGATTTTAGATCTGTACACTCATTTTTATATAGGTTGATAGATTCCCTATTCTGTTTGATGACCCCGTATGATGGATTACCGTACGTAATGAGATATACCGGATAATTGATCCGTGCTAGTGATTTGAGGATGATGATCGAGAATTGTTGTCATATCAGATGTTATGAGGCGGGATCGCCGATGTTAAGATGCCGCATGAACCATACTTATTTCCAAAACTGACGAATCGTATGCATCTTTTAAACGGAAACTTTATGAGACGCTACGGGTTTCCAAATGATATCTTTTTCTAAAAACACCATAGCACCCACTTTCAAAACTACGATTCATATATTTTAGAAAAGTGACTGTATGGTTCATGTATAGATAGATATACCTTTGATTATCCACGTTATGTAGTATATTACACTTAGTGATGTACATACTACGTTCCAGTATTTAATACTATATGATATCATTTGCTAGTACACCTGTACAATTACAGTTGATGCGCATGTTACACTTACACAAATCTGCCGGCTCACACACATTCTTCATCGGTAATTGCCATGACACTTACACAGTAGAACTACCACATCATGATATTATTCTTAATTGTGTAGTATATTCATTGTTCAGCACTATCATATGACACGTTGCATGATATACTTGATATGCTTTTATTACTGTTCTATGTTGCACCTCGTACTTTATGGTTATATGCTTGAGATGTTGTTTTCATGAGATCTCTGGATTTGAGAACCGTGGTATATTTCAAAGGAAATGGTGTATTGTTTTTTAAAAAAATGGGTTTCTCTTGATATGATATTTCGAGACGTCCACCATGAGTTTTCTCAGATTTGAGCTTGTTTTCTAGACCCGATTCGAGGAGTTGGCGGATGCCGTTTGCGGGTACATAGTGGACACGGTATGGTAACCCGCTGCAAGAAATTATTTGTGTGGTGTAGACGATGAGCCTGGTTGAGGGAACACTACCTACCGGTGATTGTATAGAGCTCGGCGGATATACGGAGGATACCGTTTTGGAGTTATGATATGAGATGGATATGAGGGCTGATTTGAGGATGCGATGCCTGAGATGAGATATATATGAGAGCCAATCTGAGTATGCGGCGCCTGAGATATGAGGATTTACGTGTCGATACTGTACACGGGTTTCATAATGTTTCGAGTGTCGGTGTTGGACACTCAGGTTCCATGATTTTGATGTGTCGTTGATGGACACACGTGATTGATATCCTCCTACATATACAGGCATATGGTTTCATGATGTTTCGAGTGTCGATGTTGGACACTCAGATTCCATGATATTGATGTGCCGTTGATGGACACACGTGGTTGATATCTTCATCTATATATGCAGGCTTATGTTTCCATGATGTTCGAGTGTCGGTGTGGGGCACTCAGGTTCCATGATATTGTTTGTGTCGTTGATGGACACGTGGATGATATCCACATGCATAGGGGCATATGATGTTGGATATTTATTTATATATGTCATTGTATTGACTCGATTGTTGACATATATGCGTACTTGATCACCCTAGATATCATAGTATTACCTTCAGGATATAGTGACCTAGGAAATCGTTGTTTTTCGATTCTACTTGCTGATGTTTCTACACACGAGTTGGCAACTCACCCCTGTTGTGCCACAGTTCTTGCAGGTTTGACCGCTTGGGATCAGTTGCCGTATCGCTGGCAAATAGCTTCATTCAGGCTGTTTTGCTTTGGTAGGTGGGACACATGTTTGATCGTGCCCACTCTCGTACTTTATATTCCGTTGTATCTAGAAAAACTCCATCAGATCAGAAACTAGAAATTGTATTATTGGTAGACTTAGTCAGACTTGGGTTTTGTGCGAGACTTAAAGCGATGGGCTTATGTTCGCTTCTTGAGTTTTGATGTCTTGCTCGTTTATTGTTCTTTCTGGGTTAATTCTTCGCCGTTGGGCGTCGTATATATGTTCTTGCGTGGTTGTGATTCCGCCAATTGGTGAAGAGCAAGCTCCCACTTGGGGATGCCTATATTTATTGTTGTGTATATGTTTTTGGATCAAAATATACAAGGGAGGTGTTGTCCAATTAAAAAAAAACTTGACTTCATTATACCTTTATTTCAAAACTGCACCCCCACTATTTTCCGCAAAAAGATTTAGATTTTCTGGGCTTCGGCTTACTTGAATTACGTTACGCCTTTAGACGTTGCGTAATTTAAATGCTGATCACGCGCTAAATTTTGGGTCGTGACAAGAATGTTGTGGAAAACGAATAGAATGAAGAATGGCTAAGTGTTTGAGATAATAATGCAAACACAAAAATATCTCCATAAAATATCAAGCATACTAGAATAGTAAACCATGAGTCACTACTTAGCCATGCTTCATTCAATGAATGATAACACCTCATCCCTCCACCTCATTAAACCATTTAACCTAAATGGCTAATCCATATAATAAGGTGACTTCTTTTAGAAGCACCTTGCACAATTACAAGAATACCCCTCACCTGTATATGCATACCCGTATCCTTATTCCGAGAAAATACGAATACAATGGGACAAGAATAATCCAACAATATAATACTAGGATCCGGCTTAAACCAAAGCCTGCTAGTATTATCCTCCCGAACATCATACGTGCACAAGTATACGTATGTGATCCAACCCTTTCCGTAAAACCATACGGCCTCTACATCGTTTCGCCCTGAGCAGAGAAACCCTCTGTGTGGGACTCTAAAGACTCGACAGTACGCCGGCAGTGCATTACTGGATAAATCCATAACCACAAGCACGTCAGCGGCACTAGCTGTACGTAACGGCTACCCGTATACCTGTCGAAAAGGAAAGCCGACGAGCAAACTCATCCGGATCCCAACCGAGCCTATCTATGACAATATCCGTACAGTCCGGTCTCTTCATCTAAGAGTATCGCATACCGGATCTAGGGGGTGGTAAACATCAGACCCTAATAACCCTATAATTTATGCAGATGCAGCTCAGGACTAATCCGGGAAACTACTGATCATCCTATCAGTATATCCCAACTGCCTTGGCCAAGTTCTTATGGTCCTAGCCAATCGAACATAGTGCGATATCAACTCCTAATACTGGGAGAGAGGAATCCCTAACAATCGTTAACTACCTCCATGTGGCTCGGGACTGTACCCAACCAAAACATGTTTGCACGACTCAGTAGAGCCGTGGTAAGGTAGTGATCAAAGCACAGTAGGAACTTACATAAGACAAATGACGATCTCAGGTCCTAAGACTAATCTGTACATATGTCATAAGAGAACCGCTATCTGACGATAGGAATAATACTATCTAGAGGTTCTCGGCGAGTCCGTCCAGTGTACTCACCCCCAGTTGCGCACGTATACAATCTTAGGTGATCACACCAATGGTTGTGGGACCAACCACCGCCCCTCGTCGGGGTCTAGAAACGTATACGCAAGTCTACTCTGGAGTATCAATGCCCGATCTCAATACTCCTACAACTTAGGACATTTAAGGATATGCTTATAGACTACCCTTCTCCCACAAGTATAATCGCCATCATAACGGTGGTAGTCAAGCAAGATCTTACGGGCTTTATCAACATGTGGTCGACATATATAACATATACACATCTTAAGATAAAGTCAAACCAAAATAGTATACAACTGTATCGAGTCGTTATCCATATGTGCATGTTGGATAAAACATCAATAGAAACAAATACACATATTCTGATAAAGACGACTCTAATAATATACTATATAACTGAGCAAGATTGTCCTATACATACATATCCCCAGAATCCATATGTATGCATATACAATAATGGCCTCTAGGGCATAAATATCCAACAAAGGTCTTATAGCTCTTGCCAACCGGACATAGTGCGACTCCCAATATCGGAAGAGACGAATCCCTGACAATCACTCATTGCCTCCATGTGGCTCGGGACTGCACCAAACCAAAACCTGTTTGCACGACTCAGTAGAGCCGTGGTAGGGTAGTGATCAAAGCACAGTAGAACTCACACGAGACAAATAATGACCTTAGGTCCTAAGACTAATATGTTCTCATGTCGCCTGAGAACCGCTATTTGACGATAGGTATAATACCATCTAGAGGTTCTCAGGGCGTCCGTCCAGTGTACTCACCCCCAGTGAGCACCTGTATACAATCTTAGGTGATCACACCAATGGCTGTGGGAACAACCACCGTCCCTCGTCGGGTCTAGAAATGTATACACAAGCCTACTCTGGAGTATCGAAGCCCGGACTCAAAACTCCTGCGACTTGGGGCCTTTAAGGATGTGCTTATGGACTACCCAGCTCCCACAAGTATTGTAACACCTTAGGATGTGTTTAGTGGCTAATTATATCTTAATATATGGTTTTTAATAAAAGATTTACCAAATTGATTTTCAAATATTTTATCAAATTTAATGAACATTTTATTAGAATTTTCCTAGGCTTGCACACACTTGTGCATGTAAACTAGGGTTAAAATAGGGTTAAACCATGATTAGCAACCATGGTGGGTTAAGCCTTTAGAATTAAGTGTTTTGGATTTTAATTAAGTGTGTTTGTTTTTTTTAATAAAAGATATGGAAAATGATCTGAAATTGGTTGACTTGGAGGGGGAGAGAGAGAGAGAATGGGCATGATGGCCTTGCCATGCTTGCATTAAATGAAAAGAGAGGGGTTGACACTTTGTGCACTCATTTCTTTTGCCTCTCATTTTCTTCTCACATCTATCTCACTCTCACTCACACACACAACACATCAGCAGCAGTTTCAGCATCAGCAGCAGCTCCAGCAAGCAGCAGCAACAGCAACAACATGAAGCAGCTGCAGCAGCAACAGCAGCACCAAATCTTCATCTTCTACTCCTTCTCCTACTTCCTAGAGTCTTTTGGGGGTATATTTCTTAAACCCGACTTCCTAGCTTGCTTAACTTGTGTGTTATTAGATTCGATTAGTGTCAAAAGTGAGTTTTTGTGCTAGAAATGGTGAATTGTGGGGAGTTTTGACTAAGATATGTTTCCAATGGTTAGCCTAGCCTAGTTAAGTGTTATTAGGGCCACTTAAACCTAGTTAAACCCCAGATTTCACTAAAATACCCTAGGTTGCCATTTTGTGTAAAATATAACGTTTTTAAGTGAATTGTTAGCTTTCTGTGATCTGCTATAGACCCGGGTATTTCAGATAAAATCTGAGTTAACTGTAGCCTACTTTTTAGACCTTGATCACACCACCAGAGAACGAGACCCCCTACCCAAATTTTGGCCGCCGGTTTATTCTTTCTGGCCGCAAATTGCGGCCAGATGAGGGAGATAGGTGTTAGGGTTTTGGCTAGGGTAGTCTGCTGTGTTTTCCAGTGCTGTGGCATGTGCAATGTTGTAAGTTTTCACCTGTGTCAAAATCTGGAACCATATATCGTTTTCTAGTACGTTTTGTTTGTGCGATACGCGCGATACATGAGTGAGTTCTGTGATCCAGCGTATCGCGACGTGTCGGGATTGTTTTAGACGCGTATACACACGTTTCAACGTATCGTACACACGCGCGTTTAGTTCGCGACGCGAGTTTCTCGTTTGATTTCGATATCGCGTTTTGTAGAATTTTGCTTATATATGGATTCTTTGTGTAAATTCCAGGTTCGCAGGCGGGTACGTCGGACGCCGCAAAGAAGGGGAAACAGGTGGTCGGCTACACTTAGCACGTGACCAGGTGAGTAGATTTAACATCTATGGGGAAATCGCCCGTATGGCGTTAAGCGTCAGGGC
This sequence comes from Agapanthus africanus, assembly GCA_030015575.1. NCBI lineage: Eukaryota > Viridiplantae > Streptophyta > Magnoliopsida > Asparagales > Amaryllidaceae > Agapanthus > Agapanthus africanus. The sequence continues at coordinate 156,241,375 of CM057344.1, read as the reverse complement.
GTAATAGGATATTTTAGTTGTATGTGTTCATATAGATATATTATAGTAGCATACCTTCTTGTTGCATATAGAATTGGTAGTATAGAACACTGCACTGTCACTAACGGTTCAAGCTGCACGAGCACTATTTGTATGTTACACTCACGCCGTTAGTGATTGCCATGACACTCACATTATAAGATTGCTACGAATTATATATCGTCCTGATTTCCACTTCATTGATGATTGTCATGACTTGCCGCATATTGGCATATATTTATATTCATACTATGCACACTGTATATTCACTTTGTGCATACCTTCATTGATATATCACTGCCTGCGCACATGCACTCTTTATATTCATCTTGGTGCATACATATCTTGATATATCCATATTTTTGCACATATACATCATATATCCATATTAGTGCACATGTACATTGCTACACTCACATTGCATACTTATCCATTCGCACATCCATACCTATATGCATACATATGTCACATACATGGGTGATATTGACATGATTTAAAAACTAAGGGACCGCACGAGACATTTTCAAAACTGGATCCTTTTTAAAAGAGCGGTTTTCCCTTTCTTTTACTCTTTGTGTCATACGACACATTGCATGGATTTACGCATTGAGTTTGGATTTATGTGATTTTTGGATTTAGGAACCGGGGTATTATTTTAAGAAAATACGCACTGTTTTAAAAACCCGGTTTCCCTTGATATGATATTTCAGTGCGTCCACCATGCGTTTCCTCGGTTCTAAGACGTGTGACATGTGAAACCGAATCGAGGAGCTGGACGAGGCCGATTGCGGGTACATGGCGGACCCGGTATGGTACCCCGGGACGAGAACGGATCGCTGTGCAGTAGACGGTGAGCCTGGAAGAGGGACCACTACCTACCGGTGATTGGTTGGACTTGGCGGTTATCCGGAGGATACTGACCAGAGTCAATAGATGGATACGGGACGATACGTACTGCCGGGGCCGAGGGCCGATTCTGCAGACGGAGCCCGTGGGGCGATCCGGACTTACGGAGCCCGATACTTGAGGATTTGCGTGTCGATGCTTGACACGATGATTTTGTGATATTTTCGAGTGCCGATACTAGGCATTCACGATTCCATGAGCTGTACAGGATTTGAGGGCCGATCAGAATGACGGCGCCTGAGTTTTACTGGGATTTGGGTGCATTGATAGACACCGGTCATTTTTCCACGTTGACATTCCGTGTAGATGACATTTATTCTCATGCTCAGCATTCATTATTTTGCATCTCATCCTGTAGCTATAGTACCTGATAGAGTACTTTTGCATGATTATTGCATACCCTGCTCATCATATATATATTGATGTTATTAAATTGCACCTGTTAGGTATGATTATTGCGTATCCAGTTCATTCATACAGATATTATCTGTTGGCATATGTTAGAGTATCGCAGTACGTGCATACTCGTGATTACCTTTATATGTTATCTACTATTCACGAATTGGCAACTCACCCCCATTGTGCCACAGTGTTTGCAGGTTGCCCCTCGGAGTAGTCACGGCAGGCTGCTTTCTTGTATCTTTTGATACAGATACCGCTACAGTCGGTGTATGAGCTTTTGCTGATAGGTGGGTTTTGTGCGGTATCTGTTTATTTTCCAGTGTATACATTGTTGTATCTAATACTCTCCATCTACTACTTACGTATTGACTTAGAGACCAGTTGTGAGGGCGATATATATTATTTTGTACTCTGGTGTCGAGCTCGTTGTGAGCCGACTTTATTATGCAGCTTTATCTTTCATGATGTTTGTTTTCACTTATACTGCTCATTTCTTCGCTTCGGCGTCGTATATTTTTTATCGTGGTGATTGTTTCCGCCGTTGGGCGTGATTGCTCCCGTTTGGGATGCTTTATTCTTATTGTATATCATTTTATTCATATATTATCCTTTACCCGATTTCGGGGCTAGTTTTCTTTACAAAGGAAATGCTGCAAAAATTTCTAAGATAATAACTTGAACTTTAAAGAATTTTACTAAATTACTTAAGGTTTTCTAAACGTTTTAACAAATGTTCTAATAAATGTTTTAAACACTCGCTACTTCAAATGGTTTTGATTTCTGGGTTCGGCTTACTTAGTCGCGTTACGCCTGTAAACGTTACGTGATTAAGTGCCGGTCACGCGCCAAACTTTGGGTCGTGACAAAGTTGGTATCAGAGCATAGGTTTTACCTTTCGGAGTGTAGGATGACCCTAATATGATGGAGTAGGTAGCTGAAGCAGAATGGCGTAGCGTGCGTATGTTCTGCGGCATACTCACGACACGGTACTCCGCCTAAGCGACCTTAGGACTTATTGATTGGAAATTCTTCATGATTGTATACATTTTTGTGATTCGATTTCCGTATACTTATCGAATCCTACTTTCTTTTCAGCCATTATGCCACCAAAGACTACGAGGGCGCAGAGAGCGGCTGCGAGAGCCGAGATTTGAGTTGACTCGTCCGAGACGAGGACTGATCCGGGTAGTACACCGGTTGTACCCGAGCAGACTGTTCCTCCTACGATAGATCAGATCGCTATGCTAGGGACCAGTATACAGGAGATGCGCCAGATGATAGGGTCGCTAGTCGAGACACTTCGAGCGCAGCGACCAGAAGTAGCTCCACCCGTCACGGGGACCGCGATGGTACCTACAGTACAGACAGTTGCCCCTGCAGCTACGGAGGTTATTACGGTATCGCTATCAGAGTTCATGAGGCTGAAGCCTCCGGTCTTCACAGGCACCGATGCAGGCAAGGACCCATGGTCTTTCATTGATAGGATGGCCCGGATATGTCGTTCCCTCAGATGCTCAGATGCGAGATGGGTAGAGTTCGCGAGCTTTCGCCTGGAAGGTCTTCCGCAGAAATGGTATGAATCGATCGAGAAGGGTAGAGCAGCAGGTCTTCCTCCTATGACCTGGACCGAATTTGTGACGGTATTTCTAGCCCGATTCCTTCCCCAGAGTGTCAGGGATGCCCGAGCGCGCAGATTCAAGTCCTTACGCCAGACGCCAGAGATGACAGCAGCAGAGTACGACGTACTGTTTACCGAGCTATCAGTTTACGCTCCATACCTAGTGGCTACTGAGGAGATGCGAGTCAAGAGATTTGTCCGAGGCTTGCTTACACCACTGTTCCTTGCGATCAGCGCACAGCATTGCGAGACTTATGCAGCAGCTGTAGACGCAGCCTTATTAGTCAAGGAGCGCCTTGCTGAGACTTCGGTAGTTCCAGAGCCGAGGATAGTTCATACTGATACTCCGGCACAGATACGGTCATTTAGGTGCCGCGATAGACACCTTGCAAGTGGCAGAGACTTGGGGCGAGGCCGGTTGTTCAGCACTTATCCCCAGGAGGGTCAGCCGACACCATCCAGATGTTTCCGATGCGGGAGTATTTATCATCGTGTTCGAGATTGCCCGGAGCCACATGAGGGCGAGACTGCCGTACCATACGTCAGACTTCCACCTTCCTCACCCCAGAGGGTGTTGCCTATTGTACCTACTGTTGCTCCGTGTCAGACTCATGCACAGAGAGGCCGTGGTCGAGGAGGGTTTGTTTCTAGAGGATGAGGTGGCTGAGGCAGAGGACAGCCAGCTACCGGCAGAGTATAGCCAGTTGCTAGTAGGGGACCGCCAGTCGCAGGTGGAGGACAGGCATGAGTTTTCGCTTTGACGCATCAAGACACGCAGGCATCCAATGCTGTGGTCTCAGGTACCCTATCAGTATGTTCTGTTGATGCACTTGTGTTGTTTGATCCCGGATCCACGCACTCGTATGTTTCCACACACTTCGTGCTGAGTTTGGGTAGAGAGTCCAGTTTGCTTGATCAGCCGCTTGTTGTGACCACTCCTGTAGGAGAGTCGTTTGTTGCTAGACACGTGTTTCGATCCTGTGTTGTCCGTATTAGCGAGAGAGAGTTGCATGTCGACTTGATCCTTCTTGAGATGTTGGACTTCGATGTTCTTTTAGGCATGGATTGTTTAGCCACGTGCTATGCGTCTGTGGACTGCCGCAATATGACTGTTAGGTTTTGTTTTCCCGGTGAGTCGGCTTTTGTTGTGCAGGGGGACCGTGGTGCCGCCCCTCACATTTTGATTTCTTCTCTTCGCGCTGGACAGCTGTTGAGGAAGGGATGGTAGGCATTCTAGCCTATGTTTGCGATACTAGAGCTACGGATGTTCCGTTGGACCAGGTTCCGATTGTTTATGAGTTCCCTGATGTTTTCCCTGACGAGCTTCCTGGGCTACTCCTGAGCGCGATATCACTTTCTGTATTGATTTGATTCCCGGCACGGGGCCTATTTCTATACTGCCTTATCGGATAGCTCCGGCGGAGCTTAGTGAGTTGAATGGTCAGTTGGAAGATTTGCTAGATAAGGGACTTATTCGACCCAGTGTTTTTTCTTGGGGTGCTCCAGTCCTGTTTGTTAAGAAGAAGGACGGCAGTTTGCGTTTGTGTATCGACTACCGCCAGCTGAACAGGGTTACCGTGCGGAACAGATATCCTTTGCCACGCATCGACGACTTGTTCGACCAGCTTTAGGGGGCAGGATATTTTTCGAGGATCGACTTGCGATCAGGATACCATAAGCTGCGGGTTCAACAGGAGGATATACCGAGGACAGCTTTCCGCACGCGCTACGGCCATTATGAGTTTTTGGTGATGTTGTTCGGACTCACCAACGCCCCAGTAGCGTTTATGGACTTGATGAACCGTATTTTCAGGTCGTATCTTAATTTGTTCATTATCGTATTCATTGACGATATCTTGGTGTATTCCCGGAGCCGAAAGGAGCACGAGCAGCACCTGCAGATCACACTGCAGACTTTGAGAGAGCACCAGCTTTTTACAAAATTCTCCAAGTGTGCATTCTGGCTGGACAGCGTAGACTTCTTAGGTCACGTGATTACACGATATGGTATATGTGTGGACCCGAGGAAGATCGAGGCCGTTCAGAGTTGGCCCAGACCCGCATCAGTTATTGAGATCCGCAGCTTTCTAGGATTGGCCGGTTACTACAGGCGATTTGTGCAGGACTTCTCCCGTATTGCTGCACCTTTGACCGGGTTGACCCGGAAGGGAGTTCCTTTCGATTGGACGGAGGAGTGCGAGCATAGATTTCAGCAGCTACGGACTTTTTTGACTACGGCGCCGGTGTTATCATTGCCTTCAGGATCAGGCCGATTTGTGGTCTATTGTGACGCTTCATGAGTGGGGCTAGGGTGCGTATTAATGCAGCATGACAGGGTGATCGTGTATGCTTCACGGCAGTTGAAGAGACATGAACAGAACTACCCCACTCATGATTTGGAGATGGCTGCAGTGGTCTTTGCACTCAAGATCTGGCGCATTACCTATACGGCGAGTCGTGCCAGATATTCACTAATCACAAGAGCTTAAAGTATATATTTCAACAGCGAGACCTGAATCTCAGACAGCGCCGTTGGATAGAACTAGTGAAGGACTGCGATTGCGAGATCTTGTATCACCCGGGCAAGGCGAACGTAGTAGCGGATGCTCTGAGCAGGAGGCCCGGGGGTAGTCTATCGTGTATGAGCACAGTGCAAAGGCAGTTGTTGGTAGATTAGCAGATTTTATACGACAGCCGAGTGCAGTTCGAGTTCACGCCGATCGGGGGACAGCTTGCGCATGTTCGTGCACGCCTACAGTTGCTTGACCGTATACATGAGGCACAATACAGTGATGACTGTTGTTCAGAGATCATGGCACAGATTGGACAGGGCAGATTTTCCGAGTTCGTGATCGATGATCAGGGGATACTGTGATTTGGGTCTAGACTGTGCGTACCAGATGCTGAGGGACTGCGGCGTGAGATTCTTGAGGAGGCACATCGATCGGTGTACAGTGTTCATCCGGGTTCCACCAAGATGTACCATGATATGAGAGATGTTTACTGGTGGGACGGAATGAAGAAAGACATCGCAGACTTCGTGTCGAGATGCCTGACTTGTCAGCAAGTCAAGGCCGAGCACCAGAGGCCAGTAGGAGAGCTACAGCCGTTACCCATTCCGGAGTGGAAATGGGAACAGATTTCTATGGACTTCATCGTGGGTCTACTCAGGACTAGACGAGGGTATGACACCATCTGGGTGATCGTGGATCGTTTGACGAAAGCGGCTCACTTCCTGCTGGTGAAGACGACTTTCGGATTTGCACAGTATGCCCAGATTTATATCGACGAGATTGTACGACTGCATGGAGTCCCGACATGTATCGTGTCCGACCGAGGCACCCAGTTTACCAGCCGATTATGGCAGAGGCTTCAGGAGGCCTTGGGCACGCACCCGCTTGAGTTTCAGCACAACATTTCATCTGCAGACCGACGGCCAGTCAGAGCGGACTATTCAGACTCTTGAGGACATACTCCGAGCGTGCATTTTAGATTTTGGTGGTAGCTGGGATCATCATTTACCCTTGGTGGAGTTCTCCTACAACAATAATTTCCAGGATACTATTCAGATGGCACCTTTCAAAGCCTTGTATGGGAGGAGATGTGGATCACTCGTCTGTTGGACAGAGCTCAGTGAAAGCAGTATTTTGGGGCCATAGATCGTACAGGAGACGACAGAGAAGATACAGCTGATTCGAGACAGGATGAGGACAGCTCAGAGCAGGCAGAAATCATATGCTAACAGACGCCCCCGCAAATTAGAGTTCGCAGTTGGCGATCACGTTTTTCTAAGGATCTCTCCGATGAAGGGAGTGATGAGGTTTGGACGGATGGGGAAGCTTAGCCCCAGATTCATAGGTCCCTTCGAGATTCTCGAGCGTGTGGGCGCAGTAGCATATCGTTTGGCTCTTCCACCCGACTTCCTAGATGTTCACCCCGTCTTCCACGTGTCGATGCTTTGCAGATACCTACATGACCCTTCGCACATGATTCAGTATCAGACCGTTCAGCTCGAGCGTGATCTTTCGTTCACCGAGCAGCCAGTCGTGATATTGGACCGGCAGGTGAAGAAACTTCGATCGAAGGTCTTGCCATCAGTGGAGGTGCTTTGGCGTAGCCCGAATGGTGAAGAGATCACTTGGGAGGCCGAGGGAGAGATGCGGAAGAAGTTCCCTCATCTCTTTGAAGGTATGCGTAGCTTTATATTTTTAAATTCGGGGACGAATTTCTTTAAGGGGGGAAGATTGTAACACCTTAGGATGTGTTTAGTGGCTAATTATATTTTAATATATGTTTTTTAATAAAAGGTTTACAAAATTGATTTTCAAATATTTTATCAAATTTAATAAATTTTATTAGAATTTTCCTAGGCTTGCACACACTTGTGCATGTAAACTAGGGTTAAAATGGGGTTAAACCATGATTAGCAACCATGGTGGGTTAAGCCTTTAGAATTAAGTGTTTTGGATTTTAATTAAGTGTGTTTGTTTTTTTTTAACAAAAAAAATGGAAAATGATTTGAAATTGGTTGACTTGGAGGGAGAGAGAGAGAGAATGGGCATGATGGCCTTGCCATGCTTGCATTAAATGAAGAGAGAGAGAGAGGGGTCGACACTTTGTGCACCCATTTCTTTTGCCTCTCATTTTCTTCTCACATCTCTCTCACTCTCACTCACACACACAACACATCAGCAGCAGCTCCAGCATCAGCAGCAGCTCCAGCAAGCAGCAACAACAGCAACAGCATGAAGCAGAAGCAGCAACAGAAGCAGTAGCAGCTATAGCAACAACAGCTCCAGCAGCAACAACAGCACCAAATCTTCTTCTTCTACTCCTTCTCTTGCTTCCTAGGGTCTTTTGGGGGTATATTTCTTAAGCCCGACTTCCTAGCTTGCTTAACTTGTGTGTTATTAGCTTCGATTAGTGTCAAAAGTGAGTTTTTATGCTAGAATGGTGAATTGTGGGGAGTTTTGACTAAGAGATGTTTCAGACGGTTAGCCTAGTCTAGTTAAGTGTTATTAGGGCCACTTAAACGTAGTTAAACCCCGGATTTCACTAAAATACCCTAGGTTGCTATTTTGTGTAAAATATAACGTTTTTAAGTGAATTGTTAGCTTTCTGTGATCTGCTATGACCTGGGTATTTCAAATAAAATCTGAGTTAACTGTAGCCTACTTTTTAGACCCTGATCACACCACCAGAGAACGAGAGCCCCTACCCAAATTTTGGCCGCCGGTTTATTCATTCTGGCCGCAAATTGCGGCCAGATGAGGGAGATAGGTGTTAGGGTTTTAGCTAGAGTAGTCTGCTGTGTTTTCCAGTGCTGTGGCATGTGCAATTTTGTAAGTTTTCACCTGTGTCAAAATCTAGAACCGTATATCGTTTTCTAGTACGTTTTGTTTGCGTGATACGCGCGATACGTGAGTGGGTTCTGTGATCCAGCGTATCGCGATGTGTCGGGATAGTTTTAGACGCGTATACACACGTTTCAGCGTATCGTACACACGCGTGTTTAGTTTGCGACGCGAGTTTCTCGTTTGATTTCGATATCGCGTTTTGTAGAATTTTGCTTATATATGGATTCTTTGTGTAAATTCCAGGTTCGCAGGTGGGTACGTCGGACGCTGCAAAAAAGGGGAAGCGGATGGTCGGCTACACTTAGCACGCGACCAGATGAGTAGATTTAACATATACGGGGAAATCGCCCGTCTGGTGTTAAGCGTCAGGGCGTAATAGGATATTTTAGTTGTATGTGTTCATATAGATATATTATAATAGCATACCTTCTTGTTGCATATAGAATTGGTAGTATAAAACACTGCACTGTCACTAACGGTTCAAGCTGCACGAGCACTATTTGTATGTTACACTCACACCGTTTGTGATTGCCATGACACTTACATTATAGAATCGCTATGAATTATATATCGTCTTGATTTCCGCTTCATTGATGATTGTCATGACTTGCCGCATATTGGCATATATTTATATTCATACCATCTACACTGTATATTCACTTTGTGCATACCTTCATTGATATATCACTGCCTGCGCACATGCATCCTTTATATTCATCTTGGTGCATACATATCTTGATATATCCATATTTGTGCACATATACATCATATATCCATATTAGTGCACATGTACATTGCTACACGCACATTGCGTCGATATCCATTCACACATCCATACCTATATACATACATATGTCACATACATGGGTGATATTGACATGATTTAAAAACTATGAGACCGCACGAGACATTTTCAAAACTGGATTATTTTTAAAAGAGCGGTTTTCCCTTTCTTTTACTCTTAGTGTCATACGACACATTGCATGGATTTACGCATTGAGTTTGGATTTATGTGATTTCTGGATTTGAGAACCGGGGTATTATTTTAAGAAAATACTCACTGTTTTAAAAACCCGGTTTCCCTTGATATGATATTTCAGTGCGTCCACCATGTGTTTTCTCGGTTCTGAGATGTGTGATATGTGGAACCGAATCGAGGAGCTGGACGAGGCCGATTGCGGGTTCATGGTGGACCGGTATGGTACCCCGGGGCGAGAACGGATCGATGTGCAGTAGACGGTGAGCCTGGTAGAGGGACCACTACCTACCGGTGATTGGTTGGACTTGGCGGTTATCCGGAGGATACTGACCAGAGTCGATAAATGGATACGGGACGATACGTACTGCCGGAGCCGAGGGCCGATTCTGCAGACGGAGCCCGTGGGCCGATCCGGACTTATGGAGCCCAATACTTGAGGATTTGCGTATCAATGCTTGACACGATGATTTTGTGATATTTTCAAGTGCCGATGCTAGGCATTCACGATTCCATGAGCTGTACAGGATTTGAGGGCCGATCAGAGTGACGGCGCTTGAGTTTTACTGGGATTTTGGTGCATTCATAGACACCGGTCATTTTTCCACGTTGACATTCCGTGTAGATGACATTTATTCCCATGCTCAGCATTCATTATTTTGCATCTCATCCTGTAGCTATAGTACCTGATAGAGTACTTTTGCATGATTATTGCATACCCTGCTCATCATATATATATTGATGTTATTAAATTGCACCTGTTAGGCATGATTATTGCGTATCCTGTTCATTCATATAGATATTATCTGTTGGCATATGTTAGAGTATCGCAGTACGTGCATACTCGCGATTACCTTTATATGTTATGTACTATTCACGAGTTGGCAACTCACCCCCGTTGTGCCACAGTGTTTGCTCGGAGTAGTCACGGCAGGTTGCTTTTTTGCATCTTTTGATACAGATACCACTACAGTCGGTGTATGAGCTTTTGCTGATAGGTGGGTTTTGTGCGGTATCTGTTTATTTTCCAGTTGTATACATTGTTATATCTAGTACTCTCCATCTACTACTTATGTATTGACTTAGAGACCAGTTGTGAGGGCGATGTATATTATTTTGTACTCAGGTATCGAGCTCGTTGTGAGCCGACTTTATTATGCAGCTTTATCTTTCATGATATTTGTTTTCACTTATACTGCTCATTTCTTCGCTTCGGCGTCGTATATTTTTTATCGTGGTGATTGTTTCCGCCGTTGGGCGTGATTGCTCTCATTTGGGATGCTTTATTCTTATTGTATATCATTTTATTCATATATTGTCTTGTACCCGATTTCGGGGCTAGTTTTTTTACAAAGGAAATACTGCCAAAATTTTTAAGATAATAACTTGAACTTTAAAGAATTTTACTAAATTACTTAAGGTTTTCTAAACGTTTTAACAAATGTTCTTATAAATGTTTTAAACACACGCTACTTCAAATGGTTTTGATTTCTGGGTTCGGCTTACTTAGTCGCGTTACGCCTGTAGACGTTAATTGGTTAAGTGCCGGTCACGGGCCGAACTTTGGGTCGTGACAAGTATGATCACCATCATAACGCTGGTAGTCAAGCAAAATCCTACGGGCTTTATCAACATGTAACCGCCATATGTTATATCGAGTATAACATATGCACATGTTAAAATAAAGTCAAACCATAATAGTATACTACTGTATTGAGTCTTTATCAATATATGCAAGCAATATAAAGCATCAATAAAAAGAATACACATATCAGGATAAAGACAGCTCAAATAATATACTATATACAACAGAGTAAGATTGTCCTGTGCATATATATCCCTAGCATCTTATACAATACAGGCCTCTAGGACATACATATCCAACAGGAATCCCCATGATTCCTAAAGAGAATCTACACTTACGAGATCCTCTCGACTCGTAAGGAGAAAATGCTTTTATGAGACCCTTACGGATCATAAAATTTAAAAGCCTTAGGTGGCAGGGGCCTAAACCTGTCTCCTAAGCCATTGTTCCCCAATGGGCTTGGCAAATGATGATTCTCTCATGCTATCATATTTCAGTGTAGCGGTGCTGATGCCGACCCAAAACCCAAATCTAAAATTTTCATAAGGCAAATGATGAGTCTCTTTTGGCATTACGCTTTATTATTAATAGTGCTAATGCAAACCCAAAATCCAAATCCCACACTCACAAAGTACTTTCGACCTTGTGAGGAGAATATGTAAGTGCACGGCAGAGCCCCGGCCGTCTATCCAAGGCCAAAATGCGAAAAACAAAAAAAATTTCTTGACAAGAAACCGGCGCTACCGCGGACATAAAACCCGGATCGGACCATTAACCTACTACTAGATAACAAGAGAAAGGTAGAGAGCTATACCGAGCGATCCGTGTCCTTCAGTCTTCGGCCCACCATCCCGATCTCCTCGTGGAATCTCCGGTCTCGATCTCCTCGTCGGAAAGGGAACCACATCACCGAGTCTTTTTACGGGCTCCCACCTCTGGACCGAGGAAACTCGGACACGAAGTTGGCAAGCCGATGTGTCCAAGATTACTGTAGAATATTCGTAGATCACTATGTCTCAAAGGGGTTGACGAAGTTGCCATTTGGAGTGGAGGTGAAGTAATAAGCTTTGGAGATGAACCAAAAGGATTTTGTGCAAGCAAATGAGATGAAAAATCCTTCACACAAATTTTGGACAGCCCCCATCAAGTTGTGGCCGGCCAAACTTTTTGGAATGAGAGGAGAAAAGTCAAGGGGGGAGCAATAATGCAAGCAAGAGAAAAGGGTGATGATGAGTAATAATCATCACCACAAAGTCTCACTCCAAAACCCATCACTCAACCCATCATAGCAAGCAATGATGAACAAAGAAGTCAAATGATGGTTGAACCATCATGAAGCAACAACTTACAAAAACCACCCTCCACTATGCTAATTTGCACATTTGCAAATAAGTCCCTCCACACCAATTTTCAGCCAAACAAAGATAGAAAGAAAAATGGCCGAAACGGAAAGCAAACTGGCAACTTTAGAAAAACTATCCCGTAATAAATTACAGGAAAACCCCGCGACTGTATATACGTACCCGCATTTGTATTCCGACCGAATACAAATGTAATGAGACAAAATCTACACTGTACAATACTAGTATTCGGCTTAAACCAAAGCCCGCCAGTATTATCCGTCCGATCATGATCCGTACAATACCGTACGTATATGATCGAACCCTGCCATATATCCATACGGCCTCTACAGCGTTTCGCCCGAAACTTGAGAAACTGTCTGTGGGGGACTCTAAAAACTCATCAATACTTTGGCTGTGGATTTAACCACTAGCACGTCAGAGGTATCAGCCATACGTAACGGGCTACCAGGTATTGACCAAAAGGGACGTCGATGAGCGAACTCATCCTGACACCCTACTGAGCCTGTCAGTGACAATATCCGTACAGTCCGGTCCGTTCGTCTATGAGTATCGCATGGTGGGCCTAGGGGGTTGGTAAAAGTCAGACCCCCAAAAGCGGTACAAGTCGTGTCGGAGTGTAGCCCAGAACACCCTGAGATACTACTGGAATACCTACCAGTAAATCTCCTGCCTTGGCCAAGGACTTCGTGTAATGGCTCTCCTAGACACAGCGCGACCTCACCCCTAGTACCGGGAGAGACGAACCCCTGCAGATCCGCTCACTGCCTCTATGCGGCTCGGGACTGTACCCAACTAAAACCTGTTTGCATGACTCCTTTGAGCCATGGTAGGGTAGTAATCAAAGTACAGTAGGAACTCACACGAGACAAATGATGATCTCAGGTCGATGAACTAACCTGTACACATGTCACCAGGGAACTGCTATCTGACGTCAGGTATAAGACCAACTAGCATGTTCCCGGCGAGTCCTGTTCGGTGTACTCATAACCCAATGAGCACCTGTATACATCTTAGGTGAACCAACTGACACCAGTGGCTTGTGAGACCGGCCACCACCCCTCGTCGGGGTCTCGACTGTATACACTAGTCTACTCTGGAGTATCGATGCCCTGTCTCGAAAACTCCCACGACTAGGGACCTTTTAAGGATGTGCTTATAGACCCCAGCTCCCACGTATATGATCGCCATCATACCGCTGGTCGTCAAGCAAAAATCCTAAGGGCTCTATCAACGCACAATAGTGACCTGTAAGGTCACCTAAAGCAGTACATGATGATAAAGATAAACCTTGGTAGCATACTATTCTCTATCAACGTGTAATAGCGAACTACAATGTCGCCTAAAACATGTACACGATGATAAAGACAAACCATATAGTATACCAACCTCTCGAGTAAGACTGTCCTACCGGTATAGGTCCTCCCTCAATCATTGCAATCACGTGCCTGTGATCCAATAATTGACTCTGAGGGCACTATATCCAACAATCTCCCACTTGCACTCAAGACTAATTATTGCGATGTCGCATACTCACAGCCCGTGTGATACCGAACACCCAACTCCTCTACTAGTCAGTCCCACAAAGCTCGTTTGCGAAACTGTTGCGTTCGGGGAATAGCCTCAGCTAGTGGATCCGCTCTGATGTTTCATTCTATGTCACTCTTTATCTCAAGTTCACGGAGAAAGCCATCTCCCGAAATGAGCAATACCTGTCTTAGAATATGTTTGGATGTCTGATGGGACCTAGTTCATAAATGAACTCCAAATCCAAACTTCTTAGACTGTATCGTTAACTGAACTTAATCAGTATCCAGCGCCATGCCTCTCTCAGTATCCTCCTGGACCTCCTGTCCAAAATACTGCCTCTCGTCAGAGGGAAAACTACAACTCTGACAGTCACTCTGTCATCCGCCACCTTGGAAGCCTGGAATGATAACCATCTCCTGAATGAGGCTGATGTTATCATATCCCTAGAACATCCACTTATGTTCTAAAACTGCTTCCGAATGTTTCTCCATGATAGGATCAATATCAACTTATTGCATCTAGTGCAAAAACATCTGGTGTGGTATTTGACATCTCATGATCAACTCAATTGCCTAAGCAAGTGATCTGCCGATCATGCACATCCCTCTCCCCTTTAGTCTGTAAGACACCTTTAGAGAGGGTGACTCCATCACCTGCTGGTACACTACCGTGCCAGGAGTCGTCCATTCTAAAACACCTGTAGAATGCTGTCTAAGTACCCAGAATGGGAAACTACCAAAATCTAGACCTAAAACCATAGATCTAGTAACCAGAATGTCTGATATAATACCCAATTCCTATGTGGAGAAACCACTGTGTGACAACCAAAGTATAACCGGTCGTAGTGCAGGAATGTCACTTCCTACTATATGTATGTCATCCACAAATCAGGACATCACACCCTACTACCTTCTTAACAGATCCATCCCCTATTCTGATGAAGTCAAACCTATGACTGCCACATCAGAAATAGATGATCTATCTCCGCTATATCTGCTTTAGTCTATAAATAGACAAAAGCTACCTGTCCACCAATGCTTCCGCTGCTCCCACTGAATACGACAACCCTCTGGCAGAGTCATATAAATGTACGCTTCAAAAGCCAGTTCAGAACGACGCTATACCTATCCTCCTGCCGGGTTTCATAGTCTGGAACAACAGTATTGGCAAGTCTAGGTAAACAAGAACTTCCCTGTCACCGTCATTGAGGCTACCGGAGTACCTCTCGGGTGTCTGAGGTTACCCACCATATCTGCGAAGTGGCCAATGGAATGTCAAACCAGATTGAATCTTTAGGTTCTTATCAAATTTTCAGTAATCGTTTGCGGTTCTGGAATCACTTCCAGTTCTACCATACTCCCACTGCTGTTTTCTGAAAAAATCCATTTTACTAAAAATGTGGCGAGTCAAGAACAATATCACTATTGATCTTTCAGATGGTAGAAAGTCAAGCCTCGTCACAGCCCGGGTCAACCCATAAACAGCCATTACGGAAACGTGCCTTGAGTTATCCAGAATCTGGTTTTAAGCATAAGCCAGACAACTCCCCGTACCTTAACAATGTCAAGATATGAACTGTTCTATATCCAATACAGAAACAGAGGCACTGATTTAATTGAACCAGATTCAAATCATGCAGCTGTCTCCAGTGCATGTCAACTAAATGGAGAGAGGCCGATCAGCATTACTCAACTTAGGAGTGCTTCCAATTATGAGTAACCTGAAAGAGAAGCAAGTTCTCTTAATCATTACTATCAACTGAATACCATACACAAGTATCTACATCTTCGATCACCTTGAAGAATCCTGATACTTGCAATAGCTATTCCTCTACTTTATTCATATACCTATAACTTCTCAAAACTTAGATCTTGCATTTCTACGAAACACATGTCTAAAAACTGGAGAAGTTATAAGTAAACCGAATATAGTACGAAGACCAACCCCTCTGTCCTAATGGACACTGGACAACATACAATACTCTATATAAGTCCCTTGAGTCTAATAACTCATTCTCTGTGTGTCGTAGGTTGAAAACTGTACTTATGGTTAAGAAGAATTACACCGCTGTTTAATGCTCCTTACCTAACCATCCACTGATATAGGTAAATGTCATAGACATAATTTCAAAAAGGTATATCTCACTCTATAAAAATAGACGTACAGATATATCAATTTGAAATTGGTGCATAACAGCGGATATTCAAAACCAAATATTTGCCGTCCGGCAAACAGCCCAGGCGATTTCCTCAAATATCACCAATTACAACGAATTCCGATATAATGAGGATGATCACCTAATTCCCAACAACTTACTCCCACTCATCATCTGTAAAACCATACAAATGTGAGTATCATACCTGGTAAATACATACCCTGGAGTAAGGACTAATTGGGAAATCAGTTTTCTTTTAATAATACACAGTGAAACTGAAACATTGAAATGTTTCGTAGGGGTGTCCGGGTATTCCTGGTAATGCCTCTTCCATTATCCAGATTCACAACTGTAACCGTATATTTCTTTACCATCTCTCCAAATCTCTTCATATGTCTTTAGTCATTACCTTCTGTACACCCTATTAGGCTAAATGGTTTTCTTCCTTCCCTACCGTTCGGCACCAGCCTATGGTTTTGAAGAAGACTATCCAATAAGCATAATGGGTGTACTGTCCTAATCCCAGGAGCACTCGCAACGCGAGAGAAGATGAAAATAAAAGACAACCGAATAAACCTTATTCCTATTTCTCCTAAACCAGAATCCATCCCCGAACTGGAACAAGTTTCTTTCGAGTTCATATATAACCATACGATGGAATATCCAATAAACTGTGGATCTTCGTAGTGATACGGAGTGTTCTGGAGAAATACAAAGGTGATGTAGGATTAGCGATGAAATACTTGGTTTGGTCGTGAATAGCAATCGCATTTTACTTTGCCCTCCTTTTAATCCCTTTATTTGTCTTAACTTATTACCTTCTATACACCATCGTTAGGCTAATTGGTTTTCCTCATTCCCTACCGTTCGGCACCTGCCTATGGTTTGGAAGAACACTATCCAATAAGCGTAATAGGTGTACTGTCCTAATCCAAGGAAAACTCGCAACCTGAGAGAAGACAAAAGGAAAAGACAATTGAATAGTCCTATTCGTTTTCTCTAGAACCGGAAACCATCCTCGAATCTGGAACAAGTTCCTTCGAGTTCGTATATAACCATACGATGGTTTTATCCAATGGAAGTGGATGTTCGTAGTAATACGGGGTGTTCTGGAGAAAAGGGTAAAAGTAGGAGTGGCAATGAGGTATGCAACTCTGACAATCCAAAAGCCAGTGTTTAAGAAGGTTCGGTTAATTTTGGTCACTGAGTCAAAGTCTAGGGCCGGGTCATGGTCGCTGCCAAAGAGAGAGAGAAAAAAACACTCAGTGTGCACTCTAACCTAGATCAGAATGGTTATCACTTTATCTAATCAGGAAACCTCCCCTTGTAACCTCAAATTCTCCTCCAAACCTGAAAGAAGAATTAGTCGAGATCACCCGAGGAGTAAACCAACTCATCAGTGGGAATCGGGATCCAACTATCATCGCATGATAATGTGATGGAATCCACTCATGTTATCACACTCCAGAAGGTATGCGCTATCTGGCAAGTTTCAGTTTCTTTAGAAACTCCCGATGTGATTTTTACCCCATGCTCTTATGACCTTGACTATGGCCAACAAATCATAAGTCACATGTCAAGTTCTACCCGTCATTATCCAGGTTGATTTGAACCCACCCATACCTACCCTTGACTTTGGCCAACAAGGCAGTACGACTGTCCCAAACCAACGTATCTATCTATACTGCAGAAAAGTAACAAATAGCTACCATACACTATGCCTTGACTTTGGCCAACAAACATAGCATGAATACTACTTGCTACCCGTCTGAAATGACGGAGGGCTACGAATGGTTTTTGGCAAAAAACCGTTAACGTAATGAACTTGATATCGTTGAAGGAACCGGATAGCTTTTTATAAAAATATAGTGACGAAAACCTTTGGTAAAGAGGCCACTCCCGGTGAAGGGATCTCGGCTCTTTCCCCGTAGAATGAGGTGTAGGATATTCCAACTAAATACCACGATGCAAAGCAAAATTAATCGACTATAGTGAAGTTATTGCCCTGACGCAAACTTTTGTCCAAGGGGTCACTCCCGGTGAAGGGATCTCGGCCCTTGCCTCGTCGACTGAGGTGCTGGATATTCATAACCGAATACCACTGTGCAAAACAAAAGAGAACGTCCTTGCAATAACAGCTTTTTGAAAAATGTTCCAACAACATCAGATAGGTTTGTTTAGCTTGCATTGATCCGAATCAATGCAGTCCCATCAATTGATCACACCAATAAAGAACGAAAATAATGATATACGTATATGCCATCCGCATTCGCCACTGGGTCCCGTCATCACCCGTTAGGTTACTTAACTAATGACAGAGCGGGGACTGGACTAGCGCAGGTGCAAAACATATACAACATCTACTAGTATATATATCAATATATAATATTCGCTCAAGGCGTGATAAAAATGCAACATCACAGAAATGTAATAAGCATCACAGAACAATACAGATATCTAGGATCCCCGGGTTTCATAGAGCCGCTACTGAAACCCGACGTTCCCCTGGTCGTGTGGATAGCCTATGCAATGAAATCCTAGACCCCTACGGGTGCGGTAAGTTACCCGCCAAAACCTGAAGCGAGGCAGCCCCCTTCAGCAGCGTGAATGGACCACCCAGCACTTCACGGAATCCGGTAACTTGGGCACCCCTCCTTGGGTCAACCTATACCCCCTACGAGTGCGGCAAATAGCCCGCCAATTCTAGAGTGAAGCTCCCTCCGTCTTAAAGCCATGAGATGCGGGCCCGTTGCCCTCTAGAACCCGGCTACCCGTGCACCCCTCCGTGGGGTAATCCTAGTACAAAAAGTAAAATATACAACGGGTACATCGACCTCGGCCCGGTCATGCCCCAAAAGAATAATATACAAACAGGCAGTGACGGCAGTCTACATGTCGGACGCTCGCCCCGCAATATCAAATGCACATATACAACCAAACCGTACTACCATTGTAACTAGGCTATCCACCATGACAAATCCGCAACATCACAGCACAACACAGAACATCAACGTGAATGTCACGTTCGCAAATTCGTCTAAAAGGGCTATAGCAGTTAGACAGGATTTACCGATCAAGTGACATTCACGGTCGCAGATATAATGTAAATACTGTGAACTAACATGTTTAAAATTTTCGATCGACTAAATTTCCCGAAGTGGGCCCCAAGTACAACTATAGCACTCAAAATAAATCTGGGCCCAAACAGAATATACCAAAAATCCTAATTTCAATTCAGAAAGCTACTGTGGAAATTTAGTACGGCGATGACTTTTTCTTGCCGCGGAACCGCGGCCAGAACAGGGGTTTGGCCGCGGTTCCGCGGTCATACTGTAGCATCACCGTACCGAATTTTTACACAATGCTTAAAACCGCGTGCACGAATTTCTGCAACACTCAAATTAATTTTTCGAGCACAAAAAATTTCGACAGAAAACTGGACTTGAAAATGGGGTTTTTAGAAAATTCGTTCGATCGAACTTGCAAACACGTTAGAGCATGCTAGACTAGGTTAATGGCGTGGCTCTGATACCATGTAAGTGCACGGCAGCGCCCCGACTATCTATCCTAAGCCAAAATGCGGAAAACAAAAACTTTTTCTTGACAAGAAACCGTTGCTACCGCGGACATAAAACCCGGATCAGACCATTAACCTACTACTAGCTAACAAGAGAAAGGTAGAGAGCTATACCGAGCAATCTGTGTCCTTCGGTCTTCGGCCCACCATCCCGATCACCTCGCGGAATCTCCGGTCTCGATCTCCTCGTCGGAAAGGGAACCACATCACCGAGTCTTTTTACGGGCTCCCACCTCTGGACCGAGGCAACTCGGACACGAAGTTGGCAAGTCGACGTGTCCAAGATTACTGTAGAATATTCGTAGATCACTATGTCTCAAAGGGGCTGATGAAGTTGCCATTTGGAGTGGAGTTGAAGTAATAAGCTTTGGAGACGAACCAAGAGGATTTTGTGCAAGCAAATGAGATGAAAAATCCTTCACACAAAGTTTGGACAGCCCCCATCAAGTTGTGGCCGGCCAAACTTTTTGGAATGAAAGGAGAAAAGTCAAGGGGGGAGCAATAATGCAAGCAAGAGAAAAGGGTGATGATGAGGAATAATCATCACCACAAAGTCTCACTCCAAAACCCATCACTCAACCCATCATAGCAAGCAATGATGAACAAAGAAGTCAAATGATGGTTGAACCATCATGAAGCAACAACTTACAAAAACCACCCTCCACTATGCTAATTTGCACATTTGCAAATAAGCCCCTCCACACCAATTTTCAGCCAAAGAAAGATAGAAAGAAAAATGGCCGAAACGGAAAGCAAACTTGCAACTTCAGAAAAACGATCCCGTAATAAATTACAGGAAAACCCCGCGACTGTATATACATACCCGCATTTGTATTCCGACCGAATACAAATGCAATGAGACAAAATCTACACTGTACAATACTAGGATCCGGCTTAAACCAAAGCCCGCCAGTATTATCCGTCCGATCATGATCCGTGCAATACCGTACGTATATGATCGAACCCTGCCATATATCCATACGGCCTCTACAGCGTTTCGCCCGAAACTTGAGAAACTGTCTGTGGGGGACTCTAAAGACTCGTCAATACTTAGGCTGTGGATTTAACCACTAGCACGTCAGAGGTATTAGCCATACGTAACGGGCTACCAGGTATTGACCAAAAGGGACGTCAATGAGCGAACTCATCCTGACACCCTACTGAGCCTGTCAGTGACAATATCCGTACAGTCCGGTCCGTTCGTCTATGAGCATCGTATGGCGGGCCTAGGGGTTGGTAAAAGTCAGACTCCCAAAAGCGATACAAGTCGTGTCGGAGTGTAGCCCAGAACACCCTGAGATACTACTGGAATACCTACTAGTAAATCTCGTGCCTTGGCCAAGGACTTCATGTAATGGCTCTCCTAGACACAACGCGACCTCACCCCCAATACCGGGAGAGACGTACCCCTGCAGATCCGCTCACTGCCTCCATGTGGCTCGGGACTGTACCCAACTAAAACCTGTTTGCACGACTCCTTTGAGCAGTGGTAGGGTAGTAATCAAAGTACAGTGGGAACTCACACGAGACAAATGACGATCTCAGGTCGATGAACTAACCTGTGCACATGTCACCAGGGAACTGCTATCTGACGTCAGATATAAGACCAACTAGCATGTTCCCGGCGAGTCCTGTCCGGTGTACTCATAACCCAATGAGCACCTGTATACATCTTAGGTGAACCAACTGACACCAGTGACTTGTGAGACCGGCCACCGCCCCTCGTCGGGGTCTCGACTGTATACACTAGTCTACTCTGGAGTATCGATTCCCTGTCTTGAAAACTCCCACGACTAGGGACCTTTTAAGGATGTGCTTATAGACCCAAGCTCCCACGTATATGATCGCCATCATACTGCCGGTCGTCAAGAAAAAATCCTAAGGGCTCTATCAACGCGCAATAGTGACCTGTAAGGTCACCTAAAGCAATACACGATGATAAAGATAAACCATGGCAGCATACTATTCTCTATCAACGTGTAATAGCGAACTACAATGTCGCCTAAAACATGCACACGATGATAAAGACAAACCATATAGTATACCAACCTTTCGAGTAAGACTGTCCTACCGGTATAGGCCCTCCCTCAATCATTGCAATCACGTGCCTGTGATCCAATAATTGACTCTGAGGGCACTATATCCAACAGAATATTCCCGCATGGGATCTTTATGACTCACAAAGGAGCAACACACTTGGGGGTCCTCACGACGCCTAAGGAGAAAATTGAAAAGCCTTAGGTGACAGGGGCTTAAACCTATCTACTAAGCCACCGTTCCCCAACGGGCATAGAAAATAATGATTCACTCCTGGTACCATTCCAGTGTAGTAATACTGATGCCAAACCAAAACCAAAATCCTTAAATTCTCTCATGGAAAAAGACGATTTGCTCTTGGTACCATACCCAGTGTAGTGATGTTGATGCCAAACCAAAATCCCTAAATCCTTTCGTGGAAAATGATGATTTGCTCCTGGTACTATATTCCAGTATCGTGATGCTGATGCCAAACAAAAATCCAAATTCCAAGTCCCACACTGCAATGCCTTAAATTCAAAGGTCCCGCCAAACAAAGCAGGAATCGGATAAATCAAACTAAATTCCCATCTAGAAGCGCTTCCAAGCTCAAAAGTCCCGCCAGACAAATTAGAACCTCCTAAAACAAATCAAACCAACCAATTCCAACAATGACCTCTACGTCAAAAATAGTGACACTCCGTGCAAGGGGAAACGTCAAACAGACACTCCGTATCAGAGAAATGTCAAACAGACACTCCGTGCAAAGGGAAACATCAAACAGACACTCCGTATCGGGGAAACGTAAAACAGACACTCTGTATCGGGGAAACGTAAAACAGTGACACATCGTATCGGGAACACGTCAAACAGCGACACTCCGTCTCGGGGATACGTTGTAAGTCGATGTCGTGCACCCCGTGGGTTCGTGGGGAGATGGTGTTGGCTATAGTGCCCTCAAGTCAATTATTGAATCGCAGGCACGCGATTGCGATGATTGAGGGAGGACCTATACAGATAGAACAGTCTTACTCAAGATGATAGTATGCTATCTGGTTTGTCTTTATCATTATGTACATGCTTTATGTGGTATTACAGATCACTATTACATGTTGATAGAGCCCATAAGATTCTTTCTTGACTACCAGCATTATGATGGCGATCATATATGTGGGAGATGGGTGGCCTATAAGCACATCCTTAAATGCTTCTAGTCGTGGGAGTATCGAGACTGAGCATCGATACTCCAGAGTAGACTAGTGTATACTTATCGAGACCCCGACGAGGGCGGTGGCCAGGTCTTACAAGCCATTGGTGTTAGTTTGTTCACCTAAGATAGTATGCAGGTGCTCATTAGGTTATGAGTATACTGGACGGACTCGCCGGGAACATGCTAGTTGTTATTATACATATTGTCATATAGCAGTTCCCATGTAACATGTGTATAGGTTAGTCTGTTGACCTGAGATCGTCATTTGTGTCGTGTGAGTTCCCACTGTGCTTTGATTATTATCCTACCATGTCTCAAAAGAGTCATGCAAACAGGTTTTAGTTGGGTATAGTCCTGAGCTACATGGAGGTAATGAGCGGATCGTCGGGAATTCATCTCTCCGGTATTGGGGGTTGATGTCGTGGGGTGCACGGGTGGCCATCACCAGAAATCCTTGGCCAAGATGGACGAGAATTACTGATCCAGGATCAGTAGTTTCTTAGTTGGTAATGGGTTTCATACCGACACGAAATGTCGCGTTATTAGGGGTTTGATTTTATCCACCCCCCTAGACTCGATATACGATACTCTTAGATGAACAAACCGGACTGGACGGATATTGTCACTGACAGGTTCAGTAGGGGTCAGGATGAGTTTGCTCGTCGACTTCCCTTTCGCTTAATACCTGGGTAGCCGTTACGTACAGCTAGTGCCGCTGACGTGCTTGTGGTTAAACCCACTGCCAGCGTATTGACGAGTCTTTAGAGTCCCACACAGAGGGTTTCCCTACTTCGGGCGAAATGATGTAGAGGCCGTATAGTTTTACGGCAGGGTTCGATCATATACGTGCACTTGTGCACGTATCATGATTCGGACGGATAATACTAGTGGCTTTGGTTTAAGCCGGATTCTAGTATTATATTGTTGGATTATTTTCGTCTTATTGTATCCGTATTCTGTCGGAATACGAATACGGGTATGTATATATGGATGAGGGGTATTCTTGTAATTTATTACAAGATTGCTTCTAGAAGATAAACACCTCATTATGTTTTAACCATTTAGGGTTAAATGGTTAAAACATAATGAGGTGTTTATCTCGGTTAATGAGGTGGAGGATGAGATTGTTTTTTGGCATTAATTCAAGCATGCTTTGTGGTGAGTCATGGAGTGAGCATATAGTGACTCATGATACATTATTCTAGCATGCTTGATGTTTTGTTTGTAGTGTGAGATATTTTGTGAGACATGGAGATATTTTCTTGAGTTGCTCACTTGATAATATCACACAACACTTAGCCATTTTCCTCACTTGAGATTTTTGCTTCACACTCTCATCCTCAAGCTTCTTCGTCTACCTCCACCCTAAAAGTCTCATGAGTTGAGAAACCTAGAGTGTCTTGAGACAAACTAATTCATCATTTTTCTCTACTTCCTCTAGGATATCTAGTGTACCGATCTAGGTACCCTGGTTATCTCGGAATATGAGGTTGGAGCTCAATTCATAGACTCTCAGGTGGATCATCTTCGATGGAGAGAGACCGGAGATCAAGATTGATCAAGGAGGCCTCTAGGAGCTTGGGATAAAGGTTAAAGACCGAAGGACATGGATCATTCGATATAACCATCTAACTCCTCTTATATATATATATATATATTGCTAATTTAGGGTTAATAGTCGATCCGTAGCACCGGGTTGCGTTAGCACCAATTTATAAAAATTTTGTTCCGCAATCGGCCAAGGTTTGATGGCCAGGGCGCTGGCATAACTCAACATGGTATCAGAGCCAACCCATTAACCCTTACTAGCAGTTAGACGGTGTTAAAGTAACGAAACCGAAACAACTTTGAAATAACACGACATTTATTCAGTTTCTGTCGATTTTAATATAGTCTTCAAAAATTATTTACGCAATTGTAGAAGACTACTTTGGTGACCACTAGAACACAACCTAAAAACGAGCCCCAATCACCGGTTTTGGCCCTGCGAGAATTAGGATATTCCCGGCGCCGCCGGTTAAGTCATGGAGTTGGAGCTTGAAATTTTGGGTGTGTTATGCTTTTTGGAATATTGGTTCTATGGTATTGTTTAATTTTGCCCAGATTGGATATTCTGTTATCTTTTGTTTGGGGGCAATACGGGGTATTTCGAAGTCGCTATTTTTAACACTGTTTAAAAGTTTTCAGTACATCTATCTGCGACCGTGAATGTCATTAGAGCCTAAAAACTCGTCTAACTGCTATATGTTCTTTTAAACGGGTTTGCGAACATGACATTCACATTGATGTTCTGTGTTATGCTGTGGTTGTGGTTGGATCGTCGTAGTGGATAGCCAGTGGTGCAATGATAGTAGTTTAGATTCTTTTGTACATTTGATATTGCGGGACGAGCGTCCGACTTGTGGACTGCCGTCTCTGCCAGCTTCTATATTATTTATTTGGGGCACGACCTGGTTGAGGTCGATGTCACCCTTGTACATATTATTTTCGTTTCTATACTAGAATTACCCCAAGGCGGAGTGCATGAATAGCTGGGGCTAGAGGGCAACGGGCCCGCATCTTATGGCGTTGAGACGGAAGGGGCCTTACTCTAGAATTGGTGGGCTATTCACCGCACTCATAGAGGGTATATGTTGACCCACGGAGGGGTGCCCAAGTTAGCGGATTCCGTGAAGTGCTGGGTGGCCCATTCACGTTGTTGATTAGGGTTGCTTCGCTTCTAGGATTGGCGGGTAACTTGCCGCACTCGTAGGGGTCTAGGTTTTCATTGCATAGGCTATCCACACGACAGGGAACATCGGGTCTCATTTGTGACTCAAGTGAAACCCGAGGCTCCAGGATTATTCACCACTCTGTGTTGTTGGCTGAGATTCTGTGATGGTTGTTTATATCATGCCTGGGACGAATGTTATATATATTTATATATATACTAGTAGATGTTGTATATGTTTTGCACCAGCGCTAATCCAGCCCTCGCTCTGCCGTTAGTTAAGTAACCTAACGGGTGATGACGGGCCCAGTGGCGAATGCGGATGGCATATACGTATATTTTATTTTCGTTCCTTTCTGTGGTGTGATATGTTTAATTAATGGGACTGCGTTGATTCTGATCAATGTAAGAAAAACAAACCTTTATGATGTTGTTGGAACCAAGTTTTTAAAAAACTGACATTACAGACGTTCTTTTTTGCTTTGCACGGTGATATTCGGTTATGAATATCCAGCACCTCATTCGACGAGGCAAGAGCCGAGATCCCTTCATCGGGAGTGACCTCTTGAGCAAAAGTTTGTGTTATTATATAGTCGATTCCTTTGCTTTGCATCATGGTATTCAGTTTGGAATATCCTGCACCATATTCGATGAGGAAAGAGCCGAGATCCCTTCACTGGCAGTGACCTCTTTAGCAAAAAGTTTGCGCCACTATATATTTGTAAAACCACTCAGTTCCTTCAACGATATCAAGTTCATTACGTTAAAAGTTTTTCACTAAAAACCAACCGTGGCCCTCCGTCATTTCAGATTAGCAATGCTTAGTATTCGTGCTGCGTTTGTTGACCTTGTTAAGGCATAGTGTACGGTAGCTCTGTAATACTTTTTTGTCGCATGGATATGTGGATTGGTTATGTCACGACCCGAATATGTGGAACGTGACTGGCACTTAAATCACGCAACGTCTAGAGTCGTAACGTAATCTAAGTAAGCCAAAACCCAGAAATCTAAACGTTTAAATAAATAGAGTGAAGAAAATACTAATTTTAAAAAAGTGATTTTAACAAAATAACGTCACATTAAAATATTTTAAAACATCAAGTTTTCCTGAAAATTTCGGCAGAGTTTCCTTTGTAAAACTGGCCCCAAACGGGTACAGAACATGGATACATATAAGAAATGAATAAAGGTATCCCCAAGCAGGAGCTAGCTCTTCACCGAATGGCAGAACACAACCACATGCAAAATATATCATCATAATATGGAATCAACATATAAAAGCAAGAGAATAAGAAAGCACAACGTTGGCTCACTTGAGATCGACACCAGAGAACAAAAATACAAATCTCACAAGCTCACAGTCTAAGTCACATATACATATGGTCGATGGAGAGTATTGGATACAAATAAATATACATGTGGGAACAAACGAATGTCCTCCCAAAAACCCACCTATGCGCAAAAGTCGCAAGTCGATGCAAAAGAGCAGAAGAAGAAGTATGCCCGCCGCTACTATACTGACGGGTCGGACCTGCAAGATACTGTGGCACAACGGGGATGAGTTACCAACTCGTGAGTAGTAAGTAATATCTAATAGGACTATCACAAGCATGCACGCAAACACGTCGCAAACTGTGTGTACCACAATGATGCTATGCACCAATATGAATGCAACATGAATGAATGATCAAGCACGAAATCTGGTTATATATCTGGTATGAGAAAAATCTGTGTTATTATCATAGTAAAACTTTTGTATAATAAAACTGGGGTATCATCAAATGAAATCGACAGAAAACCGTGCCAATATCGACACAAAATATATATACATATATGTCAAATCTCGGTAGCCTTCTCTCAGATCGGCCCTCAATATTTGTCAAATAACACGACTCCGGTCGGTATCCTCCGGATGACAGCCAGGTCAACAATCACCGGTAGGTAATGTTCCCCTGCTGGGCACAACGCCTTCTCAATACATCCATCTTGCCCCGGGATACCTTACCGGGTCCACCATGTACCCACAGACGGTGCATCCCCTTCCTCGAATCGGGTATATGTACATACGTGGCTCAAGAACCGAGAAAACTCATGGTGGACGCCACACACATCATATCACGAGAAAACTGCAAATTTCTATTTTTAAATGATAATAAGTTTATAAAATTCCTTTGCAGTTTTCCCCAAATCTAGAAATCTCATGAATACGGAAATCTCCAAGAAAATCACAATATATGAATATGTGAATAACTATGAATGTCCATGATATCAACATGATGCAATGTTATGTATGTTTAGAAGACTACATATGAATGATGATGCAATGAGGTATATATGACTAGCAATCCTACGTACCTATCCTGATGAAATGAATATACGACTACAAGTTGGATATCATATATGATGCAAATGCTCATATACTGATTTAAGCAAGTTCTATAGTGTTCGTGACATAGCAATTACCAATGGCGTGTGTTTTCGCATAAATAGTGCACGTGCAGCATGAACCAATGGTAATGGTGCAAATGTCCTAGGTAATAACATCATATGTAAGAAGATGCAATGCCATAATATGAATGATTTCAATGAAGCATATGACTAGAAACTACATATCATACATGATGCAAATGCACAAATACCATCATTAAGCAAGTTCTAAGGTGTATCATGGCATAGCAATTACCAATGGCGTGTGTGTTTACATAAAATAGTGCATGTGCGGTATAAACCATTGGTAATAGTGCAAGTGTCCTAAGTTATAATATCAATGTTTATGAAGATGCAAAAGTGACATGAGCATGATATGCGCATATGAAACACAAGAATTATAACTATATCCTATCTATCGGACGCTTAACACCATCCATGTGATTTCCGCGTAGATGTGTACATCTACTCATCGGGACGCCTCGACTAGTCGAATCCGATCACTGCTTTGCCTTTCCTTGCCGCGTCCGATGTCTCCGCGACCGATCCTATAATCGCACAAATAAAATATATATATATATAAGGCTAGACAATTAAATAGACGCAAACACATAACGATATGAAGCAACCAATGCTCACTAGCTAGACGTGCATGCACTTAGTGCACAGAATGCACGCGTGACATCGCCACAAAGCACAACTAGGGGTTGCTATGCGTAGCAAACACCAATCCTAGAATCTAATCATACTAATCGTGCATTCACATCACACTAATGTTTTGGAAAATAGGTCGTAGATCATCACAACCTCAAACTTAATTATAACCTATTTCTTTTTAAAAACCTAGTAAGCAACATTAAGCCATTTAGTGCAAAACTAGTTGGATTAATAAGTCTAATAGCCACTAATCACATATAATATCCTAATCAAGTCATACAAACTTTAACTAATTTAATCTCACATGAATACACACTATTCATGAAATTAATTGCAATGAAATCCTAATGAAGATAATTAAAAGCCTCATTAGCAAAGTAATCAACTAGATTAGATTTATAAAACCACTAGATGTTAAACTACACTAAGCTACCCTAATGTCACGACCCGAGAATTTCGACTCGTGACCGGCACTTAACCACGCAACGTCTACAGACGTAACGCGGCTAAGTAAGCCGAACCCAGAAATCAAAACCAATAAATATAGAGTGATTTAAAACATTTTCGTAAAAACAGTCATGCATGTCCGAAAAACATTTTATTAATTTAGTAGAAATCCTTTTAAGTTCAAGAGTTATAACTTTTATAATTTTGGCAACATTTCCTTTTTAAAACATTTGCCCCGCAAGTCGGGCAAAAGCAAGGTGTAGCAGAAATGACAAGTGAAATAAATAAAGCATCACAATATGATATACGACGCCGTAGCGAAGAATACACAGTAAAGCAAGGACAATATCACAAAAGGTAAGACTGCATAAATAAAGCCGGCTCACATGCGAGCTCGACACCAGAGTACAAAATCATACACATCGTCCTCACAACTGTCTCTAAGTCAATACAGAAAGGTAGATGGAGAGTACTAGATACATCAATATACAACTGAAACATAACAGATACCGCACAAAAACCCACCTAACAGCAAAAGGCTAACTCGCCTCAGCAATGGTATCTGTGCCAAAAGATGCGGTAAACAGCCAGCCGCGACTACTCCCAAGGGCAACCTGCAAGTACTGTGGCACAACGGGGGTGAGTTGTCAACTCGTGAATAGAGATAACATATAAAGGTGATCGCGAGCATGCACATATAGCGCGGCTCTATTAATGCCAGCAGATGATGTCAATGCATGACAAACAGTGGATGCAATAGTAATGCAAGTGCTCTATCAGGTAAATGCTACAGGATGAGGTATATAGTAATCAATACCGAGCATGGGATAAATAACATCTACATGGATATGTCAACATGGAAAACAATAATCGGTGCCTCAGACTGCACCCAAATCCCAAATACACTCAGGCGCCGGCACACCCATCGGCCCTCAAATCCTGTATATCTCTAAGAAATCACGAGTGCCCAACATCGGCACCCAAAATATCATAAAATACTCGTGTCCAGCATCGACACGCAAATCCTCGTATATCGGGCTCCGTCAGTCCGGATCGGCCCACGGGGTCCGTCTGCGGTATCGGCCCTCGGCCCCGGCATTACGGATCATCCCGCATCCATCTCTCGACTCTGATCAGTATCCTCCGGACAACTGCCAGGTCCAACCAATCACCGGTAGGTACTCGCCCGCCTCCAAGCTCAATCGGCAAAACCCATCGATCATCTCGCCGAGGGGAACCATACCGGGCCCACCACGAACCCGCAGACGGATCATCCACTCCTCGAATCGGGTTTCAAGCACACGTCTCAGCACCGAGAAAACGCGTGGTGCACACACCAAAATATCATATCACGAGGTACCGGGTTTTTCAAAGTAGTGCATCTTTTCTTAAATACTTCCACGGTCCTCAAAAACCAGAAATCACATGAAAATCCATCACCAATAAGTAAATCCAATGCGAGGTACAATGTAAATCAATCCATGGTATGAGCATAAGGGGAAAACCGCTTTTAAAAATAGTTTCCGTTTTTAAAGATGTCATGCGGCTCCCAATTTCCAGGAAATCACCACCAATCATATGTAAGATAAACTACAGCAATATAATCATGGCAGCTCTACAGTGAGTGTGGCATGGCAATTACTAACGGTGTGTGTGTAGCATGCAGATAGTGCCCGTGCAACATAGACCGTTAGTAACAGTGCGGTGTTCTATCAGTTCTAAGCATATATATATATATATATATATATATATATATATATATATATATATATATATGTAGCAGGGAATGAAATATGCGATGACAGTCTATGGGGTACATGCAACATATAATAATAAAGTCCTATCAGCCCTGACGCATAACGCCATGCGGGCGATATCCCCGTAAATGTGAAATCTACTCACCGTGTCTCGCGCTAAGTGTATCCAACAACTTGCTTGCCCTTCTTCGCAGCGTCCATCTCACTGGCTTACGAACCTAGAATCACATAACATATATCACACATAAGCTCAATTTCACAGAAACGCGACATTACGGTCCAACTAGAAACCCGTGTCGCAAACCAATCGCGCGTGTGCGCGATACGCTAAAACGTGTGATCACGCGCCTGAAACTACCCCGACGCGTCGCGATACGCAGAAGCCCCAAACCTACTCACGTATCACGCGTGTCGCGAAGGTTTAGAAAAACGGCAAAACAGGTATTTGGTCCCAGATTTCTATACAGAACTAAACTTACAAAAATATATACATCACAGCACCCTACACACTAGCAGACACCTACAGGACCAAACCCCAACCCAAACCCTACCCATCTGGCCGCAAATTGCGGCCAGAACGAATTAATTGGCGGCCTACTGTAGCAGTTAGGGGGTCGGGTTAAATCTGGGGTATCAGCACATCTCCACTATACTGCAGTCTTCCCAATTTCACTCAGAACTCATCGGGTCAAAAGCAGTTCCAGAAAACTCAGTTTTTGCACAATACGACGAATTTGCATCAATTAGGGAAACTGGTGGTATTTTAGTGCAATCGGGGTTAAACTAGGTTAATATGGTCTCAACAACCCTCTAACAACGTACTGAAACCAATTCACACCACACTAGCTCAAGATTCCTACTAAAAACCTCACATCGCACTAAAACGCACTAAAAACCACTAACCGATGCAAATCTAAACTGACCAAGCAAATTAGGGAATAAGCTTAGGAAATATACCTCATACTTAACCCTAGAGAGCTGGAGAAAGATGAAGAGGTGCAGGGAAAGGGCTGCACTTGGTGCTGGTGCTGCTGCTGCTCACTGTGCTGCTGCTACTGCTCTCTGCTGCTGCTGCTGCTGCCTCTGGCTGCTGCTGCTGCTTCAGTTGCTGCTGCTGCTGCTTCAGTTGCTGCTGCTGCTGTTTCTGGCTTCAGGTGCTGCTGTTGTGTTGCTGCTGGAGCTGAAGGTAAGTGTGTGTGTGTGTGAGTGTGTGAGGTTGAGGGAAAGAAACAAAGAATGAGAGGGAAAAATCATCACTCCAAATGTCAACCCCTCACTCTCTCTCTCCATTAATGGCAAGCATGGGCTAAGCTATGATGCCCACCTCCTCTCTCTCACAAGTCAACACTCAAAAACAAATTCAAATTAAAGTAATTACTACCTACTAATTAAACTTAAATAACTTAATTTAAAACCAAAAGACTTAATCCCATGATTAACCCACCATGGTTAATAATCATGGTAATAACTCATTTTAAAAACCCTAGTTTACATGCACATGTGTGTGCAAGCCTAGGAAAATTTTGGAAAAATATTTATTAAATTAGGAAAAATATTTAAAACACAATTTGGTAAACTTTTTGTTAAAAACCCAATATTTAAATATAATTATTCACTAAACATATCCTAAGGTGTTACAATCTCTCCCCTTTAAAGAAATTCGTCCCCGAATTTCAAAATCTAACTATACGTACCTTCAAAAAAATGGGGATACGTCTTCATCATCTCGCTTTCGGTCTCCCAAGTGACCTCCTCACGGTTCTGGCCACGCCAAAGTACCTTGACTGATGGAATGTCCTTTGATCTCAATTTCTTCACTTGTCGATCCAAGATCATCACTGGCTGTTCTGCATAGGAAAGGTCGCGCTCAAACTAGATCGTCGGGTGCTGAATCGCATGTGAAGGATCATGAAGATATCTACGGAGCATCAAAACGTGAAATACGGGGTGCACAACTGGAAAACTGGGCGAAAGGGCTAATCGGTATGCTACTGCACCAACACGCTCGAGGATCTTGAAGGGGCCCACATACCTGGGACTGAGTTTCCCCTTCTTCCCAAACCTCATCACACCTTTCATAGGGGAGACCCTCAAGAAAACATGATCACCAACAGAAAACTCAAGTCTGCATCGCCGACGGTCCGCATAAGATCTCTGCCTACTCTGGGCTGCTCTCATCCTATCGCGAATCAACTGGACCTTCGCTGTCGTCTCCTCAACGATCTGTGGCCCTAAGATACTGCTCTCACTGAGCTCTGTCCAATAAGTGGGCGACCTGCATCTCCTCCCATAAAGAGCCTCAAATGGTGCCATCTGAATGGTCTCCTGGTAGTTGTTATTGTAGGAGAACTCTACTAAGGGTAAGTGATGATCCCAGCTACCTCCGAAATCCAATACACAAGCTCTGAGCATGTCCTCGGGAGTCTGAATGGTCCGCTCTGACTGTCCATCGGTCTGCGGATGAAATGCTGTGCTGAAACTCAAGTGAGTGCCCAAAGCCTCCTGAAGCCTCTGCCATAGTCGACTGGTAAACTGGATGCCTCTGTCGGACACAATGCATGTCGGGACTCCGTGTAGTCGTACTATCTCGTCAATGTAGATCTGGGCATACTGGGTAAACCCGAAAGTCGTCTTCACCGGTAGGAAGTGAGCCGCTTTCGTCAAACGATCCACGATCACCCAGATGGAGTCATACCCCCGACTAGTCCTGGGTAATCCCACAATGAAGTCCATCGAAATCTGCTCCCACTTCCACTCCGGAATGGGTAACGGCTGTAGCTCTCCCGCGGGCCTCTGGTGCTCAGCCTTGACTTGCTGACAAGTCAGGCATCTCGATACAAAATCTGCGATGTCCTTTTTCATTCCGTCCCACCAATAAACATCTCTCATATCATGATACATCTTGGTGGAATCGGGATGGACGCTGTACACCGATCGATGTGCCTCCTCAAGAATCTCGCGCCTCAGTCCTTCAGCATCAGGTATGCACAGTCTAGTCCTAAATCGTAGTATCCCCTGATCATCGATCATGAACTCGGAAAATCTGCCCTGTCCAATCTGTGCCATGATCTCTGAACATCGGTCATCACTGAGCTGTGCCTCACGTATACGATCGATCAACTGTGGGCATGCACGGACATGCGCTATCTGTCCTCCAATCGGCGTGAACTCGAACTGTATCCGGCTGTCGCATAATATCTGCCAGTCCGCGGATGACTGCTCCTGTACTGCGCTCAAACAAGATAAACTACCCCCGGGCCTCCTACTCAAAGCATCCGTCACCACATTTGCCTTGCTCGGGTGATATAAGATCTCGCAGTCATAATCCTTCACTAACTCCATCCATCGGCGCTGTCGAAGGTTCAGATCCCGCTGCTGGAATATGTATTTCAGACTTTTGTGATCCGTGAATATCTGGCACGACTCGCCGTATAGGTAATGTCGCCAGATCTTAAGTGCGAAGACCACTGCAGCCATCTCCAAATCGTGAGTGGGGTAGTTCTGCTCATGTTTCTTCAATTGTCGCGAGGCATACGCGATCACCCTGTCATGCTGCATCAGTACGCACCCCAGCCCCACTCGAGAAGCATCACAAAAGACCACAAATCCGCCCGATCCGGAAGGTAAAGATAACACCGGTGCCGTCGTCAGCCGAGTCCGTAACTGCTGGAAACTGTGCTCGCACTCCCCCGTCCAATCGAAAGGAACTCCCTTCCGGGTCAACCCGGTCAACGGTGTAGCAATACGGGAGAAGTCCTGCACAAAACGTCTGTAGTAACCGGCCAGCCCCAAAAAGCTGCGAATCTCCGTCACCGATGTGGGTCTGAGCCAACGCTGAACGGCCTCGATCTTCCTCGGGTCTACACATATACCGTCTCGTGAAATCACATGTCCCAAGAAGTCCACGCTGTCCAGCCAAAAAGCACACTAGGAGAATTTCGCATAAAGCTGGTGCTCCCTCAAGGTCTGCAAGGTAATCCGCAGGTGCTGCTCGTGCTCCTCACTACTCCGGGAATACACCAAGATATCGTCAATGAAGACTATGATGAACAGATCCAAATATGGCCGGAAAATACGGTTCATCAAGTCCATGAAGGCTGCTGGCGCATTGGTGAGTCCGAACGACATCACCAAAAACTCGTAATGGCTGTAGCACGTATGGAAAGCTGTCCTGGGAATGTCCCTCCTGTCGAACCCGCAGCTGATGATAGCCTGATCATAAATCGATCCTCGAAAAGTACCCTGCCCCCTGAAGCTGGTCGAACAAATCGTCGATACGCGGCAAAGGATACCTGTTCCGCACTGTCACCCTGTTCAGCTGGCGATAGTCGATACACAGACGCAAACTGCCATCTTACTTCTTAACGAACAGAACTGGAGCACCCCAAGGAGAAACACTGGGTCGAATAAGTCCCTTGTCCAGCAAATCTTGCAACTGACCCTTTAATTCTCTAAGTTCCGCCGGGGCCATCCGATAAGGCGGTATGGAAATAGGCCCCGAGCCAGGAACCAAATCAATACAGAAAGAAATATCGCGCTCGGACGGTAACCCTGGAAGCTCGGCAGGGAACACATCAGGAAACTCGCTAACAACCGGAACCTGATCCAATGGAACCTCTGTAGCGCGAGCATCGCAAACATAGGCGAGAAATCCCTGGCATCCCTTCCTCAAAAGCTGTCCAGCGCGAAAAGAAGAAATCACACTGTGAGGGGTGGCACCATGGTCCCCCAACACAACAAAAACCGACTCACCGGGAAAACAAAATCTAACTGTCTTCTCACGGCAGTCCACAGAAGCATAGCACGCGGCTAACCAATCCATGCCCAAAAGAACGTCGAAGTCCAACATCTCAAGAAGGATCAAGTCGACAGGCAACTCTCTCTCGCCAATACAGACGGTACAGGATCGGAACACGTGCCTAGCAACAAACGACTCTCCCACAGGAGTGGTCACCATAAGCGACTGATCAAGCAAATCGGACTCTCTACCCAAACTCGGCACAAAGTATGTGGATACGTACAAGTGTGTGGATCCGGGATCGAACAAAACGTGAGCATCAACTGAACATACTGGAAGGATACCTGAAACCACTGCATTGGACGCCTGCGCGTCCTGATGCGTCAAAGCAAAAACCCGCGCCTGTCCACCACCTGTAACTGACTGCCCTCTGCCTCGGTCATCTCGCCCCCTCTGAGCAACTCCTCCACGCCCACGACCTCTCTGTGCGTGAGTCTGGCGCGGAGCAACGGTAGGTACAACGGGCAACGCCCTCTGGAGTGATGAAGGTGGTAAAGTAACATGCGGTGCTGCCGCCTCCCTCCGGTGTGTCTCTGGACAATCTCGAACGAGGTGAAGTAGGCTGCCACATCTGAAGCAACCCCGCGGCGACTACTGACTTTCCTGAGGATACGAACTAAACATCCGACCTCGTCCCGAATCTCTGCTACTCCTCGTACCAGAACGATACCTGTCGCGGTGTCTGAATGACTGCCTCCGTGCGGAAATACTGGTACGAACTCTCTTCGGCTCTGGAACTACCGAAGTCTCAGCAAGGTGCTCCTCCACTACTAGGGCTGCATCTACAGCTGCTGCATAGGTCTCGTAGTGCTGCGCGCTGATCGCGAGGAACAGTGGTGTAAGCAAGCCTCGAACAAATCTCCTGACTCGCAACTCCTCGGTAGCCACTAAATATAGGGTATAGACTGCTAGCTCTGTAAACAGCACGTCATACTCTGCCACTGTCATCCCTGGCGTCTGGCGCAAGGACTCAAATCTGCGTGCTCGGGCATCCCTAACACTCTGGGGAAGGAAACAGGCTAAAAATATGGTCACGAACTCCGTCCAGGTCATAGGAGGAAGACCTGCTGCTCTGCCCTTCTCAACTGAATCACACCACTTCTGCACAAGACCTTCCAGGCGAAAGCTCGCGAACTCGACCCATCTCGCATCTGCGCATCTGAGGGAACGGCATATCCTGGCCATCCTGTCGATGAAAGACTGTGGGTCCTCGGCTGTATCGGTGCCTGTGAAGACCGGAGGCTTCAGCCTCATGAACTCTGATAGCGATACTGTAATCACCTCCGTGGCTGCAGGGACAACTGGCTGTGCGGTAGGTACCATCGCGGTCGCTGGAACACGTGGAGCTACCTCTGTTCGCTGGGCTCGAAGCGTCTCAACTAGCGATCCTATCATCTGGCGCATCTCCTGCATGCTAGATCCCACCGTCTGGCGCATCTCCTGCATACCAGCCCCTAGCGTGGCGATATGATCTGTCACGGCAGGAACAGCCTGCTCGGGTACAACGGGTGCACTGCCCAGATCAGTCCTCGTCTCGGACGAGTCAACACGAATCTCGGCCCTCGCGGCCGCTCTCTGTGCCCTCGTAGTCTTAGGCGGCATAATGGCTGAAAGAAAATTTGGATTCGATAAGAACACGGAAATCGAATCGCCAGAATGTATGTATTCAGGAAGGAATTTAAATCAACAAGTCCTAAGGTCGCGTAGGCGGAGTACCGTGTCGTGAGTATGCCGCGGAACATACGCACGCTACGCTACCCTACCGCAGCTACCTACTCCATCATACCAGGGTCATCCTACACTCCGAAGGTAAAACCTACGCGTTGATACCAACTTTGTCACGACCCGAGAATTTCGACTCGTGACCGGCACTTAACCACGCAACGTCTACAGGCGTAACGCGGCTAAGTAAGCCGAACCCAGAAATCAAAACCAATAAATATAGAGTGATTTAAAACATTTTCGTAAAAACAGTCATGCATGTCCGAAAAACATTTTATTAATTTAGTAGAAATCCTTTTAAGTTCAAGAGTTATAACTTTTATAATTTTGGCAACATTTCATTTTTAAAACATTTGCCCCGCAAGTCGGGCAAAAGCAAGGTGTAGCAGAAATGACAAGTGAAATGAATAAAGCATCACAATATGATATACGACGCCATAGCGAAGAATACACAGTAAAGCAAGGACAATATCACAAAAGGTAAGACTGCATAAAATAAAGCAGGCTCACATGCGAGCTCGACACCAGAGTACAAAATCATACACATCGTCCTCACAACTGTCTCTAAGTCAATACAGAAAGGTAGATGGAGAGTACTAGATACATCAATATACAACTGAAAGATAACAGATACCGCACAAAAACCCACCTAACAGCAAAAGGCTAACTCGCCTCAGCAATGGTATCTGTGCCAAAAGATGCGGTAAACAGCCAGCCGCGACTACTCCCAAGGGCAACCTGCAAGTACTGTGGCACAACGGGGGTGAGTTACCAACTCGTGAATAGAGATAACATATAAAGGTGATCGCGAGCATGCACATATAGCGCGGCTCTACTAATGCCAGCAGATGATGTCAATGCATGACAAACAGTGGATGCAATAGTAATGCAAGTGCTCTATCAGGTAAATGCTACAGGATGAGGTATATAGTAATCAATACTGAGCATGGGATAAATAACATCTACATGGATATGTCAACATGGAAAACAATAATCGGTGTCTCAGACTGCACCCAAATCCCAAATACACTCAGGCGCCGGCACACCCATCGGCCCTCAAATCCTGTATATCTCTGAGAAATCACGAGTGCCCAACATCGGCACCCAAAATATCATAAAATACTCGTGTCCAGCATCGACACGCAAATCCTCGTATATCGGGCTCCGTCAGTCCGGATCGGCCCACGGGGTCCGTATGCGGTATCGGCCCTCGGCCCCGGCAGTACGGATCATCCCGCATCCATCTCTCGACTCTGGTCAGTATCTTCCGGACAACTGCCAGGTCCAACCAATCACCGGTAGGTACTCGCCCGCCTCCAGGCTCAATCGGCAAAACCCATCGATCATCTCGCCGAGGGGAACCATACCGGGCCCACCACGAACCCGCAGACGGATCATCCACTCCTCGAATCGGGTTTCAAGCACATGTCTCAGCACCGAGAAAACGCTTGGTGGACATACCAAAATATCATATCACGAGGTACCGGGTTTTTCAAAGTAGTGCATCTTTTCTTAAATACTTCCACGGTCCTCAAAAACCAGAAATCACATGAAAATCCATCACCAATAAGTAAATCCAATGCGAGGTACAATGTAAATCAATCCATGGTATGAGCATAAGGGGAAAACCGCTTTTAAAAATAGTTTCCGTTTTTAAAGATGTCATGCGGCTCCCAATTTTTAGGAAATCACCACCAATCATATGTAAGATAAACTACAGCAATATAATCATGGCAGCTCTACAGTGAGTGTGGCATGGCAATTACTAACGGTGTGTGTGTAGCATGCAGATAGTGCCCGTGCAACATAGACCGTTAGTAACAGTGCGGTGTTCTATCAGTTCTAAGCATATATATATATATATATATATATATATATATATATATGTAGCAGGGAATGCAATATGCGATGACAGTCTATGGGGTACATGCAACATATAATAATAAAGTCCTATCAGCCCTGACGCATAACGCCATGCGGGCGATATCCCCGTAGATGTGAAATCTACTCACCGTGTCTCGCGCTAAGTGTATCCAACAACTTGCTTGCCCTTCTTCGCAGCGTCCGTCTCACTGGCCTGCGAACCTAGAATCACATAACATATATCACACATAAGCTCAATTTCACAGAAACGCGACATTACGGTCCAACTAGAAACCCGTGTCGCAAACCAATCGCGCGTGTGCGCGATACGCTAAAACGTGTGATCACGCGCCTGAAACTACCCCGACGCGTCGCGATACGCAGAAACCCCAAACCTACTCACGTATCACGCGTGTCGCGAAGGTTTAGAAAAACGGCAAAACAGGTATTTGGTCCCAGATTTCTATACAGAACTAAACTTACAAAAATATATACATCACAGCACCCTACACACTAGCAGACACCTACAGGACCAAACCCCAACCTAAACCCTACCCATCTGGCCGCAAATTGCGGCCAGAACGAATTAATTGGCAGCCTACTGTAGCAGTTAGGGGGTCGGGTTAAATCTGGGGTATCAGCACATCTCCACTATACTGCAGTCTTCCCAATTTCACTCAGAACTCATCGGGTCAAAAGCAGTTCCAGAAAACTCAGTTTTTGCACAATACGACGAATTTGCATCAATTAGGGAAACTGGTGGTATTTTAGTGCAATCGGGGTTAAACTAGGTTAATATGGTCTCAACAACCCTCTAACAACCTACTGAAACCAATTCACACCACACTAGCTCAAGATTCCTACTAAAAACCTCACATCGCACTAAAACGCACTAAAAACCACTAACCGATGCAAATCTAAACTAACCAAGCAAACTAGGGAATAAGTTTAGGAAATATACCTCATACTTAACCCTAGGGAGCTGGAGAAAGATGAAGAGGTGCAGGGAAGGGGCTGCACTTGGTGCTGGTGCTGCTGCTGCTCACTGTGCTGCTGCTACTGCTCTCTGCTGCTGCTGCTACTGCCTCTAGCTGCTGCTGCTGCTTCAGTTGCTGCTGCTGCTGTTTCTGGCTTCAGGTGCTGCTGTTGTGTTGCTGCTGGAGCTGAAGGTAAGTGTGTGTGTGAGTGTGTGAGGTTGAGGGAAAGAAACAAAGAATGAGAGGGAAAAATCATCACTCCAAATGTCAACCCCTCACTCTCTCTCTCTTCATTAATAGCAAGCATGGGCTAAGCCATGATGCCCACCTCCTCTCTCTCACAAGTCAACACTCAAAAACAAATTCAAATTAAAGTAATTACTACCTACTAATTAAACTTAAATAACTTAATTTAAAACCAAAAGACTTAATCCCATGATTAACCCACCATGGTTAATAATCATGGTAATAACTCATTTTAAAAACCCTAGTTTACATGCACATGTGTGTGCAAGCCTAGGAAAATTTTGGAAAAATATTTATTAAATTAGGAAAAATATTTAAAACACA
The DNA here is from genome assembly GCA_030015575.1 of Agapanthus africanus. Taxonomy (NCBI): domain Eukaryota; kingdom Viridiplantae; phylum Streptophyta; class Magnoliopsida; order Asparagales; family Amaryllidaceae; genus Agapanthus; species Agapanthus africanus. Next base: position 156,200,736 of record CM057344.1, on the reverse strand, counting down.
ATTTGGTAAACTTTTTATTAAAAACCCAATATTTAAATATAATTATTCACTAAACATATCCTAAGGTGTTACACCTAATTAAGTGATAAAAAACATAATTTAACCCAAACCATTCTCTTTAAAATTCTAAACTTGTAATTAAATTATGTTAACACCTAATTAAATTTAGATTAAAGCAAATATTAACAAAACAAATTAGGATTTGGTTTTATACCTCAAAGATTTTGGAAGATCAAACTTGCTAACTTTGGCCACCCAAAATGCAAACTTGCTTCAAGATCCAAGCTTAGTTTAGGCAAAGAAAATCTTGTGATTATTTAACTATAAATTAGGGTTGAATTTGTGGATTTTTGAAGAGGAAATGAGGGGGGGTTTTGCAAATGAAAAGAAGATGAAGAAGTGGAGGGGGCTGCAGATTTTGGCCGAGAGCATGGGAGGGGGCTGCTGGTTTGGTGAGGGGAGGGGGAGAGAGAGTGTGTTTCAAGTCAAAGCTCACCCATACCTCAATAATATATACCATACCTCTTTATTCTATTCACTTTTCATTTCATTTTTTATTTTCCTTTTACTCTTTTTCTATAAAAACCTAGATCCATCTTGATATCATTCCCTTTTTGTTTTGAAAACAACATGTTACAATTTAGTTTAATTGTGTCATGGTACATTAACATGTAATTACGTATACTAATTTGTAATTAACACTAATTTAGTGTGTGTGCATGTTAAAAAAACAATATTTAAAAATAATTAATTAAGGAAAATATTTAAGTAAACTAGCAATTAAATAAGTAACTAGTTAAACACCCATACATAAGCAATTACATAATTAAAATATGTATAATTGTGTTTATGTGGAAAAATAATTATAACTAGGTTTTACGGAAAACACGTATTGTATTACTAATTATCGAACAATTAACCTAAACGGTTTTTAAAACGTTACAGATTAGGACAGTCGTTCGACCTTGTTGACCTTGTCAAGGGTCTGTGCAGGTGGGTCTAATGCAATCAGGATAATGACAGGTTGAACTTGAGTAGAACCTTTTGACTTGTTGACCTTGTCAAGATCACTTGGGTCTTAGGGGTAAAAATCACATCGGGAGTTTCAAACGTACAGGAAACATGGAAAGCATGCGCATACCTTCTGGAGTGTGGTAACTTGAGTGGCTTCCATCAAGTTATCATGCGATGATAGTTGGATCCCGATTCCCGTTGATGAGTAGGATTACTCCTTGAGTGATTTAAGGTGATCCCGACTAATTCTCCTTTTGGGTTTGGAGGAGAATTCGAGGAAACGGTGGGAGACATCCTGATTAGATAACGTGATTAACCATTCTGATCTAGGTTATAGTGCATGTTGAGTGTTTCTTTTCTCTCTTTCTCTCTCTCTCTCTTTCTCTTTCTCTTTGGCAGTGACCATGGCCCGACCTTAGACTAAAACTCATGAACCAAGTTAACCGAACCTTCTTAAAACACTTTGGCTTTTGGATTGTCTTAGTTGCATATATCATTGCCACTCCTACTTCACTTTTGCATTTCTCCAGAACACTTCGTATCACTACGAAGATCCATAATGCTTGGATATGCCATCGTATAGTTACATACAAACTCGAAGGAACTTGTTCCAGTTCGAGAATGGATTCTGGTTCGGGAGAAATTGAATAGGATTATTCGGTTGTCTTTTCCCTTTACCTTCTCTCAGGTTTTGAGGGCTCCTAGGATTATGAGAGTACATCTATTGTACTTATTGGATAGTCTTCTTCTAAACCATAGGTAGGTACCGAAAGGTGGGAAAGGGAGAAAACCAATTAGCCTGAGTGTGGTGTATAGAAGGTAATAAGTAAAAATAAATAAAGGGATTGGAGTGAGGGCAAGGAAATATACGGTTACTGTCATGAATCAGGATAGTGGAAGAGGAATTACTAGGAATACCCAGATACCCTTAGAAACATTTTCATGTTTCAGTTTCACTGTGCAGTGTTAATTGAAAACTGTTTTCCCAATTAAATTCTGACTCCAGGGTATGTAATTACCAGATTTGATTCTCACATCTGTATGGCGTTACAGGTGCTGAATGGGAGTAAGATATTGGGAATTGGGTGATTAGAGCCTCTATATATCAGAATTCATTATAATTGGTGATATTTGAGGAAATCACCTGGGTTTTGCCTAACGGCAAATATTTGGTTTTGAATATCCATTGTTATGCACCAATTTCAAACTGATATATCTGTACGTTTATTTTATAAAGTGAGATATAACTTTTTGAAATTATGTCTGTGACATTTACCTATATCAGTTGGTGGTTAGGTAAGGTGCATTGAATAACGGTGTAATTCTTCTTAACCATAGCACAGTTTTCAACCTACGAAGCACAGGATTTGAGTTATTAAACTCAGGGGACTTATACAAAGTATTGTATGTTGTCCAGTGTCCATTAGGACAAAGGGGTTGGTACTCGTATATTCTATTTACTCGTGACTTCTCTAATTTTAGAAAAGTATTTCGTTAAAATAGAGGGTCTAAATTTTGAGAAGTTATAGGTATATGAATAAAGTAGAGAACCATATGTTGCAAAGTATCAGGATTCTTCAAGGTGATCAAATATGTAGATACTTGTGCTAGATATTTCGTTGATAGTAATGGTTTTGAGAACTTGCTTCTCTTTCAGGTTACTCATATATGGATGCATTCCTTATGAGTAATGTTGATTGGCCTCCTTCCATTTGATTGACATGCACTGAAAACAGCCGCATGATTTTGAATCTGGTTCAAATTAAATTAGTGCATTTGTTTCTATATGGATATAGAATTGTTCGTATCTTAATGATGTTAAGGTATAAGGAGTAGTCCAGCTGATGCTTAAAACCAGAATCTGGATAAACTCAAGGCACGTTTCAGTAATGGCAGTTTGTGGGTTATCCCAGGCTTTGACGAGGGTTAACTTTCTACCATCTGGAAGATCAATAGTTATATTGTTCTTGACTCGCCACCAGTTTTAGTAAAATGGATTCTTTTCAGAAAATATTAGTTGGAGTATGGTGGAACTGAAAGTAATTCTAGAACCACAAACGATTGCTGAAAATTTAATAGAACCTAAAGATTCAATTGGATTCGACATTCCATTAGCCACTCCGCGGATTTGGTGGGTAACCTCAGGCACCCAAGAGGTACTTCGGTCTTTTCAGAGACGGTGACAGGGAGGTTCTTGGTTACCTAGACTTACCATTACTGCTATTTTAGGCTATAAGACCCGGCAGGAGGATGGGTATAACGTCGTTCTAAATTAGTTTTAGAAAGTGCACCTGTATATGACTCTGTAAGAGAGTTTTTGTAGTCAGTGGGAGCAGCGGAAGTATAGAGGGCAAGTAGCTTATGTCTATTTATAGACTAAAGCAGGTATAGCGGAGATAGATCATCTATTTTTTATGTGACAGTTATTGGTCTTGACTTCATAAGAATAAAAGATGGATCTGGTAAGAAGGTGGTAGAGAGTGATGTCCAGGTATTTGGATGACATGCACTTGATAGGAAGAGATCTTTCTATACTGCGATCGGTTATACTGTGGTTGTCACACAGTTGTTTCTCCATATAGGATATAGATAAAATATCAGGGATTCTGGTCACTAGATCTATGTTATTAGATCTAGATTTGGGAAGTGACCCAATTTGGGTACTTTGACATTATTCTAAAAGTATTTTAGAATGGACGACTCCTGGCGTGGTGGTGTAACCACGGGTGATGGAGTCACCCTCTCTAAAGAGATGTCTTTTAGACTAATGAGGAGAGGGATTTGCATGATTGGCATATCACATGCTTAGGCAATTGAGACAATCGTGAGATGTTAAGTACAACACCAGATATTGTTTTTGCACTGGGTGCAACAAGTATATATGTTAATCCAATCCTGGAGAAACGTTGGGAAGCAGTTATGAACATAAGTGGATGTTCTTGGTATATGGTAACGGCAACCCCCCTCTAAAGGCGGTTACCATTTCAGGCTTTCAAGGTGACCTGGATGACAGAGTGACTGTCAGAGTTATAGTTTTTCCTCTTCTGAGGGGCAGTATGTTGGACAGGTGGTCTAAGCGGATACTGTAGAAAGAATGGCATAAGATACTGATTAAATTCAGTAGATGCTACAGTATAAGAAGTTTGTTGGATTTGGAGTTCATTTATAAACTGGGTCACATCAGATATCTAGACAAATTCTAAGACAGGTATTACTCATTTCGGGATATGGTCTTTCTCCGCGAAGTTGAGATATTGAGAGATATAGAAAGAAACATTGGAGCGAATCCACTCACTGAGACTATTTCTCAAACAAAATAATTTCACAAACGAGTTTTGCGAAACTGATTAGTAGGGAAGTTGGGTGTTCAGTATCACACGAGCTGTGAGTATGCGACACCGCAATAATTGGTCTTAAGTGCAAGTGGGAGATTGTTGGCTATAGTTCCCTCAAGTCAATTATTGAATCGCAGGCACGCGATTGCGATAATTGAGGGAGGACCTATACAGATTGAACAGTCTTACTTAAGATGATAGTATGCTATCTGGTTTGTATTTATCATCATGTATATACTTTATGTGGTATTACAGATAACTATTACATGTTGATAGAGCCCATAGGATTCTTGCTTGACTACCAGCATTATGATGGCGATCATATACGTGGGAGATGGGTGGTCTATAAGCACATCCTTAATATCCCTAGTCATGGGAGTATCGAGACTGGGCATCGATACTCAAAAGTAGACTAGTGTATACTTATCGAGACCCCGACGAAGGGTGGTGGCCAGGTCTCACAAGCCATTGGTGTCAGTTTGTTCACCTAAGATTGTATGCAGGTGCTCATTGGGTTATGAGTACACTGGACGAACTCGCCAGAAACATGCTTGTTAGTATTATACCTATTGTCAGATAGCGGTTCCCATGTAACATGTACAGGTTAGTCTGTCAACCTGAGATCGTCAATTTTCTCATGTGAGTTCCCACTGTGCTTTGATTACTAGCCTACCACGGCTCAAAAGAGTCGTGCAAACAGGTTTTAGTTAGGTACAGTCCCGAGCCACATGGAGGCAGTGAGCGGATCGTCGGGAATTTGTCTATCCCGGTATTGGGGGTTGATGTCGCGCGATGCACGGGTGGCCATCACCAGAAATCCTTGGCCAAGGTGGACGAGAAATACTGATCCAGGATCAGTAGTTTCTCAATTGGTGATGGGTTTCATACCGACACAAAATGTCGCATTATTAGGGGTCTGACTTTATCCATCACCCTAGACTCGATATGCGATACTCTCAGACGAACAGACCGGACTGGACGGATATTGTCACTGACAGGCTCAGTAGGGGTCTGTCGCGACCCGAAATTTGGCACATGACGGCACTTAAACCACGCAACGTCTACAGGCGTAACGCAATTCAACTAAGCCGAAAACCCAGAAATCTAAACCATCAAAAGTAGTAAGTGATAAGAACATTGTTAAAAAGCTTTTGGGAATCTCAAGTAAAAATCTTTAAAGTTTATTTTCTTAAAATTTTGGCAGCATCTCCTTTGTAAAAACTAGCCCCGAAACGGGTACAAACATAAGATATAAGTAAAACATCCCCAAACGGGAGCAAATCTCGCCCAAAGGCGGAAACAACCACCACAAGAAAATATACGACGCCGTAGCGAAGAAATAGACAATATAGAGTGAAAACAGCAGAAAAGATAAAGCTGCATAATGAAAGCCGGCTCACATGAGCACGACACCCAGAGTCACAAAATAATATACAATTTCGTCCTAACATCTCGTCTTTAAGTCAATACATGAAAGTGGTAGATGGAGATTACTAGATACAATAAGATATACAATGAGCATCATCGGATAACCGTAAAACCCACTTATAGCAAAACCGCTCACAGTCAGTCGTAGCGGTATCCGCTGCAAAAGATAATACGATAAGAAGAAGCCCTGCCGCAACTACTCTGAGGGACAACCTGCAAAAACACTGTGGCACAACGGGGGTGAGTTGCCAACTCGTGAATAGTAAATAACATCATGCAGGTAATCGCAGGTATGCACGTACTGCGATAATCTATCACATGCAACTGATAGTATAACATGGCAATATGTATATGCAACAGTCATGAAAGGTACTCTATCAGATACTACTAAAACATGAAGCAATGCATATCAAATGAATGTGAGTATAGGATAAAACATATCATCATCACAGAATCCTCATCATGGAAGAACCAGTGTCCCTCAACGACACTCCAAATCCCAATACCTCAGGCACCGCATCCTCAGATCGGCCCTCATATCCTGTAAGTCTCATGGAACCTGAGTGTCTAACATCGACACTCAAAAACATCATGAAAACTAATGTCTAGCATCGACACGTAAATCCTCATATAATAGGCTCCGTCTGCAGGATCGGCCCGCGGGCTCCGGCAGAACGGGTCGGCCTATATCCATCTCATAACTCTGGTCGGTATCCTCCAGATCTCCGCCGAGTCTAAATACTATCACCGGTAGGCAGTGCACCTCCCCTGCCAGGCTCATCGGCTAATCCATCGATATCCCTTTCTTACCCCGGGGTACCATACCAGGTCCACCATGTACCCGCATACGGCCTTGTCCAATTCCTCGCATCGGGTTTCTAACACAAGTCTCAGAACCGAGAAATCTCATGGTGGACGCATCGAAATATCATATCAAGAGAAACCGGGCTTTTCAAGAAATGCATAATTTCTTGAAATACCGCGGTCCTCAAATCCAGAAAACAATCATATGAAATCCATATCTCAATGCGTAAATCCATGAAATATAATATATGCAACATAAAACAGTAATACGAGCATATCAAGGAAAAAACGCTAATTAAATGCATCAAGTTATTAAATATATCATGCGGTTTCCAATTTCTCCGAAATCCAATGCAACATCATATAATGGTGAACATGTAGCTATAGCAAGGTATATGTGTAAGCATGTAAGTATAGCAAGGTATATGTGTAAGCATGTAGGTATACATGTATGCTATATTTCATATGCACAATGGGATAAGAATCAATGTCTAAATGTCACTAACCAATACAATATCACATATGTATATGTGTTGTGCGTATCATGGCAATTACCGACGGTGTGTGTGGTATACAATTAGTGCTCGTGCAACATGAACCGTCAATAATAGTACAGTATCCAATGGGTATAAGTCCAGGAACAACAAGTAATAATATACGATGAAGTTCATGCACAATCTCTATGTATATATACTTATAATTAATAATCATATCATTGAATCTAACCCAGACGCATAACGTCATACGGGCGATTCCCCTGTAGTTGTTAAATCTACTCACCGATGATCTTGAACTAAGTAAAGCCAACTACTTACTTTCCCTTCTTCGCGGCGTCCGAAGTCTCCACCTGCGATCCTAAAATCATATAACAACATAACAAGTGTATATTAGAAATCGACCAATAACACGTACAAACTACGTTTGACCGACGCACCAACTCCAATCAAACTCGCAAGTGTTCGTCTAGTGGCTAACGTGCATAGCGACACTACGAAACCAACCCAAGTGTAGCAGCTACACAAAGTACATGAACCGTGTCGGATAACGTAACGCGTATAGTCGAAACACTAGAAACAATCAAAGTGATCCCTGATTTTGCTACACAAACAATTGGTGAAAATTGCAAGTTCCGCGAGACCACATACAACTCCAGAGACCCCTAGACCAAGACACAACCCATCATTCCCCAGTCTGGCCGCAAATTGCGGCCAGAAGCAATAAAATTGTGGCCATGTTTTTAGGGAATGGTCTCAGATTTTTAGGGTAGCTTCTAGATCACAAAACTAGGTCACTGTGATGGCAAATTTTCCAACAAACACCTGGTTTGATAGCAGATTCATCCGAGACCCAAATCTATACCAAAATACGATATATGCACAAAAACTATACCTTCAGTGTTCTAGAAAACAACTACAAGGAAACACATCAATAAAAACACCTACTTTACAGTTAGAGATCATACCTATCTACACTTGCTCAAAAGATCCTAGCTTTCCAAGCTCCAAGGGATCCTAGTGACTAAAACAAGACTTGAGAAGGGTTTTAGTGAGGTTTAATGAAGTTTTTGCAAGGTTTAGTGAAGAAAAGATAAGGGTATCAATTGAGGGAAGAGGAGAAGAGGAATAATTGAGAATGAAAGAGAGAGAGATGAGAATGGGATAGAATGAGAGCATGAGGTGTGATAAGGATGAGAGGGTGAGTATACCCTTACACTTACTCCCTCTCCATCATTAATGCAAGCATACTCATCCCCATGAGTCATCTTGCTACCTCCCCAATCCAAAACAAGTGGATAACTCATACAAAAATATCTAAGTGTAAGGTTAATCATAGCATGGATTTGTTTAAGGTGTCATGGCCACTAAACAAGGTTAACACTAAACAACCCCCATGTTAGCAAAAACAAATAATAATAAAATATTGATTAATCTTTATAAAATGCAAGAAAACTATTTTGGAAAACTTTTTACTGAAAAATCGCATTATCGCTTAATTATCACTAATCGCATTCTAAGGTGTTACAATCCCCCTTAAAGAAATTCGTCCCCAAATTGAAAATTCTTACTATGCGTACCTTCAAAAAGATGAAGGAATTTCTTCCGCATCTCGCTCGCAGCCTCACAAGTGATCTCCTCACTAGACGGGCTACGCCAAAAAACCTTCACAGATGGTAAGACCTTTGACCGAAGTTTGTCCACCTGCCGATCCACTATAACTATCGGCTGTTGGTTAACGAAAAGATCGCGTCCTAGTTGAATGTTCTAGTGCTGAATCATGTGAGAAGGGTCATGAAGGTATTTTCGAAGTATCGACACAAGGAATACGGGGTGAACATCCGGAAATCTGAGCAGAAGTGCCAAACGATAGGCAACGGTACTAACTCGCTCAAGGATCTCAAAAGGACCTACAATTCTGGGACTAAGTTTCCCTTCATCAGTGAAATCCGTAGGAATACATGGTCCCCGACTGCGAACTCAAGCCTGCGACGACGATGGTCGGCATAAGACTTCTGTCTGCACTGGGCTGCTCTCATCCTGTCCTGAATCAACTGGATCTTCTCCGTAGTCTCTTGAACTAGCTGGGGTCCAAAAATCCTGCTCTCGCTGAGTTCGGTCTAACAGACTGGCGATCGACACTATCTACTATACAAAGCCTAAAAAGGTGCCATCTGAATCGTCTCCAGATAACAGTTATTGTAGGAGAATTCTATCAATGGAAAGTGACGATCTCAACTGTCAACAAAAATTAAGCACGCACGCATGAAGCATATCCTCCAGAGTCTGTATAGTCCGCTCTGTCTGACCATCAGTCTATGGATGGAAATCGGTGATAAAGCTCAAACAGTTACCCAAGGCTTCCTGAAGCTTCTGCCAAAGACGGCTAGTGAACTGGGTGCCTCTATTGGATACAATACATGAAGAAACTCCGTGCAAGCGCACAAACTTATCAATGTACAACTGAGCATACTGAGCATAACCGAAAGTGGTCTTCACTGGAAGGAAGTGATCCGCTTTCCTTAACCGGACAACAATCATCCAAATGGAGTCATACCCTTGACTAGACCTGGGTAGACCCAAAACGAAATCCATAGAGATTTTCTCCCATTCCCACCCCGGAACGGTTACAGGTTGCAACTCTCCTGCCGGTCTCAAATGCTCAGCCTTAGCTCGCTGACAAGTCAGGCACTTCGAAACGAAATCCAAAACATCACCCTTCATCCCTGCCCGCTCGTAACTAACTCTCAAATCACGTTACATCTTAGTAGGACGTGGGTGAACACTAAAAGCTGACTGATGTGCCTGCTCTAAGATCTCGCGTCTTTACCCATCGGTATCAGGTACACACAAACGAGTCCCGAAACGTAGCACACCCTGGTCATTAATCAAGAACTTAAACTGTACTCGGCTGATTGTACCTCACGAACACTAAAAGCTGACTGATGTGCCTGCTCTAGGATCTCGCGTCTTTACCCATCGGTAGCCGAACATGCTCAAGAATCTCAGACAAGGAATCTCAGACAACGGGCATCGGCAGGTTGTGCCTCACGAAAACGATTAAGTAAAAGTGGACGGGCGCGGACATGAGCAAGCTGTCCCCCAGTGCAGGTGAACTTAAACTGTACTCGGCTGTCGCACAAGAACTGCAAATCTGCAGAAGACTGTCTCTGAACTGCGCTTATCTGGAACAAGCTACCTCAGGCCTACGACTCAAAGCATCAGCTGCCACATTCGCCTTGCCCGGGTGATAAAGGATCTCACAATCATAATCCTTCACAAGCTCCATCCAACGGCGCTGTCTCAAAATCAGATCCCGCTGCAGGAAGATGTACTTAAGCTCTAGTGGTCTGTGAAAATCTGACACGACTCTCCGTACAAGTAGTGTCTCCAAATCTTCAGCGCAAGACCACTGCGGCCACCTCCAGATCATGAGTGAGATAATTCTGCTCGTGCTCCTTCAACTGTCGGGAAGCATAAGTGATAACTCTATCATGCTGCATCAAAACACAACCGAGCACCACTCGCGAAACATCATAGTAAACGACAAAGTCGCCCGATCCAGAAAACAAAGATAGAACTGGTGTAGTCGTCAACTGAGTCTTCAACTGCTGAAAACTCAGCTCGCATGCCTCAGTCTAAAGAAAAGGAACCCCCTTCCTGGTCAGTACGGTCAGCGGTGCAGCAACACTCGAGAAGTCCTGCATGAAACGATGGTAAAAACCGGCTAAGCCCAAAAGCTGCGGACCTCTATCACTGATACAGGTCTGGGCCAAAGCTGTACGGTCTCGATCTTCCTCGGGTCCATACGAATACCGTCTCCCGTAACCACATGACCTAGGAAGTCAACACAATCAAGCCGGAAGGAACACTTCGAGAATTTTTCAAACAGCTGTTGCTCTCTCAATGTTTGCAAAGCAATCCTCAAGTGCTGCTCATGTTCCTCTCGACTCTTGGAATAAACCAGTATGTCATCAATAACACAATAATAAACTGGTTGAGGAACGGCCTGAAAAAATCCGGTTCATCACATCCATGAATGCTGCTGGGGCATTGGTGAGTCCAAACGACACCACCAAAAATTCATAATGCCCGTAGCGCGTACGAAAAGCAGTATTCGGAATGTCATCATTCCGAATCCGCAACTAATGATGACCTAATCTCAAAACAAACTTAGAAAAAAAATGTCCCGCACCCTAGAGCTGATCGAACAAATCGTCAATGCGAGGTAAAGGATACCTATTCCGCACCGTAACTCGGTTCAATTGACGAAAATTAATACACAACCTCAAACTGCCATCCTTCATCTTGACGAACAGAACAGGAGCTCCCAAGGTGAAACACTTGGAAGTACAAGTCCCTGATTGAAACGATTTCCGATTGTGTGAATGGAAATTGTAAAGAAATCACAACCAAAAATTATTTGACCGCAATCAATAACGGTGTCGAATGTAGCACGTTAGTAAGTGCGGATCGTCCACAGGGAAAGTGTAATCGTTCGTGTTTAGAATTAGATGAGTTGAAACTTTAAAGGAAAGAAAACAAACAATTCATGATTTGTAAATTGAATTTCAAGAATTAGAAAAATCTAGTCTAAATCAAGAAACGATAAAATCAAGAATTGAGAATTTATGATGATTTCCAAACCAACAATCAAGATTCGAAGTGTGGCTCGTAGGAGTAGATCGGATCTATAGATGTGATGAGATCTAATGATTTCATATTCTTATCTATTAACGAATTGATACTAGATCGATGACGATTTATCGAGGTTAAGGATCTTGCGAAGAAGCTAGGGTTTCCTCATCTTATCCTTTGTCCTTTCGATGAATCTCATTCACAAACTAGCTTCAAGTAAATCTAATGATCGTTCGTTGATCTCTAGTTTCGAGCGAACACAATCAAAAAAGCATCGTCTTGAAACTAGGTCATCGATCATTCGATTTACAAGAATTTACAAACGTTATAGGATTTAAGAATTGTAAAAGAATCTAAATCATCATCATTCTATCGATCATCTCGACTCCTTTACGAGCGGAGTTTTACTCAAACATTATCACAAAGCAAACATTCAAGAATCTAGATTGAATCATAATGCTTGAATTGAAAGATAAGCAAGTTAAAAGAATCTCATCTTTATTTATTCAACAATTTGTTACACTTTGCTCAAAGAACTACAAGAATTTGAGAAGGGAACAAGATCGTCGAATCTAGCATTGCATCGGCTCCTTGAGTCGCGGATCGGCTTGGATCACATGCTCCGATGAAGTCCGGCTTCGCTTCTAAAGGCTTTGAAGGCTTCTTGCTTTGATTGAACTCAAAGATCTTGATCTTGGATTGGAATTAGGGTTAAGGTTTTGAGGCACAAGTTGTGTCACTCAACTTGTGTTAGAAATGGGGGAGATAAGAGAATAATGAAGAAGACCCTTAACCACTAATTAATGATTTTTGAACAACTAATGAACAACCCTTAACCTTAGATCTAAGCTCTCTTTTATACCCTAGATCTAGGATTCAAAATTTAAAATTCCCTCCAAAAGTTTGTTATAGGGAGAAACTTCTAGAAGTAGTTAGTTAGAGGGAGCTTCTAGAAATGGTTTGTTAGGAGCTTAATCATGATTAGCTTGCTTAATGATCCTTGCTGATCTGGCAGAAGCTTTGAGAGTTCTGTAGACTTTGACATAGTTTGCTGAGGTGTACACACATAGAGAGGAATTCTGAAACAAAACAGGGGAGCTGACGTGGCAAGGCCGCCGTGGATCCGCGGCACGAGCCTGCTTAGGCCGCGGATCCGCGGCCCAATAGGAGCCTGAGGGCTTCATCTTTCTGTTGCTGCTTCCTGATGTGTTCTTGGTATTTTCTTGATATGTTGATTCTCACAGTTCCTTCTATATTACTACCAGATCTCAAGTATTGGAGTTGGCGTATTTTTATTAGCCTTTTTTTCATAAATTTGGCCTTTCTCCTGGAATTTCCTGCACAGACTTCGAGACAAGTGTTGCGCAATACAGGGATGATGCAATGCCATGATAAACAGTCAATTTCCCTCATAAATGTCGGTTTTAACATATAACACATGCAATCTGTTATTTCACTACTGTTTTGCTAATATGTGCAATAAGAATACCGAACACTTCTAGATGAGTGCAAATGATAGGGAAATTGACGTGTTAAGAATACAATATTTTCGACTGATCAAATTCCCCCAAACTTATTTTCGGTCGTCTCGAGCGAACTGTTTTATTAAAAAGAGAAGGAGAAAATAAAGAAAGAAAAAACTAAGTAGCACACTTTCGTAGGCAACACGATTGCACTGAGCACGTGCAACAAGCCTTTAAACCTCTAGGTGTCCCTAGTAGGAGGAGTGTTGTCTCCTGAGGGTTTTCAGCGGATTGCACCCAGAAAATCCAATAATAAAAGGAAGATTATGAATATTACATTTAAAGACAAGAATTGCAAAAGAAATGCCTTGAAAATTAGGGTTTCCAACTAAGCTAGCTTTTCGGTTGTTATGAGCCCTATCTTAATAGTCATGAAAAGATGTTAGAAATCACGTCCTCCCTCAATAAAACATCATCTTATTCTTCATTCCTATCTTTCTTCCAAATATCGATCATATAACCCTACGTGTGTGTAAAGACATCCCTACACCCGGAGAATTCAATTCAAGCTATCATACTCTTGTCCATCCACCTCAGTACTTTTTAATTAATGAATATTTAGATGAATTTGCTCACACACTTTCATGCGACCGTTAATACTTCTTGAGATACTAACCGACCGATTACTCATGTGCTTGCTTATTTGGTGTTTTTCCTCGTCTTGCACCACCTAAGGCTTAGCAGTGACTCCCAGACCAGTTGGCCTTAGGGCACTAGGTGAAGAAGAACCCTCGCTATATTTTTTTATTGCTGCCTTGGCGATAACAAAACCAGTATCCATTTTTCTCACCATTTTATATTTTCTTCATTTTTTTTTATTTCCTTCATACATCAGCTTTTAGACAAGAGCATTTCAAGGTATCCTCTACTATCCCGAGTTTCAAGACGTGTGTAAGTGCGAATAGTAGGGTGTCCACGTTCAAAATGTTTGGCTTCCAGAATAGAAACTATTTTTCAGACTTATTTTTATCCTCAGATTAGTGACTTCCTTCATCTTACTAACCCTTGGGACAACGGCTCATAACTACTTATTACTAGTTCGTTTAAGAAAACTTCTAATTTTCTTGGTTTTCTTAAATTTTTCTAATCTTTTGGATGTAATTTTTCACTATCTAATCTTTTATTATCTTATTTATATACAAAATATTTTTATTTTATTTTTTTTGAAATTTTTTAAAATTTTATAGGTTTTCAAATGTTTTGTGCTTATGCAAAGTATGATGCAAATGATGCGAAAATAAGCACAAACCACCCCCAAACTTGTTTTCAACAGTGTCCTCACTGTTGCCATCTGCTAAATCTCGAAAAACATGTAAGCTTGGGAGGAATTTATTAGTGGGGGCAAAATATTTAAGTGAAGATCCTCCCCCAAACTTATTTTTGGCTTATCATTTTGTAAAAATTTTCTTTTCAAGAGCCAAATTACACCCCCCCCCCAAAACTTGAGTTAAGCAATGTTAATCTTTGAAAATCACATGAGGGGGTCAAAAATCAGTGGTCGATGCCAAGCTTTGCAAAGACCGAACGTTAACACCAACCAGTCGAAAATTTTATCAATGCAGTGCTCTGGTTGGTGGAAGAAGAAGTGGGGAAAGGGTAAGTGGTGGAATAGAATGTGTGTGCGTCTCGTTTTGGAGAGACGATGCAGTGAATATGATGGATTGCTCACATTCTTTTTACAGTTCAGAAGAAGGGGTGGAGGTTCAATTTCATTGATTGGGACATGATTCATCTCAACACCCGTGTCATTCAAAAATGCGAGTTCATCAGCGATGATTTCCTCAAAAGTTCCATCAATACCCCGAAGAATAATGTCATCACAAAGTGCGGGGTGATCTTCAGACTCTAAAAGCAGTTCATAATCAGTGTCAGTTGGTGACCCGGACATCTCGATGGAAGAGTCCGTATGTGTATGATACATAGTTGGGTCAAACAACAACGTATGAAAAGAGTCAAGATCAGTATCATGAGGATCATCAAAATCGCTGCTGTCGACATCCATTAAGTCGACAGAACAGACCTGAGCAGTAGGTTCGGAGGGTACACTTCCCAACTTGAAAATGTTCAGCTCCATTGACCTATTCCCGAAAGATAGGGTCATAGAACCATTACGACAGTTGATGATAGCGTTGGAAGTGGCCAAAAAGGGGCGACCTAAAATCACCGGAATTTGATTCCGTGGGTTCGCTACAGGCTGTGTACCAAGTACAATAAAATCCACAGGGAATACGAATTCCCCGATTTTTATTAACACATCCTCCAGTTCACCCCTAGGTTTGGTGATTGATCGGTCAGCCATTTGGAGAGTTATGCTCGAGGGCTTTAACACTCCGATACCTAGTGGCTCGTAAACCGAGTATGGAAGTAAGTTAACACTAGCGCCAAGGTCTAGTAGAGCACGGTTAATGTGTTTCTCCCTAATAGAAATAGAAATAGTAGGACAGCCAGGGTCCTTACGTTTCCGTGGTACTTGTTGGGGGAAAGCCCTGTCTACAGTCTTTGCCATGAATATCTTCTTGGGCACTTGAGTCTTCTTCTTCCTAGTGCACAGGTTCTTAAGAGTTTTCGCATAAGACGGAACTTGTTGGATAATATCTAGGAGAGGGATGTTGATGTTAACTTGCTTAAACATGTCCATAATCTTCTCCATATATGGACTCGATTTGTTAGCCCTTAACCGATTAGGATAAGGTGGTTTAGCAATAAGCGATGGGTCCATCATAGGAGAAGGAAGTGTGTGTGGACCCGATCCCAAAATAGAAGTGGGGATCGTTTTCTGTGAACTAGAAGAGATAGGTTGAGATGGCGAGCCTTGTGGGAAATGAAGAATAGGCTCGCAAGAAGGTGGTGGGATAGAAGAACTGGGGTCAGAATTAGAAGTAGAAATGGAAGGAGAGGTTTCAGCCGGGGTATCATTGATTGATCTTTCAGTGTCATCAATCTCTTCCCCAACGTGATTGTCAAGCACTCTTCCAGATCTCAACGTGATTGCATTCATATGATGTGAATAGCCAGGATTGGGTAAAGGTTGAGCTGGAAGTTCCCCTTTCTCATTTCGGCTTTTAGTTGTGCAATTTGTGCTTCCATCGATTTGATATTCTCATTTTGAGAGACAATGATCTTCATCACATTCTCGACGGAAGATTGCAAACTTGCCGTCCCTTGGATGGATTGTTTCATGAAAGTGTCCAAGGTTTGTGCTAGTGCAGAGGTATTATCTGCACCGGTCAATTGCAAAGAGTTTTCATGTGGTGCAAAAGTGTTGGCCGGATTTTGGAAGTTTTGTGATTGGTAGGGGTGCTGACTCAATTGAAGTGGTTACTGTTGTGGTGGAGGGACCCTTTGGAAATTGTGTTGGTTTGGAACCGTGTTTTGTGATTGGTTCCAAGTAAAATTCGAGTGATTCCTCCAACCCTGATTATATGTGGAAGAAAATGGATCGTTTCTAGGTCTTTGTTGGTAAGCAGAATTGATATGCTCATGACCTTGAAACGGAGAATTTATTGGACATTCTTCCGTTAAATGAGAAGGATCAGAACAGCAGCCACATACAGTTTTGGAGAGTGACATTTGGTTTAGGGCGGCTAAAAATTTGTTTTCCATAGTCTCGAGTTTCTTTTGCATAGCTGAAATGTCAGCTCTAACTCCTATGGAAGCATCCGATTGGTTATTGCCAGCTCTAGACGATTGACTCACACCCTCCCACTGTAAAGATTTTTCAGAAACTTGTATTTACCGCAATCAGAAACGGTGTCGCTTCGCAGCTAGCCGGTGAGTGCGGGTCGATCCACAGAGACGGGTAAATTCCTTTAGTGTGTTTTAACGAGTTGATTCTATTTGTCGTTTTGATTGGTTTATAAAAATCTATAAAAACGGATCTAATTTATCTAATTAAAAGTCTTGCTAGGGTTAGGCTTCGGGAAAGTTTTGGAGATTAAATGTTTTCCTCACCGCTTTCATTGCCATATTTTTAGATCTGTTAGATGTTACGGTAATTATCGATAAAGTGGATATGAATCTTTTGGGAAGATATTTCTTCCTCTAGGTTCGTATCCTTCCTTTATCGTTAATTACCCTAACCCCCATGGAAAACGCGCGCAACCGGCCCTTTATACTGCGGTTCACCGTTACCTCTAGGGGTAGGGTGCCGCAGGGAGCGGTTGTGCGCGCATGCATGGAGTGCTAATTCTTTAGTTTAATATGGCATTGAAAGGGGTGAGAGATTTCATCTCTCAACCCTTTTCCCTAAGGCTAACCCTAACAAGCGAGGAGACTACTCGCTCATTAGGGGATTAGAAGACATTATAATTAAAAGAATAAAATACTTACTAGTTGACGGCTCCCTCCAAACAAGAAGAACAGATCTGAATTTTTATCTCAGAAATTCTGAATTTTATTGATTGAAAAGAGGCATACATTTTTCAGATCTAAGATCATAATTTATAGGAAAATAGGAAACCTAGGGTTACAGACTCTCGCACTTGCGCAATTACAGATTTGCCCACGTAAAATCCCAACACCCACACCGACGCAACAGTACAGAAAATCTGCACCGACACGGGCCTTATATGGCCGCGGATCCGCGGCAAATTTTGGCTTGGTCCGCGGATCCGCGGCCCTTTGGTGGGCTGGGATCACCAAAATTCTGGGCTTTCTTCAGTGGTTCATTTTCTCTGTATTTTTATATGTATTTTCTCTGTTGGGCTTCTGGGTCTTCTCCAGATCTTCAGTGAAAACTTGTTCGTATCTTTTGACCGTTCACTTGACATTTTGGACCTTGTACTGTTCTTCGTCTAGGCTTGACTAGGATCCGTCTAATAGTTGGTCAAAAGTCCCTTTTTCTGTTGTTTTGTGTCTTTTTCACTGTATTAGCTCCAGAAACCTGTATCCTGTAATATGCAACAAACGTTCGTCAAGAGTACCTGTTTATTTATAAAAAGGATAAGAATAGGGGAATGATAAATGCAATATTATGTTCTGAACAAATACCCCCAAACTTACCTTTTGCTCGTCCTCGAGCAAACTTATTATTTATTCACTAAAATCCTAACCACACTTTCGCAGGGAAACGCGATTGCACTGAGCACGTGCAACAAGCCGTTAAACCTCTAGGTGTCCCTAGTAGGAGGAGTGTTGTCTCCTGAGGGTTTTCAGCGGATTACACCCACAAAATCCTATCAACTCGGCCCATTGACTTTTGTTCTCCAATTAGGTTTTCCAACAAGGAATTCTATTATCTTATACTTGTAAATTATCCACCCATATTCTTCACACTTCCTCATTATTTAACTTAAGATTATATATATCTTATAGACTTACTTAGCTTTCGACATCTCTTAAGTTTTCCTTCTAGGGTTTCCATCTCCACTTAGGAATTTTCTATCAACTCTATTAAAGATACAAATTTTATCTTTCATTCCTCTCTCTTATCTAAATTCCAATCACATACCCCTACGTGTGTGTATAGATCACCCCTACACTTGGAAATTCAAATCAAGCAATCGTACTCTCGTCTTTTGTCCAAAGCACTTATGAAATTTGCTTACACATCCTTCATGCGACCGTTAATACTTCTTGAGGTCCCAACGACCGATTACAAAATGCGTTTGCACTTTAAAGCGTACTTCCTAGTCTTTGCAACACCCAAGGCTTTAGCAGTGACTCCCAAACCAGTTGGTCTAAGGCACTAGGTGATAAGGCACCCTTGCTAAATATTTTTCTATTTTTTACAGCCTTAAGTAATCACAAAAACCAGTGTCCATTTTTTTCTTTATTTACTTTTTTTTTCTTTTATTTTCATTGTACTAAGGACTTTAAACAAGAGTATTTCAAGGTCTCTTCTACTATTCCAAGTTTCAAGGTGCGTGAATGTGCAAATTGTAGGGTATACATTTTCAAAATCTCGATTTAAGCTAGGAACTATTTTTCAAACTTATACTCTAATAAGAATATCAATACTCTTCCCTTGTTTCGACTTATTCCAAAAAGTGAACCCAAAATTTGCCTATTTCTAAATAAACTATAAGGCATATACTTTCTACCGTTAAACTTTAAGGAATGTTATCTTTAGGGTTTTTAATTCACTAAGTCTAAGATCTAGTTGTTTCTAGCCAGTTAACCTATTTGTCAAACTCAAGACAATTAGCCAAAATTGAATACAATAATTTTTATAATTTTCGAAATTTTTCAAATTTTTATGGGTTTTCAAATAAATATGCAAATGCAAAAATATGTACAAATGAATGCGAAGGAAGAAGACGTACCGAGCATACCCCCAAACTTGAACTTGACAGTGTCCTCACTGTCATGCTAAACCAAGAGGGTCAAAATACCGATACTCCCCTGTTTATTTATTTATAGTTTTTTTTATTGTTAAGAAAAACAAAAATATATACAAAAGACCCTCCCCCAAACTTCAATTAAACTATGTTAGACATTACTGCCAAACTTTGCATCGGCCAAAAGTCAACACCAACCAGTTGAAAAATTTATCAGTAAAGAGTATTGGTTGGTGGAAGAATAAATTGTAGCAATTCGCAAAGAATTGGGAAAGATAGAAGTAGTGGTATGGGAGGTGTGGAGGTGAATATACAGGTGATGGTGATGCATCGAAACGAGAATGTAAATGATCAGCAATCAGTGGAGTGTTGGCATTCTCGTACCTTATTAAAAGAAATGGGGGTATTTCAACTTCTAAGGGAGGAGGTTGACTCACCACAATACCCCCAAGATATTCCTGTGGGTCCTTTATTGACATGGCATCATCCATCAAATGTGTATGATATTCACTTATGAGGGAACTTATCTCCTCGATGTCCGCCATAGTCCAACCGACAACTTGCCGCCTATCTTGTAAGACCGTTAAGAGGGCGTTCTCTTGCTCGATGGCTAGAGAGGCCGATATGATAATGGGAAAGGTCTCATTCTCACCTATGTAAGCATATCTAAGGTGAGACGGCAAGGGCGTGAGTTCGAGATTCTGAGGCGAAAGAATCATTGCGGAATCTACCTCGAACTCAAAGGACTCTAACACAGGTTCGAAATCACTGCAAATAACCGATTCGGATGGTTCGACTGACTCATCCAAAAATTCAAACAACTCATATTCGGGCTGTGCGTCGTCATCATCCAAAAAAGTGAAACATTCATAATCAACATCGGTTGTGTCAACGGTAGTAGGCTCAAGGAGGGACGCACTAGTGGCGTCAAAACTGTTTTCATCAAATAGAAATCTTTCAAGCTCGCATTCCTCCTGCGTGATTTCGTGAATAGAGCAAACTTCTCGTGTACTAGTTTTAGGTACGGGGGGCAGACTTCCCATCTTATAAATATTGAACTCACTAGACCTCTTTCCGAAAGATAGAGTCATGGAGCCATTGCGACAATTTATTACGGCATTGGAAGTGGCCAAAAATGGTCGACCAAGAATCACCGGAATTTGGTTTCTTGGGTTAGCAACAGGTTGTGTATCCATAACGATAAAATCAACGGGGAATATGAATTCCCCGACTTTGATCAACACATCCTCTAGTTGACCCCTTGGATAGGTGATTGATCGATCAGCCATTTGGAGAGTGTAACGAGTGGGTTTCAACTCTCCAACCCCTAATTGTTCGTACACGGAGTAAGGAATCAGGTTAACACTAGACCCAAGATCTAAAAGTGCTCGATTAATTTTCTTATCCCCAATTGTGATTGAAATAGTAGGACAGCCGGGGTCCTTTCGTTTTTGGAGTAAGGTTTGATGGTGGTTAATAGCATTGCTCACTGCACTAGCCACTAGCACTTTCTTGGGTACTTGAGATGCCTTTCTCTTCGAGGTGCACAAGCCCTTTAAGATTTTCGCATATGAAGGGACTTGTTGGATAGCATCCAAGAGAGGTATATTTATGCTAACCTGCTTAAATATCTCCATAATCTTTTCCACTTGTGTATTTGGTTTATTAGGACTCAACCTGTTTGGGAATGGAGCGTTCTGAAAATTTGTTGAGTCAAAAGTCTGTGGAGTAGAATGTGGAGTAGGAACGGATCCCAGTATGGATGTGTTCGTGTTGTGAGAAATGGGTCCGTTCGAGTCAGAAGAAGTAGAGCCGTGTGAAGGGTGGAGAATAGGCTCTAAAGAAAAAGGTGATGAAGGAGGTGAAGAAAATGAAGAAGGGGAAGAAGAACCACCGGCGGGGATGTCATCACTAGTTTCCACATTATTTTGCAACTCTCTTCCGGATCTCAACGTGGTCACCGCATTTATATTGTGATTGTGATATGCGTTTTGTGTGTGACCGGGATTGGGCATTGGTTGAGATGGAAGCTTTCCCTTTTCTCTCTCGCTCAATGCAGCAGTTAATTGTGCAATTTGTGCCTCAATAGATTTGATACTTTGATCGTGTGAGGCATTGTTATTCATTAAAGATTGAACATAACTTTCAAATCTTGCTGCGGATTCCGTAGATTGCTTAAGAAATGCATCTAGACTTTTCTCGAGCGAGCTAACCTTATCATCATTTGGTTGAACTAAGTTGTTCGTTTGATTTGTATAAGGTTGTTGTTGGAAAGGTTGCTGGTTTTGAGTTTGTAAGGGCGCTTGTTGTTGTTGTGGAGGATCTCTTTGAAAATTGTTATTCCCTTGGACTTGTTGATTTTGGTTCCAAGCGAAATTTGGGTGACTCCTCCACCCCTGATTGTATGTCGAAGAGTACGGATCGTTTCTTTGTCGTTGCTGAAATGCAGCATTGACTTGATCCTGTCCTTGAATGGGTGCATTATAAGGACACTCTTCGGTTAGGTGCGACGGGTTCGAACAACAAGCACAAACAGTTCGTGTGGGTAGAGTAGGGGCAGGAGAAGACGATGAGATTTTGGTCTCAATGGCTTCTAGCTTTTTCATAAGTGAGGCCATCTCGGCCTTCATAGCAATCGACATATCTATTTGATGTATGCCTGCCCTAGATTGACCAACTGAAGAAGATGATGTGGTCTTGGTACTCTCCCACTGAATTGTTTGCTCACTTAGGTCCTCAAGAAACTGCCAAGCTTCGTCGCTAGACTTGGAGAGAAAATGACCTTGACATATTGTTTCTAGCAACTGCTTCGTTGCTGCGTTCAATCCCTCGTATAATGTTTGGCAAAGTTGCCAATTTTCTATCCCATGATGAGGACATTGAACGAGTAGGTCTTTAAATCTCTCGAAGCACTTCCAAAATGGTTCGGAAGGAAGCTGTGAAAATTGTATAATCTCGTTTCGGATTCTAGCAGTTTTGTGGTGAGGATAGAACTTTTTCAGAAAAGCTCTCACAAACTCGTCCCAATTTCTAATAGAATGTGATGCGGTGCTGTATAGCCACTTCTCGGCTAGGTCACATAAGGTAAAAGGAATGACCCTTAGCCTTATTGCGTCATCACTTAATTGGGTTGTCTTCATCATGGCGCAAACGTTTTGGAATTTATTAATGAAAATATATGCATCTTCGGATTCCAAACCATGAAACTTAGGCAGCATATTGATGAAGTGTGGTTTTATTTCAAAATTATCCCCATTCGCCGGTGGGGGTGAAAGACATGTAGGTAAGGAAGTGCGGACGGGGTAGAAGAGATCCTGGAGCGCGACTCGTGCGGGCGCTACAACAGGCGGAAGATTCGGGTTATTCGCACCTGGTGGAGGTGGAATCATTCCCGTCGGTAAGGTATCGTTGGGGTTGAATCCCAACATACCTTCGAAAGAAGAATTTAAAGGTGGAGATAAGGAAATGGAGGGAATTTCGACGAAGGGTTCGCTGAAGGGTTCGATGGTCGGTACCAACGAAACACGGACTAATCGGGCGTTAGTATCCCTAGTCCAAAATGACATACACTAAAGGGTAGTGCAGTCAGAAAAAAGAGAAAAACAGAATGTGGGGTAAGATAACGTCAGTGAGAAGAAGTGGTGGAAGTGAGTTTGCAAGTTTTCTTTAGCGGCAAGTTGCAAGTTTTTAAAAGATTTTTCTTTTTCTTTTTCTTTTATTTATGTGAAGGTTTTGCAAAGAGGTTTTAGGAAAGGGACTCATGACACCAATGTGTCAACCACACATGCACAATCAGGCCTAGATCTAGGGTCGCCTAGGTCTGCTAGAAAGCTCCTAACTAGGGCTAGAAATAGACCTCAAACCGCCTCTTCACGGACAAATACGGCCAGGTAAGTGGGAAGGAACCACCACTACAGTGGGCCTAATTAATAACCACTAGCCTAGACACCGCAATGTCGGTTAGGATAAACGGCCGATGCCTACCCTAGTCCTTTTCCTATTGAGCTCGCTGTCCTTAGGTCTGAGTCTAATCTTTTTTAATTAATTGTGGTCGATGCAAAATGCTTTAGGTGTTTTCTGGGGTCCTGGGAAGGGTGATGAAATCCCCACCCAATCTGAGTTTGGTCAATTAGCCCCTTAGAGTCCGGTTAAATTATGCAAAACAGATAAAATTTCACTTGCAATCAAAATTTTTAGCGCGGCGCAAAGAAACCTGCAGAGATCTGTTATTTAGAAGGGGGAGAAAGACTCTTTACGCAAAGAATTCCTGCAGAAAACTTTTTACAGAGAGATATATTGTAGGTTGCAGAGAGGAGGAAAAGGGAACAAACAGTGCAAATCTGATGCGCTGACGTGGCAGCCAGAGCGCGGATCCGCGGCGGGAGTCCTGTTTATGCGGCGGAAGAGCGGTCAGGGGGTGGGTTCAGCCACTGGAAAAAATTGTGTTGCTCTGTACTGATAGTTCCTCTCTGTTCTTATATGTAACTTTCTGATTTGTGCCCTGTAAAATTTCAGATCTTCGCTATTCCTGCAAGATTCAAAAATAAACCCTTCAAACAGATCAAAATTGATAATTTTTATATTTTTAGATTTTTAGATTTTTATAATTTTTTTTTAAAATTTTATATCAACCCGAAAATTCACAAAAAGAAATATTACGCCGTCCCCGGCAACGGCGCCATTTGATTGGTGTCAAAAACTTGTATTTACCGCAATCAGAAACGGCGTCGCTTCGCAGCTAGCCGGTGAGTGCGGGTCGATCCACAGAGACGGGTAAATTCCTTTAGTGTGTTTTAACGAGTTGATTCTATTTGTCGTTTTGATTGGTTTATAAAAATCTATAAAAACGGATCTAATTTATCTAATTAAAAGTCTTGCTAGGGTTAGGCTTCGGGAAAGTTTTGGAGATTAAATGTTTTCCTCACCGCTTTCATTGTCATATTTTTAGATCTGTTAAATGTTACGGTAATTATCGATAAAGTGGATATGAATCTTTTGGGAAGATATTTCTTCCTCTAGGTTCGTATCCTTCCTTTATCGTTAATTACCCTAACCCCCATGGAAAACGCGCGCAACCGGCCCTTTATACTGCGGTTCACCGTTACCTTTAGGGGTAGGGTGCCGCAGGGAGCGGTTGTGCGTGCATGCATGGAGTGCTAATTCTTTAGTTTAATATGGCATTGAAAGGGGTGAGAGATTTCATCTCTCAACCTTTTCCCTAAGGCTAACCCTAACAAGCGAGGAGACTACTCGCTCATTAGGGGATTAGAAGACATTATAATTAAAAGAATAAAATACTTACTAGTTGACGGCTCCCTCCAAACAAGAAGAACAGATCTGAATTTTTATCTCAGAAATTCTGAATTTTATTGATTGAAAAGAGGCATACATTTTTCAGATCTAAGATCACAATTTATAGGAAAATAGGAAACCTAGGGTTACAGACTCTCGCACTTGCGCAATTACAGATTTGCCCACGTAAAATCCCAACACCCGCACCGACGCAACAGTACAGAAAATCTGCACCGACACGGGCCTTATATGGCCGCGGATCCGCGGCAAATTTTGGCTTGGGCCGCGGATCCGCGGCCCTTTGGTGGGCTGGGATCACCAAAATTCTGGGCTTTCTTCAGGGGTTCATTTTCTCTGTATTTTTATATGTATTTTCTCTGTTGGGCTTCTGGGTCTTCTCCAGATCTTCAGTGAAAACTTGTTCGTATCTTTTGACCGTTCACTTGACATTTTGGACCTTGTACTGTTCTTCATCTAGGCTTGACTAGGATCCGTCTAATAGTTGGTCAAAAGTCCCTTTTTCTGTTGTTTTGTGTCTTTTTCACTGTATTAGCTCCAGAAACCTGTATCCTGTAATATGCAACAAACGTGCGTCAAGAGTACCTGTTTATTTATAAAAAGGATAAGAATAGGGGAATGATAAATGCAATATTAATGTCTGAACAGTTATTATACTCAGCGGACTTATACAAAATATTGTATGTTGTCCAGTGTCCATTAGGACAGAGGGGTAGGTTCTCGTACTATATTCTGTTTACTTTTGACTTCTCTAGTTCTTAGACAAGTGTTTCGTAGAAACACAGGGTCTGAGTTTTGAGAAGTTATAGGTATAAGAATAAAGTAGAGAACCAGATATTGCAAGTATCAGGATTCTTCAAGGTGATCGAAGATGTAGATACTTGTGTATGGTATTCAGTTGATAGTAGTGGTTAAGAGAACTTGCTTCTCTTTCAGGTTACTCATAATTGGAAGTACTGCTAAGTTGAGTAACGCTGATCGACCTCTCTTCCATTTAGTTGACATGCACTGGAGACAGCTGCATGATTTGAATCTGGTTCAATTAAATCAGTGTCTCTGTTTCTATATTGGATATATAACAGTTCATATCTTGACTTTGTTAAGATACGGGGAGTTGTCCGGCTTATACTTAAAACCAGACTCCGGATAACTCAAGGCACGTTTCTGTAATGGCTGTTTGTGGGTTGACCCGGGCTATGACGAGGGTTGACTTTCTACCATCTGGAAGATCAATAGTGATATTGTTCTTGACTCGCCGCAGTTTTAATAAAAATGGATTTTTGTTCAGAAAACAGTAGTGGGAGTATGGTAGAACTGGAAGTGATTCCAGAACCGCAAACGATTACTGAAGATTTGATAAGAACCTAAAGATTCAATCTGGTTTGACATTCCATTGGCCACTCCGCAGATATAGTGGGTAACCTCAGGCACTCGAGAGGTACTTCGGTATGCTCAAGGACAGTGGCAGGGAGGTTCTTGTTTACCCAGGCTTGCCATTACTGTTGTTCCAGACTGTGAGACCCGGCAGGAGGATGAGTATAGCATCGTTCTGAACTAGCTTTAGAAGTGTACATCTATATGACTCTGCCAGAGGGTTGTCGTAGTCAGTGGGAGCAGCGGAAGCATTGGTGGACAGTTGGCTTGTGTCTATTTATAGACTAAAGCAGATATAGCGGAGATAGATCATCTATTTCTGATGTGACAGTCATAGGTTTGACTTCATCAGAATAGGGGATGGATCTGTTGAGAAGGTAGTAGGGTGTGATGTCCTGGTATTTGATGACATACACAGAGTAGGAAGTAATATTCCTATACTATGATCGGTTATACTTTGGTCGTCACACAGTGGTTTCTCCACACAGGACTTGGATATTATATCAGACATTCTGGTTACTAGATCTATGGTTTTAGATCTAGATTTGGGTGGTTTCCCAATCTGGGTACTTAGACAGCATTCTAAGAGTATTTAGAATGGACGACTCCTGGCATGGTGGTGTACCTGCAGGTAATGGAGTCACCCTCTCTAAAGGTGTCTTACAAACTAAAGGGGAGAGGGATGTGCATGATTGGCAGATCACTTGCTTAGGCAATTGAGTCAATCATGAGATGTCAAGTACCACACCAGATGTTGTTCTTGCAGTAGATGCAATAAGTTGATATTAATCCAATCCTGGAGAAACAGTCGGAAGCAGTTTTAGAACATAAGTGGATGTTCTAGGGATATGATAATGACAGCCTCATTCGGGAGACAGTTATCATTCCAGGCTTCCAAGGTGACCTGGATGGCAGAGTGGCTGTCAGAGTTATAGTTTTCCCTCTGACGAGGGGCAGTATTTTGGACAGGTGGTCCAGGTGGATACTGAGGGAAGGCATGGCGCAGGATACTGATTAAGTTCAGTTGACGATACAGTCTAAAAAGTTTGGATTTAGAGTTCATTTTTGAGCTAGGTCCCATCAGACATCCAGACATTCTAAGACAGGTATTGCTCATTTCGGGAGATGGCTTTCTCCGCGAACTTGAGATAAAGAGAGACATAGAAAGAAACACCAGAGCGGATCCACTCACTAAGGCTATTCCTCGAACGCGATAGTTTCACAAACGAGCTTTGTGAGACTGACTAGTAGAGGAGTTGGGTGTTCGGTATCACACGGGCTGTGAGTATGCGACATTGCAATAATTAGCCTTGAGTGCAAGTGGGAGATTGTTGGAGATAGTGCCCTCAGAGTCAATTATTGGATCACAGGCACGTGATTGCAATGATTGAGGGGAGGACTTATCCCAGTAGGATAGTCTTACTCGAGATGATAGTATGCTATCTGGTTTATCTTTATCATCGTGTACTACTTTAGGTGACCTTACGAGTCGCTATTACACGTTGATAGAGCCCCTAGGATTCTTGCTTGACTACCAGCAGTATGAGGGCGATCATATACGTGAGAGCTGGAGTCTATAAGCACATCCTTAAAAGGTCCCTAGTCGTGGGAGTTTCGAGACAGGGCATCGATACTCCGGAGTAGACTAGTGTATACAGTCGAGACCCCGACGAGGGGCGGTGGCCGGTCTCACAAGCCACTGGTGTCAGTTGGTTCACCTAATATGTATAGAGGTGCTCATTGGGTTATGAGTACACCGGACAGGACTCGCCGGGAACCTGCTAGTTAGGATTTTACCAGACGTCAGATAGCAGTTCCCTGGTGACATGTGTACAGGTTAGTTCATCGACCTGAGATCGTCATTTGTCTCGTGTGAGTTCCCACTGTGCTTTGATTACTACCCTACCATGGCTCAAAGGAGTCGTGCAAACAGGTTTTAGTTGGGTACAGTCCCGAGCCACATGGAGGCAGTGAGCGGATCAGCAGGGGTTTGTCTCTCCCGGTATTGGGGGTGAGGTCGCGCTGTGTCTAGGAGAGCCAGAACATGAAAAGTCCTTGGCCAAGGCAGGAGATTTGCTGGTAGGTATTCCAGTAGTATCTCAGGGTGTTCTGGGCTACACTCCGACACGACTTGTACCGCTATTGGGGGCCTGACTTTTACCAACCCCCTAGGCCCGCCTTGCGATACTCATAGACGAACGGACCGGACTGTACGGATATTGTCACTGACAGGCTCAGTAGGGTGTCAGGATGAGTTCGCTCATCGACGTCGCTTTTGGTCAATAGCTGGTGGCCCGTCACGTATGGCTGATACCTCTGACGTGCTAGTGGTTAAATCCACAGCCATAGTATTGACGGGTCTTTAGAGTCCACCACGCACACAGTTACTCAAGTTTCGGGCGAAACGCTGTAGAGGCCGTATGGAGATATAGCAGGGTTCGATCAGATACGTGCGGTATTGCACGGATCGTGATCGGACGGATTTTACTAGCCGGCTTTGGCTTAAGCCGGATCCTAGTATTAGATATTGTAGATATTGTCTCTTTACATTTGTGTTCAGTGGGAATACAAATGCGGGCATGTATTTGCAGTAGCGGGGTTTTCCTGTAATTTATTACGGGATCAGTTTTCTTAAGTTGCCAGTTTGCATTCCGTTCCGGCCGGTTTTCTTTTATTCCTTCACGGCCAGACTTTTCCGATGGAGGGGGTTATTTGCAAGTTTGCAAATAACTTATTGTGGAGGGGTTTCTTGCATTTGTGGCTTCTTTCATCATGAGATGCTTTATACATCATTTCTTTGTGATTAGAGTTGATTTGATATTGAGATGACTTAGTTATCATCACATTTGCTTATGGTCACCCATTCTCTTTTCCTACACTCACCTCTCTTCTTGCTTTGTTTTTTTTTCTATCCACCATTTTCTTTGTGAGAAGAAATGGCCGACCACATGAGAGAGGGAAATGAGAGAGTTTCGTTTTTGAGTGTTAGCAATTTTCTTCATCTCATTTTTCATGCAAGGAAAAATGAAAGCACCATATTTCCTTGTCTTCATTCCTCCACATCCATGGCAACAAAACCCCAATGAGACACATGGCTACTACACTACATTTACAGCAAATCTTGGACGCGTCGGCTAGCCAACTTCACGCCCGAGTTGCCTCGGTCAAGAGGTGGGAGCCCGTAAAAGTATTCGGCTACGTGGTGCCCTTTCCGACGAGGACGTGACGGACGGAGATTCCGCGGGAGATCGGAGTGGAGACGAAGACCGAAGGACACGGATCGCTTGGTATAGCTTCTCTACTCTTTTATAGTTTGCTAGTAGCTAGGTTAATGGCCCGATCCGAGTGAAAAGTGCGCGGTGGTGCCGGTTTGCTAGTTTGAAAAGTTTTTGTTTCCGCGTTTCCGGCGTCGGATCGACGACCGGGGCGCCGCCGCAGACTTACAGCGGCCGCCTGCTAAAGTTTGCGACGAGCATTCGATCAGGATGTCGGAAATCTTGTTGAATTGCCCGACTTAATATTGAAAAGAGTTTTCGATAATGAGACTAAAATGTGGGGTTTATAATTGTTAGGCATGCGATGTCTAAGTAATTCATTTGATTAGGCATGCGATGTGTATGGGTGTTGCGGATTCCAACTGTTGTAGTTTTACACTTTCTTTTCTGCGACCGTAAGTGTAATATGTGATATCGCCGGTTTCGTTGCTATATGTCAACGACAATTGGGATGGGCATATTTACTTACGTTGATAACATGTGATGTTATGTGTTGCTGGATATGTTATATTGGATCGTCGTGTATGAATAGCCGGGGGTTTTTATGTGAGATGAGTGTTTTTCATTTTCATTCATGTAAAAACTTGTATGTAATATTCTTTTATTGGGGCACTTCCAGGTTGCGGAAGATGTCACCTTTTATATATTATTTACTTTTCCGCACTAGGATAGACCCAAGGAGGGAAGCACAAGTGACCGGGTTCTAGGGTCCAGTGGGAGACCAACTCGAGGAGTCGAGTCCGGGTCTCCTAACTGTAGAATTGGTAGGGTTGCTTGCCGCTCTCGTAGGGGTCTAGGGGTGTGGGTTTGGCTATTCATCGCAACCATGGAATCCGTGTTTTATACTGGCTCGTATTGAAAACACGGACGTCCTAGTATATCCAATGTTTCATATGATTTTTCTGCTGCATTATCTGTGATGTGATCATGTGATATGTTCTGTGATAAATGATGTATATAGTATATATGATATATTATATAGACGTTGCTTATGTTTTACACTCGCGCTAGCCCTGCCTCGCTCTGGCGTTAGTTACCTAACCTAACGGTGCAGACGGGACATCGAGGCGAATGCGGATGGCATAAGCGTACGTTATATTTATCTGTGATGTTTAGGTGGACTCAAATGATGGGACTTCATTAATGTGATTAATGAAAGAAAAGAAACCTAAGATGTTGTGGAATCGAATTTCAAAAAAAAAACATGTAGCTACAGTTCTTGCTTTGCACAGCGGTATATATGATATATCTTGCACCTTATTTGATGAGGAAAGGGCCGACGATTCCTTCACCGGGAGTGACCCCTTTAGAAATAACTGGCAGATGCTACAACTCTCGGTTTGTCTTTTGATTGCTTCTATAGTTTCTGCTTTGCACAGTGATATATATGATATATCCCGCACCTCAATCGACGAGGAAAGGGCCGACGATCCCTTCACCAGGAGTGACCCCTTTAGCAAAACTAGAAAAGCCTCAAAAACACTCCATTTTAAAATCATTTGATTCTACAACGATATCAAGTTCATTACGCAATAGGTTTTCAGAAAAAACTGTTGTAGTCCTCTGTCATTTCAGATAAGTTGTATATAGTATTCGTGCTACATTTGTTGGCTTTCGTCAAGGTGTAGTGTGCGGTAGTTATATGCTGCTTATCTGCTGCATACGATGCGATTGGATTAGGGTAGTCGTACGGCTTTGTTGGCTTTCGTCAAGGGTCGTGCGGGTGGGTTTAATTCAGTCAAGAAATGTACGGGTTGAACTTGACTAGCGGGCTATGCTTTGTTGGCTTTTGTCAAGGTCATAGCACGTTAGGGGCAAAATATTATCGGGAATTTCAAGTGTTGAAATTTGCAATGAGATTGCATACCTTCTATGAGATAGTTGGATCCCGATACCCGCTGCGAGTAACAGTTACTCCTGGGAGAGTTTTACACATTACAATTAGCCGATCAAGTAGGTGTCTAGAAAGGTGTTAACGATGTTACGCCTCTAGGAAAACGAGGTTTACTATAATTGGTTCGTGCGAAAGCACGGGAGACCTCTCTCAAAATACCGACACTGGCCTGGCTGAAAGATTGGCGAACTTGTAGCGTGTAATTAATCCCGGCTAGTCTTTCATTTTAGGGTTTGAAGGAAGATTTGATTAAAACAGTGGGAGCCATCCTGATTAGATAAAATAATAACCAATCTGATCTTGCAAGAGCATACGCTGAATGTTTTCTTCTCTCTCTCTCCAGGTAGCGACCATATCACGCCTTAATCAAGATAATAATACGGATGTATTGACCGAACCCGCTTGTTATACTGAGCTGGGGAACGTTGGTCCCGCTCCAACTTATAATTGTTATAAGACAGAGCAAGAAATAGGGGAATACCAGATTTCCCGTGCCGCCCAAACGAAGAAAGTGCATGCTGATGCATCATCTTCGGGTGTATTCATTACAAAGAACTATTTCTCTGCATCCTCTACGTCCTGGGTATTAGATACCGGATCAGGATCCCAGATATATAATCTGATACATAGGGCTACAGAAAGGTAGAGAACTGAGAACGGGTGATAAGTTTCATGAGACAGAAAACGGTGCAAGTGTTGCAGCCAAGTCTGTTGGTCACTGTCACCCTGTGTCCCAAATACATTGATTCTGAACGAATGTTATTAGATACCGAACCTGATATACAAAATCATATCAGTCTCTTTATTAGTAAAGAAATGATAAAATTTTGTATTGTTGGATAATGTTTTGAACATTTCCTATATCAAAAGTTGATCAGTTCAGGCACGTTATCTAAAAGCATTGATGTTCTAAATCAAACTACAGTTCTTAGTATACAGAACACACACAAGAGGAAGAGTTCAGAAATGAACGGATCTTTCTTGAGGTATTGTAGACTCGGTCATATCAATGCGACCCGACTAGCTTAAGTTACATTTAAGATGCATATTTAAATCAGTTTGAATTTACATCTTGTGAAACTTGCTGGTCATGTCACAGAGATAAGATGACCATAGCTCTGTTTAATGGAAACAAAGAAAGAGTTAGTGAACTCTTAGGATGATACATGTTGATGTATAAAGGTCCCCTGTCTACACATACCAGGACCGGTTCTTTGTACTTCATTACATTCTCTGATGATCTCTTTAGATTCAGACATATGTTCCTGTTGAAACACAAATCCGAAACTTTTGAGATATTCACAGAATATAAGTTAGAAGTAGAGAACCAAATATGGGTATAAGTATTATGTCCTTTGATGTGATCAAGGAGGAGAATACTTGAGCACGGAATTCCTGGACTATTCTAAAGGAGAATGAGATTCTCTCTCAGCATTACTCCTCCGTATACACCATAGCACGATGGTATATCGGAGCGGAGCAATTGCACCCTATTCGATATGGTGCGCTCTATGATGAGTACTACTGAGTTTCCTATTTCCTTTTGGGAGTTATGCACTTGAGAAGCTGCATATCTATTGAATTAGGTTCGAATCAAATCAGTGCCTACCACTCCGTATAAGATATGGTATAGGAAGAGCCTATCTCTTAAGTAAGTTAAGATTTGGGGTTGTCCGGCCTATGTTTAAAAGCAAAATCTGGACAAGCTCGAGGCAAGGTCAGTAATGTAGAACTGGAATGGTTCCAGCTATACAAAGTACAGCTTATGATTTGATAGAACCAAAGGATTCAATAGTCACCGACAAACCTCAGCCTCTCCGCCGATCTAGTAGGGTTCCTCACCCACCTGAGAGATACTTCGGTTTCTCTATGACAGTGGGAGTGTGGATTGCATCATGAGATGATGACCCAACTAGTTTCGAGCTGGCCATCAGAAGTAAGACTCTGTAAGAATGGCTGGATGCTTAGCGATCTGAGATGGAATCCTTATACACCAACAAAGTATGGACTTTGATTGCTTTATCTGAAGGGTTAAATCCCCATCAGGAGCAAGTATATCTTGAGAAGATTACTTGGTGTACATGGAAAAGTTAAGACTTTCAAAGCTAGACTTGTTAAAGGTTTTCGTCATCGACCAGGCGTGGATAATGATGAAACCTTTTCCAGTGGCTATGCTTAAGTCCATCCGGATCCTACTTGCCACGGCTACATACCATGACTACGATATCTGGCGGTTGGGTGTCATGACTGCTTTTCTAAAATGATGTTTTATAAGAGAGCGTCTGTAAGTACACAGTCAGAGGGCTTCGTAAACAGTGGGAGCAACGGAAACGCGTACAAGATGCTTTATAGAATAAAGCAGGCATCGCGGAGTTGGAACATCTGTTTTGATGTAGTAGTCAAATAGTTTGACTTCATCAAAATGGTAGATGAACATTTTATATACAAAAAGGTAGTAGGGAGTATGGTAGCGATCCTCGTAGAGTACGTGGATGACATACTCTTGATAGGGAAGGAGTTTCCTATGCTACACTCGATCAATCTCCGCTTATCACAATGATTCTCCACATAGGATCAAAGTGATACCTACTAAATCCTGGGTTTTGGATCTATGAGATAGATCTAAATGGATGTTAGGATTCTCACTAGTTGAAGTGAGATGGTATCAATTGATCCTGGGGAGAATCACTGGAAGTGTTCCAGGGTGATAAAGACGACTGAATGTCAGTCACAGGCATTGTCTTTACCCTCAGTGGAGGGACGGTATGTTGGAAGAGTTCCAAGCTAAATACCGTAGCTTACTAGACGATAAAGGCAGGATACATCGCTACTTAAGATGCTACCAAAGAGGCTGTTTGGGTGTATATTGGTTCATGAGATGAACTAGGTTCCTACCATTGTGTGACAATGGAAGTGTTGCTTTGGCCCGGGAACCCCGGTCCCATCAGTGACCCAGACATATTCTAAGGCAGTATCACCTGATCATGGAGATGGTTGATCTCCAGGGTGATTGAGGTTAGGAGAACAGACTCAGAGGACAACACGGCGGATCCACTCACAAAGGCCTTTTCCCAGAGAGAGACTTTTATGGGATGGTTGAGTATGAGATACTACAACCACTGCTATCAGATGGCCATAGTGCAAGTGGGAGATTGTTAATTATATGTATGCCCTAGAGGCCATTACTATACATAGGATGTATATTGTAGTGGATGCTTGGACATATATAGGGACGACTTTCTTGCTCGACATGATAGTATGCTATCTGGTTGCTCTTTACCTTAACGTGTACACTGATTGTCTCTCTGTTACATATTGGTAAAGCCCTTAGGATGTGTACTTGACTACCTGGACTATGATGCGGATCATACTAGTGGGGACATGGTAGTCTATAAGTACATCCTTCAAGGTCCCTAGTCGTGGGTGTATCGAGACGGGGCATCGATTTACCAGAGTAGACTAGCGTATACCTTCTCGACCTATACAGATGGATGATGGATGATCCCATATCCATTGGTGTTTGACATCATAGATGATATACGGGTGCTCAGTGGAGACTGGGTACACTGGACTGACTCGCCGAGAACTCCCAGATGGTATTATACCTTACGTCAGATGGCAGTTCTCTGGTGACACTGGTACAGGTTAGTCTGTAGACCCGAGATCGTCATAGAGTCTTGTGTGATTCCCACTGTGCTTTGATTTCCACCTTACCACGTCCAAGAGGGCATGCAAAACGGTGGTTTTTGGGTACAGTCCCGAATCACATGGAGGCAATGAGCGATAGGAGGGGATTCGTCTCTCCCGGTATAAGGAGTTGATGTTGCGCTGTGTTCGATTGGCTATAACCGGAAATCCCTGGCCAGGGTTGCTGAGATTTACCGGTATGTGTTACCAGTAGTTTCTCGAACTGTTATAGACCTTATATCGACATGACTTATCGAGCTGCTGGGGTCTGACGTTTACCACCCCTAGGCGAGATATGCGACATATCAGACGAACAGACCGGACTGTAAGGTAAGTGTTACTGGTTGGATTCACAGGAGTGTGAGCGGGCTTGCTCGTTGATCTTCTGATCACTCAATACCCGGGTGGCCGTTACGTTTAGCAGACCGCTTGCGGCTTGTGGGTGTTTGATATGATCATCACCTGCTGTCGATGTATTGACGAGTCTTTAGAGTCCAACACAGAGGTATCCTGGCTCAAGCGAAACGAAATAGGAGCGCATATGAGATATGTGCGGGACCGAGAATAATACCAGTATGTGATACTGTATTCTATTCTCGCGATATGTATCATGGGACGGTTATATGTGATATAGCCGGGTTACCGAATCAAATGTTGATTCGATACATTGATACACATGATATTAGTCGGTTATATGCAGTATGACCGGATCATTAAATCAAGTGTTGATTTAATGATTTAATGTATAATTATATATTTGATATATTACTTTGCATTAACTAGTATTGGTTCACTCAAGATTGATTTTCTCACTTGAAATACACAAGTTGTATATGTGATATATTTTTGTGCACTTGTTTGTATCATGTTTGATGATACATGCAAACTTGGGTTTGTGTTTACTTTAAACCATGTTTAAGTGAATAGTTAGGGTTTTATTATCTTCTCTTGATTATTTTATTTATTTATTCTTTATAGCAAGAAAAGAAATGGTTGCTTCTTTTGGATTTACTTTGAAGCTTCATGAAGCTTTGAAAAGTTCAACCATTTTTGTTTCTTTTGCTTAACCTAACCATTCACCTAACCCTAGTTTATTCTCTACACTTAACCATGGTTGCATTATGATAACCATCACTAGTTTTTCTATTATTGATAATTCTTCTTCCATTCTTCTTCTTCATCTTCTTCATGAAGAGAAAAAGAAAAAACCTTTGCTTGAAATTTCTAAGTGATGATTCCAAGTGAGAAATCCAAATCAAAAGTGAACCCACTTCCTATTTCTTCATCCTTTACCACTTGCCATGTAGTATAGGGTGTTTTCTTCACAAGTTTCATGACTTGGTGAAGGTGGAACTTGATCTTGAGTTGCCTCGACATAGATCATCTTCGGTATCGAAGTCGACGACCTAGCCCGATCATTTCTCCGACGAAACCACCGCTAGGGTCCGGGATCGTGGTGATCGCAACGAAGGGACGTCAACACGGAGCTTAGGAAGTGGAGGACCGGATCTACAAAGGTTGTATTTCCATTCACTTAGCAGTTAAGTTGTTAACTAGTTGTAGTTTTCGCCTAATCTCTAGTTAACGATCTAGTTTAGGGTTTCTCGGCACCGGAAAATTTTTGTTTGGCATGGTTGATGCCTTGTGGAACCACTTGAGTGTACCTAGGAACCCTACAGGATCTAAAAATATGGATGGAATAAACTTTTCATCTCAAATTTCAAAATAACGAACAATTAGCGCACTATCCACGGCAACGGCGCCATTTGATTGAATTGATTTCCGATTGTGTAAGTAAATCAAATGATCCCCGGCAACGGCGCCATTTGATTGAAACGATTTCCGATTGTGTGAATGGAAATTGTAAAGAAATCACAACCAAAAATTATTTGACCGCAATCAATAACGGTGTCGAATGTAGCGCGTTAGTAAGTGCGGATCGTCCACAGGGAAAGTGTAATCGTTCGTGTTTAGAATTAGATGAGTTGAAACTTTAAAGGAAAGAAAACAAACAATTCATGATTTGTAAATTGAATTTCAAGAATTAGAAAAATCTAGTCTAAATCAAGAAATGATAAAATCAAGAATTGAGAATTTATGATGATTTCCAAACCAACAATCAAGATTCGAAGTGTGGCTCGTAGGAGTAGATCGGATCTATAGATATGATGAGATCTAATGATTTCATATTCTTATCCACTAATGAATTGATACTAGATCGATGACGATTTATCGAGGTTAAGGATCTTACGAAGAAGCTAGGGTTTCATCATCTTATCCTTTGTCTTTTTGATGAATCTCATTCACAAACTAGCTTCAAATAAATCTAATGATCGATCGTTGATCTCTAGTTTCGAGCGAACACAATCAAGAAAGCATCGTCTCGAAACTAGGTCATCGATCATTCGATTTACAAGAATTTACAAACGTTATAGGATTTAAGAATTGTAAAAGAATCTAAATCATCATCATTCTATCGATCGTCTCGACTCCTTTACGAGCAGAGTTTTACTCAAACATTATCACAAAGCAAACATTCAAGAATCTAGATTGAATCATAATGCTCGAATTGAAAGATAAGCAAGTTAAAAGAATCTCACCTTTATTTATTCAACAATTTGTTACACTTTGCTCAAAGAACTACAAGAATTTGAGAAGGGAACAAGATCGTCGAATCTAGAGTTGCATCGGCTCCTTGAGTCGCGGATCGGCTTGGATCACATGCTCCGATGAAGTCCGGCTTCGCTTCTAAAGGCTTTGAAGGCTTCTTGCTTTGATTGAACTCAAAGATCTTGATCTTGGATTGGAATTAGGGTTAGGGTTTTGAGGCACAAGTTGTGTCACTCAACTTGTGTTAGAAATGGGGGAGATGAGAGAATAATGAAGAAGACCCATAACCACTAATTAATGATTTCTGAACAACTAATGAACAACCCTTAACCTTAGATCTAAGCTCTCTTTTATAGACCATCCAAAACCCTAGATCTAGGATTCAAAATTTGAATTTCCCTCCAAAAGTTTGTAATAGGGAGAGGCTTCTAGAAGTAGTTAGTTGGAGGGAGCTTCTAGAAATGGTTTGTTAGGAGCTTAATCATGATTAGCTTGCTTAATGATCCTTGCTGATCTGGCAGAAGCTTCGAGAGTTCTGTAGACTTTGACATAGCTTACTGAGGTGTACACACATAGAGAGGAATTCTGAAGCAAAACAGGGGAGCTGACGTGGCAAGGCCGCCGCGGATCCACGGCACGAGCCTGCTTAGGCCGCAGATCCACGGCCCAATAGGAGCCTGAGGACTTCATCTTTCTATTGCTGCTTCCTGATGCGTTCTTGGTATTTTCTTGATATGTTGATTCTCACAGTTCCTTCTATATTACTACCAGATCTCAAGTATTGGAATTGGCGTATTTTTATTAGCCTTTTTTTTCATAAATTTGGCCTTTCTCCTGGAATTTCCTGCACAGACTTCGAGACAAGTGTTGCGCAATACAGGGATGATGCAGTGCCATGATAAACAGTCAATTTCCCTCACAAATGTCGGTTTTAACATATAACACATGCAATTTGTTATTTCACAACTGTTTTGCTAATACGTGAAATAAGAATACCGAACACTTCTAGATGAGTGCAAATGATAGGGAAATTGACGTGTTAAAAATACAATATTTTCGACTGATCAAATTCCCCCA
Organism: Agapanthus africanus; assembly: GCA_030015575.1. Classification (NCBI taxonomy): domain Eukaryota; kingdom Viridiplantae; phylum Streptophyta; class Magnoliopsida; order Asparagales; family Amaryllidaceae; genus Agapanthus; species Agapanthus africanus. The sequence goes on along the minus strand of CM057344.1, from coordinate 156,161,995 downwards.
AACTTATTTTCGGTCGTCTCGAGCAAACTGTTTCATTAAAAAGAGAAGGAGAAAATAAAGAAAGAAAAAAAACTAAGTAGCACACTTTCGTAGGCAACGCGATTGCACTGAGCACGTGCAACAAGCCTTTAAACCTCTAGGTTTCCCTAGTACGAGGAGTGTTGTCTCCTTAGGGTTTTCAGCGGATTGCACCCAAAAAATCCAATAATAAAAGGAAGATCATGAATATTACATTTATAGACAAGAATTGCAAAAGAAAAGCCTTGAAAATTAGGGTTTCCAACTAAGCTAGCTTTTCGGTTGTCATGAGCCCTATCTTAATAGTCATGAAAAGATGTTAGAAATCACATCCTCCCTCAGTAAAACATCATCTTATTCTTCATTCCTATCTTTCTTCCAAACATCGATCATATAACCCTACAAGTGTGTAAAGACATCCCTACACCCGGAGAATTCAATTCAAGCTATCATACTCTTGTCCATCCACCTCAGTACTTTTTAATTAATGAATATTTAGATGAATTTGCTCACACACTTTCATGCGACCGTTAATACTTCTTGAGATACTAACCGACCGATTACTCATGTGCTTGCTTATTTGGTGTTTTTCCTCGTCTTGCACCACCTAAGGCTTAGCAGTGACTCCCAGACCAGTTGGCCTTAGGGCACTAGGTGAAAAAGCACCCTCGCTATATTTTTCATTGCTGCCTTGGCGATAACAAAACCAGTGTCCATTTTTCTCACCATTTTATATTTTCTTCATTTTTATTATTTCCTTCATACATCAGCTTTTAGACAAGAGCATTTCAAGGTATCCTCTACTATCCCGAGTTTCAAGACGTGTGTAAGTGCGAATAGTAGGGTGTCCACGTTCAAAATGTTTGGCTTCCAGAATAGGAACTATTTTTCAGACTTATTTTTATCCTCAGATTAGTGACTTCCTTCATCTTACTAACCCTTGGGACAACGGCTCATAACTACTTATTACTAGTTCGTTTAAGAAAACTTCTGATTTTCTTGGTTTTATTAAATTTTTCTAATCTTTTGGATGTAATTTTTCACTATCTAATCTTTTATTATCTTATTTATATACAAAATATTTTTATTTTATTTTTTTTGAAAATTTTTAAAATTTTATAGGTTTTCAAATGTTTTGTGCTTATGCAAAGTATGATGCAAATGATGCGAAAATAAGCACAAACCACCCCCAAACTTGTTTTCAACAGTGTCCTCACTGTTGCCATCTGCTAAATCTCGAAAAACATGTAAGCTTGGGAGGAATTTATTAGTGGGGGCAAAATATTTAAGTGAAGATCCTCCCCCAAACTTATTTTTGGCTTATCATTTTGTAAAAATTTTCTTTTCAAGAGCCAGATTACACCCCCCCCCCCAAACTTGAGTTAAGCGATGTTAATCTTTGAAAATCACATGAGGGGGTCAAAAATCAGTGGTCGATGCCAAGCTTTGCAAAGACCGAACGTTAACACCAACTATTCGAAAATTTTATCAATGCAGTGCTTTGTTTGGTGGAAGAAGAAGTGGGGAAAGGGTAAGTGGTGGAATAGAATGTGTGTGCGTCTCGTTTTGGAGAGACGATGCAGTGAATATGATGGATTGCTCACATTCTTTTTACAGTTCAGAAAAAGGGGTGGAGGTTCAATTTCATTGATTGGGACATGATACATCTCAACACCCGTATCATTCAAAAATGCGAGTTCATCAGTGATGATTTCCTCAAAAGTTCCATCAATACCCCGAAGAATAATGTCATCACAAAGTACGGGGTGATCTTCAGACTCTAAAAGCAGTTCATAATCAGTGTCAGTTGGTGACCCGGACATCTCGATGGAAGAGTCCGTATGTGTATGATACATAGTTGGGTCAAACAACAACGTATGAAAAGAGTCAAGATCAGTATCATGAGGATCATCAAAATCGCTACTGTCGACATCCATTAAGTCGACAGAACAGACCTGAGCAGTAGGTTTGGAGGGTACACTTCCCAACTTGAAAATGTTCAGCTCCATTGACCTATTCCCGAAAGATAGGGTCATAGAACCATTACGACAGTTGATGATAGCGTTGGAAGTGGCCAAAAAGGGGCGACCTAAAATCACCGGAATTTGATTCCGTGGGTTCGCTACAGGCTGTGTATCAAGTACAATAAAATCCACAGGGAATACGAATTCCCCGATTTTTATTAACACATCCTCCAGTTCACCCCTAGGTTTGGTGATTGATCGGTCAGCCATTTGGAGAGTTATGCTCGAGGGCTTTAACACTCCGATACCTAGTGGCTCGTAAACCGAGTATGGAAGTAAGTTAACACTAGCGCCAAGGTCTAGTAGAGCACGGTTAATGTGTTTCTCCCCAATAGAAATAGAAATAGTAGGACAGCCAGGGTCCTTACGTTTCCATGGTACTTGTTGGGGGAAAGCCGTGTCTATAGTCTTTGCCATGAATATCTTCTTGGGCATTTGAGTCTTCCTCTTCCTAGTGCATAGGTTCTTAAGAGTTTTCGCATAAGACGGAACTTGTTGGATGGCATCTAGGAGAGGGATGTTGATGTTAACTTGCTTAAACATGTCCATAATCTTCTCCATATATGGACTCGATTTGTTAGCCCTTAACCGATTAGGATAAGGTGGTTTAGCAATAAGCGATGGGTCCATCATAGGAGAAGGAAGTGTGTGTGGACCCGATCCCAAAATAGAAGTGGGGATCGTTTTCTGTGAACTAGAAGAGATGGGTTGAGGTGGCGAGCCTTGTGGAAAATGAAGAATAGGCTCGCAAGAAGGTGGTGGGGTAGAAGAACTGGGGTCAGAATTAGAAGTAGAAATGGAAGGAAAGGTTTCAGCCGGGGTATCATTGATAGATCTTTCAGTGTCATCAATCTCTTCCCCAACGTGATTGTCAAGCACTCTTCCAGATCTCAACGTGATTGCATTCACATGATGTGAATAGCCAGGATTAGGTAAAGGTTAAGCTGGAAGTTTCCCTTTCTCTCTTGTACTCATTTCGGCTTTTAGTTGTGCAATTTGTGCTTCCATCGATTTGATATTCTCATTTTGAGAGACAATGATCTTCATCACATTCTCGACGGAAGATTGCAAACTTGCCGTCCCTTGGATGGATTGTTTCATGAAAGTGTCCAAGGTTTGTGCTAGTGCAGAGGTATTATCTGTGCCGGTCAATTGCAAAGAGTTTTCATGTGGTGCAAAAGTGTTGGCCGGATTTTGGAAGTTTTGTGATTGGTAGGGGTGCTGACTCAATTGAAGTGGTTGCTGTTGTGGTGGAGGGACCCTTTGGAAATTGTGTTGGTTTGGAACCGTGTTTTGTGATTGGTTCCAAGCAAAATTCGGGTGATTCCTCCAACCCTGATTATATGTGGAAGAAAATGGATCGTTTCTAGGTCTTTGTTGGTAAGCAGAATTGATATGCTCATGACCTTGAAACGGAGAATTTATTGGAAATTCTTCCGTTAAATGAGAAGGATCAGAACAGCAGCCACATACAGTTTTGGAGAGTGACATTTGGTTTAGGGCGGCTAAAAATTTGTTTTCCATAGTCTCGAGTTTCTTTTGCATAGCTGAAATGTCAGCTCTAACTCCTATGGAAACATCTGATTGGTTATTGCCAGCTCTAGACGATTGACTCACACCCTCCCACTGTAAAGATTTTTCAGCGAAATCTTCTAGAAATTTCCAGGCTTCCCCATCATCTTTGGTCATAAAATTGCCTTGACACATGGATTCAAGGGTCTGTCTTGTATTAGGATTAATGCCCTCATATATGATTCTGCACAAATCTCATCTAAGGATTCCGTGATGTGGACAATGGACTAACAGATCCTTGAAGCGTTCAAGACATTTTGAAAATGGTTCATTTGGAAGCTGGGTAAATTGATTTATTTCGCTACGGACTCGAGGTGTCTTATAATGTGGGTAGAATTTCTTAAGGAATGCTTTGACGAATTCTTCCCAATTTGAGATGGAATGTGCGGTAGTGTTATACAGCCACTTCTCGGCTATATCGCACTAGGTAAATGGGAGAAGACGAAGACGCATAGCATCCACAGAAAGCTGTGAAGTACCCATCATAGCGCATACATTTTCAAATTTTGTAATAAAGACATATGCGTCTTCAGACTCGAGACCGTGATATTTTGGTAGAAGGTTGATGTATTGGGGTTTTATTTGAAAATTGTCCCCGTTGGCTGGTGGAGTGGAGAGACAGGTCGAAAGAGGACCTCGTGTAGGATAGCACCTCTCTTGGAGAGAGATGCGGGGTGGATTCTGCGCACTAACGGACGGCGGCAGAGTAGTGGTAAAGAAGTTCGATGGAGAATCGTCCATCGATGTGGGTGTGGTGGTGGGTAAAGAAAAGGTAAATGTAGAAATACCGACTTCTGAGTCAATCGGGGGGACGCGGACTAAACGGGCTCTAGAATCCCGTGTCCAGCCTATCTTGTACTAAAAAGGGTTAGTACAAGTAGCAGCGTAGATATATAATTAGGGGAAATGAATGAAGTGTTTGGTGTTTGTTTTGAAAAATATATGGATTTTTGAAAAAATGATGCAAATCACAACAAATGCAACAAGCAACCCTAAGTCTAGTGGTCACCTAGGTCAAGGCTCTAGACCGCTCCTAACTGCCAAAAAACAAATCGCAGGATCAATCCTCCACTGCCTCTTTGTCTCCCCTGTTGCCAGATAAGTGCCAGGTAAGTGGGAAGGTACTCCACTACGTAAGTAGTGGGCCTAATTAATAACCACTAGCCTTAGACACACTTTCCTTAGACACCACAAAAGAAACGCGGAAAAGCAATGAATTACCCACGGCCTTCTTTTGTCCTAAGTGAGCGCGACGGCCCTTAGAGTCATCTCTAGATCTTTTTTTAGTTAATGAGGGTTGTTAGTGTATATGCCCTAGAGGCCATTACTGTATCATACTAGTTTGTATATTACTTAATGGATGCTTGGGATATTCACCTTGTATATACAATCTTGCTCAAAATAGTAGTATGCTACTTGGTTTGTTTCTACTTCAATGTGTACATGTGTTTATTTTTGTATATCGCCTATACACATTAGTAGAGCCCTTAGGATCTTTGCTTGATTACCAGCGATGTGATGGCCGTCACACTAGTGGGGCTGGATAATCTATAAGCACATCCTTATGCAGGTCCCTGGTCGCAGGACTATCGAGACAGGGCATCGATACTCCGGAGTAGACCAGCGCATGCGCTTCTCATCCCAGTGTGGGAGACGGTCTGTCCCACAGCCGTCAGTACGTCGTACTTGAGATAGTATGCGGGTGCTCGTTAGGTTACGGGTACACTGGACAGGACTCGTCGGGAACTGACTAGTTGGTATTATACCTATCGTCAGTTATCAGTTCCCAGGTGACATGAGTACAGCTTAGTCCGCTGACTTGACACTGTCACTTCGCCTCGGGTGTGTTCCCACTGTACTTTGATCACTACCCTACCACGGCTCAAAGGAGTCGTGCAAACAGGTGGTGGTTGGGTGCAGTCCCGAAGCACTTGGAGGCAGTGACGGTTAGACAGGATTCGTCTCTCCCGGTATTGGGGGTTGACATCGCGCTGTGTCTAGGAGAGCCATTACACGAGTAGTCCCTGGCCAGGGCAAACGAGATATACTGGTAGGTTTCCAGTGTTATCTCAGGGTGTATTGGGCTTCACTCCGGCACGACTTGTACCGCTATTGGGGGACTGACGTTTACCGCCCCCTAGGCCCGCCATGCGATGTATCAGACGAACAGACCGGACTGGACGGAGAATGTCACACTCAGGCTCAGTAGGAGTTCAGATGGGTTTCGCCTCGTCGGTCTTCTTGTCGGCATTACCTGGGGACCGTTACGCACAGCTAGTGCCGCTTGCGGTCTGTGGTTAAACCCACTGCCAGCGTAGTGTCGAGTCTTTAGAGTCCCACACAGAAAGCTTTTCGCCTTTAGGCAAAAGAGTAGAGGTCGCATGGTATTGCGACAGGTCGCATGGTTTTGCGACAGGGTTCGGTCACATCCGTGCACTTGTACACGTACAGTGTCCGGACAGTTTACACTAGCGGGCTTTGGTTTAAGCCAGATCCTAGTGTACCTTATGGGATTGGATTTATCCAGTTTGCATTCGTGTTCCTCGGAACGCGGATGCGGGTGTGTATGCACAGTTGACAGGGAGGCACAGACAGCGGATTCTCATTAGGGTTGTTGACAGTTGACCGTTGACTTTTTGACTTTATGCTCAACCCTAATGAGAATATGATATGTGATTAACTATTATATTAATTAAGTATTATGGTGATATGGTTGTTGACTTGTTGACTTTTGTTGACTTGTTGACTTTGGTGACTTGTTGACTTTTTTTGACTTGTTGACCGGTTGACTAGGCTTGACTAGTTGACCATCATGATAACCATGGTTATCATTTCATGCCAAAGACTTTTACTTGCTTGTTCATTTGAGTAAAATGAGTGCATGACATGATAAGGTTATGGTTGCTTCTAACCATCACATAAGACTTTTTTTGATATGATGAGTTATGATCACTTTGGATTATGAGAGGGTGAGAGAGAAAAGAGAGCCTCATATTCTTTCTTGCTCATTCTCTCTCTTGTTCTTGAGCCCTCCTCTTGCTCTCACCCTCAACCTCTTGCTCCCTCTCTTGATCTATGGTTCTCTTGTCTCATGAGTTGAGAATCAAGAACCATAGATAAAATCCCATTCTATTTCCTCTCTACTCATTCTAGTTCACTAGGTTTGGCAAACCAAGTGAACTAGTTTCTTCAAAGACCGAAGAAGGAGCTAAAGGTTGGAGCTTTCAAGTGGATCTATCTTCGGCGTACGGAGACGACGAGAAGGAGCCATCGGATCACCACCGGAGCTTGAAGAGAAGGAGTTCATGACAAGCTAGGTATAACCATCTCTATCCGAGTAGCTAAATATCTTTAGCTTAGTATGCTAGTTTTAGTTTAGGTAAAGATCCCGACCTAGCTTAGTCCATGTTGCCTCTTGCGTTAAAATTTTGATTTTATACCGTTTCCGCCTCCCCGTAAGAACCGGGGGTCGCAACGTGGACTTACAGTGGTATCAGAGACTAACTAAACTTAAACTAGCTTGGTAGTGAAGTGTAATGAAGTTCGGAACCGGAAAAATCCAAAAACCAAACTTTTACAAAATCTGAGTTTCTGTTGAAATTTTTTCTGGTCAAAATGAAAAACTTTATACTCCTAAATTCGGCTCAGGGTTTTGTGAGAACACCCAAGAAAAACGATGCAGTAATTCCTCTAAACCGCCGCCCATCCGCCGCGTGAGCCTGGTATCCGCCGCGGAAGCGCCGCGCGTTGTAGTCCTCTGTGCATCGTTTTTCGTGCAGTGTGTGTCTGTGTTGGTTTTGGGATTTTTGGAATATATTATATGTGCCCAGATTTTCCAGAAAAGAAATTTCCTTTTGGGGTCCTATAATTCCGTATTTTTTCCGAACTTCACTGCACTTTGACTATGATGGTTATATCTGTAATGTTTGCATGTATTGAACGTCGGCTAATCGCTATAAGTCGATTGGTCGGGGTTATACATGATCTGTAATGTGCTGGAATGTGTATATAAATATGTTGGATTGTCGCGGGTGAATAGCCGGGGGTTGTGAGACGAGAGTTTTCTTTTCTTGCAATTCATGTAAATTTGTAAATTGATGTAATAATTATTTGTATGGCCGCACAACCGGGAAGGGGTTGTAGCCGTCATTGTATAATTTCTTTTTACTGTTTTTGCTCCTAGGATAGACCCATGGAGGGGTGCACAAACTACCGGGTATGCCGAAGTGTCGAGTGGCCTACTCATGGAGATGAGGGAGGTTGCTACGCTTCGGGTACTTGGCGGGTAGTTTGCCGCACCCGTAGGGGTCTTGGGTGGGGTTTTGGCTATTCACCGCGACCGTGTTATCTGTTTTTGTTACAGGCTCGTACAAATTACAGATTGCTAGTATATCCAATGTATTTATCTGTGATCTGAAATGTTTATCATTGCAGTATATCTATATATGATATTATTTAGGCGTTGCTTATGTTTTACAGACGCGCTAGCCCAGCCCCCGCTCTGTCGTTAGTTAAGTAACCTAACGGGTAATGACGGGGCCCCGTGGCGAATGCGAATGGCATAAGCGTACGTCATATTTTGGTTGTTTTCTGCAATGGTAGGATTAAATGATGGGACGCATTAAAAGAACTAATGCAAGAATATCACGCATTAAAAGAACTAATGCAAGATAATAAACCAAGTTAAAGTCGTTGGAACACTTTCGAAAAACCACTCGGTTCTTTTCAAAAACAACTTTTAAATGCGGAGCTTGAGCCACTCCTTTTAAAAGCTATCTCGTTCCATCGACCAAATCAAGTTCACTACGTTCACGGTTTTGCCAAAACCATCCGTAGCCCTCCGTCGTTTCGCATGAATAGTCAATAGTATTCAAGCTGTGTATGTTGGCCAAAGTCAAGGCACAGTGATTGGTAGCTATTGGGTGTTCATGTGTAGCATAGATAGATGCGTTGGTTTGGGACAGTCGTACTGCCATTTTGGCCAAAGTCAAGGGTAGGTACGGATGGATCCAAATTAACCTGGATAATGACGGGTAGAACTTGACATGTGACTTATGATATTTTGGCCAAAGTCAAGGTCATAAGAGCATGGGGCAAAAATCCACATCGGGAGTTTCATAAGTACTGAAACTTGCTAGATTTTCATACCATTTGGAGTGTGATGATTCTGGTAGGATTCCTTCAGTTTCGTCACGCAATGATATTTGGATCCCGATCCTACTGTGAGTATATGCTACTCCTCGGGAAATTTCTCACTTAACGATCAATGCTATAAACCTAGTAGGTGCCTAGAAAGGTGTTAGCGGGGCTACGCCCCCAGGGAAAAGAGGTTCTTTAATTAAGGAACTTCGCGAAAGCGTTGGAAAACCTCCCTCGAAGTACCGACACCGGCCTGGCTGAACGGTTAAGCAAGTATTGTACGGTGGGATTGATCCTGACTAATTCTTCCTTTATGGTTTGAGGAGGGATTCGAGAAACAGTGGGAGCCATCCTGTTTAGACAAACTAAAAACCACTCTAAACTTGCAAGAGCATCATGCTGAGTGTTTCTTCTTCTCTCTCCTAATTGCAGCGACCAATCAACATGACTGGACTTAAGTTACTCCTAGATAAAAACAAACTGACAGGGCCAAACTACAAAGATTGGCTCAGGAATGTCAAGATAGCAATCACTTATGACAAGCTGGGGTATCTTCTTACCACCAAAGCTCCCCCTGTCCCTGGTCCAACTTCCAGTGTCGCGGATAAGGAAATCCGCAAGACTTGGGAGATTGATAGCGCGAAGGCCAAGTGCCTCCTGCTTGCCTCGATGGACAACGAACATCAGAGGAGGCATGAGAATATGGACATGGAGTCCATATTGCTCCATACAAAAGAACTGTATGGAGAGCAATCACGTATCGCAAGATACGAAGCGTCGAAAAAGTTATTTTCGACAAGAATGGCCGTCGGATCATCAGTAGCCGAGCACGTGCTAAAGATGATCGGCTTCATTGAGGAGCTCGCTGACCTAGGGATCACATTGGAGAGTGAGCTATATACGGATATAGTTCTCCAGTCCCTTCCTTCCACTTACGCCCAGTTTATACTGAACTTCAACCTACAAGAAAAAGAGGTTGAACTTTCAGAGCTCCTCAACATGCTGAGGAGCGCAGAGGGCACCCTACAGAAAGGTAGGGATACATCCACTTTGTTTGTAGGAGGATCATCTTCTTCTAGGTCCAAGGCGAAAGCCAAGGGAAAGAAGAAGAAGGCCCCCGGCAAACCAAGGGGCGGTGTTAGTAAAGTGGATACGAAGGGAAAAGCAAAAGCAACAAAGATAGCGGGGAAGCTTGTGGATAAGGAAGAATGCTTCTATTGTCATAAGAAAGGACACTGGAAGAATGATTGCAGGGCCTGGAAGGCCAGAACACAGGAATTGAAGCAGGTTGCAGCTTCAGCTTCAGGTGTGTATGTTATTGAAAACTGTCTTTCAATAAACTCTACTTCCTGGGTATTGGATACCGGATCAGGATCTCATATCTGTAATTCTTTGCAGGCGTTGAGAAACCGTAGTGTTTTGAAGGCAGGTGACATGACCCTCAAAGTTGCGAACGGAGCTAGCATGGATGCTAAAGCCGTGGGGGACTATCACCTGGGAATGTCAGATGGACATGTTTTGGTTTTGCGTAATTGCTTTTTTGTACCCAACGCAACTTGTAATATCATTTCTGTATCTTTAGTTTCTAAAGAAGGTTATGAATTTGCGTTTGTAAGTAATGTTGTAAACATTCACCTTAATCAAGTTTTGATTGGGTCAGGTACTCTGAGTAATGGTATATACGTGTTAAACCAACCACAGATTTTTAATGTCCAGAATACACACAAAAGAAAGTCTCCAGAAATAAATCAGACTTTCTTATGGCATTGTAGATTGGGTCACATCAATGAGAGAAGGTTGACTAAGTTACATACAGAAGGATATTTGAATGCGTTCGAATATCAATCGTATGCCACTTGTCAATCTTGTCTCAAAGGAAAGATGACAAAGACTCCGTTTACTGGACAAGGAGTAAGAGCGAGCGAGCTCTTGGGACTCGTACACAGTGACGTGTGCGGTCCAATGTCTACACATGCCCGAAGCGGACATTCTTACTTCATTACTTTTACGGATGACTTCTCAAGGTACGGTTATGTCTTCTTAATGAAACATAAGTCCGAGGCCTTTGGAAAATTCCAGGAGTATAAGAATGAAGTAGAGAAACAGACCGGCAAAAGTATTAAGATTCTAAGATCGGATCGAGGTGGAGAATACTTAAGTGCCGAGTTCCTGGACTATTTAAAAGAGAACGGAATTCTCTCTCAGCTTACTCCTCCATACACCACGCAACATAACGGTGTATCGGAGAGACGGAACCGCACCCTATTGGATATGGTGCGGTCCATGATGAGTAACGCTGAGTTACCGCGATCATTCTGGGGGTATGCGCTAGAATCAGCCGCATACCTTTTGAACCGAGTTCCCACTAAGACTGTGCCTACCACGCCATTTGAGACGTGGTGTGGGAAGAGACCCCATCTTAATCACATTAAGATATGGGGAAGTCCAGCTTTTGTCAAAAAGCAGCATGCGGACAAGCTCGAGGCACGCTCAGTACTGTGCAAGTTTGTGGGATATCCAAAGAATTCCAAGGGATATTTCTTCTACTGTGAAGAGGAACAAAAAGTTCTTGTTTCTCGTCATGCCCACTTTCTAGAACACCAGTTCATAGAAAAAGAAATAAGTGGGAGCGCAGTAGAACTGGAAGAAATTCCAGAACCACAGACTGTTACTGAAAGCTTAGTGGAACCAGAGGGTTCAACAGAACAGGACATTCCTACGCCGCTCCGCAGGAGTAGTAGGCAGTCTCATCCGCCCGAGAGATACTACGGTTTTCTCATAGACGGGGATAGAGAGGATTGCATCATAGATTATGATGAGCCTACTAGCTTCCAGCAGGCCGTTCAGAGCGTTGACTCAGTGAAATGGCTGGATGCAATGCGGACCGAAATGGAGTCCATGTACACCAACAAGGTATGGACGTTGGACATTGCTCCAGACGGGGTAAAACCCGTAGGATGCAAGTGGATCTTCAAAAGGAAGATTGGTGTAGATGGACAGGTTGAGACCTATAAAGCTAGGCTGGTAGCAAAGGGTTTTCGTCAAAGACCTGGCTTGGACTACGACGAAACCTTTTCTCCAGTAGCCATGCTGAAATCCATTCGGATCCTTCTTGCCATTGCTGCCTTCCACGATTATGAGATCTGGCAAATGGACGTAAAGACAGCTTTTCTAAATGGAAATTTAGAGGAGTGTGTCTATATGGACCAGCCGGAGGGTTTCATTCAGAGTGGGAGCAGCGGAAAGGTGTGCAAGTTGCTTAAGTCCATCTATGGACTAAAGCAGGCGTCGCGGAGTTGGAACATCTGCTTTGATGAGACGGTCAAGGAATTTGGCTTTATCAAAAATCCAGATGAACCATGTATCTATAGTAGATTTGTAGCGAGAACTGTAGTATTCCTCGTTTTATACGTGGATGACATTCTCTTAATAGGAAATGACATTCCTATGCTACAATCTGTCAAGGGGTTCTTGTCACACAGGTTCTCCATGAAAGACCTGGGTGATGCCTCATACATTCTGGGTATCCGGATCTACCGTGACAGATCCAAGAGGATATTAGGACTTTCGCAGTCCAGGTACATCGACACCATACTGAAGAGGTTCAGTATGGATGATTCCAAGCGCGGTAACCTACCGGCTTGTCACGGGATCACCCTCTCTAAAGAGATGTCTCCCAAGACTGATTTGGAGAGGGATCGCATGTCTATTATACCCTACGCTTCTGCGGTAGGCTCTATAATGTATGCGATGTTGTGTACCAGACCGGATGTAGCTTATGCACTGAGTGTGGTAAGCCGGTATCAGTCTAACCCTGGGGAGAAACACTGGATAGCGGTAAAGAACATTCTCAAGTACCTGAGAAGGACTAAGGAGATGTTCTTGGTGTATGGCGGAAAAGACCTCCAGATCGAGGCCTTTGCTGACTCCAGCTTCCAGAGTGACAAGGATGATTCCAAGTCCATGTCGGGCTTTGTCTTTACCCTCAATGGAGGGGCGGTGTGTTGGAAGAGTTCCAAACAGGAAACCGTTGCAGACTCGACGATGGAAGCGGAATACATCGCTGCATCTGATGCCGCAAAAGAAGCTGTCTGGATGAGGAAGTTCTTGAAAGAACTTCAGGTGGTTCCGTCCATTGTTGATCCAATACCTCTGTATTGCGACAACAACGGGGCTATAGCTTTAGCAAAGGAACCCAGGTCCCATCAGAGATCCAGGCACATCTTAAGGCGGTATCACCTGATCAGGGAGATCGTAGATCGCCAGGAGATCGAGGTTCGGAGAGTCGCTTCAGAAGATAACACTGCTGATCCATTCACCAAGGCCCTGCCCCAGACTCAGTTCGAGCGGCTGATCGAGATGATAGGTCTTCGATACGCCAGTACATGGCCTTAGTGCAAGTGGGAGATTGTTAGTGTATATGCCCTAGAGGCCATTACTGTATCATACTAGTTTGTATATTACTTAATGGATGCTTGGGATATTCACCTTGTATATACAATCTTGCTCAAAATAGTAGTATGCTACTTGGTTTGTTTCTACTTCAATGTGTACATGTGTTTATTTTTGTATATCGCCTATACACATTAGTAGAGCCCTTAGGATCTTTGCTTGATTACCAGCGATGTGATGGCCGTCACACTAGTGGGGCTGGATAATCTATAAGCACATCCTTATGCAGGTCCCTGGTCGCAGGACTATCGAGACAGGGCATCGATACTCCGGAGTAGACCAGCGCATGCGCTTCTCATCCCAGTGTGGGAGACGGTCTGTCCCACAGCCGTCAGTACGTCGTACTTGAGATAGTATGCGGGTGCTCGTTAGGTTACGGGTACACTGGACAGGACTCGTCGGGAACTGACTAGTTGGTATTATACCTATCGTCAGTTATCAGTTCCCAGGTGACATGAGTACAGCTTAGTCCGCTGACTTGACACTGTCACTTCGCCTCGGGTGTGTTCCCACTGTACTTTGATCACTACCCTACCACGGCTCAAAGGAGTCGTGCAAACAGGTGGTGGTTGGGTGCAGTCCCGAAGCACTTGGAGGCAGTGACGGTTAGACAGGATTCGTCTCTCCCGGTATTGGGGGTTGACATCGCGCTGTGTCTAGGAGAGCCATTACACGAGTAGTCCCTGGCCAGGGCAAACGAGATATACTGGTAGGTTTCCAGTGTTATCTCAGGGTGTATTGGGCTTCACTCCGGCACGACTTGTACCGCTATTGGGGGACTGACGTTTACCGCCCCCTAGGCCCGCCATGCGATGTATCAGACGAACAGACCGGACTGTACGGAGAATGTCACACTCAGGCTCAGTAGGAGTTCAGATGGGTTTCGCCTCGTCGGTCTTCTTGTCGGCATTACCTGGGGACCGTTACGCACAGCTAGTGCCGCTTGCGGTCTGTGGTTAAACCCACTGCCAGCGTAGTGTCGAGTCTTTAGAGTCCCACACAGAAAGCTTTTCGCCTTTAGGCAAAAGAGTAGAGGTCGCATGGTATTGCGACAGGTCGCATGGTTTTGCGACAGGGTTCGGTCACATCCGTGCACTTGTGCACGTACAGTGTCCGGACAGTTTACACTAGCGGGCTTTGGTTTAAGCCAGATCCTAGTGTACCTTATGGGATTGGATTTATCCAGTTTGCATTCGTGTTCCTCGGAACACGGATGCGGGTGTGTATGCACAGTTTACAGGGAGGCACAGACAGCGGATTCTCATTAGGGTTGTTGACAGTTGACCGTTGACTTTTTGACTTTATGCTCAACCCTAATGAGAATATGATATGTGATTAACTATTATATTAATTAAGTATTATGGTGATATGGTTGTTGACTTGTTGACTTTTGTTGACTTGTTGACTTTGGTGACTTGTTGACTTTTGTTGACTTGTTGACCGGTTGACTAGGCTTGACTAGTTGACCATCATGATAACCATGGTTATCATTTCATGCCAAAGACTTTTACTTGCTTGTTCATTTGAGTAAAATGAGTGCATGACATGATAAGGTTATGGTTGCTTCTAACCATCACATAAGACTTTTTTTGATATGATGAGTTATGATCACTTTGGATTATGAGAGGGTGAGAGAGAAAAGAGAGCCTCATATTCTTTCTTGCTCATTCTCTCTCTTGTTCTTGAGCCCTCCTCTTGCTCTCACCCTCAACCTCTTGCTCCCTCTCTTGATCTATGGTTCTCTTGTCTCATGAGTTGAGAATCAAGAACCATAGATAAAATCCCATTCTATTTCCTCTCTACTCATTCTAGTTCACTAGGTTTGGCAAACCAAGTGAACTAGTTTCTTCAAAGACCGAAGAAGGAGCTAAAGGTTGGAGCTTTCAAGTGGATCTATCTTCGGCGTACGGAGACGACGAGAAGGAGCCATCGGATCACCACCGGAGCTTGAAGAGAAGGAGTTCATGACAAGCTAGGTATAACCATCTCTATCCGAGTAGCTAAATATCTTTAGCTTAGTATGCTAGTTTTAGTTTAGGTAAAGATCCCGACCTAGCTTAGTCCATGTTGCCTCTTGCGTTAAAATTTTGATTTTATACCGTTTCCGCCTCCCCGTAAGAACCGGGGGTCGCAACGTGGACTTACAAGGGTAAATGCGGATGCAAGTTTGTGATTTTTAGGGCTTAGGAAGGGTAATGAACTCCCCACCTAATCTATAGTTGGCTGTGCCCCTTAAAGTCCGTATTATTATGCAAACAACCAAGAAATCAAAAACACGCACAATTTTTATTGCTTTTTGCGGCGCTGCGATTTATTTGCAAAGATTCCTGCAGCAAATTGTTAATTGGAGCAGATGAGGGCGAAAATAAGAAAGCAGAGGAGTCACCTGAGAATTATTTTACTATAGCGCTACTGTAGAGCCGCGGTTTAGCCGCAATAAGCGCCTAATGCCGCGGATCCGCCGCAGGTTTGAAAAATCCCTGAACCAAAATTTTACAGTGTGCCTCTTTTCACCTTCTAAGCTCTCTGGAATTTGCAGAAAAATTTTTCCACAGCTCCACAAGTTCCAGATTTCCTCGCAACAAATCACAACAACACGTTTAGTTTTTGCGCAAATTTAGATCTAAAAATATGGATGGAATAAATTTTTCAACTCAAATTTCAAAATAACGAACAATTAGCGCACTATCCCCGGCAACGGCGCCATTTGATTGAATTGATTTCCGATTGTGTAAGTAAATCAAATGATCCCCGGCAACGGAGCCATTTGATTGAAACGATTTCCGATTGTGTGAATGGAAATTGTAAAGAAATCACAACCAAAAATTATTTGACCGCAATCAATAACGGTGTCGAATGTAGCGCGTTAGTAAGTGCGGATCGTCCACAGGGAAAGTGTAATCGTTCGTGTTTAGAATTAGATGAGTTGAAACTTTAAAGGAAAGAAAACAAACAATTCATGATTTGTAAATTGAATTTCAAGAATTAGAAAAATCTAGTCTAAATCAAGAAACGATAAAATCAAGAATTGAGAATTTATGATGATTTCCAAACCAACAATCAAGATTCGAAGTGTGGCTCGAAGGAGTAGATCGGATCTATAGATGTGATGAGATCTAATGATTTAATATTCTTATCCATTAACGAATTGATACTAGATCGATGACGATTTATCGAGGTTAAGGATCTTGCGAAGAAGCTAGGGTTTCCTCATCTTATCCTTTGTCCTTTCGATGAATCTCATTCACAAACTAGCTTCAAGTAAATCTAATGATCGATCGTTGATCTCTAGTTTCGAGCGAACACAATCAAGAAAGCATCGTCTCGAAACTAGGTCATCCATCATTCGATTTACAAGAATTTACAAACGTTATAGGATTTAAGAATTGTAAAAGAATCTAAATCATCATCATTCTATCGATCGTCTCGACTCCTTTACGAGCAGAGTTTTACTCATACATTATTACAAAGCAAACATTCAAGAATCTAGATTGAATCATAATGCTTGAATTGAAAGATAAGCAAGTTAAAAGAATCTCACCTTTATTTATTCAACAATTTGTTACACTTTGCTCAAAGAACTATAAGAATTTGAGAAGGGAACAAGATCGTCGAATCTAGCGTTGCATCGGCTCCTTGAGTCGCGGATCGGCTTGGATCACATGCTCCGATGAAGTCCGGCTTCGCTTCTAAAGGCTTTGAAGGCTTCTTGCTTTGATTGAACTCAAAGATCTTGATCTTGGATTGGAATTAGGGTTAGGGTTTTGAGGCACAAGTTGTGTCACTCAACTTGTGTTAGAAATGGGGGAGATGAGAGAATAATGAAGAAGACCCTTAACCACTAATTAATGATTTTTGAGCAACTAATGAACAACCCTTAACCTTAGATCTAAGCTCTCTTTTATAGACCATCCAAAACCCTAGATCTAGGATTCAAAATTTGAATTTCCCTCTAAAAGTTTGTTATAGTGAGAGGCTTCTAGAAATAGTTAGTTGGAGGGAGCTTCTAGAAATGGTTTGTTAGGAGCTTAATCATGATTAGCTTGCTTAATGATCCTTGCTGATCTGACAGAAGCTTCGAGAGTTCTGTAGACTTTGACATAGCTTGCTGAGGTGTACACACATAGAGAGGAATTCTGAAGCAAAACAGGGGAGCTGACGTGGCAAGGCTGCCGCGGATCCGCGGCACGAGCCTGCTTAGGCCGCGGATCCGCGGCCCAATAGGAGCCTGAGGGCTTCATCTTTCTGTTGCTGCTTCCTGATGTGTTCTTGGTATTTTCTTGATATGTTGATTCTCACAGTTCCTTCTATATTACTACTAGATCTCAAGTATTGGAGTCGGCGTATTTTTATCAGCCTTTTTTTCACAAATTTGGCCTTTCTCCTGGAATTTCCTGCACAGACTTAGAGACAAGTGTTGCGCAATACAGGGATGATGCAATGCCATGATAAACAGTCAATTTCCCTCATAGAAGTCGGTTTTAACATATAACACATGCAATCTGTTATTTCACAATTGTTTTGCTAATATGTGCAATATGAATACCGAACACTTCTAGATGAGTGCAAATGATAGGGAAATTGACGTGTTAAAAATACAATATTTTCGACTGATCAGTCCCCTATCAAGCAACTTTTGCAGCTAATCCTTAAGCTCCCTAAGCTCCGCCGGCACATCGGGAAAACCTTCGGCAAACTCTCGCACGATAGAAACATGGTCCAACGACACTACTGTGGCTCCGGTATCACGAATGGAAGCTAAGAATCCCCGACATCCTCTCCTCAAAAGCCGACTAGCCAAAAAGGATGAAATCAAACTGTGAGGGGCGGCACCACGGTCCCCCTGCACAACAAGAACTGACTCGCCGGGAAAAAAAACCTGACTGTCTTCTCGCGGCAGTCCACAGACGCATTGCACGTAGCTAACCAGTACATGCCCAGGAGAACGTCAAAGTCCAACATATCTAAAAGGATCAAATCGATGGACGAATCTCTATCTCCTATCCGATTTGCACATGACCGAAACACATATCGCGCAACAAAAGAATCACCAACAGGAGTAATCACGACAAACGGCTGATCTAGCAAACACAACTCTCGGCCCAACCATGGCACGAAGTGTGTAGAAACATACGAGTGCATAGATCCCGGATTTAACAAAACATACGCATCGAAGGAACAACGAAAAAGAATACCTGAAAACTTTGCATTGGACGCCTGCGCGTCCTGATGGGTCAAAGAAAATGCTCGTGCATGTTCTCTATCAGCAACTGGCTGTCCTCCTCCTCTGCCATCCTGTCCTCTCTGAACAAACCCTCCGCGATCACGACCTCTATGAACATAAGTCTGACACGGATCAACAACAGGCGCAAAAGGCAACTCTCCCTGAGGTGAAGGTGGTAGGGTGATATATGGTACGGCTGCCCTTCTCTGGCGTACCATGGTACTATTCCTTACGAGGTGATGGAAACTACCGCACCGGAAACATCCATACGATGACTGCTGACCCTCTTGAGGATAAGAGCTAAACAACTGAACTCGTCCTAAGCCTCTGCTACTCCTGTGACCTGAACGAAATCTGTCGCGGCGTCTAAACATCTGTCTCTGGGCTGATACACCATTACGAGCCCTCCTTGGTCCTGGAATGTAACACCTTAGGATGTGATTAATGGATAATTATATTTTAATATATGGTTTTTAATAAAAAGTTTACCAAATTGATTTTTAAATATTTTACCAAATTTAATGAATATTTTATTAGAACTTTTCTGAGCTTGCACACACATGTGCATGTAAACTTGGGCTTAAATAGGGTTAAACCATGATTAGCAACCATGGTGGGTTAAACCATTGGAATTAAGTGTTTTGGGTTTTAATTAAGTGTGTGTTCTTTTAAAAAAAAGAAATTGGAAAAGGATTTGAAATTCTTGTGTTGACTTGGTGAGAGAGAGAGAGAATGCATGATGGGCATCATGGCATGAGCCCATGCTTGCATTAAATGAGAGAGAGGGGGGGTGACTAGTGTGCTCTCATTTCTTTTCTCTTTCTCATTCTCACAACTTCTCTCACTCTCTAACTCACACACACACGACAAAACTCAACAGCAGCAGAAGAAGTTGCAGCAGCAGCAGCATCCAGCAGCAGCAGCAGCAGCAGCATCAAGAAGTAGCAGCAGCATCAGCTCCAGCAGCAGCAGCAGCAGCTCCAGCAGCAGCAGCAGCACCTCATCTTCTTCTTCGACTCCTTCTCCTGCTTCCTAGGGTCTATTAGGGTATAATTCTTAAACTCATTTCCTTTTTTGCTAAACTTATGTGTAGAATTAGCTTCGGTTAGTGATAAAAGTGAGGTTTTGTGCTTGAAATGGTGAATTGTGTGGACTTTTGGTTAGGAGATGATTTTGATGGTTAACCTAGCTTAACTAAGTGTTGTTGGGGCCACTTAAACCTAGTTAAACCCCAGATTTCACTAAAATACCCTAGGTTTCCATTTTGTGCAAAATATAACGTTTTTAAGCAAACTTAGCCTTTTTGTGATCTGCTTGTGACCCGGCTCCTTCAGAGAAAATCTGAGCAAACTGGAGCATGTAACTAGGTCTAGACTACGCACACCAAGCACGAACCCCTAACCCCACACCCAGGCCGTCGATTTATTCTTTCTGGCCGCAAATTGCGGCCAGATGAAGGAGTTAGGTGTTAGGGTTGGGTGGGTAGGAGTATGCTGTAATTTTAGGGTCTGTGGTATATGCAATTTTGTATTTTTTCACCTGAGTAAGAATCTGGGACAATATATTGTTTTTCTAATACGTTTAGTTTGCGCGACACGTGTGATACATGAGTGGGTTCTGTGATCCAGCATATCGCGACGTGTCGGGGTAGTTTTAGACGTGTATACACACGTTTCAGCATATCAGACACACGCGCGTTTAGTTCGCGACGCGAGTTTCTCGTTTGATTTCGATATCATGTTTTGCGAGATATTTGCTATGTGGATTTTCCTTGTGTGAATTCTAGGTTCGCAGGCGGGTACGTCGGACGCCACAAAGAAGGGGAAGCAGGTGGTCGGCTATGTGTAACACGCGACCAGGTGACTAGACTTAACATCTACGGGGAAATCGCCCGTATGGCGTTAAGCGTCAGGACGTGATAGGATATTTAGTCGTAGATGTTCAAATGGGCTATTGTAGCATACCTTCTTGTTGCATATAGAATTGGTAGTATATAACACTGCACTGTCACTAACGGTTAAAGTTGCACGAGCACTATTTGTATGATACACTCGTACCGTTAGTGATTGCCATGACACTTGCACTATAGGATTGCTACGAATTACATATTGTATGATTGCCGCATCATTGATGATTGTCACGACTTACCGTATATTCATATTAGTGCATACCTTCATTGATATATCACCACTTGCGCACATGTACACCGTATATTCACATTAGTGCATACCTTCATTGATATATCACCACTTGCGCACATGTACACCGTATATTCACATTAGTGCATACCTTCATTGATATATCACCACTTGCGCAAATGTACACCGTATATTCACATTAGTGCATACCTTCATTGATATATCACCACTTGCGCACATGTATACTGTATATTTACATTAGTGCATACCTTTATTGATATATCACTATTTGCGCACATGCACCCTTTATATTCATATTAGTGCATATGTACGTTGATATATCTATACTTGTGCACATATACATCGTATATCCATATTAGTGCACATGTATATTGTTACACTCGCATTGCGTATATATCCATTTGCACATCCATACCAATATACATGCATATGTTACATACATGGGTGATATTGACATGATTTACAAACTAAAGGACCGCACGAGACATTTTCAAAACTGGATCCTTTTTAAAAGAACGGTTTTCCCTTTCTTTTACTCTTAGTGTCATACGACACATTGCATGGATTTACGCATTGAGTTTGGATTTATGTGATTTCTGGATTTAGGAACCGGGGTATTATTTTAAGAAAATACGCACTGTTTTAAAAACCCGGTTTCCCTTGATATGATATTTCAGTGCGTCCACCATGCGTTTTCTCGGTTCTGAGACGTGTGACATGTGAACCCGAATCGAGGAGCTGGACGAGGCAGATTGCGGGAACATGATGGACCCGGTATGGTACCCCGGGGCGAGAAAGGATCATTGTGCAGTAGACAGTGAGCCTGGAAGAGGGATTACTACCTACCGGTAGTTGGTTAGAGCTGGCGGTTATCCGGAGGAAACTGACCAGAGTTAAGAGATGGATACGGGACGACACGTACTGCCGGGGCCGAGGGCCGATTCCGCAGACGGAGCCCGATACTTGAGGATTTGCGTGTCAATGCTTGACACGATGATTTGTGATATTGTCAAGTGCCGATGCTAGGCATTCACGATTCCATGAGCTGTACAGGATTTGAGGGCCGATCAGAGTGACGACGCCTGAGTTTTACTGGGATTTGGGTGCATTGATAGACACCGGTTATTCTTCCACGTTGACATTCCATGTAGATGATATTTATTCCCATGCTAGCATTCATTATTTTGCATCTTATCCTGTAGCTATAGTACCTGATAGAGTACTTGATCAGTCGAAAATATTGCATTTTTAACACGGCAATTTCTCTATCTTTTGCATCCATTTAGAGGTGTTCAGTATTCATATTGCACATATTAGCAAAACACCTGTATAATACTGAATTACCTGTACAGTATATTAAAACCAGCATTTTTTTAGGGAAATTGACTGTTTATCATGGTATCGCATCATCCTTGTATTGTGCAACACTTGTTTTGGAGTCTGTGCAGGAAATTCCAAAAGAAAGGCCAAAATTATCATAGTGCTGATCAAAAATTACGCCAACTCAAAGACTTGAGAGCTGGTAGCAATGTAGAGGGAAATATAAAATTCAACATATCATAAAAAGGCCCAAATGTCAGCCCAAACAAGTACCAGAAATTCCAAGCCCCAAGGCTTCAAATGAGCCGCGGATCCGCAGCCGGAGCCGGCTTGCGCCGCGGATCCGCGGCTTGGTGACGTCAGCAGTGACAAAGATTTTTTCCACGTGTCTGTAATAACGGCCCAAGCTTCCAGAAGACTCTAGATTCTCCACGTGGCCTCATCTAGAAGGCTCGGCCTAACAAACTATTTCTAGAAGGCTCTCTTTAACAAACTTTTGGAGGAAAATTTGAAATTTGAAATCCTAGATCTAGGGTTGTGAGGTCTATAAAAAGGAGCCTAGATCTAGGGTTGAGGGGTTCAAGAAATTATCCTTCATCTTCCAACCACATGTTGAGTGACACAACTTGTGCCTCAAAACCCTAACCCTAATTCCAATTCCAAAATCAAGATCAAGATCCCGAGTACCATTCAAGCAAGAAGCCTTCAACCTTTAGAAAGCGACGCCGGACTTCATCGGAGCAAGAGATCCAAGGAGATCCGCGACTCAAGGAGCCGAGCGAAGCCGAAATCGACGATCTAGTTCCTTCCTTTTGTAAATTTCAAGAGAGTTGTAACGAAATTTGTCGATAAATAAAGGTGAAATTTCTATATCTTTCTTATCTTTTAATTCAAGCATTATGATTCGATCTCAATTTGTGATTGTGTTTGTTATTATGATGTTTGAGTAAAACTCCGCTCGTGTAGGAGTTATGACGATCGATAGATGATGATGATTTAGACTCTTTTACAATTCTTAAATCCTATAACGTTTGTAAATTCTTGTGAATCAAATGATCGATGACCTAGTTTCGAGACGATGTTTTCTTGATTGTGTTCGCTCGAAACTAGGGATCAACGATTGATCATTTGATTAACTTGAAGCTAGATTTTGAATGAGATTCATCGAAAGGACAAAGGATGAGATGAGGAATCCCGAATTTATTCGCAAGATCCTTAACCCTCGATAAATCGTCATCGATCTAGTATCAATTCGTTAATGGATAAGAATATGTAATCATTAGATCTCATCACATCTATAGATCCGATCTACTCCTACGAGCCACACTTCGAATCTTGATTGTTGATTTGGAAATCATCACACATATCAATTCTTGATTTTAATGTTTTCTTAGATCTAGATTTTTCTAATTCTTGATATTCAATTTTACAAACCATGAATTGTTTCTTTTCTTTTCTTTAAATTTTCGACTCATCTAATTCGAAAATTGAACGGATCTCACTTTCCCTGTGGTCGATCCGCACTTACTAACGCGCTACATCCGACACCGTTATTGATTGCGGTCAAAATATTTTTGGTTGTGATTTCTATACAATTTTCTATAAACCGACACAATCGGAAATCATTCAATCAAATGGCGCTGTTGCCGGGGAATAGTGTGCTAATTTGTTCATTTTTTTGAAATTTGAGTTGAAAAGTTTATTCCATCATAATTTTGAGATCAAAATTCGCGCAAAACACTAAACGATTTGTTGTGGTTTATTGCAAGGAAATCTGGAGCTTGCTGTGCAATTGGAAAAATATTTGGAGAATTCCATAGGACTCAGGGGGTGAACAGAAGCCTTCTGTGAGATTTTTGTGCAGAGTTCTTGTTGAACCACGGCGGAGGCGCGGTGTAAGGGGATCATTGCGGCGGAACCGCGGCGGGGTTGAGGCTTCGCTGCACGAAAATTTCTCGGTGAAATTCTATCTTTCTTATCTCCTTCTCAATCTGCTCCAATTAACAATTTGCTGCAGGTTTCTTTGCAAATAAATCGCAGCGCCGCAAAAAGCAATAAAAATTGTGCATGTTTTGACTTTTTGTGGTTGTTTGCATATTAATACAGAATTTAAGGGGCACGGCCAAATCCAGATTAGGTGGGGAGTTCATTACCCTTCCTAAGCCCCAAAAATCACAAACTTGCATCCGCATTACCCTCATTAACTAAAAAATATCTAGAGATGGCTCTAAGGACCGTCGCGCTCACTTAGGACAGAAGAAGGCCGTGGGTAATCTATTGTTTATCCGCGTTTCTTTTGTGGTGTCTAAGGCAAGTGTGTCGAAGGCTAGTGGTTACTTAATTAGGCCCACTACTTACGTAGTGGAGAACCTCCCACTTACCTGGCACTTACCTGGCCACAGGAGAGACAAAGAGGCGGTGGAGGATTTATCCTGCGACTTGTCTTTTGGCAGTTAGGAGCGGTCTATAGTTTTGACCTAGGTGACCACTAGATTTTAGAGTTTTGCTTGTTGCATTTGTTGTGATCGCATCATTTTTTCAAAAAATTCGTATCATTTTTCAAAACAAACACTGCATTCATCATTTCCCCTAATTATAAGTCACACTGCCACTTGTACTAACCCTTTTTAGTGCAAGATAGGCTGGACACGGGATTCTAGTGCCCGTTTAGTCCGCGTCCCCCCGATCGACTCCGTAGTCGATATTTCTACATTCACTTCTTCTTTACCCACCACCACACCCACACCGATGGATCCGTCTCCATCGAACCTCTTTACCACTACTCTGCCGCCGTCCGTAGGTGCGCAGAATCCACCCCGCATCTCTCTCCAAGAGAGGTGCTATCCTTTGCGAGGTCCTCTTTCGACCTGCTTATCCATTCCACCAGCCAACGGGGATAATTTTGAGATTAAACCCCAATACATCAACCTTCTACCCAAATTCCACGGTCTCGAGACTGAAGACGCATACGTCTTTATCACCAAATTTGAAAATGTATGCGCAATGATAGGTACGTCACAACTTTCAGTGGATGCTGTGCGTCTACGTCTTCTTCCATTTACCTTGTGCGATATAGCCGAAAAGTGGCTGTATAACACTACCGCACATTCCATTACGAATTGGGAAGAATTCGTTGCGGCATTCCTTAAGAAATTCTACCCTATGCAAAAGACAGCTCGAATCCGTAGCGAACTAAATCAATTCACCCAGCTTTCGACTAAACCATTCTCGAAATGCTTTGAACGCTTCAAGGATCTTTTGGTTCAATGTCCACATCACGGCATTAACCCTACCACTAAACAAAACCTTGAAAACATGTGTCAAGGCACCTTTATGACCAAGGATGATGGGGAAGCTTGGAAATTTTTAGAAGAGTTTGCTGAAAAATCCTTACAGTGGGAGAGTGGAACCCAGTCATCGTCTAGGGGTAGCGTACACCAAATTGATGTGTCCATAGGTGTTCGAGCTGAGATGGCAGCAATGCAAAACAAGCTCGAGGCTATGAAACACAAATTTTTAGCAGCCTCCCTAAATCCGATATCACTCCCCAAAACTGTAAGTCCACGTTACCTCTCCCGGTACTTACGGGCATGCGGAAAAGATGAAAAACGATTTTTCAAGAGGTGGTAACATGGACTCAAAAAACGGATCTTTGTTAAACAATTATCTAACAAACCTAACAAGAGTTTTACCTACTCAGTTAGGGGGTTATACCTTTCTTGAACTCCTTCGTCTTCAACTCTTTGCGGTGTACGGATCGGCCTCACCTCGTCGTCTCCTTGCGCCGAAGATGGATCCACCTGAAAGCTTCTACCTTTGGCTTCTCTTCAAACTAGAAGAAACTAGAACACTTGGTTTGCTAAACCTTATGAACTAGGATGAGTAGAGGAGTGTGTTGGGATTTATCTCTATGGTTCTTGCTTCTCAACACATGAGACAAGTGAACCATAGACTAGAGAGAGAGCAAGAGGAAGAGGGAGAGCTCAAGCAAGAGAGAGAAATGAAATGAGAGAATGAGTAACTCTTTTGCCATCCAAGCTCTCATAATCCAAAACCATCATAACAAAACTAGTAATCAAGTATTATGTGATGGTTCAAGTCAAAATGGCTATATCATTTCATGCACTCATTTTGCAAAAACAAACAAGCAAGCAAAAGTCTTTGCCATGAAATGATAGCCATTGTCATGATGATGGTCAACTAGTCCAACCTAGTCAACCGGTCAACAAAGTCAACAAGTCAACAAAGTCAACCCCTCAACAACCATGTCACCATAATACTTAATTAATATTATTGTTAATTATATTTCTTATTCTCATTAGGGTTTAGCCAAAAGTCAACAGTCAACAGTCAACAACCCCAATGAGAATCCTCCGTCTCTGTCTCTCTGTCAACTGTGCATACACACCCGCATCCGCGTTCCGAGGAATACGAATACAAACGAGATAAAACCAATCCCAAAATGTACACTAAGATCTAGCTTAAACCAAAGCCCGCTAGTGTTAACTGTCCGGACACCAAACGTGCACAAGTGCACGGATGTGACCGAACCCTGTCGCAAAACCATGCGACCTGTCGCAAAACCATGCGACCTCTACTCTTTTGCCTAAAGGCGAATAGCTTTCTGTGTGGGACTCTAAAGACTTGACACTATGCTGGCAGTGGGCTTAACCACAGACCGCAAGCGGCACTAGCTGTGTGTAACGGTCCCCAGGTAGATGCCGACAAGAAGACTGACGAGGTGAAACCCATCTGAACTCCTACTGAGCCTGAATGTGACAATCTCCGTACAGTCTGGTCTGTTCGTCTGATACATCGCATGGCAGGCCTAGGGGGCGGTAAACGTCAGTCCCCTAATTGCGGTACAAGTCGTGTCGGAGTGTAGCCCAGAACACCCTGAGATAACACTAGAAACCTACCAGTATATCTCGCTTGCCCTGGTCAGGGACTACTCATGTAATGGCTCTCCTAAACACAGCGCGATGTCAACCCCCAATACCTGGAGAGACGAATCCTGTCTAACCGTCACTGCCTCCAAGTGATTCGGGACTGCACCCAAAAACTACCTGTTTGCATGACTCTTTTGAGCCGTGGTAGGGTAGTAATCAAAGTACAGTGGGAACACACTCGAAGCGAAGTGACAGTGTCAAGTCAGCGGACTAAGCTGTACTCATGTCACCTGAGAACTGATAACTGACGATAGGTATAGTACCAACCAACAGTTCCCGACGAGTCCTGTCCAGTATACCCGTAACCTAACGAGCACCCGCATATTATCTCAAGTACGACGTACTGACGGCTGTGGGACAGGTCGTCTCCCACACTGGGATGAGAAGCGCATACGCTAGTCTACTCCGGAGTATCGATACCCTGTCTCGATAGTCCTACGACTAGGGACTTGCATAAGGATGTGCTTATAGATTACCCAGCCCCCACGAGTGTGACTGCCATCACAACGCTGGTAATCAAGCAAAGATCCTAAGGGCTCCACTAATGTGTATAGGTGATATACTAAAATAAACACATTTACACATTAAAATAGAAACAAACCAAGTAGCATACTACTATATTGAGCAAGATTGTCTATACAATGTGAATATCCCAAGCTTCCATTAAGTAATATACAAACTAGTATGATACAATAATGGCCTCTAGGGCATATACACTAACAAAAACTGTATGTGGGTGTTGTTCTGATCCTTCTCATTTGACGGAAGAATGTCCATTAAATTCTCCGTTTCAAGGTCACGAGCATACCAATGCCGCATTTCAAAGACCTAGAAACGATCCATATTCTTCCACGTACAATCAGGGTTGGAAGAATCACCCGAACTTTGCTTGGAACCAAATCCAATCTCAAAACACGGTTCCAAATCTGAATCATGTCCAAAGGGTCCCTCCACCACAACAGCAACCACTTCAACTCACTCAGCACCCCTACCATTCACAAAATTTTCAAAACCAGGTCAACCCTCCTGCACCGTCTAATCCTACGAAGTTGACCTGTTCTGACGAGTTCTCTCAATTAACAAAAACCATGAAGTCACTCTTATCAAATTTTATGGAAGTGTCGGCAGAGGTTAGGTCTTCCGTCAGTGAGATAAAGAAAAACTCAGCGTCCCAAGCTGAGAGTATCAGAACGATGGAAGCAGAAATTGCACGACTTAAAGCCGAAATGAGTGCGAGAGAAAAAGGAAAACTTCCATCTCAACCCCTACCGAATCCTGGGCATTACAATGTAAATGCATGTAGGGTTCCTAGGCACACTCAAGTGGTTCCACAAGGCATCAACCATGCCAAATTATAAAATTTAGGTGCCGAGAAACCCTAATATAGATCGTTAACTAGAAATTAGGCGAAACAACAAGCTACTAAACAGCTTTAGTGCTAAGTGAAAGGGGCTACAACCTTTGTAGATCCGGTCCTCCACTTCCTTAGCTCCGTGACGATGTCCCTTCGCTGCGATCATCGGATCCCGGACTCTAGCGTCGGTTTCATCGGAGAAATGGGCGGGCTAGGTCGTGGACTTCAATGCCGAAGATGATCTATGTCGAGGCAACTCAAACTCAAGCTCCACCTTCACTAAGTCATGAAACTTGTGAAGATAACACACTCTATTACATGGCAAGTGGTAGAGGATGAAGAAATAGGAAGTGGGTTCATTTTGGATTTGGATTTCTCACTCTTTTGATCATGGCACCATTGGAGGTAGCAAGGTTTCTTCTTCTTGAAGAAGAAGAAGAAGAAGAAGAAAAAGAATATGATAAGAATAAAAATCAATTCATGAATAATAATAAATCAAGTGATCTTATCATAATGCAACCATGGGTAAGTTTAACTCATGTAGAGAATGAACTAGGGTTTAGGTAATGGTTAGGTTTAGGATAAAAACAAAATGGTAGACTTTCAAAGATGCTTTGAAGCTTCAAGAAGCTTCAAGCAAGAAAAATAAAGAAAAGCACCATTTTGTTTTTAAAAAATGAATAAAGAAAATAAAACCCTAAACCCTAACCATTAACTAAACATGGTTAAAAGCAAACACACCCAAGTTTGCATGTATCGTCAAACATGATACAAACTAATGCACAAAACTATATCATATATACAATGTGCACACCAAGTGAGAAAATCCATCTTAAGTGAACAAATACTAGTTAATGTAAATTAATATATCACATATATAATTATACATTGAATCATTAAATCAACACTTAATTTAATGATCCGGTTATATCGCATATAACCGACTAATATCAATAGTAACAACTTATTGAATCAACACTTGATCTGATAACCCGGCTATATCGCATATAACCGATCAACGTCACAAATCGCGAGAATCGAATACAGTATCACATACTGGTATTATTCTCGGTCCCGCACATATCTCATATGCGCTCCTATTTCGTTTCGCTTGAGCCAGGAAACCTCTGTGTAGGACTCTAAAGACTCGTCAATATGCCGGCAGCAGGTGATGATCATATCAAACACCCACAAGCCGCAAGCGGTCTGCTAAATGTAACGGCCACCCGGGTATTGAGCGATCAGAAGATCAACGAGCAAGCCCGCTCACACTCCTGTGAATCCAACCAGTAACACTTACCATACAGTCCGGTCTCGTCGTCTGATATGTCACATATCTTGCCTAGGGGTGGTTAACGTCAGAACCCAATAGCTCGATAAGTCGTGTCGATATGAGGTCTATAACAGTTCGAGAAACTACTGGTAACACTTACCAGTAAATCTCAGCAACCCTGGCCAGGGATTTCCGGTTATAGCCAATCGAACACAGCGCAACATCAACTCCCTATACCGGGAGAGACGAATCCCCTCCTATCGCTCATTGCCTCCATGTGATTCGGGACTGTACCTAAAAACCACCATTTTACACGCCCTCTTGGACGTGGTAAGGTGGAAATCAAAGCACAGTAGGAATCACACAAGACTCTATGACGATCTCGGGTCTACAAACTAACCTGTACCAGTGTCACCAGAGAACTGCCATCTGACGTAAGGTATAATACCATCTGGGAGTTCTCGGCGAGTCCGTACAGTGTACCCAGTCTCCACTGAGCACCCGTATATCATCTCTGATGTCAAACACCAATGGATATGGGATCATCCATCGCCCATCTGTATGGGTCGAGAAGGTATACGCTAGTCTACTCTGGTATATCGATGCCCCGTCTCGATACACCCACGACTAGGGACCTTGAAGGATGTACTTATGGACTACCATGTCCCCACTAGTATGATCCATATCATAGTCCAGGTAGTCAAGTACACATCCTAAGGGCTTTACCAACATGTAACAGAGAGACAATCAGTGTACACGTTAAGGTAAAGAGTAACCAGATAGCATGCTATCATGTCGAGCAAGAAAGTCCTCCCTATATATGTCCAAGCATCCACTACAATATACATCCTATGTATAGTAATGGCCTCTAGGGCATACATATAACTAACAATCTCCCACTTGCACTAGGGCCATCTGTTAGCAGTGTTGGATATATGTATGCCCTAGAGGCCATTATGTGATAGTGGATGTAACTATACATGTATATATATTCAGTTTACTTTCTTGCTCGACATGATAGTATGCTATCTGGTTATTCTTTATCTGACATGTTTATTTGATCATGCTTCTATTCATTCATACATGCTGATAAAGCCCTGAGGATATCGGCTTGACTACTCTGATTATGATGGAGATCATACTAGTGGGACATCTGTAGTCTATAAGCATATCCTGAAATGTCCCTAGTCGGAGGTGTATCGAGACGGGGCATCGATATACCAGAGTAGACTAGCGTATATGATACTAGACCCATGTGATGGGCAATGGATGTTCCCACATTCATCGATGTTTGACATCAAGATCATATACGGGTGCTCAGTGGTGACTGGGTACACTGGACGGACTCGCCGAGAACTCCTATATGGAATTATATCTATCGTCGGATAGCAGTTCTCAGGTGACACTGGTACAGGTTAGTCTGTAGACCCAAGATCGTCATAGAGCCTTGTGTGTTCTCCCACTGTACTTTGATTGCCACCCTACCACGGCTCTACTGAGTCATGCAAACAGGTGGCCGTTGGGTACAGTCCCGAGACACATGAAGACGATGAGCGATAGGAGGGGTTTCGTCTCTCCCGGTATTGGGAGTTGATGCTGTGCTGTGCTCGACTGGTTATAACGGCAAGTCCCTGGCCAGGGCTGATGAGATTTGCTGATAAGTGTTATCAGTAGTTTCTCGATCTGTTATAGACCATTCACCGACACGACTTATTGAGTTATTGGGGTCGACGTGACCATCCCTAGGCTCGATATGCAGCAGATTTGACGAAGAGACCGGACTGTACGGTAGTGTTGCCGGATGGCTCGACGGGAGTTGTAGCAGGTTCGCTTGTTGTCTTCTGATCGCTCAATACCCGGGTGGCCGTTACGTTTAGCTGACCTCTTGCGGCTTGAGGGCACTTGATATGATCATTACCCTCTGCCGGCGTATTGACGAGTCTTAGAGTCCCACAGAGGAGTTACCCAGTCCAGGCGAAACGTTGTGGTGCGCATATGCGATATGCGCATGCACCCGATTGAAATGTGCGTATATGATACCGAACATTGATCGGGTGAACTGCTTTTGGTGGGGTCATATGAGATATGACCGGATTGATAAATCAAGTGTTGATTTATCATTTAACCATTAGTTTTCTCACTCAAAACCTTTCTAGGGTTTGATGGATGTATGCATGCATGCATGTGTTTCTATTTTTCTTTTCTAGCTTCATGCACATGAAGATGTGCATACATGTACACATACATACATCAAACTATCATGGTTGTTTATATATGGAAATGGTGGCAATATAAGCTTCACACCATAGATTAAACTATGGATAATTATTTAATTTTGGTTTTAAAAGAAAATGAAAAGGAAAGGATAATTATACTAGTTTCTACATGCTTCTTTTAACCTAACCATTCTCACCCACCACTAAACCATGGTTATCTTTTCCTTTATCATTCTAAACCCAAGTTAAATTAATCATCCATCTTTTAATCATGGTTAGTGTCAAGAAGGATAAAATATATATTGTGATATTCATTTCTTTTTCTTCTTAAGAAAAAGAGTTATCTTTTTATCTCTTCATAATATTAGCCACCATCTTCATCTTCCTTCATCTTCTCCTCTCTAGATCTTTTCTAGTGAGTGAAATACAACAAAAGAAAGGTTTTTGAAGTGAGATCCAAAGCCACAACAACATTCTACACAAGCTTAGCCGTTTCGTTTAGAGTGTTATCTTCGATTTGACGAAGTAGTGAGCTTGGACGGATATCTCCACGGTGGATCATCGTGGACACAAGGGGAGTTCAAGAGAACCTTGATTCAACACAAAAGAGCCTAAGGAGCGAAGCAAAAACGGGAGCTACAAAGGTTGTAGCCTTCAAACCCTAATTTTGCTAGCTTTATGTTTAGCAAACCCTAATTTTCTAGGATCCATCCTTTGCATGTTAGTTTAGCACCTTAAAAATGAAAACTTTAGGTCATGTGATGCTTGTAATCTCTTCATAGGGTGCTAATCTAACCTTACATTGGTATCAGAGCCGACCTAGAACATTAGGCGACCCTTTTGCGGAGTAAAAAGTCCGATCGAAACAAAAATACGGGTTTATGGGATGCTCTCTCGAAATTTTTTAAAAATTAATCTTTTTCAGAATTAAAAATTCTCAAAAAATAGAGCAGGTAAAAATTAGATGATCTGCAAAATCCGTACCTGTGAACAGTAAGTTTGACCGCGGAAGGGCGGCATAAGCAAGCTTTTGCCGCGCTTCCGCGGCCAAATGTGGGGCCCTCTGATATTTTTTTGTACAGTAATTTTCTTTACCTGCTACAGTACATTTTGAGAGTATTTAATCTGAATCTTCTGTTGAAAATTCTGGAGATGGTTTTGAACTAGTTGTTTCGATCGGAGTTTTCATTTCGTATTTCTTTTCCGGGTAAACTAGAAAGTATTGAAGTGTTTGAACGATTATCATTTACTCAATATTCACGGGGTTTAAATAGTTTGGAGATGTGTGCAAGTCTTTTTGCGGTGGTCCCTCTAGAAGACAACAAACCTTAACTCGATTATGTGACCGTCTCGAACTGCCCTTTGAACCTTAGGATTTGGGGCAGTACGGCGTGCCACATGTGAGGCGTTGGCTTGACCCTTCTACGGCTGGACCGCCGCTACTGTGTCACACTCCGGATCTTTGAACCCTGCTCAAGTGTTGAGCTTTAGTGAATCTTGGGTGCTTGACAGTTCGTTCGAAAACTTTAATACTGTCTGTTTATCTGGAATGTGATACAATATGTGGAATTCAAATAGTGTAGACATGAAATACGAAATATGTGATATTTCGCATTTATGATGTCTAATGAGAATCTGGATTCCAAATATTGTAGTTTTACACTTTCTTTTCTGTGACCGTAAGTGTAGTATGTTAGATATCGCCGGTTTCGTTGCTATACATCAACGACAATCGGGGTACGCATACTTACTTACGTTGATGATATATGATATTATGTGTTGCTGAGATATGATGTGCAGGATTGTCGCGATCGAATAGCCGGGGGTTTTTGTGAGATGAGAGTTTTATATTTTCATTCATGTAAATTCAAATGTAATGTAATATTCTTTTATTTGGGGCACTTCCAGGTTGCGGTTGTGTCACCAGTGTTGTATATTATTTACTTTTCCGCATTAGGATGGACCCAAGGAGGGGAGCACAGGTGACCGGGTTCTGGGGTTCAGTGGGAGGCCATCTCGAGGAGTTGAGACCGGGTCTCCTAAATTCCAGGATTGGTAGGGTCACTTGTCGCTCTCGTAGGGGTCCAGGGTGTGGGCTTGGCTATTCATCGCGACTGTGGAATCCGTATTTTCTATTCTGGCTAAATACTAAATACGGACGTCCTAGTATATCCCACGTTATATCTATATTTCTGCTGCCTGTGTTCTGTGAAATCTGAGACGAATGACTTATTATATATATGATATATAGTAGACGTTGCTTATGTTTTACACCCGCGCTAGTCCCGTCCCGGTATGCCGTTAGTTAAGTAACCTAACGGTGCATAACGGAACATTGCGGCGAATGCGGATGGCATAAGCGTACGTGATATTTTCGTTTCTTTTCTGTGATTGGCTTTAGGACTTAAATGATGGGATTACATTAATGTGATTAATGTAAAGAAAATAAACCTAAAAAGATGTTGTAGAATCGGATTTAAAAACTACTCGGCTATTTATGAAAAAGCCTTATTTCAAAACTGCGGAGCTTAAGCCACTCCTTTTGAAAAACTGTTTGATTCTACAACGATATCAAGTTCAAAGCGTTAAAGATTTTCTTAAAAATCATTCGCAACCCTCCGTCATTTTAGGAAGTAGAGTACTTAGTATTCGTGCTACGTTTGTTGACTTTAGTTAAGGCGTAGTGTACGGTAGCTAAGTGATGTCTTCCTACACTGCATATGATGCAGATTAATTAGGACATTCATACGACTTTGTTGACCATAGTTAAGGGTCATATGGGTGGGTCTAATTGATCAAGAAATGACGGGTAGAACTTGACTGGTACTTATGATTTGTTGACCATAGTTAAGGTCATAAATACTAGGGGTAAAAATTACATCGGGAATTTCAAGTGTTGAAATTTGCAATGAGATTGCATACCTTCCATATGATGGTTGGATCCCGATCCCACTGTGGGCAATAGTTGCTCCTAGGAGAGTTTTGCAGTTTACAATTAGCTAACTCATTAGGTGTCTAGAAAGGTGTTAACGGGGCTCCGCCTCTGGGAAAATGAGGTTTACTCTAATTAGGTCCGTGCGAAAGCACGGGGAACCTCCCTTAAAGTACCAACACTGGCCTGGCTGAACGGTTAGCGAAGTTGTAGACTGTAATTAATCCTGGCTAGTTTTTCTTTTTAAGGTTTGAAAGAAAAACTTGATAAAAAGCAGTGGGAAACATCGATTAGACAAGATAATAAAACCAATCTAATCTATGCAAGAGCTTTCGCTGAGTGTATTCTTTTCTCTCTCTTAATGGCAGATACCAATGACTGGACTTAAGCTTCTACTAGATAAAAACAAACTGAACGGGACCAACTATAAAGACTGGCTAAGGAATCTGAAGATCGCCTTGACTTATGATAAAGTATCATATGTCCTCACGGCTTCAGCCCCGCCCGTCCCAGGCCCAAAATCCTCAGTTGCGGACATAGAAGTCCGCAAGACATGGGACGCTGACTGTGCCACGGCCACATGCCTCGCGCTTGCATCGATGGATAACACACATCAAAAGCAGCACGAGGACATGGACATCCACGGGATACTGCTCCATACAAAGGAGTTGTATGGGGAGCAGTCCCGCGTATTACGATACGAGGCATCAAAGAAACTGTTTCACATGCGGATGGCCCCTGGCACACCAGTAGCAGACCATGTTTTGAAGATGATAGCCCTTATAGAAGAGCTTGAGGACCTTGGATGGACAATGGAAAATGAACAATATATAGATATTATTCTGCAGTCCCTCCCCTCCACCTTTGCTCAGTTCATAGTGAACTTCAACATGCATGGCATGGAGAAGGACCTCCCTGAACTCCTTAATATGTTAAGGAGTGCAGAGAGCACTATGAAGTCAGCAAAGACTCCCGTTATGACCATTGGACAGTCTTCTTCTTCTCGCCCAAAAGCTAAGGCCAAGGGAAAGAAAAAGAAGAAACCCACTAATCCTAAGGGCGGAGTCAAAAAGGTGAAGGGAAAGGGAAAATCCACGGCTGGAGACCCAGGGAAAGGCGAGTGTTTTCATTGCCACAAGACAGGACATTGGAAGCGCAACTGCACGGAGTACCTAAGTCTTAAGAAGAAGCATGGTGATGCTTCTGCTTCAGGTGCGTTTGTAACTGAAAACTGTTTTTCTATAAACTCTGCTTCCTGGGTATTGGATACCGGTTCAGGTTCTCACATTTGCAATTCTATGCAGGGGCTGAGAAATAGCAAGGTTTTGAAGACAGGTGACCATACTCTCCGCGTTGGAAATGGTTCCAATGTACATACAGTCGCAGTGGGAGAGTATCACTTGGGGTTGCCGTCTGGATGTATTTTGATTTTGAATCCATGTTATTTTGTACCTGATATGCTATGTAATATAATATCCGTATCTTTGTTGGACAATGAAGGATATAATTTTGTGTTGCAGAACAATGTTATGAACATTCACCTAAATCAAATGTTGGTTGGGTATGGTACACTTAATAACGGAATATATGTCCTAAATCAACACACAGTTTTCAGTATACAACACACTAATAAAAGAAAAATTTCAGAATTAAATGAAGCTTTTCTTTGGCACTGTAGACTTGGTCATATTAACGAAACAAGACTAAACAAGTTACATAAAGATGGATATTTAAACTCTTTTGAATATAAATCTTATGCGACTTGCCAGTCTTGTATCAAGGGTAAAATGACCAAAACTCCGTTTACTGGACACGGAGAAAGAGCTACTCAGCTCCTGGGCCTCATACATAGTGATGTATGTGGGCCGATGTCTACACAGGCTAGAGGCGGTTTTTCATACTTCATTACATTCACCGATGATTTCTCAAGATTCGGTCATGTATTTTTATTAAAGCACAAGTCTGACGCTTTCGAGAAGTTCGTTGAATATAAACAAGAAGTAGAAAAACAAACCGGCTTGAGTATTAAGATGCTTCGATCAGATCGAGGTGGTGAGTATCTCAGTACAGAATTTGCAAACTTCCTAAAAGAGAATGGGATTCTCTCTCAGCTCACTCCGCCTTACACACCACAGCACAACGGTGTGTCAGAACGACGGAATAGGACCCTATTAGATATGGTCCGGTCCATGATGAGTGACGCTGAGTTACCAGTCTCGTTTTGGGGGCATGCATTGGAGACTGCGGCGTTTCTGCTAAACAGGGTTCCAACCAAAGCCGTGTCTACCACACCATATGAGATATGGAATGGGAAGAGACCATCTCTTAAAAGAATTAAGATTTAGGGTTGCCCGGCCTATGTTAAAAAGCAGAATCCGGACAAACTCGAGACACGGTCAGTCATGTGTAACTTTGTGGGATATCCAAAGAATTCTTATGGATATCTGTTCTACCACAAAGAGGAACAAAAGGTGTTTGTTTCTCAGTATGCCACATTCTTGGAAAAAGAGTTTTTCACGGATAGAGATGGTGGCAAGGTGGTAGATCTAGAAGAGGTTCTGGAGACACAAACTACAAATGACGATTTGGTTGAGCCGGCTGTTGCAACGGAAACTGAAGAACCTCGGCCACTCCGTAGGTCTGGTAGGACTTCTCGCCCACCGGAGAGGTACTACGGTTTCCTCATTGATGGTGACAGAGAAGACTGTATCATGGAAGATGATGATCCTACCAGTTTTCAGCAAGCTATCACGAGTGGTGACTCTGTGAAGTGGCTGGATGCCATGAGATCCGAAATGGAGTCTATGTACACCAACAAAGTATGGACTTTGGACGTTGTACCCCCTGGGGTAAAACCTGTAGGGTGCAAATGGATCTTTAAAAGAAAGATTGGTGTGGATGGGCAGGTAGAGACCTATAAAGCAAGACTTGTGGCGAAGGGTTTTCGTCAAAGACCAGGTTTGGACTATGACGAAACTTTTTCGCCCGTAGCCATGCTTAAATCTATTCGGATCCTACTTGCTATTGCTGCTCACTACGACTATGAAATCTGGCAGATGGACGTTAAAACGGCATTTCTAAATGGAGATTTAGAAGAATGTGTTTATATGGATCAGCCGGAGGGCTTCATTGACAGTGGGAGCAGCGAGAAAGCATGTAGATTGCTTAAATCCATATATGGGTTAAAGCAGGCATCTCGGAGTTGGAACATCTGTTTCGATGATGTTATCAAAGAGTTTGATTTCATCAAAAATCCGGATGAACCTTGTGTTTATAGGAAGGCTGTAGGAAGAGCTGTCACATTCCTCGTATTGTACGTGGATGACATTCTTCTGATAGGAAATGACATTCCTATGCTACAGTCGGTCAAATCATTCTTATCACTAAGGTTCTCCATGAAGGACCTGGGTGATGCCACATACATCCTGGGCATAAGGATCTATAGGGATAGATCCAAAAAGTTATTGGGATTGTCCCAAACCAGGTACATCAACACCATCCTAAAGAGGTTTAGTATGGAAGACTCCAAGCGGGGTGCCTTACCCGCTTGCCATGGAGTCACTCTCTCCAAGGATTCTTGTCCAAAGACCGATGAAGAGAGAGCTCGCATGAGCATTATACCTTATGCTTCGGCAGTAGGGTCTATAATGTATGCGATGTTATGTACACGCCCAGATGTAGCTTATGCACTTAGTGTTGTAAGCAGGTATCAATCCAACCCAGGGGAGAACCACTGGACAGCTGTGAAGAACATTCTTAAGTACTTGCAAAGGACTAAAGAATTGTTCTTGGTGTATGGTAATAAAGATCTCCAAATGGAGGCCTTTACCGATTCGAGCTTCCAGAGCGACAAGGATGACAGCAAATCTATCTCAGGGTTTGTATTTACCCTCAATGGAGGGGCGGTAAGTTGGAAGAGTTCCAAACAAGATACCGTTGCAGACTCTACGATGGAAGCTGAGTACATTGCTGCAAATGATGCCGCCAAGGAAGCCGTCTGGATGAAGAAGTTCGTCTCGGAGCTAGGAGTAGTTCCAACCATTATTGATCCAATACCTTTGTATTGTGACAATAATGGGGCGATGGCGTTAGCCAAGGAACCCAGATCCCATCAGCGGTCCAGACACATCCTGAGGCGTTTTCATTTGATCCGGGAGATTGTAGATCGCCGCGAGATCGAGATTAAGAGAGTTGACACAAAGAACAACGCCGCGGATCCATTCACCAAGGCTCTCCCTCAGCCGCAGCATGAGCGACTTTTTGAGATGTTGGGTATGAGATACGCCAATAACTGGCCTTAGTGCAAGTGGGAGATTGTTGGATATATGTATGCCCTAGAGGCCATTATGTGATAGTGGATGTAACTATACATGTATATATATTCAGTTTACTTTCTTGCTCGACATGATAGTATGCTATCTGGTTATTCTTTATCTGACATGTTTATTTGATCATGCTTCTATTCATTCATACATGCTGATAAAGCCCTGAGGATATCGGCTTGACTACTCTGATTATGATGGAGATCATACTAGTGGGACATCTGTAGTCTATAAGCATATCCTGAAATGTCCCTAGTCGGAGGTGTATCGAGACGGGGCATCGATATACCAGAGTAGACTAGCGTATATGATACTAGACCCATGTGATGGGCAATGGATGTTCCCACATTCATCGATGTTTGACATCAAGATCATATACGGGTGCTCAGTGGTGACTGGGTACACTGGACGGACTCGCCGAGAACTCCTATATGGAATTATATCTATCGTCGGATAGCAGTTCTCAGGTGACACTGGTACAGGTTAGTCTGTAGACCCGAGATCGTCATAGAGCCTTGTGTGTTCTCCCACTGTACTTTGATTGCCACCCTACCACGGCTCTACTGAGTCATGCAAACAGGTGGCCGTTGGGTACAGTCCCGAGACACATGAAGACGATGAGCGATAGGAGGGGTTTCGTCTCTCCCGGTATTGGGAGTTGATGCTGTGCTGTGCTCGACTGGTTATAACGGCAAGTCCCTGGCCAGGGCTGATGAGATTTGCTGATAAGTGTTATCAGTAGTTTCTCGATCTGTTATAGACCATTCACCGACACGACTTATTGAGTTATTGGGGTCGACGTGACCATCCCTAGGCTCGATATGCAGCAGATTTGACGAAGAGACCGGACTGTACGGTAGTGTTGCCGGATGGCTCGACGGGAGTTGTAGCAGGTTCGCTTGTTGTCTTCTGATCGCTCAATACCCGGGTGGCCGTTACGTTTAGCTGACCTCTTGCGGCTTGAGGGCACTTGATATGATCATTACCCTCTGCCGGCGTATTGATGAGTCTTAGAGTCCCACAGAGGAGTTACCCAGTCCAGGCGAAACGTTGTGGTGCGCATATGCGATATGCGCATGCACCCGATTGAAATGTGCGTATATGATACCGAACATTGATCGGGTGAACTGCTTTTGGTGGGGTCATATGAGATATGACCGGATTGATAAATCAAGTGTTGATTTATCATTTAACCATTAGTTTTCTCACTCAAAACCTTTCTAGGGTTTGATGGATGTATGCATGCATGCATGTGTTTCTATTTTTCTTTTCTAGCTTCATGCACATGAAGATGTGCATACATGTACACATACATACATCAAACTATCATGGTTGTTTATATATGGAAATGGTGGCAATATAAGCTTCACACCATAGATTAAACTATGGATAATTATTTAATTTTGGTTTTAAAAGAAAATGAAAAGGAAAG
Organism: Agapanthus africanus; assembly: GCA_030015575.1. NCBI lineage: Eukaryota > Viridiplantae > Streptophyta > Magnoliopsida > Asparagales > Amaryllidaceae > Agapanthus > Agapanthus africanus. Next base: position 156,121,609 of record CM057344.1, on the reverse strand, counting down.
GATAATTATACTAGTTTCTACATGCTTCTTTTAACCTAACCATTCTCACCCACCACTAAACCATGGTTATCTTTTCCTTTATCATTCTAAACCCAAGTTAAATTAATCATCCATCTTTTAATCATGGTTAGTGTCAAGAAGGATAAAATATATATTGTGATATTCATTTCTTTTTCTTCTTAAGAAAAAGAGTTATCTTTTTATCTCTTCATAATATTAGCCACCATCTTCATCTTCCTTCATCTTCTCCTCTCTAGATCTTTTCTAGTGAGTGAAATACAACAAAAGAAAGGTTTTTGAAGTGAGATCCAAAGCCACAACAACATTCTACACAAGCTTAGCCGTTTCGTTTAGAGTGTTATCTTCGATTTGACGAAGTAGTGAGCTTGGACGGATATCTCCACGGTGGATCATCGTGGACACAAGGGGAGTTCAAGAGAACCTTGATTCAACACAAAAGAGCCTAAGGAGCGAAGCAAAAACGGGAGCTACAAAGGTTGTAGCCTTCAAACCCTAATTTTGCTAGCTTTATGTTTAGCAAACCCTAATTTTCTAGGATCCATCCTTTGCATGTTAGTTTAGCACCTTAAAAATGAAAACTTTAGGTCATGTGATGCTTGTAATCTCTTCATAGGGTGCTAATCTAACCTTACAAGCAGTGGTTGTAGTATCTCATACTCAACCATCCCAAAATAGTCTCTCTCTGGGAAAAGGCCTTTGTGAGTGGATCCACTGTGTTGTCCTCTGAGTCTACTCTCCTAATCTCGATCACCCTGGAGATCAACTATCTCCATGATCAGGTGATACTGCCTTAGAATATGTCTGGATCACTGATGGGACAGGCGTTCCTAGGCATAAGCCACAACTCCATTGTCTCACAATGGGAGGAAAGAAGTTCATCTCATAAACTAATATACATCCAGACTTCCTCTTTGGTAGCATCTTAAGTAGCGATGTATCCAGCCTTTATCGTCTAGTATGCCACGATATCTAGCTTGGAACTCTTCCAACATACCGTCCCTTTACTGAGGGTAAAGACAATGCCTGTGACTGACATTCAGTCGTCCTTATCACCCTGGAACCTTTCCAGTGATTCTCCCAAGGATTGATTGATACCATCTCACTACAACTAGTGAGAATCCTAACATCCAATTACTTCTATCTCATAGATCAAAACTCAGGATTTAGGAGATATCACTTTGATCCTATATGGAGAATCCTTGTGATAAGCGGAGATTGACCGAGCGTAGCATAGGAAACTCCTTCCCCATCAAGAGTATGTCATCCATGTACTCTACGAGGATCACCACCATACTCCCTATAACCTTTTTTGTATATACAAGGTTCATCTACCATTTTGATGATGTCAAACTCTTTGACTATCTCATCAAAACAGATGTTCCAACTCTTTGATGCCTGCTTTAATCTTATAAAGTATCTTGTACACGTTTCCGCTGCTCCCACTGTCTACGAAGCCCTCTGGCTGTGTACTTACAGATGCTCTCTTCTAAAACATCATTTTAGAAAAGCAGTCATGACACCCAACCGCCAGATATCGTAGTCATGGTATGTAGCCGTGGCAAGTAGGATCTGGATGGACTTAAGCATAGGCACTGAAAAAGGTTTCATCATTACCCACGCCTGGTCGATGATGAAAACCTTTAACATGTCTAGCTTTGAAAGTCTCAACTTTTCCATCTACAACAAGTAATCTACTCAAGATATATTTGCTCCTGATGGGGATTTAACCCTTCAGATAAAACAACCAAAGTCCATACTTTGTTGGTGTATAAGGATTCCATCTCAGATCGCTAAGCATCCAGCCATTCTTACAGAGTCTCTACTCTTGATGGCCTGCTCGAAACTGGTTGGGTCATCATCTCATGATGCAATCCTCGCTCCCACTGTCATAGAGAAACCGAAGTATCTCTCAGGCGGATGAGGAACCTTACTAGATCGGCGGAGAGGTTGAGCTTCGTTGGAATCTACTGAATCCTTTGGTTCTATCAAATCATCAGCTGCAGTTTGTATAGCTGGAACATTTCCAGTTCTACATAACAGACCTTGCCTCGAGCTTGTCCGGATTTTGCTTTTGGACATAGGCCGGACAACCCTAAATCTTAACAAACTTAAGATATGGACTCTTCCATTTCCATATCACATATGAAGTGGTAGGCAATTGATTTGATTGGAACCCTATTCAATAGGTATGCAACTTCATAAGTGCATAACTCCCTAAAAGGAAATAGGGAACTCAGTAGTACTCATCATAGAGCACACCATATCTAATAGGGTGTGATTGCTCTGCCCCGATACACCGACGTGCTGTTGTGTATACGGGGGAGTAATGCTGAGAGAGAATCTCATTCTCCTTTAGAAAAGTCCAAGAATTCCGTGCTCAAGTATTCTCCTCCTTGATCACATCAAAGGACATAATACTTATACCCGTTTTGGTTCTCTACTTCTAACTTATATTCTGTGAATATCTCAAAAGGTTCGGACTTGTGTTTCAACAGGAACATATGTCTGAATCTAAAGAGATCATCAGAGAATGTAATGAAGTACAAAGAACCGGTCTTGGTAGGTGTAGACAGGGGACCTTCATACATCATCATGTATCAGTCCCAAGAGTACACTAACTCTTTCTCTGCTTCCAATAAACAGAGCTGTGGTCATCTTATCTTTGTGACATGACCGGCAAGTTTTCACAAGATGTAAATTCAAACAGATTTAAATATGCATCTATGTGCAACTTAGCTAGTCGGGTCGCATTGATATGACCTAGTCTACAGTACCTCATGAAGGATCCGTTCATTTCTGAACTCTTCCTCTTATGTGTGTTCCGTATACTAAGAACTGTAGTTTGATTTAGAACATCAATGCTTTTAGATAACGTGCCTGAACCGATCAACTTTTAATATAGGAAATGCTCAAAACATTATCCAACAATACAAAATTTTATCATTTCTTTACTAATAAAGAGACTGATATGATTTCGTATATCAGGTTCGGTATATAATAACATTCGTTCAGAATCAATGTATTCTGGTAATACAGGGTGACAGTGACCAACAGACTTGGCTGCAACACTTGTGCTGTTTTCTGCCTCATGAAACTTATCACCCGTTCTCAGTTCTCTACTTTTCTATAGCCCATGTAATATATTACATATGTGGGATCCTGATGCGGTATCACATACCCAGGACGTAAAGTATACTGAGAAACAGTTCTTTATAATGAACACACCCGAAGGAGATGCATCATATGCACTTTCTTTGTTTGGGTGGCACGGGAAATCTGGTATTCCCCAATTTCCTGCTCTGTCTTATAACAATTATAAGTTGGAGCGGGACCAACGTTCCCCAGCTCAGTATAGCAAGCGGGTTCGGTCAATACATCCGTATTATTATCTTGATTAAGGCGTGACATGGTCGCTACCAGGAGAGAGAGAGAAGAAAACACTCTGCGTGCGCTCTTGCAAGATCAGAATGGTTATTATTTTATCTAATCAAGATGGCTCCCACTGTTTTTATCAAATCTTTCTTCAAACCCTAAAGGATAGACTAGCCGGGATTAATTACACGCTACAAGTTCACCAATCTTTCAGCCAGGCCAGTGTCGGTACTTTGAGGGAGGTCCCCCGTGCTTTCGCACAAACCTAATTAATGTAAACCTCATTTTCCCAGAGGCATAACCTCGTTAACACTTTTCTATACACCTACTTGATCGGCTAATTATAATGTGTAAAAACTCTCCCAGGAGTAACTCTTACTCGCAGCGGGTATCGGGATCCAACTATCTCATAGAAGGTATGCAATCTCATTGCAAATTTCAACACTTGAAATTCCCGATAATATTTTGCCCCAAGCCTCCTATGACCTTGACAAAGGCCAACAAATCATAGGCTGCTAGTCAAGTTCAACCCGTCATTTCCTAATTGAATTAAACCCACCCGCACGACCCTTGACAAAAACCAACAAGGTCGCACGACTACCCTAACCCAATCTGCATCATATGCATAAGCAGATAAGCACTAGTCGGCTACCACACACTACGCCTTGACAAAGGCCAACAAACGCAGCACGAATACTAACTACTACTTATCTGAAATGACGGAGGGCTACGATAGGTTTTTCTGAAAACCCATTGCGTAATGAACTTGATATCGTTGTAGGATCGAATGAATTTTGAAATGGAGTGTTTTTTAGGCTTTTCTAGTTTTGCTAAAGGGGTCACTCCCGGTGAAGGGATCGTCGGCCCTTTCCTCGTCGAATGAGGTGCGGGATATATCATATATATCACTGTGCAAAGCAGAAACTATAGAAGCTATCAAAAGACAAACCGAGTGTGTAGCATCTGCCAGTTATTGCTAAAGGAGTCACTCCCGGTGAAGGGATCGCCGGCCCTTTCCTCATCGAATAAGGTGCAGGATATATCATATATACCGCTGTGCAAAGGAAGAACTGTAGCTACCTGTTTTATTTTTGAAATTCGATTCCACAACATCTTTAGGTTTCTTTTTCTTTCATTAATCACATTAATGAAGTCCCATCATTTAAATCACCTAAACATCATAGATAAATACGACGTACACTTATGCCATCCGCATTCGCCTCGATGTCCCCTCGTGCACCGTTAGGTTAGGTAACTAACGGCAGAGCGGGGCAGGGATAGCGCGGGTGTAAAACATAAGTAACGTCTATATAATATATCATATATACTATATACAGTATCTATCTGAAAAAATCACATGATCACATTACAGATATCGCAGCAAAAGAATCATATGAAACATTGGATATACTAGGACGTCCGTGTTTTCAATACGAGCCAGTATAAAACACGGATTCCACGGTCGCGATGAATAGCCAAACCCACACCCCTAGACCCCTACGAGAGTGGCAAGTAACCCTACCAATTCTAGAATTAGGAGACCCGGACTCGACTCCTCGAGTTGGTCTCCCATTAGACTCCAGAACCCGGTTACTTGTGCCCTCCTCCTTGGGTCTATCCTAGTGCGGAAAAGTAAATAATATACAAATGGTGACATCTTCCGCAACCTGGAAGTGCCCCAATAAAAGAATATTACATACAAGTTTTTATATGAATGAAAATAAAAAACACTCATCTCACATAAACCCCCCCCCCGGCTATTCAAACACGACGATCCAATATAACATATCCAGCAACACATAACATCACATGTCATCATCGTAAGTAAATATGCCCATCCCAATTGTCGTTGACATATAGCAACGAAACCGGCGATATCACATATTACACTTACGGCCGCAGAAAAGAAAGTGTAAAACTACAACAGTTGGAATCCGCAATCTCTTTAGACATTGCATGCCTAATCAAATGAATTACTTAGACATCGCATGCCTAACAATTATAAAACCCGCATTTTAGTCTCATTATTGAAAACTCTTTTCAATATCAAGTCGGGCAATTCAACAAGATTCCCGACATCCTGATCGAATGCTCGTCGCAAACTTTAGTAGACGGCCGCACCCTCGATACCGTCGACGAAGTGCACCAAGGCGGAACACCGCTGCCGCGAGCATCCGAACGGATGCTTTCGACGACGGGGTTCTCCTACAGTCACTTGGTCGGGGCTATGGGGCATGGATGTCTATTAAGTTTATCCGGCGAGTATCCGCGTATGCTACGTGATTGCGACGGACTTTTGATCGCATCAAAATTCCGTGGCAACCGATCAAGTGAGACTAAAGTGCTATGTTTATAACATTCATATTAGTTATCTCATAACTACTTGTGAATTCCAAATATTGTATCACATTCCAGATAAATAGAAAATGTTAAACTTTTCGATCGAACAATCAAACACCCAAGTTTTCCCCGAAACTTCTCAACACATGAAATAAGTTTAAAAACATTCACTTCATGCCACAGTACCAACGGTCCAGCCGTAGAAGGGTCAAGCCAACGCCTCACATGTGGCACGCCGTACCGCCCCAAACCCTAAGGTTCAAAGGGCAGTTCAAGACGGTCACATATTCGAGTTAAGGTTTGTTATCTTCTAGAGGGTCCATCGTGTTACTTGCACTACTTCGAACGTTCTTAAACTACGGGAAGATCCAACACTTGGAAATTTCCCGACAGGGGAAAAAGTGGGTATTTATATCCGGTCGAACCTTTTTAACATGTTCTAAATTTACCCGGAAAAACAATAACGAAGTTAAAATTCCCGATCGAATCGAGGATTACAAAATAAACCCCAGAATACTCAACACTTGAGTCAAATTAAAAATACCCATAAAATAATAACCACAGAGACAAGAATTACTGTGTAAAAAACCGTCCCTAATATGCTTAACTTGCAGCGGAACCGCCGCCAAAGGTGGCTTATAGCCGCGGTTCCGCGGCCATGTTAAGGAATTGGGGGCTCGTTTTTCACCATAATTCATATTTTTCCCTGCTGAATTTTTCAGGTATTTTTAATTCTGAAAAATCACAGATTTTAAAAAAGGACCAGAGAGGGGTGTATTTCGTCGTATTTGGGTTCGATCGGGGTTTTAACTTCGTTAACGCATCGCCTAATGCTCTAGCTAGGCTCTGATACAACTGTAGGGTTCCTAGGCACACTCAAGTGGTTCCACAAGGCATCAACCATGCCAAATTATAAAATTTAGGTGCCGAGAAACCCTAATAAAGATCGTTAACTAGAAATTAGGCGAAACAACAAGCTACTAAACTGCTTTAGTGCTAAGTGAAAGGGGCTACAACCATTGTATATCCGGTCTTCCACTTCCTTAGCTCCGTGACGATGTCCCTTCGCTGCGATCATCGGATCCCGGACTCTAGCGTCGGTTTCATCGGAGAAATGGGTGTGCTAGGTCGTCGACTTCGATGCCGAAGATGATCTACATCGAGGCAACTCAAACTCAAGCTCCACCTTTACTAAGTCATGAAACTTGTGAAGATAACACACTCTACTACATGGCAAGTGGTAGAGGATGAAGAAATAGGAAGTGGGTTCACTTTGGATTTGGATTTCTCACTCTTTTGATCATGGCACCATTGGAGGTAGCAAGGTTTCTTCTTCTTGAAGAAGAAGAAGAAGAAGAAAAAGAATATGATAAGAATAAAAATCAATTCATGAATAATAATAAATCAAGTGATCTTATCATAATGCAACCATGGGTAAATTTAACTCATGTAGAGAATGAACTAGGGTTTAGGTAATGGTTAGGTTTAGGATAAAAACAAAATGGTAGATTTTCAAAGATGCTTTGAAGCTTCAAGAAGCTTCAAGCAAGAAAAATAAAGAAAAGAACCATTTTGTTTTTACAAAATGAATAAAGAAAATAAAACCCTAAACCATAACCATTAACTAAACATGGTTAAAAGCAAACACACCCAAGTTTGCATGTATCGTCAAACATGATACAAACTAGTGCACAAAACTATATCATATATACAATGTGCACACCAAGTGAGAAAATCCATCTTAAGTGAACAAATACTAGTTAATGTAAATTAATATATCAAATATATAATTATACATTAAATCATTAAATCAACACTTGATTTAATGATCCGGTCATATCGCATATAACCGACTAATATCAATAGTAACAACTTATTGAATCAACAATTGATCTGATAACCCGGCTATATCGCATATAACCGATCAACTTCACAAATCGCGAGAATCGAATACAGTATCACATAGTGGTATTATTCTCGGTCCCGCACATATCTCATATGCGCTCCTATTTCGTTTCGCCTGAGCCAGGAAACCTCTGTGTAGGACTCTAAAGACTCGTCAATACGCCGGCAGCAGGTGATGATCATATCAAACACCCACAAGCCGCAAGCGGTCTGCTAAACGTAACGGCCCCCAGGTATTGAGCGATCAGAAGATCAACGAGCAAGCCCGCTCACACTCCTGTGAATCCAACCAGTAACACTTACCGTACAGTCCGGTCTCGTCGTCTGATATGTCGCATATCTTGCCTAGGGGTGGTTAACGTCAGACCCCAATAGCTCGATAAGTCGTGTCGATATGAGGTCTATAACAGTTCGAGAAACTACTGGTAACACTTACCAGTAAATCTCAGCAACCCTGGCCAGGGATTTCCGGTTATAGCCAATCGAACACAGTGCAACATCAACTCCCTATACCGGGAGAAACGAATCCCCTCCTATCGCTCATTGCCTTCATGTGATTCAGGACTGTACCCAAAAACCACCGTTTTGCACGCCCTCTTGGACGTGGTAAGGTGGAAATCAAAGCACAGTGGGAATCACACAAGACTCTATGACGATCTCGGGTCTACAAACTAACCTGTACCAGTGTCACCAGAGAACTGCCATCTGACGTAAGGTATAATACCATCTGGGAGTTCTCGGCGAGTCCGTCCAGTGTACCCAGTCTCTACTGAGCAGCCGTATATCATCTCTGATGTCAAACACCAATGGATATGGGATCATCCATCGCCCATCTGTATGGGTCGAGAAGGTATACGCTAGTCTACTCTGGTATATCGATGCCCTGTCTCGATACACCCACGACTAGGGACCCTGAAGGATGTACTTATGGACTACCATGTCCCCACTAGTATGATCCACATCATAGTCCAGGTAGTCAAGTACACATCCTAAGGGCTTTACCAACATGTAACAGAGAGACAATCAGTATACACGTTAAGGTAAAGAGTAACCAGATAGCATGCTATCATGTCGAGCAAGAAAGTCCTCCCTATATATGTCCAAGCATCCACTACAATATACATCCTGGGTATAGTAATGGCCTCTAGGGCATACTTATAACTAACAATGCCGTCACAACGTTGAGATCAGGAAGAGTGCTGAATAACTATGTTGGACAAGAAATTGATGATATTGAAAATCCTATCAATAACACCCTGGCTGAGACCCTTCCTCACACACACTTCTACTTCTGATCCTTATTCTTCTACCCCACCGCCTTCTCATGAGCCTATTCTCCGTTTCCCTCTAGGCTCGACACCTCAGCAAACCTCTTCTAGATCTCCACAGACGATCCCCACTCCTCTTTTGGGATCACGTCTACCCCCACTTTCTTCTCCTATGATGGACGCAGCGCTTATTGCTGAAGCTCCTTACTCGAATCGGTTAAGGGGTAACAAATCGAGTCCATATATGGAGAAAATTATGGAAATGTTCAAACAGGTTAACATCAACATCCCTCTCCTAGATGCGATTCAACAAGTCTCCGCTTATGCAAAAATTCTTAAGGACTTGTGCACTAGAAAGAGGAAGACTCAAGTGCCAAAGAAGGTCTTCATATCTAATAACATTAGCACTGCTTTTATCCCACATCTACCAAAGAAACGTAAGGACCCGGGATGTCCTACGATATCGATTTCTATTGGGGGTAAAAACATCAACCGTGCTCTTTTAGACCTTGGCGCAAGTGTTAACCTACTTCCATATTCTATCTATGAGCAGCGAGGGATTGGAGAGTTGAAACCAGCTCGCTGCACTCTCCAAATAGCAGACCGTTCGATCACCAAACCTAGGGGTGAACTAGAGGATGTGTTGATAAAGGTCGGGGAATTTTTATTCCCTGTGGACTTCATTGTTCTCGATACACAACCTGTAACAAACCCCCGGAGCCAAATTCCGGTGATTTTGGGTCGACCATTCCTTGCCACTTCCAATGCTGTCATTAACTGTAGAAATGGTTCAATGAACTTATCATTTGGAAATATGACCATTGAACTAAACATCTACAAAATTGGAAGTCAGCCATCAGAACCCTCTGCTCATATCCTTGATGTGTGCTCTGTCCATGAGATTGCTCCCGAAAGTTGCGGAGTTGAGGAACTTTGCTTTGAAGATCTCGACGACACTACCACATCATTGTTTGATCATGCACACTATCTTAGTGAGGACACCATTTCCACGCTTGAGTCCTACACTCCTGACTCATCACCATCCGAGTCTGTATCTTTTACAGGCTATGAGCTTCTTTGTGACTCCGAAAATCAGTCAATGATCCCACCTTCTATTTCTCCACCAGCATTAGATCTCAAACTTTTACCTTCCCATCTTAAATATGCATATTTAGGTGTGAATGAGTCTTTACCGGTTATCATATCCGCTTATCTAGCATCAGAGCAAGAGAATGCACTTTTGTCGGTATTGAGATCTAATAGGGAGGCGTTTGGTTGGACCATGGCGGACATCAAAGGGATTAGTCCCTTGATTGTAGAACATCATATACATTTGATGGATGATGCCAGACCAACCCGAGAACCACAGAGACGGTTGAACCCCGTCATGAAGGAAGCGGTGATGAAAGAGATCGTCAAATGCCTTGATAATGGTATCATTTACCCAATCTCCGATAGCCAATAGGTGAGTCCAATACATGTCGTCCCTAAGAAATACGGCATCACTGTTATTACCAATGAGGCAAATGAGTTGATTCAGACACGTGCCCAAACTGGGTGGCGTGTATGTATTGATTACAGAAAACTCAATGCCGCCAAGAGGAAAGACCACTTTCCTCTACCTTTCATTGATCAGATGCTGGAACGCTTAGCTGGACGTGAGTATTATTGCTTTATGGACGGATACTCTGGCTATAATCAGGTCCCCATAGCCAAAAAGGATCAAGATAAAAACCACTTTTACTTATCCTTTTGGTATCTTTGCTTATAGACGCATGCCCTTTGGGTTATGCAATGCTCCCGCTATCTTTCAGCGGTGTATGATGGGGATATTCTCTGACATGATCGAGAATTTTTTGGAGATTTTTATGGACGATTTCTCGATTTTCGGAGACTCTTTTTCTGACTGCCTATCGAATCTTGACGCAGTTCTTACTCGTTGCAAAGAGAAGAACTTAATCTTGAATTGGGAAAAATGCCATTTCATAGTCCAAGAGGGAATTGTGCTTGGACATGTTATTTCACGAAAAGGCATTGAGGTTGACAGAGCTAAGATAGATGTCATTCCAAACTTTCCTCATCCCAAAAGCGTCAAGGATATCCGATCATTTCTTGGTCATGCGGGCTTTTATAGGAGATTCATTAAGAATTTTAGCAAAATTGCTAGACCTTTAACTCTTCTCTTGGCCAAGGATACGACCTTTCACTTTGACTCGGATTGTGAGGCAGCATTCGACTCACTCAAACACTCCCTCACTACAGCCCTCGTTCTATCGTCTCCAAATTGGGACTACCCTTTTGAGCTTATGTGTGATGCATCAGATTTTGCAGTTGGTGCAGTCTTAGGATAGCACATTGAAAAGATGCCACACGTGATCTATTATGCAAGTAAGACCTTGAATGATACTCAAATTAACTATACAACTACCGAAAAAGAACTTTTGGCGGTTGTATTTGCATTAGAAAAATTCAGGCCTTACTTGATTGGCTCACCAATAGTTGTGTACACTGACCACTCCGCTTTGAAACATCTTCTGGCAAAAAAGGATGCTAAAGGTAGGCTCATACGTTGGATCCTTCTATTACAAGAATTTGATCTTGTTATCAAAGATAAGAAAGGATGTGAAAACGTTGTAGCCGACCATCTTTCATGCATCTCTTCTTAACCTGTGACCCTGCCGATCAATGATTCGTTTCCAGACGAACAACTCTTGAGCATATCCAATGAACCTTGGTTCAGGGATATTGTGAACTATCTTGTCATGGGACTTATACCCAGCGATTGGTCAAAACAGGACAAACACCGTTTTCTATCCCAAGTAAAACACTTTTACTGGGATGATCCATATCTGTTTAAGTATTGTCCTGATCAAACATTCGCCGGTGTGTCCCGAATGAGGAGTTCAAGAGTGTTCTATCTTTTAGTCATGATCAGGCCTGCGGGGGTCACTTCGGTCCTAAAAAGACGGGGGAGAAGGTTTTGCAATGCGGATTTTATTGGCCGACCTTGTTCAAGGACGCATTTGATTATTGCAAAACCTGTACACAGTGTCAACACACGGGTAGGATTTCCCGGAGAAATGAGATGCCACAGCAACCCATCTTAGTGGTTGAAATTTTCGATGTTTGGGGCATTGACTTTATGGGTCCCTTTCCCAACTCCTTTGGGAATTTGTACATATTGCTTGCGGTTGATTACGTCTCAAAGTGGGTTGAAGCCATTCCATGTCGCACTAATGACAAGAAGGTTGTCATTAAGTTCTTAAAAGAAAACATCTTTTCGCGATTTAGACACCCACGCGCTATCATTAGCGATAACGGGACACATTTCTGCAACAGGTCTTTCGAGACTCTGATGCGGAAATACGCAATCAACCACAGACTTTCTACACCCTATCATCCCCAAACGAGCAGGCAGGCTGAGATTTCGAATAGACAGATCAAACAAATCCTGGAGAAAACTGTTGCGAAGAATAGAAAAGATTGGTCGACCAAACTGACGGATGCTCCTTGGGCATTCCGAACTGCATTTAAAACCGATCTAGGGATGTCTCCATATAGGTTAGTGTTTGGGAAGGCTTGTCACTTGCCAGTCGAGATTGAGTATAAAGCATTGTGGGCTATTAAGGAAATCAACTTTGACTTAAATCGAGCCTGCAACTTTCAGAAGCTGCAATTAAATGAGCTAAGCGAACTCCGCGATGAAGCTTATGATAACGTTGTATTTGTAAAGAATAGGAATAAGGTTTTTCACGATAAAAACATTTTAAGGAAAACATTTACACCTGGTCAGCAAGTCCTTCTTTATGATTCACGACTACACCTTCACGCGGGTAAGCTACGATCTCGGTGGAAGGGACCTTTTGTTGTGCGGTCTGTATACCCGCACGGGGCAGTAGAGGTAGAAAATGTTTAAAATGGCACATTTTTCAAAGTGAATGGACATAGACTAAAGCCGTATTTTTCCACTGACCCCACGGAGGAGCTCCTGTTCTTACAGGAGCCATTTTATCTTGATTAAAATTCCTCTGTCTCACCTCCATGTCCTATATATTACTGCATCATCTTTTTGAATGGAGGTGAGTGAAAAGAATAAGTTTGGGGGAGAATCTTCACTTATATATTTTGCCCCCACTAATAAATTCCCCCCAGGCTTACAGGTTTTGTAGATATAGTGGTTGGCAACAGTGAGGACACTGTTGAAAATAAGTTTGGGGAAGGTTTTTGCTTATTTTTGCATCATTTGCATATCATTTCCATAAGCACAAAACATTTCTGTAAAAACCTATAAAAATTTTAAAAATTTTCAAAACCCATAAAAATTTAAATAATTTTCAAAAAGATAAAAATATTTTTGTACATAAATAAGATAATAAAAGATTAGATAGTGAAAAATTATATCCATGAGATTAGAAAAATTTAAGAAAACTAAGAAAATTAGAAGTTTTCTTATACGAACTAGTAATAAGTAGTTATGAGCCGTTGTCCCAAGGGTTAGTAAGATGAAGGAAGTCACTAATCTGAGGATAAAATAAGTCTGAAAAATAGTTTCTATTCTGGAAGCCAAACATTTTGAACGTTGATACCCTGTTATTCGCACTTACACACGTCTTGAAACTCGGGATAGTAGAGGATACCTTGAAATGCTCTTGTCTAAAAGCCAAAGTATGAAAGAAATAAAAAATGAATAAAATATAAAAATGGTGAGAAAAATGAACACTGGTTTTGTTATCGCCAAGGCAGCAATAAAAAAATATAGCGAGGGTGCCGCTTCACCTAGTGCCCTAAGGCCAACTGGTCTGGGAGTCACTGTTAAGCCTTAGGTGGTGCAAGACGAAGAAAAACACCTAATAAGCAAGCACATGAGTAATCGGTCGGTTAGTACTTCAAGAAGTATTAACGGTCGCATGAAAGTGTGTGAGCAATCCTAAATATTCATTAATTAAAAAGTACTGAGGTAGATGGACAAGAGTATGATAGCTTGAATTGAATTCTCCAGGTGTAGGGATGTTTATTACACACATGTAGGGTGATATGATCGATGTTTGGAAGACAGATAGGAATGAAGAATAAGACGATGTTTTATTGAGGGAGGACGTGATTTCTGACATCTTTTCATGACTATTAAGATAGGGCTCATGACAACCGAAAAGCTAGCTTAGTTGGAAACCCTAATTGTCAAGGCTTTTCTTTTACAATTCTTTTCTTTAAATGTAATATTCATGATCTTCCTTTTATTATTGGATTTTGTGGGTGCAATCCGCTGAAAACCCTCAGGAGACAACACTCCTCCTACTAGGGACACCTAGAGGTTTAAAGGCTTATTGCACGTGCTCAGTGCAATCGTGTTGCCTACGAAAGTGTGCTAGTTAGTTTTTCTCTTTCTTTATTTTCTCCTTCTCTTTTTAATAAAACAGTTCGCTCGAGACGACCGAAAATAAGTTTGGGGGAATTTGATCAGTCGAAAATACTGCATTTTTAACACGGCAATTTCCCTATCTTTTGCATCCATCTAGAGGTGTTCAGTATTCATATTACACATATTAGCAAAACACCTGTATAATACTGAATTACCTGTACTGTATATTAAAACCAGCATTTTTTAGGGAAATTGACTGTTTATCGTGGCATCGCATCATCCTTGTATTGCGCAACACTTGTTTTGGAGTCTGTGCAGTAAATTCCAAAAGAAAGGACAAAATTGTCATAGTGCTGATCAAAAATTACGCCAACTCAAAGACTTGAGAGCTGGTAGCAATCTAGAGGGAAATATAAAATTCAACATATCATAAAAAGGCCCAAATGTCAGCCCAAACAAGTACCAGAAATTCCAAGCCCCAAGGCTTCAAATGAGCCGCGGATCCACAGCCGGAGCCGGCTTGCTCCGCGGATCCGCGGCTTGGTGACGTCAGCAGTGACGAAGATTTTTTCCACGTGTCTGTAATAACGGTCCAGGCTTCCAGAAGACTCCAGATTCTCCACGTGGCCTCATCTAGAAGGCTCGACCTAACAAACTATTTCTAGAAGGCTCTCTTTAACAAACTTTTGAAAGGAAATTTGAAATTTGAAATCCTAGATCTAGGGTTGTGAGGTCTATAAAAAGGAGCCTGGATCTAGGGTTGAGGGGTTCAAGAAATTATCCTTCATCTTCCAACCACAAGTTGAGTGACACAACTTGTGCCTCAAAACCCTAACCCTAATTCCAATTCCAAAATCAAGATCAAGATCCCGAGTACCATTCAAGCAAGAAGTCTTCAACCTTTAGAAAGCGACGCCGGACTTCATCGGAGCAAGAGATCCAAGGAGATCCGCGACTCAAGGAGCCGAGCGAAGCCGAAATCGACGATCTAGTTCCTTCCTTTTATAAATTTCAAGAGAGTTGTAACGAAATTTGTCGATAAATAAAGGTGAAATTTCTATATCTTGCTTATCTTTTAATTCAAGTATTATGATTCGATCATAATTTGTGATTGTGTTTGTTATTATGATGTTTGAGTAAAACTCCGCTCATGTAGGATTTGTGACGATCGATAGATGATGATGATTTAGACTCTTTTACAATTCTTAAATCCTATAACGTTTGTAAATTCTTGTGAGTCAAATGATCGATGACCTAGTTTCGAGACGATGCTTTCTTGATTGTGTTCGTTCGAAACTAGGGATCAACGATTGATCATTTGATTAACTTGAAGCTAGAATTTGAATGAGATTCATCGAAAGGACAAAGGATGAGATGAGGAATCCCTAATTTCTTCGCAAGATCCTTAACCCTCGATAAATCGTCATCGATCTAGTATCAATTCGTTAATGGATAAGAATATGTAATCATTAGATCTCATCACATCGATAGATCCGATCTACTCCTACGAGCCACACTTCGAATCTTGATTGTTGGTTTGGAAATCATCACACATCTCAATTCTTGATTTTAATGCTTTCTTAGATCTAGATTTTTCTAATTCTTGATATTCAATTTTACAAATCATGAATTGTTTCTTTTCTTTTTTTTAAATTTTCGACTCATCTAATTCGAAAATTGAACGGATCTCACTTTCCCTGTGACGATCCGCACTTACTAACGCGCTACATCCGACACCGTTATTGATTGCGGTCAAAATATTTTTGGTTGTGATTTCTATACAATTTTCTATAAACCCACACAATCGGAAATCCTTCATCTTCCAACCACAAGTTGAGTGACACAACTTGTGCCTCAAAACCCTAACCCTAATTCCAATTCCAAAATCAAGATCAAGATCCCGAGTACCATTCAAGCAAGAAGCCTTCAACCTTTAGAAAGCGACGCCGGACTTCATCGGAGCAAGAGATCCAAGGAGATCCACGACTCAAGGAGCCAAGCGAACCGAAATCGACGATCTAGTTACTTCCTTTTGTAAATTTCAAGAGAGTTGTAACGAAATTTGTCGATAAATAAAGGTGAAATTTCTATATCTTGCTTATCTTTTAATTCAAGCATTATGATTCGATCTCAATTTGTGATTGTGTTTGTTATTATGATGTTTGAGTAAAACTCCGCTCGTGTAGGAGTTGTGACGATCAATAGATGATGATGATTTAGACTCTTTTACAATTCTTAAATCCTATATCGTTTGTAAATTCTTGTGAATCAAATGATCGATGACCTAGTTTCGAGACGATGCTTTTTTGATTGTATTCGCTCGAAACTAGGGATCAACGATTGATCATTTGATTAACTTGAAGCTAGATTTTGAATGAGATTCATCGAAAGGACAAAGGATGAGATGAGAAATCCCTAATTTCTTCGCAAGATCCTTAACCCTCGATAAATCGTTATCGATCTAGTATCAATTCGTTAATAGATAAGAATATGTAATCATTAGATCTCATCACATATATAGATCCGATCTACTCCTACGAGCCACACTTCGAATCTTGATTGTTGGTTTGGAAATCATCACACATCTCAATTCTTGATTTTAATATTTTCTTAGATCTAGATTTTTCTAATTCTTGATATTCAATTTTACAAATCATGAATTGTTTCTTTTCTTTTCTTTTCTTTAAATTTTCAACTCATCTAATTCGAAAATTGAACGGATCTCACTTTCCCTGTGGACGATCCGCACTTACTAACGCGCTACATCCGACACCGTTATTGATTGCGGTCAAAATATTTTTGGTTGTGATTTCTATACAATTTTCTATAAACCGACACAATCGGAAATCGTTTCAATCAGTACTTTTGCACGATTATTGCATACCCTGCTCACCCTATATAGATATTATTAGATTGCATTTGCTATGCACGATTATTGCATATCCTGCTCACCCTATATAGATGTTATTAGATTGCATTTGCTATGCACGATTATTGCATACCCTGCTCACCCTATATAGATGTTATTAGATTGCATTTGCTATGCACGATTATTGCATACCCTGCTTATCGTATAGAGATGTTATTAGATTGCACTTGTTGCATGATTATTGCTCATATAGCTCATCATATAGATGTTATCTGTTGGCATAGGTTAGAGTATCGCAGCACGTGCATACTCGCGATTACCTTTATATGTTATCTACTATTCACGAGTTGGCAACTCACCCCCGTTGTGCCACAGTGTTTGCAGGTTGCCCCTCAGGGTAGTCGCGGCAGGCTGCTTTCTTGCATCTTTTGATACAGATACCACTGCAGTTGGCGTGTTAGCCCTTTTGCTGATAGGTGGGTTTTTGTGCGGTATCTGTTTATTTTCCAGTTGTATACACTGTTGTATCTAGTACTCTCCATCTACTTTTATGTATTGACTTAGAGACCAGTTGTGAGGACGATGTATATTATTTTGTACTCTGGTGTCGAGCTCGTTGTGAGTCGACTTTATTTATGCAGTTTTATATTTCATATTGTCTTCACTTAGTTTGTTCATTCTTCGCTACGGCGTCGTATTTTTCTTCTCGTGGTGATTGTTTCCGCCGTTGGGCGTGATTGCTCCTGTTTAGGATGCTTTACTCTTATTGTATATCATTTTATTCATATATTGCCTTGTACCCGATTTCGGGGCTAGTTTTTACAAAGGAAATGCTGCCAAAATTTTTAAGATAATAACTTGAACTTTAAAGAATTCTATTAAATTACTTAAGGTTTTCTAAACGTTTTAACAAATGTTGGCTATTAAATGTTTTAACACTCAATACTTTAAAGGTTTTGATTTCTGGGTTTCGGCTTACTTAGTCGCGTTACGCCTGTAGACGTTACGTGGTTAAGTGCCGGTCACGGGACAAACTTTGGGTCGTGACATGGAACTTCCAAAGTCTCGGGAAGATGCTCCTTATCTAGTAGGGCTGCGTCCACTGCTGCTGTATATGTGACACAATGCTGTGTGCTGATAGTAAGGAATAACTGGGTAACAGGGGTGGCAACCTCCTGTCGCTGCGCTCGACTAGCCTCAACCAACGATCCCATCATCTGGCTCAAATCCTGCATATCTGCCTCTAGCTTAGCGATACGATCTATCAAAGGCGGATCAATCTACTCCTGTATAGCGAACGTACCGTACTGGTCAGTCCTCATCTCAGACGAGCCAACTCTGACCTCGGCCCTCGCTACTGCTCTCTGATCCCTCAGAGTCTTCGGCGGCATAATGGCTAGAAATGGAAACAGCATTCGATAAGGACATAGAAATCGAATCACAAGGATTTATATAATCATGGAAAGAATTTCAAGCAATAAGTCCTAAGGTCACTTAGGCGGAGTATCGTGTCGTAAGTATGCCGCGGACATACACACGCTACGTCACCCTGCTTAAGCTGCCAACTCCATCATACCAAGGTCATCCTACACTCCGAAAGGTAAAACCTAGCGCTTTGATACCAACTTTGTTAGGACCCGAAATTTGGCATGTGACGGCACTTAAACAACGCAATGTCTACAGGCGTAACGCAATTTAAGTAAGCCGAAAACCCAGAAATCTAAACCATCAAAAGTAGTAAGTGATAAGAACATTGTTAAAAAGCTTTTGGGAATCTCAAGTAGAAATCTTTAAAGTTTATTTTCTTAAAATTTTGGCAGCACCTCCTTTGTAAAAACTAGCCACGAAACGGGTACAAACATAAGATATAAGTAAAGCATCCCCAAACGGGAGCAAATCTCGCCCAAAGGCGGAAACAACCACCGCAAGAAGATATACGACGCCGTAGCGAAGAAATAGACAATATAGAGTGAAAACAGCAGAAAAGATAAAGATGCATAATGTGTAGGGTTCCTAGGCACACTAATGAGGTCTCACAAGGCATCAACCATGCCAAATTCAAATTTTTTATGTGCTTACAAACCCTAATACGGATCGTTAACTAGAGGATAGGCAAAACATCAAGCAAGTTAACATCATAACTACTAAATGAACGGAAATACAACCTTTGTAGATCCGGTCCTCCACCTCCATAGCTCCGCGTTGACGTCCCTCCGCTGCGATCATCGGATCCCGGACTCTAGTAATGGTTTCATCGAAGAAATGATCGGGCTAGATCGTCGACTTCGATGCCGAAGATGATCTACGTCGAGGCGACTCTAACTCGAGCTCCAACTTCACCAAGTCATGAAACTTATGAAGAAAACACCCTATACTACTTGTCAAGTGGTAGAGGATGAAGAAATAGGAAGTGGGTTCACTTTAGAATTGGATTTCTCACACTTTTCATCAAGTCACCATTGAAGGTTGCAAGCTTTCTTATTCTTGAAGAAGAAGAAGAAGAAGAAATATGATAAGAAAAATGAATTAAATGGAAAATAATGTGATTCTTATCATAATGCAACCTTGGGTTAGTTTAACAAGTGTAGAGAATAAATTAGGGTTAGGTGAATGGTTAGGTTTAGCAAAAGAACCAAAATGGTCAAAGCTTCTTGAAGCTTCAAAGATAAAACAAACAAGCCACCATTTTATTTTCTTTTGCCAAAAAGAATAAAGTAAATAAATGAATAAATAAATAAAAACCCTAACCATTTACTTAACCAAGGTTTAAATCAAACATACACCCAAGTTTGCATGTATCATCAAACATGATACAATCAAGTGCACAAAAATATTACATATACAATGTGCACATCAAGTGAGAAAAACATCTTAAGTGAACCAATATTAGTTAATGTAAAGTGATATAACAAATATATAATTATACACTAAATCATTAAATCAACACTTGACTTAATGATCCGGTCATATCACATATAACCGACTAATATCAAGTGTATCAATGTATCGAATCAACACTTGATTCGGTAACCCGGCTATATCACATATAACCTGCCGATGATACAAATCGCGAGAATAGAATCCAATATCACATACTGGAATTATTCTCGGTCCCGCACATATCTCATATGTGCCCCTATTTCGTTTCGCTTGAGCCAGGAAACCTCTGTGTAAGACTCTAAAGACTCGTCAATACGCCGGCAGCAGATGATGATCATATCAAGCACCCACAAGCCGCAAGCGGTCTGCTAAATATAACGGCCACCCGGGTATTGAGCGATCAGAAGATCGACGAGCAAGCCCGCTCACACTCCTGTGAATCCAACCAGCAACACTTACCATACAGTCCGGTCTGATCGTCTGATATGTCGCATATCTCGCCTAGGGGTGGTAAACGTTAGACCCCAATAGCTCGATAAGTCGTGTCGATATGAGGTCTATAACAGTTCAAGAAACTACTGGTAACACTTACCGGTAAATCTCAGCAACCCTGGCCAGGGATTTCCGGTTATAGCCAATCGAACACAGCGTAACATCAACTCCCTATACCGGGAGAGACGAATCCTCTCCTATCGCTCATTGCCTCCATGTGATTCGGGACCGTACCCAAAAACCACCATTTTGCACGCCCTCTTGGACGTGGTAAGGTGGAAATCAAAGCACAATAGGAATCACACAAGACTCTATGACGATCTCGGGCCAACAGACTACTCTGTACCAGTGTCACCAGAGAACTGCCATCTGACGTAAGGTATAATACCATCTGGGAGTTCTCGGCGAGTCCGTCCAGTGTACCCAGTCTCTACTGAGCACCCGTATATCATCTCTGATGTCAAACACCAATGGATATGGGATCATCCATCGTCCATCTGTATGGGTCGAGAAGGTATACGCTAGTCTACTCTGGTATATCGATGCCCTGTCTCGATACACCCACGACTAGGGACCTTGAAGGATGTACTTATGGACTACCATGTCCCCACTAGTATGATCTGCATCATAGTCCAGGTAGTCAAGTATACATCCTAAGGGCTTTACCAACATGTAACGGAGAGACAGTCAGTGTACACGTTAAGGTAAAGAGCAACCAGATAGCATACTATCATGTCGAGCAAGAAAGTCCCCCCTATATATGTCCAAGCATCCACTACAATATACATCCTATGTATAGTAATGGCCTCTAGGGCATACATATAACTAACAATCTCTCACTTGCACTAGGGCCATCTGATAGCAGTGGTTGTAGCATCTCATACTCAACCATCTCATAAAAGTCTCTCTCTGGGAAAAAGCCTTTGTGAGTGGATCCACCGTGTTGTCCTCTGAGTCTGTTCTCCTAACCTTGATTGCCCTGGAGATCAACCATCTCCATGATCAGGTGATACTGCCTTAGAATATGTCTGGGTCACTGATGGGACCGGGGTTCCCGGGCCAAAGCCACACTTCCATTGTCACACAATGGTAGGAACCTAGTTCATCTCATGAACCAATATACACCCAAACAGCCTCTTTGGTAGCATCTTAAGTAGCGATGTATCCTGCCTTTATCGTCTAGTAAGCCACGGTATTTAGCTTGGAACTCTTCCAATATACCGTCCCTCCACTGAGGGTAAAGACAATGCCTGTGACTGACATTCAGTCGTCCTTATCACCCTGGAACACTTCCAGCGTTTCTCCCCAGGATCAATTGATACCATCTCACTACAACTAGTGAGAATCCTAACATCCAATTAGATCTATCTCATAGATCCAAAACCCAGGATTTAGGAGGTATCACTTTGATCCTATATGGAGAATCATTGTGATAAGCGGAGATTGACTGAGCGTAGCATAGGAAACTCCTTCCCTATCAAGAGTATGTCATCCACGTACTCTACGAGGATCACCACCATACTCCCTACTACCTTTTTGTATATACAAGGTTCATCTACCATTTTGATGAAGTCAAACTATTTGACTACTACATCAAAACAGATGTTCCAACTCCGCGATGCCTGCTTTATCCTATAAAGCATCTTGCACACGTTTCCGCTGCTCCCACTGTCTACGAAGCTCTCTGGCTGTGTACTTACAGACGTTCTCTTCTAAAACATCATTTAGAAAAGCAGTCATGACACCCAACCACCAGATATCGTAGTCATGGTATGTAGCCGTGGCAAGTAGGATCTGGATGGACTTAAGCATAGATCCTTAGAAAAGGTTTCAACATAATCCATACCTGGTCAATGATGCAAACCTTTTAACAAGTCTAGCTTTGAAAGTCTCAACTTTTCCATGTACACCAAGTAATCTTCTCAAGATATACTTGCTCCTGATGGGGATTTAACCCTTCAGATATAGAAACCAAAGTCCATACTTTGTTGGTGTACATGGATTCCATCTCAGATCACTGAGCATCCAGCCATTCTTACAGTGTCTCACTCCTGATGGCCAGCTCGAAACTAGTTAGGTTATCATCTCATGATTCAATCCTCGCTCCCACTGTCATAAAGAAACCGAAGTAACTCTCAGGTGGGTAAGAAACCCTACTAGATCGGCGGAGAGGCTGAGGTTCGTTGGTAACTATTGAATCCTTTGGTTCTTTCAAATCATCAGCTGCAGTTTGTATAGCTGGAACATTTCCAGTTCTACATAACAGACCTTGCCTTGAGCTTGTCCGGATTTTGTTTTTAGACATAGGCCGGACAACCCCAAATCTTAACTAACTTAAGAGATGGGCTCTTCCCTTATCATATCAAATATGAAGTGGTAGGCAACTGATTTGATTTGAACCCTATTCAATAGGTATGCAGCTTCTCAAGTGCATAACTCCCAAAAACGAAATAGGTAACTCAGTAATACTCATCATAGAGCACACCTTATCATATAGGGTGTGATTGCTCCACCCCGATAAACCATCGTGCTATGGTGTATACAGAGGAGTAATGCTGAGAGAGAATCTCATTCTCCTTTAGAAAAGTCCAAGAATTCCGTGCTCAAGTATTCTCCTCCTTGATCTCATCAAAGGACATAATACTTATACCCGTATTGGTTCTCTACTTCTAACTTATATTCTGTGAAAACCTCAAAAGGTTCTGACTTGTGTTTCAACAGGAACATATGTCTGAATCTTGAGAGATCATCAGAGAATGTAATGAAGTACAAAGAACTGGTCTTGGCATGTGTAGACAGGGGACCTGTATACATCAACATGTATCATCCCAAGAGTTCACTAACTCTTTCTCTGTTTCCAATAAACAGAGCTGGTGTCATTATATCTTTGTGACATGACTGGCAAGTTTCACAAGATGTAAATTCAAACTGATTTAAATATGCATCTACATGTAACTTCCGCTAGTCGGGTCGCATTGATATGACCTAGTCTACAATGCCTCAAGAAGGATTCGTTCATTTCTGAACTCTTCCTCTTGTGTGTGTTCTGTATACTAAAAACTGTAGTTTGATTTAGAACATCAATGCTTTTAGATAACGTGCCTGAACCGATCAACTTTTGATATAGGAAATGTTTAAAACATTATCCAACAATACAAAATTTTATCATTTCTTTACTAATAAAGAGAGTGATATGATTTTGTATATCAGGTTCGGTATCTAATAACATTCGTTCAGAATCAATGTATTGGTAATACAGGGTGACAGTGACCAACAGACTTGGCTGCAACACTTGCCCCGTTTTCTGTCTCATGAAACTTATCACCCGTTCTCAGTTCTTTACCTATCTGTAGCCCATGTAACAAATTACATATGCGGGATCCTGATCCGGTATCTCATATCCAGGACGTAAAGAATACTGAGATACAGTTCTGTATAATGAACACACCCGAAGATGATGCATCAGTATGCACTTTCTTCGTTTGGGCGGCACGGGAATTCTCGTAATCCCCAATTTCCTGCTCTGTCTTATAACAATTATAAGTTAGAGCGGGACCAACGTTCCCCAGCTCAGTATAACGAGCGGGTTCGGTCAATATTCCATATTATTATCTTGATTAAGGCGTGATATGGTCGCTACCTGGAGAGAGAGAGAAGAAAACACTCAGCGTGCGCTCTTGCAAGATCAGATTGGTTATTATTTTATCTAATCAGGATGGCTCCCACTGTTTTAATCAAATCTTCCTTCAAACCCTAAAAGGAAAGACTAACCGGGATTAATTACATACTATAAGTTCGCCAATCTTTCAGCCAGGCCAGTGTCGATACTTTGAGGGAGGTTCCCCGTGCTTTCGCACGAACCTAATTACAGTAAACCTCGTTTTCCCAGAGGCGTAACCCCGTTAACACCTTTCTAGACACCTACTTGATCGGCTAATTGTAATGTGTAAAACTCTCCCAGGAGTAACAATTACTCGCAGTGGGTATCGGGATCCAACTATCTCATAGAAGGTATGCAATCTCATTGCAAATTTCAACACTTGAAATTCCCGATAATTTTGCCCCTAGCGTCCTATGACCTTGACGCAGGCCAACAAACCATAGTGCGCTAGTCAAGTTCAACCCGTCATTTCCTGATTGAATTAAACCCACCCGCACGACCCTTGATGCAGGCCAACAAAGTCGCACGACTACCCTAATCTAATCTGCATCATATGCATAAGCAGATAAATACTAGTTAGCTACCGCACACAAAGCCTTGACGCAGGCCAACAAACGTAGCACGAATACTAAATACTACTTATCTGAAATGACGGAGGGCTACGACAGGTTTTTCTGAAAACCTATTGCGTAATGAACTTGATATCGTTGTAGAATCAAATGATTTTTAAAATGGAGTGTTTTTGAGGCTTTTCTAGTTTTGCTAAAGGGCTCACTCCCGGTGAAGGGATCGTCGGCCCTTTCCTCGTCGAATGAGGTGCGGGATATATCATATATATCACTGTGCAAAGCAGAAACTATAGAAGCTATCAAAAGATAAACCGAGTGTGTAGCATCTGCCAGTTATTGCTAAAGGGGTCACTCCCGGTGAAGGGATCGGCGGCCCTTTCCTCATCGAATAAGGTGCAAGATATATCGTATATACCGCTGTGCAAAGCAAGAACTGTAGCTACCTGTTTTATTTTTGAAATTTGATTCTACAACATCTTAGGTTTCTTTTATTTCATTAATCTCATTAATGAAGTCCCATCATTTAAGTTACCTAAACATCACAGATAAATACGACGTACACTTATGTCATCCGCATTCACCTCGATGTCCCCTCGTGCAGCGTTAGGTTAGGAAACTAACGGCAGAGCGGGGCAGGGGTAGCGCGGGTGTAAAACATAAGTAACGTCTATATAATATATCATATATACTATATACAGTATTTATCACAGAACATCACATGATCACATCACAGATATCGCAGCAGAAGAATCATATGAAACATTGGATATACTAGGACGTCCGTGTTTTCAATACGAGCCAGTATAAAACATGGATTCCACGGTCGCGATGAATAGCCAAACCCACAGCCCTAGACCCCTACGAGAGCGGCAAGCAACCCTACCAATTCTAGGGTTAGGAGACCCGGACTCGACTCCTCGAGTTGGTCTCCCACTGGACCCTAGAACCCGGTCACTTGTGCTCCCCTCCTTGGGTCTATCCTAGTGTGGACAAGTAAATAATATACAAAAGGTGACATCTTCCGCAACCTGGAAGTGCCCCAATAAAAGAATATTACATACAAGTTTTTACATGAATGAAAATGAAAAACACTCATCTCACATAAAAAAAAACCCCGGCTATTCTAACACGACGATCCAATATAACATATCCAGCAACACATAACATCACATGTCATCAACGTAAGTAAATATGCCCATCCCAATTGTCGTTGACATATAGCAACGAAACCGACGATATCACATATTACACTTACGGTCGCAGAAAAGAAAGTGTAAAACTACAACAGTTGGAATCCGCAACCTCTTTAGACATCGCATGCCTAATCAAATGAATTCCTTAGACATCGCATGCCTAACAATTATAAACCCCACATTTTAGTCTCATTATCGAAAACTCTTTTCAATATCAAGTCGGGCAATTCAACAAGATTCCCAACATCCTGACCGAATGCTCGTCGCAAACTTTAGGTGACGTCCGCACCCCCGATACCGTCAACGAAGTGCACCAAGGCGGAACACCGCTGCCGCGAGCACCCGAACGGATGCTTTCGGCGATGGGGTTCTCCTACAGTCGCTTGGTCGAGGCTATGGGGTGTAGCTGTCTATTAAGTTTATCCGGCGAGTATCCGCGTACACTACGTAATTGCGACGGACTTTTGATCGCATCAAAATTCCGTGGCAACCGATCAAGTGAGACTAAACCGCTAGATTTATAACATTCATTCAGTTATCTCATAACAACTTGTGAATTCCAATTATTGTATCGCATTCCGGATAAATAGAAAATGTCAAACTTTTCGATCGAACAATCGAACACCCAAGTTTTCCCGAAACAGCTCAACACATGAAACAAGTTTAAAAACATTCACTTCATGCCTCGGTAACAACGGTCCAGCCGTAGAAGGGTCAAGCCAACGCCTCACATGTGGCACGCCGTACTGCCCCAAACCCTAAGGTTCAAAGGGCAGTTCAAGACGGTCACATAATCGAGTTAAGGTTTGTTTTCTTCTAGAGAGACCATCGCGTTACTTGCACTACTTGAAACGTCTTTAAACTACGGAAAGATCCAACACTTGGAAATTTTCCGGCAGGGGAAAAATTGGGTATTTATATCCGGTCGAACTTTTTAACATATTCTAAATTATCCGGAAAAACACACAGACAAAATTAGACAATCCGATCGAATCTACGAACTCCCAATACAACCCAAAAAACTCAACTCTTGAGTAAAAGTTAAAATATCCCAGAAAATACAGCACTAAAAGATAGGAATTACTGTGCAATTTTAAAAACCAAATCTGACATAATGGCGGCGGAACCGCCGCACGAGCCATGCTCGTGCCGCGGTTCTGCCGCGCTTTATTTGAATCACGGGCACGTGTTGCACAGTATTTCTTCAAATTCCCTGCTGAATTTTCTGCATATTTTTAATGTGGAAAAATGCACAGTTTTGAAAAAAGTACAGAGAATGGCATCGATTAGGGTTTCGGGGTTCGATCGGATTTCTAACATCGTCTACGCAGCGCCTAAGTCTCTAGCTAGGCTCTGATACCACTGTAGGGTTCCTAGGCACACTAATGAGGTCTCACAAGGTATCAACCATACCAAATTCAAATTTTTCATGTGCTTACAAACCCTAATACGAATCGTTAACTAGAGGATAGGCGAAACATCAAGCAAGTTAACATCTTAACTACTAAATGAACGGAAATACAACCTTTGTAGATCCGGTCCTCCACTTCCATAGCTCCGCGTTGACGTCCCTCCGCTGCGATCATCGGATACCGGACTCTAGTAATGGTTTCGTCGAAGAAATGATCGGGCTAGATCGTCGACTTCGATGCCGAAGATGATCTACGTCGAGGCGACTCTAACTCGAGCTCCAACTTCACCAAGTCATGAAACTTGTGAAGAAAACACCCTATACTACTTGGCAAGTGGTAAAGGATGAAGAAATAGGAAGTGGGTTCACTTTAGAATTGGATTTCTCACACTTTTCATCAAGTCACCATTGAAGGTTGCAAGCTTTCTTATTCTTGAAGAAGAAGAAGAAGAAGAAGAAGAAGAAGAAGAAAATATGATAAGAAAAATGAATTAAATGGAAAATAATGTGATTCTTATCATAATGCAACCTTGGGTTAGTTTAACAAGTGTAGAGAATAAACTAGGGTTAGGTGAATGGTTAGGTTTAGCAAAAGAAACAAAATGGTCAAAGCTTCTTGAAGCTTCAAAGATAAAACAAACAAGCCACCATTTTATTTTCTTTTGCCAAAAAGAATAAAGTAAATAAATGAATAAATAAATAAAAATCCTAACCATTTACTTAACCAAGGTTTAAATCAAACATACACCCAAGTTTGCATGTATCATCAAACATGATACAATCAAGTGCACAAAAATATATCACATATACAATGTGCACATCAAGTGAGAAAAACATCTTAAGTGAACCAATATTAGTTAATGTAAAGTGATATAACAAATATATAATTATACATTAAATCATTAAATCAACACTTGACTTAATGATCCGGTCATATCACATATAACCGACTAATATCAAGTGTATCAATGTATCGAATCAACACTTGATTCGGTAACCCGGCTATATCATATATAACCTGCCGATGATACAAATCGCGAGAATAGAATCCAGTATCTCATACTGGAATTATTCTCGGTCCCGCACATATCTCATATGTGCCCCTATTTCGTTTCGCTTGAGCCAGGAAACCTCTGTGTAGGACTCTAAAGACTCGTCAATACGCCGGCAGCAGATGACGATCATATCAAGCACCCACAAGCCGAAAGCGGTCTGCTAAACATAACGGCCACCCGGGTATTGAGCGATCAGAAGATCGACGAGCAATCCCGCTCACACTCCTGTGAATCCAACCAGCAACACTTACCGTACAGTCCGGTCTGATCGTCTGATATGTCGCATATCTCGCCTAGGGGTGGTTAACGTCAGACCCCAATAGCTCGATAAGTCGTGTCGATATGAGGTCTATAACAGTTCGAGAAACTACAGGTAACACTTACCAGTAAATCTCAGCAACCCTGGCCAGGGATTTCCGGTTATAGCCAATCGAACAAAGCACAACATCAACTCCCTATACCGGGAGAGACGAATCCCCTCCTATCGCTCATTGCCTCCATGTGATTCGGGACTGTACCCAAAAACCACCGTTTTGCACGCCCTCTTGAACGTGGTAAGGTGGAAATCAAAGCACAGTGGGAATCACACAAGACTCTATGACGATCTCGGGTCAACAGACAACTCTGTACCAGTGTCACCAGAGAACTGCCATCTGACGTTAGGTATAATACCATCTGGGAGTTCTCGGCGAGTCCGTCCAGTGTACCCAGTCTCTACTGAGCACTCGTATATCATCTCTGATGTCAAACACCAATGGATATGGGATCATCCATCGCCCATCTGTATGGGTCGAGAAGGTATACGCTACTCTACTCTGGTATATCGATGCCCTGTCTCGATACACCTACGACTAGGGACCTTGAAGGATGTACTTATGGACTACCATGTCCCCACTAGTATGATCCGCATCATAGTCCAGGTAGTCAAGTACACATCCTAAGGGCTTTACCAACATGTAACAGAGAGACAGTCAGTGTACACGTTAAGGTAAAGAGCCTCCAGATACCATACTATCATGTCGAGCAAGAAAGTCCTCCCTATATATGTCCAAGCATCCACTACAATATACATCCTATGTATAGTAATGGCCTCTAGGGCATACATATAACTAACATAATGAAAGCCGGCTCACATGAGCACGACACCCAGAGTCACAAAATAATATAGCAAGGTATATGTGTAAGCATGTAGGTATACATGTATGCTATATTTCATATGCACAATGGGATAAGAATCAATGTCTAAATGTCAATAACCAATACAATATCACATGTGTATATGTGTTGTGCGTGTCATGGCAATTACCGACGGTGTGTGTGGCATAAAATTAGTGCTCGTGTAATATAAACCGTCAATAATAGTGCAGTGTCCAATGGGTACAAGTCTAGGCATAACAAGTAATAATATGCGATGAAGTTCATGCACAATCTCTATGTACATATACTTATAATTAATAATCATATCATTGAATCTAGCCCAGACACATAACGCCATACGGGCAATTCCCCTGTGGATGTTAAATCTACTCACCGATGATCTTGAACTAAATAAAGCCAACCACTTGCTTTCCCTTCTTCGTGGCGTCCGAAGTCCCCACCTGCGATCCTAAAATCATATAACAACATAACAAGTGCATATTAGAAATCGACCAATAACACGTACAAACTACGTTTGACCGACGCACCAACTCCAATCAAACTCTCAAGTATTCGTCAAGTAGCTAACGTGCGTAGCGACACTGCGAAACCAACCCAAGTATAGTAGCTACACAAAGTACACGAACCGTGTCAGATAACGTAACGCGTATAGTTGAAACACTAGAAACAAGCAAATTGATCCCATATTTTGCTACACAAATAATTGGTGAAAGTTGCAAGTTCCACGAGACCACATACAACCCCAGAGACCCCTACACCAAGACACAACCCATCATTCCCCAGTCTGGCCGCAAATTGCGGCCAGAAGCAATAAAATTGCGGCCAAGTTTTTAATGAATGGTCTCAGATTTTTAGGGTAGCTTCTAGGTCACAAAACTAGGTCACTGTGATGGCAACTTTTCCAACAAACACCTAATTTGATAGCAGATTCATCCGAGACCCAAATCTATACCAAAATACGATATGTGCATACAAACTATACCTTTAGTGTTCTAGACAACAACTACAAGGCAACACATCAATAAAAACACCTACTTTATCGTTAAAGATCATACATATCCACACTTGCTCAAAAGATCTTAGCTTTCCAAGCTCCAAGGGATCCTAGTGGCTAAAACAAGACTTGAGAAGGGTTGTAGTGAGGATTAATGAAGTTTTTGCAAGGTTTAGTGAAGAAAAGGTAAGGGTTTCAGTTGAGCGAAGAGGAGAAGAGGAATAATTGAGAATGAGAGAGAGAGAGAGATGAGAATGAGATAGAATGAGAGTGTGAGGTGTGATAAGGATGAGAGGGTGAGTGTAGGGTGAGTGTACCCTTACACTTACTCTCTCCCTCTCCATCATTAATGCAAGCATACTCATCCCCATGAGTCATCTTGCCACCTCCCCCAATCCAAAACAAGTGGATAACTCACACACAAATATCCAAGTGCAATATTAATCATGGAATGGATTCGTTTAAGGTGTCATGGCCACTAAACAAGGTTAACACTAAACAACCCCCATGTTAACATGCACAAGTGTGTGTAAGCAAAAACAAATAATAATAAAATATTGATTAATCTTTATAAAATGCGAGAAAACTATTTTGGTAAAATTTTTACTGAAAAACCGCATTATCGCTTAATTATCACTAATCGCATTCTAAGGTGTTAAAGGGTCAGGATGAGTTTGCTCGTCGTCTCCCTTTCGCTTAATATCTGGGTATCCATTATGTACAGCTGTGCCGCTGACGTGCTTGTAGTTAAACCCACTGCCAGCGTATTGACGAGTCTTTAATGTCCCATACAGAGGGTTTCCCTACTTCGGGCGAAACGATGTAGAGGCCGTATAGTTTTACGGCAGGGTTCGATCATATACGTGCACTTGTGCACATATCATGATTCGGACGAATAATACTAGTGTCTTTGGTTTAAGCCGGATTCTAGTATTATATTGTTGGATTATTTCCGTCTCATTGTATTCGTATTCTGTCGGAATACGAATACAGATATGTATATTCGGATGAGGGGTATTCTTGTAATTTATTACAAGATTGCTTCTAGAAGATAAACACCTCATTATGTTTTAATCATTTAGGGTTAAATGGTTAATGAGGTGGAGGATGAGATTGTTTTTTGGCATTAATTCAAGAATGCTTTGTAGTGAGTCATGTAGTGACTCATAATACACTATTCTAGCATGCTTGATGTTTTGTTTGTAGTGTGAGATATTTTGTGAGACATGGAGAAATTTTCTTGAGTTGCTCACTTGATAATATCACACAACACTTAGCCATTTTCCTCACTAGATATTTTTGCTTCACACTCTCATCCTCAAGCTTCTTCATCTACCTCCATCCTAAAAGTCTCATGAGTTGAGAAACCTAGGGTGTCTTGAGACAAACTAATCCATCATTTTTCTCTACTTTCTCTAGGCTATCTAGTGTAGTGATCTAGGTACCCTAATTACCTTGGAATATGAGGTTGGAGCTCGATTCATAGACTCTCAGGTGGATCATCTTCGATGGAGGAAGACCGAAAATCAAGCTTGATCAAGGAGGCCTCTAGGAGCTTGGGATAAAGGTTAAAGACCGAAGGAAACGGATCATTCGGTATAACCATCTAACTCCTCTTATATATATATATATATATATATATATATATATATATATATATATATATTGCTAGTTTAGGGTTAATGGTCGATCCCTAGCACCGAGTTGTGTTAGCACCAGTTTATAAAAATTTTGTTCTGCAATCGGCCATGGTTTGATGGCCAGGACGCTGGTATAACCCAAAAGACGGAATTTACAAAAAATGATTTTCATACTTGGAAACATCGACCTAAACTCCAGGATCTTTACGAAAACTTTAACTAGCTATACTACTTGGAGGTTCTAACTACTATGTTAGTGTTTATACATCCTTGTTTATAAGTCCTTCGGGTCTTCTTCTCCTCCACTTCTTGAGCTCCTCGTTTTGAAGACGATCCACCCGAGAGTCTATCATTCAAGCTCTAACCTCTAAACAGAGGTAACTAAAATACCTAGTTCGCTAAACTAGGTAGCTTAGAAGATATAGAGTGTTTATTAGTGTGTTTTATCTCAATTGACCATATGGTTCACAACTCATGTGAGGGTTAGGGGTTGTGAGGAAGAAGGAGAAGAAAATGGAGAGAGAAAGTGAAAATGCAAATGAGCTTGGTCTTGGCAAGTGAAGAATGGCTCATACCCTTACTCCCATCAAGCATGCAATATTTTCCAATTGAAAATATCAACCATACTTGAATAGTGAGTCCAAACCAAATAAACAATATATTAAGACATGCTTCACTCCATGCCACAAATATCTCCGTTTTCCACATCACTAATCTATTTCCAAAAATAGATAAATCCAAATAATGAGGTGCCCCCTTCTAGAAGCGTCTCTTGTAAAATTACAAGAATGCCCTCACCGTATATACATACCCGTATTCGTATTCCGAAAAATACGAATACAATGAGATAATAATAATCCAATAATATAATACTAGGATCCGGCTTAAGCCAAAGCCCACTGGTATTATCCGTCCAAACAACATCCGTGTAGCTAATACACGTATATGATCCGAACCCTGCACGTAAAACCATACGGCCTCTACATCATTTCGCCTGAACCAGGGAAACCTTCTGTGTGGGACTCTAAAGACTCGACAGTACGCTGGCAGTGGGTTTAACTATAAGTCCGTCAATGGCACTAGCTATACATAACGGTTACCTAGATATCTGTCGATAAGAAGGCCGACGAGCAAACTCATCCGAACTCCTACTGAGCCTATCTGTGAAAATATCCGTATAGTCCGGTCTGTTCATCTTAGATATCACATATTGGGCCTAGGGGGCAGTAACCGTCAGACCCCTAATAGCGCAATAAGTCATGTCGGTGTAGAGTCCAATATACCCTGAGAAACTACTGGAGTACCTACCAGTAAATCTCGCTTGCCCTGGCCAGAGACTTTGTGTATTGGCTATCCAAACACAGCACGATATCAACCCCCAATACCGGGAGAGACGAATCCTATCTAACCCCTATGCCTCCAAGTGCTTCGGGACTGCACCCAACTACTACCAGTTTGGACGACTCATTTGAGCTATGGTAGGGTAGTGATCTAAGTACAGTGGGAACACACTCGAGACGAATAGTGATGTCAAGTCAACGGACTAACCTGTACTCATGTCACCCGGGACTGCTAACTGACGATAGGTATAATACCAACCAGCAGTTCCTATCGAGTCCGTACATTGTAACTCATAACCCAATGAGCGCCTGTATACTATCTTTTGTATCGGATACCAATGGCTGCAGGACAGGCCACCTCCTTTGACTGGGGATAAGAGGCGTATACACTAGTCTACTCTAGAGTATCGATGTCATGTCTCGATAATCTTATGACTAGGGACAATCTTAAGGATGTACTTATAGACTATCCAGCCCCTACTAGTATGACTGCCATCACAACGCTGGTAGTCAAGCAAAGATCCTAAGGGCTCTATCAATATGTATTAGCGATAAGTTAAAAGAAATATATACACATATTATGATAGAATCAAACCAGATAGCATACTATCATGTTGAGAAAGACTGTTATTATATCCGTGTATATCCTAAGCTTCCAAAATGTAATATACAATCCAGTACTATACAATAATGGCCTCAGGGCATATATCACTAACAATCTCCCACTTGCATTAAGGCCGTGTATTGGTATATCGCAGACCTATCATCTCGAATAGCCTCTTGAACTGCGTCTGAGGGATGGCCTTTGTGAGTGGATTTACAGTGTTGTTCTCCGTGTCTACCCTCCGCACCTCGATCTTCCGGCAATCCATGATTCAGGTGATACCGCCTTAAGATATGTCTGGACTTCTGATGGGACCTTGGTTCCTTTGCTAAAGCTATAGCCCCATTGTTGTTATAATACAGATGTATTGGATCAACAATGGATAGAACCACCTGAAGTTCTATAACGAACTTCCTCATCCAGACTGCTTCTTTCGTGGTGTCACATGCAGCGATATACTCGTCTTCCATCGTCGAGTCAGCAACGGTGCCCTGCTTGGAGCTCTTCCAATAGACCGCCCCTCCATTGAGGGTAAAGACATAACCCGACATGGACTTGGAGTCATCCTTGTCACTCTGGAAGCTAGAATCAGCGAAGTCCTCAATCTGGAGGTTTTTACTGCCGCACACCAAGAACATCTCCTTAGTCCTTCTCAGGTACTTGAGAATGTTCTTAACTGCTATCCAGTTCTTCTCCCCAGGGTTTGATTGATACCTGCTTACAACGCTCAGTGCGTAAGCAACATCTGGTCTGGTACACAACATCGCATACATTATAAAGCTAACCGCAGAAGCGTAGGGTATAATACTCATGCGATCCCTTTCCAAATCAGTCTTGGGAGACATCTTTTTGGAGAGGGTGATCCCGTGACAAGCCGATAGATTATCGCGCTTGGAATCTTCCATATTAAATCTTTTCAGTATGGTGTCGATAAACCTGGACTGTGAAAGTCCCAACATCCTCTTAGATCTGTCACGATAGATCTGGAATGTAGGAGGTATCACCCAGGTCTTTCATGGAGAACCTTTGTGATAAGAATCCTTTGACTGATTGTAGTATAGGAATATCATTTTCTATCAGGAGAATGTCATCCACGTACAAGACGAGGAATACCACGGTTCTCGCTACAATCTTACTATAAATGCATGGTTCATCTGGATTTTTGATAAAGTCGAATTCTTTGACCGTCTCATCAAAACAGATGTTCCAACTCCACGAAGCCTGCTTTAATCCAAAAATGGATTTAAGCAAGTTGCACACTCTTCCGGTACTCCCACTCTCTATGAAACCCTCTGGCTGATCCATATAAACACACTCTTCCAAATATCCATTTAGAAAGCGATCTTTACGTCCATCTGCCAAATTTCATAATCTTGGAAGGCAGCAATGGCAAGTAGGATCCGAATGGATTTAAGCATAGCCACTGAAGAAAAGGTTTCATCATAGTCCAAACCAGGTCTTTGACGAAAACCTTTTGTAACAAGTCTAGCCTTATAGGTTTCAACCTGACCATCTACGCCAATCTTCTTTCTGAAGATCCATTTGCAGCCTACGGGTTTTACCCCATGAGGTGCAATGTCCAAAGTCCATACTTTGTTGGTGTATATGAATTCCATTTCGATCCGTATTGCATCCAGCCACTTTACTGAGTCTATGCTCGTAATGGCCTGCTGGAAACTAGTTGGCTCATCATCGTCGATGATGCAATCCTCTCGATTCCCGTATATGAGAAAACCATAGTATCTCTCTGGCGGATGAGACTGCCTACTTGATCTGCGGAATGATGCAGGGACGTCCTGTTCTTTTGAAACTTCTGGTTCTTCCATACTTTCAGCAATAGTTTATAGTTCTGTAATTTCTTCCAGTTCTATTGCACTCCCACTTATTTCTTTTTCAAGAAATTGATTTTCCAAAAAATGGGCATGCCGAGAAACAAAGACCTTTTGTTCCTCCACGCAATAGAAAAGATACCCCCAGGAGTTCTTTAGGTATCCCACAAACTTACACAGTACTAAGCCTGCCTCAAGCTTGTCGGCATGCTTCTTTTTGACAAAAACTGGACACCCACATATCTTAAGATACTTAAGATGTAGGGTTGCTAGGCACACGCACAAGGGTCTACGAGGTATCAACCATGCCCGGTTTAAAAATTAGCCGTGCCGAATAACCCGATACGAGATCTTTAAACTAGAGATTAGGCGAAAACAAGCATGTTAAACTCTTTAACACTAAGTGAGAGGGATTACAACCTTTGTAGATCCGGTCCTTCACTTCTTAAGCTCCGTGTTGAGGTCCCTTCGCTGCGATCATCGTGTTCCGGACTCTCGAGAGGCTTCACGAAGAGAAAGATGCAGTCTTGCTTCCGATCTTCGATAACAAAGATGATCTACCTTGAAGTTTCATTAACACAAGCTAACACTCACTAAATAAAGTGAACACTTTCATCTAAAGGGCAAGGATAGATGAGGGTGATGAAGTAGGATTTTTTCTCTCATTTATAATTTTTTTCTCACACATAATCATCACTTAGAAAAAGCTAGAAAGCTTTTTCCATGAAGAGAAGAAGGAAGAAGAAGAAGCCTTAATTCTTTTGTGATGAATAATGATAGACTTGATAAGGTTAGAAATGCAAGCATGGTTCAAGTAACCATTGTAGAGATTTTACTAGGGTTAAGGGTTAGGGTTAAGTTAAAGAAATATCTTGCAAAATATCTTTTCCAAAACAAAAAAGAAAACCTTCTAGAAACTTCTAGAAATGATTAACCCAAATCAAACCCTAACCATGTTTAATCTCCACTAAACATGTTGCATTAATAACCATATCATGTTACAATATTATATATCAAATATATAATATTTATTGTAACAAAATAAAATAATACAATTAACATATATCGCATATATATCAATGTATTACCCGAGTGAGAAAAAGAATCTTTTAGTGAGCTAATATTAGTTAATGTAATTTAATATATCATATATATTATTATACATTAAATTATCGAATCAACACTTGATCCGACAATCCGGCTATATCGCATATAACCGACTAATATCTCATTTACCAATTCATCGAATCAACACTTGATCTGATGACCTGGCTGATATCAAATATCGTGAGAATAGAATACGGTATCATATATCGCATTATCCTCGGTCCTGCACATATCACATATGTGCTCCTACTCCGTTTTGCCTGAGCCAAGAAACCTCTGTGTAGGACTCTATAGAATCGTCAATACGCCGGCAGTAGGTGATGATCATATCAAACACCCACAAGCTGCAAGCGGTCAGCTAAACGTAACAGCCACCCAGGTATTGAGCGCTCAGAAGATCAACAAGCAAGCATATACATTCTCCTGTGATTCCAAACAGTAACACTCCCGTACAGTCCGGTCTCGTCGTCTGATATGTCGCATAACTCGCCTAGGGGTGGTAAACGTCAGACCCCAGTAGCTTGATAAGTCGTGTCGATATGAGGTCTATAACAGTTCGAGAAACTACAGATAACACGTACCAGTAAATCTCAGCAATCCTGGCCAGGGATTTCCAGTTATAACCAATCGAACACAGCACAACATCAACTCCCTATACCGGGAGAGACGAATCCCCTCCTATCGTTCATTGCCTCCATGTGATTCGGGACTGTACCCAAAAGCCACCTTTTTGCACGCCCTCTTGGACGTGGTATGATGAAAATCAAAGCACAGTGGGAATCACACAAGACTGTATGATGATCTCGGGTCAACAGACTACTATGTACCAGTGTCACCGGAGAACTGCCATCTGACGTGAGGTATAATACCATCTGGGAGTTCTCGGCGAGTCCGTCCAGTGTACCCAGTCTCTACTGAGCACCCGTACACCATCCTTGATGTCAAAACCCGATGGATATGGGATCATCCATCGCCCATCATATGGGTCAAGATGCGTATACGCTAGTCTACTCGGGTGCATTGATGCCCTGTCTCAATACACTCTCGACTAGGAACAATTATAGGATGTACTCGTCGACTACCGTGGCCCCACTAGTATGATCTCATCATAGTCCCAGTAGTCGAGTACATATCCTAAGGGCTTTATCAACATGTAACATAAAGACAATCAGAGTACATGTTAAGATAAAGTACAACCAGATAGCATACTATCATGTCGAGCAAGAAAGTCCTCCCTATATATGTCCAAGCATCCATTACAATATACATCGTATGTATAGTAATGGCCTCTAGGGCATACATATAACTAACAATCTCCCACTTGCACTAGGGCTATCTGTTGTGGTATCGCATACCCAACAATTAGCTGTGGTTGAAGTATCTTATACTCAACCATCCCATAAAAGTCTCTACTGGGAAAAAGGCCTTTGTGAGTGGATCCGCGCTGTTGTCCTCTGTGTCAACTCTACTAACCTTGATCACCCTGGAGATCAACCATCTCCATGATCAGGTGATACTGCCTAAGAATTATATCTGGATTTCTGATGGGACGGAGGTTCCTTGGCAAAAGCCACAACTCCATTGTCATACAATGGTAGGAACGAATTTCATCTCATGAACTTATATATATCCATACTGCCTCTTTGGTAGCATCCTTGGTAACGATGTATCTTGCCTTTAATTGTCTAGTGAGTCACGGTATTTAGCTTGGAACTCTTCCAACATATCCTCCCTCCACTGAGGGTAAACACAATGCCTGCGACTGACATTCAGTCGTCCTTATCACCCTGGAACCATTCCAGTGATTCTCCCCAGGATCGATTGATACCATCTCACTACAACTAGTGAGAGTCGTAACATCCAATTAGAACTATCTCATAGATCAAAAACCCAGGATTTAGTAGGTATCACTTTGATCCTATATGGAGAATCCTTGTGATAAGTGGAGATTGACCGATCGTAGCATAGGAAACTCCTTCCCTATCAAGAGTATGTCATCCACGTACTCTACGAGGATCACCGGCATACTCCCTACTACCTTTTTGTATATACAAGGTTCATCTACCATTTTGATGAAGTCAAACTCTTTGAATACCACATCAAAACAGACGTTCCAACTCTGCGATACCTGCTTTATCATATAAAGTATCTTGCACACATTTCCGCTGCTCCCACTGTCTACGAAGCCCTCTGGCTGTGTACTTATAGACGCTCTCTTCTAAAACATCATTTAGAAAAGCAGTCATGACACCCAACCACCAGATATCGTAGTCATGGAATGTAGCCGTGGCAGATAGGATCTGGATGGACTTTAAGCATAGCTTTGAAAGTCTCAACTTTTCCATGTACACCAAGTAATCTTCTCAAGATATACTTGTTCCTGATGGGGATTTAACC
Source organism: Agapanthus africanus (assembly GCA_030015575.1). Lineage (NCBI taxonomy): Eukaryota > Viridiplantae > Streptophyta > Magnoliopsida > Asparagales > Amaryllidaceae > Agapanthus > Agapanthus africanus. The sequence continues at coordinate 156,082,145 of CM057344.1, read as the reverse complement.
CTTCAGATAAAGCAACCAAAGTCCATACTTTGTTGGTGTATAAGGATTCCATCTCAGATCGATAAGCATCCAGCCATTCTTACAGAGTCCCACTCCTGATGGCCAGCTCGAAACTAGTTAGGTCATTATCTCATGATGCAATCCTCACTCCCACTGTCATAGAGAAACCGAAGTATCTCTCAGGTGGGTGAGCAACCCTACTAGATCGGCGGAGAGGCTGAGGTTCGTTGGAAACTATTGAATCCTTTGGTTCTACCAAATCATCTGTTGTAGTTTGTATAGCTGGAACTGTTTCCAGTTCTACCTCATGAACAATAATTTCTTCATAAGAAATTCCCTTTCACAAAGGTGGCATGCTGAGAAACAAAACATCTTTTGTTCCTCGGTTTGGTAGAAGATATTCCCTTGCAAATGCTTGGGATATCCAACAAACTTCCACAGAATTGACTTTGCCTCGAGCTTGTCCGGATTTTGCTTTTTAGGCATAGGCCGGAAAACCCCAAATCTTAATACACTTAAGAGATGGGCTCTTCCCATTCCATATCATATATGAAGTGGTAGGCAACTGATTTGATTGGAACCCTATTCAATAGATATGCAACTTCTCAAGCGCATAACACCCAAAAGGAAATAGGAAACTCAGTAGTACTCATCATAGAGCACATCATATCACATAGGGTGCTATTGCTCCGCCCCGATACACCGAGGTGTTGTGGTGTATTCGGAGGAGTAATGCTGAGAGAGAATCTCATTCTCTTTTAGAATAGTCCAGGAATTCCGTGCTCAAGTATTCTCCTTCCTGATCTCATCAAAGGACATAATACTTATACCCGTTTATGGTTCTCTACTTCTAACTTATATTCTGTGAATATCTTAAAAGCATCGGACTTGTGTTTCAACAGGAACATATGTCTGAATCTTGAGAGATCATCAGAGAATGTAATGAAGTACAAAGAACCGATCTTGGCATGTGTAGACAGGGGACCTTCATACATCAGCATGTATCAATCCCAAGAGTTCACTAACTCTTTCTCTGTTTCCAATAAACAGAGATATGGTCATCTTATCTTTGTGACATGACTGGCAAGTTTCACAAGATGTAAATTTAAATTAATTTAAATATGCATCTATGTGTAATTTCAGCTAGTCGGGTCGCATAATATGACCTAGTCTACAATACCTCAAGAAGGATTCGTTCATTTCTGAACTCTTCCTCTTGTGTGTGTTCTGTATACTAAGAACTGTAGTTTGATTTAGAACGTCAATGCTTTTAGATAACGTGCCTGAACCGATCAACTCTTGATATAGGAAATGTTCAAAACATTATCCAACAATACAAAATTATATCCTTTCTTTACTAATAAAGAGACTGATATGATGGTGTATATCAGGTTCGGTATCTAATAACATTCGTTCAGAATCAATGTATTCTAGCAATACAGGGTGATAATGACCAACAGACTTGGCTGCAACACTTGCACCGTTTCTATCTCATGAAACTTATCACCCGTTCTCGGTTCTCTACCTATCTGTAGCCCATGTAACAAATTACATATGTGGGATTCTGATCCGGTATCAAATACCCAGGACGTAAAGGATACTGAGAAACAGTTCTCTGTAATGAACACACCCAAAGGAGATGCATCAGCATGCACTTTCTTCGTTTGGGCGGTACGGGAATTCTGGTAATCCCCTATTCCCTGCTCTGTCTTATAACAATTATAAGTTGGAGCGGGACCAACGTTCCTTAGCGCAGTATAACAAGCGGGTTCGGTCAATACATCCGTATTATTATCTTGATTAAGGCATGATATGGTCGCTAACAGGAGAGAGAGAAAAGAAAACACTCAGCGTGTGCTTTTACAAGATTAGATTGGTTATCAATTTATCTAATCAGGATGTCTCCCACTGTTTTAGTCAAATCTTCCTTCAAATCCTAAAAGGAAAGACTAGCCGGGATTAATTACAATCTACAAGTTCGCCAATCTTTCAGCCAGGCCAGTGCCGTTACTTTGAGGGAGGTTCCCCGTGCTTTCTCACGGACCTAATTAAAGTAAACCTCGGTTTCCCAGGGGCGTAACCCCGTTAACACCTTTCTAGACACCTACTTGATCGGCTAATTGTAATGTGTAAAACTCTTCCAGGAGTAACTCTTACTCGCAGCGGGTATCGGGATCCAACTATCTCATAGAAGGTATGCAATCTCATTGCAAATTTCAACACTTGAAATTCCTAATAATATTTTACTCCTAGTGACTTATGACCTTAACTTTGGTCAACAAATCATAAGCACTAGTCAAGTTCTACCCGTCATTTCTTAATTAAATAGACCCACCCACATGACCCTTAACTAAGGTCAACAAAGTCATATGACTGTCTTAACTAATCGCATCATATGCTATATAGAAAGACATCACTTAGCTACCGTACAGTGTGCCTTAACTAAGGTCAACAAACACAGCACGAATACTAAGTACTCTACTTCCTAAACTGATGGAGGGTTACGACAGGTTTTTAAGAAAACCTTTTGCGTAATGAACTTGATATCATTGTAGAATCGAGTGATTTTAAATGGAATGTTTTTTAGGCTTTTCTAGTTTTGCTAAAGGAGTCACGCCCGGTGAAGGGATCGTCGGCCCTTTCCTCATCGAATAAAGTGCCGGGCATATCATATATACCACTATGCAAAGCAAGAACTATAGAAGCAAACAAAAGACAAACCGAGTTTGTAGCATCTGCTAGATTCACTAAAGAGGTCACTCCCGGTGAAGGGATCTCGGCTCTTTCCTTATCGAATAAGGTGCTGGATGTTCTATAAGGAACACCGCTATGCAAAGCAAAAACTAGAGCTACCAGTTTTTAAACAAGTTTCTACAATATCTTTAGGTTTCTTTTAGTTTCATTAATCTTATTAATGAAGTCCCATTTTATTATGCTTCACAAGCATCATATTTGAAACGAAATCTGCAATATAACATATATCTCATATATATAATATAAACATTCGTCTCAGGCAGTAATATGATCTCATCACAGAACATTGCAGCAGAACAACATATATGAAATATTGGATATACTAGGAGGTCCGTGTTTTCAATACGAGCCTGTATAAAACACGGATTCCACGGTCGCGATGAATAGCCAAACCCACATCCCTAGACCCCTACAAGAGCGGCAAGCAACTCTCCAATTCCAGGGTTAGGAGACCCGGTCTCGACTCCTCGAGATGGTCTCCCACTGGACCCCAGAACCCGGTTACTTGTGCTCCCCGCCTTGGGTCTACCTAATGCGGAAAAGTAAATAATATACAATGGTGACATCATCCTCAGCCCGGAAGTGCCCCAATAAAAGAATATTACATACAAATGAATTTTACATGAATGAAAAAGAAAAAACTCTCATCTCACATAAAACCCCCGGCTATTCAAAACGCGACGATCCAATATAACATATCACAGTAACACAAAATATCTCATATCATCAATGTAAGCAAGTATGTGTATCCCGATTGTCGTTGATGTATAGCAACGAAGCCGGCGATACACCACATACTACGCTTACGGTCAAAGAAAAGAAAGTGTAAAACTACAACAGTTGGAATCCGCAACCTTCTTAGACATCGCATGCCTAACCAAATGAATATCTTAGACATCGCATGCCTAACAATTATAAACTCTGCATTTTAGTCTCATTATCGAAAACTCTTTTCTATATCAAGTCGAGCAATTCAACAAGATTCCCGACATTCCGATCGAATGCTCGTCACAAACTTTAGTAGACGGCCGCACCCCCGGATGCCGTCGACGAAGTGCACTAAGGCGGAACACCGCTGCCGCGAGCACCCGAACGGATGCTTTTGGCAACGGGGCTCTCCTACAGTCATTTGGTCGAGGCTATGGGGCATGGATGTCTATTAAGTTTACCCGGCGAGTATCCGCGTACGCTACGTGATTGCGACGGACTTTTGATCGCATCAAAATCCCGTGGCAACCGATCATCTGAGACTGAACTGCTAGATTTATAATATTCAAATTAGTTATCTCATAACTACCTGTGGATTCCAAATATTGTATCACAATCCAGATAAATAGACAATGTTAAACATTCCGATCGAATAATCAAACACCCAAGTTTTCCCAAATAGCTCAACACTTGAGCGGTGTTCAAAAAATATCCATCACATGCAACAGTACTAATGGTCCAGCCGTAGAAGGGTCAAGCCAACACCTCACATGTGGCACGCCGTACTGCCCCAAACCTTAAGGTTCAGAGGCAGTTCAAGACGGTCACACAATCGAGTTAAGGTTTGTTTTCTTCTAGAGGGTCCACCGCGTTACTTGCACGATTTTCCGAAAATTTCAAACTCGAGAAAAAAAATCCAACTTTTGAAAATTTTCCGACAGGGGAAAAAGTGAGTTATTGATATCCGTTCGAACTTTTTAACAGTTTCTATAAATTACCTGGACAAACTAAACGAAGTTAAACTATCCGATCGAATCAACGAGTCCCCAATACAACCCAGAAAACTCAACACTTGAGTAGAATTAAAAATTCCCAGAAACATGCAGAGACACCTACGGATATTACTGTGTAAAATTGATTGCCTAATCTTCACATACGGCCGCGAAACCGCCGCTAAATGCAGGGTATTGCCGCGGTTCCGCGGCGCTACAGTGGAATTAGGTGATCGTATTTTACAGTAATTCCTATATTTGCCTGCTGATTTTTTTGAGCATTTTTAATTCACAAAAAATCACAGTTTTGAAAAATTTCCAGAGAGGGGTAAATATCGGGGTTTGCGGGTTCGATCGGACTTTAAACTTCGCCTAGACTTTGCCTAAAGCTCTAGTTTGGCTCTGATACCACTGTAGGGTTGCTAGGCACACGCACAAGGGTCTACGAGGTATCAACCATGCCCGGTTTAAAAATTAGCCGTGCCGAACAACCCGATACGAGATCTTTAAACTAGAGATTTGGCGAAAACAAGCATGTTAAACTCTTTAACACTAAGTGAGAGGGATTACAACCTTTGTAGATCCGGTCCTTCACTTCTTAAGCTCCGTGTTGAGCTCCCTTCGCTGCGATCATCGTCTTCCGGACTCTCGAGAGGCTTCACGAAGAGAAAAATGCATTCTTGCTTCCGATCTTCGATAACAAAGATGATCTACCTTGAAGTTTCATTAACACAAGCTAACACTCACTAAATGAAGTGAACACTCTCATCTAAAGGGCAAGGATAGATGAGGGTGATGAAGTAGGATTTTTGCTCTCATTTATAATCTTTTTCTCACACATAATCATCACTTAGAAAAAGCTAGAAAGCTTTTTCCATGAAGAGAAGAAGGAAGAAGAAGAAGCCTTAATTCTTTTGTGATGAATAATGATAGACTTGATAAGGTTAGAAATGCAAGCATGGTTCAAGTAACCATTGTAGAGATTTTACTAGGGTTAAGGGTTAGGGTTAAGTTAAAGAAATATCTTGCAAAATATCTTTTCCAAAACAAAAAAGAAAACCTTCTAGAAACTTCTAGAAATGATTAACCCAAATCAAACCCTAACCATGTTTAATCTCCACTAAACATGTTGCATTAATAACCATATCATGTTACAATATTATATATCACATATATAATATTTATTGTAACAAAATAAAATAATACAATTAACATATATCACATATATATCAATGTATTACCCGAGTGAGAAAAAGAATCTTTTAGTGAGCTAATATTAGTTAATGTAATTTAATATATCATATATATTATTATACATTAAATTATCGAATCAACACTTGATCCGACAATTCGGCTATATCGCATATAACCGACTAATATCTCATTTACCAATTCATCGAATCAACACTTGATCCGATGACCCAGCTGATATCAAATATCGTGAGAATAGAATACGGTATCACATATCGCATTATCCTCGGTCTTGCACATATCACATATGTGCTCCTACTCCGTTTTGCCTGAGCCAAGAAACTTCTGTGTAGACTCTAAAGAATCGTCAATACGCCGGCAGTAAGTGATGATCATATCAAACACCCACAAGCTGCAAGCGGTCAGCTAAACGTAACAGCCACCCAGGTATTGAGCGCTCAGAAGATCAACAAGAAAGCATGTACATTCTCCTGTGAATCCAAACAGTAACACTCCCGTACAGTCCGGTCTCATCGTCTGATATGTCGCATATCTCGTCTAGGGGTGGTAAACGTCAGACCCCAGTAGCTTGATAAGTCGTGTCGATATGAGGTCTATAACAGTTCGAGAAACTACTGATAACACTTACCAGTAAATCTCAGCAACCCTGGCCAGGGATTTCCAGTTATAGCCAATCGAACATAGCACAACATCAACTCCCTATACCGGGAGAGACGAATCCCCTCCTATCGCTCATTGCCTCCATGTGATTCGGGACTGTACCCAAAAGCCACCTTTTTGCACGCCCTCTTGGACGTGGTATGATGTAAATCAAAGCACAGTAGGAATCACACAAGACTCTATGACGATCTCGGGTCAACAGACTACTCTGTACCAGTGTCACCGGAGAACTGCCATCTGACGTGAGGTATAATACCGTCTGGAAGTTCTCGGCGAGTCCGTCCAGTGTACCCAGTCTCTACTGAGCACCCGTACACCATCCTTGATGTCAAAACCCAATGGATATGGGATCATCCTGTAGGGTTCCTAGGCACTCTTGTGAAGTTTCATAAGGCATCAAACATGCCCGAATAAAATTTTAAACGTGCCGAACAACCCAAAACCGGGATCTTTGCTAGATTATTAGGGTTAAACATGCAAGTAAACACCTTTACTACTAAGTGTGAGGGATTACAACCTTTGTAGTCCACTCCTTCGCTTCACAAGCTCCGAGTAGAAGTCCCTTCGCCGCGATCCATGATCTCCCGGACTCAAGAGAGGCTCCACGACTCGAACGATCCATGCTAGCTTGTAGTGTTCAGCTTCTCCGATGATCTACGTCGAAATTGCTATAACTCAAGCTCTCTCACTCTAAAGATGTGAACACCCTAATCTAATGGGCTAGATTAGATGAGGATGATGGAGTAGTATTTATACTTTCTTTTTATATCATTTTCTCACAAGAAATCATCACAAAAGAATTAACTAGTGAGCTCTTTCCAAAACTCAAGAGAGAAGAAGATGAAGAATGAAAAAGATCATACTTTTGTGATGAATAGTAGTAAAGAATATATGATTGATTATGGAACCATGGTCAAGGATGAGAGGCTAAACCTTTGTAGAGAATAAACTAGAGCTAGGGTTTGGTTAAGGTTAAGAATGAGTCATGGATAAGTATCAACCATAATATCTTAACCAAGACAAAAGGAAATCCTTCTAGAATGAACAAGAAGGAGCTAACCCTAATCAAACCCTAATCTCTTTTTATCATCCCTAAACATGTTTCATAATAAATCATATCATGTCACAATAATATATATCACATATATATTATATATTTGCAACAAAAAAAAATAATACAATTAACATATATCGCATATATATCAATGTATTAATCCGGTGAGAAAATGAAATAATAAAGCGAGCCAATATTAGATAATGTAATACAATATATCATATATATCATTATACATTAAATCATCGAATCAACACTTGATCCGACGATCCGGCTATATCGAATATAACCGACTAATATATCATGTACCGATTCATCGAATCAACACTTGATCCGATGTCCCGGTTCATATCTAAATATCGCGAGAATATAATACGGTATCTCATATCGTATTATCCTCGGTCCTGCACATATCACATATGTGCCTCTACTCCGTTTTGCCTGAGCCAAGAAACCTCTGTGTAGAACTCTAAAGAATCGTCAATACGCCGGTAGCAGATGATGATCATATCAAACACCCACAAGCTGCAAGCGGTCAGCTAAACGTAACAGCCACCCAGGTATTGAACGATCAAAAGATCAACAAGCTAGCCTGTCCGTTCTCCTGTGAATCCAATCAGTAACACTCCCGTACAGTCCGGTCTGTTCGTCTGATATGTCGCATATCAAGTCTATGGGTGGTATACGTCAGACCCCAGTAACCGATAAGTCGTGTCGATGTGAGGCTCATAACAGGTCGAGAAACTACCGGTAACACTTACCAGTATATCTCTATATCAGCCCTGGCCAGGGACTTCCAGTTATAGCCAATCGAACACAGCACAACATCAACTCCCTATACCGGGAGAGATGAATCCCCTCCTATCGCTCATTGCCTCCATATGATTCGGGACTGTACCCAAAAGCCACCGTTTTGCACGCCCTCTTGGACGTGGTAAGGTGGAAATCAAAACACAGTGTGAATCACACAAGACTCTATGACAATCTCGGGTCTACAGACTACCCTATAACAGTGTCACCGGAGAACTGCCATCTGACGTGTGGTATATCACCATCTGGGAGTTCTCGGCAAGTCCGTACAGTGTACCCAGTCTCCACTGAGCACCCGTACACCATCCTTGATGTCAAACACCGATGGATATGGGATCATCCATCGCCCATCATATGGGTCAAGATGCGTATACGCTAGTCTACTCTGGTGTATCGATGCCCTGTCTCGATATACCTTCGACTAGGAACAGTTATAGGATGTACTCATCGACTACCGTGGCCCCACTAGTATGATCTCATCATAATCCCAATAGTCAAGTACAGATCCTAAGGGCTTTATCAACATGTGAGAGAAAAACAGTAAACGAATACAAGTCAACATGTTAAGATAAAGTGAAACCAAATAGCATACTATCATGACGAGCAAGAAAGTCCTCTCGGTATACATCCAAGCATCCATCATAATATACATCATATGTACAACAATGGCCTCTAGGGCATATACATAACTAACACATCCATCGCCCATCATATGGGTCAAGATGCGTATACGCTAGTCTACTCTGGTGCATCGATGCCCTGTCTCGATACACCCTCGACTAGGAACAGTTATAGGATGTACTCGTCGACTACAGTGGCCCCACTAGTATGATCTCATCATAGTCCCAGTAGTCGAGTACATATCCTAAGGGCTTTATCAACATGTAACATAGAGACAATCAGAGTACATGTTAAGATAAAGTACAACCAGATAGCATACTATCATGTCAAGCAAGAAAGTCCTCCCTATATATGTCCAAGCATCCGTTACAACAATATACATCGTATGTATAGTAATGGCCTCTAGGGCATACATATAACTAACATAAAATAGGGTTTCTTCCCACTCCACAATTCATATAGTGTGGTAGGCACTGACTTAGTAGGAACCTTGTTCAAAAGATATGCAGTAGATTCTAGTGTATAACCCTAGAATGGTCGCGGTAACTCAGCGTTACTCATCATGGAACGTACCATATCCAATAAGGTGTGGTTTCGCCTTTCCTATACACCGTTGTGTTGAGGTGTGTACGGAGAAGTAAGCTGAGAGAGAATTCCATTCTCTTTTAAATAATCCAGGAACCCGGTACTTAAGTATTCACCGGCTCGATCAGATCTAAGTGTCTTGATACTTTTTCCTGTTTATTTTTCCACTTCATTCTTATATTCCTAGAATTTCTCAAAGGCCTCGGATTTATGTTTCATCAAGAATACATGTCAATACCTTGATAAATCATCCGTAAAAGTAATGAAGTATGAATAACCACTTCTTGCATGTGTAGACATTGGACCGCACACATCGCTATGTATGAATCCCAAGAGCTCGCTCGCTCTTACCCCGTGTCCAGTGAATAGAGTCTTTGTCAACTTTGCTTTGAGACATGATTGATAAATTACATAAGACGGATATTCAAACGGATCCAAATATCCCTCTTTATGTAATTTCGTCAACCGTGTTTCATTGATGTGACCCAGTCTACAATGCCATAAGAAAGCTTGAGTTAATCCTGGAGACTTTCTTTTAAGTGTATTTTGGACATTGAAAACTTGGTATTAGTTTAATACGTATATACCGTTGTCCAGTGTACCTGACCCAATCAAACCATGATTAAGGTGGATGTTTACGACATCGCTTACAAATGTAAAATCATAACCTTCTTTAGATAGTAAAGATATAGAGATGGTATTACATGTCAAACTAGTTATACAAAAATAGTTACGCAAAACCAAAGTGTTTCCACTTGTCAATCCTAGGTGATATTCCCCTACGGATACAGCATCCACGCTCATTCCGTTAGCAACCCTGAAAATCATATCACCTGCCTTTATAACTCTACGGTTTCACAGTGACTACAATAAATTACAGATATGAGATCCTTATCCGGTATCCAATACCTAGAAAGTAGAGTTAATTGACAGACAGTTTTCAATCATAAACACACCTGAAGCCGAAGCCACAACGTGCTCCGAATCCTGGTTCTGGGCTTTCCAGGCCCTACAGTCCTTCTTCCAAGGGCCTTTCCCATGAAAATAGAAACATTCCTCCTTCCCTAGTGTCGGCCCCGAAACTTTTGCCCTGCCCTTTCGCTCTACCTTACTGACACCGCCTTTCGGCTTGGTGGGGGCCTTCTTCTTCCCCTTGGCTTTCGCCTTGGATCTAGAGGAAGAAGATTCTCCAATAAGCAGAGCGGGTGTCTCCCTGGTATTCTTTAGGGTGCCCTCTGCACTCCTCAACATATTGAGGAATTCTGGAAGTGTAGCTTACTTCCCTTGAATGTTGAAATTCAAGATAAACTGGACATAGGTAGAAGGGAGGGACTGTAGAATCAAGTATGTATACAACTCGTTCTCCAACATGGTCCCAAGATCCACGAGCTCTTCAATATAGCTAATCATCTTAAAGACGTGGTCCCCTACAGATGACCTGACAGCTAACCTCGCCTGAAATAATTTTTTCGAGGTCTCGTATCTTGTGATACGAGATTGCTCTCCATATAAATCTTTGGTATGGAGGAAGATGAAAGCTAAGCCTAACTTCTCGTGCCGTCTCTGGTGTTCATTATCCATTGAGGCCAGCACGAAGTGCTTGACTCTCGCACAATCTATTTCCTATGTCTTACGAATCTCAACATCCGCAACGGTAGAATCTGGACCTGGGATGGTGGGGGGTTTGGTAGTAAGGAGGTAGCCCGTCTTGTCATAGGTTATGGCCATCTGGACATTCCTTAGCCAATCTTTATAGTTTGGCCCCATCAATTTATTTTTATCTAGCAATAATTTAAGCCCAATCATTTTGGTCGATGCAGTCAGAAGAGAGAAGAAAACACTCAGCATGATACTCTTGCAAATTTAGATTGGTTATTAATTTATCTAAACAAGATGGCTCCCACTGTTTTTCGAATTCTCCTTCAAAGCATAAAAGAAGAATTAGTCGGATTAATCTCACCATACAATTCTTGCTTAACCTTTCGGCCAGGCTAGTGTCGGTACTTCGAGGGAGCCTTTCCAATGCTTTCACGAAGTTCCTTAATTACATAATCTCTTTTCCCTGGAGGCGTGGCCCCGCTAACACTGTTCTAGGCACCTACTTGGTTTATAGCATTGATTGTTTAAGTGAAAAAACTCTCCCGAGGAGTAATAAAACTCACAGTGGGATCGGGATCCAAATATCATCGTGTGACAATTTTGAAAGAATCCTACCAAAATCATCACACTCCAGATGGTATGCAAAACTAGCAAGTTTCCTCTTCCTTTGAAACTCCCGATATGGATTTTTGCCCCAGTCGCTCAAGATCTTGACGAAGGCCAAAATATCATAAGACACAAGTCAAGTTCTACTCGTCATTGTCCAGGTTAATCTGAACCCATCCGTACAAACCCTTGACGAAGGCCAAAATAGTTGTACGTGTTGGATATAGTGCCCTCAGAGTCAATTATTGGATCACAGGCACGTGATTGCAATGATTGAGGGAGGACCTATACCGGTAGGACAGTCTTACTCGAGATGATAGTATGCTATCTGGTTTATCTTTATCATCATGTACTGCTTCAGGTGACCTTACAGGTCACTATTGCACGTTGCTAAAGCCCTTAGGATTCTTGCTTGATGGCGATCATATCCGTGGGAGCTGGGGTCTATAAGCACATCCTTAAAAGGTCCCTAGTCATGGGAGTTTCGAGACTGGGCATCGATACTCCATTAGTAGACTAGTGTATACAGTCGAGACCCCGACGAGGGGCGGTGGCCGATCTCACAAGCCATTGGTGTCAGTTGGTTCACCTAAGATATATACAGGTGCTCATTGGGTTATGAGTACACCGGACAGGACTCGTCGGGAACATGCTAGTTGGTATTATACCTGACGTTAGATAGCAGTTCCCTGGTGACATGTGTACAGATTAGTTCATCGACCTGAGATCTGTAGGGTTCCTAGGCACTCCCAAGAGGTCTCCCAAGCCATCAACCATGGCAATTTCAAAAACTATGGTGCCTACAAACCCTAAACTACGGATCGTTTGCTAGATGTCTAGGCGAACATAGAACTAGTTAACACTTAACTAATGAGAAAACGGAAATACAACCTTTGTAGATCCGGTGCTCCACCTCCATAGCTCCGCAACGAAGTCCTCTCCGCTGTCCAAGTCAAATCCGGGCTCTAGGATCGGCTTCGTCGGAGAATGGGCAAGCTAGGTCGTCGATGTCCATGCCGAAGATGATCTACGTCGAGGCATCGCTAAATAAAGCTCCGACTTCACCAAGTCAAGAAACTTGTGAAGTAAACACACTCTACTACTTGGCAAGAGGTAGAGGATGAAGAAATAGGAAGTGGGTTAACTTTAGAATTGGATTTCTCACTCATTTCCATCACTTGCCATTGATGGGGCAAGCTTTCTTCACTTGAAGAAAATGGAAGAGGAAGAAGATGATATATGATAAGTTCAAAGAATAAGAAAAGAAAATGAATTCTTATCATAATTTTAACTAGAGTCAAGTGTAGAGAATGAATCATGGTTAGTGGGAATGGTTAGGGTTAAGGATGAGATAAGAATGGTTGACTTGAACAAAGCTTCATGAAGCTTCAACTAAAGAACAAAATTAGCCACCATTCTTTTCTCTTTTCTTTTATTCATTTATCAAAAATAAAAAGGATAATTAAATAAGATAAATGAATAATAAATAATAAACCCTAACCATTTCATTAACCAAGGTTTAATCTTTACACTTGAACCCTAGCATGACATGTATCATCAAACATGATACAATCAAGTGCACAAAAGTATATCGCATATACAATGCGCCCATCCGAGTGAGAAAATCCATCTTAAGTAAACCGATACTAGTTGATGCAAAGTAATATATCAAATATATAAATATGCATTAAATCATTAAATCAACACTTGATTCAATGACCCGGTTATGTCGCACACAACCGACTAGTATACAATATATCGGCTTATCGAATCAACGCTTGAATCGATAACTAGGTTATATCGCATACAACCATTCGATATATTTATCGCGAGAATAGAATACGGTATCACATACACGCATTATTCTCGGTCCCGCACATATCTCATATGCGCTCCTATTTCGTTTCGCTTGAGCCAGGAAACCTCTGTGTAGGACTCTAAAGACTCGTCAATACGCCGGCAGCAGATGATGATCATATCAAGCATCTACAAGCCGCAAGCGGTCTGCTAAACGTAACGGCCACCCGGGTATTGAGCGATCTGAAGATCGACGAGCAAGCCCGCTCACACTCCAGTGAATCCGACCAGTAACACTACCGTACAGTCCGGTCTGATCGTCTGATATGTCGCATATCTCGCCTAGGGGTGGTAGACGTCAGACCCCAATAGCTCAATAAGTCGTGTCGATATGAGGTCTATAACTGTTCGAGAAACTACTGGTAACACTTACCAGTAAATCTCAGCAACCCTGGCCAGGGATTTCCTGTTATAGCCAATCGAACACAGCGCAACATCAACCCCCTATACCGGGAGAGACGAATCCCCTCCTATCGCTCATTGCCTCCATGTGACTCGGGACTGTACCCAAAAACCACCGTTTTGCACGCCCTCTTGGACGTGGTAAGATGGAAATCAAAGCACAGTGGGAACCACACGAGACTCTATGACGATCTCGGGTCAACAGACTACTCTGTACCAGTGTCACCAGAGAACTGCCATCTGACGTGAGGTATAATACCATCTGGGAGTTCTCGGCGAGTCCGTCCAGTGTACCCAGTCTCTACTGAGCACCCGTATATCATCTCTGATGTCAAACACCAATGGATATGGGATCATCCATCGCCCATCTGTATGGGTCGAGAAGGTATACGCTAGTCTACTCTGGTATATCGATGCCCCGTTTCGATACACCCACGACTAGGGACTTTGAAGGATGTACTTATGGACTACCATGTCCCCACTAGTATGATCCGCATCATAGTCCAGGTAGTCAAGTACAGATCCTAAGGGCTTTACCAACATGTAACAGAGAGACAACCAGTATACACGTTAAGGTAAAGTTCAACCAGATAGCATACTATCATGTCGAGCAAGAAAGTCCTCCCTATATATGTCCCAGCATCCACTACAATATACATCCTATGTATAGTAATGGCCTCTAGGGCATACATATAACTAACAATCTCCCACTTGCACTAGGGCCATCTGTAGCAGTGGTTTGAAGTATCTCATACTCAACCATCCCATAAAAGTCTCTCTCTGGGAACAGGCCTTTGTGAGTGGATCCGCTGTGTTGTCCTCTGAGTCTACTCTCCTAACCTCGATCCCTTATAGATCAACCATCTCCATGACCAGGTGATACTGCCTTAGAATATGTCTGGATCACTGATGGGACCGGCGTTCCTTGGCATAAGCCACAACTCCATTGTCACACAATGGGAGGAACTAAGTTCATCTCATGAACCATTATACACCCAAACAGCCTCTTTAGTAGCATCTTAAGTAGCGATGTATCCTGCCTTTATCGTCTAGTGTGTCACGGTATCTAGCTTGGAACTCTTCCAACATACCGTCCCTTTACTGAGGGTTAAGACAATGCCTGCGGCTGACATTCAGTCGTCTTTATCACCCTGGAACCCTTCCAGTGATTCTCCCCAGGATCGTTTGATACCATCTCACTACAACTAGTGAGAATCCTAACATCCAATTAAATCTATCTCATAGATCCAAAATCCAAGATTTAGGAGGTATCACTTTGATCCTATATGGAGAATCATTGTGATAAGCAGAGATTGATCGAGCGTACCATAAGAAACTCCTTTCTTATCAAGAGTATGTCATCCACGTACTCTACGAGGATCGTCACCATACTCCCTACTACCTTTTTGTATATACAAGGTTCATCTACCATTTTGATGATGTCAAACTCTTTGACTACTTCATCAAAATAGATGTTCCAACTCCGCGATGCCTGCTTTATCCTATAAAGCATCTTGCACACGTTTCCGCTGCTCCCACTGTCTACGAAGCCCTCTGGCTGTGTACTTATAGACGCACTCTTCTAAATCATCATTTAGAAAAGCAGTCAAGACACCCAACCACCAGATATCGCAGTCATGGTATGTAGCCGTGACAAGTAGGATCTGGATGGACTTAAGCATAGCTACTGGAAAAGGTTTCATCATTATCCACGCTTGGTCGATGACGAAAACCTTTAACAATTCTAGCTTTGAAAGTCTCAACTTTTCCATGTACACCAAGTAATCTTCTCAAGATATACTTGCTCCTGATGGGGATTTAACCCTTCAGATATAGCAACTAAAGTCCATACTTTGTTGGTGTATAAGGATTCCATCTCAGATCGTTAAGCATCCAGCCATTCTTATAGAGTCTTACCCCTGATGGCCAGCTCGAAGCTAGTTGGGTCATCATCTCATGATGCAGTCCTCGCTCCCACTGTCATAGAGAAACCGAAGTATCTCTCAGGTGGGTGAGGAACCCTACTAGATCGGCGGAGAGGCTGAGGTTCGTTGGTAACTATCGAATCCTTTGGTTCTTTCAAATCATCAGCTGCAGTTTGTATAGCTGGAACCTTTCCAGTTCTACATTACAGACTTTGCCTCGAGCTTGTCCGGATTCTGCTTTTAGACATAGGCCGGACAACCCCAAATCTTAACTAGCTTAAGATATGGGCTCTTCCCTTTCCATATCAAATATGAAGTGGTAGGCAACTGATTTGATTCGAACCTTATTCAATAGGTATGCAGCTTCTCAAGTGCATAACACCCAAAAGGAAATAGGTAACTCAGTAGTACTCATCATAGATCACACCATATCAAATAGGGTGTATCTGCTCCGCCCTGATATACCATCGTGCTATGGTGTATTCAGAGGAGTAATGCTGAGAGAGAATCTCATTCTCCTT
Organism: Agapanthus africanus; assembly: GCA_030015575.1. NCBI lineage: Eukaryota > Viridiplantae > Streptophyta > Magnoliopsida > Asparagales > Amaryllidaceae > Agapanthus > Agapanthus africanus. Next base: position 156,065,839 of record CM057344.1, on the reverse strand, counting down.
TAGAATAGTCCAGGATTTCCGTGCTCAAGTATTCTCCTCCTTGATCACATCAAAGGACATAATACTTATACCCACATTTTGGTTCTCTACTTCTAACTTATATTCTGTGAATATCTCAAAAGGTTCGGACTCATGTTTCAGCAGGAACATATGACTGAATCTTGAGAGATTATCAGAGAACGTAATGAAGTATAAAGAACCAGTCCTGGCATGTGTAGACAGGGGACCTACATACATCAACATGTATCATCCCAAGAGTTTACTAACTCTTTCTCTGTTTCCAGTAAACGGAGCTATGGTCATCTTATCTTTGTGACATGACTGACGAGTTTCACAAGATGTAAATTCAAACTGATTTAAATATGCATCTATATGTAACTCTAGCGAGTCGGGTCACATTGATATGACCTAGTCTACAATGCCTCAAGAAGGATTCGTTCATTTCTGAACTCTTCCTCTTGTGTGTGTTCCATATAATAAGAACTGTAGTTTGATTTAGAACATCAACGCTTTTAGATAACGTGCCTGAACCGATCAACTTTTGATATAGGAAATGTTCAAAACATTATCCAACAATACAAAATTTTATCATTTCTTTACTAATAAAGAGATAGATATGATTTTGTATATCAGGTTCGGTATCTAACAACATTCGTTCAGAATCAATGTATTGGTAATACAGGGTGACAGTGACTAACAGACTTGGCTGCAACTCTTGCCCCGTTTTCTGCCTCATGAAACTTATCACCCGTTCTCAGTTCTCTACCTTTCTGTAACCCTATGTAACAGATTACATATCTAGGATCCTGATCTGGTATCACATACCCAGGACGTAGAGGATACAGAGAAATAGTTCTTTGTAACGAACACACCCGAAGATGATGCATCAGCATGCACTCTCTTCGTTTGGGCGGCACGGGAATTCTGGTAATCCCCAATTTCCTGCTCTGTCTTATAACAATTATAAGTTGGAGCGGGACCAACGTTCCCCAGCTCAGTATAACAAGCGGGTTCGGTCAATATTCCGTATTATTATCTTGATTAAGGCGTGATATGGTCGCTACCTGGAGAGAGAGAGAAGAAAACACTCAGCGTGCGCTCTGTCAAGAATAGATTGGTTGTTATTTTATCTAATCAGGATGGCTCCCACTGCTTTTTATCAAATCTTCCTTCAAACCCTAAAAGGAAAGACTAGCCGGGATTAATTACACACTACAAGTTCGCCAATCTTTCAGCCAGGCCAGTGTCGGTACTTTGAGGGAGGTCCCCCGTGCTTTCGCACGAACCTAATTAATGTAAACCTCGTTTTCCCAGAGGCGTAACCCCGTTGACACCTTTCTAGACACCTACTTGATCGGCTAATTGTAATGTATAAAACTCTCCCAGGAGTAACTCTTACTCGCAGCGGGTATCGGGATCCAACTATCTCATAGAAGGTATGCAATCTCATTGCAAATTTCAACACTTGAAATTCCCGATAATATTTTGCCCCTAACCTCCTATGACCTTGACAAAGGCCAACAAACCATAGGATGCTAGTCAAGTTCAACCCGTCATTTCCTGATTGAATTAAACCCACCCGCACGGCCCTTGACAAAGGCCAACAAGGTCGCACGACTACCCTAACTCAATCTGCATCATATGCATAAGCAGATAAGCACCAGTTAGCTACCGCACACTGCGCCTTGACAAAGGCCAACAAACGCAGCACGAATACTAACTACTACTTATCTGAAATGACGGAGGGCTACGACAGGTTTTTCTGAAAACCTATTGCGTAATGAACTTGATATCGTTGTAGGATCGAATGAATTTTGAAATGGAGTGTTTTTGAGGCTTTTCTAGTTTTGCTAAAGGGGTCACTCCCGGTGAAGGGATCGTCGGTCCTTTCCTCGTCGAATGAGGTGCGGGATATATCACATATATCACTGTGCAAAGCAAAAACACTTAAAAGCAATCAAAAGACAAACCGAGGGTGTAGCATCTGCCAGTTATTGCTAAAGGAGTCACTCCCGGTGAAGGGATCTCGGTCCTTTCCTCGTCGGATGAGGTGCAGGATATATCACATATACCGCTATGCAAAGCAAGAACTGTAGCTACCTGTTTTATTTTGAAATTCGATTCTACAACATCTTAGGTTTCTTTTATTTCATTAATCACATTAATGAAGTCCCATCATTTAATTACCTAAACATCACAGATAGATATGACGTACACATATGCCATCCGCATTCGCCTCGATGTCCCCTCGTGCACCGTTAGGTTAGGTAACTAACGGCAGAGCGGGCCAGGGCTAGCGCGGGTGTAAAACATAAGTAACGCCTATATAATATATCATATATACTATATAATGTATCTATCACAGAACATCACATGATCACATCACAGATATCGCAGCAGAAGAATCATATGAAATATTGGATATACTAGGACGTCCGTGTTTTCAATACGAGCCAGTATAAAACACGGATTCCACGGTCGTGATGAATAGCCAAACCCACACCCCTAGACCCCTACGAGAGCGGCAAGCAACCCTGCCAATTCTAGAGTTAGGAGACCCGGACTCGACTCCTCGAGTTGGTCTCCCACTGGACTCCAGAACCCGGTTACTTGTGCTCCCCTCCTTGGGTCTATCCTAGTGCGGAAAAGTAAATAATATACAAACGGTGACAACTTCCGCAACCTGGAAGCGCCCCAATAAAAGAATATTACATACAAGTTTTTACATGAATGAAAATGAAAAACACTCACCTCACATAAAAACCCCCGGCTATTCAAACACGACGATCCAATATAACATATCCAGCAACACATAACATCACATGTCATCAACGTAAGTAAATATGTCCATCCCAATTGTCGTTGACATATAGCAACGAAACCGGCGATATCACATATTACACTTACGGTCACAGAAAAGATAGTGTAAAACTACAACAATTGGAATCCGCAATCTCTTCAGACATCGCATGCCTGACCAAATGAATTCTTTAGACATCGCATGCCTAACAATTATAAACCCCGCATTTTAGTCTCAAAATCGAAAACACTTTTCAATATTAAGTCGGGCAATTCAACAAGATTCCCGACATCCTGATCGAATACTCGTCGCAAACTTAAGTAGACGGCCGCACCCCCGATACCGTCGACGAAGTGCACCAAGGCGGAACACCGCTACCGCGAGCACCCGGAAGGATGCTTTCGGCGACGGGGTTCTCCTACAGTCACTTGGTCGGGGCTATGGGGTAAGGCTGTCTATTAAGTTTACCCGGCGAGTATCCGCGTACGCTACGTGATTGCGACGGACTTTTGATCACATCAAAATTCCGTGGCAACCGATCAAGTGAGACTAAAGTGCTGTGTTTATAACATTCATTCAGTTATCTCATAACTTATTGTGAATTTCAATTATTGTATCCCATTCCAGATAAACAGAAAATGTTAAACTTTCCGATCGAACAATCGAACACCCAAGTTTTCCCGATACAGATCAAAACATGAAACTAGTCTAACAACATTCAGTTCGTACCTCAGTACCAACGGTCCAGCCGTAGAAGGGTCAAGCCAACGCCTCACATGTGGCACGCCGTACTGTCCCAAACCCGAAGGTTCAAAGGGCAGTTCAAGACGGTCACATAATCGAGTTAAGGTTTGTGTCTTCTAGAGGGACCATCGCGTTACTTGCACTACTTAGAACGTCGTCAAACTACGGAAAAATCCAACACTTGGAAATTTCCCGACAGGGGAAAAATTGGGTATTTATATCCGGTCGAACTTTTTAACATATTCTAAAATTTATCCGGAAAGCCACACAGACAAAATTTGATACTCCGATCGAAACACCGAATCCCCAAAACAACTGCAGAAAAATCAACTCTTGAAAAATTATTAAAAATTCCCAGAAAACCCATCTAATAAAAATAGGAATTACTGTGCAGAAATTGGGAGGTGACGTCATCACTTAGCCGCGGAACCGCCGCAGAAGCTGGGCTTCTGCCGCGGTTCCGCGCTCTGTTTGATGAATTATTCACCTGAGTTTTTACAGTAATTCTTATAATTATTTATTGAATTTTTTAGGCATTTTTAATACACAAAAATCCGCATTCTCGGAAAAAGTACAGAGAGCATATTTGTTTCGGGGTTTCGGGTTCGTTCGGACTTCAAATCGCGTCTGGACTTCGCCTAAGGCTCTAGCTAGGCTTTGATACCACTGTAGGGTTCCTAGGCACTCCCAAGAGGTCTCCCAAGCCATCAACCAAGGCAATTTCAAAAATTATGGTGCCTACAAACCCTAAACTACGGATCGTTTGCTAGATGTCTAGGCGAACATAGAACTAGTTAACACTTAACTAATGAGAAAACGGAAATACAACCTTTGTAGATCCGGTGCTCCACCTCCATAGCTCCGCAACGAAGTCCTCTCCGCTGTCCAAGTCAAATACGGGCTCTAGGATCGGCTTCGTCGGAGAATGGGCAAGCTAGGTCGTCGATGTCCATGCCGAAGATGATCTACGTCGAGGCATCGCTAAATCAAGCTCCGACTTCACCAAGTCAAGAAACTTGTGAAGTAAACACACTCTACTACTTGGCAAGAGGTAGAGGATGAAGAAATAGGAAGTGGGTTAACTTTAGAATTGGATTTCTCACTCATTTCCATCACTTGCCATTGATGGGGCAAGCTTTCTTCACTTGAAGAAAATGGAAGAAGAAGAAGATGATATATGATAAGTTCAAAGAATAAGAAAAGAAAATGAATTCTTATCATAATTTTAACTAGAGTCAAGTGTAGAGAATGAATCATGGTTAGTGGGAATGGTTAGGGTTAAGGATGAGATAAGAATGGTTGACTTGAACAAAGCTTCATGAAGCTTCAACTAAAGAACAAAATTAGCCACCATTCTTTTCTCTTTTCTTTTATTCATTTATCAAAAATAAAAAGGATAATTAAATAAGATAAATGAATAATAAATAATAAACCCTAACCATTTCATTAACCAAGGTTTAATCTTTACACTTGAACCCTAGCATGACATGTATCATCAAACATGATACAATCAAGTGCACAAAAGTATATCGCATATACAATGCGCCCATCCGAGTGAGAAAATCCATCTTAAGTAAACCGATACTAGTTGATGCAAAGTAATATATCAAATATATAAATATGCATTAAATCATTAAATCAACACTTGATTCAATGACCCGGTTATGTCGCACACAACCGACTAGTATACAATATATCGGCTTATCGAATCAACGCTTGAATCGATAACTAGGTTATATCGCATACAACCATTCGATATATTTATCGCGAGAATAGAATACGGTATCACATACACGCATTATTCTCGGTCCCGCACATATCTCATATGCGCTCCTATTTCGTTTCGCTTGAGCCAGGAAACCTCTGTGTAGGACTCTAAAGACTCGTCAATACGCCGGCAGCAGGTGATGATCATATCAAGCATCCACAAGCCGCAAGCGGTCTGCTAAACATAACGGCCACCCGGGTATTGAGCGATCTGAAGATCGACGAGCAAGCCCGCTCACACTCCAGTGAATCCGACCAGTAACACTACCGTACAGTCCGGTCTGATCGTCTGATATGTCGCATATCTCGCCTAGGGGTGGTAGACGTCAGACCCCAATAGCTCAATAAGTCGTGTCGATATGAGGTCTATAACTGTTCGAGAAACTACTGGTAACACTTACCAGTAAATCTCAGCAACCCTGGCCAGGGATTTCCTGTTATAGCCAATCGAACACAGCGCAACATCAACCCCCTATACCGGGAGAGACGAATCCCCTCCTATCGCTCATTGCCTCCATGTGACTCGGGACTGTACCCAAAAACCACCGTTTTGCACGCCCTCTTGGACGTGGTAAGATGGAATTCAAAGCACAGCGGGAACCACACGAGACTCTATGACGATCTCGGGTCAACAGACTACTCTGTACCAGTGTCACCAGAGAACTGCCATCTGACGTGAGGTATAATACCATCTGGGAGTTCTCGGCGAGTCCGTCCAGTGTACCCAGTCTCTACTGAGCACCCGTATATCATCTCTGATGTCAAACACCAATGGATATGGGATCATCCATCGCCCATCTGTATGGGTCGAGAAGGTATACGCTAGTCTACTCTGGTATATCGATGCCCCGTCTCGATACACCCACGACTAGGGACTTTGAAGGATGTACTTATGGACTACCATGTCCCCACTAGTATGATCCGCATCATAGTCCAGGTAGTCAAGTACAGATCCTAAGGGCTTTACCAACATGTAACAGAGAGACAACCAGTATACACGTTAAGGTAAAGTTCAACCAGATAGCATACTTGTTAGTGTATATGCCCTAGAGGCCATTACTGTATCATACTAGTTTGTATATTACTTAATGGATACTTGGGATATTCACCTTGTATATACAATCTTGCTCAAAATAGTAGTATGCTACTTGGTTTGTTTCTACTTCAATGTGTACATGTGTTTATTTTTGTATATCGCCTATACACATTAGTAGAGCCCTTAGGATCTTTTCTTGATTACCAGCGATGTGATGGCCGTCACACTAGTGGGGCTGGGTAATCTATAAGCACATCCTTATGCAGGTCCCTGGTCGCAGGACTATCGAGACAGGGCATCGATACTCCGGAGTAGACCAGCGCATGCGCTTCTCATCCCAGTGTGGGAGACGGTCTGTCCCACAGCCGTCAGTACGTCGTACTTGGGATAGTATGCGGGTGCTCGTTAGGTTACGGGTACACTGGACAGGACTCGTCGGGAACTGACTAGTTGGTATTATACCTATCGTCAGTTATCAGTTCCCAGGTGACATGAGTACAGTTTAGTCCGCTGACTTGACACTGTCACTCCGCCTCGAGTGTGTTCCCACTGTACTTTGATCACTACCCTACCACGGCTCAAAAGAGTCGTGCAAACAGGTAGTGGTTGGGTGCAGTCCCGAAGCACTTGGAGGCAGTGACGGTTAGACAGGATTCGTCTCTCCCGGTATTGGGGGTTGACATCGCGCTGTGTCTAGGAGAGCCATTACACGAGTAGTCCCTGGCCAGGGCAAACGAGATATACTGGTAGGTTTCCAGTGTTATCTCAGGGTGTTTTGGGCTTCGCTCCGGCACGACTTGTACCGCTATTGGGGGACTGACGTTTACCGCCCCCTAGGCCCGCCATGCGATGTATCAGACGAACAGACCGGACTGTACGGAGAATGTCACACTCAGGCTCAGTAGGAGTTCAGATGGGTTTCGCCTCGTCGGTCTTCTTGTCGGCATTACCTGGGGACCGTTACGCACAGCTAGTGCCGCTTGCGGTCTGTGGTTAAACCCACTGCCAGCGTAGTGTCGAGTCTTTAGAGTCCCACACAGAAAGCTTTTCGCCTTTAGGCAAAAGAGTAGAGGTCGCATGGTATTGCGACAGGTCGCATGGTTTTGCGACAGGGTTCGGTCACATCCGTGCACTTGTGCACGTACAGTGTCCGGACAGTTTACACTAGCGGGCTTTGGTTTAAGCCAGATCCTAGTGTACCTTATGGGATTGGATTTATCCAGTTTGCATTCGTGTTCCTCGGAACGCGGATGCGGGTGTGTATGCACAGTTGACAGGGAGGCAGAGGCAGCGGATTCTCATTAGGGTTGTTGACAGTTGACCGTTGACTATTTGACTTTATGCTCAACCCTAATGAGAATATGATATGTGATTAACTATTATATTAATTAAGTATTATGGTGATATGGTTGTTGACTTGTTGACTTTTGTTGACTTGTTGACTTTGTTGACTTGTTGATTTTTGTTGACTTGTTGACCGGTTGACTAGGCTTGACTAGTTGACCATCATGATAACCATGGTTATCATTTCATGCCAAAGACTTTTACTTGCTTGCTCATTTGAGTAAAATGAGTGCATGACATGATAAGGTTATGGTTGCTTCAAACCATCACATAAGACTTTTTTGATATGATGAGTTATGATCACTTTGGATTATGAGAGTGTGAGAGACAAAATACTTGCTCATTCTTTCTTGCTCATTCTCTCTCTTGTTCTTGAGCTCTCCTCTTGCTCTCACCCTCAACCTGTTGCTCCCTCTCTTGATCTATGGTTCTCTTGTCTCATGAGTTGAGAATCAAGAACCATAGATAAAATCCCATTCTATTTCCTCTCTACTCATTCTAGTTCACTAGGTTTAGCAAACCAAGTGAACTAGTTTCTTCAAAGAACGAAGAAGGAGCTAAAGGTTGGAGCTTTCAAGTGGATCTATCTTCGGCGTACGGAGACGACGAGAAGGAGCCATCGGACCACCATCGGAGCTTGAAGAGAAGGAGTTCAAGACAAGCAAGGTATAACCATTTCCATCCGAGTAGCTAACTCTCTTTAGCTAAGTATGCTAGTTTTAGTTTAGTCAAAGATCCCGACTTTGCTTAGTCCATGTTGGCCCTTGCGCTAAAAATTTGATTTTTATACCGTTTCCGCCTCCCCGTAAGAACCGGGGGTCGCAACGTGGACTTACAGTGGTATCAGAGCCTAACTAAACTTAAACTAGCTTGGTAGTAAAGTGTAACGAAGTTCGGAACCGAAAAAAATCCAAAAACCTAACTTTTACAAAACCTGAGTTTCTGTTGAAATTTTTTCTGGTCAAAATGAAAAACTTTATACTCCTAAATTCGGCTCAGGGTTTTGTGTGAACACCCATGAAAAACGGTCCACTGTTTCGTTCAAACCGCCGCTCTTCCGCCGCACGAGGTAGGCATGTGCCGCGGAAGCGCCGCGGTTTGTCGTCTTCTCTGCATCGTTTTTCGTGCAGTGTGTGACTGTGTTGGTTTTGGGATTTTTGAAATATATTATATGTGCCCAGATTTTCCAGAAAAGAAATTTCCTTTTGGGGTCCTATAATTCCGTATTTTTTCCGAACTTCACTGCACTTTGACTATGATGGTTATATCTGTGATGTTTGCATGTATTGAACGTCGGCTAATCGCTATAAGTCGATTGGTCGGGGTTATACATGATCTGTAATGTGCTGGAATGTGTATATAAATATGTTGGATTGTCGCGGGTGAATAGCCGGGGGTTGTGAGACAAGAGTTTTCTTTTCTTGCAATTCATGTAAATTTGTAAATTGATGTAATAATTATTTGTATGGCCGCACAACCGGGTCGGGGTTGTAGCCGTCATTGTATAATTTCTTTTTACTGTTTTTGCTCCTAGGATAGACCCATGGAGGGGTGCACAAACTACCGGGTATGCCGAAGTGTCGAGTGGCCTACTCATGGAGATGAGGGAGGTTGCTACGCTTCGGGTACTTGGCGGGTAGTTTGCCGCACCCGTAGGGGTCTTGGGTGGGGTTTTGGCTATTCACCGCGACCGTGTTATCTGTTTTTGTTACAGGCTCGTACAAATTACAGATTGCTAGTATATCCAATGTATTTATCTGTGATCTGAAATGTTTATCATTGCAGTATATCTATATATGATATTATTTAGGCGTTGCTTATGTTTTACAGACGCGCTAGCCCAGCCCCCGCTCTGTCGTTAGTTAAGTAACCTAACGGGTAATGACGGGGCCCAGTGGCGAATGCGAATGGCATAAGCGTACGTCATATTTTGGTTGTTTTCTGCAATGGTAGGATTAAATGATGGGACGCATTAAAAGAACTAATGCAAGAATATCACGCATTAAAAGAACTAATGCAAGATAATAAACCAAGTCATAGTCGTTGGAACACTTTCGAAAAACCACTCGGTTCTTTTCAAAAACAACTTTTAAATGCGGAGCTTGAGCCACTCCTTTTAAAAGCTATCTCGTTCCATCGACCAAATCAAGTTCACTACGTTCACGGTTTTGCCAAAGCCATCCGTAGCCCTCCGTCGTTTCACATGAATAGTCAATAGTATTCAAGCTGTGTTTGTTGGCCAAAGTCAAGGCACAGTGATTGGTAGCTATTGGGTATTCATGTGCAGCATAGATAGATGCGTTGGTTTGGAACAGTCGTACTGCCTTGTTGGCCAAAGTCAAGGCTAGGTGCGGGTGGATTCAAATTAACCTGGAGAACGACGGGCAGAACTTGACATGTGACTTATGATTTGTTGGCCAAAGTCAAGGTCATAAGAGCATGGGGCAAAAATCCACATCGGGAGTTTCATAAGTACTGAAACTTGCTAGATTTGCATACCATTTGGAGTGTGATGATTCTGGTAGGATTCCTTCAGTTTCGTCACGCAATGATATTTGGATCCCGATCCTACTGTGAGTATATGCTACTCCTCGGGAAATTTCTCACTAATCGATCAATGCTATAAACCTAGTAGGTGCCTAGAAAGGTGTTAGCGGGGCTACGCCCCCAGGGAAAAGAGGTTCTTTAATTAAGGAACTTCGCGAAAGCGTTGGAAAACCTCCCTCGAAGTACCGACACCGGCCTGGCTGAACGGTTAAGCAAGTATTGTGCGGTGGGATTGATCCCGGCTAATTCTTCCTTTATGGTTTGAGGAGGGATTCGAGAAACAGTGGGAGCCATCCTGTTTAGACAAACTAAAAACCACTCTAAACTTGCAAGAGCATCATGCTGAGTGTTTCTTCTTCTCTCTCCTAATTGCAGCGACCAATCAACATGACTGGACTTAAGTTACTCCTAGATAAAAACAAACTGACAGGGCCAAACTACAAAGATTGGCTCAGGAATGTCAAGATAGCAATCACTTATGACAAGCTGGGGTATCTTCTTACCACCAAAGCTCCCCCTGTCCCTGGTCCAACTTCCAGCGTCGCGGATAAGGAAATCCGCAAGACTTGGGAGATTGATAGCGCAAAGGCCAAATGCCTCCTGCTTGCCTCGATGGACAACGAACATCAGAGGAGGCATGAGAATATGGACATGGAATCCATATTGCTTCATACAAAAGAACTGTATGGAGAGCAATCTCGTATCGCAAGATACGAAGCGTCGAAAAAGTTATTTTCGACAAGAATGGCCGTCGGATCATCAGTAGCCGAGCACGTGCTAAAGATGATCGGCTTCATTGAGGAGCTCGCTGACCTAGGGATCACATTGGAGAGTGAGCTATATACGGATATAGTTCTCCAGTCCCTTCCTTCCACTTACGCCCAGTTTATACTGAACTTCAACTTACAAGAAAAAGAGGTTGAACTTTCAGAGCTCCTCAACATGCTGAGGAGCGCAGAGGGCACCCTACAGAAAGGTAGGGATACATCCACTTTGTTTGTAGGAGGATCATCTTCTTCTAGGTCCAAGGCGAAAGCCAAGGGAAAGAAGAAGAAAGCCCCCGCCAAACCAAGGGGCGGTGTTAGTAAAGTGGACACGAAGGGAAAAGCAAAAGCAACAAAGATAGCGGGGAAGCTTGTGGATAAGGAAGAATGCTTCTATTGTCATAAGAAAGGATACTGGAAGAATGATTGCAGGGCCTGGAAGGCCAGAACACAGGAATTGAAGCAGGTTGCAGCTTCAGCTTCAGGTGTGTATGTTATTGAAAATTGTCTTTCAATAAACTCTACTTCCTGGGTATTGGATACCGGATCAGGATCTCATATCTGTAATTCTTTGCAGGCGTTGAGAAACCGTAGGGTTTTGAAGGCAGGTGACATGACCCTCAAAGTTGCGAACGGAGCTAGCATGAATGCTAAAGCCGTGGGGGACTATCACCTGGGAATGTCAGATGGACATGTTTTGGTTTTGCGTAATTGCTTTTTTGTACCCAACGCAACTTGTAATATCATTTCTGTATCTTTAGTTTCTAAAGAAGGTTATGAATTTGCGTTTGTAAGTAATGTTGTAAACATTCACCTTAATCAAGTTTTGATTGGGTCAGGTACATTGAGTAATGGTATATACGTGTTAAACCAACCACAGATTTTCAATGTCCAGAATACACACAAAAGAAAGTCTCCGGAAATGAATCAGACTTTCTTATGGCATTGTAGATTGGGTCACATCAATGAGAGAAGGTTGACTAAGTTACATACAGAAGGATATTTGAATGCGTTCGAATATCAATCGTATGCCACTTGTCAATCTTGTCTCAAAGGAAAGATGACAAAGATTCCGTTTACTGGACAAGGAGTAAGAGCGAGCGAGCTCTTGGGACTCGTACACAGTGACGTGTGCGGTCCAATGTCTACACATGCCCGAAGCGGACATTCTTACTTCATTACTTTTACGGATGACTTCTCAAGGTACGGCTATGTCTTCTTAATGAAACATAAGTCCGAGGCCTTTGGAAAATTCCAGGAGTATAAGAATGAAGTAGAGAAACAGACCGGCAAAAGTATTAAGATTCTAAGATCGGATCGAGGTGGAGAATACTTAAGTACCGAGTTCCTGGACTACTTAAAAGAGAACGGAATTCTCTCTCAGCTCACTCCTCCGTACACCCCGCAACATAACGGTGTATCGGAGAGACGGAACCGCACCCTATTGGATATGGTGCGGTCCATGATGAGTAACGCTGAGTTGCCGCGATCATTCTGGGGATATGCGCTAGAATCAGCAGCATACCTTTTGAACCGAGTTCCTACTAAGACCGTGCCTACTACACCATATGAGATGTGGTGTGGGAAGAGACCCTATCTTAAGCACATTAAGACATGGGGATGTCCGGCTTTTGTCAAAAAGCAGCATGCGGACAAGCTCGAGGCACGCTCAGTACAGTGCAAGTTTGTGGGATATCCAAAGAATTCCAAAGGATATTTCTTCTACTGTGAAGAGGAACAAAAAGTCATTGTTTCTCGTCATGCCTACTTCTTGGAAACTGAGTTTTTGGAAACCCAGATAAGTGGGAGCACAATAGAACTGGAAGAAGTTCCAGAACCACAGACTGTTACTGAAAGCTTGGTGGAACCAGAGGGTTCAACAGAACAGGACATTCCTACGCCGCTCCGCAGGAGTAGTAGGCAGTCTCATCCGCCCGAGAGATACTACGGTTTTCTCATAGACAGGGATAGAGAGGATTGCATCATAGATTATGATGAGCCTACTAGCTTCCAGCAGGCCGTTCAGAGCGTTGACTCAGTGAAATGGCTGGATGCAATGCGGACCGAAATGGAGTCCATGTACACCAACAAGGTATGGACGTTGGACATTGCTCCAGACGGGGTAAAACCCGTAGGATGCAAGTGGATCTTCAAAAGGAAGATTGGTGTAGATGGACAGGTTGAGACCTATAAAGCTAGGCTGGTAGCAAAGGGTTTCCGTCAAAGACCTGGCTTGGACTATGACGAAACCTTTTCTCCAGTAGCCATGCTGAAATCCATTCGGATCCTTCTTGCCATTGCTGCCTTCCACGATTATGAGATCTGGCAAATGGACGTAAAGACCGCTTTTCTAAATGGAAATTTAGAGGAGTGTGTCTATATGGACCAGCCAGAGGGTTTCATTCAGAGTGGGAGCAGCGGAAAGGTGTGCAAGTTGCTTAAGTCCATCTATGGACTAAAGCAGGCATCGCGGAGTTGGAACATCTGCTTTGATGAGACGGTCAAAGAATTTGGCTTTATCAAAAATCCAGATGAACCATGCATCTATAGTAGATTTGTAGCGAGAACTGTAGTATTCCTCGTTTTATACGTGGATGACATTCTCTTAATAGGAAATGACATTCCTATGCTACAATCTGTCAAGGGGTTCTTGTCACACAGGTTCTCCATGAAAGACCTGGGTGATGCCTCGTATATTCTGGGTATCCGGATCTACCGTGACAGATCCAAGAGGATATTAGGACTTTCACAGTCCAGGTACATCGACACCATACTGAAGAGATTCAGTATGGAAGATTCCAAGCGCGGTAACCTACCGGCTTGTCACGGGATCACCCTCTCTAAAGAGATGTCTCCCAAGACTGATTTGGAGAGGGATCGCATGTCTATTATACCCTACGCTTCTGCGGTAGGCTCTATAATGTATGCGATGTTGTGTACCAGACCGGATGTAGCTTATGCACTGAGTGTGGTAAGCCGGTATCAGTCAAACCCTGGGGAGAAACACTGGATAGCGGTAAAGAACATTCTCAAGTACCTGAGAAGGACTAAGGAGATGTTCTTGGTGTATGGCGGAAAAGACCTCCAGATCGAGGCCTTTGCTGATCCAGCTTCCAGAGTGACAAGGATGATTCCAAGTCCATGTCGGGTTTTGTCTTTACCCTCAATGGAGGGGCGGTGTGTTGGAAGAGTTCCAAACAAGAAACCGTTGCAGACTCGACGATGGAAGCGGAATACATCGCTGCATCTGATGCCGCAAAAGAAGCTGTCTGGATGAGGAAGTTCTTGAAAGAACTTCAGGTGGTTCCGTCCATTGTTGATCCAATACCTCTGTATTGCGACAACAACGGGGCTATAGCTTTAGCGAAGGAACCCAGGTCCCATCAGAAATCCAGGCACATCTTGAGGCGGTATCACCTGATCAGGGAGATCGTGGATCGCCAGGAGATCGAGGTTCGGAGAGTCGCTTCAGAAGACAACACTGCAGATCCATTCACCAAGGCCTTGCCCCAGACTCAGTTCGAGCGGCTGATCGAGATGATAGGTCTTCGATACGCCAGTACATGGCCTTAGTGCAAGTGGGAGATTGTTAGTGTATATGCCCTAGAGGCCATTACTGTATCATACTAGTTTGTATATTACTTAATGGATGCTTGGGATATTCACCTTGTATATACAATCTTGCTCAAAATAGTAGTATGCTACTTGGTTTGTTTCTACTTCAATGTGTACATGTGTTTATTTTTGTATATCGCCTATACACATTAGTAGAGCCCTTAGGATCTTTGCTTGATTACCAGCGATGTGATGGCCGTCACACTAGTGGGGCTGGGTAATCTATAAGCACATCCTTATGCAGGTCCCTGGTCGCAGGACTATCGAGACAGGGCATCGATACTCCGGAGTAGACCAGCACATGCGCTTCTCATCCCAGTGTGGGAGACGGTCTGTCCCACAGCCGTCAGTACGTCGTACTTGGGATAGTATGCGGGTGCTCGTTAGGTTACGGGTACACTGGACAGGACTCGTCGGGAACTGACTAGTTGGTATTATACCTATCGTCAGTTATCAGTTCCCAGGTGACATGAGTACAGCTTAGTCCGCTGACTTGACACTGTCACTCCGCCTCGAGTGTGTTCCCACTGTACTTTGATCACTACCCTACCACGGCTCAAAAGAGTCGTGCAAACAGGTAGTGGTTGGGTGCAGTCCCGAAGCACTTGGAGGCAGTGACGGTTAGACAGGATTCGTCTCTCCCGGTATTGGGGGTTGACATCGCGCTGTGTCTAGGAGAGCCATTACACGAGTAGTCCCTGGCCAGGGCAAACGAGATATACTGGTAGGTTTCCAGTGTTATCTCAGGGTGTTTTGGGCTTCGCTCCGGCACGACTTGTACCGCTATTGGGGGACTGACGTTTACCGCCCCCTAGGCCCGCCATGCGATGTATCAGACGAACAGACCGGACTGTACGGAGAATGTCACACTCAGGCTCAGTAGGAGTTCAGATGGGTTTCGCCTCGTCGGTCTTCTTGTCGGCATTACCTGGGGACCGTTACGCACAGCTAGTGCCGCTTGCGGTCTGTGGTTAAACCCACTGCCAGCGTAGTGTCGAGTCTTTAGAGTCCCACACAGAAAGCTTTTCGCCTTTAGGCAAAAGAGTAGAGGTCGCATGGTATTGCGACAGGTCGCATGGTTTTGCGACAGGGTTCGGTCACATCCGTGCACTTGTGCACGTACAGTGTCCGGACAGTTTACACTAGCGGGCTTTGGTTTAAGCCAGATCCTAGTGTACCTTATAGGATTGGATTTATCCAGTTTGCATTCGTGTTCCTCGGAACGCGGATGCGGGTGTGTATGCACAGTTGACAGGGAGGCAGAGGCAGCGGATTCTCATTAGGGTTGTTGACAGTTGACCGTTGACTATTTGACTTTATGCTCAACCCTAATGAGAATATGATATGTGATTAACTATTATATTAATTAAGTATTATGGTGATATGGTTGTTGACTTGTTGACTTTTGTTGACTTGTTGACTTTGTTGACTTGTTGATTTTTGTTGACTTGTTGACCGGTTGACTAGGCTTGACTAGTTGACCATCATGATAACCATGGTTATCATTTCATGCCAAAGACTTTTACTTGCTTGCTCATTTGAGTAAAATGAGTGCATGACATGATAAGGTTATGGTTGCTTCAAACCATCACATAAGACTTTTTTGATATGATGAGTTATGATCACTTTGGATTATGAGAGGGTGAGAGACAAAATACTTACTCATTCTCTCTCTTGTTCTTGAGCTCTCCTCTTGCTCTCACCCTCAACCTCTTGCTCCCTCTCTTGATCTATGGTTCTCTTGTCTCATGAGTTGAGAATCAAGAACCATAGATAAAATCCCATTCTATTTCCTCTCTACTCATTCTAGTTCACTAGGTTTAGCAAACCAAGTGAACTAGTTTCTTCAAAGAACGAAGAAGGAGCTAAAGGTTGGAGCTTTCAAGTGGATCTATCTTCGGCGTACGGAGACGACGAGAAGGAGCCATCGGACCACCATCGGAGCTTGAAGAGAAGGAGTTCAAGACAAGCAAGGTATAACCATCTCCATCCGAGTAGCTAACTCTCTTTAGCTAAGTATGCTAGTTTTAGTTTAGTCAAAGATCCCGACTTTGCTTAGTCCATGTTGCCCCTTGCGCTAAAAATTTGATTTTTATACCGTTTCCGCCTCCCCGTAAGAACCGGGGGTCGCAACGTGGACTTACAGTACTATCATGTCGAGCAAGAAAGTCCTCCCTATATATGTCTCAGCATCCACTACAATATACATCCTATGTACAGTAATGGCCTCTAGGGCATACATATAACTAACAAGATCGTCATTTGTCTCGTGTGAGTTCCCACTGTGCTTTAATTACTACCCTACCACAGCTCAAAGGAGTCGTGCAAACAGGTTTTAGTTGGGTACAGTCCCGAGCCACATAGAGGCAGTGAGCGGATCGGCAGGGGTTTCGTCTCTCCCGGTATTGGAGGTGAGATCGCGCTGTGTCTAGGAGAGCCATTACACGAAGTCCTTGGCCAAGGAAGGAGATTTACTGGTAGATATTCCAGTAGTATTTCAGGGTGTTCTGGGCTACACTCCGACACGACTTGTACCGCTTTTGGGGGTCTGACTTTTACCAACCCCCTAGGCCCGCCCTGCGATACTCATAGACGAACGGACCGGACTGTATGGATATTGTTACTGACAGGCTCAGTAGGGTGTCAGGATGAGTTCGCTCATTGACCTCCCTTTTGGTCAATACCTGGTAGCCCGTTACGTACAGCTAGTACCTCTGACGTGCTAGTGGTTAAATCCACAGCCAAAATATTGACGAGTCTTTAGAGTCCCCCACAGACAGTTTCTCAAGTTTCGGGCAAAACGTTGTAAAAGCCGTATGATATATGGCAGGGTCCGATCATATACGTGCAGTAGCGCACGGATCATGATCGGACGGATCATACTAGTATCTTTGGTTTAAGCTGGATCCTAGTATTAGATTTGTTGGATTACGTTAGTCTCATCGCATTCGCATTCAGTCGGAATGCGGATGCAGGTACGTATATACGGGTGAGGGGTATCCTTGTGATCCGTCACGAGTTTACTTTAGATGTTGCCGGATCTTTTTGTTGGACCAAACATTTGGATTAATGTTTTGATGGTGGAAATAATGAGCTAGAATTCATCATGAGATGCATTAAATGTGACATAGACATATATAGTGACTCATGGTCTCTTTTTTGTGAAAAATGTCACATTAGTGTTTGATTTGAGTGATGAAATGAGAGGGAGAGAGAGAAGGGCAGCCATGAGATGGTTAGCTCTTGGATTATTTTTCTACACACTCTCTCACTCTCATGATCATTCAACATAAAAGGAAAAGAAACTCCTTCTTCTTCTTTTTCTTCCTCTAGCTCATTATCTCCATCAACACCTCTAACCTCCATCCAAATCTATGGATGCAAGAGACAAAGTGATCACAAACATTCTCTACAACATCTTGGACACGTCGCTTAGCACACTTCGTGCCCGGGTTGCTTCGGATGAAGCAGAAGCTCGTAAAAAGACTCGTAGATGTGGTGCCCTTTCCGACGAGGAGATCAAGACCGGAGATGCCGCGAGGAGCTTGGGATGGTGGCCAAAGACCGAAGGACACGGATCGATCGGTATAGACTCTCTATCCCTTCTCTAGATATCTAGTTGTAGGTTAATGGTTCGATCCAGGTTTTAAGCATACGATAGCGCCGGTTTAAAGTTTAAGAAAAGTTTTCGTTTCCGCATTTTGGCCTCGTAAAGATAGCCGGGGCGCTACCGTAGACTTACATGGTATCAAAGCCACGCCATTAGCCTTTACTAGCTTGCTCTAATGTGTTTAGAACTTCAATCGAACGAAATTTTCAAAAACTGCATTTCCAAGTCATCAGTTTCTGTTGAATTTTTCCTGTGGTCAAAAAATTATTTGGTGTGCTGCAGAAAATCAGGCAAGGTTTTTTAGGAGCACTGTAGAAATTTGGTAACATGATCCAATAGTTACGCCGCGGAACAGCGGCCCTACCCCCCTTTTGGCCGTGGTTTCGCCGCCATTCTGAGGCTTCTCTGCACCAAATTTCTTCAGTAGGTCTCTGACTTGGAAAAGGGGTTTCTGGTAATTTTATTTTGGGCCTAGATTTGTTTGAAGTACTGGGTATTGTACTTGGGGCCCACTTCGGGAAATTTTGTCGATCGAAAATTTTTAACATGTTAGTTCACAGTATTTACTTTATATCTGCGACCGTGAATGTCATTCGAGCGGTAAATCCTGTCTAATTGCTATAGTTCTTTTAGACGGATTTGCGAATGTGACATTCACGTTGATATTCTGTGTTGTGCTGTGATGTTGCGGATTTGTCGTGGTGGATAGCCTGGATGCAATGTTAGTACAGTTTTGGTATTATTATGTATATTTGATATTGCGGGGCGAGCGTCCGACATGTGGACTGCCGTCACTGCCTGTTTGTATATTATTCTTTTGGGGCACGACCGGGCTGAGGTCGATGTACCCGTTGTATATATATTTTACTTTCTGTACTAGGATTACCCCGCGGTAGGGTGCACGGATAGCTGGGTTCTAGAGGGCAACGAGCCTGCATCTCATGGCTTTGAGACGGAGGGAGCTTCACTCTAGAATTGGCGGGCTATTCGCCGCACCCGTAGGGGGTACAGGTTGACCCAAGGAGGGGTGCTCAAGTTACCGGATTCCGTGAAGTGCTGGGTAGTCCATTCACTTTGTTGAAGGGGGCTGCCTCGCTTCAGGTTTTGGCGGGTAACTTGCCGTGCCCGTAAGGGTCTAGGATTTCATTGCACAGGCTATCCATACGACCAGGGGAACGTTGGGTTTCAGTTGCGGCTCTATGAAACCCGGGGCTTCCAAATAATCTGTATTGTTCTATGATACTTATTACATTTCTGTGATGTTGCATTTTATCACGCCATGAGCGATTATTATATATTGATATATATACTAGTAGATGTTGTATATGTTTTACACCCGCGCTAGTCCAGTCCCCGCTCTGTCGTTAGTTAAGTAACCTAACGGGTGATGACAGGACCCAGTGGCGAATGCGGATGGCGTATACGTACATCGTATTTTCGTTCTTTTGTGGTGTGATTAATTGATGGAACTACATTGATTCGGATCAATGCAAGCTAAACAAACCTATTCTGATGTTGTTGGAACATTTTTCAAAAAAAAAGCTGTTATTGCAAGGACGTTCTCTTTTGTTTTGCACAGTGGTATTCGGTTATGAATATCCAGCACCTCAGTCGACGAGACAAGGGCCGAGATCCCTTCACCGGTAGTGACCCCTTGGACAGAAGTTTGCGTCAGGGTAATAACTTCACTATAGCCGATTGCCTTTTGCTTTGCATCGTGGTATTCAGTTGGAATATCCTGCACCTTATTCTACGGGGAAAGAGCCGAGATCACTTCACCGGGAGTGACCTCTTTAGCAAAGGTTTTCGCCACTATATTTTTATAAAAAGCTATCCGGTTCCTTCAACGATATCAAGTTCATTACGTTAAAGTTTTTTCGCCAAAAATCATTCGTAGCCCTCCGTCATTTCGGATGGGTAGCACTTAGTATTCATGCTATGTTTGTTGGCCTTCGT
Source organism: Agapanthus africanus (assembly GCA_030015575.1). Taxonomy (NCBI): domain Eukaryota; kingdom Viridiplantae; phylum Streptophyta; class Magnoliopsida; order Asparagales; family Amaryllidaceae; genus Agapanthus; species Agapanthus africanus. Next base: position 156,045,656 of record CM057344.1, on the reverse strand, counting down.
CAAGACATAGTGAATGGTAGCTGCTTGTTACTTTTCTGTTGCATAGATAGATGCGTTGGTTTGGGACAGTCGTATAGCCTTGTTGGCCTTCGTCAAGGGCTTGTACGGGTGGGTTCAAATTAACCTGGACAATAACGGGTAGAACTTGACATGTGACTTATGATTTGTTGACCTTCGTCAAGGTCATAAGAGCATGGGGTAAAAATCACATCGGGAGTTTCTAAAGAAACTGAAACTTGCCAGATATGCGCATACCTTCTGGAGTATGATAACGTGAGTGGATTCCATCACGTTAGCATGCGATGATAGTTGGATCCCGATTCCTACTGATGAGTTGGTTTACTCCTCGGGTGATCCCGACTAATTCTTCTTTCAGGTTTGGAGGAGAATTTGACGATACAGTGGGAGGTTTCCTGATTAGATAAAGTGATAACCATTCTGATCTAGGTTAGAGTGCACGCTGAGTGTTTCTTTTCTCTCTCTCTTTGGCAGCGACCATGACCCGACCCTTTACTATGACTCAGTGACCAAGTTAACCGAACCTTCTTAAAACACTGGCTTTTGGATTGTCAGAGTTGCATACCTCATTGCCACTTCTACTTTTACCCTTTTCTCCAGAACACCCCGTATTATTACGAACATCCACTTCCATTAGATAAAACCATCGTATGGTTATATACGAACTCGAAGGAACTTGTTCCAGATTCGAGGATGGTTCCAGTTCTGGAGAAAACGAATAGGACTGTTCAGTTGTCTTTTCATTTTACCTTCTCTCAGGTTGCGAGTGCTTCTTGGATCACGACGGTACACCTATTATGCTAATTAGATAGTCTTCTTCCAAACCATAGGCAGGTGCTTAAAGGTAGAGAATGAAGAAAACCGTTTAGCCTAAAAGGTGTACAGAAGGTATTAAGTAAAGGCAAATAAAGTGATTAGAAAGAGGAAGAAGTAAACTGCGACTACTATTCACGACCAAACCAAGTATTTCATCGCCACTCCTACTTCACATTTGTATTTCTCCAGGACACTCCGTATCACTACGAAGATCCACATTTATTTGGATACTCCATCGTATGGTTATATATGAACTCGAAGGAACTTGTTCCAGTTCGGGGATGGATTCTGGTTCAGGAGAAATAGGAATAAGGTTTATTCAATTGTCTTTTATCTTCACCTTCTCTCAGGTTGCGAGTGCTCTTAGGATTAGGACAGTACACCCATTATGCTTATTGGATAGTCCTCTTCCAAACCATAGGCTGGTGCCGAACGGTAGGGAAGGAAGAAAACCATTTAGCCTAAAGGGGTGTACAGAAGGTAATGACTAAAGACATATAAAGGGATTTGGAGAGATGGCAAGGAAATATATGGTTACAGTTGTGAATCTGATAATGGAAGAGGCATTACTAGAAATATCCGGATACCCCTTCGAAACATTTACATGTTTCAGTTTCACTGTGTATTGTTAAAAGAAAACTGATTTCCCAATTAGTCCTTACTCCAGGGTATGTATTTACCAGGTTTGATTCTCACATCTATATGGTTTTACAGATGATGAGTGGGAGTAAGTTATTAGGAATTGGGTGATCATCCTCATTATATCGGGATTCGTTGTAATTGGTGATATTTGAGAAAATCGTCTGGGTTGTTTGCCGGGCGGCAAATATTTGGTTTTGAATATCCGTTGTTATGCACCAATTTCAAATTGATATATCTGTACATTTATTTTCATAAAGTGAGATATAACTTTTTGAAATTATGTCCATGACATTTACCTATATCAGTGGATGGTTAGGTAAGGAGCATTAAACGGCGGTGTAATTCTTCTTAACCATAAGTACAGTTTTCAACCTACGACACACAGCGAATGAGTTATTAGACTCAGGAGACTTATATAGAGTATTGTATTTTGTCCAGTGTCCATAAGGACAGAGGGGTTGGTACTCGTACTATATTCTGTTTACTTGTGACTTCTCTAGTTCTTAGACATGTGTTTCGTAGAAATGCAAAGTCTAAGTTTTGAGAAATTATAGGTATAAGAGTATAGTAGAGAACCAGGTATTGCATGTATCAGGATTCTTCAAGGTGATCAAAGATATAGATACTTGTGTATGGTATTCAGTTGATAGTAATGATTATGAGAACTTGCTTCTCTTTCAGGTTACTCATATCTGGATGTATTCCTAAATTGAGTAATGCTGATCGGCCTCTCTCCATTTAGTTGACATGCACTGGAGACAGCTGCATGATTTGAATCTGGTTCCAATTAAATCAGTGCCTCTGTTTCTATATTGGATATAGAATAGTTCATATCTTAACAATGTTAAGGTACGGGGAGTTGTCCGGCTTATGCTTAAAACCAGACTCTGGATAACTCAAGGCGCGTTTCTGTAATGGCAGTTTGTGGGTTGACCCGGGCTATGACGAGGGTTGACTTTCTACCATCTGGAAGATTAATAGTGATATTGTTCTTGACTCGCCACAGTTTTAGTAAAATGGACTCTTTCAAAAAACAGTAGTGGGAGTATGGTAGAACTAGAAGTGATTCCAGAACTGCAAACGATTACTGAAAATTTAATAGGACCTAAAGATTCAATCTGGATTGACATTCCATTAGCCACTCCACAGATATGGTGGGTAACCTCAGGCACTTGAGAGATACTTCTGTATGCTCAAAGACGGTGACAAGTAGGTTCTTGTTTACCCAGACTTGCCATTACTGTTGTTCCAGACTGTGAGACCCGGCAGGAGGATGAGTATAGCGTCGTTCTAAACTAGCTCTAGAAGTGCACGTGTATATGACTCTGCCAGAGTGTTGTCGTAGTCAGTGGGAGCAGCGGAAGCATAGTGGACAAGTAACTTATGTCTATTTATGAAATAAAGCAGATATAGCGAAGATAGATCATCTATTTCTGATGTGACAGTCATAGGTTTGACTTCGTCAGAATAGGAGATGGATCTGTTAAGAAGGTAGTCGGGTGTGATGTCCTGGTATTTGGATGACATACACAGAGTAGGAAGTGAAATTCCTATACTACGATCGGTTATACTTTGGTTGTCACACAGTGGTTTCTCCACAAAGGACATGGATATTATATCAGATATTCTGGTTACTAGATCTATGGTTTTAGATCTAGATTTGGGTAGTTTCCCAATCTGGGTACTTAGACAGCATTCTAAAGGTGTTTTAGAATGAACGACTCCTAGCACGATGGTGTACCTGCAGGTGATGGAGTCACCCTCTCTAAAGGTGTCTTAAAGACTAAAGGGGAGAGGGATGTGCATGATTGGCATATCACTTGCTTAGGAATTGAGTCAATCATGAGATGTCAAGTACCACACCAGACGTTGTTTTTTGCAATAGATGCAATAAGTTGATATTAATCCTATCCTGTAGAAACGTTCGGAAGCAGTTTTAGAACATAAGTGGATGTTCTAGGGATATGATAACGACAGCCTCTTTCCGGGGACGGTTATCATTCCAGGCTTCCAAGGTGATCTGGATCACAGAGTGACTGTCAGAGTTATAGTTTTCCCTCTGAGGAGGGGCAGCTGTTTGGACAGGAGGTCCAAGCGGATACTGAGGGAGGCATGGCGCAGGATACTGATTAAGTTCAGTCGACGATACAGTCTAAGAAGTTTGGATTGGAGTTCATTTATGAGCTAGGTCTCATCAGATATCCAGACATATTCTAAGACGGCTATTGCTCATTTTGGGAGATGGCTTTCTCTGCGAACTTGAGATAAAGAGAGACATAGAAAGAAACATCAGGGCAGATCCACTCACTGAGGCTATTCCTCGAACGCAATAGTTTCGCAAACGGGCTTTATGAGACTGATTTGTAGAGGAGTTGGGTGTTCGGTATCACACGGGCTGTGAGTATGCGACATCGCAATAATTAGCCTTGAGTGCAAGTAGGAGATTGTTGGATATAGTGCCCTCAGAGTCAATTATTGGATCACAGGCATGTGATTGCAATGATTGAGGGAGGACCTATACCAGTAGGATAATCTTACTCGAGATGATAGTATGCTATCTGGTTTATCTTTATCATCGTGTACTGCTTTAGGTGACCTTACAGGTCACTATTGCACGTTGATAGAGCCCTTAGGATTCTTGGTTGACGGACAGCCGTATGATGGCGATCATATACGTGGGAGCTGGGGTCTATAAGCACATCCTTAAAAGGTCCCTAGTTGTGGGAGTTTCGAGACTGGGCATCGATACTCCATTAATAGACTAGTGTATACAGTCGAGACCCCGACGAGGGACGGTGGCCGATGTCACAAGCCATTGGTGTCAGTTGATTCACCTAAGATGTATATAGGTGCTCATTGGGTTATGAGTACACCGGACAGGACTCGCCGGGAACATGCTAGTTGGTATTATACCTGACGTCAGATAGCAGTTCCCTGGTGACATGTGTATAGGTTAGTTCATCGACCTGAGATCGTTATTTGTCTCGTGTGAGTTCCTACTGTGCTTTGATTACTACCCTACCACGACTCAAAGGAGTCGTGCAAACAGGTTTTAGTTGGGTACAGTCCCGAGCCACATGGAGGCAGTGAGCGGATCGGCAGGGGTTTTGTCTCTTCCGGTATTCGGGGTGAGATCGCGCTGTGTCTAGGAGAGCCATTACACGAAGTCCTTGGCCAAGGCAGAAGATTTACTGGTAGGTATTCCAGTAGTATCTCAGGGTGTTCTGTGCTACACTCCGACACGACTTGTACCGCTTTTGGGGGTCTGACTTTTACCAACCCCCTAGGCCCGCCATGCGATGCTTATAGACGAACGGACCGGACTGTATGGATATTGTCACTGACAGGCTCAGTAGGGTGTCAGGATGAGTTCGCTCATCGACCTCCCTTTTGGTCAATACCTGGTAGCCCGTTACGTACAGCTAGTACCTCTGATGTGCTAGTGGTTAAATCCACAGCCAAAGCATTGACGAGTCTTTAGAGTCCCCCACAGACAGTTTCTCAAGTTTCGGGCGAAACGTTGTAAAGGCCGTATGATATATGGCAGGGTCCGATCATATACGTGCAGTAGTGCACGGATCATGATCGGACGGATCATACTAGTGGGCTTTGGTTTAAGCCGGATCCTAGTATTAGATTTGTTGGATTACTTTAGTCTCATCGCATTCGCATTCAGTCGGAATGCGGATGCAGATATGTATATATAGGTGAGGGGTATCCTTGTGATCCGTCACGGGTTTACTTTAGATGTTGCCGGATCTTTTTGTTGGACCAAACATTTGGATTAATGTTTGGATGGTGGAAATAATGAGCTAGAATTCATCATGAGATGCATTAAATGTGACATAGACATATATAGTGACTCATGGTCTCTTTTTTGTGAAAAATGTCACATTAGTGTTTGATTTGAGTGATGAAATGAGAGGGAGAGAGAGAAGGGCAGCCATGAGATGGTTAGCTCTTGGATTATTTTTCTACACACTCTCTCACTCTCATGATCATTCAACACAAAAGGAAAAGAAACTCCTTCTTCTTCTTTTTCTTCCTCTAGCTCATTATCTCCATCAACACCTCTAACCTCCATCCAAATTTATGGATGCAAGAGACAAAGTGATCACAAACATTCTCTACAACACCTTGGACACGTCGGCTAGCACATTTCGTGCCCGAGTTGCTTCGGATGAAGCGGGAGCCCGTAAAAAGACTCGTAGATGTGGTGCCCTTTCTGACGAGGACATCAAGACCGGAGATGCCGTGAGGAGCTTGGGATGGCGGCCAAATACCGAAGGACACGGATCGATCGGTATAGCCTCTCTATCCCTTCTCTAGATAGCTAGTTGTAGGTTAATGGTTCGATCCGGGTTTTAAGCATACGATAGCGCCGGTTTAAAGTTTAAGAAAAGTTTTCGTTTCCGCATTTTGGCCTCGGAAAGACGGCCGGGGCGCTACTGTAGACTTACAGTACGGCTGTCTCAGATTAACGCATCTTTCTATGCTACAGATGAATACCCAGCAACTACCAAACACTATGCCTTGGTGAAGGTCAAAATGCATAGCTTGAATACTACTGAATACCCATCTAAAAATGATGAAAGACTACGGCTGGTTTTGGCGAAAATCGTGAACGTAATGAACTTGATATAGTCGAAGGAACCATGATAGCTTTTAAAAGGAGTGATTTAGCCTCCGCATTTAAAAGTTGTTTTTCACGAAAACTGAGTGGTTTTGAAATTGTTCCAATGATTTAGCCTTGGTATGTTTTCTTTGCATTAATCAATATTAATGTGGTCCCATCATTTAATCCTATCATTGCAGAAAGAAATGAAAATAGAATGTACGCTTATGCCATGTGCATTCGCCACGGGGCCCCGTCATGCACCGTTAGGTTACTTAATTAACGGCATAGTAGGGGATGGACTAGCGTGGATGTAAAACATAAGCAACGTTTATTATATACAATATATATATATATCCATTCGTCTCGTGCAATTATAGGCATTCCAGATCACAGTAACACAGATGAATATATTGGATATACTAGGATTTTCGTGTTTCGTTTTAGCCTAGAACGAAAAACAGATTCCATGATCATGATGACTAGCCAAACCCCACCCTAGACCCCTACGGGTGCAGCAAACTGCCCGCCAAATTCCCGAAGTGAAGCAACCTCCCTCAATAAAATGAGTAGGCCACTCGGCACTTCAAGAACCCTGTAGTTTGTGCACCCCACCTTGGGCCTATCCTATGTGCAAAAAAAAGTAAATTAAATAATACAACGGTGGCTACAACCTCAACCCGGATGTGCTCCGCAAAAGAATATTACATCAGTTTACAAATATACATGAATGAAAAAAAAGAACACTCTTCTCACATCCCCCGGCTATTCATTCACGACGATCCAATACTTCATATACACAAACCATCATCAAGATACTAGATATGTGCAACCCCCACTAATTGATATATAGCAATTAGCAGACGTTTAGCAACATATATACAAACATAGAAACACTGATTAGCCAAGAACTTAGAATTTCGATCAATTATCACTTTCCGTGTTTACCCCAAGCACAAACCAGTACACAATCAAATCTGGGTAAAAACCAAATATACTAAAATCATATTTCCAAAAACCAAAACCACAGAAAAAATTGGGAGCAACTCGGCCATAACTCGGCGGCGGATCCGCGGCCAAATGACCTATTTGGCCGTGGTTCCACGGTCAAGTTAATGAGTTAGGTGCTCAAAAAAAATTCTAGGTCTTAAAAATGCCTGCATGTATTTCTAATGCCACTGAAATGATTTTTTGAACAGTTTTAAAAATCGACAGCAAGCATTCTTCGAAAATTTAATTTCGGGTATTTTTCCGTCGATCGAAATTCTAATTACTTTTTAACATGATAGTTAAGGTTTAGTAGACTCTGATACCACTGTAAGTCGATTTCGTACACCCCGCGGATTCGTGGGGGGGCAGAATTTACAAAAAACGATTTTCATACTTGACAACATCGACATAAACTACAGGATTTTTACGGAAACCTTAACTAGCTATACTACTTGGAGGTTCTAACTACTATGTTAGTGTTTATACCTCCTTGTTTACAAGTCTTTCAGGTCTTCTTCTCCTCCTCTTCTTGAGCTCCTCGAAGATCCAGATCACGCTTGAACATCAGCCTCCTCGTGTCGAAGACGATCCACCCAAGAGTCTATGGTTCAAGCTCCAACCTCTAAACCGATGTAACTAAAGTACCTAGTTCGCTAAACTAGGTAGCCTAGAAGATGTAAAGTGTTTATTGGAGTGATTTATCTCAATTGACCCTATGGTTCACAACTCATGTGAGGGTTAGGATTTTTGAGGAAGAGGGAGAAGAAAATGGAGAGAGAAAGTGAAAATGCAAATGAGTTTGGTCTTGGCAAGTGAAGAATGGCTAATAACTTTACTCCCATCAAGCATGCAATATTTTCCAATTGAAAATATCAACAATGCTTGAATAATGAGTGCAAACCAAATAAACAATGTAATGAGCCATGCTTCACTCCATGCCATAAATATCTCCATTTTCCACCTCACTAATCTATTTCCAAACATAGATAAATCCAAATAATGAGATGCCCTCTTCTAGAAGCATCTCTTATAAAATTACAAGAATGCCCTCACTGTATATACATACCTATATTCGTATTCCGAGAAATACGAATACAATGAGATAATAATAATCCAATAATATAATACTAAGATCCAGCTTAAACCAAAGCCCACTAGTATTATCCATCCGAACAACATCCGTGCAGCTAGTACACGTATATGATCGGAACTCTGCACGTAAAACCATACGTCCTCTACATCGTTTCGCCTGAACTAGGGAAACTCTCTGTGTGGGACTCTAAAGACTCAACAGTATGCTGGCAGTGTGTTTAACCACAAGTCTGCCAGTGGCAATAGCTGTACGTAACGGCTACCTAGGTATCTGTTGATAAGAAGGCCGACGAGCAAACTCATCCAAACTCCTACTGAGCCTATCTGTGGCAATCTCCATACAATCTGGTCTGTTTGTCTAAGAGTATCGTATATCAGGCCTAGGGTCGGTAACCGTCAGACCCCTAGTAGCGCAATAAGTCGTGTCGGTGTAGAGCCCAATACACCCTGAGAAACTACTGGAGTACCTACCAGTAAATCTCGCTTGCCCTGGTCAGGGACTTTGTGTATTGGCTATCCGAACACAGCGCGATATCAACCCCCAATACCGGAAGAGACGAATCCTATCTAACCCCTACTGCCTCCAAGTGCTTCGGGACTGCACCCAACTACTACCTGTTTGCACGACTCATTTGAGCCGTGGTAGGATAGTGATCTAAGTACAGTAGGAACACACTCGAGATGAATAATGATGTCAAGTCAACGGACTAACCTGTACTCATGTCACCCGGGGACTGCTAACTGACGATAGGTATAATACCAACCAGCAGTTCCCATCGAGTCCGTCCAGTGTAACCCATAACCCAATGAGCACATGTATACTATCTTTTGTATCGGATACTAATGGCTGCGGGACCGGCCACCTCCCCTGACTGGGGATAAGAAGCGTATACACAAGTCTACTCTGGAGTATCGATGCCCTGTCTCGATAATCCTACGGCTAGGGACAATCTTAAGGATATGCTTATAGACTATCCAGCCCCCACTAGTGTGACTGCCATCACAACGCTGGTAGTCAAGCAAAGATCCTAAGGGCTCTATCAATACGTATTCGCGATACGTTAAAAGAAACATATACATATATTAAGATAGAATCAAACCAGATAACATACTATCATGTTGAGCAAGACTGTTATTATATCCGTGTATATCCCAAGCTTCCAAAATGTAATATACAATACAGTATTATACAATAATGGCCTCTAGGGCATATATCACTAACATACATCAATCAGACACTCCGTCTCGGGGAAATGTCAGACAGTGACACTCCGTGTCAGGGATACGTCAACCAGTGACACTCCGACTCGAGGATACGTCAAACGGACACTCCGTCTGGGGGAAATGTCAACCAGCGACACTTCGTGCCAGGAATACATCACATACAACGACACTCCGTCTTGGGAAAACCCAACCAGCGACGCTCCGCCTTGGGAAAAAGTCAAACAGACACTCCGTTTAGGGGAAACGTCAACCAGCGACACTCCATGCCAGGGATACGTCACATACAGCGACACTCCGTGCTGGGGAAACGTCAAACAGACACTCTGTATCGGGGAAAAGTCAACTAACGACACTCCATCTCGGGGATACGTCAACCAGTAATACTCCATCTCGGGGATACGTCATACACCGATACCCCGTCTAGGAGAAACGTCAACCAGCGACACTCCATTTTGGGAAAACGTCAAACATACACTCCATTTCGGGGAAACGTCAACCAGCGACACTCCATGCCGGGGAAATATCAAACAGACACTTCTTCTCGGGAAAATGTCAACCAGCGATACTCCATCTCGGAGATACGTCAACCAGCGACGCTCCATCTCGGGGATACGTCACTGTCATGACCCGGATATATGGAACGTGATTGGCACTTAAATTTACGCAACATCTAGAGGAGTAACGCAATCTAAGTAAGCCAAAGCCCAGAAATCTAAACCATTTAAAGAAAATAGAGTGAAGGAAAACTTGTTTAAAAGTTAATATAGAAAATCACTTTGAAAGTCTCATAATAAACCAAAGTTTTTATAAAAATTTCGGCAGAGTTTCCTTTGTAAATACAGACCCCAAACGGATATAAAACAAGAATATACATAAGTAATGAATAAGGCATCTCCAAGCGGGAGCTAGATCTTCGCCAATGGCGGAATCACAACCACATACAATATATATCATCATAAAATGAGATAAGCATCTAAAAACAAGGAATAAGAAAACACCACGTCGGCTCAGGTGAGCATCGACACCAGAAATAGAATATATACAAATCTCACAAACTCACCATCTAAGTCCAATATACAACTGGGGAAAAAGCGGTAGATAAGATAGATGGAGTGTGTAAGTCCATGCTACCTCTCCCGGTACTTTCGGGCATGCGGAATTTGGTGAAAAACGATTTTCTTAGAGGTGGTAACATGGACTCATAACCGGATCTTTGTTAAACATCTAACTAACAACCTAACTACGAGTTGCTAACTACTCGGTTAGGGGGTTATACCTTTCTTTTTCTCGAACTCCTTCGTCTTCAAGGTTCGATGGTCGTCCGAATCGGCTTCTCCCCGTCGTCTCCTTGCGCCGAAGATAGATCCACCTGAAAGCTTCAACCTTTGGCTCCTTCTTCAAACTTTGAAGAAACTAGTTCACTCGGTTTGCTAAACCTTGTGAACTAGAGTGAGTAGAGAAGAGTTTGTATGGGATTTTATCTATGGTTCTTGGTTCTCAACTCATGAGACAAGTGAACCATAGAATCAAGAGAGGGAGAGCAAGAGGAGGAGATGAGAGCTCAAGAACAAGAGAGAGAGTGAGCATGAAAGAATGAGAGAAGACTTTTCTTATTTGGCTCTCATAATCCAAAACAATCATAACACCTCATATCAATCAAGTATAATGTGATGGTTTAAGCAACCATAGCCATATCATTTCATGCACTCATTTTGCACAAAAGAGCAAGCAAGCAAAAGTCTTTGCCATGAAATGATAGCTATAGTTATCATGATGGTCAACTAGTCAAGCCTAGTCAACCGGTCAACAAAGTCAAGAAGTCAACAAAAGTCAACAAGTCAACAAAGTCAATCCCTCTACAACCATGTCACCATAATATTTAATTAATATAATTGTTAATCACATATCATATTCTCATTAGGGTTGAGCAAAAAGTCAATAGTCAACTGTCAACGGTCAACAACCCTAATGAGAATCCTCTGCCTCTGTCTCTCCGTCAACTGTGCATACGCACCCGCATCCGCGTTCCGAGGAACACGAATGCATACTGGATAAAACCAATCCCAAAAGGTACACTAGGATCTGGCTTAAACCAAAGCCCGCTAGTGTGAACTGTCCGGACACTGTACGTGCACAAGTGCACGGATGTGACCGAACCATGTCGCAAAACCATGCGACCTGTCGCAAAACCATGCGACCTCTACTCTTTTGCCTAAAGGCGAATAGCTTTCTGTGTGGGACTCTAAAGACTCGACACTACGCTGGCAGTGGGTTTAACCACAGACCGCAAGCGGCACTAGCTGTGCGTAACGGTCCCCAGGTAGATGCCGACAAGAAGACTGACGAGGCGAAACCCATTTGAACTCCTACTGAGCCTGAATGTGACATTCTCCGTACAGTCCGGTCTGTTCGTCTGATACATCGCATGGCGGGCCTAGGGGCGGTAAACGTCAGTCCCCTAATAGCGGTACAAGTCGTGTTGGAGTGAAGCCCAAAACACCCTGAGATAACACTGGAAGCCTACCAGTATATCTCGTTTGCCCTGGCCAGGGACTACTCGTGTAATGGCTCTCCTAGACACAGCGCGATGTCAACCCCCAATACCGGGAGAGACGAATCCTGTCTAACCGTCACTGCCTCCAAGTGCTTTGGGACTGCACCCAACTACCACCTGTTTGCACGACTCCTTTGAGCCGTGATAGGGTAGTAATCAAAGTACAGTAGGAACACACTCGAGGCGAAGTGACAGTGTCAAGTCAGCGGACTAAGCTGTACTCATGTCACCTGGGAACTGATAACTGACGATAGGCATAATACCAACTAGTCAGTTCCCGACGAGTCCTGTCCAGTGTACTCGTAACCCAACGAGCACCCGCATACTATCTCAAGTACGACGTACCGACGGCTGTGGGACAGACCGTCTCCCACACTGGGATAAGAAGCGCATGCGCTAGTCTACTCCGGAGTATCGATGCCCTGTCTCGATAGTCCTGCGACCAGAGACCTGCATAAGGATGTGCTTATAGATTACCCAGCCCCACTAGTGTGACTGGCATCACAACGCTGGTAATCAAGCAAAGATCCTAAGGGCTCCACTAATGTGTATAGGCGATATACTAAAATAAACACATGTACATATTGAAGTAGAAACAAACCAAGTAGCATACTACTATTTTGAGCAAGATTGTATATACAAGGTGAATATCCCAAGCTTCCATTAAGTAATATACAAACTAGTATGATACAGTAATGGCCTCTAGGGCATATACACTAACAATCTCCCACTTGCACTAAGGCCATGTACTGGCGTATCGAAGACCTATCATCTCGATCAGCCGCTCGAACTGAGTCTGGGGCAAGGCCTTGGTGAATGGATCTGCAGTGTTATCTTCTGAAGCGACACTCCGAACCTCGATCTCCTGGCGATCCACGATCTCCCTGATCAGGTGATACCGCCTCAAGATGTGTCTGGATCTCTGATGGGACCTGGGTTCCTTCGCTAAGGCTATAGCCCCGTTGTTATCGCAATACAGAGGTATTGGATCAACAATGGATGGAACCACCTGAAGTTCTTTCAAGAACTTCCTCATCCAGACAGCTTCTTTTGCGGCATCAGATGCAGCGATGTATTCCGCTTCCATCGTCGAGTCTGCAACGGTTTCCTGTTTGGAACTCTTCCAACACACCGCCCCTCCATTGAGGGTAAAGACAAAACCCGACATGGACTTGGAATCATCCTTGTCACTCTGGAAGCTGGAGTCAGCAAAGGCCTCGATCTGGAGGTCTTTTCCGCCATACACCAAGAACATCTCCTTAGTCCTTCTCAGGTACTTGAGAATGTTCTTTACCGCTATCCAGTGTTTCTCCCCAGGGTTTGATTGATACCGGCTTACCACACTCAGTGCATAAGCTACATCCGGTCTGGTACACAACATCGCATACATTATAAAGCCTACCGCAGAAGCGTAGGGTATAATAGACATGCGATCCCTCTCCAAATCAGTCTTGGGAGACATCTCTTTAGAGAGGGTGATCCCGTGACAAGCCGGTAGGTTACCGCGCTTGGAATCTTCCATACTGAATCTTTTCAGTATGGTGTCGATGTACCTGGACTGTGAAAGTCCTAATATCCTCTTGGATCTATCACGATAGATCCGGATCCCCAGGATGTATGAGGCATCACCCAGGTCTTTCATGGAGAACCTGTGTGACAAGAACCCCTTGACAGATTGTAGCATAGGAATGTCATTTCCTATTAAGAGAATGTCATCCACGTATAAAACGAGGAATACTACAGTTCTCGCTACAAATCTACTATAGATGCATGGTTCATATGGATTTTTGATAAAGCCAAATTCCTTGACCGTCTCATCAAAACAGATGTTCCAACTCCGCGATGCCTGCTTTAGTCCATAGATGGACTTAAGCAACTTGCACACCTTTCCGCTACTCCCACTCTGAATGAAACCCTCTGGTTGGTCCATATAGACACACTCCTCTAAATTTCCATTTAGAAAAGCGGTCTTTACGTCCATTTGCCAGATCTCATAATCGTGGAAGGCAGCAATGGCAAGAAGGATCCGAATGGATTTCAGCATAGCAACTAGAGAAAAGGTTTCGTCATAGTCCAAGCCAGGTCTTTGACGGAAACCCTTTGCAACAAGTCTAGCTTTATAGGTCTCAACCTGTCCATCTACACCAATCTTCCTTTTGAAGATCCACTTGCATCCTACGGGTTTTACCCCGTCTCGAGCAATGTCCAACGTCCATACTTTGTTGGTGTACATGGACTCCATTTCGGTCCGCATTGCATCCAGCCATTTTACTGAGTCAACGCTCTGAACGGCCTGCTGGAAGCTAGTAGGCTCATCATAATCTATGATTCAATCCTCTCTATCCCCGTCTATGAGAAAACCGTAGTATCTCTCGGGCGGATGGACTGCCTACTACTCCTGTGGAGCGGCATAGGAATGTCCTGTTCTTTTGAACCCTCTGGTTCCACTAAGCTTTCAGTAATAGCTCGTGGTTCTGGAATTTCTTCCAGTTCTACTGTGCTTCCACTTATCTGGGTTTCTAAAAACTCAGTTTCCAAGAAGTAGGCATGACGAGAAACAAGAACTTTTTGTTCCTCTTCGCAGTAGAAGAAATATCCCTTGGAGTTCTTTGGATATCCCACGAACTTACACTGTACTGAGCGTGCCTCGAGCTTGTCCGCATGCTGCTTTTTAACAAAAGCTGGACATCCCCATGTCTTAATGTGATTAAGATGGTACCTCTTCCCACACCACATCTCATATGGTGTGGTAGGCACAGTCTTAGTGGGAACTCGGTTCAAAAGGTACGCAGCTGATTCTAGCGCATACCCCCAGAATGATCGCGGTAACTCAGCGTTACTCATCATGGACTGTACCATATCCAATAGGGTGCGGTTCCGTCTCTCCGATACACCGTTATGTTGCGGAGTGTATGGAGGAGTAAGCTGAGAGAGAATTCCATTCTCTTTTAAGTAATTCAGGAATTCGGCACTTAAGTATTCTCCACCTCGATCCGATCTTAGAATCTTGATACTTTTGCCGGTCTGTTTTTCTACTTCATTCTTATATTCCTGGAACTTTCCAAAGGCTTCAGACTTATGTTTCATTAAGAAGACATAACCGTACCTTGAAAAGTCATCCGTAAAAGTGATGAAGTAAGAATAACCGCTTCGCGGATGTGTAGACATTGGACCGCACACGTCGCTGTGTATGAGTCCCAAGAGCTCGCTCGCCCTTACTCCGTGTCCAGTAAACGGAGTCTTTGTCATCTTTCCTTTGAGACAGGATTGACAAGTGGCATACGATTGATATTCGAACGGATTCAAATATCCTTCTGTATGTAACTTCGTCAACCTTCTCTTATTGATGTGACCCAGTCTACAATGCCACAAGAAAGTCTGATTTATTTCCGGAGACTTTCTTTTGTGTGTATTCTGGACATTGAAAATCTGTGGTTGGTTTAATACGTATATACCATTGCTCAATGTACCTGACCCAATCAGAACTTGATTAAGGTGAATGTTTACAACATTGCTTACAAACGCAAATTCATAACCTTCTTTAGAAACTAAAGATACAGAAATGATATTACAAGTTGCGTTGGGTATAAAAAAGCAATTACGCAAAACCAAAACATGTCCATCTGACATTCCCAGGTGATAGTCCCCCACGGCTTTAGCATCCATGCTAGCTCCGTTCGCAACTCTGAGGGTCATGTCACCTGCTTTCAAAACACTACGGTTTCTCAACGCCTGCAAAGAATTACAGATATGAGATCCTGATCCGGTATCCAATACCCAGGAAGTAGAGTTTATTGAAAGACAGTTTTCAATAACATACACACCAGAAGCTGAAGCTGCAACCTGCTTCAATTCCTGTGTTCTGGCTTTCCAAGCCCTGCAATCATTCTTCCAGTGTCCTTTCTTATGACAATAGAAGCATTCTTCCTTATCCACAAGCTTCCCCGCTTTCTTTGTTGCTTTTGCTTTTCCCTTCGTATCCACTTTACTAACACCGCCTCTTGGTTTGGCGGGGGCTTTCTTCTTCTTTCCCTTGGCTTTCACCTTGGACCTAGAAGAAGATGATCCTCCTACAAACAAAGTGGATGTTTCCCTACCTTTCTGTAGGGTGCCCTCTGCGCTCCTCAGCATGTTGAGGAGCTCTGAAAGTTCAACTTCTTTTTCTTGTAAGTTGAAGTTCAGTATAAACTGGGCGTAAGTGGAAGGAAGGGACTGGAGAACTAAGTCCGTATAGAGCTCACTCTCCAATGTGGTCCCTAGGTCCGCGAGCTCCTCAATGTAGCCGATCATCTTAAGCACGTGTTCTGCTACTGATGATCCGACGGCCATCCTTGCCGAAAATAACTTTTTCGACGCTTCGTATCTTGCGATACGAGATTGCTCTCCATACAGTTCTTTTGTATGAAGAAATATGGATTCCAAGTCCATATTCTCGTGCCTCCTCTGATGTTCATTGTCCATAGAGGCAAGTACGAGGCACTTGGCCTTCGCGCTATCAATCTCCCAAGTCTTACGGATTTCCTTATCCGCGACGCTGGAAGTAGGACCAGGGACAGGGGGAGCTTTGGTGGTAAGAAGATACCCCAGCTTGTCGTAAGTGATTGCCATCTTGACATTCCTGAGCCAATCTTTGTAGTTTGGCCCTGTCAGTATGTTTTTATCTAGGAGTAACTTAAGTCCAGTCATGTCGATTGGTCGCTGCAATTAAGAGAGAGAAGAAACACTCAGCATGATGCTCTTGCAAGTTTAGAATGGTTTTTAGTTTGTCTAAACAGGATGGCTCCCACTGTTTCTCGAATCCCTCCTCAAACCAAAAAGGAAGAATTAGTCAGGATCAATCTCACCGTACAATACTTGCTTAACCGTTCAGCCAGGCCAGTGTTGGTACTTCGAGGGAGGTTTTCCAACGCTTTCGCGAAGTTCCTTAATTAAATAACCTCTTTTCTCTGGGGGCGTAGCCCCGCTAACACCTTTCTAGACACCTACTTGGTTTATAGCATTCATCGTTAAGTGAGAAATTTCCCGAGGAGTAGCATATACTCACAGTAGGATTGGGATCCAAATATCATCGCGTGACGAAACTGAAGGAATCCTACCAGAATCATCACACTCCAAATGGTATGCAACACTAGCAAGTTTCAGTTCTTTTGAAACTCCCGATGTGGATTTTTGCCCCATGCTCTTATGACCTTGACTTTAGCCAACAAATCATAAGTCACATGTCAAGTTCTACCCGTCGTTCTCCAGGTTAATTTGAACCCACCCGTACCTACCCTTGACTTTGGCCAACAAGGCAGTACGACTGTTCCAAACCAAAGCATCTATCTATGCTGCACATGAATACCCAATAGCTACCAATCACTATGCCTTGACTTTGGCCAACAAACACAGCTTGAATACTATTGACTATTCATGTGAAACGACGGAGGGCTACGAATGGTTTTGGCGAAACCGTGAACGTAGAGAACTTGATATAATCGATGGAACGAGATAGCTTTTAAAAGGAGTGGCTCAAACTCCGCATTTTAAAAGTTTGTTTTGAAAAGAACCGAGTGGTTTTTCGAAAGTGTTCCAACGACTTTAACTTGGTTTATTTTCTTGCATTAGTTCTTTTAATGCGTGATATTCTTGCATTAGTTCTTTTAATGCGTCCCATCATTTAATCCTACCATTGCAGAAAACAACCAAAATATGACGTACGCTTATGCCATTCGCATTCGCCATGGGGCCCCGTCATTACCCGTTAGGTTACTTAACTAACGACAGAGCGGGGGCTGGGCTAGCGTGGCTGTAAAACATAAGCAACGCCTAAATAATATCATATATAGATATACTGCAATGATAGCCATTTCAGATCACAGATGAACACATTGGATATACTAGGAATCCGCAATTCGTACGAGCCTGTAACGAAAAGCAGATTACACGGTAGCGGTGAATAGCCAAAACCCCACCCAAGACCCCTACGGGTGCGGCAAACTACCCGCCAAGTACCCGAAGCGAAGCAACCTCCCTCAACTCCGTGAGTAGGCCACTCGGCACTTCGGCATACCCGGTAGTTCGTGCACCCCCTCCATGGGTCTATCCTAGGAGCAAAAATAGTAAAAAGAAATTATACAATGACGGCTACAACCCCGACCCGGTTGTGCGGCAATACAAATAATTATTACATCAATTTACAAATTTACATGAATTGAAAGAAAAGAAAACTCTCGTCTCACAACCCCCGGCTATTCACCCGCGACAATCCAATGAATTCATATACACATTCCAATAACATTACAGATCACAGATTTGTATAACCCCCACTAATCGACATATAGAGATTAGCAGACGTTCAATACAAATATCACATCACAGAAAAACCCGTCAGCTTAAGTCTTTTAGAAGTTCGATCAAAAATACGGATTTTCAGGACCCCAAAAATAAAATTTTCGTTCTGGAAAATCTGGGCAGAAAATATATATTCCAAAAATCCCAAAATACCCCTATGAGCAAACTGCAAAGAAGAAACCCCATGACCGAGTCAACTCGGCCGCGGTTCCGCCGCGGGAGCAAGCTCCCGCCGCGGAACCGCGGCGCTTTGATCGAGTTAGGGGGTCAAATTTTTGCAGTTTCTTCAGAAAACCCTGAGTCGATTTTTGGTGTATCTCAAAAAAAAATTCCAGCACTTTTAAAATCGACAGAAAGTTTAAAAACCGGGGTTCGTTTTGCGACTTTTTCTTTGATCGATCTTCTAGCTACTTTGCTAACATGTTAGATAGAGTTTAACTAGGCTCTGATACCACTGTAAGTCCATGCTACCTCTCCCGGTACTTTCGGGCATGCGGAATTTGGTGAAAAACGATTTTCTTAGAGGTGGTAACATGGACTCATTACCGGATCTTTGTTAAACATCTAACTAACAACCTAACTACGAGTTGCTAACTACTCGGTTAGGGGGTTATACCTTTCTTTTTCTCGAACTCCTTCGTCTTCAAGCTTCGATGGTCGTCCGAATCGGCTTCTCCCCGTCGTCCCCTTGCGCCGAAGATAGATCCACCTGAAAGCTTCAACCTTTGGCTCCTTCTTCGAACTTTGAAGAAACTAGTTCACTCGGTTTGCTAAACCTTGTGAACTAGAGTGAGTAGAGAAGAGTTTGTATGGGATTTTATCTATGGTTCTTGGTTCTTAACTCATGAGACAAGTGAACCATAGAATCAAGAGAGGGAAAGCAAGAGGAGGAGATGAGAGCTCAAGAACAAGAGAGAGAGTGAGCATGAAATAATGAGAGAAGACTTTTCTCATTTGGCTCTCATAATCTAAAACAATCATAACACCTCATATCAATCAAGTATAATGTGATGGTTTAAGCAACCATAGCCATATCATTTCATGCACTCATTTTGCACAAAAGAGTAAGCAAGCAAAAGTCTTTGCCATGAAATGATAGCTATAGTTATCATGATGGTCCACTAGTCAAGCCTAGTCAACCGGTCAAAAAAGTCAACAAGTCAACAAAAGTCAACAAAGTCAATCCCTCTACAACCATGTCACCATAATACTTAATTAATATAATTGTTAATCACATATCATATTCTCATTAGGGTTGAGCAAAAAGTCAATAGTCAACTGTCAACGGTCAACAACCCTAATGAGAATCCTCTGCCTCTGTCTTTCCGTAAACTGTGCATACGCACCCGCATCCGCGTTCCGAGGAACACGAATGCATACTGGATAAAACCAATCCCAAAAGGTACACTAGGATCTGGCTTAAACCAAAGCCCGCTGGTGTGAACTGTCCGGACACTGTACGTGCACAAGTGCATGGATATGACCGAACCATGTCGCAAAACCATGCGACCTGTCGCAAAACCTTGCGACCTCTACTCTTTTGCCTAAAGGCGAATAGCTTTCTGTGTGGGACTCTAAAGACTCGACACTACGCTGGCAGTGGGTTTAACCACAGACCACAAGCGGCACTAGCTGTGCGTAACGGTCCCCAGGTAGATGCCGATAAGAAGACTGACGAAGCGAAACCCATCTGAACTCCTACTGAGCCTGAATGTGACATTCTCCGTACAGTCCGGTCTGTTCGTCTGATACATCGCATGGCGGGCCTAGGGGGCGGTAAACGTCAGTCCCCCAATAGCGGTACAAGTCGTGTCGGAGTGAAGCCAAAAACACCCTGAGATAACACTGGAAGCCTACCAGTATATCTCGTTTGCCCTGGCCAGGGACTACTCGTGTAATGGCTCTCCTAGACACAGCGCAATGTCAACCCCCAATACCGGGAGAGACGAATCCTGTCTAACCGTCACTGCCTCCAAGTGCTTCGGGACTGCACCCAACTACCACCTGTTTGCACGACTCCTTTGAGCCGTGGTAGGGTAGTAATCAAAGTACAGTGGGAACACACTCGAGGCGAAGTGACAGTGTCAAGTCAGCGGACTAAGCTGTACTCATGTCACCTGGGAACTGATAACTGACGATAGGCATAATACCAACTAGTCAGTTCCCGACGAGTCCTGTCCAGTGTACTCGTAACCCAACGAGCACCCGCATACTATCTCAAGTACGACTTACCGACGGCTGTGGGACAGACTGTCTCCCACACTGGGATGAGAAGCGCATGCGCTAGTCTACTCCGGAGTATCGATGCCCTGTCTCGATAGTCCTGCGACCAGGGACCTGCATAAGGATGTGCTTATAGATTACCCAGCCCCACTGGTGTGACTGCCATCACAACGCTGGTAATCAAGCAAAGATCCTAAGGGCTCCACTAATGTGTATAGGCGATATACTAAAATAAACACATGTACACATTGAAGTAGAAACAAACCAAGTAGCATACTACTATTTTGAGCAAGATTGTATATACAAGGTGAATATCCCAAGCTTCCATTAAGTAATATACAAACTAGTATGATACAGTAATGGCCTCTAGGGCATATACACTAACAGAGTGTACTAGATACAATAATAATACACAAGGTGGGAACAAAAATATCCTCGCAACCCACCTACAAGCAAACCGCAAGTCAATGCCAATGAAGCAAAATGAGGAAGTACGACCGCCGCTACTGGACTGACGAGTCAGACCTGCAAGATACTGTGGCACAACGTGGATGAGTTGCCAACTCGTGAATAGTAAGTAACATCTAATAAGGCTATCGTAAGCATGCACGCAAATGCGTCACACCTTCCATATACAAATAAGCTACGATGCACAAGTATGTATGCAACATAAATGGATAATCAACATGAAATCCAGATATAACTGATATGAGAAGATCTGTATTCTTATCTCAGTAAAACTTTTGTATAGTAAAAGCTGGAGCATCATCAGTGAAATCGACAGAAAAGTCCGTGTCAAGTATCGACATAATATCCTCAATATCTCGGCCTCCGTCAGTCCAGATCTTGCCATATCATCAAATCTCATGACAACGGTCGGTATTCTCCGGATATCCGCCACGCCAAACATCACCGGTCAGTAGTGCTCCTCTGCCGGGCTCAACGCCTTTCTATACGATCTTCTTGCCCTGAGGTACCGCACCGGGTCCACCAGATACCCGCAGACGGTGCATCCCCCTCCTTGAATTGGGTATATGATACCGCTCAAGAACCGAGAAAACTCATGGTGGACGCCACACACATCATATCACGAGAAAATCGCAAATTTCTATTTTTAAAATGATAATAAGCTCATAAAATCCTTGCGGGTTTCCCAAAATCCAGAAATCTCATAAGTACTGAAATCCTCAAGAAAAATCACAATATGTAAACATGTCGGTGATGATGGATGTCTATGATACGATAGTATATACCATGCGATGTATGGCCAGAAATTATGTATGAATCATGATGCAATGAGGTATGTATATATGACTAGCAATCCTACGTATCCATCCTGATGAAAAGAATATACAACTACAAATCTACATATCATATATGATGCAAATGCACAGATACCGATTCTAAGCAAGTTCTATAGTGTTCGTGACATGGCAATTACCAATGGCGTGTGTGCTCACATAAGTAGTGCACGTGCGGCATGAATCACTGGTAATGGTGTAAGTGTCCTAAATAATAATATCATATGTAAGAAGATGAAATGCCATGCTATGAATGCTATGAGACTACGCATATAGATGCAAGAACTACTAATAATCCTAACTATCGGGCGTCTTGCGCCATCCAGACAATCCCCCTGTAGATGTGTACATCTACTCATCGGGACGCCTCGGCTAATCTAATCCAATCACAGCCTTTCCTTTCTTTGCCGCGTCCGACGTCTCCGCAACCGATCCTAGAATCGCACAAATAGTATATATATGAGGTTAAACATTTAAATAGACATGGACACACAACGATACAAGACAATCAACGCGTACTAACTAGACGTGCATGCACTTGGTGCACAAAACGCGCACGACAGCGCCAAAATCACAACTAAGGTTCGCTATACATAGCAACCACCAATCCTAGAACCCGATCGTACTAATCACACATTCACAACACACAAAATATCATAGGAAATAGGTTGTAGATCATCAGAACCACAAACTAAATTAAAAGCTATTTATTCTAAAAACCTAGTAAGCAAACAAATGGGATTTTTTAGTGCAAAAAAACTATGTGTTTTAGCAAACCTAGTGGCCACAAAGTTTATTTAATATCTTAATTAGGCCACACAATTATTAACTAAATTTTAATCTCACCTATTTACACACTAATCATGAAATTAGTTTGCAAGAACATTTAATTAGGACAATTAGAAATAACGATTAGCAAATTAACAACTAGATTAGATTTTGCAAGGTCTTTAGATGTTTAACTACACATTGCCACCATAATTAGATAATAAAACCTTGATTTAAACCAAACCCTTCTCTTTAACATGCTAATCTTGAAACTAAACTATAATAACACCTAATTAAAATTAGATTTAAACAATAACTAACAAGATAACAATTTGATTAAGATTTATACCTCACAAAGGTTTGAAAAAGATCCAAACATGCAACCAAAATGTAGACTTGATCCAAGGAACCATGCTTAGATTGAGCAAGGAATTTTGTGAAGATTTTTGCTAGGATAAGAGTTGATTTTATTGTTGATTTTTTATAAGAAAATGGGGTTAAAATGAGAAGAAGAGGAGGGGTTTAGAGGGAGGCTGAAGAATGCTCGGCCAGAGCATAGGGAGAGAAAGAGAGAGTGAGGTGTGTGTGTGGGTGTGTAGAAACATCCCCCATACTCATTTAATGCACCGTACATCAATCTTTTCCATTTTACTTTATTTTTTCCATTTTTCTTTTCTCTTTTATTTCCTTCTACAAAAATCTAGAACATGCTACATGTAGACATAAAGGTGTAAGTTAACAAAATGTGATTAGGTGTCATGGTTAGAAAAACTTGTTTAGCTTATAGTTAATTTGTGATTAACACTTAATTAGTGTATAAGTGTAAGTATAAAATAATTTTGTAATTAATAATTAAGGAAAATAATTAGGTGAACTAGTGATTAAATAGATAATTAATAAATACCAATAAAACAAGCATTTACAGAGTTAAAATAGTTATATTTAAGTCTATAAGGAAAATAATTATAACTTGGTTTAGTAGCAAAGCACATGTTAAAACGCTAATTATCATATAATTAACCTAAACGATTTTCTAAAGCGTTACAGTCATGTACAAACACTCCATCTCAGAAAAACGTCAATCGGTGACACTCCGTCTCGGGAAAACGTCAACCAGCGACACTCCGTGCCGGGGATACGTCATACACCGACACTTTGTCTCGGAGATACGTCAAGTATCGACCGTCCATAACGTAAAATGGGCAGTGCCAGCCTCCCAAAAGCGGGAACCAAATCAAGTTAACCCCCACGCGAAAGA
Organism: Agapanthus africanus; assembly: GCA_030015575.1. Taxonomy (NCBI): domain Eukaryota; kingdom Viridiplantae; phylum Streptophyta; class Magnoliopsida; order Asparagales; family Amaryllidaceae; genus Agapanthus; species Agapanthus africanus. The sequence continues at coordinate 156,021,822 of CM057344.1, read as the reverse complement.
AAATCCATCGATTTCACGCACACGATCCATACATATAGTATGCATTCATTGATGGGGGCACTTTGTTGGGGTTAAAATTTACACCCCATTGACCAAAAGTAAAAGTCAAAAGCAAACCGCGAACAAGTAGGCTCAAACTAAAGCAAACGGATCCTACTGTCGAATCCAAGTCGGGCCCACGCCCAAACACAAGTACAAGCAGGTGGGCTCAAGCCCAAACTGGCCACTGTTTCGCCCAATCAGAGCAAAGCTCTGTTGAAATTCAAAATTCAAAACTTTGAAGCAACGTTTCAAATCTCAGGCGCAACGCGCCACATGTCAGGCGCTAATACGTCAGCGCAGCGCCCAAGAAGGCGCGCCCAATCAGAGCAAAGCTCTATTTTAATGAAGCAACGCTTCAGCTGCGCAAGCACTGCGCTGCGCGACACGTGTCAGCGCAGTTGCGCTGCGCTGTGCGCTGCGCGACACGTGTCAGCACAGATGCGCCAGCGCAAGTTGCGCTGTGCGCTGCGCGACACGTGTCACGCGCTGGGGCATCTGCGCCATACAGAATTAAAATTTTAAGAAATCTTTTCTGTTCTTGTTAAAACAAGAAGATTTTCTTCTGCAAAGCAGAAGCCCTTGGATCAAAGATCCAACGGTGGGGAAAATTCCCCAAATCACTCAGAGAAAGATCTCTTTAACAAATTTAACTAATTTATGGGCACTATAAAAAGGACCCTAGGCCTCAATTAAAAGGCATCAACATTTTTTTTTAAAAAAAGAGAGAGAGAGAACTCTGAGAAACTCCTCAAGAATAAAAAAGGTAAAAACCTTTAGAAAAAGAGAAAGTTCTCTTATGAACAGATCATAGAACAAGATCAATGATTTTTAATAAAAATAAAATAAAATAAAATAGTGCTTTGCACTTTTCATGAACCTTTGGTTCTCTGAGATAAGAAAAACAAGAAAGAACTTATTTTTCTTTGATCTAAATAAGATCAAGAAATCAAATAGTGCTTTGCACTTCTGTTCTTGAATCTAAAAGATTCCTGGTGCTTTGCACTTGCAAACTGCGCTATTGCGCTCTTGGGAGAGCGCCACGTGTCAGCATCTAAACCACTTGCGCTATGAAATAAGAGCTTTGCTCTCTGGAGTTGGCGCAACTCACCAGAGCGCGCCACGTGTCAGCAGCGCAACAGCGCAGCGCACTGCACTGTTGCGCTTGCGCTCACCAGAGCGCGCCATGTGTCAGCAGCGCACTAGCGCAGCGCACTGCACTGTTGCGCTTGCGCTCACCAGAGCGTGACACGTGTCACCACCATATGAGTTTGCGCTCAATACTTAGCGCAAAGCGCCTGACAAGCCACGTGGGGCACTGTCAGAGTATTTAATGCTCTGCATTATTAAAGAAAAGGGATAGAGCCCAATTAAAAGGCCTAACAGGCCTAATAAAAAATGCTATGCATTTTAAAAAGGGGGGGCAAAGCCCAAACAAAAAAATAGATGCTCTGCATCATTTATAAAAGGGCAAAGCCCAATCAAAACAAGAATAATGCAGTACATTACTAAAAAGGGGTAAAGCCCTAGCACAGGCCGAAGACAAAAAAAATGTTGAAACTGGACTTAGCCCAATTTTGGCCATAAGTCCTTAAATTAAATTGACTGAGCAAGATTGCTCTCCTAAATCAATTTACTACGGGTTCAAGGGTACATCTCTGAACTCCTCTGACACGTGTCGTTGTAATCCTTCAACGACGTCAGAGAGGTGACGGGTCCCGACAACCACATATCAATGTCGGACCGAAACGTCCCTAAACTAATATTGGACCGAAACGTCCCTAAACTCATATCGGACCGAAACGTCCCTAAACTAATGTCAGACCGAAACGTCCCTAAACTAATATCAGACCACCACGTCCCTAAACTGGAATATGGACCACCACGTCCCTAAACTGGAGCATGGACCGCAACGTCCCTAAACTACCTATGGACCACTACGTCCCTAAACTGGAACAATAGAGTCTCCAAATGCTCTTTTGCCGGATCTAAACGATCTCGTTTAAGTTGATCTTAGCCTCCAAACACGGCTAACGTATCCTTAAACATTTAAATGGACTATAAAACTCCAAATCAACTTTGGTTCAAAGGTACATCTCTGAACTCCTCTGACATCTGCCGTTGTAATCCTTCAACGACGTTAGAGAGGTGACGAGTCCCGATGGCCAGATATTAAATGGATTATCACGTTAAGTTGATCCTAGTCTCAAATAGGACTATCGTATCCTTAACGAACGTTTAAGTTAAACTTAGCCGCAACGCGACTAATGCATCCTTAAACTAAAAACACCAAACCCAAATCTAACTAAATACGGATTTGGACTAATCCACGTCCTACGGGCGACGGCATTATTTAGTCTCCGTATACAATCCACGGGCAACCACAAACAAAACAAACACACATGACACGAAGTGAAATTCTGGAGAAGGAGAAAGTTGTTACCGCGATGCGGTAGCGTAATTAACTGCAGGGGCTTGCGCCTGCAGGGAAGAGCGTCCCCACAATCAAAAACCCCTCAAGCGAGGGGGAATCTGACGAAGTCTGCTACATCGGCCGCATCCGTCTAAACCTCCGATACACGGTGCCATAAATCAACTTGGCATCTTCGGAGAGGTGGACGGATAAAACCAATTAGCATCTGCCCCGAACTTCAGGCAAGACGTCTATGTCTCGGCCGCCGTTCGGAAGGGAACAGATTCTGGCACGCCCGGTGGGACCTTTTCCTCTTTCCACTCCACACTTTGTGTGTCATCTTCGCGAACCAATCGCAGTTTGTTAAATGGTTGCCTTTGGATTTTCAAGTTACTAAGATTTGGTCTTTTGCCTGGCAGAGAGAACTCAAGAATCAATGGCCTTTAACTGCACCAACTGCTCGAAGTGCCACTGCAACGGACGCTCCACCTCCCCCGGAGGTGTAGCATATGGGCCCCAAGCGGCTTCCTTCCTCACTCTGCCGGTAGACCAGGTGACCCAAGCCACCACTGGCCTGTTCTTCGGGACCATGATCCCACCTACAACCTTCTCTATGCCAATACCTGCATCGGAAGTGAACAAGAAGTCGGTCTTCGACCGGCTTACTGCCACGACGGCCCCTGTCAACGGGTCGCCCACTGCCAAACCAACAGCTTCGGTTTTCGCCAGGCTGGATCAGAACTCTAAAATGGCTGCCCCAAAGAGGGCAACGGCCGCTGCTCCGGAAGTCGTTAAGGCGGCTTCTCCCGCCAAAGAGTCAGTCTTTTCAAGACTGATGATTCCTGCTCCTGCCCCTACACGAAGATCTGTCTTTGACAGATTGGATATTACCCCGCAAGGAACGACCTCAGTTTTTAAAAGGTTAACACCGGCGGTGCCTCATTCAGACAGGGGGAAAAAAGAAGCTATCTCTATCTCTGACCAGTCCCAACGGCTCGTCGTGCTCGACGTCGCCATTGGCGACGAGTGAGGAAGGCAGGGGGCAACTCTCCCTCAGGGCTAACTCCACCGGCTCCAGTGGTGGAGATCAACGCTGCTGTTCCAACTGGGAACAGCTTTGAATTGCTGAGGAGGGTACGGAAGAACTCTCCAACCGCTACATTGAAGAGATCTCCTCCACCTGCGGAGAGAGTTCCAGAAACGAAGCAAGAACAGCCCCCTCAACGGCTATCCTCAAGAATTTATAAAGTTTGGCGGAGGGTTCAAGACTCCGTAATTGACCCAGGTCACTCTTGTCACCAGAAAAGGGCGAGGGTGGAAAAAGACAAGGGCCGTCCCATTGAACAGCCGAGGACAGCAGCTGTTAGGATGCCCACTTCAATGGTTCCTTCAACCTCAACGGCCCACAAAAGAAGGAGGCCAGAGAAAACTCCCGCGTCAGCGGCAAAAGTTAAAAATAGTGAGCCTAAACGCCCCAAGCCTGGGGGCATAACAGTTCATACGGTTTACATGGCATCGGGAAAAGAAGATAGCCGCATATCAACAGGTCACAGACCGCACACGAGGTCAGTGACCAAGGCTCAGGAGCAGCAACAGAAACTCCAAGAAATGATGAACACTATGGCCGCACTTACATTGCCAAAAGAAACCCCTGAAACATCCTCGGACGAGCATCAAGAACAAGAAACGGACGCTGAATTCCTTCATCGCGTACTGGAGAAAAAAGATAAAGAAGCTGCGGAGCAGGCAGCCAACATAAAAAAAATGGCCCTCCTATTCCAGAATATGGTGGGTATGATGATTCAACAAGATCCGCCTGCTGAAGATCCCCTAATCATTCTTGAAGACGATAGGGGAGAGACGTCGAATCTTCTACCAGTTCTGTCCACAGCTAAAGAGGATACAATCTCCAAAGCTGATTTGGATGAATACATCGCCCAGCAAATACGGGTTCATCATGCAACCGAAACAGCCGGCCAGGTCGTGAAAACGGGGAGACCATACCCGAGTTGGTATGATCAAATCAAGTACCCGCCAGGTTATACAATTCCCAAGTTCCATGTCTACAAGGGGACGGGCAATCCTCATCAGCATGTTGCCCAGTTCAGGGCACTCTGCGGCAACACCGGCGGTGACGATAAGTTGTTGCTTCGCCAGTTTGTTGGAAGCTTATCAGATACGGCGTTCGAGTGGTACTCTGAGCTCCCGAACGACTCTATTAAAACCTTCGCAGAGATGGAGCTGCTGTTTATTCAACGTTTTGCAAGCGCCAGTGAACGTACCCCGATGACGGCACTGATTAACGCAAGGGTAAAACCCGGCGAGACGTGGGTTCAGTACGCTATACGGTGGCGGAACTTGTGGTCAAAGTGTGAGCAGCGCATTGAAGAAGCTCCCGCAGTGGGTATGTTTATGGGAACCCTCGATCCACAAGCAACCATCTCGCAGTTTATGATGTTTTTCAAGCCGACTACCTTCCAAGCCTTGATCGACAAACTAACACAGATGGATCAGATGGGCCATAAACCTCCTTTTCCAAGGTCGGACTCCCGAAATGACAAAGGGAAGGGAAAAGCGATCATCGTCGCTAATGCTCAACAACAACCGAGCGACCCGAAGCCAGTGGCTCGTCAAAATAATATGCGCCCGTACGTACCCCTTGAGGATAGGATGGGACGTCCTTATTCCTTTCCCCGCGATAAAACGAGGAGGTTATTCGAGCTGGCGTTGCGCAACAGACTCATAAATTTGCCGGATCCAAAACGTCCGTTACAACCAAGTGACGTCAATGAACCCAACTACTGTCCTTATCATCGAGTACTAGGCCATCCGATCGAAGATTGCTACATTTTCAAAAATTGGCTTGAAAGCCAGTACCGACAGGGCAAGTTCGCATTATCTGACAAATGGAAGGTGAATCCCCCGCAGCCCCACACCTCTAAGGGGATGAATACGCCGAGGGCAACATGCTCCGTCATTGAAGAAGCTCCTTGGGAGGTTGTATTATCAGCCAAGACAAAGAGGATACTAAACGATCTTCAGACATGTCCAGTGATTAGGTAGAAGAACCCGTTGGAACCGCAGGTCATTGAGGGGATGTTGAAGCCACATCCAACTCCAAAGACCGATGGTGACGGTTCAAGCACTTGCAGCCAGCCGTCAAAATCTTCGAAAAAGAAGAAGAAGAAATCTAAGAAGCTTGTGAAGCCTGGCGGCAAGCGCACGGACCTGCAAAGGCAAATTGACGCGTTGGAAGAATACAACCAAAAGGCACGGACTCCCATTACGCTCCAAGAATTCCTCAATCACGTTTTTCAAGAAGAAGATGAGGAAGGAAGTTCATCAGATGAATCCGAGGGATATGTGGCGAGTTGTCATATGATTTCCCATTCGGTCACAAATGAGGAGGAGACTCCTTTCACTGAAAAGCCGGGGGCAGATCCTGAACCAAAAGTTCTGGGGCCATCAGATGAAGTGATTGACGCACTCCTTAATGAAGCTCGGTTGAAAGGTAAAGCTGATCGGGAGCGCGAGGCGGCTATATTTGAAAGGGCCAAGCGCCAGCAACTTGATGAAGGAGCTGAGACGATCCCGTTGAAGCTGAACACCTCCGCTACCGACAAAAGCCAATTCAAGATAAAAAAGAAGTTTGCTAAGGCCAGGTCCATGGGCATGAAGCTACCATCCTCCGAAGAAGAAATTACTGGTGAGGCGAAAATGCACCCGTCTTATTGCTTATATCATCAGAAGGTTTCGCACCCCACTCAGGAGTGCAAAGCTTTCGATAGATGGTGGCAAGGATACATTGCTCATCGACAACGTTTTAGGCGAGAAAAGCGCAAAACTCGTCGGGAACAAAGAAATACGACCAAAGGGCTTAAAAGAACTGCTGGCGATTGTTGCATGATTAACACTGGTAGATCACAAGTGCCTACATTCGGGAGTGATTCTGATGAAGAGCTAGAACTTGCCCCTCTCTTTAAAGGGTCCGCTTCGAGAAAAGAAGAAGAACCGAAGGTTTGCGAGAATATCCGGCTACGTAATCGCACGCTGTCCGAAAAGAACCTCGGACCCTCGGACAGGAAAGATAAAGGGAAAGAAAAGGCCTCTGAAGATATCGTCTTAGATGACCAAGTGGTGGAAGAGCTAGCTGCCAAAGACCCACCAAAGAAGAATAAGGTGGATTACAACGTCTTAGCACATCTGAGGAAGCTGCCCTCACAGCTCAGCATTCTTGACACCCTTTTGCTATCAAAAGAGGCGAGAGATTCGTTGATTAAGGCGCTCCAAGACCCAGAACAATTCCAAGCATGCTTGGCCGAGGAAAAGATGAAGGATGAATTGGAGGAAGTGCACACGGCCGATGTCACTTTTGGCAATGAAGACCTTCTACTTGGGACGTGCGAACACAATCGCCCTCTCTATGTCTCGGGATACTGCCATGATATAAAGATAGGCAAAATCCTGATCGATAACGGGTCGTCTGTTAACCTACTCAACGTGCGGGTGTTGAAGGAAATCTGCATGAGCGTCCAGCACCTTGCTCGGGACAAGATCACCATCTCCGGGTTCGACTCCCAATCGTCAAAAACTCTTGGATCTGTGATACTGACACTATGCTTCGGGCTACTCGTCACGGACATTAAGTTCCACGTCATAGACGCCAAGACATGTTACAACGCTTTGCTCGGTCGACCATGGTTACACGAGTACAACATCATCCCTTCTACACAACATCAGTGTATGAAGAATTTTAAGGATGGTTTCGAGTATACCGTGACGGGAGAACTGAACCCGTTCTCTGTGAACGAGGTCCGCAAATATGAAGACGCCAAATACTTCTTACCGGATTTCGAAGACACAGAGAAGTGTCACAAGCCGGAGAATAAAACTAACGCTACCATCCCTGTCTTCGGCAGTGATACTGAAGAGGAAGAGGAGATAGTCTATTCAGATCCGCCACAACACAAAAAGCCGGGACCATCGGCTCCTACATTGATCTTTGGCAGCGACTCGGAAGATGAAGTCCATGCTGTATTCTCCGCTCGACCTTCAATACAAGCGTCCGTTGACAAAGAACAAAGTCTATAAGTCGCCATGGTGCCGCTTAAACACCGTAAAGAACTGGATGCACTTGATATTTACAATGTAGAAGAGCTACAAACGTTCTATATCCCTCCCAGGCGAGAAAGCGAAAAAGCAATTCTATTCTACCGCTCTGAAGAAACTAGAGTGGAGAAAGAGATCTGGCACGGGGTGGATCCTACCCTTGACAGGCTTCAGCCCATCCGTCTCCCCAGGTATTATACAGAAGGCTTGAAGAGGCTATTGAAACGCCAGGGGATATCCTTCAAACAGACCGTTAGAAAGGCCAAATTCTATGACAGGGTCTAGAACGTCCCCGGGACTCAACGCAAACTGCCTAACGGGAGAATGGAAACAAAAGGGCTTGGATACATTCGGTCAAAGAAACAAGAGTTACTACACGGCTGCTATGTCGTGTATGACATCGATAAAGAAGCGGACGCTCAGTGGGAGGACGCTAATCCTGAACCAGTAAAAGTTCCTGATGCAAAAGTGTCCAGTCCGTCGTTTGAAGAACAAATGGACAGGCTTATAAGGGAAGCTGGTCAAAAAGTCCGAGATGATCACAATCGTGAAATGGCAATCTATGAGAAAGCCAAAACGCAACGCCTCCTTCAACAGGCTGTAAAGGATGAAAATGCCGCTCCTTGTCAACCTCTTATAAAGAAGGCTCGGCGCAAAAGCAGAAATAAGTCGAAAGGCCAAAAAGGCGCTCAACAGCAGCAAAGCAAGGCTAAGAAGTCACGCAAACGGGAGGCGAGCGTTATTGATCTATCCCTCATGAAGAAAATGAGTCGAGCGTACTCGTTTCCTCGGGACAAGACGAAGAAGATACTTGATCTTGCTCTAAAACATCAAATGCTTACACTGCCGGAGTCCAAAAACCCCGAACAAGCAGGCGAAGTCTCTCACCCGGACTATTGCCCTTATCACCGAATGATAGGGCACCCTCTCGAGGACTGCTTCACCTTCAAGAATTGGGTTGAAGATCAGTATCAGCTTGGCAAGTTCGCTCTGTCTGACAACTGGAGGGTAGCACCGCCACAAAAGCACGAGCCCAAGGCCACGAAAGAAGAACCGGTTCCACATTGGGATTGGAAGCGAATTCGCACTTGTCACATGATTACAATATTAAAAGAAGAGCCCGAGGACATGGATGACCTTCCCTGGTGCTTCGAAAACAGCAACGACGAGGTAATCTCAGAATTTCCACCAGCGCCAAAAGAACTGGAGGATGGCATACATACTACTGCAGATAACCTCAAGAAGATTGAGTTGGGATCGGCAGACGATCCGCGACCGACATTCATCAGCGAGCTGCTATCTGAAGAAAGGGTGGCTGCGTTAAAAGACGTGCTTCTACAGCATAGAGATTGCTTCACGTGGAATTATTCCGAAATGCCGGGACTAGATCCAGAAATTGCCGTGCATAAATTGGCGATATCCCCAGACGTCAAGCCAGTCAAACAGGCGCCGAGAAGAATGCGACTCGAGCTTGAGATGAGCATCAATGCCGAGGTCAAGAAGCTGATCGACTCTGGCTTCATCCAAGAGGTTCAATACCCTGAATGGATCGCCAACATCGTCCCGGTGATGAAGAAAAACGGGACAGTGCGTATATGCGTAGACTTCCGGGATCTTAATAAAGCTTGTCCGAAGGACGATTTCCCAGTGCCAGTCACCGATCTGATGATAGACAACACGTCCACTCATGAAGTTTTCTCCTTTATGGACGACTCATCAGGGTATAATCAAATAAAGATGCATCCCGAAGACCAGAAGCACACCGCCTTCAGGACTCCTTTGAGTATATTCTGCTACAAGGTGATGCCCTTCGGTTTAAAGAACGCCGGTGCTACTTACCAGAGAGCCATGACGCGGATATTTGATGACCTTATACACGAAATCGTCGAATGCTATATCAACGATCTCGTGGTTAAAAGTAAATCATATGAAGAACATCTCGAGCATTTGAAGACTGTATTTCAACGCCTTCGGCAATACAACTTGAAGATGAATCCTTTTAAGTGTGCATTCGGAGTTTCCTCGGGAAAATTTTTAGGATTCATCGTCCGACACCGGGGTATCGAAATAGATCCGTCCAAGATCAATGCGATCATGGAAATGCCTCCGCCGAGGACTCTTAAACAGTTCCGGTCTCTCCAAGGGAAGCTCGGATACATACGGCGATTTATAGCCAATCTCTCAGGCAAGTGTCGCCCTTACAGTCACCTGATAAGGAAAGGAACTCCATTTTTTTTGGATCACAAGTGCCAAGGCGCACTGGAAGAGATCAAGAAGTACCTGCAGAACCCTTCAGTGTTGGCTGCTCCGGTTAAGGGAAAGCCTCTCATTCTTTATACAGCCGCCCTCGAAGGTTCTTTAGGCACATTATGGGCACAAGAGAACGATCAAGGGAAAGAAAGAGCACTCTAATACTTAAGTCGAGTTCTGCTGGGGGCAGAAAGCAACTACTCCCCCATCGAAAAACACTGCCTGGCGTTGATCTTCGCGATAACAAAGCTCAGGCACTACGCGTTGGCGCATGAGGTCCGTCTCATTTCAATGGTGGACCCCCTTAAATACTTGATGTCAAAGGCCATATTGACGGGACGACTCGCTAAATGGGCCCTACTCTTGATGGAGTTCTCGATCACGTATCAACCTCTCAAGGAAGTGAAAGGCCAGGCCATCGCCGACTTCCTCGCTGAGCATCCCATACCCGCCGATTCTCCTCTAAATTGCGATCTTCCAGATGAACATGCGTTTGATGCGATCGACGGTGGTGATACCCGATGGGAGCTCTATTTCGATGGAGCATCTTCCGTAAAGAAGCGCAAACAAAGTACCCCTATAATCAAATCGGGGGTAGGACTCATCTTTGTGACTCCATAAAGAGGGATAATGCGCTTTGCTTTCTCCCTAACAGAACCGAGGACAAATAATGAAGCCGAATATGAAGCTCTGATAGCAGGCCTTGAGATCGCCATTGACATGGGAATCGAAAATCTCCTCATATATGGAGATTCCCAACTGGTCGTTAGTCAAGTAAACGGCGACTACCAGACATGCAAACCAGAATTGGTGAAGTATGGCGAAAAGGTGCAACAGCTGTTGACCAAAATCCCCTCCTACACTTTGGAAAACATACCGCGCGCGGAAAACAGCAAAGCAGACACATTGGCCAAACTTGCTAAAGAACTGGCTGACGAGAACCTCGATGACGTTAAAATCGTGGTGCAAAGCCGTCGGGTGCTTACCCCAGCAGAAATATCTCCGGAATCATCCGAAGAAAAAGGAGCGAGCGAGCAGATGACCCTGCAAGTAAAAGACTGGGAAAATACCGAGGATTGGAGAGAAGTCTTCGTAGATTACTTCAAATCCCACCGATTGCCTGAAGAAGCGTCCACAAGACATCAGCTCATGAAGCGGGCTCTATCTTGCGCCTTCGTCAACGACACTCAGTACAAGAGATCGTTTGATTCTCTGTGGCTGAGATGCTTAGGACCTGACGAAGCGAAAAGGGTCGTCCAGGAAATTCACGACGGACTCTGCGGTTCTCACCAAGCAGGCCTGAAGATGAAGATGAAGATAAAACGGATGAGCTACTACAGGCCCACGATGATCCAGGATTGCCTCGAATATGCGAAGCAGTGCCACTCATGCCAAATTCATGGGGACTTCATCCAAACCCATTACATCCAACGGTGACTAGCTGGCCATTCGAAATGTGGGGAACTGACATAGTCGGCCCCATCGAACCAGCATCGTCTAGAGGACATCGTTTCATCCTGGCGACGACTGACTACTTCTCCAAATGGGCAGAAGCAGTACCATTAAGAGAAGTGAAGACGGAAAATATCCTCCACTTCTTCAAGACGCACATCATATATCGGTTTGGAACGCCAAGACGGATCATCTCCGATAACGGGCCAGCCTACAGAAGCCACAAGATCAGTCGCTTCGCGCAACAACACAATATAGATTGGAGATATTCCTCGGTTTATAATCCGCGAGCTAACGGTCTAGCTGAGGCCTTCAACAAGACCTTGACGAAGATCATGAAGAAAACAGTGTCGCGAAATAAGAAAGACTGGCACGAAAGACTGCAAGAGGCTCTCTGGGCATATCGAACTACGTTTAAAACGGCCACGAACGCAACACCATATGCATTAGTATTCGGGACAGAAACAGTACTCCCCCTCGAGATAGAGTTACCCTCTCTACGAGTGGCAGTCCATTACGAGCTGACGGACGAAGAAAATGCTCACCTTCGGCTTGAAGAGCTTGACGCCCCTTGAAGAAACACGACTCATGGCGCAACAAAATCTGGAGTCCTATAAAGCAAAGATGACACGCTCATATGAAAGACTGACCCGACTGAGGACATTCCGCCAAGGCGAGCTTGTGCTAGTGGTCAAAAGGCCTATGATCCCCAATCGCGCCAAGCGGGAAAAATTCGAGCCAAACTATGAAGGCCCGTACGTCATAAATAAGGTCTACCAGGGCGGGGCCTATCTACTCATAGATATGCACGGTGAAAGGCCTTTCAGGCCAATAAACGGTCTCTTCCTAAAGAGATACTACGCTTAATGAGCCACAGCCTAGGTCAATGATAGATGACGATGACCATGTCCGCTCGCTATCTTCCTAAGCTCAAACTCTATCAGCAGTAACCAACCTTCTCAAAGTCGGACCGAAATGTCCCTAAACTAATAGCAGACCGAAACGTCTTTAAACTACTACCGCAGAATCTTTAGGCTGACGAGATATAAAAAAAACATATAAAAATAAAAAAAACGGTATGTCCATAAGAAAAAAGGGCACGGATGAAAACCCGAAAAGGCTCCGTGAATAAAAACAGCAGGACTACCGGTGAGTGTTCGTGAAAACCCGAAAGGGCGCGACCTCGTAAAAAAAAAGAAGAGAAAAAGAAAATAAAAAGAATAAAAAAAACGGTATGTCCATAAGCAAAATGGGCACGGATGAAAACCCGAAAGGGCTCCGTGGGTAAAAACAGCAGGGCTACCGGCGAGTGTTTGTGAAAACCCGAAAGGGCACAACCTCGTTAAAACACTTACAGAATCCTCTCGACCTTGTAAGGAGAAACCACCCGCGTGAGATCCTTACGACTCACAAGGGAGTAACACACTTAGGAATCCTCACAATTCCTAAGGAGAAAATACACTTGCGAGATCCTCACAACTCGTAAGGAGAACTCTCTTATGGGACCCTCAGACTCATAAGATTTGAAAGTCTTAAGTTACAGAGACCTAAACCTGTGCTTAAGCAACCCCCACAACTTCCGATATTGCCCTACAAGTGGCTCAATACTGACCCTTGTATACAATCCACGGGCGCGAATAAACATTTCCCTAACCAAGTCTCATCCGTGACTGGGAATATGTTCGCATGGTAAACAACCCTTGTAAATCCTCTCGATTTATGAGGAGAAACCCCTCCTGTGGGATCCTTACGACTTACAGAGGAAACGAACACTTAGGAATCCTCACGAGTCCTAAGGAGAAAATACACCTACAAGATCCTCACGACTTGTGGGGAGAAATAACTTCGTGAAACTCTTACGGCTCATGAAGTCAAAAGCCTTAGCCGACAGGACCCTAACCCTGGTCGCTAAGCCACCTTTGTTCGACATCGACAGAGGCAGATGATGATTCGCTCCTGGTAACATCCCAGTTGTAGCGGTGCTGATGCTGAAATCGGTTTATGGCGAAAAGCCAATAGGCCGCACATGCATACGAAATAGCCGAAATGATAGGGCAACTTGCAATAAAAAGCAGCAAGTAAAAATATATGCATGCAAAATAGCCAAAATGATTGGGTAACTCGCAATAAAAAGCAGCGAGTAAAAATAAAATAAATAGCCGAAATGATTGGGCACCGCGAAAAATAGCCGAAATGATTGGGCAATCGCGACCTTTGCGATATAAAAGCTGAAATGATAGAGCATCGTGGAGATAAAACTAAAAAAAATGATGATAAAACTTTGGCCCTACAGTTGAGATCACATCGATCCCTGTATACAATCCAAGGTCGTAAACAAATAGGGAACCATACTTTCCCAACAGGCTCCGCCAGAAGACGAAGCCAAATCTAGACGGTTCAGTCCAACTCCGAAGAAACCAGTGTCTTCAGCAAATTCCTCGGCTCACGGATACAAACACTCCTTGACGAGAGCCTCCTAATTCGCGTCGACTCGCAGAGCCATCAGCGCCTCCGTGGGAAATCCTTGATTCGTTTCAAACCCCAAGGAAACAAATAATCCTTGGCGCTTGGGAAACAAATAATCCCTAGCAAAACTCCTCGACTCACGGATACAAACACTCCTTAACGAGAGCCTCCTGATCCGCGTCGAATCGCAGAGCCACCAGTGCCTCCGTGGGGAATCCTCGACTCGTTTCAAACCCCAAGGAAACAAATAATCCTTGGCGCTTGGGAAACAAATAATCCCTGGCAAACTCCTCGACTCACGGATACAAACACTCCTTGACGAGAGCCTCCTGTTTCGCGTCGACTCGCAGAGCCACCAATGCCTCCGTGGGGAATCCTCGACTCGTTTCAAACCCCAAGGAAACAAATAATCCTTGGTGCTTGGGAAACAAATAATCCCTAGCAAAACTCCTCGACTCACGGATACAAACACTCCTTGACGAGAGCCTCCTGATCCGCGTCGACTCGCAGAGCCACCAGTGCCTCCGTGGGGAATCCTCGACTCGTTTCAAACCCCAAGGAAACAAATAATCCTTGGTGCTTGGGAAACAAATAATCCCTAGCAAACTTCTCGACTCACGGATACAAACACTCCTTGATGAGAGCCTCCCGATTCGCGTCGGCTCGCAGAGAAACTGTGTCTCCGCGGGAAATTCCCGATTCGTCTCAACATGCAAATGAAGCCTCAGGCAGCAAAAAAAAACTTGCTTCCTGAACAATGGGACTCTGCAAGTCAATCCAAAATGGTCTCTTGCATACTATTCATGGGTCTCACTCTCCAAAGTCGAATTTCGACGAGGAGGGAAACAACCGCTTGTGGATCCTCTCGACTCGTAAGAGGGAAAAATTCTCTTATAGGATCCTTACGACTTATAAGAGAAAACCACACTTAGGAATCCTCACGATTCCTAAGGAGAAAACCCGCCTACGAGATCCTCTCGATCCGTAGGGAGAAAAGTCTCTATGAGACCCTCACGGCTTATAGAGTTGAAAAGTCTTAGGCAGCAGATCTGAACCTGCGGCCTAAGCCATCGCTATTTCTTAAGAAAGTCAGGATACTCGTTCTAATCATCCGTCAACCACGGTTACTAAGGTGGCATGCTGATAATGAAAGAAAGGAAAGACGAAAAAATGACACATTACAAAAAAGGTGTATCTTTTATTCATAAACTTGATGGGATATAGGATACATTATGTCAAAGAATAAAAAAATATATATATACATTCTTTTATCTACAAGTACAAACGATACAAAGATGGATAGCTACTGAGGAGGAAGTGTCTTTAGTAAATCCACAAGTTGCTCTCGCACTTCCTTCAGCGCCTCCTCCTAAGCGGCTGCCGCGGCCACCTCCGCTTCCACCCGGGCTCGCTGCTGCAAGAAAGATGAAAGTTGCTCCTCCGCCGCCTTCTGGGCTGCTTCCTGGATGGGTGCATCTCGCTCGACAACATCAAGGTGTTGCCTCAATGATAACCCTTCAGAAAGACATTGCAGAAGGCCCTCAAAGACAACCTTCAGCCGTGCGGCGTTGGCCTCCACCCGAGCATGTAGTTGGGCAGACTTGCTCGAAGTCTCACCTCGCTCCTTACGCCTTGAAATGACTTCTTGTTCGAGGTAGTGGAAGTAAGGAGCGCTCTGCTCAATCCACGCTATTCTTTGATTGCTGGCAGCCAAGGCCTCGGGAGCGGGACGCAGCGACTCCAACCGATGCAGGCGGGCCTCGATCTCCCTGCAATGGTTAACCCAAGATGCGATGATACCCTCGTCATGAAAGTTCACGAGTATCACCAGCATCGGGTTAACCGCTATAGCAAAATCCGCAGCAGAGATAGGGGTCTCGACGTCGAGCTCCTCAATGTAATCGCTCAACATACGTAAGCTGTTCGCGGCGCCTTTCGAAAATGGACGTCTCAGGTAAGGACCTGCTGGCATTATGATGCGAGATTCAAAGGGCGCCGAGACCGGAACGACAGCTGAAAAGAAACAAGATGTGATCAGATAACAGTTCAGAAAATAAAAAGGGGGATTTATCAATGTGATAGTCGCTGTACCAGCTGAGACAGATGGCAGGGCCGGAAGGGTCGGCAGCGCAGTCGATCTTTCATCCCCTCCTTCGATTTGTAACACTGCAGTCGAAATAAAAAAAGGGGTTTAGAAGTAATTCCATCAATCAAGAAAGAAGGATATCAATGGAAATCATACTCACCAACGCCACCAGACGAAGAAGCGAGTTCGGATGGGAAGGAGAAGTGTGGGAGCAACATCTGGTAAAGATGGTCAAAAAGCACTCCTGAAAGACACAATAGTATAACTTTAGTACACAAATTATGCGTCTGGAAGATAAGATTAATAAATTACAAACACATACCTTCCAACATCTTCGAGGGTATGAGAGAGGGTTGAGAGGTGACCACCGCCAAGGCAGTCATTGAAGGCGCTCCCTCGAGCAGCGGGGCATCGGCATTGGCTGCACCTGCATTACAATAAATGCGAATTTTTCAGAAAGGATTGTAAGATAAAAAAAGGGATAGCAACTGGGGATTTACCTGATGAGCTGCCGGCTGAAACAGAGGCGATTCCCTCCTCTATTGACATGAGACCACCGCCCGTGGCCTCATCACCTGACTCGATGGGAACCGTCGTGGTGCTCGCGAGACCTGGAGACGGCAGAGGACCATAGACGGGGAGGGCTATGACTGGAGTATTGCCAGATTCCAGAGAAGGAGCGGTTGACTCGTCCTCAGGAATCATGGCTACCTCACCCACTACTCTCTCAGGTTCAGTAGTCGCGGTTGTGTCGTCCACCATCACCACGAGATCGCCGGCCTCGAGCGCCTCATCCGCCACCACCCTAGGCTCAGTTATAATGATCATATCATCTGCCACCACTTCAGGTTCGGCATCAATGACCTTCTCGGCTGCAGGCCCCTCGACCTCCACCTCAGGCTCCAAAGCCACAACGACGTTGCCCACCGTCGGCTCGAGTTCGGCAGGTACCGCCTCCTCTATTTCTTTAGGATCAACGGTTTCCGCTTCCCCCTCGATTGGACTTGGCCCTGCAAGATAGGAGATATAAGGACCAATGGCATTAAAATCCTTATAACAAAAAACTCTGAGAGAAATATTACCTGAAGCGGATTTACCGTTTGCGCTCCGAACTGCGCGCGCCACCTCCCTGCGGGCAGTGGATAGGGCGACAGGGGGCTCTTCAGATGGAGTGTCAGCATGAGGGACGGTGCTGGGGCCCGCTCCCGCAGCCAAGGCAGCCCTGTGCGCCTTCGCCTCACGCCTCAGCCGCTTCCTTTCCTCCCGGGCTGTCGCGATGGACCTTTGTGACGCCTCCTTCAAGGCATCGTCATCCTCGTTCAGGGATGCCTCCAGAGCCTTTAAGGCATCCTTCATCGGCTCTTCAAGACGAACCTCCTGCGGTGGCCCAGAGGAAGCGGGAACATCGGCAGCTGGTAAAACATCTGCGTCGCTTGGTGGGAACGGCATTGAGGTTTCTGCAATAAAAAGGGAGGGGTTAGATCGACCATAACACGAGGGAGATGGAGACTTGATGGATTAAAACTTACTAAGGCCCATAGACGCTCTAAGACGTTCCTCCTCCTGGAAAGTCTTCAAAGAAGCGGCGATGGCTTCTTCATCAGTGATGCCTGTTGGAAGAAAGGAAAGAAAAGCGTTAGTCAAAGGCAATGAAGAGGATATGTTGCAATAAAGAAAAGGCGACTAGTAGTTACCTGATTGCGCTAGCTTAGCTAGCCACGCGTCACGCCTCGCCAACCATGCTGAAGCTTCGAGAGCAGCCTCCAAGTCTGTATCATCTGGCGGCGGCATCACTAATCCTTCGTTAGTCCCGTATTCGATCAGGCCCTCGGCATAGGGAGCATGGGGTTCCTGACCGAACACGACGTCCGCAGCGAAAAGCGACTTCTTTTTCTTTTGCCCTCCAACCCTAGGCTCACGGGGGATCGACTTCCGTTTAGCAGCCACTTTGGGACGACGGTGTTGGAGATAGTGCCCTCAGAGTCAATTATTGGATCACAGGCACGTGATTGCAATGATTGAGGGAGGACCTATCCCAGGAGGACAGTCTTACTCGAGATGATAGTATGCTATCTGGTTTACCTTTATCATCGTGTACTGCTTTAGGTGACCTGACATGTCACTATTACACGTTGATAGAGCCCCTAGGATTCTTGCTTGACGACCAGCAGTATGATGGCGATCATATACGTGGGAGCTGGGGTCTATAAGCACATCCTTAAAAGGTCCCTAGTCGTGGGAGTTTCGAGACTGGGCATCGATACTCCATTAGTAGACTAGTGTATACAGTCGAGACCCCGACGAGGGGCGGTGGCCGGTCTCACAAGCCACTGGTGTCAGTTGGTTCACCTAAGATGTATACAGGTGCTCATGGGTTATGAGTACACCGGACAGGACTCGCCGGGAACCTGCTAGTTGGTCTTATACCAGACGTCAGATAGCAGTTCCCAGGTGACATGTGTACAGGTTAGTTCATCGACCTGAGGATCGTCATTTGTCTCGTGTGAGTTCCCACTGTGCTTTGATTACTACCCTACCACGGCTCAAAGGAGTCGTGCAAACAGGTTTTAGTTGGGTACGGTCCCGAGCCACATGGAGGCAGTGAGCGGATCTTCAGGGGTTCGTCTCTCCCGGTATTGGGGGTGAGGTCGCGCTGTGTCTAGGAGAGCCATTACGCAAAGCCCTCGGCCGAGGCAGGAGATTTACTGGTAGGTATTCCAGTAGTATCTCAGGGCGTTCTGGGCTACACTCCGACACGACTTGTACCGCTTTTGGGGGTCTGACTTTTACCAACCCCCTAGGCCCGCCATGCGATACTCATAGACGAACGGACCGGACTGTACGGATATTGTCACTGACAGGCTCAGTTGGGTGTCGGGGTGAGCTTCCTCATCGACGTCCCTTTTGGTCAATAGCTGGTGGCTCGTCACGTATTGGCTTATACCTCTGACGTGCCAGTGGTTAAATCCACAGCCATTGTATTGACGAGTCTTTAGAGTCCACCACACTTTCAGTTACTCAGCTTTCGGGCGAAACGCTGTAGAGGCCGTATGGAGATATGGCAGGGTCCGATCAGATACGTGCGGTATTGCACGGATCAGGATCGGACAGTTTTGTACTAGTCGCCGTATAGTTATATGGCAGAGTTCGATCAGATACGTGCGGTATTGCACGGATCAGGATCGAACGCATTTTTACTAGCCGGTTTTGGTTTAAGCCGGTACTAGTTCAGTACAGTGTAGATTTGTCTCATTGCATTTGTATCCGGTCGGAATACAGATGCGGGTGTGTATGCACAGTGTCGGGGTTTTCCTGTAATTTATTACGGGACCAGTTTTCTGGAGTTGCCAGTTTGCATTTCGTTCCGGCCAGTTTTCCTTTGTTCTTTCCCGGCCGGACTTTTCTGATGGAGGGGGTAATTTGCAGTTTTGCAAATTACACTTTGTGGGGGGGTTTCTTGCATAAAGTTAGATTATGATAGATTTCATTTCTTTCATCCATCACTTGATTTATATGAGAAGTGAAAGGTTATGGAGTGCATAGTGTTTTAAGCATGGTTGATGTTTTCTTTGACCTTGGATGTGGTCACCTCTTGAATGCTCCTACACTCACCTCCCTTTGCCTTATGTTTTCATTCCTCCACCATTCTCATTCTCACTTGAAGAAAGTCTTTCATGGTTATGAGAAAAGAGAGAAGAAGAAAAAGAAAGAGAGAAAGAAAAAAGAATGAGAGAGTTCATCTTGATTATGTGAGGAATTCTTCATCTCCTTCTTCTTCTTGTTTTAGAAAAATGAAAGCACCATTTTTCTTAACCCCAATCCTCCATCATGGCAACTACAAACCCCAAATGAGACTAGCATCATCTACACTACATTCTACAGCACTTCTTGGGCATGTCGAGTTGCCGGCTTCATGCTCGAGTTGCCTCGGTATTGAGGCGGGAGCCCGTAAAAGACGAAGGCGATGTGGTGCCCTTTCCGGCGAGGAGGCGACGATGTGGAGCAAAGACTTTCCGCGGGAGATCGGGATGATGACGAGAAGACCGGAGGACTCGGATCACTCGGTATACTTCTCACCCTATCTCTTGTTTGCTAGCGTAGGTTAATGGTTAACGATCCGGGTTTTCTTTGTCCGCGGTAGCGCCGGTTTCCGAGTAGGGAAAAATTTTTATTCCGCAATTTGGCCTCGAGTAAGACGGCCGGGGCGCTGCCGTGGCGCAACATGGTATCAGAGCCACGCCATTAACCTTACCTAGCTTCGTTTGATGTGTTTGCGTTTCCGATCGACCGAAATTTCCAAAAACCGTATTTTTATTGCACATCAGTTTCTGTCGAAATTTTTTGGAGTCTAAAAATTTTTCAGGTTGTCTCAGAGTGATGTGCAGGTAAATACAAGCATACTGAAGAAATTTTGTACCATTAACTGTTCATGTCACCGCGGAAGAGCGGCCAAAACCTTGCTAGGACCGCGCTTCCGCGGCAAGTTGAACAGTGCACCCCCCGAAAATTTTTCAGTATGTTTGTCAGTAAGATATGTGGTTTATGGGATATTAAAATTGGGCCCAGGTTTTCTGTGAGTGCTACAGTTTTGATTGGGGGCCCACTTGTTAATTTTTGGTCAATCGGAAAATTTAAAACACATTATTTCACAGTATTTACATTATATCTGCGACCGTGAATGTCACTCGATCGGTAAATCCGGTCTAACTGCTATAGCCCGGTTAGACGGATTTGCGAACGTGACTTTCACGTTGATGTTCTATGTTTATGCTGTGATGTTGCGGATCGGTCGTGGGGGATAGCCTGGATGCAATGCTAGTACAGTTTTGTTGTATTATGTACATTTGATATTGCGGGGCGAGCGTCCGACATGTGGACTGCCGTCACTGCCTGTTTGTATTATTCTTTTGGGGCACGACCTGGTTGCGGTCGATGTACCCGGTGTATGTATATTTTACTTTCTGTACTAGGGTTACCCCGCGGTGGGGTGCACGGATAGCCGGGTTCTGGAGGGCAACGGGCCCGCATCTCAGGGCATTGAGACGGAGGGGGCTTCAGTCCAGGATTGGCGGGCTATTCGCCGCACTCGTAGGGGGTACAGGTTGACCCAGGAGGGGTGCCCAAGTTACCGGATTCCGTGAAGTGCTGGGTGGTCCATTCACGGTACTGAAGGGGGCTGCCTCGCTTCAGGTTTTGGCGGGTGACTTGCCGCGCCCGTAGGGGTCTAGGATTTCATTGCACAGGCTATCCACACGACCAGGGGAACGTCGGGTTTCAGCAGCGGCTCTGTGAAACCCGGGGTTTCCAGATATCTGTATTGTTCTGTGATGCTGTACATTTCTGTGATGTTGCATTTTATTCACGCCTTGAGCGAAATACTATATATTGGTATATATATTAGTAGATGTTGTATATGTTTTACATCCGCGCTAGTCCAGTCCCCGCTCTGCCGTTAGTTAGCTAACCTAACGGGTGATGACGGGACCCAGTGGCGAATGCGGATGGCATATACGTACGTCAGTATATTTTCGTTCTTTGTGGTGTGATCATTTGATGGGACTGCATTGATTCGGATCAATGCAAGTTAAACAAACCTATTCTGATGTTGTTGGAACACTTTTTCAAAAAGCTGTTATTGCAAGGACGTTCAACTTTCGTTTTGCATCGTGGTATTCATTTGGAATATCCTGCTCCTCAGTCGACGAGGCAAGGGCCGAGATCCCTTCACCGGGAGTGACCCCTTGGACAGAAGTTTGCGTCAGGGCATTAACTTCACTATAGCCGTTTACTTTTGCTTTGCATCGTGGTATTCAGTTGGAATATCCTGCACCTCATTCTACGGGGAAAGAGCCGAGATCCCTTCACCGGGAGTGACCTCTTTAGTAAAAGTTTTCGTCACTATATTTTTATAAAAGTTATCCAGTTCCTTCAACGATATCAAGTTCATTACGTTAAAGGTTTTCGCCAGAAACCATTCGTAACCCTCCGTCATTTCGGATTAGTATTGCTTAGTATTCGCGCTACGTTTGTCGTTGCTATTCGCCGAGGCGTAGTGTGCGGTAGCTCTGTAATGCTTTCTGTCGCATGGATATGTGGATTGGTTAGGACAGTCGTGCGACTTTGTTGATTATTCGTCAAGGGTCGTGCGGGTGGGTTTAACGCAATCAAGATAATGACGGGTTGAACTTGACTAGGACCTTTTGATTTGTTGATTATTCGTCAAGGTCACTTGGGTCCTAGGGGTAAAAATCACATCGGGAGTTTCAAAAGAACTGAAACTTGCCAGGCATGCGCATACCTTCTGGAGTGTGGTGACTTGAGTGGATTCCATCAAGTTATCATGCGATGATAGTTGGATCCTGATTCCCACTGATGAGTTGGTTTACTCCTCGGGTGATCCCGACTAATTCTTCTTTCAGGTTTGGAGGAGAATTTGAGGTACAGTGGGAGGTTTCCAGATTAGACAAAGTGGTAACCATTCTGATCTAGGTTAGAGTGCACGCTGAGTGTTTCTTTTCTCTCTCTCTGGCAGCGACCATTGACCCGACCCTGGACTTTGACTCAGTGACCAAGTTGACCGAACCTTCTTAACAATGGCTTTTGGATTGTCAGAGTTGCAGACCTCATTGCCACTCCTACTTTTACCCTTTTCTCCAGGACACCCCGTATTACTACGAACGTCCACTTCCATTGGACAAAACCATCGTATGGTTATATACGAACTCGAAGGACTTCGAGGATGGTTTCTGGTTCTGGAGAAAACGGATAGGACTATTCAGTTGTCTTTTCTTTTCACCTTCTCTCGGGTTGCGAGTACTCCTTGGTTTAGGAGTAGTACACCTATTACGTAAATTGGATAGTCTTCTTCCAAACCATAGGCTGGTGCCGACCGGTAGGGAATGAAGAAAACCAGTTAACCTAGACGGTGTACAGAAGGTATTAAGTTCAGACAAAGAAAGGGATTAGTAGGAGGGCAAAGTAAATTGCGACTGATATTCACGACCAAACCAAGTATTTCTTCGCCAATCCTAAATCACCTTTGTATTTCTCCAGGACACTCCGTATCACTACGAAGATCCACAGTTTATTGGATATTCCATCGTATGGTTATATACGAACTCGAAAGGAACTTGTTCCAGTTCGGGGATGGATTCTGGTTCAGGAGAAATAGGAATAAAGTACATTCAGGTGTCTTTTATCTTCACCTTCTCTCGCATTGCGAGTGCTCCTAGGATTAGGACAGTACACCCTTTATGCTTATTGGATAGTCTTCTTCCAAACCATAGGCTGGTGCCGAACGGTAGGGAAGGAAGAAAACCAATTGGCCTAAAGGGGTGTGCGGACGGTAATGACTAAAGACATATAAAGGGATTTGGACAGATGGCAAAGAGATATACGGTTACAGTTGTGAATCTGGATAATGGAAGAGGCATTACTAGGAATACCAGGATACCCCGACGAAACATTTCAATGTTTCAGTTTCACTGTGTACTGTTAATAGAAAACTGATTTCCCGATTATACACTTACTCCAGGGTATGTAATTACCAGGTATGATTCTCACATCTGTATGGTTTTACAGATGATGAGTGGGAGTAAGTTATTGGGAATTGGGTGATCATTCTCATTATATCGGGATTCGTTGTAATCGGTGATATTTGAGGAAGTCACCTGGGTTGTTTGCCGGTCGGCAAATATTTGGTTATGAATATCCGCTGTTGTGCACCAATTTCAAATTGATATATCTGTACGTCTATTTTAATAGAGTGAGATATACCTTTTGATATTATGTCGATGACATTTACCTATATCAGTGGATGGTTAGGTAAGGAGCATTAAACAGCGGTGTAATTCTTCTCAACCATAAGTACAGTTTTCAACCTACGACACACAGTGAAAGAGTTGTTAGACTCAGCGGACTTATACAGAGTATTGTATGTTGTCCAGTGTCCATTAGGACAGAGGGTTTGGTGCTCGTACTATATTCGGTTTACTTATGACTTCTCTAGATTTTAGACAGCTGTTTCGTGGAAACACAGGGTCTAAGTTTTGAGGAGTTATAGGTATTTGAATAGAGTAGAGAACCAGGTGTAGCAAGTATCGGGATTCTTCAAAGAGATTGAAGATGTAGATACTTGTGTATGATATTCAGTTGATAGTAATGATGAAGACAGATTGCTTCTCTTTCAGGTTACTCATAATTGGAAGCATTCCTAAGTTGAGTAACGCTGATCGACCTCCTTCCATTTAGTTGACATGCACTGGAGATAGTTGCATGATTTGAATCTGGTTCAATTGAATCAGTGCCTCTGGTTCTATATTGGATATAGAACAGTTCATATCTTAACGATGTTAAGGTACGGGGAGTTGTCCAGCTTATGATTAAAACCAGACACTGGACAACTCAAGGCACGTTTCTGTAATGGCTGTTTGTGGGTTGACCCAGGCGATGTCTAGGGTTGACTTTCTACCATCTGG
Organism: Agapanthus africanus; assembly: GCA_030015575.1. Taxonomy (NCBI): domain Eukaryota; kingdom Viridiplantae; phylum Streptophyta; class Magnoliopsida; order Asparagales; family Amaryllidaceae; genus Agapanthus; species Agapanthus africanus. The sequence goes on along the minus strand of CM057344.1, from coordinate 155,997,530 downwards.
ATGAACAATAGCAATATTGTTCTAGACTCGCCACAGTTTTTATTAAAAATGGATTTCTTCAAAAACAGCAGTGGGAGTATGGTAGAACTGGAAGTGATTCCAGAACCGCAGACGATTACTGAAGATTTGATAAGGAACCTAAAGATTCAATCTGATTTGACATTCCATTGGCCACTCCGCAAATAAGGTGGGTAACTTCAGGCACCCGAGAGGTACTCCGGTAGCCTCAAGGACGGTGACAGGGAAGTTCTTGTTTACCCACACTAGCCATTGTTGTTGTTCCAGGCTGCGAGACCCGGCAGGAGGATGAGTATAGCGTCGTTCTAAACTAGCTTTAGAAGTGCACGTCTATATGACTCTGGCAGAGGGTTGTCGTAGTCAGTGGGAGCAGCGGAAGCATTGGTGGACTTCATGCTTATGTCTATTTATAGACTAAAGCAGATATAGCGGAGTTAGATCATCTGTTTCTGATGTGACAGTCATGGGTTTGACGTCATCAGAATAGGGGATGGATCTGTTGAGAAGGTAGTAGGAAGTGATATTCCTATACTACGATCGGTTATACTTTGGTCGTCACACAGTGTTTTCTCCACATGGGACTTGGATATTTTATCAGACATACTGGTTACTAGATCTATGGTTTTAGATCTAAATTTGGGTGGTTTCCCAATCAGGGTACTTTGACAGCATTCTAAGAGTATTTAGAATGGACGACTCCTGGCATGGTAGTGTACCTGCAGGTAATGGAGTCACCCTCTCTAAAGGTGTCTTACAGACTAAAGGGGAGAGGGATACGTATGATTGACAGATCACTTGCTTAGGCAATTGAGTCAATCATGAGATGTCAAGTACCACACCAGATGTTGTTCTTGCAGTAGGTGCAATAAGTTGATATTAATCCAATCCTGGAAAAACAGTCGGAAGCAGTTTTAGAACATAAGTGAATGTTCTAGGGATATGATAACGGCTGCCTCCTTTAGAAGACGGTTATCACTCCAGGCTTCCAAGGTGACATGGACGACAAGGAGGTTGTCAGAGTTATAGTTCTCCCTCTGACGAGGGGCAGTATTTTGGACAGGTGGTCCAAGGCAATACTGAGGGCGGCATGGCGCAGGATACTGATTAAGTTCAGTTGATGATACAGTCTAAGAAGTTTGGATTTGGAGTTCATTTATGAGCTAGGTCCCATCAGACATCCAGACATTCTAAGACAGGTATTGCTCATTTCGGGAGATGGCTTTCTCCGCGAACTTGAGATATAGAGAGACATAGAAAGAAACATCACAGCGGATCCACTCACTGAGGCTATTCCTCGAACGCAATAGTTTCGCAAACGAGTTTTGTGAGACTGACTAGTAGAGGAGTTGGGTGTTCGGTATCACACGGGCTGTGAGTATGCGACATCGCAATAATTAGCCTTGAGTGCAAGTGGGAGATTGTTGGAGATAGTGCCCTCAGAGTCAATTATTGGATCACAGGCACGTGATTGCAATGATTGAGGGAGGACCTATCCCAGGAGGACAGTCTTACTCGAGATGATAGTATGCTATCTGGTTTACCTTTATCATCGTGTACTGCTTTAGGTGACCTGACATGTCACTATTACACGTTGATAGAGCCCCTAGGATTCTTGCTTGACGACCAGCAGTATGATGGCGATCATATACGTGGGAGCTGGGGTCTATAAGCACATCCTTAAAAGGTCCCTAGTCGTGGGAGTTTCGAGACTGGGCATCGATACTCCATTAGTAGACTAGTGTATGCAGTCGAGACCCCGACGAGGGGCGGTGGCCGGTCTCACAAGCCACTGGTGTCAGTTGGTTCACCTAAGATGTATACAGGTGCTCATGGGTTATGAGTACACCGGACAGGACTCGCCGGGAACCTGCTAGTTGGTCTTATACCAGACGTCAGATAGCAGTTCCCAGGTGACATGTGTACAGGTTAGTTCATCGACCTGAGGATCGTCATTTGTCTCGTGTGAGTTCCCACTGTGCTTTGATTACTACCCTACCACGGCTCAAAGGAGTCGTGCAAACAGGTTTTAGTTGGGTACGGTCCCGAGCCACATGGAGGCAGTGAGCGGATCTTCAGGGGTTCGTCTCTCCCGGTATTGGGGGTGAGGTCGCGCTGTGTCTAGGAGAGCCATTACGCAAAGCCCTCGGCCGAGGCAGGAGATTTACTGGTAGGTATTCCAGTAGTATCTCAGGGCGTTCTGGGCTACACTCCGACACGACTTGTACCGCTTTTGGGGGTCTGACTTTTACCAACCCCCTAGGCCCGCCATGCGATACTCATAGACGAACGGACCGGACTGTACGGATATTGTCACTGACAGGCTCAGTTGGGTGTCGGGGTGAGCTTCCTCATCGACGTCCCTTTTGGTCAATAGCTGGTGGCTCGTCACGTATTGGCTTATACCTCTGACGTGCCAGTGGTTAAATCCACAGCCATTGTATTGACGAGTCTTTAGAGTCCACCACACTTTCAGTTACTCAGCTTTCGGGCGAAACGCTGTAGAGGCCGTATGGAGATATGGCAGGGTCCGATCAGATACGTGCGGTATTGCACGGATCAGGATCGGACAGTTTTGTACTAGTCGCCGTATAGTTATATGGCAGAGTTCGATCAGATACGTGCGGTATTGCACGGATCAGGATCGAACGCATTTTTACTAGCCGGTTTTGGTTTAAGCCGGTACTAGTTCAGTACAGTGTAGATTTGTCTCATTGCATTTGTATCCGGTCGGAATACAGATGCGGGTGTGTATGCACAGTGTCGGGGTTTTCCTGTAATTTATTACGGGACCAGTTTTCTGGAGTTGCCAGTTTGCATTTCGTTCCGGCCAGTTTTCCTTTGTTCTTTCCCGGCCGGACTTTTCTGATGGAGGGGGTAATTTGCAGTTTTGCAAATTACACTTTGTGGGGGGGTTTCTTGCATAAAGTTAGATTATGATAGATTTCATTTCTTTCATCCATCACTTGATTTATATGAGAAGTGAAAGGTTATGGAGTGCATAGTGTTTTAAGCATGGTTGATGTTTTCTTTGACCTTGGATGTGGTCACCTCTTGAATGCTCCTACACTCACCTCCCTTTGCCTTATGTTTTCATTCCTCCACCATTCTCATTCTCACTTGAAGAAAGTCTTTCATGGTTATGAGAAAAGAGAGAAGAAGAAAAAGAAAGAGAGAAAGAAAAAAGAATGAGAGAGTTCATCTTGATTATGTGAGGAATTCTTCATCTCCTTCTTCTTCTTGTTTTAGAAAAATGAAAGCACCATTTTTCTTAACCCCAATCCTCCATCATGGCAACTACAAACCCCAAATGAGACTAGCATCATCTACACTACATTCTACAGCACTTCTTGGGCATGTCGAGTTGCCGGCTTCATGCTCGAGTTGCCTCGGTATTGAGGCGGGAGCCCGTAAAAGACGAAGGCGATGTGGTGCCCTTTCCGGCGAGGAGGCGACGATGTGGAGCAAAGACTTTCCGCGGGAGATCGGGATGATGACGAGAAGACCGGAGGACTCGGATCACTCGGTATACTTCTCACCCTATCTCTTGTTTGCTAGCGTAGGTTAATGGTTAACGATCCGGGTTTTCTTTGTCCGCGGTAGCGCCGGTTTCCGAGTAGGGAAAAATTTTTATTCCGCAATTTGGCCTCGAGTAAGACGGCCGGGGCGCTGCCGTGGCGCAACAGACGGGTCCCGATGTCCGCACCCACGCCAGACTCTGGCGAGGGTACAACCACTGTCTCTACTGGAGCACAGGGTGCGGGAGGCGCATTTGTGATATCAGGGAGCGGCAGCTCACGTGGAGGACTTTGTGCACGCGATGGTCTGCCCCCGGCATCTTTTAAAGGAAGAACCACCGGGGTCCTAGGCATTAAGGGAGCATTACGGTCGGTGCCGGGAGGTGCTTCTTTGCGGTCGATCAACACTCGCCTCTCCTCCTTTATAACGGCCCCCGTCGCATGATTGTACCACTCTTTATATACATTAAGGAGTCGTGGAGCGCAGGCCGGCGTGCTGATAAAAAAGCGAGAACCCGTCTTCAGGCGCATAAAGTGATGTAATGCGTTCTCCATCCCTTCTTCATTGGCAGCAGGTTCCAGTAAGAAAGCTTCCAAGGGTACCCCTTGATCGTAACCCAGTTGTTGGGCGAAACGATGCGGGTTATATCTCATGAAGATTGCCACACCGCTCTGCCTGAAAACTAAGAAGCCCGGTCTTATAGAATACAAGTGGAGGGTCTCCCGGGCCGTCAACACTGAAACTCCATCCTTAAAGGAATCCTGTAATGGTCGCACCACAGAGGTGGACGCTTTTCCAATGGTTAATACCTTGTCAATGAAGGACATCCCGACTCCAATGGTGTGAAGGCGAAGCAGTAAACCCCTGGCGTTCCGTGGTGAGGGGGTCACGATTGATGAGCCAATCAACTGTATAATGCGAGGAAAACCGCACTTGTTAAAGAATGAAGGCCTTTTATGCATGCCAAAGACACCCGCCGTGTGTAGTTCGAGCCACGATGCAAAGTAGTGCATCGGGAAGACCACGTGCAGTACCCCAGGCTCATTGGCATCCGCTGCTCGGCTAAGGCCATAATATAGGTGCGCCAAGCCAGCAATTCCCACAGCCACCTTTACCCCGATGACCATTCGGTGGGCTGGGTAGAAGACGGAAGGCCGCATGCGATGAGAATGCATTGGGATCGCGAACCAACTCAGCCACAGTCCGAGAAATCCTAAGAAGAAGGCCTCCTCATCCATTCCAGGAGCCGCAATTTCTGCAAAAGACATGGTCGGGAAGTTAGGAAGAAAAAAATCCTTTTGGCCTACTTCATTCACCGGCAGGTTATCCAAACCTAAACCGAAAGGGTCCTCAAGGGTGGAAAACTTGACAGATCCCGATGAAATGACACTTGGACGAAGGAAACGAGCAATGAAGTCCTCAAAGTTAACCCCCCGACTCCCATGTTCGATAAAAAGGGACTCGTAGATGTTCAACACCTTGATCAGGCTCGGGAATTGGTGTTGAACGGCGTTTTCCGGCGTGATTCCCCTTATCATCGGCTTGGCACCGAAGACGTACTCATCTGTCGGGAGCAGCTCTTCATAGTGTTCCCCCATGACTGGTAGGCCGGATACCTCCGCGAATTCCTCCAAAGAGATGGACACTTCCCGATCCATGGCAAGGAAAGTGTGGGTGGGAATGTTCCACTGCTCCAGGAAAGCCTTAAACCACCAGGTGGGGAGCGTGGGATACTGGAAGAGAGAGACGTAAACCACAGGGTACAATCCTAATCTTATCAATTGCGACTTCTTCATCGACAGGATGTATCGGGCCTACGGCAGGTAGCCAATCGGATGGCGGGGGATCAGACCTATGTTATATGATTGCCCCCAGGGTCTCGCCTCGCCCTGATAGATACGACGTCCTAGGATATCTAAGACCATAGGACGTTGGACCGGAACCGCATCCATAGCGGGATGAAGAAAGCTGTTTGCGGTCCAATCCACCATCTCCACGGCATACTGCACCGAGGGTGGGGTAGCATAGTGAATCGCCGTGATGGGTTCCGACGGCACCGCGCATGTGAAGCTCCGGCGGCCCATGATGATCTGATTATACCACGATCCCCAAAGGTGGAGACTCTTGTATTCCGGGTCATACTCCTTAATCATGGTCAGGACCTCACGGTCCGAGGGTGCCTCGGGAAATCCCTCCTCCGAGCGGACGAAAGGGAATGAAATGTCTGAAGACATGATCGCTGCAAAGGAACAATTTAGCCATTAGTGTTGTAATTCCAACGTTTGGCATCAAAAAAAAATGCATTAAATTAAAATTAATTAATTACACCACACAGCAGTGCAGTGAGTAGGAGACCAAAGAGGGACCCACAAAATTTAGATGACAGTACGTCAGTTAATAAGACAATCTCATCATTGGATGAGATTGTCAGTTGGTCCCCAGGAAAACATTCCCATTTATAAAAAAGGGGGGAAGAATCCCTAGAGACAAGGAGAAAATCTCCTCTTTCAGAGCAAAGCTCTGTCACAGAATGACACTTGTCAAATTCTGGTCTCAAAGGAATAAAATTCCTTAAAAGAGCATAGCTCTGTGATAATAATGGAAAAGATCCATCAGAAAATTTTAACACTTAAAAAAAAATTTAAAATTTTTGGGGCCTTGAAAAATCCATGAAAACTTATGATAAGTTCTTCATTTTGCAGATCTAAAAGATCCACACTTGATCCAAGAGCAAAGCTCTATTCATGGGTTAGAACCCATGAACAAGATCCCTGCAGATCTATAAGTGTTTGAGAGCAAAGCTCTGTTTATGAAACCCCAATGGGGGTCTCTTTAGATCAAAAGACCTGTGAGAGCAAAGCTCTTTGGTTAAGATTAATTAATTTGATTTGAATTAATTTTTACCTAAAGTTTTCTAACTTGGAAAATGAGAGCAAAGATCTAAAGTTCTGGAAACAAGAGCAAAGCTCTGAAGTTCTAAGCAAGAGCAAAGCTCTGGAATCAAAATCTAGAAACTGGTGAAGTTTTCTAAAGGGCCATAGTTCCTATTTATAAGGCGCTTGCGCCCCTTGAGCTCACCCCTTGATCCAACGATCAGGAGTTTGCCACCGCTGCACTCACGTGTGCGCCACGTGAGCGCAACGGTGGGGGGGCATTTGTTTCGTCCAATCAGAGCAAAGCTCTGTTGAAATTCAAAATTCAAAACTTTGAAGCAACGTTTCAAATCTCAGGCACAACGCGCCACATGTCAGGCGCTAATACGTCAGCGCAGCGCCCAAGAAGGCGCGTCCAATCAGAGCAAAGCTCTATTTTAATGAAGCAACGCTTCAGCTGCGCTGCGTGACACGTGTCAGCGCAGATGCGCTAACGCAGTTGCGCTGCGCTGTGCGCTACGCGACACGTGTCAGCGCAGTTGCGCTAGTGCAGTCGCGCTGCGCAGTTGCGCTAGTGCAGTTGCGCTGCGCGACACGTGTCAGCGCAGATGCGCTAGCGCAAGTTGCGCTGCGCTGTGCGCTGCGCGACACGTGTCAGCACAGATGCGTTAGCGCAGTTGCGCTGCGCGACACGTGTCACGCGCTGGGGCATCTGCGCCAAACAGAATTAAAATTTTAAGAAATCTTTTCTGTTCTTGTTAAAACAAGAAAATTTTCTTCTGCAAAGCAGAAGCCCTTGGATCAAAGATCCAACGGTGGGGAAAATTCCCCAAATCACTCAGAGAAAGATCTCTTTAACAAATTTAACTAATTTATGGGCACTATAAAAAGGACCCTAGGCCTCAATTAAAAGGCATCAACATTTTTTTTTTAAAAAGAGAGAGAGAGAGAACTCTGAGAAACTCCTCAAGAATAAAAAAGGTAAAAACCTTTAGAAAAAGAGAAAGTTCTCTTATGAACAGATCATAGAACAAGATCAATGATTTTTAATAAAAATAAAATAAAATAAAATAGTGCTTTGCACTTTTCATGAACCTTTGGTTCTCTGAGATAAGAAAAACAAGAAAGAACTTATTTTTCTTTGATCTAAATTAGATCAAGAAATCAAATAGTGCTTTGCACTTCTGTTCTTAATTCTAAAAGATTCTTAGTGCTTTGCACTTGCAAACTGTGCTGTTGCGCTCTTGGGAGAGCGCCACGTATCAGCATCTAAACCACTTGCGCTATGAAATAAGAGCTTTGCTCTCTGGAGTTGGCGCAACTCCACCATATGAGTTTGCGCTCAATACTTAGCGCAAAGCGCCTGACAAGCCACGTGGGGCACTGTCAGAGTATTTAATGCTCTGCATTATTAAAGAAAAGGGACAGAGCCCAATTAAAAGGCCTAACAGGCCTAATAAAAAATGCTATGCATTTTAAAAAGGGGGGGCAAAGCCCAAACAAAAAAATAGATGCTCTGCATCATTTATAAAAGGGCAAAGCCCAATCAAAACAAGAATAATGCAGTGCATTACTAAAAAGGGGTAAAGCCCTAGCACAGGCCGAAGACAAAAAAAATGTTGAAACTGGACTTAGCCCAATTTTGGCCATAAGTCCTTAAATTAAATTGACTGAGCAAGATTGCTCTCCTAAATCAATTTACTACGGGTTCAAGGGTACATCTCTGAACTCCTCTGACACATGTCGTTGTAATCCTTCAACGACGTCAGAGAGGTGACGGGTCCCGACAACCACATATCAATATCGGACCGAAACGTCCCTAAACTAATATCGGACCGAAACGTCCCTAAACTAATATCGGACCGAAACGTCCCTAAGCTAATGTCGGACCGAAACGTCCCTAAACTAATATCGGACCGAAACGTCCCTAAACTAATATCAGACCACCACGTCCCTAAACTGGAGCATGGACCGCAACGTCCCTAAACTGGAGCATGGACCGCAACGTCCCTAAACTACCTATGGACCACTACGTCCCTAAACTGGAACAATAGAGTCTCCAAATGCTCTTTTGCCGGATCTAAACGATCCCGTTTAAGTTGATCTTAGCCTCTAAACACGGCTAACGTATCCTTAAACATTTAAATGGACTATAAAACTCCAAATCAATTTTGGTTCAAAGGTACATCTCTGAACTCCTTTGACATCTGCCGTTGTAATCCTTCAACGACGTTAGAGAGGTGACGAGTCCCGATGGCCAGATATTAAATGGATTATCACGTTAAGTTGATCCAAGTCTCAAATAGGACTATCGTATCCTTAACGAACGTTTAAGTTGATCTTAACCGCAACGCGACTAATGCATCCTTAAACTAAAAACACCAAACCCAAATCTAACTAAATACGGATTTGGACTAATCCACGTCCTACGGGCGATGGCATTATTTAGTCTCCGTATACAATCCACGGGTAACCACAAACAAAACAAACACACACGACACGAAGTGAAATTCTGGAGAAGGAGAAAGTTGTTACCGCGATGCGGTAGCGTAATTAACTGCAGGGGCTTGCGCCTGCAGGGAAGAGCGTCCCCACAATCAAAAACCCCTCAAGCGAGGGGGAATCTGACGAAGTCTGCTACATCGGCCGCATCCGTCTAAACCTCCAATACACGGTGCCATAAATCAACTTGGCATCTTCGGAGAGGTGGACGGATAAAACCAATTAGCATCTGCCCCGAACTTCATGCAAGACGTCTATGTTTCGGCCGTCGTTCGGAGGGGAACAGCCACTATGCCAATGGAATAATCATCAAGAAATAAATAGGTTTGATGTAATTTTCATGAATAAATGTAAAATAAACTAGCAAAAGACCAAATTTTGTAAAGCTCATGGTTCATGTGCAAAAAGAAATAAGCACATGTGCATGGGATAGGAAAAATGACAATTTTGTACAAAACATGGGGCTAAATGAAAAGATGTAAGACTATAAAAGACCCCCATGATGATTTGAGAAAAAATCTTAATCTTAATCTTGTTTCCTAAAAAAATCTTGAGTTTTGAGCCACTCTTTACTGCGCAAGTCTTTTTCTCCTTTCTCCTTTCTTTTTTCAAAGTGTGCACATCAGGAGGTCTCAAAAAGAGGGAAAAGAGCCCCTTTTGATCTTCAAAAGTCAAAATCTTGGTGTTTTTGAACTATTGCTTTATTGGGTTTCGACCCTATTTGCACCGTGCAAGGTGCGCATGGTACGCACCCCGTTGGGTGCACATCTAGCCAAGATGGACCTTTTTGGCCCATTCGAGCCCTTTTGACCCCCTTCACTCTCTCGCACATTGTCAAGTGCGCACCTTGTTAGGTGCGCGTCTCGGCTGATGCGCACTTATCGCGTGCACCCCCTTTGCTAGGTGCGTGTCTCGGCAGGTGCACACTTATCACATGCGCACCTTACTTCGTGCGCACTTGACACATATACACTCATCACCTCTCCCGTTAGCGGGACCCCCGTAAAAACTCTACGAGATCCCCGATATGCCCGAAGCACCCTCAAACTTGTTTCCAAACACAACACGCACATATTGCATATTGAGTTCGCATGACCAGTTTAACCGGTCAATCGGAGGCTCTCTCGCTCCAAAAGCGAGGGGTAATTAACGGCAGTTTAGTCCGCGGCTACCGGATATTTGAATCCCCACAATCATTAAACCCCAGCCTATCCCAAGCAAGGGGAATCTGTAATATGCCTGACAAGCACGCGCATTCACATCTCAATAGGGTGACAAAAACACTCTACAATGGCGTGCGTATAGGGATACATGCGGGAGTTCGATTAAATACGTATATGATTTAATTGGACGTTTGATAATACTAGTCGGCTTATTTATAAGCCGGAATATTAAATCAAGTGTTGACTTTATATATATATATATATATATATATATATATAATATGGTTTCTAGTTTTGTGTATATACACGCTCTCCCTCTTTCATTAGTAGATGATACTGATGTATTATTATGTATATGATACATAATATTTTTATGTATAAGATACATGTATTCCCTCCCTCCCTCTCTCTCTCTCTCTCTCTCTATACACACACACTATTTCTCTGTCATTATCCATTATGTATGGGATACAAAATATACATATACAAATACTAGTTTGTCATGAGATAACAAATTTTACGAGTGGGGTTCACCCTTTCTCTTTATGTAAAAACAAAGAGGGTAGAGAAAGAGAGGATGAGAAGGTAATTCTCTGCCCTTTTTATCTAGAAAAGAGTAAAAAAGAAAAGAAAGAAGGTGAGGCTTTTTGTTTTTTAGAAAGCTTCTTCATTCTTTCCCTTCTGGTTCTTCTTCCTATTACTTCTTCTACTTCTCGATTTTTTTTCAAGAAGAGAAAAGGAAAAGAAAAAAGAGAGAAATGAGAAAAATTATCCACATCTTTCCTACCTCTATCCTCTAACAATGGATTAGAGCTAGTATCTTTACTACTTGAAGTGAAGATGGAGTTTTGGATAGTTACTTTCACCGCGGATCATCTGCAGTAAGGCAGTCGGCTATCACGCTCGTTCGGGAGCTCAAGAGTCTAGTTAGGGTCTTCCGATAGGAGATCGGACATGCTACAAAGATTGTAGCATCCCTAACCCTCTCTACTTTAGTTGTTGCTATTAGTCAGTAAATGATTGATCTTGAGTTTGGAATCGTTGCTATTGCTTGAAATTTTTCATTTTACACTTCCGTCAAGTCCGCAAGTGTTGCGACCATAGCGTCGATTCCTACAACATTTACCTAAAATTCTAACTTTTTCAAGCTGAAACAAGTGAAAACAAGTAGGATAGCTAAACCAACACTACCGCAACTAAAAATAAGTATTAAAACCCATTAGCACAAGACTAGGTTTTCATGGCAATAAAACTTAAAATTTGAAATCAAAAGGTTTATCTTGGAAGGTTTGAGAAAATGAGAAGATCTAAGGCTTAAATGAGATTACTTGAAGGATTTGAGATGGCTCTGCTTGAAGTCTTGAAGTGGCTTCTAATTGGGGATTGATCACTTGGTAGTTGAGAGAAATAAATGAGAGGGAGTAAGAGAGAGCTAGAGTTTGTGTGAGATTGAGAGAGAAAATTTTGGAGAAAAAGGAAGAAGAGAAGATGAATGGGTGTACATATAGTATGGTAATCTCATGCATCTCCCATGCCCATGAATATTGAGTATAAAAGAAGGTATAAGTTTTATTATCAAAAAAATTTATAGATATATAAATATATATCAAATTATGAAAACCCAATTCAATAAATATTATCATTTTAATAAAACTTATTATATCATTATTTAAATTCTAAAATATCTACCTGAAAAGCTTACAAGATCTGAAGAGTCCAACAATGATGGAGGAACCACAACCGGCGGCGATATGTAGTGAGTAGAAACTGGTAATAGTAGAAAAAAAAACTGCATAGACCTGATTCCTTCTCATTGAGCACAATAGTTGAGAGGGATACGTAGGCAGCCTGATTAGGTTCGGTCTCTAATGTATAAAAAAACAAATTTGATTATTTAATTATTATTTGATTTATATTAATGGGAATTTTAGTTTATTTTTCATTTATTTTATACATTTTTAAGAATTTTTTTATTAAAAAAACAGAGTCGGGAAAGGCGACTCGCCTGACTCGTCCGAGTCGGCTCGTCTTGTCTCATGATTCGCCTAGACGAGCAGGGTTGGGGTCGGCTACTGTTGAACTCGCCTCGCCGGCTAAGTGAGGCGAGTTCAACTCGTCTCGTTTGTGAAGCAAGTCGGGCAATTCGCAAAGCGAATCGGCCCGGCTCGCTTCATTTGCCAGGCCTACGGGTAGGTATTATAAACATGTCGACCCCGCTTGATAAATGAAAAGGGTTATAAATTTATAAGGAAGTAACTAGGCCAAATTCAAACATAATTCTACTGAAATAATTAGATATTTTATAAATTATTAATAATCAAATGCATAATTTCATAAACCGAATCCGTCTTTGAAATCAACTCAGGTCCGGTTTACCGGTTTAGGGGTCGTCATGTAGGGTTCATGATGATGCTCAATATTGGCGGTCCCTAAGATCAGGACACGTGGCAGATGACGTGTCCTACGACTCAAAAGAAAGGGCCCACAGGGGCCGACCAGGCCACCCTACACCCGACCTGCAAGCGTGAGCTGGCCTTCCTCGGGGCCCCCTGCGAATTAGCCTCCTCGGCCTCTCAGCTCGCCCCGAGCTGCCACAGGACCAAGACTCCTCGGCCTCCTCGCTCATCCCCGAGCTCCCGGCCGAGGCTGTTTTCCTCGGCCCCCCGACCGACTCCACCACTCACAGGCATAACCGCCGCTCCACGAATCTCACCATGCGCAGATTTTACGCCAGCAACATCCCATGTTCCACGCCATCACTATCCCCATTAATGGGCGATCCGCTCTCTACGCGGGCGTGACGTCGGGAGCGTAACTGCCGGCGAGATTCTCGCACCTGTTACTTGCCACCACCATTATATAAACCCCATCACAGAGGGGTCAAGTAAGCCATTCTTTACTCTTCTAAGCCGTTACTCTGCTCGGATCTCATCACTAACTTGATCGTCGGAGGGTCCATGGTGGTACCAAACCACCTCGGGACTTCTTTGGAGGTACTCGGCACCAACTCCTTATACCACCTCTTCCACCAAAACCCATTGAGACCCACACGCAACAGAAGATAATCATCAGAATCCACCGGGAGATCGACAGAGGACAACATTTGACGGAGACTCGAAAAGGACCTCCATCAGTTGGCGCCGTCTGTGGGAACACTCCACTAAACACAAAGTTGGCCTTCCGATCTCCGCCTAAATGGCAAGCAGCCGCCCTGAAGATCACGGTACCAGCCGCCGCCTTCTACTCACTGAAGGCGGGGATGAGCCTCCTCCAATGACTGTCATCAACGCCCTCGCAGGCCGGATAGATCGGCTGTAATCCCTCATGGAGGCGCTCGTCCGCGTCCAAACGGCCAGGTGTTCATACCAGAATATTGCATTTTATACCACCCATTCTTACGCTCGTGTGTTTATAGGTAGGTGCTTTTGATCTGTGTTTGCTACATATTTGCATAATACAGGTTCTCGGCTCTGAACAGTGAAATCCATGAAAAGTACGACAAATTCTGGATTACTGCCAACAACAGATAAAACACGGTCTCCGCTCTCTATCCGTGTGTTGCCACATACCAGTTTAAAGGACAAAATGGCAAATCGATTGTCATGTCATGCACAAAGCTCTATGTCAACACAAAATCCAAGAAATCTACGCGGAGCTCGAGGAAATCATGGCAAAAGATCCACATCACATCACCTTTTTGTTCTACTAAAATTCTGGAATAATTGTTAAGAGTTTATGAGAAAAGTCATATACCACACAGCAGAAAACACCAGACCAGGAAATCACCCAAAACCCGAGGAGCCAACTCCTCTAAACCGCTGCGTTTCCGCGGCATAAGCCTGCTTAGGTCGCGGAAACGCGGCCGTACTGGCTCCTCAGGTGCTCGTTTTTCAGGGTTATTTGGGTCTTTTTATGTAGGTTCTGAGTGTTGTCCTAGATTTCCAGTTCACCTCCTATAAATACCCCAGATATGAGCCAAGCCAAGGTGTTCATTCTTTGTTCTTCTTTTTGTTAGGATTTAGTCTTTTTCTTCTTCTTCTTCATTCTTTTTCCATGAAAATTGTAGTGAGAGCTTTTTGAGTGGGAGATCAATGAAGATGAGGGCTTTTTGTATCATTCTCTTTTGTTTCTTCTTCCCCTTGAGATTCTTGCTTTCTCTTGATCATTCAACCTCTTCATTGAGCTTGAATGGTTAAGGGTTAGTTATTGATCTCAAAGGTCGTATTTTCTTATGGAATTAGCGCTTCATTTCACATGCGTTCTCTACTCTTCTCTTGATCTTGCAACCTCTTGATTGAGCTTGCAAGTTTAAGGGTTGGCTATTGATCACATGCTTGTCTTGAGTTCTAGTTTCTTGTTCTTTTTATCGCTTTTTATTACTTGCTTATTATTATCTTGCTTTACTTTCTTGCAATTTAATTCATGCACTTAATTACTTGTAATATTTTCTTTTCTTTGTTCTTTTCTTTTGCTCTCTTTTGTTCATTTTGTGAATGGTTGTAATTATTGTTGTTAAGATGAAATACGGTACTGTAAGTTAATATCTTCTTTCTTATTTCCTTTTCCCGTTATTTTCCATTGAACTCCGCCCAAACCATACGCAAGCGCTCCGTTAGGCACCCTACCCTGACAAGGTAACGGTGATTCCTAATCGCGACTGGTTGCGTTCGGTTTGGCCGGAGGCGAAAGCAAGAGACAAGAACGGAAGGACAAGGGTAAATAAGCCGTATTCCACGAATACCGCGCTTAAATCCCCTAGTCCACGTTGTTGCCGATTGCTTTAGCTTCAATTGGTCAAGACTCGGCTCAAAGGTTTTGAGTACGAATTTCTTTAGCTTACAATCTCGTATCTTTTTCTTAACAACTTTATACTTGCAAATAAATACACATAGGTTAGAATCGAACAAACACATACTCATTCTTTATTGACTCGTCTAAGACAAGAAAGGACATACAACCATCTCCCTGTGGATCGACCCGTGCTCAACCGGCCAGCTGCATAGCGACACCGTCTTGATTGCGGTTAACTTTAATTCTTTCAATCAAATGGCGCCGTTGCCGGGGAGACGGTAGCGTATTTTCTTTCTTGTTATTCGGGTTAATATTCTTTTTGTATATATATATATATATAAAATATCTTTTTGTTTTTTTTTTGATCATTTTTGTGGGCAAGAGTGCAAATTTTTGCAGATTTGCAAACTGCGATTGTGGGGAGCAAAGTGTACATTCAAGGCTAAGGTGATTGCAAAGTACAGTGCCAAAGATCCGGATAGTTTGACCCGCGCAAGCGAACTTTTCAAGCTTACCGGATTTGATTCAACGGGGGTTTCCTAACCCAAACACTTAACGGTACGTACTTTACTAACACCTTCTTCTCAAATCCGACGCATCCAATATACTATTCTTTGCAGGATTCTTTGCAAGTTCGCTAGCAAACGCTAAAAAAATTGACTAACCCGTATTTGTTGCAGTGCCGCGCTTAAACTAAAAAACGATTTTTTGATTCTTTATAGAATTTTTATTGAATTGCACATTGCATCAATTAATACGGACTTAAGGGCAAGCGAACCCCACAATATACGGTAAAGGATTTCATCACCTTTTCCGTGACCCACAAATTACGAACTTGAGCATAACGTTTACCCGCACAAAATTTAAAAGAAACTAGATTTTAAGCCTTAAGGAATTCGCGCTCACTAGGAGAAGTTAACTGTGTTTAGAACCTCGCTTAACGGTATATTGCTTACGGGGTGTCTAGGAAAGTGTTAACGGCGAAACCGCCAAAAGAGAAAGGGTTATTTAATTAAGGAACTTCGCGAAAGCGTTGGAAAACCTCCCCTTATCTCTGCACTTACCTGGCCTCGTGATCAGTGTATCTTGAGCCCGTTTCTCGACACAGTTTTACTTCGACAATCAAGTTCTGGAGCAGGTCTAGTTGACCTAGGTGAACCCTAGAACCATTAGGTGTGTGGTATTTTTGTGTCGTGATTGTTTTTGTCCATATTCTTTTTGTGTGTATATTTCATTCTTCTGTTAATATAAAAAAACAACAAATATCACATTCTTTTCCCCCTCCTTTTCTCTGCCTTTCTCTCTCTCTCTTCATATCATGGGTACCCCACCTCGAAAAACTCTTGCCGAACTTTGGTACCCACAACCAGACATTACTTCTTACGGTTCTTGCTTTGGCCGAACTTCGAACGACCCCTCCATGCCCAAAATTTCATTGAGAGATCGGATAGATGCGTCTAGGACAAACAATTTGACTCCGCAATCCACTTCGTATCAACCAATTCATACATTCACCCCTTCTTACGTTGATACCCCTTCTTCGAGTCATGTTGCAACTCCAAGACCTATGTCTATTGCAGAACGTATTGAACAATCTCGTAGCCGATCTTTCACTCCTTTCACCACTTCAAATTCTTGGGATCAACAATTCCATTCACCTTCCTATCCAAATGTTGATCCTGCTCCTGTCCAGCCATTCAATTCCTACCAATCCTACCCTACTTTTGCACCTTCCCTAGACATTGCATCAGAACCGCCATTTGGGAGTTTTCAATATCCAAACAACTTTGAATCTTTTACTGAAACCCCTTCACAACCAATGTCTAGTCTGGAACAGTCGTTGGAAGACTTTAGGGTAGCGTCAAGCCAGCAGATGATGGATTTGAATGCGTCCATGGCCGCTCTCATACAACCTACTGACCCGGTAGCTAGTTTCCTGCTAGCTTCAAATTTTCCAATGTATGATGAGGCGGTAGGACAGGCTGAGAATTTGAGTAGAGAAAGTGAGCTATATACCCTTCCAAATCAAACCTACCCGTCTCAAATTGAATCCCACAACTCCTGTGTTGAAATTCTATCAAGTGTCCCAAATGAATTATCAGTTGAAGATAGAATGTTTAATGAGTTGTGCGACTTTGTAGTATTTGATTTACCCGATTGTGAAGGGACCTTGCCAAGTGAAACCACACCCAATCCTTTTGACCTCTACACCTCTATCTTAGAACCAGAATCGATTGAAATCCATGCTTTTGATGAGGTGTCTGAGAATTTTGATTTTCACTTGATTGAGGATATTGACGTCGGGAATATTTTAGATGATGAACCTATAGATTTGGCAGAGTTTTTCTCTCCAATTCATCATCCCGAGTCATTAAATATTTTTCCCGAACCCCATATGCGTCTGGATTTTGAAGAGAAATGCATGGATGTGCTAAATTTTGAGGAGAATTTTGAGGATAGCTTTGAGGATGAACCAGTTTTAATTGATGAGTCGGAATTTCCAGTTCATCCTGTTCCTATCACTAACTGTGTACACCCTCCTGCACCTTTAACCGATAACCTTCCTCAACCACTTCCCTCCATCCTTTCCATCGTTCCGACCTTGCAAGAACCCGTCTCACTTTCATTTCATATGTCTAGTTTACCGAGTTCGGCATACCCATGGTTTCTCACGAATCTTGAGGGATTTGACCCCATTTCTCGACGGGTTAATAGATTAGCACAATCGCTTTTTACACATCGCTCATCACAAATTGTGCTAATCTATTCACTCCATTTGCACCCTCAAGTTCGTACTCCACTTCTTTTTCCCTTCCGCCATTCTTCTTCTTCTGATATACCGAGACCGTATCCCGCTTCTATCTCCATACGGTCTCACGTATTCTCTATAACTTTTCTCTACGCCTTCTTCCACCAACCTGTACATTATAGCGATAAAATCTTTGAATGGTTGGTGTTAACTTTTGGCCTGTGTAAGGCCTTGTATAGCTTGATACTGTTCTCTTCCCCCCTACTCCTGAATTTCAACGCTTAACAGTGGAAACACTGTTTTACTTAAGTTTGCAGGGGACTCTTTTTTTTTGTATATATTTTTTGTTTTCCTTTTTGTATATAATTTGTTTCTAGGGAGCGCCGACAATTTTGACCCTCTTGGTGTAGCCTGACAGTGAGGGCACTGTCAAGTTTAAGTTTGGGGGTGTGCTCGGTAAGCTTTCTTCCTTCGCATTCATTTGTATATTTTGCATTTGCATACCCTATTAAAAACCCATAAAAATCGAAAAAAATTTCCAAAAAATATAAAAACCTAGTCGTCAAGTTAGCTAATAGGGTAACTTAGATCTTTATTCCGAAAGTTTAGTTGATATGATAGAAATAACTAAATTCTAGGCTTAAGATTTGAAAACCCTAAAATAACCCTCATTCTGTCTAACTTTGGTAAGTATACGTCCTTACAGTTTTTTTTGAGAAATAGGTAATCTTGAGTTCAGTTCTTGAGTTAAGTCAAGATGAAGGGAAAGTATTGAAGCTTTACTGGAGGATAAGTCTGAAAAATAGTTTCTTTTTTTGAGTTTAAATTTAGAAAGTATATACCCTATAAACTGCACTTACACGCACCTTGAAACATGGGATAGTAGAGGATACCTAGAAATACTCTTGCCTGAAACCCTAGTATGAAAGAAAAAACGGTATTTAAAGCTAAACACCAAAAGAGCATATTGAAAAATATATCCGGTCTTGAAAAAGAAAAAGAAAAATAGAATAAAGTCAAGACCTGGAAACTGCTATTTACGCTTTAAAGTTCACACATTCAGTAATCGGTCGTTAGTGCCTCAAGAAGCATTAATAGTCGCATGAAAGGTGTGTGAGCAAATCCGTCCATCCTTAATGAAAAGAAGTAGTATTAGGTATTAGGGTAAGGGTATTATAGCTTGAATTGAATTCTTGAGTGTAGGGTGCAAATATACACACACATAGGGGTATACAATCGATGTTTGAATAAAAGATAGAAATAAAGAATAAGACTTGTGTTTTCTGTAAAGTTGATAAAAATCCCTGATTTGAGGCCGCACTTTAGAAGGAAAACTCAGGAGAACCAACATCTTTCTAAACTTTTTTTGGAACGTATAGGACCTAAGGTTAAATAGATAGGAGGTGTGAAAAATAAGGGTTGGATATTTCTAACTTAGGATGATAGAATTTCTAACGTAAATACTGAACTGTAGGAGTAGAATCTATGTTAACTTATGACACTAGCTTGACGGGATTTGGTGGGTGTAATCCGCTGAAAACCCTCAGGAGACAACACTCCTCCTACTAGGGACACCTAGAGGTTTAACGGCTTGTTGCACGTGCTCAGTGCAATCGCGTTCCCTGCGAAAGTGCGGTTAGGATTTTACTTTTTGTGAATAATTGGTTTTGCTCGGGACGAGCAAAAGTTAAGTTTGGGGGTATTTGTTCATACCAGAATATTGCATTTTATACCACCCATTCTTACGCTCGTGTGTTTATAGGTAGGTGCTTTTGATCTGTGTTTGCTACATATTTGCAGAATACAGGTTCTCGGCTCTGAACAGTGAAATCCATGAAAAGTACGACAAATTCTGGATTACTGCCAACAACAGATAAAACACGGTCTCCGCTCTCTATCCGTGTGTTGCCACATACCAGTTTAAGGGACAAAATGGCAAATCGATTGTCATGTCATGCACAAAGCTCTATGTCAACACAAGATCCAAGAAATCTACGCGGAGCTCGAGGAAATCATGGCAAAAGATCCACATCACATCACCTTTTTGTTCTAATAAAATTCTGGAATAATTGTTAAGAGTTTATGAGAAAAGTCATATACCACACAGCAGAAAACACCAGACCAGGAAATCACCCAAAACCCGAGGAGCCAATTCCTCTAAACCGCCGCGTTTCCGCGGCATAAGCCTGCTTAGGCCGCGGAAACGCGGCCGTACTGGCTCCTCAGGTGCTCGTTTTTCAGGGTTATTTGGGTCTTTTTATGTAGGTTCTGAGTGTTGCCCTAGATTTCCAGTTCACCTCCTATAAATACCCCAGATATGAGCCAAGCCAAGGTGTTCATTCTTTGTTCTTCTTTTTGTTAGGATTTAGTCTTTTTCTTCTTCTTCTTCATTCTTTTTCCATGAAAATTGTAGTGAGAGCTTTTTGAGTGGGAGATCAATGAAGATGAGGGCTTTTTGTATCATTCTCTTTTGTTTCTTCTTCCCCTTGAGATTCTTGCTTTCTCTTGATCATTCAACCTCTTCATTGAGCTTGAATGGTTAAGGGTTAGTTATTGATCTCAAAGGTCATATTTTCTTATGGAATTAACGCTTCATTTCACATGCGTTCTCTACCCTTCTCTTGATCTTGCAACCTCTTGATTGAGCTTGCAAGTTTAAGGGTTGGCTATTGATCACATGCTTGTCTTGAGTTCTAGTTTCTTGTTCTTTTTATCGCTTTTTATTACTTGCTTATTATTATCTTGCTTTACTTTCTTGCAATTTAATTCATGCACTTAATTACTTGTAATCTTTTCTTTTCTTTGTTCTTTTCTTTTGCTCTCTTTTGTTCATTTTGTGAATGGTTGTAATTATTGTTGTTAAGATGAAATACGGTATTGTAAGTTAATATCTTCTTTCTCATTTCCTTTTCCCGTTATTTTCTATTGAACTCCGCCCAAACCATACGCAAGCGCTCCGTTAGGCACCCTACCCTGACAAGGTAACGGTGATTCCTAACCGCGACCGGTTGCGTTCGGTTTGGCCGGAGGCGAAAGCAAGAGACAAGAACGGAAGGACAAGGGTAAATAAGCCGTATTCCACGAATACCGCGCTTAAATCCCCTAGTCCACGTTGTTGCCGATTACTTTAGCTTCAATTGGTCAAGACTCGGCTCAAAGGATTTGAGTACGAATTTCTTTAGCTTACAATCTCGTATCTTTTTCTTAACAACTTTATACTTGCAAATAAATACACATAGGTTAGAATCGAACAAACACATACTCATTCTTTATTGACTCGTCTAAGACAAGAAAGGACATACAACCATCTCCCTGTGGATCGACCCGTGCTCAACCGGCTAGCTGCATAGCGACACCGTCTTGATTGCGGTTAACTTTAATTCTTTCAATCACCAGGCCTGGGCCCCAGATCGACGCTCCACCGCCTCCAGAAGGCTCTGCCCCTATCTGGATGGCCGACCACCAGCAGGCTGCGTCCCCTGGCTACCGATCTCTCGAGCCGGTACTCCCTGAGGCCCGCTGGGCGCCCCAGGGCTCCACGCCAAGGTCCGCCGCCAGAACGCCTCACCTCGAGCCTCCTCGAGACCCTTATCCCCCTGAGGAGATGTCAGTTACCTCGCCTATCCACAGGCGTGGTCGACACCACCACCATCGGCGGGGCCGCACAGAAGGGGTCCGTCCCGGCGACTCGAGAGCTACCTCGCCCCGGGACCTGAGGCACCTCATCGAGAGGAACTGGGGCCGCTCCCAGACGCAGGTCACCAGCAGCGGAGGCCAGGGATCCCAAGGCGCCGATTCCTCGAAATACCACGGTCAGCTCGACGCCCTCGAGAAGAAAATCGAGGGCATGCGCCGGGAGGCTCACCTCTCGAGCGACGGAGCTAAGTACGCCTCCGACTCGCTCACGAGGCCGTTCACCGAGGAATTGCTCGCCGTCCATGTCTCCTTACGCAACAATCCCCCAAAGGTTTCTCTGTTCGACGGGAAAACTGACCCGAAGGACCATTTGGACGCTTTCACCGTGGGGATGAGCTTCCAGGACCACTCCGACACCGCCCAATACAGGGCCTTTCCGGCCACCCTTATCTGCGCAGATCGGGACTGGTTCCGGGGGCTCAAGCCCTGCTCGATTTTGGCCTTCGACGAGCTGGCTACTCAGTTCCTCAGCCATTTCGTTGGGAACCGTCGACAGAAGCGCACGATCGACTACCTCTTCACGATTAAGAGTGGGGACAAGGAAACATTCAAGGCCTACATTACCCGTTTCTATTCTTGAGGTGCCCGAGCACCGGGACGAGACCGTCATCACGGCGCTTAGATCTGGTCTGAGGCACAAGGAATGGTTACGCTCCTTCACGCTGGCGCAACCTAAGACCATGGCCGAGGTCAAGGCGTGGACCGAGCGCGAGGTTCAGCTGGAATCCGAGGTGAACGCTAACCTCCCCCAGGCAGAACGGTCCGACTAGAAGAAGAGGGCTCGGGTGGAGAGGCCGGAGCATCAGCAGCCCTACCACCCGAAGTTCCAGGAGTATACCCTCCTCAACGTCTCCCTCGCAGTGTTGTTGGAGGAGGCCCAGAACGAGGGGTTCTTCAAGTTCCCTACGATCCCGCGTTAGGCCGCAAAGCGAACCCGGGGCCCCTACTGCGCTTTCCACGGGGTACTGGGCCACGCCATGGAGGACTGCAAGCAACTGAGGGACTACATCGAAGAGCTCATCCGTTCTGGGTACCTCGCCGCCTACTTGAGGGGAAAACGGCAGGCCGACCGCGAGCAGGAGCAGCATCACCCTCCCGCCAACCTGACCATCGGTTAGATTATGCTCGTTTCAGCGGACGACCAGCCCGGTGCTCAGGGAGCCCTGATTGATACGAAAAAGTGTGTTTGTTTATAGTTAACCGCAATCAATAACGGTGTCGCGTGTAGCTAGACCGAGATGAGTACGGGTCGTCCTCTGGGAAACGTGGAACCTTTTACTTTTACTTTAGATGTGTTGAGAAAGAGAGGAGGGATAAAGAATTTTATAGAATGGTTTCTAGATCTACGTTAAAGAAGAATATAAAATATAGATCTAGATTATTTTAGAGACTTAGATAATATAATAAGAAGGCTTGTAGGGTTCGTTAGGATTTAGTAGTTATGGACGATTAATTAAAAGTTACCCTTTTTATCCATTAATAGATTTAGAACTAGAACGACGGTAATGCGTGTAGATTAGGGTTTCTGGAGGGAAAAGGAATCCCACTCTTAACCCTTATCTCGACACGGAACTCCGTTCATATCTAGCCTTTACCAAAACAATCATTAATCTAATCTCTAATCGCGGTCGGAACTAGCAAAGAATTGCTAGCGCGCCCGATTAGGATGTTAATGATTCTTTTGATAAAGTTCCTAAACT
Source organism: Agapanthus africanus (assembly GCA_030015575.1). Taxonomy (NCBI): domain Eukaryota; kingdom Viridiplantae; phylum Streptophyta; class Magnoliopsida; order Asparagales; family Amaryllidaceae; genus Agapanthus; species Agapanthus africanus. The sequence goes on along the minus strand of CM057344.1, from coordinate 155,974,522 downwards.
TTATAGGACTTAAAAAGGGTTTAGTTATTTTCATCGTCCATTAGCCTACCCTAATCCTACGAACCCTAACAAGCGGAGAATTACTCGCGCATGTTGGGAGAAGAAGATGAAAAGACAGATAGGGAAAACATAATGTAAAATGCAAAAACAATTAAATAAAATAACTACCTTTATTAATCGACTTGAACAAACTACACTTTAATCCGTAGAAAATGATTACAAACTAGTTGCTTCTCGATCTTTCCTAAGGAGGTAGTCGAACAGTCGATGATCAGTCTGGATGCGTGAGCGTCGGGAGCTTCGTGATCTCTTCGGCTTGATAACTTTTCCAAGAGGCTCTCGGTGCCATTTTATAGTGCAAAGACAGAATCTTTTAGTTGGAAACTTGGTAAAATTCAGCAGAGATTTACGCCAAAAAATATTTGCTCCCAATTCTATAGAAGTGCGGCGGATCCGCGGCCCAAGGGGGGTTTAGCCGCGGATCCGCGCTTGAAGGTGGGGATCTCTCGATCAAATTTCTTGGGCTTTCTTCTCGTGACATGTGGCAATCCTAGGCACCTTTAGAATTCAGAAATCTTCTCTCGGTTGCTTCCAGACTTGGTCTCCAAGTTTTGCTTCTTAATTTGGCAAGTTTTCTTCAACAAATTGATTTGTTTGATAAATTCTGCATAACAACTTGGAAAATTCTGCACCATAATCTCAAATAATATTTAGTAGACTTAGTTCTACTAGGATTTGGTCAATAGATTTATTTGCATAAATTTTCCTACCAAATGATAATTAAAATATATTAACACATGGAAAATAATGTTTTTACACATAAACCCTCATATGTATAATATATTATAATAAAGTCCTTTTTTAATATAAAAATGGTAGGAAAAATGTAATACAAATGTGCAGTTTTATCAACTGAACAAGCCCCATACCCTATGCTGAGCGCGGGGGCCAACAGTCCTTCAAGGAGCTCGGCCCGAGCCAATAAAGTCATCTACTAGCTTGTACCTTTCTTTTAAAGCAATGTAAACTTTTCGTAGGATCTATTGTTAATTTAATAAAGATCAATGGAGCATTGCGAAAAGGAAAGAAAAGCTTTGTTTATTCAAAAGGTATTATAGGCTCCTCAGCCATACATGCGAAAAGAAAAGAAAATTACAACAGTGGGGAAAGGGGGTGCAGCGAGCACTGCTCGTGGTGCTCGGTAAAGATCTCCGCCAACAGGGGCCTCGCAAGGTCCAACCTCTGTCCCCGGTTCCTCCCGCGCGTGTCGATGCCGAGCCTCAGCTCATAGCATTCACGGACGAGCGCCTCTGAGCGGGTCAGCCGGTTCGCGGAGATCAGGCCGAAGCGCCTCAAAGACCGCAGCTTGCCCACGGCCTCGTCATAGAGCAGCTCAGACAGGGGGTTGTAAAGCCCCGGCGACGCCCTCCAGATGGAGTACATCAGCAGCTGCAGAAGGGAGGAGCGTCGGGGGAGCAGCCGACCGAAATGGTCCTCAATGCTCCCATAAACCAGCTGCACCGTGTCCTCGGTGCAGTACTGGTCGTAAAGGTACACGTCTTCAAAGTGGACGACATCGGGGATGGTAAACGGGAAGTCTTGCATTCTCGACGACCTGTTTATGAAGGATGAAAGGACCAGTACTCCTTCAGCCTTATATAGCCCACTGCGCAGCTCAACAGTCGCCCGCTTTCACCCAGGAAGTCGCCGCCACGCGGCAGCCATCAAGCCTTCTCTGGTGGAATCGAAGCGACGCGCCCCTAGCGCTTCGCCTCCCCCCGCATTCAATGCACTGGCTACGCTCGCCGTTGTTGGATATAGTGCCCTCAGAGTCAATTATTGAATCAAAGGCACGTGATTGCAATGATTGAGGGAAGACCTATGCCGGTAGGACAGTCTTACTCGAGATGATAGTATGCTATCTGGTTTATCTTTATCATCGTGTACTGCTTCAGGTGACCTTACAGGTCGCTATTACACGTTGATAGAGCCCTTAGGATTCTTGCTTGACTACCAGCTGTATGATGGCAATCATATACGTGAGAGTTGGGTGGTCTATAAGCACATCCTTAAAAGGTCCCTAGTCGTGGGAGTTTTCGAGACAGGGCATCGATACTCCAGAGTAGACTAGAGTATACAGCCGAGACCCCGACGAGGGGCGGTGGCCGGTCTCACAAGCCATTGGTGTCAGTTGGATCACCTAAGATGTATACAGGTGCTCATTGGGTTATGAGTACACCGGACAGGACTCGCCGGGAACATGCTAGTTGGTATTATACCTAGCGACAGATAGCAGTTCCCTGGTGACATGTGTACAGGTTAGTTCATCGACCTGAGATTGTCATTTGTCTCATGTGAGTTCCCACTGTACTTTGATTGCTACCCTACCACGGCTCAAAGGAGTCGTGCAAACAGGTTTTAGTTGGGTACAGTCCCGAGCCATATGGAGGCAGTGAGCGGATCTGCAGGGGTTCGTCTCTCCCGGTATTGGGAGTAAGGTCGCGCTGTGTCTAGGAGAGCCATTACACGAAGTCCTTGGCCAAGGAAGGAGATTTACTGGTAGGTATTCCAGTAGTATCTCAGGGTGTTCTGGGCTACACTCCGACACGACTTGTACCGCTTTTAGGGGTCTGACTTTTACCAACCCCCTAGGCCCGCCATGCGATGCTCATAGACGAACGGACCGGACTGTACGGATATTGTCACTGACAGGCTCAGTAGGATGTCAGGATGAGTTCGCTCATCGACCTCCCTTTTAGTCAATACCTGGTAGCTCGTTACGTACGGCTAATACCTCTGACGTGCTAGTGGTTAAATCCACAGCCAAAGTATTGATGAGTCTTTAGAGTCCCCCACAGACAGTTTCTCAAGTTTCGGGCGAAACGTTGTAGAAGCCGTATGATATATGGTAGGGTTCGATCATATACGTGCGGCATTTCACGCATCATGATCAGACGGATCATACTAGTGGGCTTTGGTTTAAGCCGGATCCTAGTATTAGATTTGTTGGATTACTTTAGTCTCATCGCATTCGCATTCAGTCGGAATGCAGGTGCAGGTATGTATATACAGGTGAGGGGTATCCTTGTGATCCGTCACGAGTTTACTTTAGATGTTGCCGTATCTTTTTATTGTTACAAACATTTGGATTAATGTTTGTATTTGGAAATAATGAGCTAGAATTAATCATGACATGCATTAAATGTGACATGACCAAGTTTAGTGACTCATGGTCTTTTTTATTGTGCAAATGTCACATTTGTTTTGGATGTGTGAGTTGAAATGATAAGGAGAGAGAGAAAGGAAACTATATGGTTGAGGTTTACTCTTGTATTATTTTCTTGATCTCATTCTCACTCTCATTATCATACAACTCAAGAAAAGAAAAAGAATAGAAAGCCTTCTCTTCTCTTTCTTCTTCCTCTAGCTCATTGTCTTCCTCCAATGGTAACACCTTTAACCTCCATCCAAGCCATGGATGCAAAGAGACAAAGTGATCACAAACATTCTCTACAACACCTTGGACACGTCGGCTAGCACACTTCGTGCCCGAGTTGCTTCGGATGAAGTGGGAGCCTGTAAAAAGACTTCTCTATGTGGTGCCCTTTCCGACGAGGAGATCAAGACCGGAGTTGCCGCGGGGAGATCGGGATGGTGGCCGAAGACCGAAGGACATGGATCGCTTGGTATAGCTCTCTACCCTTTCTATAGTTAGCTAGTAGTAGGTTAATGGTCCGATCCAGGTTTTTTAGTATGCGGTAGCGCCGGTTTAAAGTTAAAGAAAAAGTTTCGTTCCGCATTTTGGCCTCGGACAGACGGCCGGGGCGCTACCGTAGACTTACAGCCGTTGCCCCGACCATTCCCATTCCCCGCACCTACAACTGGACGGTCAGGCTACACCTCGTCAAGATTCAACCCAGCAGCTACCCTGCTCGGTCACCCCTGGCGGGTAGCTTCCCTACCACAATGCCAGGGATCAGAAAGCTCTCCCAGAGGCAGTCGAGCCCGAGGACCCCTCGCTCGGCTATCCCCAGCGGGCAGCTCCCCTGCCACAATGCCGGGGATCAAAAAGCCTTCCCAGAGGCAGTCGAGTCCGAGGATCCCTCACCCGGCTATCCCCAGTGGGCAGCTTCCCTGCCACAACGCCGGGGATCAAAAAGCCATCCCAGAAGCAGTCAAGCCCGAGGATCCCTCGTTCGGCTATCCTTCAGGACAAAAGCCCTCGCCAAGAGGCACCGAGCTGTAACCCTGCCCGGCCAAGGGTCCTTGGTAGGCTTCTACAGCCCCTCTCGCGCTAAGGACCAAAGTCCTCCCAGAGGCAGTCGAGTCCTTGCTCGGCTATCCCCGGCTGGTAGCTTCCTACCACAACCGACAGGGATCAAAGTCCTCGCCCAGTGGCACTGGGCAGTAACCCTGCTCGGTCCCCGTCCTGAAGGATCAAAGCCCTCGCAAGAGGCAACCGAGCAGCTACCCTGCTCGGTCAACTCCCGCTGGTTGCTCCCTACCCTCGACGCCAGGGATCAAAAGCCCTCACAAGAGGCACCAGAGCGACTACCCCGCTCGTTCATCCCAGGCTGGTAGTTGCATACCCACAACGCTAGAGGTCAAAGCCCTCGCCAAGAGGCAACCGTGCAGCTTCACTGCTTAGTCATCCTTAGTGGGCTTCTTACTGCCCCTCCTGCGCTAAGGACCTAAATCCTCCCAGAGGCAGTCGAGTCCTTGCTCGGCCATCCCTGGCGGGTAGCCCCCCTACCACAACGCCAGGGACCAAAAAGCCCTTGCAAGGGACGACTGAGCAGCTACCCTGCCCAGTCACCCCCGGATGGTGGTCAATGCTCGAAATCAGAGATGCCCTGTGGCTCGCGGAGGATTTGAGACCCCGGTGAGGGACGTCAGGTCTATCCAAGTCTAAACGATCTCCCCTCGACTCCGTGGCCCAGAGGGATACCTGCTCGATAGCGCTTGGCACGCTCATCGGTTAGTGATTGAAGTCAACTCGACGGACGATCGTCAGACAGATGGCCAACTTGACATAAGAGCACAACGGTACAAGCAAAGATATCTTACGAGCATTCTTCACAAACAGATGGTAGAACGCAATTCTATGGAGCTGAAGAAAAACTTTATTACTACCGAAGTCAAAAGTTTTACAAAGGGTATTTTTTGAGCTCCCCAGCCTTACAAAGTTCGAAAAAACAAAATAAAAAGGAGGAAAATGGGGGCTCTACACCTCGGGGCCAGGTACGACCTCGAGGTCTTCGACCTCCACCACGTGGCGCGCGAGGTCCTCGGTGACCTCCTCTCCAGGAACCTCTTCCTCCTGCTCGTCGGCGCCCACGAGAGGGAACTCGACCCGGAGATCTGTGTGGGCGAACTCCGGCATCCGGGCCTTAACGGCATCGAGGGCATCGTCCCAAATGCGGGTCGTGGCCACAGCCAAGTCGTCATAGAAGTCCTTCGACTTCTTATAGCCCTCCACCGCCCTCGATTCAGCCGCCTCGGCCGCCGCCCCCAGCTCCTTCCGGAGGGCCTTCACCATCCTCTTCAGGTTGCCGGCGAGCACTGGGCGTCCTCGAGCTTGACCTCAGTGATCACCGCAGCCTCGTGATACCGGGCCACCTCCCATTTCCCGGCCTCCACCTCGCCTTCCAAGGCGGCGACCCTCGCCGACATCGCCTCCAGCTCCCGCCTGGAGCTCTCTTGCAGCCAGGCGAGCTGACCCGCAGCCTCCAGCGCCGGGGCTACCACCTCGGCTTCCATGCGCAGGGCGAGGGCCACGTGCTGGAGAAGCTGGGAGACACGGAAAAAATCAGAAAGATGAAGGGGGCACTGAATATCACAATGAACCAAGAAACTGACCTGCATGGACTCCTGGGCGATGGACGCTAGCTAAGCCCTGAAGGTCCCCCCGGGAACTCTACCCCCGGCCGAGATCTCTATTTCATGCAGGAGGCTATCCGCAATAGACAGCCCCGACGGCACCGCGAACCGGAGGCCCCCTTCCTCCACCATGGTCGGTGAGGACCGACCCCGGGAGGGCCTCCGGGAGCTCCTCTTGAGCGGCTCCGAGGGAGTGCCGATCTCCTCTTCCGAGGCCGGGTCCTCCTAGATCAGGGCCCGCTTCCGGCCCGATGCTCTGCTGGGACCCGGGGCGAGATCCACCCCCGGGCGCTCGCAGGACACTGCCACCGGAGCGGTAAGAGCCGAGGCGGGCTTTGCACGAGAAGAACTGGCGTTCCCGGCCCTCGTAAGCTGCCTCGGCTGGCGCATGGAAGCTCTGAAGGAGGCGAAGTCCATCGATCCTACACGAAACAAATACCCAACAAATCAGCGACACGAGTAAAACACAAACCCAAAAAGCAAGCCTAACTTACCGACGAACTCGACGGGGCTAAGCCCGGCCTAGCTCAAGACCCTCTCGGACAGCAGCACGTCAGGTCGGGGGATGGGCTCCCACGACACCACTCTCACCACGGCGAGGTCATCGGACTGGTTCCCCGGCAGATATTTCTCCCTCGACCACTTAGTAGGCACGGGCCAGTCCTCGCCCTCAGGAGGGGAGACGAAGAAAAATTTCTTTTTCCAATCATGAATGGAGGAGGGCAAAGCCATGACCCCGGTCCCGACAGCGCCCCCGGCCGCTTCCTAAAAGTGAGATAAACCCATCTCGGGTCGCCCGCTCGACCACCAGGGTGACTCTTGAAGACGAGGGAGGAATAGAGACGGGGAAGACTGAAGGGAACAGCCTGTAACTTCAGGCGGATCAAGAACCCAAGAAGGATCCTCCACGAGTTCGGCACTAACTGGCCGGGGGCCAGACCGAAGAAGTTCAGCGCGGCGACGACCTCAGGAGAGAAGGGCAGGCGCATTCCGCCCCAAAAAGCTTCCAAATACAGGACGATCTCCCTGCCCCGTACCTAATCTGCCCTCTCTCCCTCCTTGGCCAATCGAAGCGTGTAGCACGAGAGGATGTGGAAGCGAGCCCGAGCATTGGCGAGCTCGTCCTCATGCCTCACCCAGCACGAGGAGCCAGGGGCCACATCTGCCGCCTCCTCCATGGAGGCGGCCCCCGCCTCACGGTCCCAGGGAGAGGATCCAACCCCTGCTCCCCGAGGAGACTCAGACACAGCTAAAGGGACCATAGCACCTACTCCTACAACGTCTACTGATTCTACAGAGGAAGACATATAACCTTGGAAAAGAAAATCCTCAAGGGATGAAGGTGGGAGAAGGGAGACAAGCGCCGAGCAACCAAGACTTGAGAGAGAGAGAAATATGAAGGAGTAGGGCCCTAGAGCGGACCTCACCCATGTTTATTGCTGCATACGGCCTCATCCAACGGCGCCCATCATCTCCGGCCGAAACGGCTGTAGGATTCCTAGGCACACTAATGAGATCTCACAAGTGATCAAACATGGCTAATTCAAAATTTTCCATGTGCCTACAAACCCTAATACGGATCGTTAACTAGATGTATAGACAATGCAATGCAAGTTAACAACTTTAACTAAAAGGGAAGGGGCTACAACCTTTGTAGATCCGGTCCTCCACCTCCATAGCTCCGTGATGAAGTCCCTCCGCTGTACCCATCGGATCTCGGACTCTCGCGGTGGTTTCATCGAAGAATTGATCGGGCTAGGTCGTCGACTTCGATGCCGAAGATGATCTACGTCGAGACAACTCAAGATCAAACTCCAACTTCACCAAGTCATGAAACTTGTGAAGAAAACACCCTATACTACTTGGCAAGTGGTAGAGGATGAAGAAATAGGAAGTGGGTTCACTTTAGAATTGGATTTCTCACTCTTTTTCTCAAGTTGCCATTGATGGAGGCAAGTTTTTCTTCTTGTTGATGAAGAAGAAGAAGAAGAAAGAATATGATAAGTCTTTTAAAAAAGGAAATAAAATGATACATATCATAATGGCAACCATAGTTAGGTGTAGAGAATGAATCATGGTTAGGTTGAATGGTTAGGTTAAAGAAAACAAACAAAATGGTCAAGCTTTCAACACTTCAAGAAGTTTCATGAAAGAAACAAAATAAGCCACCATTCTATTTATCTTCCAAAAAATGAATAAATAAATAAATAAATGAATAAGTAAATAAAAACCCTAACCATTAACATAACCATGGTTTAAACTAAACATACACCCAAACTATCATATATCATCAAACATGATACAAACAAGTGCACAAAAAATACATCACATATACAACTTGTGCATTTCAAGTGAGAAAATCCATTTAAAGTGAACCAATACTAGTTAATGCAAAGTAATATATCAAATATATAATTATGCATTAAATCATTAAATCAACACTTGATTCAATGATCCGGTCATATCGCATATAACCGACTAGTATCCAATGTATCGACTTATCGAATCAATCTTCGATTCGATAACTAGGTTATATCGCATACAACCATTCGATACATTCATCGCGAGAATAGAATACGGTATCACATACACGCATTATTCTCGGTCCCGCACATATCTCATATGCGCTCCTATTTCGTTTCGCTTGAGCCAGGAAACCTCTGTGTAGGACTCTAAAGACTCGTCAATACGTCGGCAGCAGATGATTATCATATCAAGCATCCATAAGCCGCAAGCGGTCTGCTAAACGTAACGGCCACCCGGGTATTGAGCGATCAGAAGATCGACGAGCAAGCCCGCTCACACTCCTGTGAATCCAACTAGTAACACTTACCGTACAGTCCGGTCTATTCGTCTGATATGTCGCATATCTCGCCTAGAGGTGGTAAACGTCAGACCCCAATAGCTTGATAAGTCATGCCGACGTGTGGTCCATAACAATCGTGAAACTACTGATAACTCTTACCAGTATATCACTGCAACCCTGGCCAGGGATTTCCTGTTATGGCTAGTCGAGCATAGCGCAACATCAACCCCCAATACCGGGAGAGACGAATCCCCTCCTATCGCTTATTGCCTCCATGTGAATCGGGACTGTACCCAAAAACCACCTGTTTTCACGACTCGGTAGAGTCGTGGTAGGGTGGAAATCAAAGCACGGTGGGAGACACACAAGACTCTATGACGATCTCGGGTCAACAGACTAAGCTTTACCAATGTCACCAGAGAACTGCCATCTGACGTGAGGTATAATACCATCTGGGAGTTCTCGGCGAGTCCGTTCAGTGTACCCAGTCTTCACTGAGCACCCGCATACCATCTCTGATGTCAAACACCAATGGATATGGGATCATCCATCGCCCATCACATGGGTCGAGAAGATATACGCTAGTCTACTCTGGAATATCGATGCCCCGTCTCGATATTCCCACGACTAGGAACATTGAAGGATGTACTCTTGGACTACCCAGGCCCCACTAGTATGATCTACATCATAGTTCTGGAAGTCGAGTACACATCCTAAGGGCTTTATCAACATGTAATCAGATCGACAGAAAGTATACATGTTAAGATAAAGAGCAACCAGATAGCGTACTATCATGTCGAGCAAGAAAGTCCTACCTATATATGTCCCAGCATCCACTACAATATACATCCAATGTACAGTAATGGCCTCTAGGGCATACATATAACTAACAATCTCCCACTTGCACTAGGGCCATCTGTAGCAGTGGTTGCAGCATCACATACTCAACCATCCCATAATAGTCTCTCTCTGGGAAAAAGCCTTTGTGGGTGGATCCGCCGTGTTGTCCTATGAGTCTACTCTCCTAACCTCGATCACCCTGGAGATCAACTATCTCCATGATCAGGTGATGCTGCCTCAGAATATGTCTGGGTCACTGATGGGACCAGGGTTCCTGGGCCGAAGCCACACTTCCATTGTCATACAATGGTAGGAACCTAGTTCATCTCATGAACCAATATACACCCAAACTGCCTCTTTGGTAGTATCTTTAATAGCGATGTTACCAGCCTTTATCGTCTAGTTTGCCACGGTATCTAGCTTGGAACTCTTCCAACATACCGTCCCTTTACTAAGGGTAAAGACAATGCCTGTGACTGACATTCAGTCGTCTTTATCACCGTGGAACCCTTCCAGTGATTCTCCCCAGGATCGATTGATACCATCTCACTACATCTAGCGAGAATCCTAGCATCCAATTACATCTATCTCATAGATGAAAACTCAGGATTTAGGAGGTATCACTTTGATCCTATTGGAGAATCCTTGTGATAAGCGGAGATTGACCGAGCGTAGTATAGGAAACCCCTTTCCTATCAAGAGTATGTTGTCCACGTACAATACGAGGATGACCACCTTACTCTCTACTATCTTTTTGTACATACAGGGTTCATCTACCATTTTGATGAAGTCAAACTCTTTGACTACCACATCAAAACAGACGTTCCAACTCCGCGATACCTGCTTTATCATGTAAAGCAACTTGCACACGTTTCCGCTGCTCCCACTGTTTACGAAGCCCTCTGGCTGTGTTCTTATAGACGTTCTCTTCTAAATCATTATTTAGAAAAGTAGTCATGGCACCCAACCACCAGATATCGTAGTCATGGTATGTAGCAATGGCAAGTAGGATCTGGATGGACTTAAGCATAGTCCCTGGAAAAGATTTCATCAATATCCACGCCTGGTCGATGACGAAAACCTTTAACAAGTCTAGCCTTGAAAGTCTCAACTTTTCCATCTACACCAAGTAATCTTCTCTAGATATACTTGCTCCTGATGGGGATTTAACCCTTCAGATATAGCAACCAAAGTCCATACTTTGTTGGTGTACATGGATTCCATCTCAGATCGCTAAGCATCCAGCCATTCTTACAGAGTCCCTACTCTCGATGGCCTGCTCGAAACTAGTTGGGTCATCATCTCATGATGCATTCCTCGCTCCCACTGTCATTGAGAAACCGAGGTATCTCTCAGGCGGATGAGGAACCCTACTAGATCGGCGGAGAGGCTGAGATTCGTCGGGAACTATTGAATCCTTTGGTTCTGTCAAATCATCGGCTGCAGTTTTGTATAGCTGAAACCTTTCCAGTTCTACAGAACTGACCTTGCCTCGATCTTGTCCGAATTTTGCTTTTGACATAGGCCGGACAATCCCGAATCTTAACTTACTTAAGAGATAGGCTCTTCCCATACCATATCTTATATGGAGTGGTAGGCACTGATTTGAATCGAACCCTATTCAATAGGTATGCAACTTCATAAGTGCATTACCCCAAAAGGAAATAGGTAACTCAGTAATACTCATCATAGAGCGCACCATATCATATAGGGTGCTTATTACTCCGCCCTGATACACCGTTGTGCTGTGGTGTATTTAGAGGAGTAATACTGAGAGAGAATCTCATTTTCTTTTAGAATGGTCCAGGAATGCCATGCACAAGTATTCTCCTCCCTGATCTTATCATAAGACATAATACTTATACCCGTATTGGTTCTCTACTTCTAGCTTATATTCTGTGAATATCTCAAAAGGTTCGGACTTGTGTTTCAACAGGAACATATGACTGAATCTTGAGAAATCATCAGAGAATGTAGTGAAATACAAAGAACCGGCCCTGGCATGTGTAGACAGGGGACCTTACATACATCATCATGTATCAGTCCCAAGAGTTTACTAACTCTTTCTCTGTTTCCAATGAACAGAGCTATGGTCATCTTATCTTTGTGACATGACTGGCAAGTTTCACAAGATGTAAATTCAAACTGATTTAAATATGCATCTAAAATGTAACTTCAGCCAGTCGGGTCGCATTGATATGACCTAGTCTACAATGCCTCAAGAAGGATTCGTTCATTTCTGAACTCTTCCTCTTGTGTGTGTTCTGTATACTAGGAACTGTAGTTTGATTTAGAACGTCAATGTATAGGTAATACAGGGTGACAGTGACCAACAGACTTGGCTGCAACACTTGCCCCGTTTTCTGTCTCATGAAACTTATCACCCGTTCTCAGTTTTCTACCCTTTTGTAGCCCTATGTAACAGATTACATATCTGGGATCCTGATCCTGTATCAAATACTCAGGATGCAGAGGATACTGAGAAACAGTTCTTTGTAATGAACACACCCGAAGGAGATGCATCATATGCACTTTCTTCGTTTGGGCGGCATAGGAATTCTAGTATTCCCCTAACTCCTGCTCGGTCTTATAACAATTATAAGTTGGAGCGGGACCAACGTTCCCCAGCTCAGTATAACAAGCGGGTTCGGTCAATACATCCATATTATTATCTTGATTAAGGTGTGATATGGTCGCTACCTGGAGAGAGAGAGAAGAAAACACTCTGCGTGCGCTCTTGCAAGATCAGATTGGTTATATATTTTATCTAATCAGGATGGCTCCACTGTTTTTATCAAATCTTCCTTCAAACCTTAAAAGGAAAGACTAGCCGGGATTAATTACACTCTACAAGTTCGCCAATCTTTCAGCCAGGCCAGTGTCGGTACTTTGAGGGAGGTTCCCCGTGCTTTCGCACGGACCTAATTACAGTAAACCTCGTTTTCCCAGAGGCGTAACCCCGTTGACACCTTTCTAGACACCTACTTCATCGGCTAATTGCAAAGTGCAAAACTCTCCCAGGAGTAACAATTACTCGTAGTGGGTATCGGGATCCAACTATCACATAGAAGGTATGCAATCTCATTGCAAGTTTCAACACTTGAAACTCCCGATAATGGTTTTTTACCCCTAGCACCTATGACCTTGGCTAAGGTCAACAAATCATAGGTACTAGTCAAGTTCTACCCGTCATTTCGTGATTAATTAGACCCACCCACATGACCCTTGGCTAAGTTCAACAAAGCCACATGACTGTCCTAACTAATCGCATCATATGCTGTGTAGGAAGACATCACTTAGCTACCGCACACTACGCCTCGGCTATGGTCGACAAACGTAGCACGAATACTAAGTACTCTACTTATTAAAATGACGGAGGGTTGCGAATGGTTTTTAAGAAAACCTTTAACGCTTTGAACTTGATCTCGTTGCGGAATCAAATGGTTTTTAAATGGAATGTTTTTTAGGCTTTTCTAGTTTTGCTAAAGGGGTCACTCCCGGTGAAGGGATCGTCGGCCCTTTCCTCGTCGAATGAGGTGCGGGATATATCATATATATCACTGTGCAAAGCAGAAACTATAGAAGCAATCAAAAGACAAACCGAGTGTGTAGCATCTGCCAGTTATTGCTAAAGGAGTCACTCCCGGTGAAGGGATCTCAGTCCTTTCCTCATCGAATAAGGTGCAGGATGTTCTACAATGAACACCGCGATGCAAAGCAAGAACTGTAGCTACCTGTTTTATTTTGAAATTCGATTCCACAACATCAATTAGGTTTATTTTCTTTCATTAATCTCATTAATGAATATCCCATCATTTAAGTCCACCTAAACATCACAGATAAATATAACGTACGCTTATGCCATCCGCATTCGTCTCGATGTCCCGTCTGCACCGTTAGGTTAGGTAACTAACGCCAGAATGAGGCAGGGCTAGCGCGGGTGTAAAACATAAGCAATGTCTATATAATATATCATATATATACTATATATAATATATATCTGAACATATCACATGATCACATCACAGATAACGCAGCAGAAAGTATCATATGAAATATTGGATATACTAGGACGTCCGTGTTTTTAATACGAGCCAGTATAAAATACGGATTCCACGGTCGTGATGAATAGCCAATCCCACACCCCTAGACCCCTACGAGAGCGGCAAGCGACCCTACCAATTCTAGGGTTAGGAGACCCGGACTCGACTCCTTGAGATGGTCTCCCACTGAACCATAGAACCCGGTTACTTGTGCTCCCCTCCTTAGGTCTATCCTAGTGCAGAAAAGTAAATAATATACAAATGGTGACATCATCCGCAACCTGGAAGTGCCCCAATAAAAGAATATTACATACAAGTATTTAAATGAATGAAAAGGAAAAACACTCATCTCACATTAAAAAAACCCGGCTATTCAAACACGACGATCCAATATAACATATCCAGCAACACATAACATCACATGTCATCAACGTAAGTAAATATGCGCATCCCAATTGTCGTTGACATATAGCAACGAAACCGGCGATATCACATATTACACTTACGGTCACAGAAAAGAAAGTGTAAAACTACAACAGTTGGAATCCGCAACCTCTTTAGACATCGCATGCCTAATCAAACGAAATACTTAGACATCGCATGCCTAACAATTATAAACCCCGCATTTTAGTCTCATTATCGAAAACACTTTTCAATATCAAGTCGGGGAATTCAACGGGATTCCCGACATTCTGATCGAATGTTCGTCGCAAACTTTAGTAGGCAGCCGCACCCCCGACGCCGTCGACGAAGTGCACCAAGGCGGAACACCGCTTCCGCGAGCACCCGAAAGGATGCTTTCGGCGACGAGGTTCTCCTACAGTCACTTGGTCGGGGCTATGGGGCGAGATTGTCTATTAAGTTTACCCGGCGAGTATCCGCGTACGCTACGTGATTGCGACGGACTTTTGATCACATCAAAATTCCGTGGCAACCGATCAAGTGAGACTAAACTGCTATGTTTATAACATTCATTCAGTTATCTCATAACTACTTGTGAATTCCAAATATTGTATCACATTCCAGATAAATAGAAAATGTTAAACTTTCCGATCGAACAATCGAACACCCAAGTTTTCCCGAAACAGCTCAACACATGAAATAAGTTTAAAAACATTCAGTTCATGCCTCAGTACCAACGGTCCAGCCGTAGAAGGGTCAAGCCAACGCCTCACATGTGGCACGCCGTACTGCCCCAAACCCTAAGGTTCAAAGGGCAGTTCAAGACGGTCACATAATCGAGTTAAGGTTTGTTGTCTTCTAGAGGGACCATCGCGTTACTTGCACTACTTAGAACGTCGTTAAACTACGGAAAAATCCAACAATTGGAAATTTCCCGGCAGGGGAAAAAGTGGGTATTTATATCTGGTCGAACTTTTTAACATATTCTAAAATTACCCGGAAAAACACATAGACAAAGTTTGATAATCCGATCGAATTTATGAACTCCCAATACAACCCAGAAAACTCAACTCTTGAGTGATATTTAAAAAATCCCAAAAAATCCAGAACCAAATTATAGGAATTACTGTGCAAAAATTATTGGGTAATGTGACCATACGGCCGCGGAACCGCCGCAGAAGCCATGCTTCTGCCGCTGTTCCGCGGCGGTTTAGATGAATCAGGAGCTCGTTTTGCACCATAATTCTTAGATCTTCCTGCTGAATTTTTTAAGAGTTTTTAATCTGGAAAAAACCCAGTTTTTGAAAAATGTCCAGAGAGCATTTTGGAGTTAGGGTTTCGGTTCGATCGGACTTCTAACTCCGTCTACGCATCGCCTAAGGCTCTAGCTAGGCTCTGATACCACTGTAGG
This sequence comes from Agapanthus africanus, assembly GCA_030015575.1. Taxonomy (NCBI): domain Eukaryota; kingdom Viridiplantae; phylum Streptophyta; class Magnoliopsida; order Asparagales; family Amaryllidaceae; genus Agapanthus; species Agapanthus africanus. Next base: position 155,959,140 of record CM057344.1, on the reverse strand, counting down.
GTTCCTAGGCACACTAATGAGGTCTCACAAGTGATCAAACATGGCTAATTCAAAATTTTCCATGTGCCTACAAACCCTAATACGGATCGTTAACTAGATGTATAGACGATGCAATGCAAGTTAACGACTTTAACTAAAAGGGAAGGGGCTACAACCTTTGTAGATCCGGTCCTCCACCTCCATAGCTCTGTGATGAAGTCCCTCCGTTGTACCCATCGGATCTCGGACTCTCGCGGTGGTTTCATCGAAGAATTGATCGGGCTAGGTCGTCGACTTCGATGCCGAAGATTAGGGGTGTAAACGAGCCGAACTCGAGCCAGCCAAGCTCGGCTCGTGGTTCTTTTTGTCGGCCCAAGTCCGGCTCGTTTAGTTTATCGAGCTAGAGATGTTCGGCTCGAGTCCGGCTCGATTAAACATGCCCAGCTCGTGTTCGGTTCATTTGTGGCCCATTAACTAAACGAGCCGAGTTCACGAGCCGAGCTCAACTGAGCTCGTTTAGAGCTCGTTTGTGAGCTCGGCTCGTTTTCAGTTCATTTACTCATATTAATAGTATCTTCCAAGAAAAACACATAATTAACAATAATGCTTAAAACTCAGGGTTTTGAGATTAGGGCATTGAATGGGTCTAAGTGCTAGGTTTTATATTTATCTCAGTACACTTTATATACTGTCATTTAATTGAATTAAGTGTTCTGAGAGTTGTATAGAATCTGCTATATATTACATATTACTGTTTTTTTTTCAAACTGTGTAACCCAGCCGAACCAGAGTCAATACCGAACGAGCCTGGCTGAGCTCGAGTCCGGCTCGTTTAATAAACGAGCCAGGCTTTCTGGCTCATGTCCGGCTCATTAATAAATGAACCGAATTTGAACGAGCTGATACCGAACCGAACCTTAATCGAACCCGAGCTGGCTCGTTCAATTACCACCCCTACTGAAGATGATCTACGTCGAGGCAACTCAAGATCAAACTCCAACTTCACCAAGTCATGAAACTTGTGAAGAAAACACCCTATACTACTTGGCAAGTGGTAGAGGATGAAGAAATAGGAAGTGGGTTCACTTTAGAATTGGATTTCTCACTCTTTTTCTCAAGTTGCCATTGATGGAGGCAAGTTTTTCTTCTTGTTGATGAAGAAGAAGAAGAAGAAGAAAGAATATGATAAGTCTTTTAAAAAAGGAAATAAAATGATACATATCATAATGGCAACCATAGTTAGGTGTAGAGAATGAATCATGGTTAGGTTGAATGGTTAGGTTAAAGAAAACAAACAAAATGGTCAAGCTTTCAACACTTCAAGAAGTTTCATGAAAGAAACAAAATAAGCCACCATTCTATTTATCTTCCAAAAAATGAATAAATAAATAAATGAATAAGTAAATAAAAACCCTAACCATTAACATAACCATGGTTTAAACTAAACATACACCCAAACTATCATGTATCATCAAACATGATACAAACAAGTGCACAAAAAATATATCACATATACAACTTGTGCATTTCAAGTGAGAAAATCCATTTAAAGTGAACCAATACTAGTTAATGCAAAGTAATATATCAAATATATAATTATGCATTAAATCATTAAATCAACACTTGATTCAATGATCCGGTCATGTCGCATATAACCGACTAGTATCCAATGTATCGACTTATCGAATCAATCTTCGATTCGATAACTAGGTTATATCGTATACAACCATTCGATACATTCATCGCGAGAATAGAATACGGTATCACATACACGCATTATTCTCGATCCCGCACATATCTCATATGCGCTCCTATTTCGTTTCGCTTGAGCCAGGAAACCTCTGTGTAGGACTCTAAAGACTCGTCAATACGCCGGCAGCAGATGATGATCATATCAAGCATCCACAAGCCGCAAGCGGTCTGCTAAACGTAACGGCCACCCGGGTATTGAGCGATCAGAAGATTGACGAGCAAGCCCGCTCACACTCCTGTGAATCCAACCAGTAACACTTACCGTACAGTCCGGTCTGTTCGTCTGATATGTCGCATATCTCGCCTAAGGGTGGTAAACGTCAGACCCCAATAGCTCGATAAATCATGCCGACGTGTGGTCCATAACAATCGTGAAACTATTGATAACTCTTACCAGTATATCACTGCAACCCTGGCCAGGGATTTCCTGTTATGTCCAGTCGAGCATAGCGCAACATCAACCCCCAATACCGGGAGAGACGAATCCCCTCCTATCGCACATTGCCTCCATGTGAATCGGGACTGTACCCAAAAACCACCTGTTTGCACAACTCAGTAGAGCCATGGTAGGGTGGAAATCAAAGCACAGTGGGAGACACACAAGACTCTATGACGATCTCGGGTCAACAGACTACGCTGTACCAGTGTCACCAGAGAACTGCCATCTGACGTAAGGTATAATACCATCTGGGAGTTCTCGGCGAGTCCGTTCAGTGTACCCAGTCTTCACTGAGCACCCGCATACCATCTCTAATGTCAAACACCAATGGATATGGGATCATCCATCGCCCATCACATGGGTCGAGAAGATATACGCTAGTCTACTCTGGAATATCGATGCCCCGTCTCGATATTCCCACGACTAGGAACATTGAAGGATGTACTCATGGACTACCCAGGCCCCACTAGTATGATCTACATCATAGTCCTGGAAGTCGAGTACACATCCTAAGGGCTTTATCATCATGTAATCAAAGAGAAAGAAAGTATACATGTTAAGATAAAGAGCAACCAGATAGTGTACTATCATGTCGAGTAAGAGAGTCCTACCTATATATGTCCCAGCATCCACTACAATATACATCCAATGTACAGTAATGGCCTCTAGGGCATACATATAACTAACAATCTCCCACTTGCACTAGGGCCATCTGTAGCAGTGGTTGCAGCATCACATACTCAACCATCCCATAATAGTCTCTCTCTGGGAAAAAGCCTTTGTGAGTGGATCCGCCGTGTTGTCCTCTGAGTCTACTCTCCTAACCTCGATCACCCTGGAGATCAACTATCTCCATGATCAGGTGATGCTGCCTCAGAATATGTCTGGGTCACTGATGGGACCAGGGTTCCTAGGCCGAAGCCACACTTCCATTGTCATACAATGGTAGGAACCTAGTTCATCTCATGAACCAATATACACCCAAACTGCCTCTTTGGTAGTATCTTTAATAGCGATGTTACCAGCCTTTATCGTCTAGTTTGCCACGGTATCTAGCTTGGAACTCTTCCAACATACCGTCCTTTTACTGAGGGTAAAGACAATGCCTGTGACTGACATCCAGTCGTCTTTATCACCCTGGAACCCTTCCAGTGATTCTCCCCAGGATCGATTGATACCATCTCACTACATCTAGCGAGAATCCTAGCATCCAATTACATCTATCTCATAGATGAAAACTCAGGATTTAGGAGGTATCACTTTGATCCTATTGGAGAATCCTTGTGATAAGCGGAGATTGACCGAGCGTAGTATAGGAAACCCCTTTCCTATCAAGAGTATGTTGTCCACGTACAATACGAGGATGACCACCTTACTCTCTACTACCTTTTTGTACATACAGGGTTCATCTACCATTTTGATGAAGTCAAACTCTTTGACTACCACATCAAAACAGACGTTCCAACTCCGCGATGCCTGCTTTATCATGTAAAGCAATTTGCACACGTTTCCGCTGCTCCCACTGTTTACGAAGCCCTCTGGCTGTGTTCTTATAGACGTTCTCTTCTAAATCATTATTTAGAAAAGTAGTCATGGCACCCAACCACCAGATATCGTAGTCATGGTATGCAGCAATGGCAAGTAGGATCTGGATGGACTTAAGCATAGTCCCTGGAAAAGATTTCATTATTATCCATGCCTGGTCGATGACGAAAACCTTTAACAAGTCTAGCCTTGAAAGTCTCAACTTTTCCATCTACACCAAGTAATCTTCTCTAGATATACTTGCTCCTGATGGGGATTTAACCCTTCAGATATAGCAACCAAAGTCCATACTTTGTTGGTGTACATGGATTCCATCTCAGATCGCTAAGCATCCAGCCATTCTTACAGAGTCCCTACTCTCGATGGCCTGCTCGAAACTAGTTGGGTCATCATCTCATGATGCATTCCTCGCTCCCACTGTCATCGAGAAACCGAGGTATCTCTCAGGCGAGGAACCCTACTAGATCGGCGGAGAGGCTGAGGTTCGTCGGGAACTATTGAATCCTTTGGTTCTGTCAAATCATCAGCTGCAGTTTTGTATAGCTGGAACCTTTCCAGTTCTACAGAACTGACCATGCCTCGATCTTGTCCGGATTTTGCTTTTGACATAGGCCGGACAATCCCGAATCTTAACTTACTTAAGAGATAGGCTCTTCCCATACCATATCTTATATGGAGTGGTAGGCACTGATTTGAATCGAACCCTATTCAATAGATATGCAACTTCATAAGTGCATAACCCCAAAAGGAAATAGGTAACTCAGTAATACTCATCATAGAGCGCACCATATCATATAGGGTGCTTATTGCTCCACCCTGATACACCGTTGTGCTGTGGTGTATTTAGAGGAGTAATACTGAGAGAGAATCTCATTTTCTTTTAGAATGGTCCAGGAATGCCATGCACAAGTATTCTCCTCCCTGATCTTATCATAGGACATAATACTTATACCCGTATTGGTTCTCTACTTCTAGCTTATATTCTGTGAATATCTCAAAAGGTTCGGACTTGTGTTTCAACAGGAACATATGACTGAATCTTAAGAGATCATCAGAGAATGTAGTGAAGTACAAAGAACCGGCCCTGGCATGTGTAGACAGGGGACCTTACATACATCATCATGTATCAGTCCCAAGAGTTTACTAACTCTTTCTCTGTTTCCAATGAACAGAGCTATGGTCATCTTATCTTTGTGACATGACTGGCAAGTTTCACAAGATGTAAATTCAAACTGATTTAAATATGCATCTAAAATGTAACTTCAGCCAGTCGGGTCGCATTGATATGACCTAGTCTACAATGCCTCAAGAAGGATTCGTTCATTTCTGAACTCTTCCTCTTGTATGTGTTCTGTATACTAGGAACTGTAGTTTGATTTAGAACGTCAATGCTTTTAGATAACGTGCGTGAACCGATCAACTTTTGATATAGGAAATGTTCAAAACATTATCCATCAATACAAAAAAATTTCATTTCTTTACTAATAAAGAGATTGATATGATTTTGTATATCAAGTTCGGTATCTAATAGCATTTGTTCAGAATCAATGTATAGGTAATACAGGGTGACAGTGACCAACAGACTTGGCTGCAACACTTGCCCCGTTTTCTGTCTCATGAAACTTATCACCCGTTCTCAGTTTTCTACCCTTTTGTAGCCCTATGTAACAGATTACATATCTGGGATCCTGATCCTGTATCAAATACTCAGGATGCAGAGGATACTGAGAAACAGTTCTTTGTAATGAACACACCCGAAGGAGATGCATCATATGCACTTTCTTCGTTTGGGCGGCATAGGAATTCTAGTATTCCCCTAACTCCTGCTCGGTCTTATAACAATTATAAGTTGGAGCGGGACCAACGTTCCCCAGCTCAGTATAACAAGCGGGTTCGGTCAATACATCCATATTATTATCTTGATTAAGGTGTGATATGGTCGCTACCTGGAGAGAGAGAGAAGAAAACACTCTGCGTGCGCTCTTGCAAGATCAGATTGGTTATATATTTTATCTAATCAGGATGGCTCCCACTGTTTTTATCAAATCTTCCTTCAAACCTTAAAAGGAAAGACTAGCCGGGATTAATTACACTCTACAAGTTCGCCAATCTTTCAGCCAGGCCAGTGTCGGTACTTTGAGGGAGGTTCCCCGTGCTTTCGCACGGACCTAATTACAGTAAACCTCGTTTTCCCAGAGGCGTAACCCCGTTGACACCTTTCTAGACACCTACTTCATCGGCTAATTGCAAAGTGCAAAACTCTCCCAGGAGTAACAATTACTCGTAGTGGGTATCGGGATCCAACTATCACATAGAAGGTATGCAATCTCATTGCAAGTTTCAACACTTGAAACTCCCGATAATGGTTTTTTACCCCTAGCACCTATGACCTTGGCTAAGGTCAACAAATCATAGGTACTAGTCAAGTTCTACCCGTCATTTCGTGATTAATTAGACCCACCCACATGACCCTTGGCTAAGTTCAACAAAGCCACATGACTGTCCTAACTAATCGCATCATATGCTGTGTAGGAAGACATCACTTAGCTACCGCACACTACGCCTCGGCTATGGTCGACAAACGTAGCACGAATACTAAGTACTCTACTTATTAAAATGACGGAGGGTTGCGAATGGTTTTTAAGAAAACCTTTAACGCTTTGAACTTGATCTCGTTGCGGAATCAAATGGTTTTTAAATGGAATGTTTTTTAGGCTTTTCTAGTTTTGCTAAAGGGGTCACTCCCGGTGAAGGGATCGTCGGCCCTTTCCTCGTCGAATGAGGTGCGGGATATATCATATATATCACTGTGCAAAGCAGAAACTATAGAAGCAATCAAAAGACAAACCGAGTGTGTAGCATCTGCCAGTTATTGCTAAAGGAGTCACTCCCGGTGAAGGGATCTCAGTCCTTTCCTCATCGAATAAGGTGCAGGATGTTCTACAATGAACACCGCGATGCAAAGCAAGAACTGTAGCTACCTGTTTTATTTTGAAATTCGATTCCACAACATCAATTAGGTTTATTTTCTTTCATTAATCTCATTAATGAATATCCCATCATTTAAGTCCACCTAAACATCACAGATAAATATAACGTACGCTTATGCCATCCGCATTCGTCTCGATGTCCCGTCTGCACCGTTAGGTTAGGTAACTAACGCCAGAATGAGGCAGGGCTAGCGCGGGTGTAAAACATAAGCAATGTCTATATAATATATCATATATATACTATATATAATATATATCTGAACATATCACATGATCACATCACAGATAACGCAGCAGAAAGTATCATATGAAATATTGGATATACTAGGACGTCCGTGTTTTTAATACGAGCCAGTATAAAATACGGATTCCACGGTCGTGATGAATAGCCAATCCCACACCCCTAGACCCCTACGAGAGCGGCAAGCGACCCTACCAATTCTAGGGTTAGGAGACCCGGACTCGACTCCTTGAGATGGTCTCCCACTGAACCATAGAACCCGGTTACTTGTGCTCCCCTCCTTAGGTCTATCCTAGTGCAGAAAAGTAAATAATATACAAATGGTGACATCATCCGCAACCTGGAAGTGCCCCAATAAAAGAATATTACATACAAGTATTTAAATGAATGAAAAGGAAAAACACTCATCTCACATTAAAAAAACCCGGCTATTCAAACACGACGATCCAATATAACATATCCAGCAACACATAACATCACATGTCATCAACGTAAGTAAATATGCGCATCCCAATTGTCGTTGACATATAGCAACGAAACCGGCGATATCACATATTACACTTACGGTCACAGAAAAGAAAGTGTAAAACTACAACAGTTGGAATCCGCAACCTCTTTAGACATCGCATGCCTAATCAAACGAAATACTTAGACATCGCATGCCTAACAATTATAAACCCCGCATTTTAGTCTCATTATCGAAAACACTTTTCAATATCAAGTCGGGGAATTCAACGGGATTCCCGACATTCTGATCGAATGTTCGTCGCAAACTTTAGTAGGCAGCCGCACCCCCGACGCCGTCGACGAAGTGCACCAAGGCGGAACACCGCTTCCGCGAGCACCCGAAAGGATGCTTTCGGCGACGAGGTTCTCCTACAGTCACTTGGTCGGGGCTATGGGGCGAGATTGTCTATTAAGTTTACCCGGCGAGTATCCGCGTACGCTACGTGATTGCGACGGACTTTTGATCACATCAAAATTCCGTGGCAACCGATCAAGTGAGACTAAACTGCTATGTTTATAACATTCATTCAGTTATCTCATAACTACTTGTGAATTCCAAATATTGTATCACATTCCAGATAAATAGAAAATGTTAAACTTTCCGATCGAACAATCGAACACCCAAGTTTTCCCGAAACAGCTCAACACATGAAATAAGTTTAAAAACATTCAGTTCATGCCTCAGTACCAACGGTCCAGCCGTAGAAGGGTCAAGCCAACGCCTCACATGTGGCACGCCGTACTGCCCCAAACCCTAAGGTTCAAAGGGCAGTTCAAGACGGTCACATAATCGAGTTAAGGTTTGTTGTCTTCTAGAGGGACCATCGCGTTACTTGCACTACTTAGAACGTCGTTAAACTACGGAAAAATCCAACAATTGGAAATTTCCCGGCAGGGGAAAAAGTGGGTATTTATATCTGGTCGAACTTTTTAACATATTCTAAAATTACCCGGAAAAACACATAGACAAAGTTTGATAATCCGATCGAATTTATGAACTCCCAATACAACCCAGAAAACTCAACTCTTGAGTGATATTTAAAAAATCCCAAAAAATCCAGAACCAAATTATAGGAATTACTGTGCAAAAATTATTGGGTAATGTGACCATACGGCCGCGGAACCGCCGCAGAAGCCATGCTTCTGCCGCTGTTCCGCGGCGGTTTAGATGAATCAGGAGCTCGTTTTGCACCATAATTCTTAGATCTTCCTGCTGAATTTTTTAAGAGTTTTTAATCTGGAAAAAACCCAGTTTTTGAAAAATGTCCAGAGAGCATTTTGGAGTTAGGGTTTCGGTTCGATCGGACTTCTAACTCCGTCTACGCATCGCCTAAGGCTCTAGCTAGGCTCTGATACCACTGTAGGGTTCCTAGGCACACTAATGAGGTCTCACAAGTGATCAAACATGGCTAATTCAAAATTTTCCATGTGCCTACAAACCCTAATACGGATCGTTAACTAGATGTATAGACGATGCAATGCAAGTTAACGACTTTAACTAAAAGGGAAGGGGCTACAACCTTTGTAGATCCGGTCCTCCACCTCCATAGCTCTGTGATGAAGTCCCTCCGTTGTACCCATCGGATCTCGGACTCTCGCGGTGGTTTCATCGAAGAATTGATCGGGCTAGGTCGTCGACTTCGATGCCGAAGATTAGGGGTGTAAACGAGCCGAACTCGAGCCAGCCAAGCTCGGCTCGTGGTTCTTTTTGTCGGCCCAAGTCCGGCTCGTTTAGTTTATCGAGCTAGAGATGTTCGGCTCGAGTCCGGCTCGATTAAACATGCCCAGCTCGTGTTCGGTTCATTTGTGGCCCATTAACTAAACGAGCCGAGTTCACGAGCCGAGCTCAACTGAGCTCGTTTAGAGCTCGTTTGTGAGCTCGGCTCGTTTTCAGTTCATTTACTCATATTAATAGTATCTTCCAAGAAAAACACATAATTAACAATAATGCTTAAAACTCAGGGTTTTGAGATTAGGGCATTGAATGGGTCTAAGTGCTAGGTTTTATATTTATCTCAGTACACTTTATATACTGTCATTTAATTGAATTAAGTGTTCTGAGAGTTGTATAGAATCTGCTATATATTACATATTACTGTTTTTTTTTCAAACTGTGTAACCCAGCCGAACCAGAGTCAATACCGAACGAGCCTGGCTGAGCTCGAGTCCGGCTCGTTTAATAAACGAGCCAGGCTTTCTGGCTCATGTCCGGCTCATTAATAAATGAACCGAATTTGAACGAGCTGATACCGAACCGAACCTTAATCGAACCCGAGCTGGCTCGTTCAATTACCACCCCTACCGAAGATGATCTACGTCGAGGCAACTCAAGATCAAACTCCAACTTCACCAAGTCATGAAACTTGTGAAGAAAACACCCTATACTACTTGGCAAGTGGTAGAGGATGAAGAAATAGGAAGTGGGTTCACTTTAGAATTGGATTTCTCACTCTTTTTCTCAAGTTGCCATTGATGGAGGCAAGTTTTTCTTCTTGTTGATGAAGAAGAAGAAGAAGAAGAAAGAATATGATAAGTCTTTTAAAAAAGGAAATAAAATGATACATATCATAATGGCAACCATAGTTAGGTGTAGAGAATGAATCATGGTTAGGTTGAATGGTTAGGTTAAAGAAAACAAACAAAATGGTCAAGCTTTCAACACTTCAAGAAGTTTCATGAAAGAAACAAAATAAGCCACCATTCTATTTATCTTCCAAAAAATGAATAAATAAATAAATGAATAAGTAAATAAAAACCCTAACCATTAACATAACCATGGTTTAAACTAAACATACACCCAAACTATCATGTATCATCAAACATGATACAAACAAGTGCACAAAAAATATATCACATATACAACTTGTGCATTTCAAGTGAGAAAATCCATTTAAAGTGAACCAATACTAGTTAATGCAAAGTAATATATCAAATATATAATTATGCATTAAATCATTAAATCAACACTTGATTCAATGATCCGGTCATGTCGCATATAACCGACTAGTATCCAATGTATCGACTTATCGAATCAATCTTCGATTCGATAACTAGGTTATATCGTATACAACCATTCGATACATTCATCGCGAGAATAGAATACGGTATCACATACACGCATTATTCTCGATCCCGCACATATCTCATATGCGCTCCTATTTCGTTTCGCTTGAGCCAGGAAACCTCTGTGTAGGACTCTAAAGACTCGTCAATACGCCGGCAGCAGATGATGATCATATCAAGCATCCACAAGCCGCAAGCGGTCTGCTAAACGTAACGGCCACCCGGGTATTGAGCGATCAGAAGATTGACGAGCAAGCCCGCTCACACTCCTGTGAATCCAACCAGTAACACTTACCGTACAGTCCGGTCTGTTCGTCTGATATGTCGCATATCTCGCCTAAGGGTGGTAAACGTCAGATCCCAATAGCTCGATAAATCATGCCGACGTGTGGTCCATAACAATCGTGAAACTATTGATAACTCTTACCAGTATATCACTGCAACCCTGGCCAGGGATTTCCTGTTATGTCCAGTCGAGCATAGCGCAACATCAACCCCCAATACCGGGAGAGACGAATCCCCTCCTATCGCACATTGCCTCCATGTGAATCGGGACTGTACCCAAAAACCACCTGTTTGCACAACTCAGTAGAGCCATGGTAGGGTGGAAATCAAAGCACAGTAGGAGACATACAAGACTCTATGACGATCTCGGGTCAACAGACTACGCTGTACCAGTGTCACCAGAGAACTGCCATCTGACGTGAGGTATAATACCATCTGGGAGTTCTCGGCGAGTCCGTTCAGTGTACCCAGTCTTCACTGAGCACCCGCATACCATCTCTAATGTCAAACACCAATGGATATGGGATCATCCATCGCCCATCACATGGGTCGAGAAGATATACGCTAGTCTACTCTGGAATATCGATGCCCCGTCTCGATATTCCCACGACTAGGAACATTGAAGGATGTACTCATGGACTACCCAGGCCCCACTAGTATGATCTACATCATAGTCCTGGAAGTCGAGTACACATCCTAAGGGCTTTATCATCATGTAATCAAAGAGAAAGAAAGTATACATGTTAAGATAAAGAGCAA